>CM070725.1:39898050-42298050 GCA_036346275.1 Otatea glauca
AGTTCACCGCCTCCTTTATCTGAAAGGAAGAGCGGGGTTACATCGAAATTGGGAGAGGCGAGGCGACCTACCCTACCCTGGAGCCGGTCCTTTGTTCTGTGGCCGATCATCGCTTCGGTCTTGCCCATCTTGGTCGGTAGCTTAGTCGGTCGAGCGGTTAGGTATTTCCCGGGAAGCAGCGTACACGCCCTCTGCGAACCTACTGGTGTTGGCGTTCTTTGCGCTGGCGTGGAGTCTTGCCTCGGGAGAGGCGTGTCTTCGTCTTGTATGCGGCCGGTGATGGGGTTGGGAGCATGACTTGATCGATCATTTAAACCCTCGGGAAGGAGCCACTTGCCCTTGTATAGTCACTTTGATTGACCCGTTCGTAGAGTGCGTGGCGGTTGTGCAGTAGAGGCTTCGACGCGGCCCTTAGCGGTGGTCTTAACACGATCGGTCGGGGATTGGAGACTGCTGCGGTCGGGAGCCACTGGCAGGTCGAGCCAGGGCCGTCTCGAGGAGGTCGGGAGCTTAGCTCGGTCGGAGACATTCCCTTGAGTCGATCGGGAAGGGAAGTCTGTGGCTTTGGGTGTCTCGATCGGTGAGTGAAATTTAGGCGGCTTTGTTGGGCTTGAGCTGTGCTTGAGGCCGCTGGCTGGTCACCTTGGGCCATTGGGGTACCCCTGTTATAAGTATTCGTCAAAAGTCAAACGAGTTTGAAATCTGGTCAAACCGCCGAGCGATTTTTGAACGACATGGACGAAAACCGCTCGAAAAAGCCCGAATTTTGAGCGGTTTTTGGTGAAAACCGGCGACAGTTAAAAAAAATAGGAAAAAATCGGGAAAATTGTAAAAACATATAGTAAAATTTTTAAAAATCCATTAAAGGCCAAAAAAGAAAAAATGTAAGAAATATATATATAAAAGTACGGAGAAACACAAAAAAAAATTGGCACGATCTTTCCTAAATATGAAAAGAAATCAATATAACCTTTGCTATATTTTAGACAATCAGAAGTTGTAAAGTAGGCATTTAGCAATAATATGTCAACAAATAATCTTTCATTTCAATACTACTCACAATATTGGATAACATTAACATATTAAAATTTGCCATAGCAAGATAATTTCTGTGCATACAAATATCGCTAGTTGAACAAATAGTACCATTTTCGAGTGTCATACATTGCTACTAAAAATAATTGAACAAATATTAGTACTAAATATAATTGAACAAATACTGGTACTAAATATAATTCAATAAATATTGCTACTAAATATAATTAAATGGCTCAAAAACGTCTCCAAACTTTGTTTTTTAAAAATATTCATGCCAGAGGTCATAAAGCTATTCATACTAATTTTAGGGAATTTTTGGATAAATTTTTTTAATTCCCTGAATTTTTTAATTTTGAATTTGAACTTGACCGATAAACTGAACGGTTTTATTTTTCGTAACAGAGCAGTACGGATGGTTTTTGAAACCCTGCCCCATTTACTGATGCGGTTGTGCCTTAGCCATCCGAAAGAGACATCCCTGTTCTTGGCCATCCTGGCCAAAAGCCTCAATTGTGTTGGGAAACCATGTGACCCACGATGGCTCCTTAGTCAAAACGTAATCGACTACTATACAAGGAGGAGGGGGGGTCCCCTATTATACAGACAATTGAAAAGCAATAAAGAGTTCTCTCGCCGTTCCTCTATAATTCTGTGTCTCTCTTGTCTCTCTGTTCTCCACATATATTAGATTGTTCGGGAACCCCGGACTATTCGATAGCGAGGTTCCCTAACACGTTATCAGCACGAAGCTCTACCGATGAACGGATTGAAAAGGTGAGATTCGGCGATTGAATCTAATCGCTTGTTGATTTCATGCATGCATCTAATCTACGCATTCGGTATTGTGTTTGTCACGTGGCACGAAGCTACAGTACAGGGCGTTCTTTCTGTTCACAATTATTGTTCATCCACGAAAAAATCGACGGTATGGCACCATTAATGCCCTTGTCGGCGCGCCGTCTGCAAGCGACGCCGGCTCGCCAGCGCCGTGCGCCCGCCGCCGCGTAAACGCCGCGCCCGAGATGGCAGCCCCGCAGCTTGAAGTCGCCGGCTCGGCTAAGCGCCACCTCGGACCCCACAGGCGGTCGCCCATTGCCGCGCCGCAAACCACCGGTTGGCCGGCTACGCCCGGCCGCGCTCGAAGTCGCCCTCGGTCATCCAGCTCGAAGTCGCCGGGCCTCCCCGCCGCGCACGAAATGCCACACCTCGGCTCCGCCGCGCATAGCCCCTCTCCCCGTCCGCTGGCCTTGAGCACCCGCACGAAGCGGCGAAGCCGAAGAGGTGTCTCACGTGAGGGGAAGCCGAAAGGGCGGGAGGCATGGCGGCGCGTGGAAGGGGAGAGGGGGGGCGCGCGGGGAAGGCATGGAGGAAGGAGGCGACGCACGCGGGCGCGCTGGCGGCTAGGGCATGGGAACCCTAGCCGCTGGTCCTTTATGGCCCAAAGGAGAGGCCCGGCGCGGCCCAAAGGCCGTATGACCGAGAAAAGAAAAAGAAAAAAAGAGCAGAAAGATAAAGAAAAGGAGAAAAAAAATAATATAGTAGAAAATTTTGGAAAATTGCCAGAAAATCCAGAAAAAATTATTTGGCTCTGTTTTTAATTTTTCCAGTATTATTCTTTGCATTTATGAATCTTGAATTCATTGCTTTATTTAGTATACTGGAAATGCATGGCAATTTATTTTCTACACTTTATGATTTTTGCAACCATTTTCTATTAGATTATACACAGTAATCTAATGACAAAATTTTGAAATCATGCAGATGTCCGGCATCGTGAACCGTGAGTTTGAAGAACTGGCCCCGCACGGTCAGAACTACCTCACTTGGGCATCAGATGTGAAGATCGTACTTGGGGGCAAGAAGCTCCGTGCTGCGATCGGTCTAGGGTCCTCGAAGGACACGCAACCTACCGCCGAGCAGAATGATCAAGCCTTGCACTTCCTCAGGCATCACCTCTTAGGCACTTTGAAGAATGAATACATGGTTGAGGAGAGTGCACTTAAGCTTTGGACTGCACTACAGAAGCGGTTCGAGAAGCTCAAGTACACCATCTTGCCCCAAGCACAGCAAGATTGGGTTCGCCTAAGGTTTGTGGACTACAGAACAGTGGTCGAGTACAATCAGAATTTGTACCAATCTCTCCCTATGTGGCAAGAAGATCACTGACGAGGAGAAGATTGAGAAGACTCTCACCACTTTTCATCCAAATGCTATCCAGTGCATGACTATCGTCGGGACTCATACAAGGAGTATATGCTGATTGATTTCATGCAAGTTCTTGAGTCACAAAACGATGTTCTACGCAAGAACCGTCTCGACCATCTGGAAGGGCATTGTACAGAAGTCAATGCCAATAGCCATAAGGTGAAAAAGGCCACTCATAGAAAGAAGGGCAAGCAGGGTGAAAAAGAGAAGTATCAGACCAAGGAAAAGTCCAAAGCCCTAGTGAAGAAGGATGACAAGACACACGCCAAGCCGTATGGACAGTAGAACCAAACGTGCTTGGTGTGGTACTTAGGGACACGGTCAAAATATCTTTGGGAATTCAAGGAAGTGATCAACGCATATCGGCCAAGAAGAAGAAGTAAGACGCCCAATGAGGCGTAGCGCCAAGATTGGTGATAACGATGCCATGGATGTGGATACCCCACTTGCCTCATCCTCACAGACTAGCCTGGACATCGATGCTGCAACCAAGTTTATGGCAAATGAAGAGAAAACTTCTGTCGATGATATAGAAGAAGAAATTAATGCATATTTGACAGATTTCGTTTAATGCATGAATCGCATTTTTTTTGCATTTTTTTAGATTGTGGTTGTTAGCGAATTTCTTTTGAATAATGAATTGTAAGCTCTAGAAGAGCATACTTTTCTCATGAGTAAATATGCAATTTATTCTTTATTCCAGTATTCTTTAATTCGCAAGCAATTTTTGAATTATTTTGACACTGTCTGATTGAAATTATATTTATTTTATCTAGAAATCGTGTAGCGTCCAAATGGAAGAGATATGCATTGTTGATAATGGCACAACAAATACCATCTTAAGAGAGTCCAAATACTTCCAGTCGATCACGAAGAACGCTGGAAAGATTACTACGATCGCAGGAAGCGATTCCTATATAATAGGCTCCGGAAGAGCCACAATTATATTGCCAATGGGTACAACTTTGGTAATTGAAGAAGCCCTTTTATACCCTGAATCAACGTGCACTCTCTTAAATTTCAAAGACATCTACGCCAATGGTTTTCACGTAGAAACCATTGAAGAAAATGGCAAAGAATTCTTGTGCATTGTGAAGCACGCGGTATGTGGAAAATGGTATTAGAAAAATGTCCCTCATATGAATCTGGGTTGTACTACACAAAAATTCATGCACCCGAAGTGTATACTTCCCTGAAGACTATCTTTAGAAGCTCTGAGTTATTTTTTTATGGCATTATAGATTAGGTCATCCTGGTCTTAGAATAATGAGAAATATAGTGAACAACTCACAAGGTCATGGCATTAATGTTAAGATTTTTTCGAATCATAAAGATTTTGTGTGCCCTGCATGTGCCACCGGAAAATTAATAACTAGACCCTCTGTCATAAAAGTGCAAAGTGAAATCCCTGTATTCCTATAACGCATCCAGGGGGATATTTGCGGCCCGATTTAGCTCTTGTGAGGGCTGTTTTGATACTTCATGGTGCTCATCGATGCTTCCTCAAAATGGTCGCATGTATACTTATTGTCAACAAGAAACCATGCTTTTGCAAAGCTGATCTCGTAGATTATAAGAATTAAGAATGCTTTTCCTGATCATCGCGTGAAGTCCATTAGAATAGACAATGCCAGCAAATTTACTTCAAAGGCATTTGATGATTATTGCTTTGCTTGAGGATAGCGATTGAGCACTCGGACCATACGTCCATACAGAATGGACTAGTGAAGAACTAATAAAGAAGATTAAATTCATTGCGGACCAACATTTGCGAGTTGTAACTTGCCCAACACTTGTTGAGGACACGCTTGATCCTGCGCACGACTCTCATCAATTTGGACCTTGGCTGCATCATCTATTCCCCTATGCAGCTAGTGCACGGGGTCATCCCGAAAATCACCCATCTCAGAAAATTTGGTTGTATGGTATCTGTTCCTATACCACCCCCACAGCGGACTGCAATGGGCCCTCTTCGCAAGTCTGGGATATACGTTGGTTATGAGAGTGCATCCATAATCAGGTACTTGGAACCCATGACTAGAGACTTGCATACAGCCCGATGCGCTGATTGCATATTTTGACGAGGATCATTTCCCGTCATTAGGAGGAGAAAATCAACCTTTTGATGAAAAATGTCGGGATATCATATAGCATTCCACTGGGATCCCCGCACATGACCCCCGCACTAATGAAGCAAATCAAGAAGTCCAGAAGATAATTGATTTGCTAAATTTAGCAAATGAACTTTATCGATCATTTTGTGATCACGAAGGACGTGGTTAAGTCGCATGTACCCACAGGAAATGCACCAGAGAGGGTGAAAATACCAAAGAAAACAGAAGGTATCCCTCATCCTGTTCAGAGGCCTCAAAGAAAAATAACAGGAAATCCGGTTCCTCGAACCCAAAGTACCCGAATATGTCTGGAGAAAACTAGGCGAGAGGACTTACCACAAATAAACACGAAAATGCCCCAAGGAAAGAAGGGGAGCCAGTTGAGACCTGACATTGGAAAGAAGCCGACGGAAAAGGCAATTCCAGACTTGAATCTTCCACTGCAGGAAGCCGCTGGAAATAATGTGTGCGCACACATGGGCGATGAAAATCTAAAGGAACTTGCCCCAGCGATGGAAAATAGCAGCGAAGAGCAAATAGAAGTGCATGAAGCACCCCATGATGAAATGGCCATAAACTTTGTAATAACAGGAGAATCCTTGAATAGGGCAACAACCAATGTCGATGCATACTTTGCAAAGAAGATTGCCTCGATCATTGATCATGATTCTGAGCCTGCATCCCTTGTAGAGTGCAAGAAAAGGCTAGATTGGGAAGAATGGAAGAAGGCAATCACTGCGGAGTTAGTCTCTCTGAACAAGAGAGAGGTGTTTGGGCCCGTATACCGCACACCTCCCCATATAAATCCTGTAGGTCACAAATGGGTCTTTGTTCGGAAGAGGAATGAAAACAACGAAGTTGTAAGGTACAAGGCAAGGCTTGTAGCTCAAGGTTTCACTCAACGTCCTAGGGTTGATTATGAAGAAACCTATTCTCCAGTCATGGGAGGGATTACCTTTAGATATTTGATCGCAATGGCAGTCAATTTGAAGTTGAAAATGAAGCTTATGGATGTTGTCACAGCATATTTGTATGGAAACTTGGATTCGGAGATATACATGAAAGTAACGGAAGGTATTCCTATCCCGAACTAAGACAGAGCAAATAGAAACCTGTGCAGTGTGAAATTGGAGAAATCAGCGTGTAGGCTAAAAGCGATCGGGGAAGAATGTGGTACAATCGCTTGAGCGACTTTCTCTGCAAGAAAGGCTACACGAACAGCGAAGATTGTCCATGCGTGTTTATACAGCGATCCCCGAATGGATTCTGTATAATCTCCGTCTATGTAGATGACTTAAACATCATTGGGACGGATGAAGAAATTGAAGAAGCATGCTCATACTTGAAGTTTGAGTTTGAAATGAAGGACTTGGGTAAAACCAAGTTTTGTTTAGGCTTGCAGCTTGAGTATGTCCAAGTAGGAATCTTGGTACACTAATCATCCTACACGCAGAAAGTGTTGAAAAGATTTGGTTTTGAAAAGGCATATCCTGCAAAGACTCCAATGGTCGGAAGGTCACTCTAAGCAGACCTAGACCCATACAGGCCTAGAGAAGAGTGGGAGGAAGTCCTAGGAGAGGAATTCCCATATCTGAGTGCAGTTGGAGCGCTCATGTACCTTGCGAATAGCACCAGGCCGGACATTGCGTTCGTCGTGAATTTGCTAGCACGGTGCAGTGCAGAACCCATCAAAAGGCATTGGAAAGGGATCAAGGACATCTTCCGTTACCTCCAAGGAAGCAAAGATCTCGGCTTGTTCTACAGAAGAAACAATGAACTAAATTTGGTTAGCTCGCGATGTTGGGTACTTATCGGACCCTTGTCGGCAAGTCCCAAACTGGGTATGTTTTCCTGTGTGGAGGAACAACAGTTTCCTGAAAGTCGTCTAAACAAACTCTTGTCTAGACGTCGACAAACCACTTGAAAATCATTGCTTTGTATGAAGCCTCCTGTGAATGTGCATAGTTTTGAAGAATGGTTCACCACATCCAGAAGTCATGTGGCTTGAACATTGAGCAAACTCTCATAATCATTTATGAAGATAATGCAGCTTGTGTTGCTCAAGTGCAGATGGGTTATGTGAAGAGCAATCTCACGAAGCATATCAATCCCAAGTTCTTCTATACCCATGAATTGCATAAGATGAACGAGATCAATATACTGCATACTAAGTCGTGTGAAAATCTTGCAGACTTGTTCACTAAATCACTCCCAGCATCTACCTTTGAAAGATGCGTTAAAGGGATTGGGATGATGAGACTTAGAGAAGTGCAGATTTCAGGAGAAGATATTTCACATACTCTCATATAAACCTTGAACATGAGGTTTGAGTACACAACATGAATCTCGAAGATTAGCAATTGAAGTTTGGGTGAATTGTACTCTTTTTCCTTAGCAAGTTTTTCATGAAGTTTTCTTGCATAAGGTTTTAATGAGGCAATTAGTACAGCGATAGCGTATCTATGTACTCTTTCTCCAAGTATTTTTTCCACTGGGTTTTTCTGGAGTTTTAATGAGGCATATACATCTCACGGCAAAAAGCCCAAGGGGGAGTGTTGGGAAACCATGTGGCCTACGAAGGCCCATGATGGCCCCTTAGCCAAAACCTAGTCGATTACTATATAAAGAGGAGGGAGTCCCCTATTGTACAGACAATTGAAAAGCAATAAAGAGTTCTCTCGCTGTTCCTCCATAATTCTGTGTCTCTCTTATCTCTTTGTTCTCCACATATATTAGATTGTTCGGGAACTCCGGACTATTCGATAGCGAGGTTCCCTGACAAATTGAACTCGCCGCACCTACCCTCCTGCATATACCCTGCAAAAACCTTTGGTCATGGCACATAAACGGCAGTGCACATATAAATTAAGGTCCGGCCAATCGGCACAGGCGCCAGTTTTTGAAAGATTGGCGGACTCATTCCCCTTGTTGCAGTGCAGGTGCAGTGGATGGATCGCTTTCCTTCTTCAGTGGCCTGATTTCATTTGAGGCTAGCATCGTTGGCTCTCTAATTGGCTATAAGCTTGCTTCAGGGACCCGATCGAGCTAGTACAGTGCAGGAAAAGGGATAGGAGATGAGGAGCTATGTCCTTGGAGAACAGTGCAAGGAAAGGGAAGTTTTGAGACTGCTTTTGTTTCGTCCGGGACCAGGGTGAGGAGTACGTACATGCCATGATGTGTGTGCGCGCGCATCTGTGCATGGGCCACCGGTTTCCGATATGGACAGGGTTAATTGCCACGAGGATCGTAACTTAAACAGTTTCTATAGTCTCGGCCACGGACGGCCTGATCGGGGAAAAAAATTTATAAATAGTATTTGCTACAGTACAATAAACAATGTTTTTGCACAGTAAAAACTATTTGGTATTTTTTAATCGATCTGAATCGTCCATTTTAGATCAAACGGTCCCACGGGACTGCACCTGATCTTCGTTCTTCCGACATCTGCTATTGTCTACTTATAACGAGGAGCCATCACTTTAAAGCAAGGTTCAAAAAACCGCCGAAATGTTCGAAATCTCGTCCGAGATTTCGGATTCTGGCCGGGGACGGGATCCAAAATCCCGGCTGGGTAAAAAAATTTGAAAAAAAATTAAATATCTACAGTCTCTCAGAAATTTTGGTGAGATTTTGCCAAATCTCGAGGTTTTTTTACCAGTTTTTGACTTTTTATGGCCAGATTTGGTCCAATAACCCTTAAAAAAGTCATCTTCCATGAACATTTATTGAAAACCCGAATTTTTGAGACTTTTTAAAATTTCAGCAGAAACACTGTTAGGTTTTTAAATTTTTTTACAAGTTTGATCATGATCTTAAAAATTTATGGTACTATATTTAGTAGTGTAGGGTCATACATAAAAATTTTCAAAATAATTGAACGTAATTTGTTATCTTTAAAAAAATCAAAAACAGAATGAACATAATTGGGACAGTAAACTTGTCATAATTTTATAAATTTGCTCGAGTGTGATAATGGTCCACAATTTTTATGAGAGATTAATAATATCCTCAGTACCATTTTATAAAATTTTCAAAAATTTAAATTTTTTTTATTGCTCAATCAAATCTATATAATCATTGAACTTCATTTGTTATATTTAAAAAATCAAAAACAGAAAGAACATAAATGGTAACTAAATTCACTGGAGTGTGATCATGATTCAAAATTTTTATGAGATCATAAGAATTTCCTTAGCACCCTTCTGTAAATTTTTTAAAAATTTTAAACCTTTTTTGAATGCTAAATCAAATCTATGTATTGATCATCAGGCTTTTACCAGGATGTCGCACTGTCAGAATTTTTGAAACTTCTTGAAGCTTGATCATCGTATGAAAAATTTATAGAAACACTAATGATATATCAGGACCATCCAAAAAAGTTTCAAAATTTTCTAACATGGTTTGAACTATTTTTCATTTGGTTAAAGTTTTCCAGTAAGGCTTTTATCAGGACAGTAGCAGTATCCGAATTTTTAAAAATTCATGAAGCTTTATCATCATCCGAAAATTTTATGGGAACATTATGATGCATCATAACTATGCAAATTTTTTTTAAATGTTTCTAACGTGGTTTGTTCTATTTTTCATTGGTTCAAACTTGTCGGTCAGCGTTTTATCAGGACACTAGCAATGTTAGAATTTTTTAAAATTCCTCAGAATCAAGAATCATATGAAATTTTTATGAGAATATCAATGATGTGTCAGGAACCTCCAAAAAAAATTCAATATTTTTTGACATCGTTTGAGTCATTTTTCGCTCGGTGCAAATTCACTGAAATCTCGGCAAATCTCGCCGACATTTCGGGAATTCCGACCAAAATTTCGGTTTTCTCGGTAAAAAAAACCGGATTTGAATTTTTGTTTTTATATTTCGTCCGGGATTTGTCTGAAATTCCAAGATCTTGGCGAGATTTCGGATTTCGGCCACCTCTGAAATATCATCCGAAAACGAGATTTAAAACCTTGGTTTAAAGGCGCGCGGTTTGCGTTGCTAGCTAGCCGTTTTACTGACCGAACAAATTGCTACAAATGGCGGTGTGTGGTCACTTGTGCAACTATATACTCCATATACAGTGGTTAGCATCATTTCATCTTGGTGGTGGTTTGCTCTAGATTTGTCGTCATTTAAAAATTAATGTACGGTAAGTTATACGATTGTCCATGTTACATATGTAAGTCTTTGAACTTTCAGCTTCTGTGCACCCAAGGAGAAGCTAGTTTGATGGTGATGAGTCTGATGACATTGGACATGATCGACGATAGGAGTGGGGGCTAGCTGCAGGTAAACCGATCTGTCAGGAAATTAACTGATGAGAATTAAAGATCAAAACGGCCAACAGAAACAAAAATCTGCTTGTTCAACTGTTCAAGTGCTCCTCTCCCTGATTACTGTTACGAGTTAACGTCGACACACACCCCGACTAGTAGCACTACTGTTCGGTCACTACAACTTACGTCGTTGTACTTGTACACCTGCCTCTGCTAAGGCCATGATTGTTCCAAGGACTTTTGGCCATGAATGCGTCATCCCGGTCGGAGCAGCTGCACTGCATGCCCAGTAAGACGACGGGACCATGCGCGTTCATCTACAACGGGGAGAAGGCCCGGGACGGGAGGAGTTATAGCAGCTGCATTATTATTCATGTGAATCCTCCTTAACATGCTCACCAACCGCAGCTAGCTAGAGCGCAGTGCTGGGCGCGCGTGATGAGTGATCCACGAGCAGCGCAATGCGTACGAAGAATCAGTTCGTTGTTTCCCATATCCTTACGAGCCTACAGCGAAAGAAATGGGCTCCACAGACAGGCGCCATTCAAGGAAGTCCTGTGTATTTTTCTTTCATCGGTGATGGATAGGAAACTTTTCTGTCAGGGCTAATCTAGGACCTGATCGATCGGGCCGAGGGGTGGGGCGGAGGCGTGTCCTCTCGGTTCCTCCGATTGGAAACATCTGATCGATGGATCGCCGTTCGCAATGAATTCATCCATCGCCGGCCTGTGTCCTGCTGGTTAACTGACAGCTACGTACGTACTGCCTGCCGCGGTGGTCTACGCGCGCACAGTGCGAAACATAATACCGCACCGTAGCTTGGTGCCTGCACCACCTACGTACTGTACATGCATTAGCTGTGTACGTATCTCAGAATGGAGCACTAATTTATCTCAAAATCAGTACTGTACGTGACTACTACTCCCTCAGCCAAAAATACAAGACGTATTTTAACTTTGTTTAAAGTTTAAAGGTGCGATAAAATTCAGAAAGATACGAGAAAAAATAACTTAGATACTGCCCACCTAATTATCTTGAAAGATTAGAGATAATACTTTGTGTAGGTGAAAATAAATAAATAAATGCATATGATTGAGAGAGAATAAATAGGATTGTAGTCAGGGTTCGCAAAACCGCGGTTTTCGCATTTACCGCTCCGGTTTGAGAAATAAAACCGGTCAGTTTACCCATGAAGTTCAAATTCAAATTCAAAAAAATTTATCTAAAAATTCTCTAAAATTAGTATTAATAGCTTTATAACCCCTGGTGTAAATATTTTTTGAAAAAACAAAGTTTTGTGACTTTTGTGAGCCATTAAAATTGTAGAATTTAGAAAATACAAAATAAAAAAATAAATAAAAGGAGCACGCCACCGTTCCACCGTCGCCACCACGATTTTCGAGCGGTAAGGCCTCAAAACAGCTCGGTTTGAGCGAAAACCGAAGGGGTTAGCGAATTTTGAGATCTTCAGCGAAATTCGCGAATTCAGCTCAATTTTCACTAGATTTTCTTTGATTTTCGCTCGATTTTGCTACAAAACCGCTCGGCAGTTGTAGTTAGAGGTGGGCACGGGCGGACTCTTTTAAGCGGCGAGGCACGACGTCCACGGCGACACGGCGACCCGACGCGAAGTGGGCGTCGTGCGTCTTGCGGCGCGACTCTTATAACGCGGGCGTCTGCCGGGCTCGAAATCGAGCACGATGGGCGGCGACGCGTGCGACAACGTAGAATGGGCTATCTTGGGCACGATGATCCGATTGCATGAGGAAGAAGCCTAGCATGAAGGTCAGCGACTCAGTATGGCCGTCATGGATGCACCCGATAGCATGAGCGTCACCCCTATCGCCAACACACGAGAGAGCGGACAAAATAGGAGAGAGAACTAAGAGAGATTGAGAGACGGTGCAAGAAACTGCTCTCTCTCGCTCGCCCCTCTCAATCTCTCTCAGCTCTTTCTCTCACCAGTCTCTCTCAATCTCTCTCGTCTGTCTCGCTCACTCTCTTTAACTGTTCGATAATAAATAAAGTTTAGTTCTTTTTCTCATAATATTTGCATTCACTGCCTTAATTCTATGTATCTCCGGCTCTTTTCCTCTGGTTGAAATATGAAAGACCATGTGGAGGTCTATCCCTGATGGTGATGAGTAATTGACTGTGGTTTAGCCTGTTGTGCTTGAATTTGAGTTTGATCCGAGTGGTCAGGTCTTTGGTTGGTCGGAGACCAGTTGTCTGACCCAGAGTGGTCAGGTCTTTGGTTGGTCGGAGACCAGTTGTCTGACCCCGAGTGGTCTGAGCTTTGGCTGGTTGGAGACCAGTCATCCGACCCCGAGTGGTACAGTGTGGCTGGTTGGAAACGGTCGTCCAGGCCAGTGGTGGGACGGAGACCAGTGGTCGGACTCGAGTGGTCGGGGCGAGACCGATGGTCGGACTCCAGTGGTCGGGGCGAAGACCGATGGTCGGACCTCAGTGGTCGGGAAGAAGACCGATGGTCGGACCCGAGTGGTCGGGGCGAAGACCGGTGGTCGGACCTCGAGTGGTCGGGATGGAGACCGATGGTCAGTGCGTGGTCGGGATGGAGACCGGTGGTCGGACCATGTGTGGTCGAGTTTTCTTGGCGATGAAGTGTATATCTTTCTGTTGAGATGGATATGTGTTGTTGGACATTGCTATGTGATGTGGTTTCCTTGTCTATGATGGTTGCGGGACTTTGGAGCTAGGTCATGGTGAGGCGAAGGGATCGGGACTAGGTTGGGAGAGCCGAGGTCGGATGATCGGTGTCGCCAAAGATGGCGAGGCGTGGAGTAGCCGCAAGCCAAGAAGACAAAGGAATGGATGAGATGCTAACTTGGGTGCTCGATCGAGGAGGACCGTTGGATCGCGATCGGAAGAGAGAGTAGTGGTCAAGTTGGTATGCTTTGAGCAGCGTGCAAAACCCGTTGTGTTGTTGGGTTTCGGTCACCATGCATAGCTGTGTGAGTGGGTAAAATCTCACCCTTGATGGAGTGCTCTAGGGTTTAGAGGCTCATCCAAGGGTGGTAGGTGTTCCTAGCTTGCTACTAGGCAGGGAGAGGGTGTCTCCACGGGGCGTGGTGGCGGTGAGGAAAGTCTACGTGAGTAGTTGAGAGTTGTTGAGAGTGATGTAAGGATCAAATCTCGGCTCTTGGATGTTGGCTTAGGATTGAAGCAAGATATCCAAGGGTGGAATTGATCAGTCACTATAAATAGAGGGTAGGGGCAGCCTTCCCTCTCTGAAGGTTCCGAGGTTTCTTTGCTCATTTGAGTTTTGCCCACTTTGTTGTG
Organism: Otatea glauca; assembly: GCA_036346275.1. Lineage (NCBI taxonomy): Eukaryota > Viridiplantae > Streptophyta > Magnoliopsida > Poales > Poaceae > Otatea > Otatea glauca. Next base: position 39,911,976 of record CM070725.1, read on the forward strand.
AGGCTTTGTAAACCTCCCTTCCGAAATGAAATGTTCTTCATCTATGTTCTTGTTTCATTTCCCTTACGTATTTACATTACACACTTAAATTACATTATCTAAATTCGCATTTACTTACTTGCAATTTTCTTTACGTAATTTGGATTTGCCTCATCTCCTTCTACATGCTACGAGTCTTTGTTGAAATTCATGATTGATGAACTCTTCTCTAGATTCGGTGCTTTCAATCATCTAGGCAATCATTGCGTTCTTGTTGCAAGTTTGTAAATCTGTGTGTTCTTGAAGTGCGTAAGCGTGTGACTTGCGTTCTTTAGTCTGATTGGCTTACGGTTCTTGTTGCCAAGGATGAAAGATTCTTTGGATGAATCTTCTATAGATCATATCCCAATTATCTAGGCAATCTACAACCTCTTCTATTGGTTTTGCAAGAAACCAATTTACGTGACTAGTTTTGAGATAGTGTTTCTATTTGTTTGAAGGGTTGTTTCTTCGTGTACTTACTTGCTGTGATTTGTGTAGAGTCATCCAAGGATATTCGATCATCAACTCTCACCGACAAGTTAGGGGTGAAATCGTGTTTGTGACTCTGTTTTTGGTGTTGCATTTGTTTAAGCGAAAAGGGCGGAACCTTGGTATCAATTCCTTCGATTGATGATTGAAATAGGTTCTGACATCCTTAGGGAGGTGCACACCAATTTTCCTGTTTTGGATCGGTAGATCAAAAGTTACATCGATTCCGTTTTAAGATCGTGCTGATTTTCTTGTTCATCCGACCTCTGTAGGTCGGGCGTACTCTGTTCATCGGTCGGGAGTTGTGTTCATCCGAACACTATTCACCCGAGTTGTGTTCATCCGACCTCGTAGGTCGGGCGTCTGTTCATCGGTCGGATCTTGTTCATCAGAACACTATTTCACCCGTCTTGTTCATCCGACCTCTGCGATCGGAGTATCTTGCTTAACCGACCTCCGCGATCGGGAGTACTATTCATCCGTCGAGGATCTTGTTCACTCGAACATCGTTCATCCGACCACTTCCGGTCGGGAGTTACATTCACCCGACCACTTCCGGTCGGGAGTCTCGCTCATCAAACCACTTGGTCGGGAGTCTATTCATCAGACCGATACTAACGACCGATTCGCGATCGTTCATCGAGGCGAGCTACTCGACCGGTCACGCGTTTTCTTGTTCACCCTATCTTAAGCGGTCTGACCTCTGTTTTGAAATTGCCCGATCGATGGTTGATTCTTTCTTTACGGTCTTTTGGTGGATTGAATTCTAGGGGAGAATTTATTGAAAATTTTATTTGGCTCCTATTCACCCCTCTAGTCGCCTTTTCGATCTTTCAATTGGTATCGAGCAGTTCTGCTCTTTCTAGATCTTGACCGATCTCAAGAGCCATGGCGATGGACAAGTATTCCACCAAGCCTCCTATTTTCTCTGGAGTTGATTTTCCTTTTTGGAAATCTCGGATGGAGTCGTACATCAACGCCGTGGCTTCGATATGGCGAAGGTGAAGCTCCGTATGAGGTTCTGCGCGATGAGAACGTCACGGTGGCAATATGGGTGACGTTGAGGCAAATGCTAAGGCAAGGAACATCCTCATACAGGCCTTAGTCGCGATGAGTGCGATAGGATTTCTCACCTTCGTTACGCTCATGAGATTTGGGTGACCCTTGATGCTTACCATGAGGCACTACCCAAATCAAGGCGGTTCGGCAGGACCAATTCAAGCGTGAGTTCAACAAGTTTGAACAACACGGCGGTGAGAATCTTGGCGAGTGCTTTGGTCGGTTTACAAAGATTACGGCGACCTCCGGCGATCGGTTGCATATACGACTCGGACAATGCTCGGCATTTCTTGACCGCGCTCGACCTTGGTGCAGGAGATGAAGGTGACCACCATCAAGGACACCACCGACTTATCGACTTTGACTCTTGGCGGGCTTTATTCCCGCCTCAAGACTCATGAGATCGGCGTCGTCTCGCGGAAGACGAAGTCTCGATCGATGGCTTTGGTCACCGATCCCATTGGATCCTCTCTTTCGATTCTTACATTGGTTTCTCTCTCTCGCCCTTTGTGAGCTAGCGATGACCAAGCTGGAAAAATTTCAGAAAATGAGCTTGCTCTTCTTGCTCATAAATTTTCATATGCATACAAGAGAGTGAGAGAGAGGAAGAGAGGTGGGATGATCACTGTTTGAGTGTGGTGGCCCCAACCACATTCGAGCAAACTATCCCAAGTGGAGAAGGGCAAAAGCGAACAAGGCGGTTCGGGCAAGAACGACTACACCGACAAGAACCGCAACAAGAAGGCCCCACTCGTGGCCGCGAAGAAGAAGTACCGCAACTTTGCCAAGAACAAGAAGCTCTTTCACGGGTCCTCGCCGCCTTTGGGCGACATCGAGCTCTCGACGGAGGCTGGAGCGATGCAAGCGAGGGCGATCCGCAAGAGAAGGTGAAGAACAGCGATGACTTCTCGGCATGTGCTTCATGGCGGCGCCATTGAAGTAAGCGACTCCATTTGTAAATGACACGGATGAGGTACCCACCTACGACGAGTTAAATCTTGCCTTACGTAAATTAGGCAAGTTTCATGCTAAGGCTAGGTCGAGGAGTTACGAGTTAGAGAAGGAAGTAGGTACCTTGACTCGGAGTTAGCTTCACTTAGATCTTCTCCTCCCGAGTCAGCGATGTTGTGTTCTCTGTGATCTTTGTTCTTGTGGAGTTGGAGAACCTAAGGACCATACATGATAGTGTGCTTTGAACTTGATGGTCTTAGGATGAAGAATGCTAGCACTAGTTCTATTGATTATATTTACAGTAGAAGCTAGTTTTCTTAATGCTCACTCTACTCCCTCTTGTGCTAATTGCCTAAATTGCTTTACGAAATTGATGCCATGGCGAACACCTTAGAAAGCTTTCGCTAGAAACAATGAACTTGAATCACATGCTTCTAAGGATCGGTCGGCTCATGTGAGGGTGTAAGCAATTAAAACTTGACAATGAAACCACAGAATGTCAAGTGTGCTAAACTTGCTAAGGACTTACTAGATAAGTCACAAAAATATTGCTGCGATGTCTTGAGATTGTGGGGACTTGGATAAAATCCATGTCGAGCTTAGGAAGAAATTAGAAGACCAAGCCCATAGAATTAGAAATCGTCTTGCGTTTCTTGTGAGGCCCTCAAGATTGAGGCAGCCGTCTTGAGGAGAAAAATGCACGTCTTTGAGAGAGCTCATCTTTTCTGGTTCTTCTTCTTCTTCCCCTGCTCTTCTTGTGCTTCTTTCTTCCGAGATTGCGGTATCTTATGAGCACTCTCGAGAAGTTTGTTGGAGGCAAGAAGAAGCAATCTCATTCTAGACCAATCTAAGATCGTGATTTAATCGTGGTCTAGGATTTGACTACTTGGAGCACGCTAGGCAAATCTTCCTACCATTGTGCGTGCATCCAAGAGTGGTGAGATTGTGGTAGCTCGGGGTGAGCACCACTTGTGTTCAGTCTGTTGGTGTGGTCCATGGGACTTGACCGAAGGATGCTTCTCCTATTATACGCCTCTAGCAAGGCGAAGTATACATGCACCTTCCGTAAGAAGGATGGTCACCTAGTAGATTTTTGCTTTAGGCGCGCCAAGATCACTCGGCGTGATCGTGTTGCTGCTCTTAGGGGTATTCAGGGTCATCCCCAGACTTTGAGTGCTCCTAAGACACACACTGCTTCTAGACAGGTTAGAGAGTCGTCTGTTTTTGGGCAGCGTCCAGGACTTGGTTTTCATCTTTGGTTCTTGAATTTTAGTCTTGGAGCTGTTCAGTAGTCGGTCTTCCGCCGTCCTCTTGATATTCCTCGTTCTTCCCATCGAGGTAGATATCGTGGCGTGAGGTGTTTTCTCGGTAGGAGATTGAGCGGCCTTCTTGGGGTGGTTCGGCTTTTGCACCACGGCGAGCCAACCCGATTTGACTCTAGATCATCTACGAGCCGCTTCGATCGTGTGATAGTTAAGCGGCGGAGAGACACTCGAGTCGATGCATACGTGGATCGGTACTGAGGCGTCATGTGGTTGATATTAGGTTCCCAAGTCTTCACTCTATCGATCTTGAGTCATCTTTCTCTCTTATGTCTTGATCAGGTTGGTCGGATGGGAAGGAGATGTTTGGATTGTTGACTCGGTTGTTCTCGCCATATGACCGGAGATTCTCGATGGTTCTCTTCCTAGTCCGAGCCCCGGTGATGAGTTAATCACTTTTGGGGATGCATCTTGAGTAGAGTCATTGCTAAAGGTACCATCTGCATTAACCAAAATTTCATTCTTAAAGATGTTGCCTTAGTAAGTAAGCGCAATACAATCGCTCTCTGTTTCTCGACTTATCGATGACTCTTTCGAGGTAAGCTTCAAGAGTAATGTCTGCAGAATCCTTGATTCATCGGGAGGGTTAGTTTGGGATTTCTAGATTTGGGAGAGTCTTTCGTGCTGATTTTTACGCTTCTTCGGAGACTCTCTTGATGTTTGATTGCTTCGAGTCCGTGATCTCTCCTTCGGCATAGGAGACTTGGCCACATTGGTTTTGATCATTTGACCGAGTTAGCGACCACGATCTCATTCGAGTGCGCTAAACTCAAGATGGTCAAAGACTTAGTTTGCTCTCCTTGCCGACATGGCAAGATGGTTCTCGCTTCTCATCCTCCGATCACCGTAGTGATGGTGATGCACGGGACAGCTTTTACATATGGACCTTTGTTGGTCGGCTAGAGTGCGATCGGCGGGAGGGAAGTGGTATGTTCTTGTCATCGTTGATGATTTTCTAGATACTCTTGGGTATTCTTCATGGCCTCAAAGGATGAGACTTTTCTCACTTGAGGGTTTGGTCGATGGGTTGTCTATTGAGCTCCTGGGTGCATTACTGAGCTATCTGCGCAGTGATAATGGCACGGAGTTCAAGAATTCCTACTTTGAGAGCTTTTGTGTGGAGTCGGTTTAGAGCATCAGTTCTCTTCTCCCGCCCCTCGTGAGAATGGCGTAGTGGAAAGGAAAAACGAGGACCACAGTTGAGATGGCGGGCGATGCTAGATGAGTATAGTACTCCTAGGAAGTTTTGGGTGAGGCTATAGCTCTTGCTTGCCATGTGTCTGTCGCGTGTTTTTGAGAGCACATTTGCATCGCACTTCTTATGAGTTGAGGTATGGGCGAAAGCCCGGTGTGTCCCATTTTCGCGTTTTGGTTGCAAGTGTTTTATCTTGAAGTCAGCAACCTAGATAAGTTTGAGTCTCGCTCTTACGATGGTATCTTTCTAGGTAACTCGTCTTCTTCTCGTAGCTATAGGAGTGCAGGTGTTGATGCGCATAGGATCATAGAGACTGTGATGTGACCTTTGATGAGGCTAGCCCGGAGCTAGACACGATGTTTGAGCTCTTCTTCTTCCTTGAGACCATTTTTGTAGAGGATGAGGATAATGGAGATGATGGTGTTCCATCAGATCCAGTCCCTCTACACCGAGGTGCCTCTGTTTCCATTTACGCACCTCGGGAGACCACCCTTGCCTTGAGCTCTCCTTGGTGAGTGGCTCTGCTCCTATCTCTTACATTCAAGAGGTAGAGGCCATCGCTTACGGTCCTCCCGTCATATTCGAGGCGTCATCCTTCCGATCAAATGATCGGCGATTTGTTCGGCGTGTCACACGCTCAAGAACGGGTCTGTCTTCTTCTGTCTTCACTCTGCCTTCGTTGCCTCTTTTGAGCCAAAGGATGTTTCTCATGCATTATCCAGATGAGTCGTGGATTAATGCCATGCATGAGAACTTGAGAACTTTGAGAGGAACAAAGTCCGCGACTTGTAGGCGCCCATCTGGTCATAATGTCATTGGGACCAAGTGGGTGTTCAAAAACAAGCAGTGAGGATGGGGTTGTCATTCGCAACAAGGCTAGACTAGTTGCAGGGCTTTCTCGGGTTGAGGTCTTGACTTTGAGAGACCTTTGCTCCTGTAGCTAGTCTAGAGGCTATTAGGATCTGCTTGCATTTTACGCATCCGGGGCTTCAAGCTCTATCAAATGGATGTCAAGAGTGCATTCCTCAATGGCTATATTGAGGAAGAGGTTTATGTCAAACAACCTCCGAGTTTGAGAACCCCAAGTTTCCTAGTCATGTTTTCAAGCTTTCCAAAGCTCTGTATGGACTCAAGCAGGCCCCAGAGCATGGTATGAGAGGCTCAAGTCTTATCTTCTCACCATGACTTTCAAATGGGCATAGTAGACAAAACTCATTCATCAAACACCATGAGTCTCATTTTCTTCTTGTCGATTTATGTGGGCGATATCATTTTGGTGGCTCCTCTCATTCTCTTGTCTCTCGGTTTACGATGTGATGAGTCTGAGTTTGAGATGAGTATGATGGGCGAGTTGAGCTACTTTCTTGGCTTCCAAATCAAGCGGACTCGGGAGGTACTTTCTTGCATCAAGGCAAATATACCGTGACCTCTGAGGCGCCGACATGTCGATGGGAAGCGGTGATGACTCCTATGGCCACCACTGCTGTCCTCGAGCCCGATGAGGATGGTGAGCTCTTGATCAAAAGGAGTTTGAGCATGATCGGCTCCCTCTTGTACCTCACCGCTTCGAGGCCGGACATACATTTTCTTTGTGTGTGCATGCGCTCGATTTCAAGCTTCTCCTCGCGCCTCACCGCCCGGTGATCAAGCGCATCTTCAGTACCTTCGTGCCACCACCGATTATGGTATTTGGTACTCTTCTTCTTCTTGTCTATCTCTTAGAGCCTTTTCCGATCTGACTTTCTTTGGTGTAGGATAGATAGGAAGAACACCGGCACTTGCCAATTCATTGGCACTTCTCTTGTTTCTTGGTCATCTAGGAAGCGATGCAGGGTTGCCAGATCCACCGAGGAAGTGAGTATGTTCTTCTGACCGATTCTTTGTAGTCAGTGCTCTGGATGAGATCGACCTTGCAGGACTATGGGTTAGAAATAGAGAGTGTGCCACTCTTACGTGACAACACTTCAGCTATTTGCATTGCTAAAAACCCGTGCAACATTCCGGACCAAACACATTGATATTAGATATCACTTCCTTAGAGACCATGTGGAGAAGGGTGATATCGTGCTTGATTCATAGATGGTGACCACCGGTTAGTGATATCTTTACCAAGCCTTTGGATAGCTCGGGTTTGTTGCCTTGAGGAGTGAGCTTGGAGTCGTGAGCCCATACGGCTTATCTTGAGGGGAGCTGGTTTGTATATTATGTACTATATATTTTCTTTCACTTTTCCTTTCTTCTTCAGGTGTCTTTGGGCTTGTTTTCTTAAGTTGAGTTCACTCACTTAGCATGTCTTCCATGGACCTCTTATCTTATGCTTTAGGTTGCTATCATGCGTGATTATCATTCTCTCTTCTCTCTAGGTTGAGTTCCCTCACAGTCTTATAAGTCTAGCAGGTTTTGGGCCTCTGGGTAGAGCAGTGCTGTGCACTCCTTAGTTGGGATCTAGAGTCGACTTCCTATGTTAGTATCTAGGGAAGATAAGAGCCGATCTGGCGATAGTGAGTCTCTTCTATCTTATCTATGCTCAATAGCCATCCAGTCTTGCGGTTTCTCGACTACTTCTCCCCATTTTTTTTTTGGTTTTATTGAGTTCATTTGGGTCTTCTTTATGCCTAATCTTGATAATAACTCAACTTTAACAGATTTGAGCCTAAAATTGATTCAAGCTGTTGAGGGGAGTTTGGGAATCTGTTCATGCATTGCATTTAGACTGCATTTTTACATTTTATGAGCTTTGTCTATTATGCAATTGATTCAATCTTTCATGTAATGCACCTTGCTACATCTTTGAAGAAAATCACTAGCTTAGGTCTATCCAAGTTCATCTATGATACTAAGCTTGTTAAAATCTGAAAATTGAAAATCTTAAATGAAAACATGTTGCTTTTTCTTGTTAAAGTTTCTTCTCTAGAGGTTTTACCATGAATTGTGAATTTATGGAGTTCTCTAGAGTCCCTATAGCAACTTAGGTGAAACTTGCTTGATCCATATTTTAGTCCTTCAAATTGCTCATATATGCTAAAATAAGAAAAACTTGACTCTTTTTGTGCAAAATTGAACTCAACACTACATATTCTCGAGGCGCCTCCCATTGCACTTGGGATGAACTTGGAATATATAGTGTATGACCAAGATCATTCTCTTAAGAGTTACTCTTAGGGTGATCGAACATGGCTTGAGTCAACTATTAAGAAATGCAAATAACAAAAACATAAGTGGGTAAAGAATGCAAATAATGTCAAACATTTGCACCCGCTATGTCTTTCAAAATATCAAAGAAGAAGAATTTGCATGAATTGAAAAATGAACTCGAAGGACTCTATATGTACTTCAAGATTCCCCAAAGTGTTGAGTAGGTTGAACTCTAGGTTTTCCATTTGATCCTATGAGTGGTCTGGCTTCTAGCTTTGAAACTTTTGCTAAGTTTTGCACTTGTTCAAATCTTGCTAAAATAAAATCTTGTAAACCAAGCTTGTGAGCCAAATGAATTTGTTCTTGCAGACATCCTAGTTCAGTCATTTTCTAAATTGACTAGCTTGGTGTCATATCTTGTCATTGTGATCACTTGGATAATTCTCAAAGCTCACTTAGGATGCATTTCATGCATACATATATAAAGGGAGAAAACAAACAAAAAAAGAGAGAAAATTCCATTTTGATGCCTATATTGCCAAAGGGGAGAAAATGTAGAAAAGGCATCATTTAAAATGTAGAAAAGGGGGAGATAAAAATGTGAAAGCTTGCTATCTCTTATGATCTTTGTAAATCTTTGCTATCTCTTATGGATCATATCACATTTGGCACTTATGATTGATTTTTAGAGCTTTTGTAGAAAACTTGCTCTTTTCATGATCTTGCTCTAAAATCTTCGCCAACTTGGTCATGATTTTATATCTTTCTCTCTGGACCAAGTTTGGTTTTGCAATCAAATTGCTTTACAAACTCAAATTTATGCCTTTTAGTGTTTGTCAATATACTCATCAAGGGAGATTGAAAGACCATGTGGAGGTCTATCACGATGGTGATGAGTAATTGGTGTGGTTTAACTGTTGTGCTTGAATTTGAGTTTGATCCGAGTGGTCAGTCTTTGGTTGGTCGGAGACCGGTTATACGACCAGTGGTCAGTCTTTGGTTGGTCGGAGACCGGTTATCCGACCGAGTGAGTGCGAGCTTTGGTGGTTGGAGACCGGTCATCCGACCCAGTGGTGAGTGTGGTGGTTGGAAACGATCGTCCGACCCAGTGGTCGGGACGGAGACCGATGGTCGGACCGAGTGGTCGGGCGAAGACCGATGGTCGGACCGAGTGGTGGGGCGAAGACCGATGGTCGGACCCGAGTGGTCGGGAAGAAGACCGATGGTCGGACCCGAGTGGTCGGGGCGAAGACCGGTGGTCGGACCTCGAGTGGTCGGGATGGAGACCGGTGGTCAGTGCGTGGTCGGGATGGAGACCGATGGTCGGACCATGTGTGGTCGTGGTTTCTTGGCGATGAAGTGTATATCTTTCTGTTGAGATGGATATGTGTTGTTGGACATTGCTATGTGATGTGGTTTCCTTGTCTATGATGGTTGCGGGACTTTGGAGCTAGGTCATGGTGAGGCGAAGGGGATCGGGACTAGGTGGGAGAGCCGAGGTCGGATGATCGGTGTCGCCAAAGATGGTGAGGCTGTGGAGTAGCCGCAAGCCAAGAAGACAAAGGAATGGATGAGATGCTAACTTGGAGGTGCTACGATCGAGGAGGACCGTTGGATCGCGATCGGGAAGAGAGAGTAGCGGGTCAAGTTGGTATGCTTTGAGCAGTGCAAAACCCGTTGTGTTGTTGGGTTTGGTCACCCATGCATAGCTGTGTGAGTAGGTAAAATCTCAGCCCTTGATGGAGTGCTCTAGGGTTTAGAGGCTCATCCAAGGGTGGTAGGTGTTCTAGCTTTGCTACTAGGCAGGAGAGGGTGTCTCCACAGGGGCGTGGTGGCGGTGAGGAAAGTCTCGTGAGTAGTTGAGAGTTGTTGAGAGTGATGTGTAAGGATCAAATCCTGGCTCTTGGATGTTGGCTTAGGATTGAAGCAAGATATCCAAGGGTGGGAATTGATCAGTCACTATAAATAGAGGGTAGGGCAGCCTTCCCTCCACGAAGGTTCGAGGTTTTCTTTGCTCATTTGAGTTTTGCCCACTTTGTTGTGAGGCTTTGTAAACCTCCTTCCGAAATGAAATGTTCTTCATCTATGTTCTTGTTTCATTTCCTTACGTATTTACATTACGCACTTAAATTACATTATCTAAATTCGCATTTACTTACTTGCAATTTTCTTTACGTAATTTGGATTTGCCTCATCTCCTTCTACATGCTTCGAGTCTTTGTTGAAATTCATGATTGATGAACTCTTCTCTAGATTGGTGCTTTCAATCATCTAGGCAATCATTGCGTTCTTGTTGCAAGTTTGTAAATCTGTGTGTTCTTGAAGTGCGTAAGCGTGTGACTTGCGTTCTTTAGTCTGATTGGCTTACGGTTCTTGTTGCCAAGGATGAAAGATTCTTTGGATGAATCTTCTATAGATCATATCCCAATTATCTAGGCAATCTACAACCTCTTCTATTCAGGTTTACAAGAAACCAATTTACGTGACTAGTTTTGAGATAGTGTTTCTATTTGTTTGAAGGGTTGTTTCTTCGTGTACTTACTTGCTGTGATTTGTGTAGAGTCATCCAAGGATATTCTGATCATCAACTCTCACCAGCAAGTTAGGGGTGAAGTCTGTGTTTGTGACTCTGTTTTTGGTGTTGCATTTGTTTAAGCGAAAAGGACGGAACCTTGGTATCAATTCCTTGATTGATGATTGAAATAGGTTCTGACATCCTTAGGGAGGTGCACACCAATTTTCCTGTTTTGGATCAGCCGATCAAAAGTTACATCGTTTCCGTTTTTAAGATCGTGCTGATTTTACTGTTCATCCGACCTCTGTAGGTCGGGCGTACTGTTCATCGGTCGGGAACACTATTCGCCGAGTCTTGTTCATCCGACCTCGTAGGTCGGGCGTCTTGTTCATCGGTCGGAGTCTTGTTCATCGAACACTATTCACGAGTCTTGTTCATCCGACCTCGTAGGTCGGGCGTCTTCGTTCATCGGTCGGAGTCTTGTTCATCAGAACACTATTTCACCCGATCTTGTTCATCCGACCTCTGCGATCGGAGTCTTGTTTAACCGACCTCCGCGATGGGGAGTCTTATTCATCCGGTGAAGTCTGTTCACCGAACAACGTTCATCCGACCACTTCCGGTCGGGAGTTACATTCACCCGACCACTTCCGGTCGAAGAGTATTCATCCGACCACTTGGTCGGGAGTATCTTATTCATCCGACCGATACTAACGACCGATTCGCGATCTTTTCATCCGACCGAGCTACTCGACCGGTCACGCTTTTCTTGTTCACCCTATCTTAAGCGGTGAGCCTCTGTTTTGAAATTACTGATCGATGGTTCGATTCTTTCTTTACGGTCTTTTGGTGGATTGAATTCTAGGGGAGAATTTATTCGAAAATTTTATTTGGCTCCTATTCACCCCCTCTAGTCGCCTTTTCGATCTTTCAAAATAGTGCAAATGGGTCGGGCACGGGCGCGCGCACGCACGCGAGCACGAGCGCAAATGGGCGTGCACAGGCTCGCCGAAGCGGTAGCCGGGGCTGCGACGCGGCACGGCCGACGCCGTCCACGGCCCGGCACGATTCGAACCGAAGCCACGATGGACTCGTCTTGCCGGCCGGCACCGACCGACACAGCGCCCACCTCTAGTTGTAGTGTGTGTTGTTATCTTGTTGATGAATGTATTCGGTAGTTGTATGTACATTTCTAGTACCAATATTTGTACTCCATTATGAAATGCTCACTATATATTTGTTCATGAATTTGTAGTACTAATATTTATTCGGGTATGTGAAGTAGCAATATTTACTTCAACATATTTTAGTAACAATATTTGTTAAATTATATTTAGTAGCAATATTTGTTCAATTTCAAGTATGTCAAGTAGCAATATTTGTTGAGGTATGTCGAGTAGCAATATTTGTATGTTTCATTTCATTGTAACTAAATTTTTTACTAACACTCCGTTCATGTAGGTTGAACATGACATTTGTGTGATAATGGAAGAATGACGAAGCTAAGCCTACTCCATAACTTCAAGGTATTAAAATGTAAATGGTATTGATATATGAATGGTAATGAAATTGTGAATGATATTGCTATGTGATTATGTAAATGCCTATTTTTGCACTTGTTGGATTGATATGTGAGTAGTATTGAAATGAAAGATTATTTGTTGATATATTATTGCTAAATGCCTAATTTAAAACTTCCAATTGTCTAAAATATAGGAAAGGTTTTGTCGAAATTTTTTCATATTTAGGAGAGATCATACCGGAATTTTTTCGTGTTTTTACGTACTTTTTTTATACATTTCTTAAAATTTTCCTATTTTTTTCCTTCACTAGATTTTGAAATTTTCGCTACCTTTGTTTTGCAATTTTTCCCATTTTTCCAACCGGCTTTGGTTTTCGCTCAAAAACCGCGAAATTCACCCGTCGATTTGACCAGATTTTCAAAATGTTTGAATTTTCATGCCATTCGGTTTCTCGCGGTTTTCGTTACCACCAGGAGTTCAAAATTCGGTCACGAAACGGTTTTGTTAACCCTGGTTGTATTATAAAAAGCCTTATCAAATCTACATGTAAGACTTATATTTCTAAATATGGCCATTCAAACTATAAGCACTATATTTCCGAACCGAAAGAGCAGATCAAAAACAATAAGTGTACTGTAGCTGAAGGACAATTGTTTTAGTCGTGCTTTCATGGTAAAAACTGACCTGTCGTTGAGTTGTTGTCCTCAGTTTAACTCCCATGTCAAATGACACACTGCGGCGCTCCCGATTTTTGCGCACGCGAGCTATACCTTACTGAATCTGTTGAGTTTCAATGCGGTAAGAATTAATTTTCTAAATTATTTCGAATCTACTTTTACACGAAATCTGTTATTTATCACTATAAATATGTTATGTAGTCCATGCCAGTGTTTTTTTTTTGTTTGGTTTTTTTACTAAAATTTGTGTCCCATGTTTTTGTTTTTTCTATGCAATATTTACGACAAGTGGTATCACAGAACAGGATATTCTATCGATAAAAGAGAAAATCGTCGGATCCGTGTCTCGCGTTGATCAAGTCGAGTTGGCTCATCCAGGGGTGAGTCTCTCGTAATCCGACTATGAAGAGGAGCGATTTCGAGGCCATCACCAAGGCAGAAACATCAACACACGCGCATTGGAACTAGATAACAGCAGCAGCAATACTAGTTCCCAGGAAAAGCTCAAGGAAGCATAAAAATGGTCCTTTTTTTTACCCCTTCTTTTGGTAAGTGCACACGAAGCAAATTTCGGATTTCTTCCCCACGACGACTCTGAAGTACGACTTTTAACTACTGGATCAAGACATAAGGTTTTTCTTTTATCAAGTTATGATGCGGGCTATTCTTGCATAGCTCGATTTGGATTATGCTCTTTTGGATATTGACAAGACTCTATACATGGTCCCTTAAGGAGGAGTAACGTAAAGATCGTAAGGTCTTATGTCAGATTCATCTTCATCTATCAAATAATATTCTACAGGAGGTTTTGAAGTAGAAGACCGCCGCTGCATTATGGTTGAAGCTAGACCAGATTTGCATGATCAAAAATCTAACCAACAAGATACATTTAAAGCAAAAGCTTTATTCGCACAAGATAACGAAATGCGGATCATTATCGAACCACCTGACATTATTCAAAGAAGTAGTCTCGGATCTCGAATCTATATAGGCAAAAAATGATGATAAAGCTTTGGGTCTTATTCTTTTATGCTCGCTACTTAGTAAATATTCCACGTTCAGAGATACTATTCTATATAGTCAAGATACTCTTACACTTAATAAAATCTATGAAGCACCGCATGCGAAGGAAAAGATGAAACTCATAGTTCCAAACGAAAGTTCAAGTTCACATGCAAAAGGCCTGATTGTCCGTACTAGATAACAGGAGAGGAGTTCACATAGTGATTCAAGAGGCAAAATCCTGAGCAGATATTACAAAGGCAGATCAAAATCCAGAGGAAAGTGCAAGTCGTGCAAGTATTATAAGAAAGATGGACACGATATATCTGAGTGGTTGTGGGTGGAAAAAAAAGGATAAAAGGAATAATAGTTCTAAAAGGGAGCAACAAGAGGATGAAGCTAAATCCACTATTGTTACTAAGCAAGAATCTGATGGTGATGTTTTCGTCTCCTTTGCTGGTGATTCCAAAACTGGCAATGAGTGGATTCTTGATTCAGCCTGTACATTCCACATAAACCCGAATCGTAAGTGGTTCGTTAACTACGAAGCTACGCTAAGTGGATCGGTATTGATGGGTGATAATTCACCATGCAAGATTGCAGACATTGATTCTATCCAGATCAAGATATTTGATGGCACCATTAGAACTTTATTGAATGTTTGAACATTATAAATCTAAAGAGAAGTCTTATCTCGCTAGGTACTCTTGATATTAAAGGGTACAAATATTACGATGGAGGTGGAGTTCTAAAGGTCTCCAAAAGTTCTCTTATTGTGATGAATGAAGATATAAGTATGCCAACCTACATCATATGCGAGGCACTACAATTTTAGGTAATGCTGCTATTGCCTCAAATAAATCATCTGATTTTGATGCTACTAATCTTTAGTATATGCGTCTAGGGTATATGAGTAAAATTAGCATGATGGAGTTATGCAAAAGAGGACTACTTGATGGTTAAAGCATCGATAAGTTGAAGTTTTGCGAGGACTAAGTCTTTGGCAAGCAAAAGAGGGTGAAATTCAATATTGCAACTCACTCTACAAAAGGCATATTGGATTATATTCACTCTGATTTGTAGTGAGAATCCCGTGTTTCGTCACTTGGAGGTGCTAGCTACATGTTGACCATCATTGATGATTACTCAAGAAGAGTTTGACCATATTTCACATATCATAAACTGGATGTGTTGAAGACATTCAAGAAGGGAAAGATCATGATTGAGAAACAAACTTGCAAGCATATAAAGAAGTTGTGTGCTGACAATGGCTTGGAGTTCTGTTCTAGAGAATTTAAAGCTTTACGCAGATCAGACGGTATTGTGAGATATTACACCATCTCAGGTATTCCTCAACAAAACAGCTTGGCCGAACACATGAATAGAACTATCATGGAGAAGGTACGTTGCATATTATCTAACTCTGGCTTATCTAGAAATTATTAGACAAAAGCCACTTCCACTGCTTATTATTTGATCAATCGGTCACCAAACCTAACAATTGATAAGAAGACTTAAATTGAGGTATGGTCTGGTTCTCTGGCAAATTATTCAAATTTGAGAATATTTGGTTGTACTGCTTATGCTCATGTGAACAATGGTAAATTGGAGGCTAGAGCCATTAAGTGCATTTTCATTGGTTATAAGCCTAGTCTGAAAGGCTATAAATTGTAGAATCCTAAAACTAGAAAAGTGGTTATTAGCAGAAATATTACATTTGGTGAATCTGCTATGTTGCATGATAAACCATTTATTGATTTTCCCGTTGAGGAGCCACATAAATCAAGTGTACGGGTGGAGCATGTTATTGATTCAGGATCTACACCAGAAACCGAAAAGAAAAACATATACAGGGTATTCCTATTATTGTACAACCATCATAACGTTCCATTACAACTGACAGATCTAAGAGGAATATTCAAACTCTAAGATATTGATTGAAAAAGCTAATATTATGGCTTATTATTTGAATATGGTAGAAGAAGTTGAAGGCATTGCAAAACATTCAACTTGTTCAGAGGCTATCTCTTCTGATGATTCAGAAAGATGGAAGTCTGCCATGCATGATGAGATGCAATCTCTCAAGAAGAATGGCTCTTGGGAGTTATCAAGTTGTCAATTGAGAAGAAGGCTATTCGCTGCAAATAGATCTTTAAAAAGATGGAAGGTGTATCACCAACCAAAGAGGTTAGGTACAAGGCAAGGCTCATTGCTAAAAGTATAGCCAAATTCCAGGTATTGATTTTACAGGTGTCTTTTCCCCCAGTTGTGAAGCATATTTCTTTTCGTACTTTACCCAATATTGTTGCTATGCATGGTTATGAGCTTGAGCAATTGGATGTGAAAACTACGTTCTTACATGGGGAACTAGAAGAAGATATTTATATGGAGCAGCCAGAAGGTTTTGTCATTCCGAAAAAAGAGAATTTTGCTTGCAATTTAAAGAAATCTCTTTATGGTTTGAAGTAATCACCCATACAATGGTATAAGAGATTTGACTCATTTACGATCTCTTAGAATTTTAAAAGATCTGATTATGATAGCTGTGTCTATTTGAAGATGGTTAATGGTTCAGCTATTTATTTGCTCCTATATGTTGATGATATGTTGATCGCTGCAAAAAGACAAAGCAGAAATTCCAAAGTTAAAGGCACAATTGAGCATTGAATTTAAGATGAAGTATCTCGGTGCAGCAAAAAAATTATTGGTATGGAAATTACTAGAGACAGCGGTTTGCAAAATTATACCTAAGTCAGGAATGGTATATTGATAAAGTCCTTCATCGTTTCAACATACATAAGGCCAAACAGGTGAGTACTTCGTTAGCTGCATATTTCAGACTTTTTCAGCGTCATACCCACAATCAGATAATGAAGTTGAGTACATGTCTAGAGTTCAATATGCTAGTGCAGTTGATTCACTTATGTATACCATGGTATGTTCTTGTCCCAACTTATCTCAATCATTGAGTGCTGTTAGTAGATATATGGCTAATCCTGAAAAAGAGCATTAGAAAGCAGTTCAATGGATTTTCATATATTTGTAGGGCACTTCTAATACTTGTTTACAGTTTGAAAAAACTAGAGATGAACTCGTGGATTACGTAGATTTAGATTTTGCTGGAGATTTGGATAAGAGAAGATCTCTTAATGGTTATGTATTCACTGTTGGAGAATGTGATGTTAGTTGAAAAGTAAGTCTGCAAGCTACCGTTGCCTCGTCTACTACAAAAGCTGAGAATATGGCTATTTCAAAAGCTTGGAAAGAAGTTGTTTGGCTAAGAGGTTTGTTTACTGAGCTTTTTGAAAGTACATCTTGCACTATAATATTTTGTGATAGTCATAGTCATATTTACCTTACAAAGGATCAGATATTTTAATGAGAGAACGAAGCACATTGATATCAGATATCATTGCATTCGAGATGTCATTGCTTAAGGTGACATTAAAGTTAACAAAATAAATACCCATGATAATCCAGCTGATACGTTGACAAAACCAGTTCCCATCGTTAAGTGTGAGCTTTGGTCATACTTAGTTTGTATCACTCATTAGTCCTTTAGACTTTTTGTGCACAAGGTGTTCATAATGATTTATTTCGAGGAAAGTTGTGTTATATTTTATCTATAGGATGAATTCGTCTTAAGTGGAGATTGTTAAGTTTAAGTGTTATATGAATTTGTTTCCTACTCTATCTCAAATTTACTACTACATAGAGTCTGTTATGTACCACTATAAATATATCCATATAGTTCATAAGAAAGAGTAAGAGCTTCATTGCAAACATATTCTCATATAATGATATAGCCATTATGTACTCGTGATTTTTCTTGAAAGTGTTTTCCATGTAAAATTCATGTCTTCTATTCCTACTTTTTCTTTGCAATATTTGCAACAGAATCCAATTAATGCAGTCCTTAATTTCTTTTCTTAACCTCCATAATCACAGACTCACGGGGAACTGGGGATTAATTGAAACCCCTACATCCTATCAGTGCCACTTCATTAGGTTTACTTGTATATATAAGCAGATTCATCAGCAGTACTACAGAATACGTCAATAAATATACTTGTATATATTGGAAAATGATTCGCAGGAAAACGTCACTATATGTATAGTACACAAATGAACATGCGTTCCAACATGGGCTTTGCGCGGATGAAAACAGGACTTTAAAGCTAGTGAGGCTCGTCCGGAGTCGTAGTTTTTCTAAAAATCTATTTTTTTCTAGATTGAAAAATGGTGGTAGCTTTTTTTATAAGCGACAGTTTGACGAATAGCTAATTTTTCTCTTCAATAAGCTGCAAAAGTGTCGGGACCCGAATATGCAAATCCGGACCCTCTGTGTATACTGCACTAGTCCAGGATCACGCTAGTGCACACAGGCTCAACATCAGCAAATATCACAATCATACACAACGGAAATACAATAAAAGACTTTATATAATAAATAACACTTGTTGAATGACCTTATAGTCAACTTACAGGACTATGCCTCGCAAGGCTGAACAATAAATTAAACTGCAGCGGAATGAAAACGTAGACAACCCCTCAGTATACCACAGGCAACTGATAAGACTTGCGCCCTAAACCTTCGTCTCCTCCTGGTACTTCTCCTCCAGCATTGGTGTAGACTCCTCAACAGGTGATTTTGTTGATGGCAAGGGTGAGTACATAAAACACTCAACAAGTTGTGCACATAATGCAATTCTAATCTATACCCCTTATAATGCACCTAAACAATTTTTCCTACGTCCACTCTAAATAATGCATCTCATTAGAGATAGCCCAATGTTCGTGCACCCAGCAAAACGTCCCCAGAAACTTGCATTCATCAAAATGAATGTCTCAGATCTTTCTTCAGTTTTACTCACCCACATCCGATGGCCATTATTTAGTGTGTCTAATCATCCCTGTGGCCCACAACAGACCTCCCCCACCTACATATTTGGAAGGAGAGCGAATCAAACAAGGAAATAAATAAGGAGGATCCGCATGCAAGGAAACCAGACTTGAATTTTTTACTGACCAAAATTGTACGTACTACATATTTGAAAGGAGGGTGAATCAAACAAAGAAATAAACACGAGGATCCACATGCTAGGAAACAAGACTTGAATTTTTTATTGTCTTGGTATTGTGATCGTATTTTTTTCGGATATGACCCTTCTCGAGACTTTTTTATAGATCTAGCACCATAGAGCCTAATTTCAGCGCACGGAGAGCGTTGAATTTTTGTTTTTATTTTTATCTAAGGAACCAAGCATGCGTGAGTCTTTGCTTAATTTTTTCAATTTTTTCGCGGAACCGTGATTCGGCGAGCAATTATTTAATTTTTATCTTTTTTTTTCTTGCGGATCCAGCGGTCGGCGAGCGCAATTTATTTTTCCATATTTTTTTGAAATCATTCCTATGGCCCACAACAGACCTTCTCTCACCTCCAGCATCAACAAGGAAAAGGAAACAAACGTCTTGGAATTAAGGAAAAAGAAACAAACGTCCTGGAAAAGGAAATGACCATATATTACGTGCTGGGAAAAGGAAACCGCGGGAAAAAAATTCTAGCACCTCTCTGCTGATTTTTTCTGTCTCAAGGCTACAATCGCAAATTGATCGCCCGAGAGCCTGATTCAGAAAAATTATAACGACGAAACTAATATAGTAAAAAGTTCAAACCTGAGCGCTGGTAAATAATACTTCGCCACCGCTCCGCTGAATTTTTCTGGCTCGAGGCTACAATCGTAAATTCATCGTCGCGAGAGTGATTCAGAAAAAAATTATAACGATAATGCCAACACAGTAAAAAATTCCCGAAAAATAAAAAAACAATCAAGCGGTGTTCGTCCGCTTAATAATTTTGGCAAAAAAAATAAATGCTTGGTGGCCGCTGAAAAATTCAAGCGTGGGAGAAAAAAAAAAAAATTCAAGCGGTGCCCGTCCACTGAATAATTTTGGAAAAATATGGAAAAATAAACTGTGCTCGCGGACCGCTGGATCCGCAGGGAAAAAAGATAAAAATTAAACAGCGCTCACGATCATTTGGTTCCATGAAAAAATTGAAAAAATTTAAATAAAGACTCACAAACATTGGTTCCGTGGATAAAAAATGAAAAAAAAATCAGCGCTCTCTTGAAATTAGGCTATATGGGGCTAGATCCGTAAAAAAATCTCGAAAAAGGTTATATTCGGAAAAAAATACGATCACGAGGCAAGAACAATAAAAAATTCAATTCTGGTTTTTTTGCATGCGGATCCTCCCTGTTTATTTCCTTGTTTGATTCGCTCTCCTTCCAAATATGTAGTATATACAGTTTTGGTCAGGACAGTAAAAAATTCAATTCTGGTTTCCTTGCATGCGGATCTTCCCTATTTATTTCCTTGTTTGATTCGCTCTCCTTCCAAATATGTAGTACGTACAATATGATCACAAGATTATTTACTATTAAGTGTTATATTCATACTTATCTTCTCATTTAATTGATAAGCGGATGTACTACCGTCGTAGCGTTAGCACTGGCACTATACTAGTATAACTATATGCAAGGTTTATTCCAAGGAATGGCTTATCATGGTTATTTTGTAGTAAAGCAGCATTTGAGAACAATTACAGTAAATAGGTTGTAAAGACAGTAAAACAAATAATTGCAATAAATAGATTCAGCATTTCTCAAGTAAACCAAGTTCCAATCCTTAATCAAGTTCCAACTTTCCATGACAACCTGCCATCCATCCCAAGTTTTGTTTTGCAAAAGTCTAACCCTTAACTGTAATTCCCGAGCATTGCTCAATACCGTGAACACGGCTATTCGAATAGATTTTACACTCTGCAGAGGTTATGCACTTTACCCACACGACATAATCATCCCTTGTCGCCAAGCTATTAGCACACTTCCTTTGGTGTGCCGGCAGGTTAATCATGACAAAGCCTTTACAATGCTCCATCTAGACCCAGTACTGCTCGCTGAGGTTTCAACATGGAAGGGACTGGTTACCACACTCCGGGCCCCCCTCTTGCGCCGTGTGAGTTAATCCGCGAATCCGGGACTCACTATTCACCACGACAGTACCAAAATCTAGACATCACAAATTAGTCAGCTAAGCTGTCCCATTCCAGACATGTGGTTGCAAGAGAGACTCAGGTCAAAGGCTTGCAAGGTTAAGTCCTTAAGATGATCGAGACAAGACTTCCACATACCCCTGCCCATCGGGCCCACCTAGGCATACTCGCCCCTTGCCCCTTGCCCCAATCTAAATGAATATCACCCCAGTTGATTACCAAGCACCACGTGCTATCAACAATTCAACATCGTTGCGTGACATGACTCGCCACTGCAACTCAATCTCATTGTGTGACCACACATGACACACAAGTTCACATCATTGTTCCATATTCCATTAGTCAACATTAATTATCGATGTTTCAAGTACATGTGATGACGTGACATAGCTAAGCAATCTACGGCGATCTAACAAGCCCATGTTGATTATCAATATTAATCAACTATTAGTTAACCATCCTAGGGTAAAAATTAAATCATGGCATACAATGGCAAGGTAGGGTATAGATCAAATTGGTATAATAGCTAAGTCCCAATTTAATTTGAAACAATTGTATATTTGAAATAATATGCAATAGGGTAAAACGATATAGCAATTTCACAAACATAGGTTCAACATGATCAAAGCACAACTTGCCTTCAAGAGCTCTGAATGTTGTTCTGGACCTTGGTCTTGGGTTGGCTCCTTGCACACGAATAACTCAGTTACTTCAACGTCTACGCGAAACAGATGTACAAGCAATAAATAACAAAAACAGAGATCAACCTCAACTCGAAAAATTAAATAAAATTCACCATTAAATATAGCATGATTTTAAAAAAATTTAGAAACTGGAATCACCTAAATCGGAGCTCGAACGAAGGAGAACGGCCTCTAGGAAGTTCCTCGGATGAGAAAATCAGAGAAAATGGAAAACGCTGACACGTGGCAAGATCTGATTGGCTGGAATTTTGAATTTTCTGGAAAAAGAATAAATCCAAAAGAAATGCCGATTGACACGTGGGGCCCACGCGTCAGTGGCTCGGTTCACGGTGAACCGAGTTCACCGAGGCGGTCCAAAGGTGACGCGGAGGACTTGCTGAGGTGGCACGACACATGGCGGCCACGCGGCGGGTGACGTGGCGCGGAGGTGGCACAGGCGCGGGCGATACGTGGCGCACATCCAGCGGCACGGCTAGATCGGGCGGTGGAGAGGCAAGGCGACAGTTGCGGCGATGTGGCGCGATCGGGACCGTTGGAAGAATACCCGACGGTTGGGGCTTGCGGCGAAGAGCGACGGCGAAGCGGCGGCGCTACTCCGCCGGAGATGAAGAAGATGACCCGGGACACGGCGATAAAGCAACGGATCGAGCGCAAAACCTTGGGGGTCTCGAAGGGCTCGACGCAAGGAACGCGAAGAAGACAACGACAGCGGCGGAGGTGCACCGAAGCGGCCACACGACGGCGGGGAAAGCTTTGGGCACGGCGACGAACTTCGGCGAGGGAAATCTCGGCGACGACAGCGTCTCGGGCGACGATGAGGGTGGCGACGGGTGCGAGGGACAACGGGGATTCTCAGAGGGGGTGCAGCGGCATTTATAGCCCTCGGGAGGCTTGCCCAAAATTGGAAACCGAGATGGCGGCGGACACGGCGCGCGGAGATGGCGGCGGCTAGGGTTTCTTGGTGGCGGCGGCGGCGTGGGGCGACGCGGCAGCATCCCGACCGCACACGCGGCGAGGATCAGACGGCTCACACGTGCATGGCCACGCGGGCGAGTTTCGACCGCTAGATCGAGATCAAACGGCGGGGCTCGCTAGGGTTTGAGGCGGCGCGGCGCGGAGTCATCTCGACCGTCCACGCGGTACAAATCGTACGACCGACGCAACGCGGGCTGGTTGGGCCGGCGGGCTGGCTGAGCACGGGAACGGGCCTAGGTGAGGCAGGCCGAATGGGGAATAGGAACGGGCCGGACGAAAATTCGGCCCGAAGGTAAATTGGAATTAAAATCGTTTTCCGAATTAAGGAAATTCCAGAAATTCGATTGGAAGCAAATAAATTCAAATAAATAGCAAAAGATGACCAAAAATACAGAAAAATTCCTTGAAGCACAATAAACCCAACTAAAATTGGAAATCTTTTGTTTGATGAATAGTTTAGTCAAATTAAATCCTTTCATTAATGGAAAATTCAAATTAAGCTTTGATTAATTCCAGAAAAATGCAAATGGTTCAATTTCAATTTCAAACATTCAAAAACTCAAATTTTGGGATGTTACAAACCTCCTCCCCTTAACAGAATCTCGACCCCAAGATTTAGAGCTGACTAGGGAATAGGTTTGGAAACATTGACTTCAGGTCCTCCTCAAACTCTCAGGTTGCTTCATTCTCAGGATGATTACTCCACTGAACTCTGCAAAAGCGAACAGACTTAATCCTGGTCCTGCGATCCATCACATCCAAAATTCTGATTAGCTGCTCCTTGCAGGTTAGATCCTTCTACAATTCAACTGCTTCTATTGGCATCTGCTCTGCTGACACTCGAGGACACTTCTTAAGCTGCGACACGTGGAACACATCATGCACACCTGCCAATGACTACGCTAATTCCAACTGATAAGCAACCTCTTCCTGAAGACTCAACATCTTGAACAGACCAACAAATCTTGGTACAATCTTCCCTGTAGCTTGAAACCTTTTGTGGGACCCCGTTCAGATGAACAGGAACCTCCATGTGATTACTGTGCTATTCCCTGGATCAGTAGCTAACACTCACATGTTTACAACATTTGTATCACAACCATGCTCGCAACCAAACAGAAGGATATACATTACAGCACTAATTATATAGAGTTTAGTACAAATTTAAAACATTTAACAGCGGAAACCAAAAGAAAGCTGAACAACTCCAAACAGCCTTGTGGTTGCCCACTAAACCTTCAGGCAACTGACTAGGCACCCTAGAAGAGACTATCGTCGAAACCCCGAGACACGCTCGAAAAGAAGCGTCGTCGCGGATCGCGATCTTCTTCCTCCGAGACAAAGAGATGCAAGATTGAGTACATTGGTACTCAGCAAGACTTATAGTGGTTCACAGATGCAAATAAGTAATTATGCAGGTTGAACAATAGACACGCTATGGTTATTTTGCAGTTGCATAAAAGCATTGAAAGTGTATAAGCATATTAGATTGTAACATCGCATTTTATTAAAAGAAATTGAAATACAGTATGATAAGCAATTAATCCAGATTTTCAACCCAGTCTACCCGACTGCATATGACCCCGGTGTCGATCCTTTGACACGAAAGCTGGTTATAAAACGGTTTCCAAAACCACAACCCATTTTAAAAAGCACCAAAAGACTCTAGCATGGAATAACGTCACCAAGTGCCCTTGACCGCGGGCGCGGCTAATCGATTAGATTTACACTCTGCAGAGGTGTACACTTTACCCACAAAGAATGATCAACCTCTTTTGCCAGGCCAATTAACACACTTCCTTTGGTGTGTCGGCAAGGAGATCATACAGAGCCGTTACATTATCTAGACGTGGCTTTACACCAGCCCGGGACGTTAACCCTCGCCCTGAAGACAGAGACACTCACCCAAGCCGTGGATCCACATTTATCACACACAACACCACGTCTCTGTCCAGGGCAAGGCGTACACCGTTGCATTGGTATGTAGAAACCCCTACAGACAGACCTGATCGGAATGTCTGTGCAATCTCTCGCCTTCCATAGATGCAAAGACACACCTAAACAACTTAATATGCTAAGACCCGCCCATACAAGCCCTCGTGGTTGTACAAAAAACATGGATTCACCGTCCCATCGCTCGGTCCTTAATCCGACATGGGCGATACTCCACCCTAGCTACGTGCATGTCCTTTTGCACAACCGGCTAGCGCCAATAATCACTCGCGTCAAACCATAGTTTTGTTTGAGGGTTTCTAGCAAATTATCACCAACCAATTTCCAAAAAGTTCATATACTGGTTGAAAAGACTGAAAAACACCAACGAGAAGCTTAAGCAGGAATATTATGCTAGCGATTATACCCAACCATGACATTAAGTATGTCTAGTTCAAACTAGGGTTTACAAGGTTCACATGTCCGTACAGATTGAGACAAACCATAATTTACAGGATTAACTACAGTTCCAAGCCCAAATTAGCACTTTTAGGGAGAATTATCCGGATGCATCATACATAAGCAAAAACAACATAAGGTAGGTGAATTATCGGGCTCAATAAGTTCAAGGGGTTGCTTGCCTTGCAGCTCACTGTCAGGAATATAGTCTGGATCTGCGGAACCGTCGTCTTCTTCTTCGACGACGTCGATGTCTACTCGTCGAGAAAACGAAGAACAAAAGAACATTAGCAAACTCCAAATGGCAAAAAGAAAACAGACAAACAACAAATAAACACAAGTTCGAACCAAACAGGAGGCTGCTTTATACGAATTATTTGAATTCATACATCGAATTATAGATGCTAAAATTATTTGACTTAAGAAGATTGTTCATTAGCTTCTTTGGAAGAAAGCAAGAAAGAGCAGCACTAGAAACAGAGCTCTCTGCCTCCTTCAAAAATTTTAAGAAATGAGCACTCAAAACTATGCTATTTAGGGTTATACATCCAATAAGATTTAAGTGCATCATCTAACAAAATTAGAGTTTTAATCTTGCACTAGCTAAAGCACACTTTGGTTGTCAATTCTAATGACTTCTTTTAATTTTTAGAGTTTGGACAGCGCTTAAAAACTATTGCTAAAAAGGCTTAGCTGGAAAACTGGACTTAGGCTACAAAAATTGGCTAACAGACTGAGCAATATCATTTAAGGTTATTACACTTATAAAAACTAAGTAAAGCATAGATCCAAAACAGAATATTTTTTCTGGAATCTAGTAGAACAAACTTTGGTAAACATTTCTACATTATTCTTTCTAAAAATATCGCTTGGATGAGCTACTTCACACATGGTTGAAAATGCCTAATTGTTTCAAACATTCAGCAAAACATAAAAAGTAGGCTCATTCTACTAACTTGTTTTGTATACAAACCTTAGCAAAATGCCATTATTTTTTCAGAACCTATTAGTATATACTATGTGGAGTGTTTCTATACTATGTTTACATTATTTCACATTTATATAATCTATTTTATCAAATGTTGAAAAGGTCTATATGAACACAACAACTGCCTTATTGCCAATTCAACTTGCACATTCATTTACTACTAGACTACTTATCAACTTTAATTCATTTTCCTCCTGACATCAGGGCATGATCTTAAGAACATTTCAAAATCGAATTTGAGTTATTTTGAATCTTTTCATAGCAAATTACATCTATTTTTGCCATAACGAGTGTTGTTTTTCTTTATCGAACAACTATCACTTATACTTTTCCCTAAGTATGTTCACATGTGCTAACTCCCAATGGTCTATTCCCCTCCAGGATGAACTTTGAAACACTTAAACCTTAACCCTTCTTTTTCATTTACATAACTTCATCTTTATGCTTAGTATTCATTTTTGTGTAAACATGATATACAACAAGGTGACATGCAAACATTTTTGTTTATTTGAAATACTTATAACCCAGAGACTCTATAAAAATTTATCTTATATTAACTGGACCATCCTAAAAATATTTTATTCACATGACCTCATTTACACCTAAGCATCTCTTTGAATTTCCTAAAATCACCTATTACTCATCTTCAACAAATTTTTGGATATTCTGAAACTACAGAATTTTATACGAATTTAGAAACTAGTTTCACTCAATTTTGCCAGATGATTCAAAAGTTACAAGCGTTTGAATTTTGGTCGGTTTTCTGAAAATCATCAAAATCCAGAAATACGCTTTCACTACTGGAACACGCCTTCTTCCGCACGCGCAGAAATGCGTTCAAATGCGCTGACCCACTGATAGGCGGGGCCCACCAGTCAGCGATTCAAAACAGGGCTCACGGTTTCTTGCTCGTCGCCGGCGAAGTAGCCCCGCCACGGCGGAATGGGCAGCACCATGGGCACCAGCACACTCGTGCGCACCCAGGGGTGGTACCCATTCGCCGGGTGGTGGCCGGGAAGGTGGCCGCCACCGTGCGAGTGCGGCGGCGCCATGGCCGCGACAGCGAAAACTCAGTTAATGGCTGACATTCCGATGAACTAGGGCTAGGTGAGCTACAGTGGGGCAAGAGGATTCGGACTCACCGGATGGTTGGGTCGGAGGAGGCCCGAGTCGAGCTGCCACCTTGCGCCGGCCAGGAGGAAGAAAGGCGACGGTGCGGCGTTGCTACAAGCAAGAAGAAGCCAAAATGGCGAGTGATCAGTAAACCTGGGGTGCTAAGGATGATCGGCCTGGAATCGATTTGAAGAATTTGGGGCAGATTGACCTTGTTTGAAGAATCCTCCCCCTTTTGGGTTCTTGCGGTGAAATGGGGAAGACGACTTCGCACGGCGCTCTCGGCTCAGAAGAGTGGCAAAGGAGGGGTGAGCAACACACTGCGACGCGAAGGAATGGCTTAAAGCCAGTGAAATGCAATCACACAGCGGTTGAGCTCAAGCACTGCTTCGGTCACACTCTTCTGTGCTGAGCGGCAACGATGGCGTAGCCACCTCCTTGGCGCGGCTTGACCAGGGTTAAGCAAGCACAGGCGAGGGGCTAGCTCTATGCGACGTGGAAGGCTGCCATCGCGCCGGACGGGAGTGGTTGAGGTCGACGGCGGCGGCGAGGCGGCGACTTCGCCGGCGGGGAGAAGAAAGGGAAAAGGGATCCGCGAGGTGAGGCTGACATGTGGGGCCGGGGCCCACTGGCAGTGAGATAAGGCTTTGCCTCAGCCTTGCCAGCGCGACGAGTTCAACAGCGGCCGGGCCCACTTGTCAGCGAAAGGGCACGTTTAATGCGACGAGACAGGGCTAGAATTCTCCAGATTTCACATTATTTTAAGCTCTATCCTTAGTCAAATATTTACCAAAATTTTTGAACGAAACTCACTAGGAGTCAAACGTCTACTGTAAAAATTTGAGATAAAAAATATTTTTAGATAATTTACTAAAATTCTGACACTGTACTGCGCCCTAAACCTTGATTTCGGTTTTTGATTTAATTAAGGGTTGATATTTTAATATTTATTTTTAAAATTTTTTTTAGAGCTTCAGATCATTATTCGTAGATTACTCTAAAATTTTCAAGTCCAAAAAGTGAGAAATTATTTTATAAAAATTCTGACACTTATTTTTCATACTTTTTGGACTCTCTGTATTTGAATTTTTGAGAGGCTTAAACCAGATTATTAAACAATAAAAATTTTACCAGTGGTGTTTTATACAGTAAGGGATTTATATAAATTTTCTTGGCTTTAAATTGTTATCAACTATTTTTCATCTATGTTTTTGATTTACTGTTTTTAGTCAAAGTTGGCCATATTAGTTATTTATTCTAAATTCTTATGCATGAAAACTTATTTGTTGGTCCCACTGAAACACCAGTTAAACTTAGGTTACTAGCAATTTTTATTATTTTAACCAACTCCCTTTTTATCTTTTTACCTCATTCCTTTTCTCATCCTTTGTTTTTCTTCTTTTGCTTAATATTTTCACATAACACAAAAGTCTAAAGAAATTCCATTTGGAGCAAACAATACCAAGAAACTCCAAAAATACTTATTTTCAAGTTTATTCCGTACATCTTTTACTGTTCTAATTTCTAGGACGTTACACCTTTTAACACCTTTAGGAGGGGTAACTCTAAGATACACGAAGTCACCTGGTTCAAAACTCAATTCATAATGACAATTATCAATGTAGCTCTTCTGTCCTGACTGCACTACCTTCAATCTCTCTCGAATCATAGCAATTTGCTCTTTTGTCTCTTTGAGAATATCAGGTTCGAATAACAAACAATCTCCCATCTCATTCCCATTCAACGGAGTACGACAAGCACGACCATACAAACCTCAAATGGTGACCTTCGCAAACTAGCCTGATATCTGTTGCTATAGCTGAATTCTGCATATGGCAAACATTTATCTCATGAAGTAGCATAAGTTAATGCACAAGCTCTTGACATATCCTCATCTGATTAACTTTCTTTGTCTGACCATCTGTCTGCGGATAATACACTGCACTAAAATTCAAACTAGTTCCCATTGCTTCATGCAACTTGCCTCAAAATCTCGAGGTAAATTGGGTACCTCTATCTGACACAGTCTTCTTAGGCACTCAGTGCAAACACTCAATCCTTGACACATACAGTTCTGCCAAGTGATCTCCTGAGTAGGTAGTCTTTGCTGGGATAAAATGAACCACTTCGGTCAAACGATCAACGATGGCCCAAACGGAGCCATGTCCCTTCTGGGTTCTCTGCAAATTCTTAGTGCTATGAATCTTATTACTAGTTCACCTCTTACTTCCACTTAGAAATCTGCACTTGCTGTAACAACATGATAATCTCTCATGCATTGCCTTTAATCACCGACATACATCACACCAAGCAACATTTCAGTAACTTCACACTTCTTCTGAGGTCACTAAAACCTTTCCTGATGATCTTGATACATCTTAACACTTTCCGACTGGATTGAATACTTGGGATCATGAGCCTCTTCCAAAATGAACTGCTTAAGCTCCTTCTTGTTCGGTACACGTATTCGACCTTTAAACCGCGTAGTACTCTGACTATCCAAGGTAAATCCTCAGCTAAGCCTTTATGTTTCTTGAACTTTGATTCGGTTGATCTTCTCATCATCCTTTTGACCTTCCCTGATATGATCTTCAAGTATTGGCTTCACTTCCAAAGCAGCTACAATCTTTGTGGAACAACTTCCAACTTCGGCTTTCGAAACTCTTTACACAACTCTGGTTGATCACTTTATATCAGCATATTCGCACTATGGTTCTTCCAACTTAAGGCATCGCCTACCACATTATTCTTTTCAAGATAACATTGGATTCGAACATTATATTCCTCGATCAGCTCCAGCCATCTCTTCTGTCTCACGTTGAGATCTGATTGCGTGATTATATACTTCAAATTCTTTGTGGTCTATATATTCTCATCATACGGCCTCAACTACCTTGACACTTAAACAGTAACCTTATCATTCTGCATCAATACGCACCCGAGTCCCTGTCTCGAGGCATTACACTATATATCAAAACTGTTCTGAACATCCGACAACACTAATACAGGCACTGTGGTCAGACACTTCTTTAATTCCAGAAAACTCCTTTCGCACTGCGGCGTCCATGCAAACTCCTTCTCTTATTTAACAACTGTTGAAAGCGCTCTAGCAATCGTCGAAAATCCTTTGATAAAATGATGGTAATATCCTATTATTCCCAGAAAACTTTGAATCCAAGTAACAAACTTCGGTTGCTTACAATGCAATATTGTTTCCACTTTCATTAGATCAACGGCAATTCATTTTTCAGACATCACTTGGCCAAGAAATTTCATTCTCTCCTTTCAAAAGTCATACTTGTGAATCTTAGCATACAGCGGTTGCTCTCGCAGCCTTACCAAAACCAATCTCAAATGTTCGACATTCTATTCCTTCAACCTGGAGTAAACAAGAATATCATCTCTGCACATAACAACAGCTTGTTCAACTATTCCATGAAATTTCATTCATCATGTTCATGGATTATGTAATGGCATTGATCATTCTAGCAAACACAACTGTAACTTATATTGTCCATTTCGCGAAGAAAATTCTGACTTAAGAACACTCTCTGCACGAATCTTTAACCGATGATAACTCAATAACAAACTTGATTTCTGATCTGTCGACATACTAGACAATTCCTCAGAAAACATATCCGAATATATTCCAACAACTGGCACATCTTTTAGGTTGGCAACTTCCACACTGTTTACCATCAGTTGACCATCATGATCTACAGTCGCTTGTAATTCCCTTTTTCTGCCTTTAGGGCTTTTAACTGACGCAACTCTTTGACCAAACTCCAAGATAGCCTTATGTCTGGATGACCAGTCCATTTCAAGCGTAGCATCTAAGGTCTGAAATCCAATATGGTTCACTAAGAACTTTCCTCCAACAATAAACAACTTTACTTCGTAACATTCTGGGTTA
Source organism: Otatea glauca (assembly GCA_036346275.1). NCBI lineage: Eukaryota > Viridiplantae > Streptophyta > Magnoliopsida > Poales > Poaceae > Otatea > Otatea glauca. The sequence continues at coordinate 39,943,006 of CM070725.1, forward strand.
GATCAAGCAATACTGTACTTCTGACAACGGCAATTCTTCTGGGCTGACAAGCTTCACAAACACCATTGAACTGACCAACATTGCACACGCAACACCTTCAGGGTAACCATCAACACAGGTGAAAACCCAGGGAAACATCTGACCATTCATTTTCCATCAATACTTTTACTTGAACACTTCACAAACTAGCACATCAACCATCTTTACTTTATTTCTTTAGACAAGGAAATATTTACATGGAATTCATCACTAATCACTCTCCTTTACAACTGAAGATATGACACTTGAACAGGATAAAATCATTGATCTAAACTTCCTTGATTAGCGTTGGCACCAAAGTCTTGAATGGGACGGAGTTGTGATTGACTTGAACCGGCATGGTCGCTTCCTTCTGAGGGCAATTTCCGGCATAATGCCCAGGCTTGTTGCAGGTATAGCAAAGTTTAAGGGGCAAGCTTCCTCCTTTAACATTATGGACTGAGGGTAGTGTCCTTGTTCAAACGCCTCTTCTTTGACTGATTCTTTTGGCACACTTTTCTTGAAACTTTATTGCTCACTCCTGGCGTTATGAACATGACTGAGGCGACTTCTGGAATAACCATAGCAGCATAAAAGGATTGTCTTCTCTGTGGACATCGGTTAGCATAATGGCCTTTCCTGCGGCAGTTGTAGCACTCAATGCTACTTTTCTTGTTGGGTGCAGCTACATTTACATTGTTGTCTTCTTGTTGCGTCAGGGTCAGATGCTTCATAGGATATTCCCTAACCCAGTGACCTTCTTCATCACACAGTAAACATGCTGTTGGTGATTGCCAATTACTGCTTTCTTGATGAGGGCTGGCAAGATCAAAGTACGGCATTACTTGAGCAACTGACGATTTGCCTCTTTTTGACAACTCTTGAGCAACTGCGACTCGAGTATTCTTTTTTTGTCGACGCTGGTTCTGGCGGTAACTATCGGATCCAAGGGACATTGAGCTGGGCAATGATCTCGACCTTCACATAGGTAGCACGTGATGTTGCTCATAGGACACTCTCCAAGAGGGTGACTTCCTTCATAGCTGGAGCAATTGATCGCATGCTCGTCAGCGGTATGTCCTATTTCTCCATAGCGAATGCACGCACGATCTTCTGCCTTGTTTGGTTGACAGCACTTCAAGGAACATCTTTTAGATATCGAACAAGGTGCGGGGGTAGCATTCTTCTCTGAATCCGTCATGATCAAACTGTCTTCCGGTGGAGTGAAGAGATAACGAAAAACAGCAACAAACTCACTCCAAGTGATATTCTGCGGAGCTTCATGGATAGCACAGTATTCCTTCCACCATTCAGCAGTAATTCCTTGTAACTGATAAGAAGTATACAAGACCTTCTCATTATCTTTACACTGAGCAATGAGCAGCTTCCTCTCAATAGTATTGATCCAATCATCAGCTTTCGATGGTGAAACATTTCCAGAAAAAGTCGGCGGACGAATCCTTATGAATTTTGATAACCTTGAGTAGGAAAAAGGATCATTGATGATATCCTAAGATGTATTGCTAGCGTTGGCTTGATTAGTCATGTTCTGCATTTGCTTCATCATTGAATGCATCAACTGAGTCTGAACAACCAAAAACTCTCTGAAACTCTGGATATCCATCTGCGCTAATGGTTGAAAAACGGGTCCATCATTGGGGTTATCACTGAGTTTATTACCACTTTCACTGACTCCATTGCTTCCACCAGTCTGAACCATCTGCTTGATTGCTTCACATGGGTTAGGTAAGAGAGAAATAGCATAGATAAGAAGCAGGAATCCTAAGACAGGGGAATAGGTTTAACCCAACAACTTAAGCAAACAAATATTAATAACTTGGTATGGTTGCTTATATAAGCCTAAAAAGCTCTGCAATACATACTGCACACTCAGCAATTCAGGAAGAACCAATCAACCTAAGCACACAAAACTACCGTCTATATGGGTGACACTTCTATCTTAAGAAGACGCAACTCCCACACCTGAGTCTCAACTAGCTACTCAAAACACTGGGTCTTCTAGCTTCGGAAACATTTCGTCGATTCACTCCTTCCTTGAGCGTGACGATTTCTTCCTTCATTATCTTCAGGGTTGACAGCGAGCACTCGACGCTTTCTCCTAAAGTGTGGTACATCGTTTTCTATTCAAGATTGCTCAGATAAGATTTTTAACTCGATCCAGCAAGGAAAAGAGAAAGATATTCAGCAGGGGAATAGAAAGAAAATTTGGCGAGGAAAGGAATAGAAGAATGAGATAAGTCAAGAACATATTATCCTACCAAGTTAATTATTTCCTTTAGAAAATAATTTTGAAAGTCCCATAGAGACGACCAGACTATCTAGGGTCAAGGCCTACAGTCAGTATGGCTCTGATACCACCTCTGTCGGGATCCGAATATGCAAATTCGGACCCTCTGTGTATACTGCACTAGTCCAGAATCACGCTAGCGCACACAGGCTCAACATCAGTAAATATCACAATCATACACAATGGAAATACAATAAAAGACTTCATATAATAAATAACACTTGTTGACTGACCTCAACTTACAGGACTATGCCTCGCAAGGCTGAACAATAAATTAAACTGCAGCGGAATGAAAACGTAGACAACCCCTTAGTATACCACAGGCAACTAACAAGGCTTGCGCCCTAAACCTTCGTCTCCTCCTGGTACTTCCCCTCCAGCATTGGTGTGGACTCCACAACTGGTGATTTTGTTGATGGCAAGGGTGAGTACATAAAACACTCAACAAGTTGTGCATAGAATGCAATTCTCATATAACTATATGCAAGGTTTATTCCAAGGAATGGCTTATCATGGTTATTTTGCAGTAAAACAGCATTTGAGAACAATTACAGTAAATAGGTTGTAAAGACAGTAAAACAAATAATTGCAATAAATAGATTCAGCATTTCTCAAGTAAACCAAGTTCCAATCCTTAATCAAGTTCCAACTTCCCATGGCAACCTGCCATCCATCCCAAGTTTTGTTTTGCAAAAGTCTAACCCTTAACTGTAATTCCCGAGCATTGCTCAATACCGTGAACACGGCTATTCGAATAGATTTTACACTCTGCAGAGGTTATGCACTTTACCCACACGACATAATCATCCCTTGTCGCCAAGCTATTAGCACACTTCCTTTGGTGTGCCGGCAGGTTAATCATGACAAAGCCTTTACAATGCTCCATCTAGACCCGAGATCGCTCACGAGGTTTCAACATGGAAGGGACTGGTTACCACACTCCGGGCCCCCCTCTTGCGCCGTGTGAGTTAATCCGCGAATCCGGGACTCACTATTCACCACGACAGTACCAAAATCTAGACATCACAAATTAGTCAGCTAAGCTGTCCCATTCCAGACATGTGGTTGCAAGAGAGACTCAGGTCAAAGGCTTGCAAGGTTAAGTCCTTAAGATGATCGAGGCAAGACTTCCACATACCCCTGCCCATTGGGCCCACCTTGGCATACTCGCCCCTTGCCCCTTGCCCCAATCTAAATGAATATCACCCCAGTTGATTACCAAGCACCACGTGCTATCAACAATTCAACATCGTTGCGTGACATGACTCGCCACTGCAACTCAATCTCATTGTGTGACCACACATGACACACAAGTTCATATCATTGTTCCATATTCCATTAGTCAACATTAATTATCGATGTTTCAAGTACATGTGATGACGTGGCATAGCTAAGCAATCTACGGCGGTCTAACCAAATTTTATGTTGATTATCAATATTAACCAACTATTAGTTAACCATCCTAGGGTAACAATTAGATCATGGCATACAATGGCAAGGTAGGGTATAGATCAAATTGGTATAATAGCTAAGTCCCAATTTAATTTGAAACAATTGTATACTTGAAATAATATGCAATAGGGTAAAACCATATAGCAATTTCACAAACATAGATTCAACATGATCAAAGCACACCTTGCCTTCAAGAGCTCTGAATCTTGCTCTGGACCTTGGTCTTGGGTTGGCTCCTTGCTCACGAATAACTCGGTTACTTCAACGTCTACGCGAAACAGGTGTACAAGCAATAAATAACAAAAATAGAGAGCAACCTCAACTCCAAAAATTAAATAAAATTCACCATTAAATATAGCATGATTTTAAAAACATTTAGAAATTGGAATCACCTCAATCGGAGCTCGAACAAAGGAGAACGGCCCCCTGGAAATTCCTCGGATGAGAAAATCAGAGAAAATGGAAAAAAGCTGACACGTGGCAAGATCTGATTGGCTGGAATTTTGAATTTTCTGGAAAAAGAATAAATCCAAAAGAAATGCCGACTGACACGTGGGGCCCGCGCGCTGGTTTCGGTTCCTGATGAACCGAGTTCACCGAGGCGATCCAAAGGCGACGCGGAGGACTTGCTGAGGTGGCACGACACATGGCGGCCACACGGCGGGTGACGTGGCGCGGAGGTGGCACAGGCACGGGCGACGCGTGGCGCACATCCAGCGGCACGGCCAGATCGGGCGGTGGAGAGGCAAGGCGGCAGTTGCGGCAACGTGGCGCGATCGGGAGCGTTGGAAGAATACCCGACGGTTGGGGCTTGCGGCGACGAGCGACGGCGCTACTCTGCCGGAGATGAAGAAGATGACCCGGGACACGGCGAGAAAGCAACGGATCGAGCGCAAAACCTTGGGGTCTCAAAGGGCTCGACGCAAGGAACGCGAAGAAGGCAACGGCAGCGGCGGAGGTGCACCGGAGCGGCCACACGACGGCGGGGAAAGCTTTGGGCACGGCGGCGAACTTCGGCGAGGGAAATCTCGGCAACGACAGCGTCTCGGGCGACGGCGAGGGTGGCGACGAGTGCGGAGGACAACGGGGATTCTCGGAGGGTGTGCAGCGGCATTTATAGCCCTCGGGAGGCTTGCCCAAAATTGGAAACCGAGATGGCGGCGGACACGGCGCGCTGAGATGGCGGCGGCTAGGGTTTCTTGGTGGCGGCAGCGACGTGGGGCGACGCGGCAGCATCCCGACCACACACGCGGTAAGGATCGGACGGCTCACACGCGCATGGCCACGTGGGCGAGTTTCGACCACTAGATCGATATCAAACGGCGGGGCGCGCTAGGGTTTGAGGCGGCGCGGCGCGGAGTCATCTCGACCGTCCACGCGGCGCAAATCGGACGACCAACGCCACGCAGGCTGGTTGGGCCGGCGGGCTGGCTGCGCGCGGGAATGGGCCGAGGTGAGGCAGGCCGAATGGGGAATAGGAACGGGCCGGACGGAAATTCGGCCCGAAGGTAAATTGGAATTATCATTTTCCGAATTAAAGAAATTCCAGAAATTCGAATGGAAGCAAATAAATTCAAATAAATAGCAAAAGATGACCAAAAATACGGAAAAATTCCTTGAAGCACGATAAACCCAACTAAAATTGGAAATCTTTTGTTTGATGAATAGTTTAGTCAAATTAAATTATTTCATTAATGGAAAATTCAAATTAAGCTTTGATTAATTCCAGAAAAATGCAAATGGTTCAATTTCAATTTCAAACATTCAAACACTCAAATTTTGGGATGTTACAAAAAGCAGGTCCAACTTAGCTTTTACCTTTTGCTAGTTATACATGGCTTCCACGTTATACTAAAAGTCACTTAAAAATTGAGCTATTTAGAGAGTTTACTAGTTTTTTTTGGAAGATAAAGCTAAAGCACCAAGTAGAGCCTAAAGCTATGGCCCTGCTGTGCTGTCCCCTCAAATCTCATTAGTCATTATAGTTGGTTTATTGTTAAGACAAGCTTGCAACATCTTGGCCTTTCAATCACTACGTAGGGTAGGTTTTGTATTAGCAGCTGTACAGTGATGCTCACTAAACACAAGGCAACGTACGTATGTACTGTATCGCTATTTAATTTGATTAACCAGTTTATAATTATGTTTAGATCGAGTACTTAACAATGTGGCCCCACGATTGCCAGATCTGATTTCTGACGCATGATCCTTGTTGACCAGGAGATTAAGCAGTAGTTATCAGTTCTTAATTATCCCGATCGATCGATCGATCCTACATTAATTTAAATTATGTTTAGTAGAAAGAGATGCCATCCCTTTGCTGTTAAGTTTGTCCAGACTTAGTTTTATGTCAGAGTTCAATTCAAGATGCCATCCAGAAATGTGTGATGATCTCATGTCGAAATCATCAATCGGATGACGGTAAGAGTGTATTTCTTGGTGGACAGAGTTTTGAGAGGACGGTCAGGAAATATGTGCTTGAAAGTGGTGTGCAGACTATCGCCGAACCGTTGCTTTTCCCCGACGGCAGGCTCAAATAATATGCATCCTTTCTTACGGCTTACTCCTTTCGGTCATAAATAGTTATCTTTGGCTTACTCCTTTCGATCACAAATAGTTATCATTTTAGATATCGACGTAGTCTTCAAAACACAGCTTTAACAACTAATTTCTATTGTAATATATTTATAAAACTCAATAAAATTATAATATTATAAAATTATTTTTGAGACAAATCTACACATATGATTTTCATGTATCCAATTTAAATATTTAGAAAGATATATTGACAATAAAAGCTTAAGTTTGACTCTACTTATATCTAAAACAACAACTATTTGTGACTGGAGTGAGTACTGTGAACTCCGGCTTTGAGGTAGAAGTAGAAACGGATTATTGGGGAATACCTTTCCTTTGATGTGGCCATCTAGCTAAATCATTTATTAGGGTATGTATAATAGTGTGATGTTAACTGTCTATATGCTTTGACACGTAAGATTTTTGCTGATATAAAAGAGAGAGAAGAAGGAGACACAATATAGCTGTCTCTTCGTGAAGAGACAACTATATAGACAACATAAAACACTGTTATGTGAGTTATTTTCTATAATAATTTTTTTTCATGCCACAATTAAAAGATTGTAGAATTTCATAGAGACAACCTAAGATGTCATCTATTGTAAAAGTTATCTTTAGTTTTGTATTTAGATAACACGGAGGAATATATAGACAACAATCGTATCTACTATTATATATGCTCTTAGTTGTTGATGATGCTTGTACTACATGCTGGCTTACTTCCCTTTCCGCTCCCTCCCTCCCGTCCAAGGTTCACAGTATCAACGAAAATCGGTCGATTTTCATTGATATTGTGAACCTTACGATTTTTTGGCGATTTTCAACCATGCTGGTCCGACTCGAGAAATAGAATCGGTCGATAAACCGGTCCAATTCAAATTTAAATTCAAAAAACTTGGGAAATTTGGAAAAAATTAACTAAAAGTTCTATAAAATTACTATTAATAGCTTGACATCTGCCATAAATCTTTTTTGAAAACCCGAATTTTTGAGACGTTTTTGAGCAAAACTGAATATAGATAATAGAAAAGGGGAAAAAAAGAAAAAAATTTGCCACCCAATGGGTCTATGAGTGGCAAGACCCTAACTTTTATGCCATGTTGTACCAACAATGGCAAACGACTAGCCCATAAACGGAGCAAAGCTAGCACGAATATAAGGCTAAATTGCTAGCTACATGAGGATTGGTGATGATGTTTACCGAGGAGTACAACGTGGCGACACAAGTGTACACTCAACAATATTATTCGTAGCCCCAAAGGTAATGTTTCATTTCATTGCAACTCGATTTTTTATTAACATAGCATTTATGTAGGTCCAACATGGTATATGTGTAACAATGGAAGGACGACGAAACTATGCGAAGTGCGAACATTCATTTTTGGTGAGAAATATTGATTTCAAACGTCATATGCTATAGACATTGAGCTATGGACTTGTTGGATTGATTTGTGAATAGTATTGAAATGAAAGTTTATTTGTTGAGATATTATTGCTAAATGCCTACTTTACAACTTGAGATTGTCTAAAATATAGCGAAGGTTATGCCGAGTTTTTTTTCATATGTTTTCATATTTTTTTCTATAGTTGTGTCATTATTGCAAAATATGTACTTTACAACTTGAGGTTATCTTAAAATATAAGAAAGGCCTTGCCAAAAAAATTCGTATTTTTTCATATTTTTTTATACATTTATAATATTTTCCTGATTTTCTAGGTATTTACCGGGTTTTTACAAATTTTATAGTATTTTCTACAAATTTGTTTTTCCAATTTTCGCTGAGTATGCCGATTTTCGATGTAAACCGGTCGAAAATTGGTAAAAACTAGTCGGCTTTTGAATTATTTTGTCACTGTTTGACCGCCGAGTTCAAAACGTTTGACTTTGAATTCGTTCGGTTTATACCGATTTCAATAAAATTCGCTACCGTCGCGTGGGCGATTTTCGAAGTTGGTTCGGTGATGTAAACCCTGCTCCCATCTTCCTCTCTGGCAACCACGCACTAGTTGGCATCGCTGCTCCATAGCCACCATAATCACACCAATAAATTTGAAATTTCTCCTCAGATTTAGAATCTTTCCAAACAAATCACCCTTTCAACTCAAAATCAAATAAACTTTCATGGAGAAAATTCATAACTTTCAAATGGGGATTTTGGCTTCTACCTGGCAAAAATTCACAACTTTTGATCCCCGAGTGATCTTGCGGTGTCGACGGCACACCGTTGGATCCGAAGGGGACAAGGAGGTAGCCACCGGGGCTCATTAGCGAGGGAGCAGGCAGTGGCTCGCATAGCGCCCGAGCGAGGTGCTTTGGCAGAGGGAGAGAAGAGGAATAGGGGAGGCAGTGGAGCCCAGATGCACACGGCCTCAGTGCTAGCAGTGGGCGGCCGGCCATCGCCGGTGGCAAGGCAGTGCTACCCGAGCCACCAAAGCGGCGTGCGGCTAATTGGAAGGAAACGAGAGAGAGAGAGAGAGTGCGCGCGATACAGACCTTGCATCTCCTGAACGCGTGCCACTCGTTGCATTGGGTGCCCGCACGTTAGCAAAATTCTAGTTGTTGATTGTGTATTCCAATTTCCAAACTGTGCACATACTCTTAAGGATTTTAGGTTCGTCCAGTGACAGGTTAAACTTGTTTGCTTCTTTTAGAGACTATGTTACTTTAGGAGCTCTTTTACCGCCATATCTTTAGGATATATTCACAGCAACATGTGGGCCTTGGACAGTTAACACTGTTAACTCAGAAGAAAGTTCTCTTTTTAGAGGAGTACAAGGACGCACACCATACTCACGCTCCGTTACATATGCCAGGAAAGTGATTGGAGGCTTCAAAACCACTAGCGTGAGAACACATTGTCTCACTGAACGCGTACGCATAAGTGTACCCGTTCCTAAATTTATATGGGTGAGGCCCACGAGTTTAACCTTCATGATCGAACTCGCGATCGGCCGGGAGTTCAGCGACTCCTGAGCCAACCGAACAAATGTCGGTCCTCAACTCAGAAGAAAGTTCGAAGAAAACACCTTCTCCTTCCTTCAAAACCTGATGGCATTCTCCTGAGCTTGACGGATAACAGTCAGAAAGGTCCTTTCTAACAATTAACTGGCCCTTTCCTGATGGCTTTAATTAGGAGAAATTTTACGGTGCATTATTGGTAGTATATAGTGGGTAGTATAAATCAGATTCAACCGTTGATTTACTAAGAGTATTTCTACTATCCTACTACAAGAAGAAGTATAAATAAATTGTAGCTAATCTAGTCCATTAGATAAAAAAATAAATAGTTCATATTAAATTTAGTGCACCGTAAAAAAGCTATTAATTAGTCCGTCAATATATATAGATCTAGAAGATTATCACAGCAGTAACACCACGTCGCTATAAATCGTACCTTGTCCATCGCCTGTACTCCTTGCAGATCAAACATACCTCTCAATGGAAAGTTGGAAGAGTTTGATGTCCAACTAAAGCAGCTGCAAAACAACAATGAGGAGTGCTTCTATGTTTTGTTTCAAGTTATATAAATATAAAAATATAAATAAATGATAGATGATGATTACTTACTTTTTTATTTGTTATAAAATTTATATAATTTATATTAAGAGTTGTGTAAAAACATCTCTGAACGTCGACAAAGCACGTGCACCCACACGTTATATCGCTGTGTGACAACCTGGTTTATTTATGATATGTGGTGACTAGTTGGGATGGTTGTCTCGGCTCTGACGTGAGACTTGACAAGTTGTGTACCATTCTAACCGCAGCTTTGGAAGCTTTGATGGCTTGCTTGACACCACATACAAGAGAGGTGGGTACTCGGGCCGGGTTCTTTTGGGTCGGTCCGAGGTACGATGTTACGGTTCAAGACTGGCTCGATCCCACGAGGAGGGGCGTGCCGGCCGCGACGACATCTTGTAGCATTATGGCGCACGCCCGCACGATATTGTAGAATGGGCTGTATCGGGCCTGATAACTCAGAACATGAGGAAGAAGTCTAACATGAAGGTCACTAACTCACAGAGCATGACCGCCATGGATGCACCCAGTAGTATGAACGTCACCCCTATCGCCGACACCTGAGAGAGACGGACAAAACAAGAGAGAGAGTTGAGAGAGAGATTGAGAGACGGTGTAAGAAGCTGCTCTCTCTCGCTCGTCTCTCTCAATCTCTCTCAGCTCTTTCTCTCTCACACAGTCTCTCTCAATCTCTCTCGTATGTCTCGCTCACTCTCTTTCTCGCCTATTGCCCCTCTCTCGCCTGTGTTGAGCACATCCTTCTCGTTCTTTGTAACTGTTCAATAATAAATAAATTTTATTTCTTTTTCTTATAATATTTGCATTCACTGCCTCAATTCTATGCGTCTCTTGCTCCTTTCCTCTCGTTGCAATAGTGCAAATGGGTCAAACCTGGGCTGGCACGGCACGAAGCAGGCACGAAGCGCAAATGGGTCGTGTCTGGGCTCGCCGAAGACGAGCCGGGCCGGCACGGCACGGCATGGCACGACGAGCACGACGGGCCGTCGCGGTTGGACACGATTCAGACACGAAACACGATGGGCCCGTGCCAGACCGTTCCGGCACAGCACAACGCCCACCTCTACATACCACAGACGTACGTACGTAAAGGCCACCGGGCCCATATGTTTGTGCATAACTGATCGGTTAGTGAGAGAGCATGCTGCATGCATGTACATCATTCTTGAGTTTGCAACTTCTGCATGCAGCCAATCAAAACGGTATCTTTGGCACTTCTTACGTTACCAAAGCTTAGCATCATGTGTTAAGAAAATCAATTCGATCGCTTGTTCTGTTAAAAATGGTTACTCGTATTAGCCTTTTATAATTTTAGAAAAGATGTACTAGATAAATCCTAATAAAAATAGGATTCCTATTTGTTTGAGGAAAACTAGGAAGGCTATATAAATCATAGGGTGACTATGGAGAATCCAAACAACTAAGAAGGCATAATTCAACTCATCCAAAGCAATAGGTATATGAGAGGATTAGAGACTAAATTATTCTTTAGCACTACATTCTTGTATAGGGCAAGGATCGAATGGTACTAAAAGGTTTGAGAGATTGTGAGAGAGCAACAATCCCTTGTACCTTTTTGAGGTTGTACTTAAAGAATTTGGCGGTCGGCTTCGTCAAATCTTTCGTCGTGGTTGCTTCAACATTGTTATTTTAATTATCTCTACAAGATTCACCTTCTTCGTTCTTGAAACCGTATACGCTCGTGCCGTATCTCATAAAACTCAGATTCGATCTAGGACTGCTACGTATAAGGAGGGGTATCAGAATATAACAGGTTGTTTTGGTGCACTGTTATGATACCTCTACACGTCATATATATTATTGCATAGCGGGACGGATTATTGAGTTTAGTTACGTATATTTGTACTGTACTGGCACTTTGGGATCGATGTGCTCTCCATATCTGACAGTGCCAAGCGGGGAAATGATAGAGGAACCTCAAACAAAATTTCTCCTTCTTCAAGTATAGTACAGTACGTGTTCCATGAAAACTGTTATAAAAGACAAACAGTCACTACTACAGAACAGCCAATTCTTGCTGGCATATCACTGCCGGTTAGGACCGAGCCGGCAGTGATAACGTATATCTGCCGGTTCGAAAGTTAAGTTGGGGGGGATAACTTATCACTGCCGGTTCATGCAACAAACCGGCAGTAAAAAGCAAGATATCACTGCCGGTTTGAGACAACAACCGGCAGAGATATATCACTGCCGGGTCGTGCTTAAACCGGCAGTGATAAGTTTTTTCACTGCCGGGTTGAGCTTGAACCGGCAGTGATAATTCAACTATCACTGCCGGTGCTCTTTATTATCCTAAGAATGATAGTGTATCACCGCCGGTTTTTGTGTTGACCGGCGGTGATACTCTAACCCTATAAATTCAACGCCGCGCCACGGCCCCTCCTCATTTCCTTCAATCGACGCCGCCACTTCCTCTCGCATCGCGGCGCCCCGCCGAGTCTCGCCGCCCCCGCCCACTCATGCCGGTCGCCACTCGCCACCTTCCTCCCCCGCCATTGCCATTTCTTCTCGGTCGTCGGCCGACGCCCCGCCCGAGTCCCGCCGCCCCGCCAATCCCGCCTTGGTCGTCGCCCTCCCTCCCGCCGCCATCGCCATCGCTGGTATGCCACAGTAGTTGGGTTATGTAATAGTTAGCAGCTTTTTGTTTAATCAGAGATATCAGATATGGTCACACATCTTCCACAATCCAATCAAGGCCCGGTCGAATAGGAGTCTTACCATTTCTCTATCCATGAGCAAATTGCAGCATCTACTGTAAAAAAGTAAAGAAGCAACGAACCAACAAGAGCCAAAATCTTGGGGGGTAGCTGACCAGATTTTACCCAAAAGTTGCTCAACTTTTGGTCCCTTTCTTCATCGTGTCTCTCTGTCAGTGCCTTTTTGGCAACGCACAAGGAAATAAAAAAGATGCCAAGCTAGAGGGCCAGAGGGGACAGTGCCAATCGATCTGCCATGTATACGTCCCATACATACATACATACATACATGTACAAAATTATCTACAACAAACCCATGATACAATTTTGGCTCTACACTTTGTATCAAAATGCATGTAAAAATGGGATACTACATAGCGTTATTTAAACATGACATTTGTCTTTTTTGTATCGCTCAAATTGTCACATCACCTGCTAATGATTTTGTTTTGTCACCAATCGATCCCGCATGCATCTTGCTTTGCTTGCTTTATTCTTTCCCATAATGTATTGCTTTTTCAGGCACAAAGCAGACGAGCAACACGATTTTGTGCAATTTGTTGCATAATTCCAAATGTACATTTGCTATTAATTTCTCCATAGATTCCAAGCACATGTTGTGAATAAAACGTTGTGCCCAACTTGCCTTGGCCATCTTATCGATCTACTTTATATATAACTAATTAAAATAGTGTTAATAGGAGCCATATTGTTAATAGGTAACCATTCTCTCCTTAATCGGAAAAAAGGACCCATATATATTTTTTAGAGGACGAAATAATAGCTTAATCATTTTAGGGCCTACAATGTGCATACATATATTCATATGTTGTACTTACCCTTCATAATATTAATAAATAGGAAACGTAGGCACGGCTCATTCGATTTGTGCGCATATATATGAAGCGGATGTTTAGCTCAGATCGCATCAACTAAAGTCTAATTAATAACAAGCAGTCGATCAGTAGTGGGAATTAACAAGCTAGAGGACAAGTGACACCTTTAATCGATCGCGGTATGAAGAAGTTGAAGTAGGGACACCGGAACAGTGACCATTACCAAGTAGGCAAGTACTAGCATTTGGTTTTTAATTTGTGTGTGATGCTGCTACTTAGGGTGCATTTGGTTGGGTGAACGAGATTAATGTATAGATGTATATGTGTATGTATTTAGTAGAATTGCTTGATTTAGTTTGGAATTTGGGGCGTGAGTACAATTATAAAGAGTCCAGAATGACGTAATTATAAAGAAAATGAAAGAGAGCAACACTTCAACCCACCATTCTCAATTTCAAGTAGTTCTCTACAATATTAATGTATAGATGTATATGTGTATGTATCCTAGGATATGTAAACATCCTTTCACGGATTAACTTTAATGTCAATCCTCGCTTGTATGTGTCTTTCAAAATGACCTTGTTAATTGGAAATTTTCAACAAACTTGCTAGGAATGGCCTCCGACGAAGGACAAGTGCCGAGGAGTTGGGCCTCAAATATGGACGAAGGAGGAAGGGGTAGCCGAATAATAGCCCAACGCCCTATCTCGAACTCGCAGGACCCACCATGGACCAACTCGACGATACTCACGTAAGCGAGGTAAAGTTTTAGTACACCGTGGTTCCCAAAACATGGTAGGCCCGCAGACGACTAATAATTTAGAAGATCAATTTGCGTGCTCAAAGGCCCGATCAACGAAGGGGCAAGCAAGTCGTGGTCCGAACAAGATGCCTAAGGGAATTTTTAACATAGTGGAGCTCTCAATCGGGAACCTGCTATACCGAAGTCATCATTGGGGCCGACAGACAGCTGCGGGGTTATTGCTAGGGATGACGTGCCCATCACCTATAGATCATGGATTGGCCGCGGAGGTGACCAATGGGTGGTACCCAATGAGTCAAGAACTCTTTATGGGACAAGTGAAACAAGTTTTCCAGTTCCCCAAGGGACCGAAGCCTGGTTGCAAAGAAACGAGCACTCAGATCATGTGCAATGCGTGGAAGAATTGGAAGACAAAGATTAAACAAGAATTATGTGAAAAAGAATGAAACGCCGAATTTTGACACGCACCCAAAGTTAAGGGAGTTCTGGGATGAATTTGTGGCATACAAGAGGTCTCAAGAAGCTCACATAGTAAGTGAAAGGAACAAAGCAAACGCGGATAAGAATATTCACCCTCACGGACTAGGAGCACGAGGGTACGTGAAGAAAATACCAAAGATGGGATCGGTCCGAACAAGAAATGACCCGCAAGGGTATAATTCTCGCAACGGCCTCCTTAGCGAAAGATCAAAGCACCGGGTTGCTTGGGAGGGGTGCTTCTATCTCCGATGATGGCGCTTAAGCTTCGTAACCGATAGAGAGCGTGAAGTGCGCGCAGAATCACAGATGCTCACTCACAGTCTTCCCAAGAATCTTTCGTGCCACGAAGGGAGAATGACGAGCTAACCATAGCCCCGGGTAACAAGGAGCATCCAGTCGCACTGCAGGAGTTGGTTTGGTCACGTGGAAAGAAGCCTTCCCTCGCAGACGCATGGATGTACAAACGCTCAAAGAGATTAAGAGAAGATCAACCGAACGCCGATAAAAGATGTCATCACGAGCGCTAGAGGAACAAAGGTCGAACTAGATAAGGCCGTGGAGCAAGCCGCATGCAAAGCTCTCACCACGATCGCCGCCCGGTGAAAGCCCCGAGCTCATCATCCGGTGCTCGTAAGAGCATGCGCAAGGCCCACTGTGGATTCCCAAGAGCATGGATGCGTTTTCCGTGGATGACATCAAAGAACCGACACGTGCAAACTACATTTGGCCGCACATGGCATTACCATAAAGGTGGTCGAGGGCAGGGCTTGGCCATGCCAGAGTCACGGACTTTGCATCGCCGCCCGATACGAGGAGTGGATTCGCCAGGTGGGCGGACAAAGGTCGTCGCCAATACGAAAAATGGAGGTAGAGATCCTGGCGAGGATGGGAACAAAAGCTAGGAGAAAACGTGAATGGCTTCTCGCGTGGCGCAAGAGCTTGATTAAGTTTGGCTCGGACGATGAGGGCGACGACGATGATGATCAGCCGCACTCTCCACACAGAGACCTCCCGCCCTTCTCGCCGCCAACCAGGAAAAGTCCAACTCCTCCGCCGGCACCAACCAGAAAAAGCCCGACTCCTCCTCCAAAAACTGTGAAGAATCGAACAACGGAACATCTCGGCAATGACACCGCCCTCAAGAAATCTCAACCATCCGTGAACCCGGGACAACCACAAAAGAAACTATCAGCTGACATGACTGAGGAAGAGCGGAAAAAGCATGTAAGCGCCTGCGTAGCATCTCACTTTAAAAAGGTGCCATCAAGTAAGAAGACTAAAGTTGATGCTGACGCGCAAAAGTTTTTCTTGAGTATGGCAAAGTGCAAAAGCCGGGCAAGCTTCAACCTTGCAAAATATCGGACTACGAGCGCATATCCGTAAAGCGATTTGCAAAGCGGTTAGTGCCGACACGTTAAAGCGGGATGCTCAAGCGGATGATGTTCAACTAGATGCTCGCGCAAGGTCTCGTGGAAGTTTGTTATGGGAAACCGCTGGTTGAACCAGCTCATTTCGACAACCTTACAACTCAACTGCGGCGCGTCCATCAGTGGTACATGCAGCAGTCCAACGATGGTATGGAGGCGTTCCCAGTCAGATACACAGAGCAAGATTTTCACAATGGGGATAACATCTGCTGGGTTCTTTTCACGGAGTCAGATATGTTGTACCAAAGAAGATGCCCCGGACGTGAACATACTTAGACTATGGACTTTGTAAGTCCACAAGATATCGCTGAGCATTTTGCATCGCTTAATTGCATCTCTAACTTTTTTCTTATGTAGAATGGAGGTACGCATATGTAGAAGAAATAACAATGACAATCTAGCATTCTTAGATCCGGCTCACAACCAGAAACTTGTGAACGATAATCCACAGCTCGTTGAAGACTATTTATTTAATGTTTTTTGAAGTCGCAATACAAAACCTCCGCTCTTTTACCCTATAACTTCAAGTACGTATCTCCGACTTCTAATATCGCTTTACTATTTTTGCGTAACACGCACGATGTGGGAGTAATTGACTACGTTGACATATATGTGCAGGTTTCACGGGTCCTCCTCGTCATCCAGCTAGATGCTAGCGTGATTTTTGTCTTGGACTCCATGAGAAAACAAACTAACTGTACTCAAGACCTTTGGGACATGCCAATGTAAACTCGATCATTGCGTTATTACTCTAGCAAAATTCCATTCTATTGCATTTAAGTTTAATTACTATTCAAAATCATTCATGTGGCTTTTCGCACGATATCTGCAAGAAAAGTGTTCAGATCGCCCATACCGAAAATTTTGAAATAATAAATGACTTCCCATGCATGAAGCAGAACCCTAAACAATTTATGTGCATTCTATGTATGTACAAATATGCATTCAATTGTCACGAGAGTGTCGGCTATAACGGCCATGGTACGTAATTACACTTTGATGCCCTTTTTATTTAACAAATATCATCATTAAGTAACTTCATTTTTTTCAAAACAGCGCCCAAACCGAGAACCAATAAGTTATTGCTCACGTAAATTATAGCAATTCAAGAACAGCTCACGGATTCATTCATGATGAGATCATCAATCCAAACGGCGAAGTTCCACGAGTAGCCTCATCGCCTCATTCCTACGGCCTAGACGCTGACATGTCTACTTCGACTCATTGTAAAATCAAAGCAACGGGATGACATGTAGTCGAGCTACATTGTAAAAGCAAATTATATGATGCGTAATTTAATATATTTGAATTATGATTTTAACGATGCTTAGTCGATACATGCATATATTTGAATTATGCTTTGAACGATGCTTTATATACTAACATATGGACACTGTAAACAATTATATAAAAATATATATATATTGCACAAAAATATGCAAGATTTTCACCGCGGTTCTTGGAGAAAACCGCAAGTGATATGTATATATCATCGTCGGATTATGGTACAACCCGATAAATGTTAGTACAATATCCTCGCGGTTGTAGATATAACCGCAGTGATAATCCTTATCACCGCCGGATTTTGGTTTGATCCGCGGTGATAGTCCTTATCATCGGGCGGATTTTAGTTTGATCCGGCAGTGATAGTCCAATATCACCGCCGTTGTAGGTAGAACCGCAGTGATAATCTTATCACCGCCGGCCTCGAGCCGCAATGATAATCCTCGAGTATCACTGTCGACCAATCACTGCCGGCGCCAATGACCGGCAGTGATGGGGTTTTGGAACCGGCAGTGATGTGCTGTTCTGTAGTAGTGAGTAGTACAAGATTAGTGTTGCATTACTAAACGTGCACATACTTTACCAAACTAATCATCATGAATAATGGTCCCAGGCAAGAAAGCCCCAAAGGAGCGCATCAAGCACAGGGACAGGGAGCAGCACCAGTTGACATTGCGCAAGAGTTCGATCCATGCATTGCTCCGCTCCGGTGGAAATTAAAGAGAAAGAGCCGAAAGAAACAACACTTTTGAGTCTTGATGAGTACTACGCCGCCCGACGTCCACTCAGAAAATTCCTCACACGCACTCACACGGCACGGCCGCTAGCTAGCTAGCTGTGTAACGACTTCTCACTGCTCCAAAAAATGCCAGCCAAAATGTCTTGTCGAGTGGTGAAAATGCTACTAGCTAGCTAAAGGTCATCGGGGGATGCAAGAGCCAAAGCACAGAAAGGGAACGAACGGAGCAACGCCTGTTGAAGTCTAATCTCTGTACTATAGCTAGCTTGCGTCCTGATTTTAGTTTAGTTCTATTTTCAGTAGGTTACGGTAAATCCCCATGTTTGGGGAGAAAGTACTATGAATCTTTCACCTGAATATAAAATTAAGATAATATTCAAATTCGGACAACAAAATTACAAACATGAGTTACGGTTCCAACCACAGTATCCAAATTTGGACAACAAAATAACAAATCTCGGTTCCAACGACAGTGAGCAATGGCAATAGCTAGTGTTAGGTTTCACCTAATTAGGATGGGTTCACTAACGTCGCACCCTCTTCCCCGACCATAGAACCCGGCGGCAAGTAGGACCGGCAACGGACAACGACAAGGGTGTCATCGGCTGTGGGTTTACCAGCGGGCGATGGATGGGGTAGGGTGAAGTGGGCAGGGAAGAGGTGGTGACCTGCGAGGCGGCGAGGGCACCACTAGCAACGAGTAGTAGCAGGTGGGTATAAGGACGATGGTAGAGACGTGCAAAGCTCACTATAGAAGAGGAAGAGGTTGACAGAGGTGGAGTAAGAGAGTCGGAGAGGGAGAAGAGATGCGGAGACAGAGCTTGCTAGAGAGTAAGATCAGGTGCTGCGTTTGCCGAAGACGCGGTTGGGCAAGGGCGCTCGCCGGTTTTTGCTCGGGCGGAAGCTTGAGAGGGCGGATATATGCGGTTGAGTACAGGAATGGATAAGTTTGGCAGGGGATGAATACGAGGGTGTATTCGTCCCGTAGTTACGGAACGCTCTTCACAGATAGAACGTCCTTTTATCCATTCACTCGTATAGTGCATGTGCTAACGCTACGACGGTAGTACCCTACTTATTAATTAAATGAGAAAAAAAAGTATGAATACAACACATAATAATAAAAGAGAAATTTAGAATTTTAAATGAATTTAGAAAGAAAAACGAAACTAAATGGAGGTCGAATGGGCGAAAACGGGCTCCCAAAAGATTTTAAATCAAGAAAAAGAAAGAAAAAAGAATTTTCTGATTTTAGATTATTTTTTTTGCAGCTTCCACAGAGAGCACAGCATACTCTCTGGGCTTGGCCAGCGCAAGGGGGAGGGAAGGCCAGGGGTGGCCGGCCGATCGCAGTGGGTCGGCACTAGTGCGGCGAGATCGCTGGCACCGGCGCCTGCGGGGGAGAAGTCACGATTGCGGTGAATTTCGCCGAGAAAGATGACGGTGATGGCTTGGGTTACCTCCAAAATCCGACGATCTTTTACAAGAGGGAGTACTTGGAGATTTACGCAATGCGATGGGGTGGAGAAGAGCTCGCCGACTTTTATAGCCCCGAAACAAGCATATTTATGGAAACCATAATTTGGGATCAAATCAAATTGGGAGGAAATTTTGGCAATAGAGTACGAAATTTGAGGAATTAACACCATAGATGGAAAGAGGAGATTTGGTGCAGGATTGATGGAGCTTTGGAGCTTCTTTCTTGCTTTAATGGAGGAGGAAGAGAAGAAGCTTCTCAGTGCTGGGTGCTGACTAGAAGAAACTACAGTGAGTTGCCTTCATTTTTTTAAATATAGAAGGATTTTTAAAAGATAGCACATTAGGTTAAAAATTCTAGAAAAATTCTCAAAAAACTTTCGATTATTTTGTACTTAATAAAATTATTTTCAAAAAATTTAAATTATAATTTGCCGAGGCACTACGCCATGAGGTCGCCGACCAAAGAACCTCGCTGCGTCAAGCAAAGCCACCGATGGCGATCGTGGAGCTATTGCAGACTGCTGCGTTCCCGGTCGAGCCGCCTCTATCTCCCGCTTTTCTTTTCTCAAAGACGTAATGTATGGTCCTTTCCTTTTCCAGACGCTTGTTTCCTTTTCCTTGATTCCAAGACGCTTGTTTCCTTTTCCTTGTTGATGATGGAGGTGAGGAAGGTGCATTTGTGGGCCATGAGGATGATTTCGGAAAAATATGGAAAAATAAATCGCGCCACGACCGCTGGATCCATAAGGAGAAAAAGATAAAATTAAAAATTGCTCACACCGTTAGTTCCGAGAAAAATTGAAAAAAATTAAGCAAGACTCACAGATAGTTGGTTCCTTAGGTAAAAAATAAAAACAAAAATTCAACGCTCTCCGTGAGCTGAAATTAGGCTCTATGGGGCTAGATCCGTAAAAAAGTCTCGAGAAGGGTCATATTTGGAAAAAAAATACGATCACAATGCCAGAACAATAAAAAATTCAAGTCTTGTTTCTTTGTATGTGGATCCTCCCTATTTATTTCCTTGTTTGATTCAAACTCCTTCCAAATATGTAGTACGCACAATTTTAGCCAGTAAAAATTTCAAGTCTGGTTTCCTTGCATGCGGATCCTCCTTATTTATTTCCTTGTTTGATTCGCTCTCCTTCCAAATATGTAGGTGGGGGAGTCTGTTGTGGGCCATAGGGATGATTAGACACACTAAATAATGGCCATCGGATGTGGGTGAGTAAAACTGAGGAAAGATCCGAGATGTTCATTTTGATGAATGCAAGTTTCTGTGGACGTTTTGCTGGGTGCACGAACATTGGGCCATCTCTAATAAGATGCATTATTTAGGGTGGACGTAAGAAAAATTGTTTAGGTGCATTATAAAGGGGTATAGATTATCCATTCATACTATGTTGGATTTCCTAGTAATCGTTACTCGTATTACAGTGTTACTTCGTTGCTTATACGTGTGTCCACCATTCATGTACACACACGATGACACGGCGCCATCAACGGCACCCATCATACCGTCCGACGGGCCGTACGTACATAATTGACCACCCGCCAGCCCGCAACGGAGAAACTCATGTGCGCCCCTTCTACTCACCCGGCGCTTTCGGACAGCAACATCCCCACGTACTGTCCCCTCCCCCGCCGCGTCGATGCATCGCTCTCCCGTCCTTATCGCAACTCTGCCCCGCGCGCCCGCGCTTGACACGGCAGGAACACCGTGTTTTGGGCCGCCACGCACGGGCCGCGCGACCCAGCCAGCCTTGTCGCCGAACCACTTACGTACGTACTAGCCATGTACGGGTTTAGCCGCGCGCACCGCAGCGCGGGCGCGCCCGTTTCCGCCCGACCGATCGCGCGACCCACCCGGCCGGCGCGGTGTGACCGTGTGAGGACTGAAGGGACCCGATCGACGAGTCGGCCTCCGCGCGGTGAAAGCAATGCGACTCGGCTCGGCTCGCTGGTCGACCGATCGCGCTTGCCGCTTCAGGCGATGGGTGACGATCTTAGGGTCTGTTTGGGAGCTGTGGCTAGACTGAAAAGTTGTTTTTTTGTTAGTCAGAAAGCGGCCGTAGTTAGTATACCGCGCTTTTCATATCTTTGTTTGGCAAGAACCGTCACGCACTGTAGCTTTGAGGGCTAACAAAAATGGAAGGTAACAACATAGTGAAGTACAACGGCATTCGAGTGGGGAGGTGACGTAGAGGCGGCGAGGCGGGGTGGCAAAGGTTGGGAAGACGGAGCGAGCGAGTTAAGAGGAGTTCAAGCGAAGCCACAGCTGAAAAACTCCTCCTCAGAGTTGCAGCTTTTGAGGGTGCTTCTGCTATGGTTTAACTTCCCAGCTGCTTTACAGCTATACTGTTTGGAGGAGTTTTTAGCTCAAAGCTGAAACACAGCTCTCTCAAACAGACCTTTAGTACTGTTGAGGGCTACAGCTGTACTGCAGGTCGTGTTTCTTCCCGAGAATAGGAGCATTGTCAATCCATCGTGTCAAGGACAGTGTCTTTTCTGTTTTCCCTTTTCCCGTTACGAGGTAGATGCTCACGCACTATAACTATAAATGCATACCACACGCGAGTGTGCATCTTTAGCACTAGAATAACGTTCCATAACCTCGTAAAGTTTCTATAGAGGCCCACTTACATGTGTATAAAAATATGCACTAGAATTCACTTAGGTGCGTATAAAAATAAGCACCAAATTTAAACTCCAGTAGATATAATTATACACCCACAGCTCTACGTATAAGGAGTTTTTCTTGCACGATGCTATATGTGAATCGTATGACGGGTTGTTATTGTCTTCGGTTATAGAGAACTTGTCACTCTAATCATGCTTAAATATAATTGTCTTGTTTTTGCAACTTGCAAGGACTTAAATTAGTCGTCTGTGAAACTCTAGTTTGGATTTCAGTTCAAATTTGCTTAAACTAGTTAGTAAACTGGTTAAACTCATCATCCTAAATTTTTTTTAAAAAATCGCATGAAAATGCATAGAGAATTTAGATCATGGTGCCCAAGGTAATTATAATATATATATATATATATATGTATATGTATATATATAATGTATATATATATATATAATGTATATATATATATATATATATAAAAGGTTGCATATCTAAGGATTCTAAGAAATTCGAATTATGATGAACGATCATTTGGAATGCGAATCGGCTCTATTTGGAACGTTGGAATTTCTTAAGATTTTTTGGGATGCAGCTAACGCGCGCCTCACTCGATCTCCAATTCTCCATTTTCTATTTCCGCCTCGCTTCTTCTGCACGACCCGTGTGATAGTTTCGCGTGGAGAGTTGTACAGGGTTAAGGTGGATAGCTAACAGTTGGATGTTTGTACATGTTCATCGTTTTCACTTCAAAACACTGTATCTAATTAATTATGCATCCATTCGCATTCAGTTTGCATTGCTGTGTTCCATATGATGAACAGAACAAAAGAAGATCTATATTGGATATGTTTTAACAATATAACAATACACACTACTACAAAAGGACTTATATTAGACTCCTCATCAATGACGGTTTTCAAAACCCGTCTGTGATGAGGTATTATTACAGACGGTTTTTTACAAAAACAGTCTGTGATAAGTCTCGAGCACATCACAGGCAGTTTTTAGCTAAAATCGTCTGTGATGGAGGGCATAACACAGATAGTTTTTGGCTAAAACCATTTGTGATGAGGGGCACGTCACAGACGATTTTAGCCAAAGATCGTCTGAGATTATTAGCATCACAGACGGTTCAATCTTAGAACCGTCTGGGATCTACTGGCTACAAAGCCATTCACGTCTTCATTCCACACGCAAGAGTCCCAGCGCAAACCTTAGCGTCCTTCGCCCGTGCCTCTGTGTAAAAGTCGCCTCCGCCTGTGCCTACGCCTCCACCTCCCTCGAGCCGCCTGTGCCTACGCCTCCGCCTCTCTCGGGCCGCCTCCCTCGAGCCGCTTGTGCCTGCGCATCCGCCTCCCTCGGGTACGACTACGATCTTTTAACCATCAGCGTGGGGAACGATGCACGGGTTTAGCCTCCCGCGGCGCAGTCTGCAAGATGCCCTTCGCCACCGTCTCGTCCGATGACCTCGGTGGCGTCGGTGGCACGTAAGTGAACTTCCCCCCCTCTATCCCCATATTTACTCTTCGTATGTCCAATCGTAACTTTTGATCTGCGGGAATGTTTGTTCGGAATTTGGATTCCGTGTTTGTAGCCAACACGCTTTTGCTATTAACATCCTGTAGATTGAATGTTTTACCGAGTCTTGTTTCATATCCATGATTCATGAAAATGGGCCACCCAGGAATAGAGCATGTTATTGTTTCAGATGCAGCTGCCTTCAAGACCGGAGAAGATTGCAATAATTAGAGGTGGTTATGTTGATTTAGAGTTTGATGGCATTTTCAATGACCAAATACGAAGGTTAATATTATATGACTATGTTGTTTCCACTTCTCTTAATTAGATTTTGTGCATCTGTAAAATTTCTAGATACATACATCCTTATAGAAACCATATACTTTTAGAATTTGGGACTGGAAGAGGTTGGGGTCAAAATGGATAAGCATGGGGCAATTATGGTATGTGTCCTTTATACACTTCAATTTTCTCCACTATTGATGATCATTCAGTGATATTTGAAACTCTGATGCTAAGTTGATGAATTTAGCTAAGTGTCTCATTTACCATGATTTGGATAGCCGAAATTTAGCTAAGTCTCCGATTTTACCATGATTTGAATAGCCCAAATTTAGCTAAGTCTTCAATTTTACGATGACTTGAATAGCCCAAATTCAGCTAGAAACCGTCTGTGATGTGACCTCAGACCGCTATATAACCATACCGATAGAGGTTCATAGCTTCAGATCCATGTGTTTCGCCTCCCTCAAACCTTAGCCCCCCAGGCAATCCTCCTTCCCAGTGACCTCATCCCTGATGAACTCCTCCCCGACGACCTCCGTGAGCACCTGCTTCTCCCCGTCGGCTACCTCCTCCTCCGCGAGCACCTTCTCCTCCGTGAGCACCTTCCCCGTCAGCTACCTCCTCCTCCTCCCCGTCAGTGAGTTGTGTATGAAACCGATATGCTTGACTAGGGTATTGTGTTTGTGAATGATGTTTAGAAAGAATGAGGTTGTAACTAAAGAATTGTAGTTCAAATGCTTTACTAGGGAAACCGATATGCTTGACTAGGGAAACCATTTTGAATTTGTGAATTAATGATGTTTGTGAATTATGTTTAGAAAGAATAAGGCTGCATATAGGATTCATGATGGTTGAACAAAACTGTATATAGGATTCTCACATAGTGGCTATTTGATTATATATATATAACATAAAAAATTTAGAAAGCTGCACATATATAGCTTAGCAAGCTCTAATGCCTCATTAGGTCACCGCAACCCAATTTCATTTTGCTATGTTAAAATATGTTGGGATCTTTATTTCTTTGTATGGATTAGTTTGCTAGCCCTGAGGTATATAGCAGAACATAAAATTCATAGAATCTAGAATTCAACATTAAACTTGTTAAATCACACAAGGATTGATGTCTTGCAGCTATTATATGTTGAATGTTCAATGCTTCTTTTGTGCTTGTACTAGGTGATAATGTTTGAAACTTATGTACGTGTCATCCTATCTCTATCTTGCATCCTCCTATTGAAGTTGAACACCTAATTCATTATAATATATTTGTGGTAATAGGATATGGAAAAGCTGTTAGAAGCTAAACAAAAACTTAAGGTACAACTAAATGGAAAATATGAGATAACAGAAAAGATTTATAAGATCAAACAAGAACTAAAATACAAAGATGATCGCTTGCAAGATATCGAATCCCTTAACACGGCACTCATCAGTAAGGACCGCAGGGCGAATGCAAAGCTGGAAGAAGCTAAAGCTGAGCTTATAGAGGTAATATGAAGGTTTCTAGTATTGAATTCGATGTGGTTACTGCCTTTCTCACAACAACATAATCGCTTTTAATTTGTAGGGATTGAGAGATAGGACTGAAGATCAATCGGTTATTGGTGTCAAACAAATCGGTACTGTACTGGAGTTGTGGAACTTCAGAGAGAACCGAGAAGCCTCTATTGCGGAAGCTATAGCACATATGATGGGAGACATTAAAAAACTATAAGGTTTTCTTGTCTTCAACTACGAAATAATGTGGTTTCTAGCTGAACACTTGTTGATATTTGTGGTATATATCATATTTTATTAATGTATTGTTACCTGAACTATGGAATATTTTGTTATCATATTTGTGGTAAGATCTTCTTGTCTTGAACTATGAAATAATGCTTTTTCCCTAACTCTCTTGGTAGAACTTCAATGATTAGTATCTGATGTTCGAAATTTTATTCTCCTTAGATATTTATGTGATGACATTTACAAGACACAACCAATTATAGATTTTGCAATTCAATATCAAAACATCCTAAATGCATTGAGGTAACAGCTTGTCTGATGAGAGAGTAAAAAATATGAACATTTGTGCCCCAAGCAATTGCATCTAGAATACCACAGAGATTGACCCTCTCATCAGACAAGCTATTGCCTCAATGCATCTAGGATGTTTTGATATTGAATTGCAAAATCTATAATTTGTTGTGTCTTGTAAATGTCATTGAATAAATATCTAAGGAGAATAAAATTTCGAACATCAAATACTAATCATGAAAGTTCTGCCAAGAGAGTTAGGGGGAAAACGATATCACAGACGGTTCTATTTAAAAACCGTCTGTGATAATCATATCACAAACGATTCTAATTAAAAACCATATGTGATTACTTATCATCAGAGACGGTTCTATCGTAGAACCGTCTAAGACAAAAGATCATCACAAATAGTTCGTAGATAGAACCGTCTCTGATATTAGTTTTACTGACGGTTTGAAAACTGTCTGTGATATGCCTTCCTATCACTGATACATTTTTACAGACGGTTCAGAAAACCGTCAGTGATGAGGTTTTCGAACCGACTGTGGTGAGCTTTTGTGTAGTAGTGACCCTTCTTCCTCCCTCGCATCGCCGTCCCCCTCCCCCAAACCTCCTCCCACGCTGCCGCCACCCATCCATCACCCTCGCTAGCACTGTCACCCCCCTCACCCCCCAAACCTCCTCCATCGCACACATCGTCAGCTCCCAACCCTCCTCCTTCTGGCCTCCCTCCTTCTAGACACCTTATGAGGCGGTGACAACAGATGCGATGTTGGTGGCTTCGGCCGTCGATCCAGCTGCCACTAATGCCTCATTCCCACCATATCGTGTAGCTATCGTGCCCAAATTTTATCGTGCCACCAAGGGGTCTTAGGTGATGTGGTGCCAAGTTCTTTCATACAATGCCACACGACTAAAAAACTGTGAACTCTCTCCACAACTATACACAGTAGTTGCAAGACAGGAATGTGCATTCGTGCACGACGGTTTCCTCCTTCAACATTACAAAAGGTGGACCTCTCTTCCACCTCTCCTTCTTTGACTCACCCTTCTTTCATTGTCCTTCTGTGCAGCTACCGTTCTCCATCTCCTCCTCTTCCTACCTCTTCTTTCTCTATTCCACGAACGGCTTCCACCAGGTTAGTTTTCCTTCACATGTTTGTTATTTCGGTCATGCACAATGATTCATATGTGTTGTTGAGTTCAATTCTTACCAATGTAAAGTTGTAGTTATCGACCAATTGTTGAGTTCAATTCTTACCAACGTATAGTTGTTGAGTACTTTACTAAACTATTTTTGAGTTCAATTCTTTCACATGTTCGTATTTTGTGCTTAAAAAATATTTTGGTCATGCACAATGATTCATCTATTTTATTGAGTTCAATTCCTTCTGAATTCGTAATATTGCATATGGTCGAATAACCATAATTTAATTTTTTCATTTCTTGCACAATGTAATGGCCGAATTACCGGAATGCACAATGATTCATCTGTTTTGTTGTGTTCAATTCCTTCTGAATTTGTAATATTGCAAATGGCCAAATAACCAGAATATAATTGTTTCATTTTTTGGACAATATAATGGCCAAATTACCAGAATATAAGATAATTAGTTTGATTATGTATGGTTCTTTCAAGCCCAATAGCAACTTCAATTTGCTCTTTGGTTAGCTGAATGATAAAGTAGGAGAAAGCAAGAGACAGAATTTCTTTTTGTTAACTGTCCTTTGGTTAGCTCAACTTCTTGTTTGTTTTTTTAGCTCAAAGATAGAGTAGGAGAAGGCAAGCCGATCAATGTAGCCTATAATTTTAATTTTGTTGTATTTTAATGTCAAGAAAGCAGGCAGATTATAGTACCTTATATTGCTTTTAATTCAATTTTCAAAACGAAATAGGGTTGGGTCATTGTTCTTGATACTTCAGATAAGAAAAGTTAAAAATCAGATATTTTGTTCCATACTTTAAGTCAATGAGTTAATGAGTTTTTTGTTCTTAGATATGCAGCTTCAGGTTTGTTAATGAGTTTTTTTGTCTCAAGGAGCTAGATTTTTATTAATAAAAAATAGAAGTACAACCTGCATGCTACAAGAAAACCCGATGCGCCATCAAGCCACCTACACATAGGACCCAGGAAATGTGTAGGTAAAAAGGGAAGGTTGTAAGTTCAAGCTCTATTTTGGTTTTAGTGATTGATTTTGGATTAATGTTTAATCACTATTTAATGACAAATCTAATCATTGTGAGACTAACTCTTTTATCGAGATTATCTTTTATTAGTCTCAATTGGATGAAAGGATAAAAACCAAAGGTATGAGTTTCATATTACATTGATTTATATTGTTGCATTCCTTTGATATAAAATTCATGATCTTATATTGATAAATCCTAATATGAGACTAACTCATTTATTGTGTATAATTTTGATTAGTCTCATCAGAATGAAAAATGGAGATCCTAAAGGTATGTATCCAATGCAAATTTAATATTTCTAGACGCATTCCTTGTTTCAACATGAAGGGTGAACTCTACCGTGGTTTTAACCTTAAGATGTGCATAATGTCTCAATTCCTTATATATATTTGTGTGTGTGTGTATGTGTATGTGTATGTATATATGTATATACATGTATGTATATATACGTTTGTGTGTGAATGCACACATTTAGAGGGAGTTCATACTTTACCTTGATGTTTCATAAGTATTGATCCTTTCATTTTTGCCAAAAAAAATTAAGGATCATTACATTGAACAAATCCTTGAGTATATAAAAACTTGTGTAGTTGTAGTATACTCATGGAAACATGGGATAAACTACAAAGCAATCTAAAATTGAATATGTGCATATTGATTCAAAGTCAATTATTTATATGCACACATTTAATGGAGTATATTCTATGCTTGATGGTCACAAGAGTATTGATCCCTTTCCACCACTTCATATAATTTGGATCATTATTTGGAAACCATCAAAATGAGTATATAAAACTTGTGTAGTTAATATATACTCATGACAATTTAAATACAATTTAAATTGTGTTCGGTTGTCGTCTAATCATAAGGCTCTCCATCATGTGTTGATGGTGTTCTTTATTGATTAAAGGACAAACGAAAAGTTCTTGAGTATATGAAGCATTAGTTGAATCAATTTACTCAAGACAAATCAATATCAAATTGATTTGGGCTGTGGTCAATCATCAAAGGAGTAGATCGAAGGATCTTGGTGCAACCATTATGTGTTAATGGAGTGCATTGTTGATTGAGACAATCATGTTTGTTGGACTAACCTTTTCTATGAGTTGTGAAAGTTGGTTAAGTCCAACGATGATGAAGATTGGGATGGTATCATGTGTTGATACCCATCAGGTCGTGAATCGGGACAAAGGACGTCATCATGTATTAATGAGTGTCAAAAAGAGATCCCGAAGAGAAAAGCAAATGGAGTTCATCATGTGTTGGTGAACGAGACGAGATCCCAACTTGGAGAGAAGATGATGGAAATTATAAAAGCTCCAAGTGGATGTGCTAGATGCAAAGGTATAACTAGCTAGAGCTAAAGATGTGTTCCTAGTCTTTTACCGGTCTTGGTGCTTAGATGGGAGACCGGGTTGCCATACTATTAAGAGGGGTCGAGTCTTATGACTTGAGCTTCATCATGTGTTGATGAACTCAATCCTGTTTGCTCTTTGCATTGAGATGGGTAAGCATGTATTTAAATGATTGAATCTTGTTTGATTCTTTGCATTGAGTCAATATTTGCATGTGTTGCAAATAGTTGGATCTCATGCAGTTGATTTGCTTTTGAGCGTGTGAGGATTTGCAAATGTGTTTTGCATATTGAGTTGATCATGTGTTGATCATCACATGGCTCATCATTGGTTTTATTGTTGTTGTTTGCAAATGTGTTTTGCAAAATTTGAGTTCAAGTTCATTCATCCTAGTAGCATGTGAGTAGAGTTTGCAAATGCATTTTGCAAACTTCTAAGGATCATGTGTTGATCATCACATGGCTCAAGGATGTGTTCTTGGTCGCTCTTTGTTGCAAGTCATCTTTTGCAAATGTGTTTTGCAAAATGAGCTTTATTGCGTAATTCTTTGGAGCATGTGATTAAAATTTACAAATGTGTTTTGTAAAGTGTTATGGATCATGTGTTGATCACCACATGGCTTAAAAATTCATCTCAATTGAATCTTGATTTGTATTGAAAAGATTTCTGTGTGAAATCTAATTTTATCTAAAAATCCAAGATTACCATAGTCTTAATGCCGATCAGATTTGGACCGAAGAGTACCGCTTATGGGAGCCAGATCGCCGCTTCGTAAATCTTCATGTCGCCCATTTGACGGTTGTAGTTATTTTCCAGTGGGCATGTTTTTGTGCCCATCCCTTGACCGGCACTACCAGGCTCAAGGAGTGGTACTGCCGGAGGTCGGTAGTACTGCCATCTAGTAGCCGGTAGTTATTTTTCAGAGCATGTGTTGCTCGGTGTTTTGATTAGGCCGGTACTACCAGTGCATGAGGCCAGTATTGCCGCTCGTCCAGCACTACCGGACTTTGTGTGTCGGTATTACCAGAGGTACTGTGCAACGACTAGTTTTTCGATCGTTGGGCTCGAGGCTGGCACTTCCGAAAATCCCCCAAACGGGTAGTTTTCTTTGGAGAGACTATAAAAGGAGTCTTGGGGCTGGCATTTGGGGTTGTTATATTTATTGAGCGTTTTGGAGTTGTGTATGTGTTGCACTCTCCAATTTGGTTCTTGAGTTAAGAGCGATTCTAATTTGCATATGTTGCAATTAGAAGTGGGTTAAGGGCTTCTTGTGTATGTGTTGCACTTGAAGGAGTGCCTTGTGCATGTGTTGGACTCGGTGGTCACCATTGTGCATGTGTTGCACTTGATGAGGTTCAAGCTAGAAAGCTTGACTTATTACTCTTGGTGTTTATTGATACCTAGACGGTCAGGAAGCGTCGCGGTCGGTGACCTTCTCAATGGATATTGTGAGAAGATATGATGAGTTGTGAAGGTTGGAGCTCACCTATCCGGAGAGGAAGAGAGCTACCACTAGTGGATTTCAGGTGGGTGCTCAATTTATGGAACCGGTCCAATGTGTTTGGGTTAACCTCAACGTGGACTAGGGGAGATCGGCAAGTCTCCGAACACCACGGTAAAAAGTATCGTGTCTCTTGTGATTTGCATTCTATTCTTTATTTATATTTAAGTTATTTATATTCATAGAATTAAATTGATTGATTGCCTGTCTATAGGATTGCAAATTATTGTTAGAGATATAGATAGTTAGTGCACATAGTGAGCTTAGTTGATTTAGACTTTAGTTGTCAAAACCTTAGAATTACGCTTATGTATATTATTTAGGTTTTGACATAGACGTTGATTTGTTGGTCATAAATCGAAGAGGTTTTTTAAAACCTCATATTCACCCCCCTCTAGTCTGCATCCTCGACCTTATAAAGGTGAGTACACGTATTCAGTAAAGTAGTTTGAAACCAAATACATGTGGACCTTTTAGAAGTCACAGGAGGGTTGTGCATAAATTGAGTTAGCATCACAATATTTGAGTATAATGTTAAACCAGCCATTTTCATTTATTTTTGACAGATAAGTACTTTTACTACCTCTGAAGCTTTTTTATTTACGTATCTATAGTATAGAATTTGACTCAGGATGTACATTTGACATTGACAATCATTAGCAAAGCGTGAAGCAAAGGAGCAACTTAGTAAGGTTAGTTCAAGTTTATATACATATAATAAATGCCCTACTTGATCCCTGATCCGTGTTTTATGGCTATATGTGTAATATAATTTATTCATGTATGAGTATATCTTATTATCCATGAACAACCGCCACCAATTCGTATGAATAATAATTTACTAGATTACTAGATTTCTTATAGCATTAGGACAGCTGAAGTTGTTTTATTAATGCATATTGAATCATAAAAATTATATTTCTGTTTGAGATATTCTATTATGTTTTACTTTGTCACTCTTATCAACCATGTTGTGTTTTTACAACATATTAAAGGAAAATTATATGTCCCACTCTGTGTTAAACACAATGTTTCCCAATTTCAGGTTGAAGCCTTGAAGCTAATAATTCACTAATCTCCTCCAATTCCAGGTAGGGTTCTCTTCCATATTTATTTTGGTGCATGCATTGTGAGTCCAGTTTGTAATGTTTCGAAAGGTAGGATGTATTGTCATATTCAAGATCTCAAAATTATTAATTAATGTTTCGAAAGGTGGCATGTGGGGTAATATTTGCCATTTGTTTGTAGCTTATTCCTGTTTGAGCTGTTTTAGAAAACTGTTTCCGGAATACAGCATGCTAATTTATATATTGTGAGCCAGTTTGTAATGCTCGTGTGTCAGGGACTGAACCTTTCCATTGCATTGTTAAATCAGTATCCAAGCTTTGATTTCTTTTCTTTGCCGATTATCCTCTCCATGTCTGTTGGCTCTTCCTGTTCATTAAGTAGACTGGTAATTTTCATGTAAGTTTAGTGATGCAACAGCATGCAACACAATCTTCTGATTTTTCCTGCATCGCTCTTTAGACAAGTTCAACCATATTAGTTTTGTCTCTGTTGCACTGCTCATATTGTGTGAGTTTTCCCCCTTATTTGGTTCCCCTATATGCAGGTCCAGGCCCACCTGGGGCGGGGCGAGCGGGGCGGCCACCCCGGCCCCCAATTTCTAGGGGCCCCACCCAATGGCGTATCAGCCCAGCTACGGTATACGAGGCATCGATCGATCATCGATGCAATAGAAAACGAAACGACGGCTACGAGCCTGCGACGCACACGCACGTGCCATCTCCCGATCGATCAGGCGACAGGCGAGGCGGCGGCGCCCAGCGCTCTCACCTCTCAGCTCTCTCCAACTCTCTGCTCGGCCGCTCCACGGCGGGCCGGCTGCCGGCCTGGTTTCCAGGCAGCAGGCAGAGGCAGGCGCCAGGCTGCAGACGCTGATCACGGGTTCAGCCGTCAGGCCCTAGGTACTAGTTTAAATGTTTAATTAATCTACTAGTTTATTTATCCTTTTTTAATTGCAGTAGTAAATCAAATCTACAAGGTGAGAAAAATTTTGAAGTTAATTACTTTTTGGTTATGCTTGATATGGCAAACAGTTCATTGATAAATAGATTTGAGGAACTCCAAGTATTCAATGGTATATTTGGGCCTCTTCTGAGCTCAACATCATTGAAATCAATTGATCACATTGAACTTGAGGATTATTGTACTAAGTTAGCAAAAACTTTCTCTGTTGATGATTCATTTGATTTTGAGGAAAATAATCTGATATCAGAGCTAAGAATATTGCAAATGACCTTGCCAGATAGATCAATGTCTGCTATGGAAATTTTTGAGTTTGTCAGGGAAGTGGATTGCTATCCTAACATATTTGTTGCTTATCGGATATTATTTACTATACAGAATAGCGTGGCATCACCAAAGGAGTTTCTCGGTGAAATTATTGAAGAATTATTTGAGATCTACAATGTCTCAAGAAAGGTTAAACGGTCTAGCAACTTTATGTATTGAGAAGAAATTGTTAGATGATATTAATGTTGAAGCCATCATTGATGATTTTGCATCTAGAAATATTAGAAGACATTTTTAAAGGTGATCTCTACAAAATATTTGAGGTAAATAATCTTACTTTTATATATTTTTTTGTCGTTCATCATTTTTTTACAATATATTAAATCATTTCAGTTGATATATAATATTATAAAAAATTAGTATTTATGTTATGAGACCTCCGTTTATAATCCCGCATCAGGCCCCTCAAGTGCAGGTCCTCCATTGTGCCCTCTTCCTCTTGGTTTTGTGCTGTTCTACTAGATCAGCGATAACTCCGCTGCCACGCTGCATTCGTTGTGGGGTTGCGACCAAGAGCACACCAACTGCCGCGGTGAAGGAGCTGGAGAAGGGGTGCCACAGCGCCTCATACACTGTCTGCTTGCGCTGTGTCCTGTCCCTGCAAA
Organism: Otatea glauca; assembly: GCA_036346275.1. Lineage (NCBI taxonomy): Eukaryota > Viridiplantae > Streptophyta > Magnoliopsida > Poales > Poaceae > Otatea > Otatea glauca. The sequence continues at coordinate 39,977,082 of CM070725.1, forward strand.
AGGTGAGCCCCTTTCCCGATTGATTTCCTTTGCTTTTTTACTACAAATTGCCAATTTACAGATTTGGTACATGGTAACACACTAACAGTCCCTTTCATGTGGTCGAACTTTCAACGACACCTGACTCTAATAAATGAAATAGCTATGCAGTTGAAATCTTCTGAACATTAGAGTGTTTCATAGAAGCTTAATTAATTGAATTGCCACTTTCTTTCTTTTTTTACTGATGATTGGTACATTATGGTGACCAGAAATAAAGCCTGCATTAATATTTACATCTTGATTCTCTCTCTCTCTCTCTCTTGTTAGTTATTTTTTTGCCATGAATAAGACGTGTGCAGATCTCCTTATATTTCCAATATTTTACTTATATTATTCTAAAATCTTTCCCTAAGTCAGGGAAAACATTGCTGGCGAAAACACTTGCAAGATTTGTTATTGTGCCATTCATTATAGCTGATGCAACAACCCTCACTCAGGTTAGCTAAATTATTTGTATTTTTTAATCCATTCACTTTGCATTTTGATAGCTGAATTATCTTAATCTTTTAATCCATCTTCTCACGGTTGCATATTATGGCATATTAGTTAAGGAGGTAGTTTAGTGGGGGCAAGTTTTGCGAAAAATGATGTCTAAGAGTTGTGATCTATGTGGCTGAATGAATGATTCGATTGTATTTGCTAATTTATGGCAAATTTAGCAAAGCAAATGGTTTGATTTGTGGGGCAGTATGTAGTACTATTTTTGTTATGGATGATATTGTTCTCTCTTTTTTCCTGGTTCCTTTTCTGTATAATTTCTTCCCTTTAAATGGTGTTAGAATGCTCTTCCTCCTCACTAACTATCCATTTAATTTCGTTATATTGAGTTTGTAGTTATCTAGAGGAGCAGCTGTACAGGTAGCAAGGCAATTAATATTATGCACACGCAGACATTGAATGAGAACTGAGAAGAATAAACTTTGCAAGGTGGTTATTGGTCAATATTCCTCCCTCTTTCTTTTTATCGTGCCATCAATAATACCTTTAGAGGAAAATGTGTTTGTTCTCAGTACTATAAAAAAGACTATTACAGACGGTTCAAAAATGTTATCACAAATAGTTTTCTAAACCGTCTATAAGCATGCATGTGTCTATGATAATATGGCGCATCATAGATAGTTTCTAAACCGTCTATGAAACACCTATCACCGATGGTTATTGATACAAACCGTCAGTGATAGGACGGTTTGTATCAATAACCGTCAGTGATAGTCTATTATCATATCAGTGGAATGATTTACAAGCATAGCAGAAATTTAAGTACCTCCTCGTATTTATGAGAACAAATGTTGATAGATTCTAAGGCAAAATCTAATTCTATCCATAATTCGTCCTAAAAGTTGCCATATGAAAGGATCAAGTTGGCCTAGAGGGGGTGAATAGGCAACTTTAAAAAAAAATTAATTATTAAGAAAAACTTTTCTCAATAAGAATAGCAACAGAAAAGAGTTTGAATAGAAATTCAGCACAACTCTGTTACAGTAAGATCAGAATTGAAGAAGAACTTGAATTATTACAGACAGTAAGATGAACACACAGAGATAAAGCAATATCAGAATGACTCGAGGGTTTTTCACCGAGGTTCAGAGACCAATCTCCTACGTCCCCGTTAGAACACTTCTTCAGAAGTATTGCTCCACCAAATAGCCAATCTCAATGGCTTTTGGTCTTTCACTAGCTTGACTCTTCCACCGCTCCGGTGAGGTGAGTCTCAACCTTTCAAAGCAATGGTGGTCTTCCGCAATCCCTTTTGGATAGGTCACACCAACAACTTATCCAACCGTCTAGGAACAGCTAGTTCCAAGAGTAATAGACTATCCACAAGCCCTCTCTTGGTTCGGTAGCTAGATGCAAACTAGACTCAGCTTGGAGCAAGAACTCTAAATGTTTAGAATGAATGTTTGTAGTTTATGAGTTGAAGCTCAAACTCTTTGATGGAATGAAAGCTTAGAAATGCTAAAGATCAAAGAGTTGTATTTGAATTGAAAGATGTCAATGGTGTTCAAAATGTCAAGGATGTGTATGTGCAAAGTTCTACTACTTTTTGTGAACCCAAGCACTGCATATATAGAGCCTGAACAGAAATAACCGTTGTATCTGCATTTGCCCGTTGGGGGTTGGAAGGATGGATGAGACAAATCAATTACTGCATCTTTTATAAGAATTTTAAGGTGTATGAGTTATATGTTGAAATATATACACGCGCCGGACTAAAAAATTTGGTCCGGGGTACATAAGATTGGAGAAGTATTATTGTACCCAGTGTGACCCATTTGCGCCGGATCGAAAAAACAGGTCCATCGTATACATGTACTGGTAAAGGAAAGTTTGTGCCGGACCGACAAGATTGGTACGGTGTACACATGCTTTGTTCTATTTGGATACCAGCAAAATAATGTTTGCGCTGGACTGAAAAAGTTGGTCCGACGTAAAAGAGAAAGCCGCTAGTTTTTACCAGAGAGAATCACGTTTGCGCCGGACCGAAAAAGTTGGTCCGACGTACACTCAGAATTTTGGTCCGCTGCAAACGGCATGTTCTCGGTTAAAATTTGAGTAAAGTAATTCTTAACACCGGACTAGAAATTTGTTCAGAGTGAAAAGAAACATACGCCGGACTTGAGGATAAGGATGAATTCAGATCGGTCCGTCGTGAACGGTGTACGCTCGGTTGAAATAAATCAGAAGAGAGTTCTTAGCGTCAGACTAAAAAAGTCGGTCCGGCGTACATGGAGTGCGCTCGGTTAGAATCTGAAACTTGGTTTTTCAGCGCCGGACTAAATGAAGTTAGTTCGAAAAAGAACTCTTTCTGGCTAAGTGAAGGGATATCTGGATTTTGATGTGAAATGTCCTATGCTCCAAGTAATCTTAGTGATTTTAGCATATGAACCAAGATACTTGTGTATAATCCCTCTTAATAGTACGGTTATTCTAGTTATATGACTTGAATCAACTCCCAAGCCAAAACTAAAAATAAACACCTTAGCCTAGTTCTTCAAATATAGCTATTATCATCTTTATACTAAGTATGCTTCTTGATCATCAACACCAAAACCTGCATAATAAGCATAACTAAAAAAATAGGGGGCCTAGATGCTCTCATCATGCTCTGATTTATCTTTCACTTCATCCTCATCCACGAATAAGAATACCATATGAGCTTATTTTCACTCTGGTCTTGTGCAGGAACATGATCATTTTGATGGTTCTCTACTTCATAAAATATGGAGTTGATTAAGTCATCGTATATCGTTGGTCTGTCAACTACATATTTGATGAAGTAGAGAACCATCAAAATGATCATGTTCCTGCACAAGACTAGAGTGAAAATATGTTGCCTATAATATTCTCATTCAGGATAAAGATGAAGTAGAAGATAAATCAGAGCATGACAACTTCCAGGACGAATTGTGTATGGAATTGGATTTTGCCTTGGAATCCATCAACATTCGTTCTCACAGATGTGAGGAGGTACTTAACTTTCTATTATCCCTGTAAATTATTCTACTGATATGATATACTTTTCTTTGAAATATTATAGTAGGTTGTCAAAATAAGTTGAACCTGGTGCATTCTTATGATAAAACTTTATATAATAGAGTAGTCTATCCATCTGTTTAAGTCTTGTTATGCAAATTTTGATATTCAAAAATTAGAGATTGGAATGGTTGAAGATATTGAGTTTTATAAAAGTTAATTTACCACCTATGGATAAAAAGCATTTTCACATCGATATAGTTTCCTGACTATGCTGTGAATAAATAGAAATAGTCTTCAACAGTTGCCTTAAGTAGATATTGTCATTCAACAGCTGCCTTAAGTAGATATGATGTCAAACAAATATCTCCAACAAAAAACTCATTGAATTTCCATCCTAGAATAATTGAATTTTACTGCAATATTTATTTTAAAACTTGCAGATGCACGAACTGAAAAGTTAGGACTACACTCATTTCTGTTATTTGTCAATAATGCTACAGTTTTTTTTGCAATTCTTGGTTTGGACCAAGTTGGCCACTATCTTTTATTTTTGTTATCAATTGGTGGTGTGTTGAACTGGTTATAATAAACTACTGTGTAAAAAAAATGGAAATTAGAGGTTCATTCCCTATTTTGAATAAAACAAAGTAGATGCTATAGAAGGCAATGACTGTGATAATAAAGCGTCCTTAGGATAAAAAAAGTAAATGCTTAAGTTCTCACTTTAGGGGTTGTACATCACTTGTGTAGTAGAATATTTCTATGACAACATTTTGGTTCAATCAAGCAAGACACTATTTGGTAATTGGATTCAAGATGAGCAAATATTAAAGATAATTTGGCACACCAATGAAATGTTTATGACTTATGAAGTTTACCTCAGGCATATGCATATCCATAAACAAAGGATATTTTCAGATGACAATACATTGAGAAGATATGATAGCACAAAGATCAATAAGCATATATTGAGAAACAACATTATTTGATAGATCCAGATAATAAGATCTTAGGGCTTGGGGAAGAGGCAGCGACAGGCTCAGGGGAGAAGGAGACGACAGGCTCGAGGAGGAGGCGGCGACAGGCTCGGGGAGGGTACGTGTGGGCTCGAGAGAGGCGGCGTCGAGGACAGGCGGCAGCGACGGGTTTAGGAAGGAGGCGGAGAGCGGTGATATATTTCATTTGAGTGAGGAATGCAGCAGGTAAAAACCCTAGAACAATATATATAATAAGTGTTATTACAGACGGTTTGCTGAAAAAATCGTCTGTGATATGTAGTCATATCAGTATGACAGATGGTTTTTCATAGACGGAACCATATGTGATATCAGCTTATCACAAATGTTTCTTAACATACCCTATAATTTTGACGTCATACTAGTAAAACCGTCTGTGATTAGTTTTAATACAAACGGTTTTCGTGTCTTATATAGGTTTTTTTTAGTATGGCTTCAGTTTCTTTGTGCGCTTTACTTTGCTTGGCAGAAAGAACCCATTCGATTTCCAGATCCCTTTGTGTAAATATGTTGCAGTAATTGCCTTGCTACGTTGCATTATTGTAAAGAGGAGAAAATAGAAGGGTAGATACAACTAGAGTAACTTGATATGGTTTAGCGTTATTGTTTAGTGCAGTAATGTGATGTGGTTTTAACATGGTTCCTTTGTTTACCTTAAATGTGTATGCATTACTAAGATCTCCTAGTGAGCTATGCTTATAGTTTAATAATTCAGAGAGAGATATAACTGTAGAAGTATCATCAAAATTAACTGATTGGTGTTCGTTGGTAGATCTTTTTGTCAAAGATAGAATGTCTCCATTCTAGCATTGTGCATCAGGATTATTTTCTTTATTTTAGTGGATATAGTCTGCAGCATATTGTGTTTTGTACAGTGTGTGTCGTATAAATGTTCTTATATATGTTGTGTGTGCTCTGTAACTTGCATTGTATTCCCTGTGACTGCCCAATCCTCATTTTTTGTTTTCCAATCTTAGTCTCATTATGATCTTGATGAAGCCAATTTGTTGATACTGTTAATGCATCAAAATAGCCAAGAGAAAAAACTAATGTTTTTCCTACCTACAAAAATGGCTATCAAATTCTCTCAAAGGGCCATTTGATCTGCAATCAATATAAGCATTCTTTCATTTCCCATTGTTGTTCTGCCAGTTTTTGTTAGTCCATGAGCGCTTAGACTGCACATTATTATTTTGTTCATCAAGTGTTAGTTTCTGTACAGACTAAGCTGTACAGACTTTTTATTAGAGGCGTTGTTTCTTTGTGAGATAATACTAATAGAGCTACACTAAGCTATACTGACTTTTTATTAGAGGCGTTGTTTCTTTGTTAGATAATACTAATAGAGCTACACTAACTTTGTTTTCGAGATGTTGTTTCTTTGTTAGAGAATACTAGTGTACGAATTTTAACTCTGACCTTCCCGGGGTAGGACATAGGGATTGTCGATTTGTTGTAGAGGGAAATATGCTCTTTTTTCTCAAAAAAAGTTTGAACTATTTTTTTGTAGAGAGATATTCCTTGAGAATAAAGTGTATGAAAGCTCCTACATTTTTTTCTGCTTTTACAGCTGCAAGGAATTGATTTTTCGCTGCTCTTACACCGGTAAAGAATTATTGCATCTGCTGGTAGATAATGTGATTCCTTGCAGACCTTCTTTGACCAACAAAATGGCTACAACATTTCAATTCTTTTTGTAATCTCACAATCCTGAATTTAGCAAATGCATGTTAGTGCCGTTGTTTCTGAAAGCCTGGTGTGAACGCATATTGGTCCACAACAAAAGCAATCCATCAATTCTTTATTTCATTATTGCCTTTTTGTTTTCTTGCTTAATTGCACATTTCTCCAAAGCTGCTTATTAACATACGTGCATATTTCCTGTAGCAATGTATTACACATAATATGCAACCATATGTGAAATACACATAATAAGGAATGCATTACTTTGCATCTTTATTTGTTAATCCATTCATTATATGTGTAAGATAAAATTAATACTCATGAAAGATTTAGAGCCACGTTCTGCACCATCTTTTAGTACTCCGTTGCAAAGCATGTGCACCTTACTAGTTGTTTTGAAAATCCTGTGTTCCCTACAGCCCGGGTTGAAATCTTTGACTGTTGTAGTATCCCACAGTTGATAACTAACTTAATACAAATATCTTCCATATATTTGGATAGATCAAACTTTGGGCTGAATTTAGTTCGGAGTTAAGATAACTTGGTTAGCTATCGTTAACCCTCCAAAAATTTTGATGGCTTACCTCGCAGTCGTCCTCGTGTTCCCGGCGAGTGCCACCTTGTTACGCCACATGGCCATCTGGGAGCGCACACTGCTTCCTCACTTCCTTCTTCCTCTCTCGCAAGGCACTGTCCCCAACATCTATATGATCGAGTTTATAATTAAAAAATAGCTACGAGCCTCTATAATCAGATATTACGAAAAGAGAAATAAAGGACTGCTTTCTTTATTAACCAAAATTTTTTAAAAGAGTACAAAGTCTGAATCTATCTTAATCTGAATGATTAATGTTGAATCTAATTTAATTGCCTTCGATGGTACAAATGGCTCCCCTATTTATGCAGAACTAAGAGACGGCAGTTGCACTTCAAAAGAGTATCTTCTGACCAAGAGGTGTCTCTTCATGGGAGGTGCCTTTTAGGATAACTTTCGAGTAGTTATTTGTACCTATCAAGAAAAACATCCGCATTGTACCTATGTGCAAAGATAAGTACCTGCCTAACCAGTTTTATCTGGTCGGGACGGGTGAATTACTAGTCGGAGTGGCCTAGTGTAAGCCAGTAGAGAACACGTCAGTAAACTGATCAGAGCCATAACCGAGTAACTAATCGTTGGCCATTTTTCTTCTTTATGGGTTTTTTCTTATAAAATTGCAGACACAAAACAGTGTATAGACTTTAAATGTTGTAGGTTCAAAATAGAGTCTAGTCTTTTATCCTCGTCACTTTCAAATCGAAATTTTTTAAATTGAGATCCAAACCTTCTAAATTGGAAAGGAGATGAACAACGCAAATGGAGCTCTCTGGCGGGCAGAGCGTGTGGTCTCCCAATGGCAGCAGGCAAGCTGCCGATCATAGCGGCAATGCGCGAGCTCCCGGCTGTGCTCCTCCGGAGACGGATATGGATATGATGGGGAGACGACCACACAAATCAGGTGTGACGGGGAGGCATCAGTGCAAGGCGGATGCATCAAGGAGGCATAGCGCGGATGCTCGAATGGGGGACCTCTCCCTTCGGGCAGAGGAAGACGGCTCTCACACCGGTGATACCCACGTGTCGCACACGTGGTGTGATCGTGGATGCCACCAATCGTCCGTTGCTCTCCACAATGTTGTTGAGTTGGGTCTGTCAACGACGGGATGACAATCGGGTGAGTATCTTCGAGTACAAGTATCTCAGATCTATCATCCGAATCTAAATATGGCACGTCTACCCGAACTCACTAAGCTTCTTAGGCATAGATTTGTGTCCACACTCGAACTTGATGGGTACCCGAAACCCAATGGATACCCATGGATATGCCACGGATGTACTAAAAAGAGTGCAAACATGGGCTTATACATACAACGAGCTATCAATCGATCAATATATCCTTAATAATCTCATGTATTGATAACATTACATGTATTGATAATAGTAAACTATTTCTATTACTATCAATCTAAACAACGGGCTATCAATCCATGCATTGATCAACCGGATCTGGGCAGAGGAGGCTCTGTTATACACCAGAGCCACACCCAAATACCAAATGTTGGCGTTTCGAGCACCGGCAAGTAAATTTGTAAGTCTAAGGGGCCGCACGTTCCCACTCCCTGAATGGTTAGACTCGGAAATCCAAGATGTATACTGGTTCGGGCTGAATGTCCCTACTCCAGTTCATGTGGTGGTATGGTATTGTCTTTGGGGCGGATGATTACACAGTGTTTTACAAGAGCGAGCTAAGAGCCTCCGTGCAAGAATGCTCGTTGCTCGTACGTGTGTCTCTTTTTTCCTCTCCTCTTTTTCCCTCTCCGGGGGTTCCTGCCTTCTTTTATACAAGAAGAAGGCGGTGTTACATCGAGAGTTGGGGAAGGGCGAGGTGACCTATGCTAAGAGCTTGGTCCTTCGCTCGCTGACTTGTCACCATTCGCCTTGCCCACGCTGGTCGGTAATCTTGTTGGGCGAGCGTTAGTCGCTTGCTGGGAAATGGCATACCGTCTTTCCGTGAGCTCGACGAGACGAGTGTTGACGTTGTCGCAGATAACGCTGATGCCGCCGGGAGGAGCGCGCTTTTGTGTCGTGACGTGATCGGTCGATGAGACCGAAGCTTGACTTCAGCAGCTATTAAACCATCTTGGGAAGGGCCACCGCTCGTGATAGTCACTTGATTGACCTCGCCCGTGGGGCACGTGGTCGTGGGCGGTGAAGGCTTCGACACGCCGCCATCGGCGAAGGTTGCCTTGGTTTGACGAGTCGAGATCCGACCGCGTGGAGATCGGAGCCCGCTTGGTCATGGATGCTTATCCCGATTAGTCGGAATGGGCGCCCCGCGCGTCCTCAGAGGTGCTCTTGGTGAGAAGCGGCCCGAGCGGCTCGCTAGGCTCGAGTTATGCTTGAGGCACCGCTTTCGTTACCCGGGGCGAAGGGTACCCCGTATGAGTATTCGTCAGTAGCCCCCGAACCTCCGAGCGAGTTCGACAGATTCGGTTGGGGGTTGAAATTGACTGTGAATGGTGACTGGGCCCGTTTGGACGGTCCGACTGACTAGGCCAACCGGTTTCCGCCAGGTGTACCCCGACGCATTCGATGGCTGCCCTGGAACTTGGCCGAGGGCATTCGAACCGCCGGGGGCTTTCTAATTGCTTCGTTGCGCGCGTCGCGCATGGCTTGGTTCACCTTGCCCGCTCATCTTCTTGACTACTTCGGGTTTTGGTGAAGGGCGCTTCGTTTTCCGGCGCTTGCATTTATTCTGGAGACGTTCGATCTCCCTTCGTCTGGGTATATAAGGGCGCCGCCGCTTGTTTGAGTGATCGTCCCTCAAACCAAAGTCCTCTTTTTCCAATCCTCGAAATGACTTCGAGGCATCCACTGATCTTTAGCTTTGGTGACGACGACGAGGTGGAGGAAGAAGATCCTCCGCCGGCTCGGGCCGAGTACGATCAAAGCGATGGCCGAGCTCACGAGGAAGAGGAAGCCGTGGTTCGCGACACCGCCGCCGCTGACGCGTTGATTCGGGTCGCCCCGGCTCTTCGGCGGCGGCGGCCCTCCCGAGGCGATGGCGCAGGGCGCCGCGGTAGCCGCTCGCGATGGCGGCGGCGGGATCTACGTCAGTCGTCCGTCGGTTGCGGCGAGGCGGCGCCGATGCACTCGAATTTGTAGCCGTCAATGCGGCGGTACTGAGGCGGCATCGATGCTCAAGATATGATACTTGGTGCAAAAATAGCTCTGCCGTATCTTGTAGCCTTGCGTAGTTTTTTGAATCTGCTGGGCACCTTATGTAACATAGTGTAAAGATTGAGCCTGTTGGCCTATAATGAAATCTCCTTTTTACCTTGTCTTTGCAATGAGCTCGTTTCAATTATTTTCCTACTTGGCCTTCGAGAATCGGTAATCGATAGGTGATCGTTTCTTTCCGGGTGCAAGTAGTCGGGCGTGCGATGCCTCTTCGTGAGGTTTGGGTGTTCGAGTGCTCGTTTAACGTCGTAGCTAGACTGTGCCTTGGTCGGCAGGAACGACCGGATGCATCTTCGTGAGGTTCGGGTGTCCGAGTGCTCTTTTAATGTCGTAGCTAGACTGTGCCTTGGTCGGCAGGGACGACCGGATGCCTCTTCGTGAGGTTCGGGTGTCCGAGTGCTCGCTTAACGTCGTAGCTAGATCGCGCCTTGGTCGGCAGGACGACCGGATGCCTCTTCGTGAGGTTCGTGTCCGAGTGCTCGCTTAACGTCGTAGCTAGATCGTGCCTTGGTCGGCAGGACGACCGGATGCCTCTTCGTGAGGTTCGGTGTCCGAGTGCTCGCTTAACGCCGCAGCTAGATCGTGCCTTGGTCGGCAGGGACGACCGGATGCCTCTTCGTGAGGTTCGTGTCCGAGTGCTCGCTTAACGTCGTAGCTAGACTGTGCCTTGGTCGGCAGGAACGACCGGATGCCTCTTCGTGAGGATCGGGTGTCCGAGTGCTTGTTTAACGTCGTAGCTGGACGTGGCTCATTTTACGTCGTAGCTAGATCGTGCCTTGGTCGGCAGGACGACCGGATCCTCTTCGTGAGGTTCGGTGTCCGAGTGCTCGCTTAACGCCGTAGCTAGATCGCGCCTTGGTCGGCAGGGACGACCGGATGCCTCTTCGTGAGGTTCGGTGTCCGAGTGCTCGCTTAACGTCGTAGCTAGATCGTGCCTTGGTCGGCAGGGATGACCGGATGCCTCTTCGTGAGGTTCGGGTGTCCGAGTGCTCGTTTAACATCGTAGCTAGACTGTGCCTTGGTCGGTAGGAACGACTGGATGCCTCTTCGTGAGGTTCGGGTGTCTGAGTGCTTGTTTAACGTCGTAGCTGGACGTGGCTCGTTTTACGTCGTAGCTAGACTGTGCCTTGGTCGGCAGGGACGACCGGATGCCTCTTCGTGAGGTTCGGGTGTCCGAGTGCTCGTTTAACTTCGTAGCTAGACTGTGCCTTGGTCGGCAGGGACGACCGGATGCCTCTTCGTGAGGTTCGGGTGTCCGAGTGCTCGTTTAACGTCGTAGCTAGACTGTGCCTTGGTCGGCAGGAACGACCGGATGCCTCTTCGTGAGGATCGGGTGTCCGAGTGCTTGTTTAACGTCGTAGCTGGACGTGGCTCATTTTACGTCGTAGCTAGACTGTGCCTTGGTCGGCAGGGACGATCGGATGCCTCTTCGTGAGGTTCGGGTGTCCGAGTGCTCGTTTAACGTCGTAGCTAGACTGTGCCTTGGTCGGCAGGGACGACCGGATGCCTCTTCGTGAGGTTCGGGTGTCCGAGTGCTCGTTTAACGTCGTAGCTAGACTGTGCCTTGGTCGGCAGGAACGACCGGATGCCTCTTCGTGAGGTTCGTGTGTCCGAGTGCTTGTTTAACGTCGTAGCTGGACGTGGCTCGTTTTACGTCGTAGCTGGACGTGGGGCATCCATCTCGAGTCCTCGTCTACCGAGGGTAGCTGCGAGAGAAGTGGCCACCGTCTATCCCACACATGTACCCCGTCCGCAGGTGTGGGACCTGGAGGGGGTTAGCGACGCGCGTTTACCCGCGTTGGTTCGAACGTCGTGCTCGTGGAGCTAATAACAGGTAGTCCGAGTGGGTCCTGAGAGGTCCCGCCCAAGGGGGACCTTTCCGAGCGGACGATCCCAGAGTAGGGTGTCCTGGCCCTGCCGTGGGGCGACCCATAAGAAACCTTTCTTTACTCGATCCCGTATCGGACCCTGGGTCGTCCGCCGACCCAGGGCACAGCTGGTTGTCACCCATCGATGAGCTCCCGGGAGAGTGTGAAGTATGGTCTCGGACACAAGTAGAGGCGATTGGGTCGTCCACCACCCAACGGGGATCACCGGGACTCGCCGCACTCCGCCCTTTGCTCGATTTTTGCTCGGGTGGCCTTACGTCCATCTCGTGGGATAGGCCTTTATAACCCACAGCTTTCGGCTTGACCCGGCGCGAGCCACTAAGCTCTTGCCATTTTTGGGCCGCAGCTGCCTGTGGCCTCTCGACGCGCCTGTGGCAACCGTCTCAGCCTAAAGGCGAGATCAAAAGGTCTCAGGACTCGTGGCCCGAGGCGGTGTCTTTACGGCTCTACTGGCTTGTCGATTAAAAGCAGAGAGGAATTGGAAACCGGGAGTTACCAAGCGCCCGGCGCGGCAGACGAGGGTGTACGCGACTCTTCGCTCGAGGAGGTGCTTGTTCGGTCGGCGCCCGCTCGTCTTCTATAAATTCGTCGCTGGGACGTTCTTGGGTAGTTACACGCTCTTGCTTTCTCATCTTCCATTTCTTCGCCTAAGACAAGAAAAAGCAAAAAGAGCCTTCTCCTTCCTCACCTTTCCGCTGCCTTCTCGCGAGGATGTCGTGGTCGAGTGCTCTGCTGTGCCACCCAGGCCTTCGGCTTGGTGAAGAAAGGTTTCTCCTCGCAGATCTCTCCCATTGGAGGGTGCCGACGGGGCCACCGCCCAAAGACCGGGACGACGAGATCGTGGTGCCACCTCGTTCTTTGAGCGCGCCCGGCTCGCCACGCACCCGCTCGCCGAGGGCTGCTCTTTCATTACAAGGCGTAGGTACACCATCTCAACCCCAACGGGTCCTCCACATCGCCATCTTCATCACGCTTGCGAGGCCTTCTTGGGGATCAAGCTTTGGCGCGTGGAGGTACTTCTTCCAAGCAAGGCTCGAAGGTCAGCCACGGATGTCGCGGCGCCTCGGTGGCTCGCCCTCCGGCCGGGCCGGCGGAGCTCGAGTACCTCGACGCAAGCTACCGTCGCCGAACAAAGGATGGCGTTCGAGTGGTTTACGCTCGAATGTCGGAGACAAATAGCCCGCCATTCACCGCCGCCTTCGTGTGGCGGGGAAGAATGGACTGGGTGCCGATAAGAAGGAGAAGAAGAAGGTGGCCCCGATCGTGGAGCGTGTCAGGCTCTAAGGAGCAGGGCTCACCGGGACGCCGCGTGCATGCCTTCATGGGGATGCGCGTGCAACCCTCACGACAAAGCCGCGCCTGCTCCGATATGAGGGGCATCGGACGAGATGAGGATGGCGGAGCCCGAGCTCGCCGCGACGAGGTCGGCCCGTGGCGCCAGAACGGGTGGAAGCGCTCATCGAGATCGCGCGGCGGCCACCCGAGCCATTCTCATCGCCCACCCCGAATTTGGTAGGTCGGGCGGTATTCTCTCGCCTCTTTCTTCCCTTTGCCTTTGGCGCCCACCGACCGTGTTTTCGCATTTTCTAGGGGCTCTTGGAATGGTCTCCGGGCGTTGCTCCCGGGAGAAGGCGTCGAAGGTCGTGGTTCGCAAGGAGGCCGACAACTTGATTCCTCCCGCAAGAAGCGGAAGGAGGAGAGGAAGAAGAAGAAGAAGGAGCGCGGCGGCGAGGGCCGACGTGGTGAGGACGCAGCGAGACCACCACTGCGGGGCATCCTCCACCGACAAGAATGGGAGCCCGCTACCCATACCGTGGGTTCTTTTTCGACCGCCGACCGGAGGTGGCCCGATTGGGGCTCCGCAGAGGGCGATCGATAGGCATCGCGCCGGGAGCCCCAGCGGAGGGTGACCGTCGCGGTCGACGCCGTCGTCGCACCTCCAGGGTGGCGCCCTCGTGGAGGCGGCCGGGAAGCGGTCGGCGGATCCGCCTCTGAGGGGGACCGCGAAGAGGGCGCTGCCGCGCACCCGCCGGCCGATAAGTATTCCTTTTCCCGCTTTGAACATTGTTACCGCAAAGTTGCCCGAACAGCTTCTAAGTGCTTGCGCAGTGCGGCGCTTATACGGTATGGCGTGACGCACCGCGCGCCGCCTCGTGGTGTCCCCGCAAGGAGCGGCGCCGCCCCGCCACCGGAGGTCGACGGCGGCGAGGAGTTGCAGTCGGTGCCGGAGGTGTCAACCGAGTTGACGGTGGTCACGGCGCAGGCGGCCGAGCTGGGGCGCGTCGAGGGTGCGCTCGCTATCGGAGGGACGGGGCCTCTTCCAGAGGCCGAGGTCGGTGAGGAGCTTCCGCTGCCTCCGCCGGGGACACCGCCGAGTGGCGCGATTATCGTTACCGAAGGGGAATTGACATCGACGCTACCCGCGAGCTCGCTGGCGGAGACGGTGCCAGTGTTGGAGGCGTCCGACCCCGTGCCTCAAGGGGAGGCATCGGTCGAAGCCCCATAGGCGCAGGCCGCCGAGGGGATTACCGAGGGGCCCATTCTACCGCCCTTGCCCGTGGGGGTCCGGTCGGGTGGCGTCTCGTTCGAACGGGCGACCGAAGGTTTGTTGCCGGGTGTGGCCCGTAGGTCGGGGACCTTGGGCGAGGCGGAGGAGAGCGAGTGGGCTGCCCTCCAGCAAGGCGCTCGGGACGCCGAAGTTGAGGTGGACCAGATCCGGAAGGGTCTAGCTCTTGCCCTCGAATCCTCCGGCAGGGCGTTGGATGCGATCGCCGGGGGATTCCGGCCGGTTAGTATGGTAAGTTAACCGAGAGCCCGGCCTCTCGTACCTTCTGATGAATTTCGCGGCGACTGACGGAGTGTCTATATTTCACAGCATCTGCGGGCCCGCTCTGAGGCCAAGGTCGAGCTCCTACAGCGCTCGAACAGCCAGCGGGTGGCTGCCGAGGAGGAATGCAGTCGGCTGCGCGCTGAGCTGCGTCTGGCGCAGGAGGCTCTGACCATCCGGCGAGAGGAAACGACGGAGGTTCGCCAAGAGCTGGAGCAGGCCACAAAGGCCCTCTTCAAAGAGCGCCTGGGGGCAAAGCCTCTGAGGATGAGGGCGGCGGAACTTGAGTTCCTTCTGGCGGAGGCTGCCAGCGCCAAGGATGCCGCCGTCACCGCAGAGGAGGCCGCGCAAGCGTAGGCGTCCCGTCTGCGAAATGAGCGGGACCAGGCCCGGATAGACGCCGACCGAAGGCGTTCTGAACGGGATACCGCTCGGAAGGAGCTGGCTTCCCTGAGGACCTCATACGAGGGGGTCAGGGAAGAAGCTAGCAACTTGGCGAGTTCTGTAACAGGTAAGTGTCTCAACTCCTTGGTTAATTCTGCCAGCGCGACTCATAAGGTGTGCTTATCTGGGGATGTTATGATCCGCAGAGCTGCAGAAGAGTTTAAACGTCGTTACAGAGGTGCGGGAAGACGCCCTAAAGGCTCGTGACGAGGCGATCACGGCTCGGGACGTGGCGCAGGCGGCGTTGAAGGTAGCCGAAGGTGGTCGGGCCGAGCTGGCCGTGGAACTGGAGGCCCTTCGCAAGGCCGGCCAGCATGTTCGCGATCGGTCCTGGAACCGCGGCGGTTCGAGCGCTCGCCCCATGCTAGCCCGACACGGGCACGTTGAGAGAGCGCTGACCGTTAGCGCTGTACTTGGAGCTTCCTCGGCGCTGGTCAATACCGTCTCTCACTATGACGGTATAGACCTTGCGGTGGTGAGCAGCGGCATCGCTGGGAACCGGACCGACGATGAGATCGAAAGGTTCGAGCTCCAAGTTGAGCCGCACGCCGGAGATCGCCACCATATCCCGCCGCAGAGTGCCCTCAAGAAGAATAAGTAGAAGTTAGATTCGCACTTTCTTTTTTATTGTAAAGGCTATTGTTCATAAATAATCTTAAAT
Organism: Otatea glauca; assembly: GCA_036346275.1. Classification (NCBI taxonomy): domain Eukaryota; kingdom Viridiplantae; phylum Streptophyta; class Magnoliopsida; order Poales; family Poaceae; genus Otatea; species Otatea glauca. Next base: position 39,992,899 of record CM070725.1, read on the forward strand.
TCAGCAAGTTCCCATACGCTTCTCGCCCTTTTATGTCATGGTGAGTGCTCGACCGCCATAGCCGTAAAGACCCACCGGGCCCCTTAGGCGAGGTCGTCGCCGGGAGGGGCAGAGGATAGGAACTTTTGGCCATGCAAGAAGATTACACACACTTGTGAGGGATAGGAGTGTTCCCGACCGCCAAAGATCGCCCGCCGGCACTTCCTTCTTCCGCTAAGTGCTAGTTGCAACCATAGCCGGGCGAGGCCAGAGCACCCGGTCGAGAGGGTTTCGCCGAGATGGACCTTGTGACCGGTCGGGTCACCGACCCGCATAAGCGCGTGAGTTAGCCGAAGTTTTGCGCGGAGAGGAGTGCTCTGACGTGCAAAGTCACTCCGCCGAGTACTTTCTTCTTCCGCTGGTGCTACTTTGCAACCGTAGGCTGGGCGAGGCCGAGCACTCGGTCGAGAGGGTTACCGCCGGAAGGGCCTCGTGATTGGTCGGGTCACCGACCGCATAGGCACCCACCGTATACTGGATGGGGCGCCATGGGCAGCCCCGAGCGCCGCACGCGACTGTGCTCGGAGGAGAAGTAAAAGACGACGCAAGGAAAAAGAAAAGGACTTAGGGATAAAAACGCCTTAACTTTTCTATGTTCCAAGTGTTGGGGAGGACGCGGCCATCCGTGTCCTCGAGTCGAAGGTGCCAGTCAAGAACCTCTCGCAACGGTGAAGGGGCCTTCCTGTGGCGGCGAGCTTGTGCTTGTCCTTGCCGGTCCGACCCGACGCAGACCAGTCGCCCATGAAGGATCGCCTCGAACTCGCGATCGTGGTAACGCCGCAGAGTTTGTTGATACTTGACCGATCGTAGAATGGCTACATCGCGTTCCTCGCCAAGCTGGTCGATGGCGTCTTGTTGCGCAGGCGAGCCCCGAGCCTCTTCAAGGCTTGTAGTCTTGGGGCGCCGATTCCGTGTCGGTTGGCGTGATACCAAAGACCGAACACCATGAAGAACGGTGTAAACCCGGTCGCCCGAGTCGGTGTGGTCCGTAAGCTCCAGAGGACGGAGGGTAGCTCGGCTACCCATCGCCCCGCGAAATGCTTCACCGATCAAGATCCGTGGCTTAAGTCCTTAGAGAATCATGCCGCTTGGCGCTGCTCGACCGATCGTTAGTCCGCGGATGGGCCACGCCGCCTAATCGACGCGGATGTTGAAGTCGTTGGTAACTCGAGGAACTCCTTCCCCGTGAACTGCGTGCCGTTGTCAGTGATGATAGAGTTTGGGACTCCAAACCGAAAGATGATGTCGCGGAAGAAGGTGGCCGCTTGTACCGACGTGACGCTCACGACCGGCTTGGCCTCTATCCACTTGTTGAACTTGTCCACCGCGACGAAGAGATGAGTAAACCTCGGCGCTTTGAAGGGCCCGACCAGATCGAGTCCCCACACCGCAAACGCCATGTGATGGGGATCGCTCGCAAGGCCCGAGCCGCAGATGCGTCTGCCGGCGAAGAATTGGCATCCTTCGCAGGCGCATAATCGCCGGCGCCGGACACGGCGGTCGGCCAAGAGAAACCTTGTCGAAAGGCCTTTCCTACCAGTGGACCGGGCGCGGCATGGTGACCGCAGACTCGCCATGGATATCGAGCAACGGTGCTTCCTTGGTCGGCCGTAACGCACTCCGAGGACCCTGCAGGGACTCCTTTGTAGAGGTCCTACCAACCAGATGAAGGATTTCGCCGACGAGCGAGGCGCCGCCTTAGTCGGTCGGCGAAGCGACCCGTCCGCCGACGGTTGATGAAAGGTTTCTCCACGGATTCGCTTGTTAGCATGCCGCGTTCGACCCGACAGCCTACGCCGACCGTGACGGCGGTTGGGGTGATCGTGTTTCAGTAGGTCGGGAGACCGCCGCCACCGAGCTCAATCGACGGAAGGTCGCAGAAGGTCGCAGACGAAGATCCTGTGGATCGCCTCGCTAGAGGCAAGATTAGCTAGGTAATCGGCCTCACCGCTGTAGCGCTCAGAGCTATGGTGGAGCTCAAACCCTTGAACCGCTTCTTCGAGTCTCGTGCATTTCTTGACAAGATGCGCCATGCGGGTGTCTCGGGCCCGCAGCCTTCATGACTGATCGACGACAAGCTTGGAGTCCCCGTGGACATAGAGTCGGCGAGCGCCGAGGTCGCAGCCGATCCGAGACCGCTGACAAGAGCCTCGATTCGGCGATATTGTTGGTCGCGGCCAAGAGCAACCTAATGGCGATTGAAGCTCGCTCCTCGAGCGGGAAATGATGGCGACTCCGCGCGCGCCGTTCTTGGTGTAGGACCCATCGAAATACATCGCCCAAGATTGGGTCTTCGCACCGGTGGCGCTGGCTTGGTCCACTCGGCGACAAAGTCGCCAGGCTCGTGACTTGATCGCTCGAGGGACGATGTTATGCCGTGATCACGAGCTCGAGCACCCATTTGGCTATCCTTCCCGAGGCGTCGCGGTTGTGGACGATCTCGCCGAGCGGCGACGTGGTCACCACGGTGATAGCGCGGTCGGGTCGGGTAATGGACGAGCTTTCTTTGGTGATGAGCACCGCAGAGAGCAGCCTCGCGACTCGCGGGTACCGAGCCTTGACTCGGAAAGCACTTCACCGATGAAGTAGATCGCCGTTGTACCTTGAGCTCACGGCCTTCTTCCGCTCGCTCCACCACAAGGGCCGACCGACGACTTGGGTAGTGGTGGCGATGTAGAGGAGCAGCGATTCACCGGTGCCGGGCAACCAGACCGAGGTGAGGACAAGAAGGCCTTCAAGCGGGTGAGGGCCTCCGAGCCTCCCGGGTCCAAATTGGCGGTCGGATTTCTTAAGCGATCTATAGAGCGGATTCGCGCCGCCCAGCGAGACACGAACGGCTTAAGGTCGCAAGGCATCCAACACTCTGGATCCCTTTGAGGTTGCCAACCGGGCCCATCCTTGCGATCACGAGATCTTCTCCCGATTGGCCTCGATGCCCCGCCGAGACAATGAAGCCGAGGAGCTTCCTTGGGGACCCCAAGACGACTTGTCGGGTTGAGCTTTATACGAATCGCCTGAGATTCGCAAGGTCTCCTCTAGATCGGTGATGAGGTCGCCGCCTTCCCGGTCTTCACGACGATGTCGCCGACGACGCTCGATGTTGCGGCCGATCCGGTCGCTGAAACACGCTTGCATACATCGTATGTAGCGCCCGTGATTTTTCGCACTCAAACGCATTATTACGTGAGCGTATCGAGCCAAACGGGTGATGAAGGATGTCGCGAGCTGGTCGGACTCCTTCAACGCTTATCCGTGGTAGCCCGAGTAGGCGCCCGAAGGAGAGGGACTCGCACCCGCGGTGGAGTCTATGACTTGGTCAATACAGGCAAGGAACGGGTCCTTGGGACACGCTTTGTTGAGACTCGTGTAGTCAATGCACATTCTCCATTGCCCACTCTTCTTTTTACAAGTACAGGTTGGCCACCACCCGGTGGCGACACTTTTACTTAACCCCGCAGCTAAAATCTTGGCGATCTCCTCCCTATGATCCTGCGCTTTTTCGGTCAAGCGGGCGCAGTGTTGGGCGACCGCTTTGAGCCCGGTCTGATGCTCAAGGAGTGCTCGATGACCTCCCGGGAATTCCTGCATGTCGGAGGATTTCCATGCAAAGACATCGTTGTTGGCGCAGAGGAAGTCGACGAGCGCTTTCCTATTTAGCGGGGCGCGCCCGACCCGCACGGTCTTGGTCCGATCCCGGATCGATCAGAACCTCCTTCGTGTCCTCGGCGGACTTGAAGGATCCCGCCCGACTTGCTAGACTCGTGGACGGACTCGAGGCTTCTCCGAGGTTGTCGAGCTCGGCGACGCGATGATCGCCGACGCAAGCTCGCAATCGCTTCGCCAGTAGTTGTAAGTGAGTCGAAGGATGAAGCCACGGTGATGACCCCGTGGCCCGCATCTTTAGTTTCAGATAGGCGAGCTGGGACCGCCATAAACTTGGCGAGCACGCCTCCCTGATTAGCGTGGTAGGAACCGGAAGTCCACGACTCAAAGGTGAGGGTCTCGGCGGAAATTTCCGTCCTCCGAAGGTGACGGCAGTCGACCGCCCGAGTGGGTGGGCTCACGCCGTGGATGACGCCGTGGAAGGTGCCTTGCTCGGCCGGAGACTCGAGCGAGGACCCCATGGCGCCGAGCGCCTCAACATAGAGGATGTTGAGGCCGCCGCCACCGCCCATGAGCACCTTGGTGAGGCGCTTCTTCCCCACGATGGGGTCGACCACGAGCGGATACCTTCCGGCCGCGGACGGGTCGGGTGGTCGGTCCGATCGAAAGTGATCGGAGATTCACCATCGAAGGTATTGAGGGGCGGCGGCGAGGCGGTGTGGACCTCGCAGAGGCGAGCTTGAGCCGACGCTTGTCTGCCGAGAGGTGCCGCCACCAAAGATCATGAGGCGCCGCGGGTTCGGGAACTCGCCGTCCGCCTTTTTCTCCGCGCCCTTGGGGCCGGGCCGCTTTTCCCTTGCCCCCGGCGCTGTGGGGTGCCGAGAGGAAACGCCTCAAGACCTCACAGCCCCGGTGACTTGTGTTTGACGGGAACCCGTGGTTTGGGCACGGGCCGCCCATCAATTTTTCGAAGTGGTCGGGCGCGACGGCTGGTCGCACCGCCGCTGGCGGTCGGCCGACAATGCGACCACTTGGGCCTCGCGGACTGCTTTCCATGCCGCCCGCTTGTCTGAGCGGTTGAAGGGGACCGCTCAGCGCCGGCTCTTGCTTGGTTTTGCCGCCTCAAAGATGGCTCTACATCTTCCTCGCCGAGGCGTGGTTGGTGGCGATGTCCGTAAGTTCCTTGGTGGTTCCGGGCTTGACGCAGCCCACCTTGTGCACCAAGGCCTTACAGAGGTGCCATAGATGAATGCCCCACGACATCGGCGCCGGAGATGTCGGGAGCTCGCTGCATCGGGGGAGAATCGCTTGATGTAGTCCCGAGAGTTTCCGGCCGCCGCTTGCAGCCCTTCAGTCCCAGAGTTCCTGTGGCGCTTGTAGGTGCCCAAAGTTGCCGACGAAGAGGGTCTTCAAGTCACCCAGCCTCGATGGTTTTCGCGGGCAAGTACTCGAGCCGTGCTCGAGCCGAGTCCGCAAGGTAGATGGGGAGGTATTGATGATAAAGAGATCATCCGTTGCCTCGCGCCGCATGCGAGCCGCAGTAGTCTTCGAGCCATACGCGGGGTTTGTGGCCCCGTGTATTTGGCAATGTTGGTCGGTGCTCGACCGCGTGGAAATCCGACGGCGAATCCTCGCGAAGGCCCGTGGTCCCGCACCATCGGGCTTGGGCTTCGATGGTGATGGCGCCCGCCGCCCACAACACGCGAGTGGCGGCTTCATCCACCGCTTTCTTCGCGCCGAGGGTGGCGCGGACGTCGAGGGCGCCACCGAGGCGCCGCGCACCGGTACGCGAGGCTCGGGTTGCTCATGGTGCGCCGCCATCTTGGCCGGCCAAACCAGCCCGGCATGCAGACGGCCCGGCGCCGAGGTGGCTTCCAATGGTAGGAGCCGGAGGTCCGCATGTGCCGCGACGGTAGCACGCCCACCAAAGACCGGAGGTTCCGTATGTGGCTTTGGCCTCCGGTCGTCTGCTCGGGAAGGCCTCGAGCAAAGATCGCGCCACACCACGCTCGACTTACGTGGGGAAGAACCGAGGCCATCGACTCTTCCGCCACCTTATGGCGTGCTCGGCTTGTGGCGCCACTTGCGCCGCTAAGCGCCCGCGGGGCTCGGGCTCCTCCCGCCTGTGTTGGCCTAGAGCTGGTCGAGCTCGCCTTCGCTTCCTCCACTCTTCGCATTGTCGTTGAAGCTCGGGCGGCGAGCTTGAGCGCGCTCAGCGTGCTCGCAGATTCTCCTCCCGCGCTTTAGCGCGGATGGGGACCTCAGAATCGCTGGGGTTACGATCAAGTCGATCAGGCTCGCCATGTTACTCGCGAGAGTGTCGTCATGGTGGGGTGCTCCGTGTCGGAGCTGGAATCGTGGTCGGAAGAATCTTCCAAAGAACTCATGGATAGAGGCCGCATGTAGCCGCCATTGCCACAAGATGTGAGCTCGCGGGGTGACATGGTCACGCGTTCGAGCTCACGGAGCTATCGCCGTAAGTGGCGCGACGCTCCTTGGGTTTCGCCGGGGCATGTTGGGTGCCTCAAGTCGGAGTTTTGCGAGGTCGCGGAGACGGCGCCAGCTCCCGACGGGCGCTCGGGCTCCAGAGGCGACGGATAAGCATGAGCCCTCCGCCAAGTGGGCGCGGTCGAGGAGCCAAAGCGATCGAGCTTCCCGACGCAATCGCGCTGTCGTGGGTGAAAGATGCCATCGTGGAGGCCAACAGAATCTGAGATGTCGGCGAAGACGCGCAAAGGCCCCTACCGGCGCGCCAACCGCCGGTGTTTCGAGCACCGGCAAGTAAATTTGTAAGTCTAAGGGGCCGCACGTTCCCACTCCCTGAATGGTTAGACTCGGAAGTCCAAGATGTATACTGGTTCGGGCTGAATGTCCCTACTCCAGTTCGTGTGGTGGTATGGTATTGTCTTTGGGGCGGATGATTACACAGTGTTTTACAAGAGCGAGCTAAGAGCCTCCGTGCAAGAATGCTCGTTGCTCGTCCGTGTGTCTCTTTTTTCCTCTCCTCTTTTTCCCTCTCCGGGGGTTCCTGCCTTCTTTTATACAGTAAGAAGGGGCAGGTTACATCGAGAGTTGGGGAAGGGCGAGGTGACCTATGCTAAGAGCTTCGGTCCTTCGCTCGCCGACCGTCACCATTCGCCTTGCCCACGCTGGTCGGTAGTCTTGTTGGGCGAGCGGTTAGTCGCTTGCTGGGAAATGGCATACCGCTTCGTGAGCTCGACGAGTGTTGACGTTGCTGCGCGATAACGCTGGTGCCGCCGAGGAGCGCGTTTTGTGTCGACGTGGATCGCCGATGGGACTGGAAGCTTGACTTCAGCAGCTATTAAACCATCTTGGGAAGGGGCCACCTGCTCTCATATAGTCACTTCGATTGACCCTGTCCGTGGGGCACGTGGCTGTGGGCCGGTGAAGGCTTCGACACGCGGCCATCGGCGAAGGTTGCCTTGGTTTGATCGGAGTCGGGAGATCCGACCTGCGGTGGAGATCGGGAGCCCTGCTTGGTCGGGGATGCTTATCCCGATTGGTCTGGAATGGGCGTCCTGCACGGTCCTGTAGGTGCTCTTGGTCGGTAGCGGGCCTGGAGCGGCCTGCTAGGCTCGAGTTATGCTTGAGGCAGCCTGCTCGTTACCCAAGGCCGTTGGGGTACCCCTGGTATGAGTATTCGTCACCAAAGTACTAAGACACCTCTCAGACACCCACTAAGATATCCATGATCATCTAAACATTTGCTAGCTATTGAGGTAGATAAAGGAATAACCAGATCTGAGGATCAAATCAACTATTCTACCTAGAAGAAACACCCCGATCTAACAAAATAACACTCTGCTCAGCCTCAAAGGGGGGAGATGTGCCGTTACCTTCGGGTGGAGGAGGGCTGATGCCGACTACCATGCTGCGGGGGAGGGGAGGGCGAAGGGCGCGCTTTGGGGCGAACTCCGGCTAGGAGGCATAGGGAGAGCTGGTCGCCGGGGGAACTAGGCGGGGCGTAGGGGGAGCCCGAGGGAATGGGGGTTTGTGACGGTTGACCAGGCGCAGGAGGAACCGACTAGCCGAGGCACTAGTGGAAAGGAGGGTTGCGGCGGTCACCCAGTCGACCAGGTGCAGGAGGCAAGAGTTAGGGTTTGCACAATGGAGGAACTGGGGGATTGCGACTGCGGTGGAGCACAGGAGGTGAGGTACTCAGGTTCGTGAGGAGAGAGGAGTGAGCCGCAGTCGCAGTGAGCCTGGGTCGTGGATGGCTGGAGGAAGTAAGGAACTGAGTTAGAGTTATATGTATCTCTAAAAATTGAGGCCCACATATAATAGGATACCAATTGGGTACCCATGGATACAAATTGGCACTCACGAGCCATCCTATGACCTTATTGGATACCCAAACCCGAAAATCGGTGGGTCTGAAGTTCTACCCATGCCCGCCCTTATCAGGTCGGGTACCCACGGGTACCCAAACCTATAGGTAAAACTGTCATCCTTAGTCAATCCTCAGGACCTAGAATCTCTTAACCGAGTTTATGAAAAGATAATTATGGGCTTCTAATAAACAAGATAATGGAAATAAATATGGAGATTGATTCTTTATTAGCCAAATGGCTTAACAGGGTACACAGATTACAGAGTTTCTATCTAAGATTCTCTAGATCTAAATGCAGATCAAATTGCTCATGCTTTGATAGTACGAATGGCCCCCTATTTATATTAGATAAAGAGGTGGCAATTGTTCTTCAAAGAGACGTCGTGTAACCGAGGGGTGTATTCCCGCCAAATGGTGTCTTCTCGTCAAAGGGTGCCTTTCTCAGTGACAACTTCTAAGTAGTTATGTGTACCTGTCAGATAGCTATCCGCACAGATATATGCGTGGAGATAACCGTTTGTCCCGACCAGTTCCACTAGTCGGGGACGACCAGTGTGAAGCTATAGACCATCTTAACTAAACTGGTCAAAGACATTATCATCAGGTTAAGTATGGGTTTCGTTCTATATTATAGGTTTTATATATTATAAATCTATTAATAGAGTATGATTTCTAAACGTAGAACTAAGAATGAATGTATATAGCCAGCTAAGACTTGCAGCTCGACGACGCCTGCCAGGCACACGAATGTGCGGCTAAACCACATTGATGTCGTGTGAAATTACCGAAATCTCGGATCGCTGAGAATTCCGTTCCTTCCACATTCTAGCCAAAACCTGCGAATCGGTTTCGAGGATCACACGGTTAAGGCCCGTGTTCGTCGCTAGATTTACACCATCTCTACAAGCCATTACTTCTGCCACTAGGACATCAGACACTCGTTCTTCACACCATCGGGAACTTGCCATCACAAAACCCCCTCGGCTATTATCTCTAATAATCACACCATTTGCGTCATCCAACCGTGTACCACTAAATACGGCATCAACATTAACCTTAAACCAGCCACTCGCCGGAAAGGACCACTTCTCCATCGAATTCAGAACCTTTTGTTGTGACTGCCTGGCTAACTGATGCACTTGAAAAAAGAGGTTTCATTCACCCATCTAGCTGCCTGTTCTGGCTTCCAACCCACCTTGCCATGGTGCCTGTCATGGCGAGCCGTCAACATACCACACAAGATGACCATGGTATTTGAGGGTCAGTTTGTTTTTGCTTTGAATTCTCTAAAATCTGATTCTAGATTGTGGTCGTAGAGAAGCTGATTCTCCAAAAACTAGAATCCAAAAACACATATAAAGTAGATTGTGAATTCTAATGTATATGGGTGGGCTAGATTGTAAGAATCGATTTTTAGAATCGAACTGTTTATTTTTTATTCTGTTTTTAGGATCAGAATTCAGAATCAAAAGTAAAAACAAACGGCTTTGGTTTTGAAACACGCACATTAGATGCACGGATCAAGGTCCTGCTTTACTACACATAAGTACATGGCCAACACCGAAACTGACGCAGGAAATAGGACCAAGAGACAAACACTTTCCGTGTCAACCCTACATTCCAAAACAGCTGGTCCAATCAGACGTCCCCACAAACCAAAGTATAACCCATTCCAACTAAACTACATCACATTTGCATTAGCCATATATCCCATTCTAACCTTGCTTTCATCACAAACCCATGAACAAAAATCTCCTAGACTAGCAGCAACTTCTCCTCTCCTCTTAGCTCCTCCTCCTCTCCCCAATCAAACCCTAACCCTGCGCCAGCTCTACATCTCCAACGAGACGATGAGCACTGAGGCTGATGCGCACGACAAGCACAAAGGCGCCGCCGCGAGCATCGACTCGTTCGCGCAGCTGCCCTTCATACGCCCGACCCACAAGAAGCCGCCGCCGTCCAGCTCCAGCCCAGCGCCCATCCGGCTGTTCGGGTTCGACGTGCCGCCGGACGCTGAAACAGCCGCCCCCACCGATGTGCAAGAAGCTAACAAAGATGGCGCCGCCGCCGCCGCCACTGCTGCTGCTGATGCGACTGCCCAAACGGTAGGTGAAGGTGCAAGCAGAGACGGCGGCGAAGGGAGCCGGAAGTTCGAGTGCCACTACTGCTGCCGGAACTTTCCGACGTCGCAGGCGCTAGGCGGCCACCAGAACGCGCACAAGCGGGAGCGGCAGCACGCGAAGCGATCGCAGTTCCAGACGGCCATGGCCATGCACCGCAGCCAGTACTACCCGCTCCCGGACCCCTCCCACGTCTACCCCACCTTCGCCGCCTACCCCCACCACCACGGCTTCGCCGCCTTGCCGCCGCCGCCGCACTACCCCTCATGGGCAGGCGCCAGGTACTACAGCGGGCCGGGGTCCATCTCGGAGCCGATTAACGGCAGCCCGGTGACGCCCGGGCTGTGGCGGGTCCCTGCCGGCGTTGGCGTGCGGACGCCGCTGGCGGTGCGAAGTCAAGAACCGCCGGCCCCACCTCTGTCGTGGCTCGGAGGCGAGGAGCCAGTGGTGGTGGTAGCACCTGGCTCGGCGTCGTTCTCGCCGTCCACCTCCTCCTCGTCATCGTCCGCTTCGCCGCATGAGCGCCGCGCCCAGCCGGAGCATAAAGAGAATGTGAGTTTGGATCTGAGCTTGTAGCTGTTTGTGAAATGATGGTCGGTGTCAGCCTCATAATTGTTTCTTACAAAACAAAAGCAAATGTTTTTGCCTCTCATGTTTGGATTTATTTAGCTCACACGGCTAACACCAATTATGGTGCTCGATTAAGGTGCTAAGATAACATCTCTCTCTCTCTCATACTCATGAGCCGTTTATCTGCACTTCTGAATTGTTCAATTTATCTTACTGGGAAAAAATTTTGGACAAGAGGTCGTAAAAGGAGTTGGTATTTTCTATTTTTAGCTCTTGATTATTTGTTGATGATTTTATGTTTTCCGTGATAGTGCTTAAATTTCGATCATCTTTCAGTCCTCAAAGTATCAAATTGAGGTCAAATCTCTTCCCTTTTGTTTTTCCTGGTAATTTATTAGCTCGATCTTTGTCTGAAAGGAAATTTTACGTTTGTTGTTTCTTTTCTCAAAAAAATTCTTCTCCTTTTGCTACTTGCAGTACTGTCAGTTGTGCTGCTTTTTTTTCTTCTTCTTCTTTTTCTTCTTCTTATTTGGCTCTATTTGTCTACTTGGCCCTAGCCAAAATTTCCGAGAAAGGTATAATTGGCATGTCTATCTATATATATATAAACAATATATTCAAGAGTAAGAAAATCCTACAATAATCTTAAATTCTAGAAATTCTCACGTTAATCGGAAGAAAAAGAGAAGAATCTTCACCACTTATTTTGATGGTGCTAGATTATAACGGAGTAGATTAATCATATATAAATACTAGAGTTATATAACAAATACCATTGTATTTTAAGTAGAGTTGTATATCAAAATTCAATCATTGGAAGTAGAGTTGTATATCAAAAACAATTGTATCATAATATCTAGACGCGCAGTTGCATAGGTAAGTATGCTAGTTTAATTAACAAACAATTAAGTAATTGTCTCCACAAGTATTGCAGAACATCAACATATATGCACATGAACATGGCTTAAAAAAACGCATGTTATATACATCGATCTTTCCTGCTTGAAAGATTTCATGTAATTAGCATTTTACAGCACAGCATATTTCCATAAATCTGGCCTATTCAATAATCAACGGACCATCATACATATTCTGCAATTTGAATATTTATCGGCTTCCAAAGTTCAATCCCAGTATTGCAAATTTGAAAAATCTGGCTCTCTTCACTGTGGGATTTGTTTCTGATCATAGCAAAATATAATGCATGGTTCTTTCTAACTCATATGGAAAATAACTATCTTTCAAAAAAAAATAAGGAAGATGATTTCTTTGGAGCATGTCCTATTTTTTTAAACACACATAGTATCAAATAGCATTTAACGCAGAATATAATGTGCATGCACGCTGACGCACACTATGGTCCTTTTTAAGCTGGTCATTTTAAACATTCAGATCAGAACCCACCATATATATAATTGTCCCTTTTAAATTTCCTTTCTAGTTATTTCAACTAACCATTGATCAAAGCAGTTCTTTTTTAATTTGGTGACGAACTAATTATGTCTATACAACTAGCAATAGAAAATTATAGCACTGCTTAATAATTTCATTATACATTCCTCTTTGTTTTGAAGGGGAACAAAAAAAAAAGAGGACCTTAGTTCTGGTTGTAAAAGATGGGACCACTGATGAAAATGTACGTACATATAAAGGATAAATATATATGCTTATGTCTGGATTTCGCTAGCTAAGCTAGTCTTCTCTAACTGTTTCTCTGCACTCTACTTCTTTCTTTTTACTGCTTTCAGGTGTCAGTTTATTTGAAGTAATCTTCTCTTTTCTGCCTCTGTTGTCGAAAGTGTTGAAAGTAATATGAATTTTTTCCCCATATAAACATGATTAATGAAGCACCTTTACACATGGGAAATTATGTAAACATGCTTATGCATCCCAACAAAAACTGCAGTCTGACTTTTGAGAGGAAAAGGCTGGAAAGCTGTTCTTCAATAATTGCATATTCCTTAAAAAGAGCTTAGTAGCAGTAGAATACTCATATCATCCATCATTTTTGAAAGGTCTAGAGAAACAACTTTAAAGTGATTGAGATCATAAAGCGTTTTATAACATATATACTGGAGTACTATGTATCTGATTGGTTAAAGAAACCAGCTTAATTATACTCCATGATGAATTAATTAAAAGCTAGTAGTTCTAGCAAGCTTAGCTACCTAGCACATGTAGAGAGTACAAATCGTACACGTTGTGTTTTAGCCCAGAATTATAGGATGGTCTCGCATTGCATGTTGTTAGTACTTACGTACTCGTAACTGTTCGTACTCTCAAGTTTAAAAGAATCGTACTATGCCTCTTCAGAACGTTCTCGACCTGTTCACACCTATCCATTCTTTTAGAGAGTTTGGGGAAATATATACGGAGATGGCAATTATGATGTATGTCTTAATACAGCAAACCAAGTCTTTACAGTACCATATATAAGTATTGTTGATACGAGATCGGGTAGTAAAATTGTAGGTATCTGTGGTCAGATGGGTCGACCTTTGAGGATGCAAAGAGGAGACTAACAAAAATCATACTCAAAGAACCATATAAGTGCATTGCTTATATGTGGGGAGAGTTGAAAGTGGTCTTCCCCTCTCTATTTACAAAGGGTCCTATTTATAGAGTGGATCGGAGAGGAAAACATCCGATGTACTTTCATCTATTGTGTCAAGTGGGTCCCGTCATGTTAGAGATTTGTGGCGTCCTCAACCTTCCTTCTACGCAACTACCGATGGGGCCACAGCACATGGCCATCCCGGACCTCGTTCAAGGTGGATCTCCGATACGTCACACCTCTCCGAGTTTGGCCTTCGGGCCTTGTTCGGTATTAGCCTCTGGATGTGTCATGTCTTGCTAAAGTTATCATTGTACACTTCAGCATGCCTTGCGTTGCCAAAGTTGTTGTCGGCCCAAGGTAGCACGGGCACTCTCCCTCAATAATAACAGTTTGTGTTGTATTTATGTAGATATTTTCATACTAAATATGAACATAGCAGTTTAGTAGTAACCATTACCAGCAGTGCCCCATGAAACATCTTAAGTACACTCCTAATTGCTATTGAACTTGCATGCGGATTTGGGGCTATATATCCAAAAGGTACTCTTAAACTGATTATATCTTGCAAACATTAATTCACCACAGTATTCAGATTTAATTTTTTTTTTGAAGCGTGCTTACATGCATGCACTAGCATATCCGGACTCCAAAGGTCCACAATTCTGATAAATAGGTGGACCTATATTGTCATGTGTAACGACCCCTATTTTTACAAACTTGCAAAAATAGAAATCTAATGTGCATTTCCGTACTAGTCCCATGATCAGTAGCTAGTACGCACATACACCAATTGGAATCACAACCATACAACAAATATTAATTAAGCGGAAGCTATTACATAAAGAAACTCTTACAAATCCAGAGATAAAGCACAATAAGAAGCAAAGTCTTGTAGTGTGCCCTTCCACCCCCCGCAGCAACCGACAAGGCATAATCCCTAGAAAGATTCGACGAAGAAAAATCCGCAACTGCGATGGAAGAAACCTCAAGCTTCGACAACTTAACCACCTAAAAACCACATATAAGCAAGGGTGAGTACATTCGTACTCATAAGACTTGAGCAAAGCCTATAATATATGCAAAGCCATTTCAAAGGAGGCTACTACGCTTAATTTGCATAAAGCGAATTGACATTGTAAAATAAGTTATTTGCAAACGGAATTTATAAAAGCATAATTGACTGATATGAAATAAGTAAGCATAAGTAATATATTCACAACCCATCGTGAATATCGAATAATCCAGAAATGGAATCCATCAATGTCGATCCTTTGACATGAAAACAAAAGTTGCTAAACAAGTTCCAAACCACAACCCATTTTAGAAAGTTAAATATTTAACTAGTGCAAGTTCACCAAGTTTCCCATGACCGAGGGGACGGCTAATCGATTAGATTTACACTCTGCAGAGGTGTACAACTGTACCCACAAGTCATGACCTTTTCTTTTGCCGCAAGTTTCACGCACTTTAAGCGTGTGGCCGAATGTTCATGACGAAAACCTTTACATTATCTAATCTAACTTTGCACCAAAGACCGGACGATAAAACCCACGCTATAGTGGGAGAACTCGAGCATAGGAATGTTGGAACTCCCCATAGACGTGGCGCACACCGTTATATTGGTAAGTGTTGTTCCCAACACCTCGGTGTGGGCACCCGTCGAGCAAACCCGAAAGGAAAACCCTTACTACTTCAAACCTACCAATGTGCAAAGTTAAACTAGATAACTTAATTGGTTTAAGGAAGCCCCATAACAACACTTGTGGTTTGCACGAAATATCTTGGATCATACAACACCGAGTTCGGTCCTTAAATTGACACGGGATACTCCACCCTACACTACGTGCAAATCCTCTCGCACCTCCGGCTATTGCCAATAATCGCCGCATCGAAACCATAGTTTTATTTTGGGTTTTTAATCAAAATACCCATAGCCAACAACTACAATGACAACATTTTCCATTTCACAAGGAACACATTTTGATCGATCATCATCATCATCATTTGATCTAAAAGCATGGCTAAGCATGGATAAAAGTTAATCGATATACCTGTGGCGACATTAAGTAATTGTCTAAGCTTAATCTATGGTTATCAAGGTTCACATATTCATACTTATCAAGGAAGTTTCATGAGACAACAGTATAACTACCATTACCACAAAATAGCAATTTACGTAAAGTAAACGTATGCATGAAACATTTTAATAAACAATGCAAATTAAATTCGGGATCAAGATGGTCAAAGGGTGCTTGCCTTGCTTATATATCGCTTTACTTAAGACGCGATCACGGCTGACGGAGGCAACGATGGAGGAAGGGACGTCGAATTCTACACGTCGATTGATCGGAAAAATAAAGCAAATAGTAAACTTCAATAAGGGTGAAAAGAAGACAGACAGAAAATCAAATAAAGATTCATTGCAGAAAACAGGAACACTCTAGAGTTCGTATTATTTAAGAAATTACTTTATTCTTAAACTTGATGACTTAATGACAAACAAAACAGGGTTTCCTTTATAGATTATCTTTTCTTGAATTACGAATTCAAGAGGCTAAAAATAATGAATTCTAGTATTTAAAACTTCGAATTATAGATGCTAAAATTATTTGGATTAAAAGAATTGAAACACTAGTTAAGGTTATGCTAATAGCACTTAGCCTTAAGATTTGCATACGAAGGGTTCTTAATAAGTTATGACTGATAAGCTAGCTAGTTAGATTTATTCATAGTTTTTAAGAAGGTTCTGGTGATACAAATATATTAAGTACAAATTCCTTATTACAAGGTTCACTAATTCTTATTGCGACAAGGTTCATTAAACATAAAACTAGGGGTTATTTGACTATTTAAGCTTATATGCAAAACATGACGAAATAAGATTATTTCTTCGGAATTGGATAGCATATACTTTGAAGAACATATCTAGACTGATTTTATACATTTTAGCTTTTAGACGAGACATTATTTTCTTAGTTGAAAATGCTTAGGTGATATAAAAGGTTACGACAATCATACTTTTTAGGGGTATTCAACTAGCAGGATTTAGTTGAAATGAAAGTTGTAAATGAAATATTTTTCTAGAATATGGTAGTACATATCCCAAATATCATTTCTAAACTTATTTCTAATACATTTGCATTTAGACGAGAGGTTCTACGGATCGATGAAAAGGCTTGATGGTTCAATTTACTACTTGATAAAGATTCAGCTTTTGATATAAGATTGCGGCTACACCGCCTAGGATAAACTACTCACTTATCAGGCATTAATAGGGCATGATATTAGAAGTAATTTAAGGTTGGTTTCGCGACAAATGGCTTTTATCCGCGATGATTTCCATATAGACGATCATTAGGGTTTAACATTTTTTTATTTTAACCTAGCACTAACATAAGATATTTTTGCCTAATCAGCAAGGGTACTATTTTTCAAGGTTATTAGATTTGGTTTCATCAAATTCTGAATTTATTCGCGAAGGTTACAACTATTCCAAATATGCAATTATTTACTTTTTGACCATTAATCATTTACTGTTTTATATAGCAAACTTTAAATATTATTTTATATCTAGAACCTTATACTGCCAGAGGTATAACTAAACTGGTTTGACGATCATTTGAATTCATTTGACCTATTTTACAACCATTTGACTTTGTATGATATATGTGTATGAACATTTTACATTTAAGTTATTTCATACTTTCCACGATAATTCAAATCAAGTTCACTTCTAAAATATTTTGGCAAACTCAGGTATACTACTGCCATGATAATATTTAGAAATTATATTTTACTTATTCTATGTTTCATGTATTCAAATTATGTATATTTGAATTTTCTAATATATTGAATACTATCTTTGATAAAAGTATTTCAAACTATAATGAAATTTAAATATTTTTATATATTTGAACTCCTGGTAACATGAGTATTTCACTAAAATTGGTTCCATTTATTTTTAAGTTTGTTTACAACTTTTTAATATGAAGCACTTCTTTAAACCTTTTCTTTAAATTTGAATTTCAAATTTATCCATTGAAGGTTCTCAAAATATTATTGCATATTCTAAGATAACTAGATTTTAGATGAATTTAGAATTTTATTTCACTTCATTTGGAGCTACAATACAAAAGTTATAAGCATTTGTATCATTTCGGGTATTGAAATAGACTGAAAATATTGAAAATACGCTTTCGGAACTGGAAGGCGTATTTCACCTTTGCACTGAGGACGCTTTGTTCGGCTGACAAAGAGGGCCCGCGGGGCAGCGATAGGAAGCAGAGGAGGTAGCTAGGGGTCGACGGCGACGGTGCTCCGGCGAGTCTCCGGCGGAATGGGTGGCACGGCGAGCTCCAGGGGATCTTGGCGCATTCGGGGGTGGTATTGATCATCGGCGGGGATGGCCGGAGAGGGCTGCCACCGGCGGCATGCGGCGGCAGGAGGTGCGGCTCGCCGGAGAAGAAGAGCAAGCTAGCTTCGGCCGAATGGGTAGCATTTTAGGCATCCATGAGGCTAGAGCGTTCCATTTTTCCAATTGGCCGAGGCGGAAAAGGGCTGTGGAAGCGTGCCACCGTGCGACCGGAGTTGGAGAAGAAGGGTGCCCGGTGAGGAGGTTCTGCAGCGAAAAGAGGTAGAATTTTGCGTGATGAGTAAACTAGGGTTCCAGTGAAACTAAAGGAGGAATCAATTTCAGAGATTGGTACCGATTTCGCTCGAATTTGAGTTTCTCCCCCTTTTCGGCTTTTCTGGCGAAAACGGCGAAGAACAGGTTTTTGGCTTGATTGTTCGGTTCTGGGATTAGCTGAGAAGGAAGGGGAGATCAATGCGACGCCCATGAGGTACTTATAGCTGAAGCAAAGATCGCCCATGTGGTTTGAACGCCAAGAGGAGTCATACGATTTTGGCGCAGAATCGGTGAAGTGGCGCGAGATTTTTCTGGCGTGAGGGACATGGAATGACTGGCAGTATGGCGCGGGAAAACCAAGGGGAGGCGTGGCTTTGGTCGGGCAAAGGCGACGTGCACCGGGTCAGGCGGGAGCAGGCGTGAAGCTGGGCGAAGGATCGGGAGAAAGAAGAAGCGCTCAGTGCGAGGAGGAAAGAAGAGAGGGAGAAGAAAAAGAGCAGCTGACGGCTGGGCCCGGGGTCCACCGGCAGTGGCTGGGCGATTTCTACGGTCACCGTAGCTGGGGCCCACATGGCAGTGAAAGAACTCGGCTGAGGAGATAAACTTCACGCAGACAGCTCCATGTGAGAATTAAATTCACTATCAAATCACCGTTTAATTTTGTGAAACTTTTTTACTGACCTCTCCTGGTAGTTGCTAATGTCCAGTAAAAATTAGAGGTTAAAATACCTTGTAATGAATTATTTAAAATTCTGACACTGTGGACTTGTACAGGATTTAAATTTCAGTATTTTATTTATTTTGGAATGTAAATCATATTAATTATTTTCCAAACTTTTTATAGGGATTAATTTTGTCTTAAGGATATATACATAAATATTTCAAGTCAAAAACTCAAGTGAATATTTTATAGAAATTCTGACATTAAGATTTCTAGTTTTTAATTGTTTTCTATTTTTGAATTATTAGAGGGCTTTGCCGACATGATCAAATCCTGAGATTTTTACCAGGTGTAAAAACTGCACTGAGGGTGCTGTGGTAATTTTTCCAGCTTCAGATATACTTCGAATATTTTTCATTAATTTTGACTTGTACTGTTTCTAGTCAAAAAGAGGTGTCATTCATTTTATTTACCCATTTTTCTGTGCATAAAATTTTACTTCTTGATTTTACTGACTTACCAGAGTGGTTAGGGTTCTATGGTAATTTTTCCAAAATTTATCTTTTACCATTTTATCTTTTTACCATTATCCATTCTTTAATTCTAGTTGTTTTGATTTTTCATTCAATACAAAAATCCAAGGAAATCCAAATAAATTCCAATCATGTCAGGAAAAATCAGAAACAAAGATGTGCAAATTGAAAATATGAATTTTTATATTATTGCATTTTTCGGGATGTTACATCATGCAAAGCCCATCTCCAGCCTCCGTAGCCAACATATCTGATTCAGATATACAACTCAGTTGTCTAATCTCTGAATGTAAATTAAGTCTATGCCTAGCTAGCACCCGCTGTATTGCACTGCCATGCATGGACTCCCAAGTCTCAATCCTACCAATATGCATTCATATGTCCATCCACGTAGCTGAGCACCTCACTAGATAACACCATCTCACCCCCTGCATAGACAACGATTATCCACACACACATGCATATACACACATATGCATATAGATATAGATGTAGATGTAGAGATGTACATATACATATGTGTATATGTACATATGTATATATACGCTGTGGTCTCATATCTCATTTCCGTTTACTTTATCTCCATAAGTTTAGTTATCTTATAAATACCCCACATTAACACTATTTCTCATGGTTTATATTATCTTTAGCACTTATTTCAGTTACGACGGTACATTGTTTCAATGATTTCGATACTTGTTTCAATCTACGAGTGATTTCAGTTGTTGTAATAGAATACTATATTGTAGTAACAATGTTTCAGAGCAAAGATTGTGCATTACTTCAGCACAAAGATCTGCATTACTGCTAGTACCAAAGTCACTCAAGTCATTGAAAAATGTATTGAAATCACTTAGATAAGTGCTCAAACATTGAACTAAGTAAAAAATTTATGAAATCCACATTTAAATAGCATTAGCATGTGTCTAGGGTTACTTACATGGTAACTTGACTTATGGTAACAAGATAGATAAAAATGAGACGGCGTAAATTGTAAAAGCGAGTGACTTGGGGGTCTAAAAAAGAGAACGATGGCCAAGGAGTCAGTTCCCCGCTCTGCACGATGGCAGGAATTGCCCATGCAAACCATCAAAATTGATGAAATATATGCACTCCGCAGCATACTAACGTGGCTGCCAGTACTTGTAATTGTACCATGCGTAGTAGTAGTAGTATATAACCCAGACACAGGGGTCTGGTGCAGTTTGAGTGAGGAATGTCAAGCTTACAGTCCTCACTCAACCGTTTGATCGAAAAGCGACGCGCGAGTTTTTCCTAGATACGGTAGCAAAAACAATATACCAAGTACTGTAGCAACACTGTAACAAATTACTGCAGCAAACATTGTAGCAGACGTTTTTTCGATCTCAGCCGTCCGTTCGCTCGATCCAACGGTTGGATTGAGTGGGACTGCAAACTTGGCAGTCCCCACTCAAACTGCCAAGGATCCCTGTCCCAAACAGAGACGGCAACACACCGTTCAATGGTGCTCCCTCCGTTAAAGTTTATAAATCGTATTTCCTCTTAACACGTTGATCCTAACAAGGTATTGAAAATAGCTTGATTACCTTTAATTATTATCTTTAAACACTTTATTCAATGCATGCATGTAGAGAATATCAAGTAAATTTACATATTTATTAGGTTAAAAAGGAACATCATATTAATTTTGTATTGAAATACGAAATACATCACATATTTATCAATCTATGTATAAAATTATTTTAAAAGTACGTCGTATAAACATGGAGGGAGTACTACTACTGCTAGTATCTAAACATACGGACACTGATATCTAGCCTCTACCACATGCATGGACTGCCAGTAGCTTCCGTATGTGCCCGGTCTGGCGCGTACTGCCGCCTGCATGGCAGGCAGACAGATCGATGAGCTCGGCAGGTTGTGCAAATACGACTTAAATTTGCGTCAGTTGCAGTATCAGTGGCGACATGTATAATGTGCATGTTTATTGGTACATGTACACATACGTAATCGCAGGCGCATGGATGGTTTGTTTGTTTGTTTGTAGCTGGAAATGAACTATTGTAGATGGATTTAGTCCCATGCATCTCTTGTCTGTATAAATATTATGTTCATAGGATAATTGTTGTCTATAACCTGAACAAAGTACTCTCCCCGTTGTAAAATGTATGGCATATATACATGCAAAATTTATGGCATACTTGGTGCGTGCATTGTCATCTCCTTTATATCTGTCTATAAGTGAAATTTTCATCCATAATTCCACCCTCTTATCATTTCCTTCTGTTCCATTCTTCTCACACGCCAAGTCGCCAACTCAATGGCTACTAGAGTGTAATTGACAGCCTAATGATCAAATTCCCCATTGACATGGTCCAAAATTTGCTGCATACTCCTTGCTTTTCTACCTGAATTAGTGCATATATTGGGGGGTTTTATAATCACCCTGCATCTTTATTTTTGTTATCATTATTTGTATTTATTTTTCTCACTATTTTATTGTTCACACAAATGCGAGTGCCCTCCAGTGTACTGATGGAATTACGGAGAGGTAAGATAAATTCGCGACCTCACGAAACATGAACATAAGCTTCCCATTGAGGCACTTTTGTATGTGTGTAGCCAGCGCTGGCATCCAAGGGCCAAGATCAAGAGCTATTGTGTGTGAAGTTACCGACCAACGTGTGGTTGATGTGTGACCGGAGGAACAATTACATCGATTGTAGTTCAATGGAGGGAAACTTGCCCGTTGCATGCCAATCCTTCTTTCCTATGAAATTGTAATTCCTGCGATTACAGTACAGAACCCTCTACTTTCCTGACAGGCTGTACTGCTAGTTAAACTGGTACAGTATTATGAGTGTCCAGCAGTTGCAATTCAAATTACTTTGGCTCTAATCCCAGAACCCATGTGGAATAAGGTAAAAATAAGAGGACACTAGGATTACGGAAGGAACAGGGTAGCCCCAATTTTCCAACAAGGACATCTGTTCTCCACAAGTGGAAGCATCTGCCAAGAAGAGCCAACTCTCACAGAAAGAAGATGTAGAATAAATCTGACACAGCCTTATCTCAAAGACTTCGGGAGAACTGTCGGCACCATGGAATCTGATAAAAGAAATACATATGAAGATCAACCGATGTGAATATTTAGCAAGGATGAATTGACATCACAATATTACAAAGAAATAAATAAGACAATTAGTAAATATGAACTAGTGGAAGAAATCATTTAGCTTTTTTTTATTGAAGGAGATCTAACTACAATAATTATCATGCGCATAAGCCAAACAATCTTCTTTCTACTTTTGAATCGATATAAATCATATATGAAGTACATGATTTTCTTATAAAAATTCACACGTTTAGAAAGATATTGCAAACGGAAACTTGAACTATTCTAACTCTACTGGAACTAGTTTGGATATCTAACACCCACATCAAAATATCAAAAGAACATATTTCCGTGTTCAAAATATCCATCATCTTAGTCAGTTACACAAGATGCCAAACTCCATATTATCTCTCCCACGCACCCCTGAAAGAAACCTTGTTCACCACATGCACGTTTCAGTGTAAACTGCAAACAAATGCACTGCAAAGTTCTGTATCGCAAAGTTCTAGATTCTTATTCTGATAGTAGTGGCTAGTGACAATTACAGCCCTGTGCCAGTACGATCTGAACAATTTCTATCTAAATGGAAAATTGGGAGGTGGTTACAGCCTCCAGTCATGAAAAATGAATTCTGCGACAAGCCAACAACAATTCATCAGCAGTAGAAAGTAGAAACAAGGGAAGAGTTTTCAAATCCCACCACATGGCAGTTAGCCAGTTACAGGTACAATACTACTGTTGTTGGTTCGATCTACTGCAAACATTGTGACGTAATGACCTTGTCTAACATGAGCCATCAATTGCATCAAAGCTAAGCAAGTCAAGCGAATAATTCAGCGTTACGGGGAGCATTGCTTCCATCAACTCAATACCGGGACACACTGTAGTCTGTACTAAATCACAAGCAGAAGCACAACAGGCTATTTTTTTGGTTGGCATGCTTGACCTAAATATGAATAACGCACTAGATAAACCTTGCACTGACCTAAATCTGAATAAAGCGCTGGATAAACCTTGCAGTTATAGAGTAGAAACTGGCCGTAGACTACCTACAGCTCCTGCAAAAGCATCCTATTGCAGACATACATCAAACCATATATACCCAGTACCATTAAGAGACTAAGGACGTGTTTGGTACGGCTCCAGCTCCACCAGATTTATGGATCTAGTGGAGCTGAGTATTTGTAGCTCCACAGATCCGCGAAGCTGGATCTGTGAGTATATTAAGAGTGTTTAGGTAGGTCATTTTATTTAATTTTAAACTAAAAATATAAATTTAATTCTATTTATTTTAGCCTACAAGATTCAGATCTAAGGTGGAGCCAGAATCTGGAGCTCTACCAAACAGGGTCTAAGGCCTAGTTTGGGCGGCTTCTGATTGTGCAGATTCTGGATTCTCAAAAAATCAGATGGATGATTGATTTTATGTATAAATCCGCTTCTGATTATGAGAAAAGCTTCTTAGAGAATCAGAAATTGCCACCCACTTGATTCAATCTTAGAGAATCTAGAATCTGCATAATGAGAAGGTGTCCCAAATTGGACCTAAGGCTTCACGTCTCCACTGTAAGCAGCAGAAAGAGACACCATTCTGCTGTGGTTGCAGTTGCACAATGCATACGAGTCATTACTCGTCAGTCATCACTACCATACTGAATTTCCAAGTTACGGAGCCGGAAAAGAATGCGGCACAGGGGAAAACCACAAGAAGTTGGTAGCAGCAATCCACAGAGAGGCAGATTGGTGTACCGTCAAGACGCGGCTCGGCGTTAGGGGAAGGGCGGCAGCCGCAGCACGGCCTGCTCGGTCTCCACGGGGTCCGACCGCGAGATCTGCACATCAAGAAACACGCAGCTCTTAGCCTCTTACTGTACAAGCAAGGAACGCGCGCACTAGGGACAAGCGCGCTTTGGTTCGGGGAGGCGGGAGGACGAACCGGGTCGCGTAGGACGGGCTTGGTGTCGTCCGGCGAGGGCCGGAAAGGCGGCTTCTTCCTCCTCTTCTCGCCCTCCGCCGCCTCCGCGGTGCTCCTGCCACTACCGGCGACGCTGCCCGAGAAGCACGCGGTGTTGCCGCGCGAGAAGTCCCCGGAGGCCGTAGACGGGGTCGCGAAGGCGTAGGCGCGCTCGCTCCCGGCCGACATGGCGAACTGACGGCGCCGCCGCCGAGTGATGCTGATGCGAGCTCGCCACTTCGGTTCGGTCGCCAAGCATAAAAGGTTGGGTCCGAACCGAACCAGACCAGATATTTTGGCTTTCCCAATCTCCAAGCGCGGAGCTGCCCGCGACGCTCCCCTCTTCTGGTCCTCACAACTCACAACGCCAACAAGTGAAGCAAGGGAAAGAGGACGATGGTGGGCATCAGCTGCCACTTCCTCCTCTCGCCGCCGCCCTGCTCTCGCCACCGTTCCGCCGCCGTTAGGGGTGGCGCACACCGGCCGCTCAAAGGTAAGTTCTTTTCTTCTAGGAGCATACTTCAATTTGGAGTGCTCCATTTGGGATAGCATATTCACAAGCTTCGGCATCGTCACCATGCCATGTTCTTCTTCAGATACACAGAATTATGCTTAAATTGCTCGTTGTTTAAGGGGGAAATGGTTTTCTTGGAGAAATCTATCTCGGCTGAATTTTGTGTTGGAAATAACTTTGTGTGCTTGACGTATGGCTATGTTTCAGTGCGACCCCAAATCCGTTGTTGCTCGAAACCCTTACCCGAGGATCCAGAGGGATTCGCAAGCAAGTCGCCCAGTGATGGCAAAGCTGTGCGTGTTGCCTTCTCTTTCCAACTCCAATTACTCTTTTTACTGAACACGTATTATTCAGTTGTGTTAGCCATTCTAACATTACTAATGTTCAAGTTGTCTCTGTTCGAACTGTACAACTGGACTAGCAAAAAGAGGTGGATAAGGCAAGAGACTGATTTCATATTGTTCATGGTAGTAGAGACAGACCCTTACTGTCTTGCATGGTTGTCACATCTTTGAGAATCAAGATTCTAGAATAGTCAGGTTACTTGCATATATCCTGTTCGTCATGGCTTTTCTCAGAGGAACACGAATAATGTAATATTAGAAATCTGTAGATATAAGACTGCAGATTATACAAATAAACAACCCTGGATAATTATTTATTGATAAATAGCACTTGTATTCATCATGAGGCCAATGGGCCAGTATATATACATGTACATAAGGGTACAAAAAGGAAAACCTATGTAAGGTAATATCTATACAATGTTAGCAATCTCTATATAATGCAACAAGGATACTGTCAAATACCCCCCTTAAACTCATGGTGGATTAACAACACTGAGTTTGGAGAGATAAAAGTTATGATGAGCTCTATCTGTGTTTGCGTGAAGAAATCTGCCAACTGAAGCTTTGAAGTCACATACTGAAGAGCCACAACCTGATCCTATACCTGTGACCGCATGTAGGAAGCATCAACACCGATATGCTTGGTGAGCTCATGCTTCATTGGATCTCGAGCAATGTTAATAGCATATGTACTGTCAGATAAAAAAGGAGTCGGTGTAGAAACAAAAACACCAAAATCCTCAAGTAACCACCATAGGCAAGTAATCTCTGCTGTCAAAAGAGCCATAGCTCGCAACTCAACCTCAGCATTTAAACGAGAAACTGTTGTCTGCTTCTTAGTCTTCCAAGCAATGAGAGAACCACCAAGAAAACACAATAATTAGAAAAGCTAGCCGCAGTGACCACAGATGAAAAACGCTCAAACTAAGCACGAGAGGCTTGCTTAAGCCCATAAAGAGAGCGGCGAAGTCGACAAACCATGCTCTTAGGAATAGAATACCCCGGTGATAACTGCATATAGACCTCACGCAACTCGCCGTTAAGAAAGGCATTCTTGAAATCAAGCTGAGAGATGGACCACTCACGAACAAAGGCCACAACAAGAAGAGTACGAATAGTAGTCATGTGAGTCACAGGAGCAAAAGTCTCATCATAATCACGACCATACTCCTGCTGAAAAGCACGCGCCACAAGACAAGCCTTGTAGCTCTCAAGAAAACCATCAGAGCGAGCCTTAACCTTATAGACACACTTGCATGTAATGGGATGGATATGTGGAGGAAGGGGTTCAAGATCCC
Source organism: Otatea glauca (assembly GCA_036346275.1). Lineage (NCBI taxonomy): Eukaryota > Viridiplantae > Streptophyta > Magnoliopsida > Poales > Poaceae > Otatea > Otatea glauca. The sequence continues at coordinate 40,019,170 of CM070725.1, forward strand.
ACGTGCCAATGCGCTCAAGGGTAGCAAGCTCCTTCGCCATCGCATGCTGTCATTCTTGACGAATAACAGCATCACAGTAAGAAGTCAGCTTGGCAAGAACTACACTAGCAGAGCCAAGGCGCTCAGGGGGGGCAAATAAACTGGCGATCACGTAGAGCATAGCGAGGAGACACGGAAGAAGGTGGCTCAGTAGGAGAATCCTCAACTCGCGGATAACAAGTGTAGTATAGAGCATAAGAGGGAACTATATCAGGAGAAACCTCGGGAGGAGTAGGGATGGCAATCAGACCCGCGGGTTCGGGTACCCAAAAAGGTGCAAGAAGAATATAGCACACACACCCAAAAAGGCGAAGACTAGAATAATCGGGAGACATGCCACAAAGACACTCTACTGAAATCCCACCATGAAGAGTAGAATAAGGTTGAATATTAATCAAGTGGTAGTGGAAACAGCCTCAGCCCAGAAGTGAAGTGGAACAGCGGAAGCAAGTAAAAGAGCACGAGCTGTCTCAAGAAGATGGCGATGCTTGCGCTCAACCACACCATTCTGAGCATGAGCACCAGGACAGAAAACTGAGAAAGATTGCCATGCATAGCAAGAAAAGCACGAAAGGCACTTGACAGTTACTCTCCTGCTATGGTCAGCACGAAGAACACGAATGAGAGAATCAAACTGAGTACAGATCATAGTGGCAAAATTCTTATAGATGGATAAAACCTCACTACGAAAAGACAAATATATGCAGGTGTGGTGAGAAAAATCATCTATAAAAATAATATAATATCTATGACTCTTTTGAAACAAAAGGAGCTGGACCCTAAACATCAGAATGAATAAGATCAAAGGGACGTTAGGATACAGACTCACGGGAAGGATAGGGAGTTGTAGCTGTTTACCAAGTTTGCAACCCACGCAGTCTAAAGAGGTATCACTAGACACATATCCTAAAAGGCTACGACGAACTAAAGAAGACAGACGTGAACCACAAAGATGTCCTAAACGGTGATGCCACTGAGCAAACGACCCGGTAGAAGATGCAACGGAGGCGGAAGCAGTGGAGACTGAGAGAATGGCAGGGGCAGCGGAAGGAAGACTAAGCTAATCAAGCTCCTAGAGACGATGAGAGTAGGACTAGTACCAACCAGAGACCCTATGTGACAATCCTAAACACAGCAAGAGTTAGAATCAAAGATAACACGACAGCCGTGATCAGTGAGCTGGCCAGTGGATATAAGCTGCATAGTCAGTTTGAAAACATGAGAAACAACATGAATATGAAAAGAGAAAGACAAAAGAGTGCCTCGTCCTGCAACAGAAAGAGAAGTACCATCTGCGATCTGCACAGTGATAGGAGCAGCAAGAGGACTAATGGAATGGAGAATCATGGGATTAGATGTCATATGAAAAGAAGCTATAGAGTCAAGAATCCATAGTGTGATACCTGATGAGGAGGAAGGTGGTCTCTCACTGGAAGACTGAGTAGCAAAACCAGCAGAACCTGTCGGTGTAGAGGCAGCCATACGACGTAGTAGTGTAAGAATCTCCTAAGTGGAGTCAGAACCAGCAGAGATCCGCTGAGGAAAGGCGCCCAAGAGTCCAATGCCATTAGAAGGGCGTCCACCCCCAAGAGTCCAATGCCATTAGAAGGGCGTCCACCTCGACGAGCAAAATCCTTCTTCTTCCAGTAACAGAACTGCTCCACATGTCCGTTCTTATCGTAATAAGTGCAGTGAAGCCCTCCACCCCCAATAGCTGCCACTGGAGTAGGCGTCACTGATGGAGTAGTACGAGGCACCGCCAAGACTGAAGAAGACACCAGCAGACCCGCACCACGAAGGTGAGTCTCCTTAGTACGAATAGCTACAAGAGCCTTCAACAGGGTCATACGAGGGTGGCGAGCAAACAGCTGGACACGAATTTGCTCAAATTCAGCCCGGAGACGTGTCAAGAAGTCGTAGATGCAGCGAAGCTCTAGATGAAATAGCTGAGGCTGACAGCATTGACAAGTGCGGCATACCTTTGGTCCAAAGAGAATCAAGCTGATGCCATACCGAGGATAACAGCACATAGAACTCATCCACGGTAGAATCACCTTGCTGCAGCGACTGCTCCTGTCGCACAACAGCAAGGTACAAAGAATCGCTAGCAGGCTCATAGCGATCGCGAAGATGCGCCCACATCAACTTTGCCGAAGACAAAGCGACAATATCACCAGTGAGATGCACCTCCATGCTAGGAACCAGAATAGCGGAGGCACGAGCATCTTCATCAATCCATATCTTTTATGCAGTAAATTGAGTCTGAAAATACTCCACAGCATCAGCATAATCATCAGACACCTTCTGTCTAGCAGCATCATCGGCCTCCTTGGCAATAACAGGCGTGGTAGAGGGAGCAGGACGAGGCGGACAAGATAAATCGCCGGTAAGAAACTCTCAAAGACGCTGACCGCGCATGTAAAGGCGCATATGAAGAACCCAGTCTCGATAATTGAGACCATCGAAGATAACCAGACAGCGAGGAACAGATACGGTCCCCGAAGAAGATGCAGAAGATGACAACATTTTTTTTCTTTTTTCTTTTTTTTGCTCTTTTTTTTACCGGACCCAAACTTGCTTATAAGCCGACTGTGGGATCTATTTGAGATCCAATCAAGCACGTCTCCAGCCAGGCATGTCGGGGACGGCCGGGTGCAAAGGGTCGGCGCGGCGGGCATCAGCCGGCGGTGAGGAGGTCGGGCTCGCTGGCGTCGGGCCAGCGGCTAGGAGGCCGAGCTCAACGGGCATCAGCTAGTGGCGTCAAGCGGACTCAGCGGCGGGAGTGTCGGCGACGAGCTCAGCAGAGCGGCGTCGGCGAACTCCGAGCGGAAGCGGCGGCGTTAAACTTAGCGGTTGGTGGCGGAGATGGCTACGAAAGCGATCGATGCGCTCGATCCGGCGGCCGACAGCGGCGGAGTGGTAGCTTCGGAGGCTACGTTAGGTGGCGTCACAGGCCGTCGGGAGGTGGTGTCGCAAAGAGCGTCGGGCAGAAGCCGACGTGAAAGACGAGCAGGCCGGCCAACCGGTGCCGACGAAGATGAAGAAGAGCCAACAGGAAACAACAGGGCAACGACGACGGGTAATGACCGTGGAGAGCCGATGGGAAGAGCCGGTGGGAAGAGATGGCCAACTGGAGGAGCCAGCCAAGCAAGGATGACGCAAGTGCAACGACAGAGAGAAAACCCTAACCCTAAACTTAGCTTTGATACTATGTTATGAATAGTACTTGTATTCATCGTGAGACCAATGTGCCAGTATATATAATGTACATAAGGGTACAAAAAAGAAAGTCTATATAAGGTAATATCTATACAAGGCTAGCAATCTCTATACAGGGCAACTAACAATCTCTATATAAGGGAATAAAGATACTGTCTAACAGATACAATACATTGAACCTACAGAAGGCATATAACCTTACTGCCCTAAATCTTTAGTGTCGGCCTATTGGAGAACATTACCTTGTTTTTGAGTTGTGACTTGTGACATGTGGCTACCATTACCCTGCCATTGAGGAATGAAGTTTGAGTGAAATGTTTCTAATTGCTCAACGTTACCCCAATAGTGAAACAATGTATGAAGAACTAAAAGGTGCATGAATAATAGCAATTTTGTGTTCCTGTATTTGTTCCTCCTCCTGAGCAACCTTTTACGGGTACCTTTTGCTTAGAAGTGTTCTGATGCACCTTTTTTTCTCATATAGGAAGAAGAAATTATTCCTTCCAGACGAAAATGTCTTGCTTGCCTAGGTGCTGTAACATTAATCAGTGCATTAGGCCCAACAATTTGTACACCAAAAGGACTTACCTCGGATATCAACCAGCCAGGCACACAAAATGCTGTATGCCGGAATTGTGGTGGTAGCGGTGCTGTGATATGTAAGAGTTTTGCATCACTTTGATCTCTTTCTATATGTCATCATATCTTGTTGATGCTCAATGCCGTTATCATTAGAGCTTCCACCTTCAACGTATGCTATTATGAACTGAACTTTTGAAGAACAATTTGGTTGATTGGAATGACTAGCAACTTGCAGTATGTCATTCAGAAGTACATTCAGTAAATGCAAGCATGCTGAGTCGGTAGGTGCCTCTTTATGAATACAGAGAAGCCAAAGTCATTGGCCATAGGCATCTCAGGTTTTACTCTAGCAATTTATTACTGCATTATTTCTATCACTTTTGATAACTGCATTGCCTGTATTCCAAGAAAGTAGCAGTCCTTTTTTTTGAATTTTTGCCAGCTCTGGCTTTGCACTTAAAAAGGAATAAGCACCCCGAGCGATTCTTGGACTCGATCCCAGGTAGGCTAAGTGGCCGACACCACTCTTTACCAACGGAGCTAACTCGGTCCTTGTCTAGTAATTTTTATGGATGTAGTTGGCAATTGAGTATATACTAATCCAATTTGTGTAGTATACTTCCGTCATGAACCTCGGTACTCGGCAAACTACAAAGTGGTAAATTGATTTCCTTGGAATGATAATTCAGTTCCAGTTGGATTCAGGTGACATGTGTGGCGGCACAGGAAAATGGAAGGCCCTCAACCGAAAGAGAGCAAAAGATGTTTATGAATTCACAGAATGCCCGAATTGCTATGGTATGTTCCTCGTTCTGGTGTACTATGATTTTTGATCCATTGATTCTGGTACATGAAGCATTTGTAGCTCGTTCATGCACTTGTCAAAGGTAGACCAATATTGCGTGGCTATGACGTATACAGTTGTCTTTTATTTTTATTTGGCAAACCATTGGACATTCAGGTTTACTCTAGATGATATTACTTTTGAAGTTAGCTTCATTTGTTTACTTTGGATTTCCTTTTAATTAGTTTTTCTGGGTTAGTAGAAGGCATAAGCTTAAGCTATGTGTTAATCACCATGCTTCTGATCAATGGTATATTATCATGTAGGCCGGGGGAAGCTGGTCTGCCCAGTTTGTCTAGGAACTGGCCTGCCGAACAACAAGGGGCTCCTCCGGCGACCAGAAGCCAAAAAATTGCTGGACAAGATGTACAACGGCAGGATATTGCCGAACTCGTAGACCATCTCTTCACACGGCTAGGAGAATTTTGCAACTTGAGTAGGAGTAACTTGTCTTGGAGATACTTGTAGAGCTCGGAATGTTTGATCACTTCTGCGTGTAACATTTCTAAGAGTGTAATGCGATTGTATAGTTCCACCATGATGGAGATTGGTACGTTTGTATCATTCCAAAACACCCTGGAAATGTTCAACTATGAATGAACTCCTCCATATAGCTCTGAAATGTGAATGGTAAAAGCCTTCATAGTTCATACCAACGCTGTAGTCGAATTCAAAGTCCCGTTTGATGACCTTTTTACCGACTCCTAAAAGTTTAACACAATTTTCAGAATTCCGTCATTTTAGATCCTTTCTCCATGGAACAAATCTTTTTCCTTAAAAAAAAATCATTTTTTTCACATATAGTTTTAGATTAGGGCATGGTATACCTGGTTAGCCTTCTCTGTTGTACATTGCTGATTTGCAAAAGACCGATTTAAGTCACGGAACGCCGGGACCTAGCAAGAAACACATCGATTTAATGGGAGAAGAAAGTGTCGGCAAACGGGATGCACAGGCCATACGGCAGACGGCGCATGCATGATAACGTATTCCCAACTCTCTCTCGGCAACGTACAGCGCTGAAGGCGCTACGGGTAGGAGCGCATCAGAGACTCTAATTTGTTGCCTTTGTGCGGCGTAAAAAAGAAGCTTAACAACGGAGATCAGAAAAGAAGAGGAAAAAAAGCAATGCAGACATGTTGTTCACCAGTAGTACGCAGTAGAGGCGCAATAGAGTTCAAACAAGGGCCTCAGAGATAGGTTGGCAAAAGGTGAAACATCACAGAAGAAGTCTCAGATGGTACGGACAAATTGATCTCGAATCATAGGCCCCAAGATCGGAGAGCGAAGATCCAAGAAGGGATTCAGGGAAGAACACGAGGGGGCGAAGCTGCAAGGGAAGCTCGCCTCGCGATCGCACATCGTATTCTCGGCGAGGTGGCTATGGCGGCGGCTGGTGGCGTTGGAGGGAGGGGGTGTAGGGGTGTTTATATATTGGCAGGCTCTAACCCTAGTCCCCTTCCGTTCGTGGGCTTTGGTGGCGGACATAGCCGTGTTCAAGCCCAGACCATCGCCCATCTTTTCCCTTTTTTTCAGGGTAAAAGAAAACTTCATTACGACTGGGGCGTGACTAAATAAATTGTCAGCCTTCCAAACCAAAACGAATTACCGTCTGAGTTTATAAAAGTTTACGAAGCATATTTTTTTAATCCATAAATATAGGGTGTGTTTTATGGTTCAATGCAAAAATTAGGGTGATGTTCCCTTTATACCCTTAATAAATATCCAGATTTGCGTAATATTCTCTATATATATATGTATTGAATATAGTACTTAGATATAATAATTAAGAATAGTCTAGCTATTTTCAATGTTTATTTGAATCTATATGCTAATGGAAAATATATCTTATAAATTTAGAGCGAGTAAATACATCAAGCCTCTTCACAAACAAAAACACACATAAAATCGGCCGAAGCGTGTAAACTCAACCCACACTTTGGTTGATGAGCGCAGGGTAAACAAAAACGTTTCGTGGCCGAATTTTGAGCCCAGCGGTATAGAAAACCGCAAAAAAATCGCTCAAAAACCATTAAAAATTGAATGGTATGGACATTCAAATCATTTTGAAATCTAGTCAAACCGGCAAGTAAAAACCGCTCAGAAATTCACGAAAACTTCCAAAAACCGAAGAGTGTTGAAAAAATGGGAAAATTGCAAAACAAATGTTATAAAATTTATAAAAATTCATTAAAGGCCAAAAAATACGAAAATGTAAGAAATTTATATAAAAAAAAGTATTGAGAAACACGAAAAAATCCGGTATGATCTCTCCTAAATATGAAAAAATTTAGACATGACCTTTGCTATATTTTAGACAATTGCAAGTTGTAAAGTAGGCATTTAACAATAATATGTCAACAAATAATCTTTCATTTCAATACTACTCACATATCAATCCAACAAGTGCAAAAATAGGCATTCACATAATGACATACCAATAGCATTCACATATCAATACCATATACATTTCAATAACTTACAGAAATTGCTTGTATAAATAATTTGCAAAAATTGCTTGTGTCAAATTACACGTTGGACAACAAAATAAGTACAGAATATAACTAGTGGTACATAGTACAACTTTTATACTAAAGTTTTGGTAGTTCATACATGCATACAACGAGAAGTAAGCTTTTCAATATTGGATAACATTAACATATTAAAATATACTATAGCAATATAATTTTTGTGCATACAAACATCGGTACTTGAACAAACTGTACCATTTTCGGGTGTTGTTCATTGCTACTAAATATACTTCAACAAATATTGCTACTTGACATACTTGAACAAATATTGCTACTAAAAATACTTCTAGTTTCTTTTCCTTTTTTTTTTTGCTTTTTCTATTTTCTAGATTTTGAATGGCTAAAAAACGTCTCCAAACTTCGTTTTTTTTCAAAAAGAAAATTCACACCCGAGGTCATAAAGCAGTTAATACTACTTTTAGGAAATTTTTAGATAAATTTTTCTAAATTTTTTGAATTTGAATTTGAACTTCACCGGTAATTGAGCAGTTTTGTTTCTCGAACCAGAGTAGTATGGTCGAAAATCGCGGTTTTGTTAACTCTGCATGAGGGCACTTGCAGATGACAAACCACGGTCAACCTGCTGCAGCACTTTCACAAGGACCGCCGCGTCCAGCCCAACAGCTACCCGCGCCATGCAGGTTCAGACGCAGCCGTCAACGACCTCAGACAAGCTTCAGCCTCGGCGTGCTCTGCATGCGAATTTTTTAAAAAACAATAATACGTTTTTAAAAAAATTACAAAAATAATATATCAATCTTTTTTACAAAAATATACATTTGGCGATATTCTATAACCAATTGAAATGACAACGTAGTTCTATAGCTAATTAAAATAACGACAGAAGTCTTAGCCTTGTTAATCAAATGAAACCACGACAAAATAATCCGTTGACCAATTCAATCTGCGACAAAACAGAGCTCTGTTGCCAAATGAAATGACAACAAAGCTTCTATCGCCATTTCAATTGGCGACAGAAATTATTGTGTTTTAAAATTATTTAAAAATGTATTATTTGAAATAAAAAAATTCCTCTGCATGCTGTGTGCACTCCATTCTCTTCCCAGCCTCGGAGCAGACCGCTAGCCCGCCTGAATCATGGACGACGAATTCCCAACTTCCGATCCTCGTTTTGTCACAATAAGCGTCATCCTCGTTAATCTTCATGCCAACCAGGAGGACACTGTATTCGCATACAATTCCTCCTCTTAAAACAAAGAACGAACGGGAAAAAAAAACACGAGCCATTCCAGCTAAGCGACGTCTGTTTCACTGTCTTGGTACGGTAATGATTCATCTGAGTTTCAGTTTTTCGACTGCCTGGCCCTCCGACGACATACCAATATGCCATGGAGGTGTAGTACAGTTCCATCGTCATAAACATCGTGAAAACGAAGCTTCCTCAAATAAACATCCTCTGTAGACCATGGTTTGCCCAAGCTCTCAGGACACTTTCTGGCTCGCTAGTAGTATGAATTATTTAGACTCGCCTGCAGGGGCTGCAGCAGTCGCTGTAGCTGCATGTACATGTGATGGTTTAGTAAAGCCTATAGAAAGTCATTGTTCATCAGTAGAGATGGCCTTGTCGTGCAACTAGGGGCGGAGCAACCGCCTGGATTTCACCGGTGACGACTCCAGTGCAACCCAACTACTACCTCCGCCACTCTGTACCTATACCATCTAATCCAAAGTTTGTCGAAAGACAAGGGCACCATCTATGAGCCATGAACGGCACGATGAGATCACATCCATGCAAGAAATAAGATAATAACAAGCCATTCAACCATCATCAGCTGATTAACACTTTTACCAACATCAACATCAGAGTGTCGCGAGTGAAAATCGTTGCAGACGCATTCTAGCGTGATGAATAAGAGATGTTTTTTTATCCCCCGTAATACGCCAAGTTTGTGGGTCTAACAACGTCGACTAAACTGAGACAGCAAAACAGGGATAACTATGACAAGCGAAGGCTCAAACTTCCTAAAAAAAAAAATAGAAATCCAGCTCGGAGTCCAAGTGCTTCCCTAGACCCCGAAGCCGAACACTCCACGTATCCTCTGGAAGATGAGTTCTCTCCAGCCTCTCTCCGTGTTCTCCACCACAGTTGAGTTGCCGTACCTGGAGTGGTAGACAGAAATTTTAGGTGCAAGGGCCAAGAATTAATAATTTTAACGGGTTTCAATGTTTGAAGCACAAAAATGACATGACGAACAGGAACATACTTGTCTTCCACTGGCACATCAGTTTGTTTGAGCTTTATGACTGTAACTCCTGACTCGGGCTCATCAAACACCAACCTGACCTGAATTTCAAGTTTCACACAGCACATTGAGATGATGTTTTATAAAGGAATATGATTCAAAGATTATATAGATGGGGCAAGTCGACGAATCACCATAGGAACATTCTAGCATGGAAATGGTGAGCAAATGACTCTCAGGCCTGCTAAATTATATCAGCAATAATAAGCCGAGATCTCAGTTGGTGTCAGGAGTTCATGGCAATAACTCGTTAAACAAGTGAAAACACCCTTCCAGCTAGAACTCATGTTCTAAAAATTGGTAATCTGTACTCATTAGGTCACCCACACAGTAGTGATCATACTGCAAACTAGCTGATTATGCGGCCTAACTGGCTGATCATATGGTAACAGGGAAGGCACCAGTTCCTCATATATGGCCTAACATTGCGCCTTGTAGATTTTTTCAAACATTGGATAGAAGCTTAGAACTAATAAGATTAGTCCATGTTACCATATAAAAATCTACCGTATCAACCTAGAACTGTTAGAAATGAGGCCCAAGTGGCCCATTTATCTCTAATGCCAAAGCTACAAATAATAGTACCATATTGCTAGTTGAGAGGGGAGAATACCAATTTAAAAGGGAGAGCTTCCACCATATCTTGTAATGAGACATATGGAGGGTGAGAAGCTGGCTAAAGTCACACGCACGCGCGCGCACGTATTTCGCGAATTACCGCGTATTTCTGCGTGTTTTTTCCGCGTGACTTGTGACTTGCGACGTTTCTAATAGAAACTGTCGTTTGAATGACCTGCAGTTACTAGCATTTAATGGTGACCGTTACTCGTGTTCATCCACGGTGATCTGTGTTGCGTTTTCGTGCTGTGCTCGTTCTTCACCGACCTTCCTCTCGGCGTGCACCGCGAGGCAAGGAGAGCGGGGTCTCCGAACCGTTGCCGCTGAGAGAACCTGCACGGGGGCGGCAATAAGGTTTCTGGGCAGCGCAACTACGCGACCGCTCGAGCTCTTCATCTTGCAATCCACGACGTCGACTACTTCCTCTACGGCCGGTCGCTACTGCGCTGCTTCCTTTTCGTCAGCCCATCGTAAAATTTCTCCTTTTTTTTCCTCTGTGGATCAATCTACTTTACAGAAATATGTGGTGTCTTTTATCTTGCCTGTTGTATTTAATCATTTTGGAAATTAGCTTAATCTTCAAATCTAAAACAAAAATAATACCTAGTCTTTCAACAAGAACAACAATAGTACCAACGCACACGTTTCCACAAATGGAACACAATGCATGGACTACAGGAATTCCAGAAACCTCTAAATTAAAGATGGCATATTCCCTCAAATAAAATGCTCAGCTTAGGTGGCTGAAGGTAAGAAAGTAGTGCAAACGGGAATAGACAAGTGTGAATTCCCAACACCTATGTTTGAATTTCGGGATCCAAGTGGAAATGGGAAGAAAACACACAAAAATTCACAACCAAAGGAAGGTGGGGATGGGATTCTGATGCGAAGCCAGTTTGTATGCTTATTTCCAGATGGAACCAAACTGCCCATTAACACTGTGCCTAACTTTATCCAAGTAAGGCATATCAATTATCAAACATCCAACCTTGTTCGTTCTTAGTTAGATCAGCTTAAGCTTACCATTGTTTCTGAATGGGCGAACTTCTGGCATCAAAACTTTCTTATCTAACACGGCATATATGGTGATACGAAATGCACCCAAGTGCAATACCAACATGATCGCTTTGAGCACAAGTAAATTAGACATCCATGGCATCAGGAGCTCACCGTAGAATGCAAGCCATCTGGCCAGCTCCCAAACCGCCACTTCTGCACGATCAGCCGCCCTTCCTGCAGCTCCTCGTTGATGCCGGTGATGGATCCGTCGAAGAGGCTAAACTGCCCACCAACCTCCCTGCTGATCCTCGCATTGCTCTGCGTGAACCCCTTCCATCTGTTCTCATCTATCAAGATCTCATACATGTCATTCGCGCGGCAGTAGAACTTCTCCGTCATCTCAATCGTCTTAAATCCTTCCTTCTCCTTGCCCTTCGCCTTCTTCTCCTTCACCGCCGGAGCTCGCGCCTCCTCCTTCTTCGCTGCTGGTGCCGGGGTGGTGACCGTGCCACCAGCCGCTGCGGCTGCCTTGGCGGGAGTCTTCTTGGAATCTAGCTCGTCCATGGCGGGGCCGCCCTTGGCCATGGCGGCGACGTACTCCCGGATCTTTTCGAGGACCAGTGGCTTGCCGCGGGCGATGAAGGCCTCCTTGGCGCGGCGCGCGAGGGGCCCATCGTCGCCGCAGACGCTAACGCGGACGTCGGGGTCCTCGTCGGCGTTCTCGTCGGCGAGGTAGGGGACCTCGGCGGTGCCGGTGACCTTGGCGACGCCCGACTCCGTGGTGGCCTCGGCCTCCCAGGAGAGCGTGAGGGAGAGCTCGTACCCCGGGATGACCTTGCCCTTGCGGATGTTGACGTATGCCTCTCCGTCCAGCTTATCGAGGGTGGTGGTGGAGAGGGTGAGGCCGCCCTCGCCGGAGAGGACGGGGAGGCCGGCGAGGAGGGCGGAGAGCCGCGCGCGCGACCACTCGAGGCAGTCGCGCTCCGCCCAGTGCCAGTTGTGGACGTTCGTGCCGTCGGCGCGCTCCTCCACGATCCACCGCGCGTCGCCCTCGCCGTACTTCGCCATGGGGGTCGGGGGTCGGGGGTCGGGGAGGCTTAGGGTTTGGCTCTGTTTCTCTCCTTTGGATCTGCGTGTGGTGGTGCGGGTGTTGGAGACTCGAGATGGGGAGTTTTTACAATTGGGGCGGCGACTGCTTCTGGATGGTTCGGTCGTGGGTTGGAATACTCTGGAAGTTCAGTGGAAAAGAAGGGGAGGGTTCGTGGGCCGTGGCAAGTTCTGCCGAAAGTACGGAAAGGTTTTACATTTGAATTTTTTATCTTCAGATGATTTGAGAATTTAAAATCGGGGAAAGTCTAAGGGGATATTTGGGTTTGATTTCTAGCCTTGCAACGCCTAATTTTAGAAGAAAAAAAAACAGAGTATTTGCTTGAGAAAATTTCTTATTTGCCACTAAATGTTAGCCGAATACGTAAAATGTCTTCGTGAAACTGTTTATTCCTACATTGCCATTAGATCTCAACCACTTTCATTTTGTTTTTGTCACTCTCGTCACTTTATCATGAGTCAACTGCCATTTGTCCACTTGAGCTTGTCAGATTGTTTAGAAAATGACATACCTTACCCCTTAGTCAAAGCCCTTCTTCCTCTTTGCTCATACAACTTTACCTGCCACTGCTGCTCATCCCCATCAAGTCAAGTCCACTTGTCAGGTTGTTTAAGTTAGAATGAAATGTGGATAAAGATAGCAATGAAGAGAAGAACAGTGGCAAATAAGGATCCAATCAACTTTAAGTGACAAATAAATTTTTTTCTCTATTTGTTTAGTTTGTCGTTATAATTTGGGCTTGGCACACTTTTATGGTCCTTGGCCCACATGGTACAGACAAAGTTTCTTTGACTAAATTCCACTAATTTGTGGTGCACATTTTGTTCGCCATACTTTTCTTAATCCTAGCTATAGCAAGTTTTCCCGTGAACCAAACATGCCTTAGAAACCCCTAAAAGTCCATGCATTTGTCACTTATACATAGGGTTGGATTTATCCCTTTTAAACGCAATATATTGTATGAACTCACTCTTTGTAAATGCACTTGTGCACTCATTCTTCGGTTTATGCACCAAATCACAAAATTTTGAAATTTTTTGACGATGCATTTCTTAGTTTACTCTACCTAGGTATAGTACTTCAAGTTGAACTTTATTGTATGTTAAGAGTAACAAAAAGAAAAGAAAAATATGACCAATGATAAATCAAAAGGAAAAGAATAAATGTCACTATTCACATCAAACTTATATCTCTTTTTACCCATAAACCATTTTGAATTTGATGTTGAAATTTTAGAGGGCCTTGAAGGAGGTGGGGGTGACAAGTACTAGGAGGCGGTAGGCGCCAGAGATGAGGAACAAGGATGGGCATGGGAGGCGAAGGGTGGCCGCGGGAGACAAGGAGGTGGGCAGTCACAACAAGAGGGGAGGAGGAGGCGGTAGCGGCGGGGTAGGGTCTTGCCAGCAAGGAGGCAGATAGCGGTGTGCTTGGTGGTGTGAGAGTGGGGCAAGGGTGATGGGGTATGGTTGAGACGGATGGTTATAAATGATTTAGGGAAGGAATTAGGGTTGTTGGATGAAAATCTGATGTTAAGAAAAATCTGACTTACAATCAGAGTTAAATGTATGTGTTACCATAATAGAGTGGTCAAAATGTACAATCCTCTGTTGTCAATTTTTTTACATGGAAATACATATGCCACTCCCCTTAGATTATCAAAATTCAAATTCTGAATAAAAGGATTACTACACATTATGCAATATATTTGTCAATGGTTGCATCACACTTTAGCCAAAAAAAAACATACAACAAAGAACAAGAAGAAACGCTGGTTGTTTACTACGATCAGGGTTTACAAAAACAAATCGAGGTTGAAAATCAAAGATCCGACGGCACCGATTTATCGCGAAAAATCGAATGAAAATCGCCAAAAACCGAAGGGTTTCGAAATCAAACGGTTTGAAAAAAAAAATCAAAAATCGATCGTTTTTCTCGAAAATAGGTCAATTTTCAACGAAAATCGACTGGCGAAGTGAACTATTCTTGCGGGCAATTTCGCTCGATTTTCACTGATTTTCGATCGGTTTACGTGATATAATTTTTTTCCAAAATTTTTGAAATTTTTTATTTTTATTTTTTAATTTGACTGGTTTATCAATAGATTTAAGATTTCGAACTAATTTGATACGGTCGATTTTTACGATTTTCAATCTAACACCGACTATGATGTCCTGTTGATCTAAAAACACGCTGGTCGTTTCTAACCGTCCTTAGGGCTCCGTAAGACTGTAAGTCTGTAACCCCATCCTCTGTACGACTGTACCTACTCCGCATAGATCATGGTTATTTCTTTGCTTTGTATTTTAGGCTTTGTTTAGAAAGCTAGAATTTTATAGCAGGAATCACATTGGTTATTACAAAACTCTTACGTTCCAAACATATTTAGAAGGTATTATAAAAAATTCTTGTATAAGCTTCACTGGCAACTTGCGATTCAGCTCCTAATGTCGCAGTGACTGACTCACTGGTTAAGAGTATTTTTTTAATAAAACACGTAAAAGCTTTAAGGTGTGTTTGGTTGGTAGGACACCATTTAGTACAAACAACCAAATACACTCTTATACATCCTCCGTTAAAAAGAAAGAAAGATAAAAAAAAAATCATCTTATAACAACAACCCGGCTCATTAAAACCCGTCAAGTTAAGAGTTGTTTCTTGTCTACTCGTATGATTTGTTGTCACATCTTACCCGACAAAAATTGGCAAGCCTAGAGATCGGCCAGCTGAACCATCATGCACACTCCTTCGTGCACTAATACATTTTGCGTACTAATCAAACCCTCGGTAGAAAAAATGACGCTGCAGAAAGAGTTGAAAAAAAACTGTGTTGTTTGAGCACAGAACTTTGTACACACTACTAATTTAGTACAAAATAGCAATATAACCCATTTCCATTGATTAATAAAGATGTCACCGTTCTCTAAAAAATAAATAAAGAAAAAAACGGCAGGGAAAGAAATTTTGCAAAAATGATCATAAAAAAAATAAGACGACGCCTGAGAGATTCGAACTCTCGCGGGGAAACCCCATGTACTTAGCAGGCACACGCCTTAACCACTCGGCCAAAGCGTCGTTGTTGTGCAGGTTGCTTGTACTTTTTATCTTCATACAGTCTTTCCAGCTTCTTCCTCTCCTCGTCCGTTCCTTTTTTTTTCTTTTTCTTTTTCTCATCTGCTGAACCAGGAGGCGCACAGGCACCACATTGCTATCCATGGCTGCTGCCTCCCTCCTCCCATATCTCTCCTCGTGCTCTGCCTCGTCTGCACCATCCCCATCTTCTTCATGTCCTGCGAGGTGTCATTGTTGTTAGAATTAATCTTGCTAAGTTGAGTCCGTCTCAGTTTCGTATGTATGTATATGACAAGTCCGACTGCTATATGTCCTCTAGCCGGTTAGTTGTGTCCGATTACTAGTTAGTTTCGGTTGGGTGTTCTGCTATATAAGCAGAGGCTTTGTACTCTTTTGAATAATGAATTAAGAGAATAAACAAGAAGAAAGATAAGAGTTGCATGCAGCAAAACAAAGTTCTCCCGTGTGTCCGTGCTCGTCTCCTCCACGTCCGCAAGGCCATCTAGCTGTCGCGGACTTGTACGTGCTCCTCGGTGTGTGGCCACGCCGATGACCCTGCGGTACCATGTTCTGATCAGGTGAAGGCAGCAGGAGCAACATCACGTGCACAGTTTGCATGATCGCGTATGGAATCCTTGATCTTTTTATATCCCAACAATTGATATCAGAGCATGAGTTTTTATCTGATACTCAAGATGATGCTATCTTTTTCGGGAAGTGGTTTCACCGGTGATAAGACGACGTCAGGTGCGATGGCGAAGGAGAGTTTCGTCGTCTCGCTGCATTATCCGATGCTCACGAAGAGCAATTGTGCAGCATGGGCAATCAAGATGAATGTATATATGAGGGCTCAAGGGCTATGGGAGCGATCGTGGACGGCAATGGCGATGTGCGCAAGGATCAGATGGTCTTAACGGCCATCTATGGAGGCATACAGAGGAAACGCTCTTACTACTGGCCGAAAATGAGATAGGCAAAGCTGCGTGGGAGGCGTTGAAGATGATGTATTTTGGCGTTGATCGTGTAAAAGAGGCAAAGGTACAGATCCTTAAAGCTAAGTTTAAGGGGCTGCGCATGACGGAGACGAAGTCGTTGACCACCTCGCCAACCCGCACCCGATCTCATCCGTCGCACCGAAGAAAGATTCCTCCCACCGTGAGACTCCTCTTGACCTCAGCAACAAAAGCCCCAACCAATTTTCGCTTTTGCCCACCATCTTCTTCCCCAAGTCCGGCGAACCGACGTCGCGCCATCGATCTCCGCATTCGGTGAGTTCCAGTTCAGTTCCTTACACCCAAAAGATCCTGATCAACCTTGAACTCAACGGATGCGGATTGTCAACCTCGTCCAGCGCGCATGGCCCCATCTAGTGATAGCGAGGGGGGAGCGCACGCCGAGCAGCATTGGCGGCGTGCTTGGCCGAAGAGTGCTGGTTAGACTTATGAGCACCACCGGCGGCACAAGGTGTTCTTCTTCACCGGGAAACTCCTGCCTTGCCGTCGCACCTTCGATCAAGCCGCGCAAACGCCCTCTACTCGCCTATCGTTCGCCGTTGTGCTGCTGCATCTGCGGTCCACCTCCTAGCTCTTCCCTGCGGTCCTGTGCATCCGTTCTCTTCGTCGTTGTCGCCTCCCGGGACGTCGCCAAGTCCAAGGACGCTACACCATGCTCCTTTGTGTGTGGGGGGGGGAAGAGAAAATGAACAGTTTTAGGCTTTATTTGGATAAGTGATAATTTTTTGAGAGGTTTTAGGATTTAATTCGAATTTAAGTAGATCCTAAAACATTCCAACGAAACACCGCTTTAAGAGGTTGAGGATGTTGAATGTCTAGCTTCTTAGTTAAGGGTTTAAATTTAAATTTTCATATTAGTATAGAGGTGTCAAATAGACTTTTTCCTTGCTTGTATTGCTGATTGGATTTGCGGTGGTTGGCAGTGCCGAAGCCCGAAGGTGAAGCTACAATCAAAGCTTGAGGAGATGTCAGATTTTGCGATCGTCGCATACTGGCATACATCATTCGTCAGGTGAAGGTAAAGCTACGAAGCCTACGATCAAGGCTGGTGGAACGTGGAAGTGTCAGATTTTACGATCGTCAGTTCGTCACATACTGGCATACACAGTTCTTGAGGCTACACCAAGGTAAAAAAATTACATTAAAAATATGGGCCTGGATACAAGAAGATTGATCAAGGCCTTAGCCTGACCCTGAGGCCCGAACCAGGGTTTCGGATAAAATACCGTTTATGCCCGGAAAACGAAATTTCGGCGAAATTCGGTAATTTCGGACAAATCTCGTCCGGAAATTCAAATTCAAAATTTGAATCCGGATTTTTTTATACCGGTAAGTACCGAAATTCGGCGAGATTGGGCGAGATCTCGCCGAAAATTAGCGAGATTTTGGCAATTTTGACAAGCCCGAAATTTGGTCGAAAAGATGGAGAAAAATTTCGAAATTTTTTGTGGAGAGTTATGACGTATTATTAATGTTGTCATAAAAATTTCAGATTTTTTTGAATCATGTAAATTTTTTAAAAATTGAAACATTGGTACTGTCGTAATGAAACTTCACGCAATTTTGAATGAATGAAAATGGGACAAAGTATGTTATAAATATTTGAAATTTTAATAGCATGATTCTGACATGTGAATAATATTGCCATAAAATTTTGAGTTGTTACTGAAGCTCGAGGAATTTTTAAAATTGAGGAATTCGGTATCGTGAAGTATGAAATTTCAAAGATTTTGGTGAAATTCAAGATTGAGAGTCACAATTCGAAACAATTAATGTATATTGGCATGACAATTATTAAGAATGTAATAAAATCGATACACACAACAAGTCTTCACATATTTGCATATGACAATTAAATGAATGTATGTTTGCATCACATACCTACGAGTAGTAAAGCGCCCGTGGTGCAAACTCCACCTCCGCGTTGTCGATAATGATCTCGTGGTACCTCCTCTCGTGTTGTTGCTTGTATTCCTCCCAAGTCATGACTCGTGGTAGCCAGGCAGACTTCCAATGTTGGTAATGAGACTCCCAGGTATCAGGTTTCTCGGACTGGTGAAGGTGCATGACATTGGCAGATGAGTGCCGTGCGTATGGATCGACGTATGGATCATTGTAGTCAAATGGCAAAGAGATGCTCGATCCATCATAACTCGCTCAGAATCGCATCCACCCTGATCCCATCCGTACGGCATTTGACTATACCCGGTATGCTCAACTGGAATGCCCAAATGGCTGGAGGACTCGCTACTACACCATGATTTAGCACCATCCTGTGGTTGTGCTGCCTGGCGTCCACCCCTACCACGCGACGTGCCCTTCCCGCCATCTGGTCCGCTACCGAGTCACCTCTCGAGGCGATACCCTCGATGCGATCCTCCTGCCGGTGATTGTGACTGTGGACGGGGCCGGAGGGAGTACCGGTCAGCTTCCGTCCCGTCATCGCCGGGAGAGTCTGCGCATCGCCGAGCTACTCGAGGTAATCGCACATTATCGGAAGGGTGTTGCCGTGTCGTCCTCATCGCCGACAATAGGCTCATCATCAATTCGGCCTTTTCCTTTTCCTTACCACTGGCTGCCCGATAACTTTTGTAATCCGCCTAAAGCTCCCGCTAGAGTGTCGTCATCCTCGGCGTCGGTAGCACGCTTTCTCTTCCCCGTGTGCGTGTCTCCGATGTTCCACTCCGCCCAACTGGGAGGCTCTTCCCTCCGTAGCCAATTAGAAGTAAGGTTAACATTGTTCTCGTGTTTGGACATACATGGTTAAAAGTGGAATGGAAAACAATTGCATTGTTTACCCGTTGCCTTAGACATCTCTTCCACTGGGATGGAGTCAACCACGAATCTCATTGGGAGGGTGGGTCGTCTTGACTTGTCCTCGTCGAGTAGAGGCTCCCCAGTAGACCTGGATGAGTCGAACCACTCTGCAATTGGGTCATGGCCAGGATGCGATCGATCAGGCGATCCACAGGGTCTTCGTCTTGGGTCTGGCGAGTGGATTCATAGTCTCGAAGGCGAAGTCGCAAGTTGTAGTGCACGAACACGAGTTGTTGGAGCTTCGCATAACTTAAACGGTTTCGTAGCTGCGTGTGCACCAAAGCAAATGTGCTCCAATTGCGTTCACACCCACTCGACGATGCGCACTGGGACACCAAACTCAAGGCGAACTTCTGCAGCGCTGGCGTCTCATTCCCGAAGGCCATCCACCATTGAGCTGTGAACAATACGAAGAAAGAAAAGTCAGTGAGTGCTACACAACAACATACCAACCAACCTCAGTTTATGTACTTACCTGTCGTCATTTAGTTATCGACGGTGCTGGTCTGTGCAAGCTGGGTGGCAAAACGTCCCCGTCTAAGACGGTATGTGTCTGCTTCTCGTAGAGCCTTCACCGCGGTAGCGTCGTCATCAGCCATAATGCTTAGTGCAGTCGAGAGCGCTCCCATGTACTACGGAGTGCTGCATATGTTGTATGAGAACGGGACTTGGTCCGGACTGAGGTCGCAATTGATGAAAAGATTGCATAGTTAATATAATAGATGCGAACATTGCATACTTAGCATAATAGAACTGAACATGTTGATTTCACTTACCGGCTTGCACAAATGTGGTTTCCCTTATTTCGCAAATCTCTTTTCCATGACTTGTAGGAATATCCTATCTTTGTTCTCCATGCTCCCGTAAGTTATTGTTGTACTCATTCCGTGCAATTGCGTACTGCATCATTACACCGCTGATTGTTGGTAACTTGTCTTGATCCGCGAACCTCAACAACTTGTACAAGGGTTCTACGGCCACCACGGTCCACTCCACCCATGACCAGAAATCCCTGCCCACGAGGTGGTCATATGCGTACTTGCCCTCCGCCATTTCAGCCCACCTACTACCTATCCAGTCAGGATGTGTCATCCATCACTGAACTTTTCCTTTTTTTTTTGAAGAAGCTATCAAGGAAAACAAAGGTCGTCCCAAATCTAGTGGTATTTGGCCTCACCAACTCTCCACCAATATGTTGCCTCATCTGCGCATGTAGATTCTTGTGGTTGTATAAAAATCTGCAGATTCTCTTGGCCTGTGCCACAATATCTTTGATACATTCCACCTCGCACACGTCTTTTAGCATAAGATTTACGGTGTGTGCCAAGCAAGGCTGCCATACTATACGAGGGTAATGCACTCGTAACATCTGGCATGCTTTCTTGAAGTTGGCACCATTGTCAGTAACCACCTGCACAACATGCTCCACCCCAATCTCCTCGGCCACCACCTTTGTTATCTCGGCTAGTAGGTATTTGTGGTTCTGGACCTTAGCTGTGAATGAGCAAGCAAGAAGTTAGTACGTGTGGCAATGACGATCATACGGAATAGGAAAAATAAATGAATTTTGTACCTGTGGCATTTACGGTCTTATGGAAGAACATCATCCCATTGCAGTATACCATGAAGTTGATGATACTCTGCTGTGTAGGTCCCGTCCAGGCGTCGCACATCACTGTAACACCAAAGGTGGCCCAGTCGTCCCTAAACCTCCGAAGGTACTTCACAATCTCCTGCTCATTCGCGTCCAAGTACTTACCGTCTATCTCGTATCCTCGTGGTGCACGAACCCCTGGGCCTAGCTCCTGCGTCAGCTTAATTGCAGCTATGACCGCATGCACAAGAGATTAATACAATCATCACACGACGTGTAACTTACAAACATACAATTGTTTCATACCTGTGAAATACGGGCAGTCCACCTTCCTTCCGAGAATTGCATTAGCATGTAACCACTTTGACCATCCTCCTAGCTTCTCCGCTTCCCTGCTTTGGAATGCGGTGTCAATACGAGGTTCTTTGCGGGCACTAGCCGTGCAAGGTCGACATCCATGGAGGCATGGCTTTCCCGTGTCGATTTGGACCGATCGAACATTTTGCTGATAGTCGATTGAATTGAAGACTTCCGTGCACCACTCCCGGAACCCGAACCTTGCGTCAAACCTTGGCTCCTGAGGTAGGCCTCTTCTTTAGAGGCCTTTATGGCTATCTTAAGCTGCTTATCCTCCGTGCCCATGGTGGCCCATTCGGTGCAAGCCTCCTCCTAACGCAGGCGAATCGCCTGCTTCTCCTTCTTTTTGTCACGGCCACCACGGAGGTTCGCGATCATGGCCTGCCTAATCACTTTAGGCATGTTGGGGCAGGCCTTCACATCACCGGCGCGGCCAGCCAAATGTTCCTTAAGACGGGTCGCCCCTCCACCCTTCATAACATGCGTGCAGTAGTTGCACCTCGACCCTGAGCCGATGCGCTCCCCGTGGTCCCATACGGTACCCTGAGGCTCCGCCATCACAACGACCTACAGCCTGCATCATTACAAAAAAATGCATGATATATAAGCTTGTATGACTATGTGCTTGTTTGCATGCAGTCAACATTCTTAACTCAGTGATGTTTGCTGAAATGCATGATATATGCCTTCGTTGTGAGGCTTGTTAACTGTACCATACTACCATACAAGTGACTAAGTGAGTAAGTGACATGGTCTTTTGAGTTTTGAAGACATACTGACATATGAATTATATCCCACATGAGTACATGCATTGTTAGTTCTTACTAGACTATATCCCACATGAATACATGTCTAAATAAGTAAAAAAAATATAGTTGCACTTAAAATCCAACAAATCACTTTGTTCATACCAATTTTTTTGGAAGACCGAAATTTCGCCTTGAACGACCGAGATTTCGCCTTCTAGCACCGAAATCTCGCCCTGGGAGGCCGAGATTTAGCTCCTGAGGCTAGGAGCTGGTCGGATATTGGCCGGACCAGAGAGGGAGGAAGCTGGAGAATGGGGCTGTGCAGGGGAAAGTGAAATGGCAGAGAGCCTCTCGGTGGAATGAGCTGTGAATGAACTTCAATGATTGACGATGTATTAAAACCAGTGAGTTGTCAATGTATAAAATGAGTTATTTCTCATCTCTAGAACACATGAGCACACATATCTCAGTGGTAAGGCTACTCTATCAAACAAGAGGTCACGAGTTCGAATCTTCACAACGACATTTCTTTGCAACTTTTTTTCCATAGTTCGGAGCATGTAAAAATTACCAATTTTTTTTTACATAGTTGCAATGCATCAATGATACTGTCATAAAATTTTGAGAAGATGATCAAACATAAAATAATCACAGAAAACATGAAAGTGTTACTTCATAATAGTTTTTTTCCAATAGTTTCAACAATGTACAAATTACAAAAGAAAATTGGTACATATTTGGAAAGCATCAATGATCTTGTGATAAAGTTTTGAGATCATGATCAATCACAAAAAAATACCAAAAATATGTGAATGTAGTACATCACTGTTTTCGAAATGTACATCACGTCCTTGTACCACATAAAATTTTTATTGACTCATCAAAAATGGTTGAAATTTCTTTAAACTTTTAAAACAGGGTTATGAGAGAATATTTAAGCTCCCATAAAAATTTTAGGTAATTATCAGACATTAATAAATTTATAAAATTCTAGCACTGTCACTGCCTCATTTATCCTATTTCTGATTTTTATTTTTAAAACATAACAAATGATGTTAAAATATTTTCATAAATTTTATGTATTATCATACATATCTTATGATACTCCCATAAATTTTTCATAGCATGAAAATGCATTCTCAATTTTTAAAATTCAGAGAGTGTTTCACTAAATGCCAAAAGTCTAAAAATCAACTTTTCAAATATTATCATTGAAGATCACTTCCTGAGAACTTATTGATATAATTCCGGTCAGATCCGGCCAAAAAAAATCAAATTCCGGTTTAAAATTCCGAAATCTCGCCGAAAAATTTAAAATTCCGAAATTTACTGTAGCAATTTCAATTTTTTTTCAGATTTTTCCATCCGGCCGGTCTGTGCAAACTCGTCGGGGTCCGAAATCCGAGATTTCAGCGAGATTTCGCCGAATTTCGCCGGTTTTTGTAACCTTGGCCCGAACTATGCCTTGATCAGGCCCGAGCGCCCAATCCCAGTGAGGCTGAGTTGGGCAAGTCAGCATCCTATTTTTTTATACCTACAGAAATTAAATCATTTTCTCTGAACAATTGTACTCTAATTAAACAGGCTCTAAAATATATTGCCAATGAGTTTGGATCCTCATTGGGTTGGTGGTAGCATGGTAATATAGTTTGCATGCTTAATAATTTTGTTAGAAGTTACGACTTAAAACTATGAGAATTGACAGTGTTGAAATCAAATATTAAAATGTGTATCTATACTCCTATATAATGCACCTAAGCATTTTCTTCTACGTCCACCCCAAATAGTGCATCCACTAGAGATAGCCCAATGTTCGTGCACCCAGCAAAACGTCCCCAGAAACTTGCATTCATCACAATGAACGTCTCGGATCTTTCCTCAGCTTTACTCACCCACATCCGATGGCTATTATTAAGTGTGTCTAATCTTTCTGGAATTAAGAAAATTAAGTACATATAATTAAGAAAATTAAGTACATAATTAAGTCTAAATTAATCTTCCTGGAATTAAGAAAATTAAGTACATAATCCGATTCGGTCGCGCCCTTCCATTCCACCAGATTTGTTTCCTTCCCTACCCTGCCGAATCGGATTCCCTTCCCTCCGATCCGGATTTGATTGATTGATGCTCTTTTGAAGGAAACAAATCTTCAATTCGTCAAGATGATTGATTGATGTCCTTGTGAATTAAGCAAATCTCCTTTCCAAAGACGAGTTTCTCTCAAACTTTTCAAGCTCATTTCTCCCGTCCACACTTTCGTTATATAGCCATATCACAGCATTTCTCCAAAAACGCCAATCTCATTACGCTCGCCATCGCCAACGGAGTGCTCTAGACCAGAGCCATGTCGAGGCCATCGCCGTCGGTGCTCCTCCTCCTCCTATCGGCGACGGTCGCCGTGCTCTTCTTCACTGCGGTGAAGACCCGAGCCGGTCCAGACTTCGCGTGGCCGTCCGGCCGGGCGCGCCGAGCGAGCCTCCACCTACCGGGCTTCCGTGCAAGCCGTCGTCGCGGTCGTCTCCGACGACTTCTTCTTCGCCGGGCTCTCGACGCCGGCAAAGACGGACAACTGTTCGGGTCCAACGTGACGCCGCAACGCGTGGAGGCCTTCCCGGCTTAACACCTAGGCGTGTCCATCAACCGCGTGGACCTCGCCGGCGGCGTCAACCATTGCCACGACCATCCGCGCGCCGAGCTCGTGCATCGCCGTCACGAGCCGATGCTCGTCGGGTTCGTCAAGACGGCAGGAAGTTCTACTCAAGGTGGTCGGGAGGGAGAGCTTCGTGATCCCCGCGGATGGTGCACTTCGAAGATAACGCCGCACCGGCGGCCCGCCATGACGGTGTTCAACAGCCAGCTACCCGGCGTGACAGTGGCATATCGTTAATTCGTGATGCTTGAAGCTACCTAGATTGATTGTTGTACTACTTATTACGAGTAAATAGCATTGTTTACCGATTGATATTTTGATTGGATATTTGTTGCATCAATAAAGTTCTTAAATTCGTATTGTTATTCTTTCTTAGGACAGATTGACTCGATGATGAATTGTGTCGCTGGTCGGGGGAAATGTTAGACAGTTATTTTAGGGGATTGCATCCCCTGTTTTCTCCCTGTAGTTGTGCATGGCGCCTGGCTACCCTCTCGTGATCTGTTTCCATAATTCGGGTAGTGGCCTGCCTATATATATATGTTGTAATCATGCTTTCGTATTATACAAGTTGTGATTACCCAAACTCTACGTTTCTACATGGTATCAATCGAGTTCCTTTCCTAACACCGCTTCCACTCTCGCTCTCTCTCTCTCTCACCGTCGCCTGCATGGCCGGCGACGAACCCACGGACGATGACGCGCGCGTCGAGGCAGCCCGCGTCGCCGTCACCAAGGAGGCTGCTGAGCGCCGCACCCAGGCCGACCAGGCTACCGCAGCCCTCCGTCCGCTCCAAGACGAGATTGCTTGCCATAAGCACGCCTTGGCTGACGCGCGTCGTCGTCTCCAGGAGGCTGATGATGCAACACTCGACACGGGACGCCATCATTTGATACAAACCATGCCCTTTCTGTAGTTCTGTTCGATGCCAATCTCTCAACAAACCAAGACATAAAAACCCCGTCCCATTTATTCGCGGAAAGGTGTAGGCGATCGAGACGTGGTGTCATCTCTTCATCGTCTAGCTCACGCCGCATGCAATCGGGGCTTATCTTTGTAGAGAAAAAATACTGATGATTATAGTTTATACACGTACTATCCAACGCTCTACTTGTTGCTAATCTATATACCCTTTTATAATGTACGTAAGCAATTTTTGCTACGCCCACGCTAAATAATGCACCTCATTAGAGATGGCTTAACGCTTGTGCACCCAACAAAATGTCCCCAAAACTTGCATTCATCAAAATGAATATCTCGGATCTTTCTTCACTTTACTCACCCACATCCGATGGCCATTATTTAGTGTGTCTAATCATCCTGTGGCCCACAAATGCACCTCCCCACTTACATATTTGGAAGGAGAGCGAATCAAACAAGGAAATAAATAAGGAGGATCCGCATGTAAGGAAACCAGACTTGAATTTTTATGGCCAAAATTGTACGCATCTTGCATATTTGGAAGGAGGCGAATCAAACAAGGAAATAATCGGTGAGGATCCGCATGCAAGGAGACAAGACTTGAATTTTTATTGTCCGGCATTGTGCTCGTATATTTTTTTGAATATAACTCTTCTCGAGACTTTTTACGGATCTAGCCCCATAGAGCCTAATTTGGTATACGGAGAGCGCTTAATTTTTGTTTCATTTTTATCTAAGGAACCAAATGATGTGAGTCTTTGCTTAATTTTTTAATTTTTCTTGCGGAACCGGTACGGCGAAACCTTTATTTAATTTTTATCTTTTTTCCTTGCGGATCCGGTGATCGGCGAGCGATTTATTTTTCTATATTTTTCAAATCATCCTCAGTAGCCCACAATGCACCTTCCTCGTCTCCAAAGATCAACAAGAAAAAGGAAACAAACGTCACGAAAAGGAGAGGACCATACATTACGATCGGGAAAAAAAAGCGGGAGATGGGGCAAGGGCGGGAGAACGCAGTCCGCAATGGCTCCACGATCGCCATCGGTGGCTTTGCCGACGCGCGGCGAGATTGTTGGTCGGCGACCTCGTGGCCGTCGTGCCTCGGCAAATTTATAATTTAATTTTTTTAAAATAATTTTATTAAGTATAAAATAATCAAAAGTTTTTGTTGAGAATTTTTCTAGAATTTTTTAACCTAATGTGCTAACCAAACGAAACCAAGGAAGATTGTGTCGGTGAACTGAAGAGCCTAACCAAACCAAGGAAGATTATGAACTGAAGACCTATGATTAATATTTATGGGGGCATGAATGCGATGGTCAACATCAATGTTTTATTGTTGCTGTCTATATGTAACTATATCCAGTAGGCACATATATATATATATATATATATCCAAAATTGGGGATGGTCTTGTGTCTTGACTCATTGAGTTGTTGCTCATTTACGTCTTTTATTCTACAATAACTGGTATCTCAGTAGCAACTGTTTTGCCTTGTGTTCCAGACTGATTTCTTTTTCAGAGAAATGGGTTTTGATAATAAAACAGTGAGAAAGATTTTGTAAATAGAATCGTAAAGGGGTCAGCTAGGAATTCACGAACCTTCCCTAATACAGATTTGACTCTCTAAATTATTTTGTTGTCCTACATCTGCATAGCCGTAAAGGACAATTTTAAAGCCTTTCAAGTGTTAAACTGCATAGTTTTCTTTTCTTAAACGGGTGTACTGATCGTCGTAGCGTTAGCACGGGCACTATACTAGTATGTATAGTTCACGAGCGTAGCCTTGCAAAGGGAGGCCATGAGTTAATCCACCGCTACCTCTGAGAGAAGGCGGTAGTGGACCTTAGACATGATACCATATATATATTTTTAGGACATATATTGCAACTTGTAACCTATGGTTATAAAAATAAAGTAGTGGCACCGATATATGGAAAGATGGAGACCCATCCATTCCACCTTTTCTTCTAATAAAGCATGTAACAATGTATCACAAAAACGTTTTCCATAGGTCACCCGACTAATATTGTTACTTGCAATGCATCATAGCCGAAATCAGTGGTGCCTACACATAGAAAAGGCTAGCATGACCAATGATAGAAAGAACTACCGCGTGTCAATTCCACTTTACTTTTCAAGAAAAAGAAGCAGGGTATGTCACAAGCACGCTACCCCACACTTCCTCTAAAAGAGAAGAACAAATATAGGAGTAGTTCTTAGACACATAACTGTATATCACATTATTAGTATATATCTTGTAATGTATCAACGTAAAAACAAGCATCCGCTATAGATGAAAGAGGATGAAAGCTATAAGTCCATTCTTCCTTTATTCGTGACGAAATAGTAATGTATCACAGGTACAGCTCACATCTGCTGTGTAAATGGCAGTGCACCATTGTCTAAACAATTCTTCTCTTTCTTATAAGATAAGAAGAGAAAACTTTTGCTAATTTAAAGGTGCTCTCAACCTTCTGAAGTCGTCGACGCCTCGACCGTTGGATTGAGTTGTTGGATTATCGTTTCCTGATGCGTTCGTGACTTCAACCCGCGCTCCCGCTGGGAATTTCTTTTCACCTTCTCCATTCCACTTACACCGTCTAAATCCATAGCGCCTCCACTAGCGTCAGCTGCCCTGATCCTATCGGTCGCGTCGTCCCTACCTATGCGTGCCGTCTCACGCCCTTGCACCCGCCACTCATACTACCGTCGACCCCGCTATCGCGCCGCCCCGCCCCCGATCTTGAGGAGATCTTTTTTTAATGATTTAACTTTTCCCTACAAAATTATTTGTTCATTCTTTTTTTCTCAATTGATTTTTTGAATCTTTTTTAATTGAAATTTTGTATGTATCGAATTTTTTCAGTTCAATTTTTTTCACAATTGATTTTTTCTAGCACTTTTTAGTTTTTTCAATTGAGTTTTTACTGAATCTCATTTGATTTTGTTCTCAACCTAGAGCAGTGCTTGTGGATGGGCGTCCACGGGTTGCAATACTCAGGGATGCCCTTAAGATAGGTGTATTGAGAAAAGAAATAGCAATGAACCAAATATACAGTGCGCATCATATCATATATATATCATCCCTATACTATAAGTTGCAGAATTGCCGCCTCCTGGGCGTTTTGAGCCGGGAGGGCTGGCTCGGCTCGCGGCTCGAGCCGAGCCGGTCAATTTTTTTCGCATCTAGGTTCTTTTCAAAAAAAAATTTACGGATAGGTCCTTTTTGGAAAAAAAATATTATAATTAGATCCTTTTTCCGAAAAAGATTGTATATTACATCCATGCCCTTTTAGCGTTTTTAGGAGTAGCGCTCAGGTCCTTTTTAGGAAAATCGAAATTACATTTAGGTCCTTTTTGAAAGAAAAAAATATTTCTTTTTTTTTAAAAAAAATATGCATCGCATTTATGTCCTTTTTCCGCTTTTCTAGCATTACGTTTAAACCCTTTTGCGAAAAACAAAGTCTTATTTTTAGATCCTTTTCGCACGTTTTCTCGATTTACTCGTGTGTGGAGCATCAATCGTGTGTTTTATCGATTTTCTCGCGTGGAAAGTAGCGCCCGCGGCGTGGCACGCAGCGCATAAATTTCTAGTACTTATACTATAGTCTGCAGAAACGCCATGCTCTGGACGTTTTGAGCCGAGAGGGAGCCGGCTCGGCTCGCGGCTCGAGCCGAGCCGACCAAAATTTTTTACATCCAAGTCATTTAAAAAAATACGGATAGGTCCTTTTTGGGAAAAAATATTACGATTGGGTCATTTTTCCGAAAAAAATTATATATTACATCTATGCCCTTTTAGCGTGTTTAGGAGTAGCGCTCGGGTCTTTTTAGAGAAATCAAAATTATGTTTAGGTCCTTTTTGTAAGAAAAAAACATGTCCTTTTTTTTAAAAAAAATGCATTTCATTTATGTCCTTTTTCCGCTTTTCTAGCATTACGTTTAAGCCCTTTTGCGAAAAACACAATCTTATTTTTAGATTCTTTTCGCGCGTTTTCCTCGATTTACTCGTGTATGGAGCGTCAATCGCGCGTTTTGTCGATTTTCTCCCGTGTAGAGCGACGTCCGCGGCACGCCGCGCATAAATTTCTAGTAGTTTACATGACTAATTTAGTTACTCGTAACGCGTCACCGTCCAAATCAGCAATTCCCAACGACTAAAATGGTGCTGCGTACTATTTTTGTTCATGTGTCCTAGACACGCAGTGTCTAACTCACGTAAAAAAATCTCAACCCTGTAGCGCACCTAGCGTGTCCCAAACGTGCAACCTTCAGCTCACATGACAAATGTTGAACCTACAATACACCATCATCAAAAGGAAAATGACGCTAATAGATAAATATAAGATACGACGTGTGCTCCTATGTAATGTTGTTCTCCTCAGAGAAGAATCATGTCATGTTCCAAAACGTTATGACTCGTACGGTGTATTTTGCTTGACCCTTGACTCACACAATATCAACTGCTTGTAGCTATATAGTAGTTATTGATATTTTTTCGATTCGTCTTCCTCAATTATTTTTTTCAAATCATTTTTCAACTGAAATTATTGTTTTATATCGAGTTTTTATCTCAATTGAAAGATTTTTGAGCATTTTTTTAAATTATTCCTCATTTGAGTTTTTTCTCTTCTGAATACATTTAATTTTTTTCTCAGCTTAAAGTGGTGCTTGTGGAGGGCGTTCGTGAGTTGCAATACACACGGACGCTCTATAAGATAGGTGTACTCAGAAAAGAATTAGCAATAAACCAGGTCAGTGTGCATGGTTCACACGGCTAATTTGGTAACTTGTAACACTTCATCGTGTATGCCCACCGAAGAAAAGCTTGTCATCTGCCAATTTTTTGCTTCCTCTTAAGAAAAGAAGTATTAGCATATCCTAGACGCACAATCTCCAACTCACCAAACAAATCTCAAACTTGTAACACATGTAGCATGTCCCAGACCTGCAACCTCCAGCTCACATGACAAATATTGAACTTACAGCACACCATCATCAAAAGCAAAGCGGCGCCAATAGATAAAGACTAGATATGACGTGTGTCCTTAGGTTGCGTTGTCTCTCCGCAGAGAAGACACGTGGCATGATTCAAACACGTTTATACGAGTCGTACGTTATTATTTATCTACTTGACCTTAACTCGCACGATATAATTGAAAACCAACGTTGCTTCTAAGACAAAAACCACGATTGTTATCTCCACGATCCAACCATAGGATACAAATGCGACATGTAATTAATTTGAAAATTTTTGGTATGCATCACGGCCGATCATTTGATTTCAGGCGAACTTCTCACTCTCAGGCACCTGCCACAAACTTTTGATGGGAGTGGCAGATCCTGCCGAGAATTTGGCAGGCGGCCCGGGCCTACACGTCGGCCGTGGCCGAGGACGCACCACGGGCGCACGGCGCGCCCATCGAGGCCGCGCTGCTTCCCTTCCCCAACCAACGCGGCAGGATCCGCCAAACCCAACCCGAGCGAAAAACCCACCGGAAACGATCGAAACTCCCCGCGCCGCATCCGCATCCGCATTCACCCGCACTGGACAGCAGAGACTCGCATGCGCGCGCCAGCCAGAGCCTCACGGACCCGAATTTAACTCGGCCGCGCCGTGCAACCCCCGCAGGTTTGGTGTTGCCAGGCGAGCGCACACAGATCCTCCCACAAAGAGCAGACGGAAAAAGCGAAGCGACGACCCGGGCCGGAGGCGGACCGGAGCCCCCCAAGAGGAGAGAGGGAGAGGGAGGGAGGGAGACATGTCCGCGTCCTCCCCTCCCGCCGACGCGGCGCACGCAAGCGGCGCAGGGGCGGCGGCGGAGGCCGCGCCCGTGGCGTTCTACTGCTACGAGTGCGAGGCCACCGTATCGCTGCCCGCGCCGGTCGCCGCGCACTCGCGACTCCTGCTCTGCCCCCGCTGCCGCAGCGACTTCCTGGAGGAGAACCCTAACCCGTCGGCCTCGTCTCCTCCCCCGCCGCCGCCCCCGCCGCCGGGGTTCCTCTCCGACTCGTCCTCCGACGAGGCCGAGGACTTCGACCTCGGGATGGAGCCCGCCTGGGCGCGAGCCTACCTCGGCCGCCTCGTCCGCAGCCTCTACGACGAGCCCGTCAACGCGGCGGCCGCCGCGGTGACCGTGCTCCAGCAGCACGGGCACCGCGGTGGGCAGGGGCAGCCCCCGGCGTCGGCTGCGTCTATCGCCGCGCTACCGACGGTCGAGGTGTCCGAGCCCGCTGCCGTCTGCGCCATCTGCAAGGACGACCTTCCTCTCGCCGCCGCCGCGCGGAGGCTCCCCTGTGCCCACCTCTACCACTCGGACTGCATCGTGCAGTGGCTGGAGATTCACAACTCCTGCCCCGTCTGCCGCTACCGCCTCCCGTCCGCCGACCCCGAGGAGGCGGCGCCGTCCGAACTGGATCCGCCGCCCACGCGGATCACTATTCGGTTCACTACCAACCGCCGCCGCGTCCGCACCAACAATGATGCGGCGGCTCCGGTTGCGGCGTCGCCCACTCAACTTGCCCAGGCGGTGACTGGGGAAGGAGGTGGTGGACCAGCGAATAGCGCCGAGACTGTGTCGTCAGAGTGGCCTCCGCCTCCTGAATCCGATGCCGTCATGTCTGAGGCCCGCGAAGGCGAGGGCTTCTTTGATTGAGCCAGAGGTTAGGGTTTGCAGGTAAGGAAATTGCAATAATTCTTTTGGCATTAGTGTTTATATTTTTGTCCCTGGAGCATGGATTGAATTTCTTAGTGAACTAATCTGTTGTAGTGAAGGCAGGGGTTTAGGAGTTCTGTAATACGGACCATATGGTGCAGGTCAAATTACTTTAAAAAAAATCATTATGAGTTTTACGCTAGTTGATCAAGGATAAGCATGACTGATTGTCTTCTATAAGCATTTGAATAATCATTCAAATGTAGCTGAACTTGATGGGCACTTTGAAATTGTTGTTAGCTTATATGTGGTGATTTATGTGCTTTGTGTTGTTGATTATATTGAGTCTTGTGCCTTGTGCTGTGGAATTTTGGGCATATCTATATGCATTTGTCTAGAGTTGTTGCTATTGTTGATTACACGTGATGCTAGGGCACTTTATGAATTGTGTCGTTGCTTAGCAATCGCAAAGAATGCATTAGGTGTTGCATATTGATTCCTATTGGATCTCTGATGCCCTTATTAGGTGTTCCAGGATGACTGAACTGTCAAATTTAAAGGCACATGAATTTTCTTTTACCTTCTTAGTTGAAGTACTGTTTGGATATTTATGGTTTAAAACACAATCAGTTAGTCGTGTTACCTGGTTGGTCCCACACTATCAACTGATTCACACAATTAGCTTACTCTTATTTCATGTCAATAGGGCAAAATTTGATTGGTAAATTTCTTTTATATATAAAACAATAAAACACTAGTGAAGTGTTAGTCAAGAATTTCAAAGTGGTGATTGGATATGTTATTCAGGCATCATAATCTTCTAAAATGTTCGTCAAGTTATTCTTGTCTTATTCTCGTAATTGTTCTCATAGTGACCTAAAATTACTGTGCCTGAAAATAGTCAAAATTGTTCTCACAGCTTACCTGTCTTGAGTTAAGTTCTGTCATTGTGTCTTACTGTCTTGTGTGTCAGGCACTCAGGCTAGAAAATACCTTTTGTGGTCAATCTTTTTGGTTCGTGATGTAGCGTTGCAAAAACATGTAGAGAACTAGCAGTTTCTTGCAGGATAATTTAACTGTAGTAAAGCAAAACTCCTCTAAAGTAACAAAGTTCATTTGGATGAAGTTGTTTGTCAGACTTTTGATTAATGGCCTATGCAAATATATTTGTTTTATCTATTAGCATGTGATTGTTGTGTGTGGTTTAGAGTCAGTTTCAATAGGCGACTTGACTTTCTCTAGGGGGATATAGATCTTGGTTGTATTGCAGTTTCAAAATTTTGTAGCTGCTGCTCTTCTATGATTGTTTGTCATAACTATCATTTATATTATTAGTGTCTTTTTCGTTAAGTTTCTTGAAGTAGATTTAGCAGGACTACCTTGATCAATGTTGTTTAAAAAGATAGGAACTAACTCATGCTATTGTGAACTAATAGTTAACAACTTGAACCTTCTCTTTTTTCTTGTTTTAATCCTTGAAATATTCTCTTTGTATTATCGCTCTTTTCTTAGTTTGTTCCCACCTATCCTTTCTTTGATATTCTTCCTGTGCCTTACCAGATTTTAGCAGACCATGCATATCTCCACTCACATATCCGTTCTTCTCTGATGTTAACAAATTTTGCTCAAGAGTATGCATCCTACTCTCATTCTTATTCTATTAATGTAACAAGTTGGAAGCCAGGAACACCTAGTTGTCTGAACAATGTGCATCAAAACTTGACCATTCCATTTACAGGCTTAGATAATCGCTCATTTCATGGAAATTGTGTGCCTGTTACACCAAAGAGGACATTGGTCCAGTAGGATCCACGAACAACCTTGACCCTGGAGAAATTACAATGTTATATGCCTATTGCCCTATCCTCATATAATTGGTTTTCTGCCCGCAAGCTTCTATTCTGATTTCTGACATACCTTTACCAGTGGATTTGAGTTGCTCAGTTGAACTTTTTATTATGAAAGCTGAAATCACCCTGCTTTACGAATGTTCACTTTGCACATAATATAAATCACTTTTATTCAGCCAAAAAAAGCTGAGACAAAAAAGGCTTCCATGTCCATCTCAGTTTTGGTGAATGATTGCTTTAGTTGTGGCAAACTAGCATGGCATGTAAACATTAAGAAAGCAATGACTGTTCAAATTATCAAGTTGTGAAATGAATAAATTATATCATGTGAGATTAAACCGATATATCCAAAGAATAAAGGATATCGGTGATTGATTCTTAAAGTGCCATTCAGTAGCATCTGTTTGACTTTTTATAATCTTCACTTTGTTAGTACCATATATTATTCCTCAAAGCTTGCAAAATCTTGCAGTTTGTTGTGCTCATATTCTTCTGCCATTTGTGCTTTTTTTCAGGTGATAAGGTAGCTGTTGTTAGCTGTCAGACAAGAAGAGTAGAAAGAAGGCCGCCATATGCCTTGTCCTTCCGGTTTCTGCTTTCGCGCGAACGAGTTGCCTCCGCCAAGTGCCTTTCTCACTACATGATACTAGCGTGCTGTTACATGGTGAATTAAGTTGTCCTGTGCAGAGACCGAGGGCACTGTTGCATTTCTTCTCAATACCTTGTATATTGGTCAATTTTATTTCTTTCGCAATAAATATGTGTAATTGGTAATGTCCTTTTCTATTTTGCCTTGTGGCTTGTGGAGAATTGGCAAGAGAATGATTGTGAAGGGCATGGCCAGTCGGCACGTGAGGA
This sequence comes from Otatea glauca, assembly GCA_036346275.1. NCBI lineage: Eukaryota > Viridiplantae > Streptophyta > Magnoliopsida > Poales > Poaceae > Otatea > Otatea glauca. The sequence continues at coordinate 40,053,916 of CM070725.1, forward strand.
CATGCCTCGTCATTTTGGTTTGTGTTGCCAAGAAGTGCCGCACTTGAGCTTGTCTGATTTACCCACTCGATGAAATTGCAAGTACAAATGTACAATGCCCTACCCTTCCTTCCAGACCTTGCTTCAACGTAAGACGTATCAGAAGATTGTGGGGCCGCCTTGAGCTTTTTCATTCGCAAGATAACACTGCTGTGCTGTGCTGTGCTGTGCTGGATTCTGTAATGTCGTTGCATTCTGTTAACCACATACCTGAAGACTGAAGCTGAGCGAGAGCCTTTCTGCAGATGTCGTGCCCTGGATCATCATTCAAGGAGTGGCTGTACTCGTATTGTATTTAAGAAAATTGTTCCTTTGATATATGCTTGACATGCCCCGTGCCTCAAATCTCCTACTCTCGATACTTAACTAACTTCTGTGCTGACTTCTGCTCAAATATACTCTTGCCATTGTGCCAAATTGACATCTGCTCTACAGGATGTAATCGTTTACACTTCGCATTTGAGGAGCATCCGAGCATGTCCAGGAGATGGGGATTTCAGTTCAACTCAGTTCCTTCCGTGGTGATATTACAGCATACAGTGATGATGTTTAATGTCAACTTCACAAACAGCGGCAAGATGCTCGTAATTGGTTATTTAGGCAGATTATTTTCTCTTCATTGAAATAGAACAGTGATTACATGGATACCGTACAAACCCCAACCATCTCCAAGAAATATTTGCATAGGCATTCAGTGCGCAAGACATTGCAGATTATGCACTAGAAATGAATTAAAGACTCGATGTTGTCAAGTGCAACGAAGCTTCGTAGTACTATAGGACTATGGAGGAGTACTTGGTAAGATAAAACTTCAAGCGAAGCTTCCTATCAATATGATCCTATCAAGGTGACGGCAGATATGTATGGGACTAACGGGTGGCTTTGAACCCGATCCATGGCCTCATCATGGTTATAGCCTTATAGCTACAAGTATCTTAGGCCGTGTTTGGAAACGCATGAATTTCACGGAAAAAAATTCACTTCTTTCGTAAGTTAAAATAATCTTGCTGCGTCCAAAACGGAGCCTAAGCCAATTTGATCCGTCCACTGAATCGATCAGATGTCTTTTGAGGCCATCCTAATTTGTCAGGCCCTGTTCGGTGGCAGGAATCTTCATAGTTCATATACTTCGTGCTGAATTTTAGGTTGGTTCAACCATGTGTTAGTAATAAATAAGATGACTCATACCTAATCTTTTAGAATTTAGAAAGATGTGCTAGATGAATCCTAATAGGATTAGGATTCCTGATCCTAATAGAAGCAGAATTCTTATTTGCTTTGGAGGAGAACTAGAGAGGCTATATAAAACCAAAGAGTGGTCATGAAGAACCCAAGTAATCAAGAAGTCACAAAGTAACTCATCTAAAGCAAGAGGTGCACGAGATGATTAGAAACTAGATTTTTTTATAACTAGATTCTTGTATAGGGCAAGGATCCAAGAGTCCTAAAAGGTTCGAGAGGTTGTGAGAGAGCAACAATCTGTTTTAAGGTTGAGTTTAAAAAATTTGCGATCGGCTTTTCCAAATCTTTTTCTCTCGTCGTGGTTACTTCAATGTTGTTATTTTGGTTCTCCATATAAGATTCATTTTCTTTGTTCTTGAGACCGTTCACGCTTGTGCTGTATCTCATAAAACTCTCATCTAATCAGGGGCTGCTATGCATAAGAAGGGATATCAGAGTGTAATAAGTGGTATCAGAGACAATGTCGTATTAATCAAATTTGTGAGAAGTTTGGTAAAGTGTCAGGTGGCACAAAATCAAGATCGATGTCGACGATATGGAATCAAGTAAAGAAATTTGACGATGGAGGAATTTCAGCGTGTGGCAATACATGGTGAAGGATATCCTTATCCGATAAGAATTAATCGTTTACAGGGACAAACTGAAAAAGACGTCCGTTAAAGACTAAAAGGTAATGGAGCGAAAGACTGTCAGTACAATCCTTTTATATCTCTCTAATGAGGTAAAGTACTCGGTGATCAAGGAGAATTTACCGAAGAAATTATAGAAGGACTTAGAAGAATTATATATAGCGAAGTCGCTAACAAACCTATGAGTGCTGAAGCGACAACTATATAGGTTGCACATTAGGAAGGTATACGGTTTATTGACCATCTCAATGCTTTAACAAGCTTATCAAATAACTGATTAGCGTGGATGAGAAAATTGAGGAGAACAATATAGTCATCATACTGACATCATCTCTGCCATCATCATGGGGGCAATTGTTGATGAATATTCTTGTCGAGAAAAGCACTCTCAATTCAATGAGATAGTTGCATATCTATTGGAAGCAGAGTCCTTGAAAAAACCTTCAGAATCTTTTATTCTCGAGTGATCAAGCATTGGCTACAGTAGGTGTTGCTAGTAAAAGTAGGAGTTACATGAAAATGAAGGGCAAGAGCAACGACACAAGTGTTTGCTATCTATGTGACGAGGAATGTCACATAATAAAGGATTGTCTGAGTTTGAAGCAAATGAAGGGTGCATGCTTAACGGCACACGTGTGTGCTATCTATGTAATGAGGAAGGTATATACTTGCGTTAGTCAATCGGGTACTTCTCATAGATAGATATTAGATTTAGGTTATTACTTTCATATATGTTTGGTGAGGGAGATATTTGACGAAGGATCACTACGTCCGGCATATAGAACTCTTCACTTGGTTGATTGTAAGGAGTATGCAATTAATAAGGTGGGAACAGTAACATTAGAGATGTATGACGAAGCACTTCGCACATTAATGGGAGTTCTGTATGTTCCCGGCTTAAAGAAAAATCTAATATCTATGAAGTCGCTTAAACTCGAAGGTTGTGAGGTATCATTTTGAGGTGAAGAAATGCGAGTTACTTGCAAAGGGCAAGTGACCATAAAAAGTATCTAAGATACTAATTGATGGGTAAACCTAAAGGAAGGGCAATCAATGGGAGGTCTGATAAAAATCCTGATCAGGAGCAGGAAACCGCGTCATCAACGGTAGGTAATCAGATCTCAACTGCAGCTATGTGCGAAACTGCAAAGATGGTTGTAATATCTAGCTACGCAAAGGTGAAGGTGTGAGCTGTTGGAGGAAGCAAGACGTGCTGGGACCAACCACGAAGCACCATCGAGCAAGTGAAGCTCGGAGGTGGTACAAACCTATGTTATAGAGGGCTATAGGAACATAAGGTGTGGTTAACTAAAATACGCAAATAAATGTCTCTTAGGTGGAGGGTTCGGATGGCTAAGCCCGAACACTAATAAGCACATGGTGGTGATGTGTATGAGCCCCTATGGTGGGGGCACTCCTAAAGTTGGGAGGAAAAAAATGAAAAATATATGGAGCCGACTTGGAGCGAGTTTTTTTAGGAGTACGATGACTTCAATGGATAAAAGTCAATGGGATATTATTAAAAATGGTGATTTATGTCTAGCACTTTAGAATTTAGAAATGTGTGCTAGATGAATCCTAATAGGATTAGGATTCCCAATCCTAATAGAGTAGGATTCCTATTTATTTTAGAGGAGAACTAGAGAGGCTATATAAACTTAGGGGTGGTCATAGAGAACCCAAGTAACGAAGAAACCGCAAAGTAACTCATCAAAAGCAAGAGGTGCACGAGAGGATTAGAAACTCAGTTATTCTTTAGCACTAGATTCTTGTATAGGGTAAGGATCTGAGGATCCTAAAAGGTTCGAGAGGTTGTTCGAGAGCAACAATCTCTTGTACACTATTGAGGTTGTGCTTAAAAAAATTTGTGGTCGGTTTCGTCAAATCTTTCTCTTTTGTCGTGGTTGCTTCAATGTTGTTATTTTGGTTCTCTATACAAGATTCATCTTCATCGTTCTTGACACCGTGCACACTCGTACAAATCTACCCATATGATTTTCATGTATCCAGTTTAAACATTAAAAAAGACATTAACAGTCAAAGTTTCAAAAGTTTGACTGTACCAGTGTATAAAATGACAACTATTTATGACAGGAGGGAGTACATATATATATACATTCTTATGATGTATTTTGGTTTTTTTAAAAAGATATATTTTGTCATCAAACTCTTCTTAGCATTTCCAATGTTTCTAAAGCACCTCAAAATTATTAGCAACAATATATATTAATCCAAAACACCACCCCAATATATAATTAGTCTAATGCACCCAAATTGTCCATTAGTACGAAACAAATTGTAAAAAATTGTTGGTGCACGATTTGTATGCTTTTCTCGACACATTTATCAACATTTTATGTGGTTTTCTATGTTTAATTGCATCATTTGGAAACTAAACCTAAAGATTCCAAAAGATGTTGGATATTTTAGTGATGTGAAAGGAATACACTAAAACACGTCATATTTGGCTGGAAAGAGCTGACAAGCAACTTCCTCAAAAATGTGCCAAATGAGCATCATCAAATGAAAAATTGAAAGTTAGCATGACCTCCGCCTTGTCGAAATGATCTAATTGCATATATTATTTGCCGAAATCAGAGGTCGAACATGAAAGTTATGAAGTCCGAAACTCATCGAAACCCTACTTGACAGGCCCCTATGCAGCTTAGCTCACAGTGTGCGCCTGTAACACCCTAGTCCAAAATTCTCTCAATACCCAGCCCACCCATGGGGCGAACCCGCACATAACACCCCGCTTACACTTTCGTCCTTGCTTCGTGTAAAAGGGTTAACACAAAAATGCTACATTTGGACCCAATAGACATTATATACTACTACAACTCACTTTAGATAAGCAATATGGGACTAATCTCACCACTACTCCACATGGGCCTCCACACTAACGGAGGGAATTACAACACCAATTGGCTCTCAAGGTTCTGAGACCCTCTTTTGGCCCAAATAGAAGCCCAAGGACAAAGTGCATGCCGGTGCAAGCCCAGTGTGGCTAGGCACACATTTTGGAAGGTTCACGAGCAGACTTTGAGTTTGTAGAGATTCTAGTGCTGCCCCACGTACGCCTTGCTGTAGGATCAAGGAAAACCGACTAGAGGGGGTGAATATGAGGTTTTTTTAAAAATATTTGGCTCTAAGTGCAATAGATGATCAAGTGATACTAGAATTGAGAATTTTAACAATTAAAGCCTAAATCATCTAGGTTTCACTAAGGGCACCAACAAGCTATATCTAAGCAATTCAACAATCCTAGAGAGATGATTAAAGCTAAATACACCAGGAAAGTAAATTACTCAAATTTAAATACAAGAGAGCAAACCACAAAAGATGGACACAAGAATTTTATCTCGTGGTCTCGAAGACTTGCCGGTCTCACCTAATCCACGTTGAGAAAGCTTGAACGAATCAAGCCGGCTCCTTACGCAATTGAGCATCCCTCGATCACTAGTGGTAGATCTTCCTCTCTACAGGTAGGCGAGCTCTGGCATTCACAATCCACCGGGCCTCTTCACAAGCTTCTTTGAAGAGATCACCAGTTCTCACACCTCCAAGCGTTTAGAAGGCGGCACTCTCCAACAGAATAGACCTTAATGCTTGCTTGAAGTTGATCAAGTGTCTAATAGCTTAACTTTAATGAACACACTTGAATTTCTCTCAACAACTCACAAAATGCTCTAGAGATGATGAGAGACTTGCAAGGGCTCACAAATATGCAATGAATTACCAAGAGACTAGCCTTGCTGCAGGTGTGGGTGTATTTATAGCCCTCACCTATAAATCTAGCTGTTGGGGGTAAAATCCTAAAAAATTCAGCAAATTCGGTACTACTGCCCATGTAGGACCGGTTGTAAGATCGAGGATGCCGACTAGAGGGGGGTGAATAGGCGACTTTAAAAAATTTTCTCATTAAATACACGCTCTATTGATCTCTATGTCAAAACCTAAACAATAATCAATGCGAAAGCGATAAACTAAGGTTTTGATAAATTAAAACCTAAATCAACTAGGCTCACTAAGTGCACTAGCTAATTATGCCTCTACTCAAGGATATACAATTCTAAAGACAATCAAGCAATTTAATTCTAGGAATGTAAATTGCAACAATGTAAATAGAGAATTAAAAGCAAACATAAAGAGGCACACTGATGTTTTACCGTGGTGTTCGGAGACTTATCGGTCTCCCCTAATCCACGTTGAGACAAGCCCAAACCACTTTGGACCAGCTCCACGAATTGAGCACCCGCCTCGATTCCACTAGTGGTAGCTCTTTCCCTCTCCGGGTAGGCGAGCTCCGGCCTTCACAACTTTGCCGGGCCTTCTCACAATCTTCTTGAGAAGGTCACCGCGCAAGACGCCTCCACACGCCGTCTAGGTGTCAGCTAACACCAAGAGTAATAAGCCAAGCCCTCTAGCTTGAGCCTCACCAAGTGCAACACATGCACAAGGGTGATCACCGAGTGCAACACATGCACAAAGCTTCCCTCAAGTGCAACACATGCACAAGAGGCTCTCAATCCTCTCCTAAATGCAACACATGCAAATAGGGCTTACTCTTAGCTCAAAAACCAAATGGAAGAGAGCAACACATGCACACAACTCCCACAAACCTTCCCAAGGTCAGCAACACCCAAATGCCAGCCCTAAGGCTCCTTTTATAGCCTTCCCAAAGAAAACTAGCCGTTTGGGGGGGGGGACAGGCAAAAAGTGCAGCAAACCAGGTGCTACCGCCCTACTAGGGCTGGTAGCACCGACTTCTAGGCTAACGGTCACTTTCGTGCATTAAAAACGCCAAAAACTAGCCATTGCTGCAGTACCCTGGTGTTACCGCCCATCTAGGACCGGTAACACCTGCCATTTCCACCAAAAACACTTCTCTGGAGTTTTTACACCTCCTCTGGGCCGGTAGTACTGCCCCGGGCAGTGCTACCACTTATCTAAGGCCGGTGCTACCACTATTACAGCCACTAAAACGCTTATCACGAGGGCTCACTCTCTTGTTTTGATTTAGGTGATTTTTGATTCTATATGAAGCTTATCACGAGGGCTACAATATCCACCCATTTTCAAGATTTAAGCAACCATAGATATTTTTAAATATCACAAGTTTAAAATCTGATTTCTCGAAATCCCTCACATAGACTTGATCAAGAGTGTGACTACAAGCTAGAGAGAGTCAATAATATCAAATCTTACGCCATTTGGTGATCAACTCATGGTCAAAATAATTTGCAACACACATTTGCAAATAAACTGAGAACCCATGAGATCAATTCTCTAGTCATGTAAGGATCAACACATGATCCCGACACTTTGCAAAACACATTTACAAATGCCAACATATGCTCTAGGATCAAAACCATAACCTCTAGATTATTTGCAAAACACATTTGCAAATAGAAAAATCATAAACTTTACTTAGCCTTGTGATGATCAACACATCATCAAATCACAAGCTAAAACACCGATGCATGAGCTCTCACCTTTTGCAACACATGCAAAACTTAGCTCCACGCAAAAATCACATAAACCAAATTACATGAGCTATCACCCTTTTTGCAACACATGCAAATCCATAGCTCCATGCAAAAACCAAATCGATTAAGATTTAATAAGAAGCGAGCATGAGCTCCCTTATTTGCAACACATGCAAATACTTAGCTCATGCAAAATCAAAACAAGAGAGTGAGCTAGAGTGAACCGGATTGAGTTCATCAACACATGATGAAGCTCAAGCTATAAGACTCGACCCCTCTTAATAATATGGTAACCTATAATAGCAACCCGGTCTCCCATCCAAACACCGAGACTGGTAAAAGACTAAGAACACATCCTTAGCCCTAGCTAGTTATACCTTTGCCTCTAACGCATCCACTTGGAGCTTTTATGATTTCCATCATCTTCTCTCCAAGTCGGAATCTTCATCTTGTTCATCAACACATGATGAACTCCCCTTGTCTTAGCTTCGGGATCCTCTTTTGAAGCTCATCAACACATGATGATGTACTTGTCCCGTTTATCCATCTCAACCTTGGACTTAACCTATTTCAAACTCATTGAAAGTGTTAGTCCAAATTACATGGTTGTCTCAATCATCATTGCACTCCATTAACACATAAGGGATGCTCCCAAGATCTTTTGATCTTTTCCTTTGATGATTGACCACAACCCAAAGATAAATGGTTGAAAGATTAATTGTGTCTTGAGTATACTAATGCAACTAATGCTTTATATACACAAGAACTTTCGATTGCCCTAGGATCTACAAAGTGAACCATCAACACATGACTAGTTCTTTATTGATTGAATGGCAACCGAACACAATTTAAATTGTATTTAAATTGTCATGAGTATATATTAACTATACAAGTTCCATATACTCAATTCGATTGAATCTAAAAGTAATGATCCAATTTATATGGAGTGGTGAAAAGGGATCAATACTCTTAAGACCCTTAATTATAGAATAAACTCCGTTATATGTGTGCATACAAATAATTGAACTTGAATCAATATGCACATATTCAATTTTTGATTGCTTTTGAGTTTATCCTCTATTGCCATGAGTATACTACAACTACACAAGTTAAATATACTCAAGGGGTTGTTTCAAAGTAATGATCCTTGATATAGAAAGATAAATTAGATCAATACTTTGAAACTTCAAGATTAAGCATGAACTCCCCCTAAATGTGTGCATTCATATATATATGGAGTTGAAACATTAATGCACATCTTGAGGTCTAAATAATGGTAGAGTTCATCCTTTAACCTGAATCCAAAATATGCATTAAAATATCGTAAAATGAATACGAGTGCATACCTTGGATTTTTCATTTTTCAATGAGATGAGACTAATCAAAGATATACTCAATAAAAGAGTTAGTCTCATGTTTAGATTTATCAAAAATCATAACATATTTGACATCAAAGAATGCAACAAAATATAATAATATGAACTCTAATGCATACCTTTGATATTTCCATCTTTTTCATTCAAAAGAGACTAATAAGAGTTAAGCTCAATAAAAGAGTTAGTCTCATAAAAGATTTGTCATTAATCAACAATTGAGACTAATCAATAGTATGATTATCAAAAGAGTTAGTCTCAATATTAGATTTGTCATTAACACCAAAAGCAACTTAATGGAGCTTGAACTTTCACCGGTAGTACCGGCTCCCAACTCAATGGTCGAAACAATGCATTAAATGCAAGGTTTGTTGCTGTTGCTACAAAGACCCGGTACTACCACCGATGTAGGCCCAGTAGCACCGACCTCAATATTAACAAGATCGCAGATTTTTGTGCTCTTCTGGAAAAAAACACACCGCCCTTTGGGGCCGGACGGTAGTACCACTTCCACATAGGCGGTAGCACCGGCTGGGGAAACAGCCAAAAAAACAGGCTCTCTGGAAAAAAACCTACCACTATTAGGGCCGGTACTACCGCAGCTGCGGTAATACCGCTCCCAATTGGGTGGTAGCACTGGCCGGTCAAAATTCATTCTCTCTCATTTTGAGTAAAATGCTATCAATGGCACGATATTTAGTTGAAACTCCCCCTAAAGGTGTGTATATAGATAATGAGTTGAGATCATGCATACTTATAGAGTTTTTTTGAAATTTTTGGTGGAGTTTCCTCTAAATACTAAATCCGAGGAAATATGATGTTGAGAGAATTGAAAGAACAATGAATATATCAATATACATGCACGAAATATATAGGATCAAATATGACCATGTAAGAACCATAATGATTGATCATAAACATGAACATCCATGTAAACAAAAGCATTCAACAACCAACACAAGGTCCAAAAGCATTAAATAGCTTAACATCCAAAAGCAAAAGAGGTTAAATTAGCTAACATAACATAAATATTAAAGATCATAAGCTAATCATCTAAACTACTTTCTTTTCTCAACTACTTTGCTTCTTCCAAATCTTGCACTTCTCCCCCTTTGGCATCAAATACCAAAAACTGGGAAATCTTCAAGGACACTTAAGAGGGTGGAGGAGCATAGGGACCAAATCCTTAGCGATGAAATGCAAGAGGAGCCTGCTCATTGCGAAACTAATGGAAGAAAGTGTTGAGGGTATTTAAGGTTGTGTCGAAGGAATCCATGCCACCCCTCACCTCTTCCACCATCTGACGGGTCTGGGCTTGGTATTCATATATTCTCGCAAATTGACTCATCATGTCATTCCTCATACTCGCTAGGCTTGCTAGAATAGCATCTTGTGAGCCTCGTGCGCTTGCCCATCTTCCCTTCTTTGCTGCTGCTGCTGCTGATGTTGTTGTTGTGCCATGTGCCCAAGAGCTTGAGGTGGCGCCTCATGTGGCTTGTAAGGCTTGTGAGCACTACCACAACCTCCTCTATACCCAGTTGTCCTCTTGATTATCATCATAATGTAGGGAGAAAAAGAAATTCTCTTGCCACGATCACAAACTGAGGAGGCCGATTCCCTAATCATGAAGTCCACAACATCGAACTTCTGGCTATGAATGATTTTGTTCATGATTTCAGGCATAACCACGAATTTCATCAAAATTACCACTCTTATGATGAACAGTAACTCTAATGATCCTGTTGATCAAGTTTGATGTGGAAAGAAGATTTGCCAATTTACCTGGCCTTCTGACATTTGTTGTGGGGTCATAAAAGTCAAATTGTCGGGATAGCCCAAGAACTCTGTCGCTATGAATGCGGGGATATCCACTATGAAAAATGCCCTAAGCATGCTCAATCTCCTCCTTGAAAGTTGTGTAGACTGCTGAGTCTGTCATCAAGGTGATAGAGTCATGAGTGTCAGGTATGTAGATGGTGGCATAAAACTGACGCACCATGTCATCCACATAGTCACACCTTCGGCTGACAAAATCCATTAATCCAGCACCTTGGAATAGCTCGAGAACACCAACAAATAGTGGCACTTTGTAAATGTGCTCTAGTTAATCCATTTATGGTCAGCAAACTCTTTGCTCATGTATATCTCATAGTATACCTTTTGCTGAAATAAAGTTTTGAACCTATCCTCAGTAGCACTTCGATGAAGAAGATATTGATTTGCTTGTCCTAATGCATAATATTTCTCTCCTTTGATTTCCCGCAAATCTCTTGTGGGATCAAAGTCATCGAAGGCTTCTTGTTCTTCCGATTCCTCACCTTCATCATCATTTTCGTCTTCACTACATCCATTTCTACTTCTTTCTCTTCTTCTTCACTTGACTGTGACGCAACTTGTTTTCCTTTGCTAGCACAAGATGTAAGATCGAGGATGCCGACTAGAGGGGGGGTGAATATGCAGTTTTAAAAATTCTTCTCACTAAATACACACTTTATTTATCTCTATGTCAAAACCTAAACAATAATCAAGGCGGAAGCGACAAACTAAGGTTTTGACAAATTAAAGCCTAAATCAACTAGGCTTACTAAGTGCACTAGCTAATTATGTCTCTACTAAAGAATATACAATCCTAAAGACAATCAAGCAATTTAATTCTAGGAATGTAAATTGCAACAATGTAAATAGAGAACTGAAATCAAATATAAGGAGACACACCGATGTTTTACCGTGGTGTTCGGAGACTTGCCGGTCTCCCCTAATCCATGTTGAGGCAAGCCCAAACCACTTTGGACCGGCTCCACGAATTGAGCACCCGCCTCGATTCCACTAGTGGTAGCTCTTTCCCCCTCCGGGTAGGCGAGCTCCGACCTTCACAACTTTGCCGGGCCTTCTCACAATCTCCTTGAGAAGGTCACCGTGCACGACGCCTCCACACGCCGTCTAGGTGTCGGAAAACACCAAGAGTAATAAGCCAAGCCCTCTAGCTTGAATCTCACCAAGTGCAACACATGCACAAGGATGCTCAATCCTTCTCTAGATGTAACACATGCAACTAGAGGATTCTCTCCTTGCTCACAAAGTGCAACACATGCACAATATGGAGGAGAGGCTCACACTAGCTCAAGAGAAAGCAAATCAACACCAAAGAGATTCTACTCAAGAAACTCAAAATCAAATTCATCTCAAATCACTCAAATATGGCTCTACGAGCTCTTGGGGTTTTGCTCTCACAAGAATACCTCAAATGGGTGCTAGAACAGCCACAAAACCCTCCTAGCTCGGCCCCTTTTATAGCCCCTCAAGAAAACTAGCCGTTGGAGGGTGAAATGGGGTAAAAACGCAGCAAACCCGGTGCTACCGCCCTACTAGGGCCGGTAGCACCGGCCTTTAGGCCAACGGTCACTTATGTGCATTAAAAACACCAAAAACTAGCCGTTGCTACAGTATCCCGGTGCTACCGCCCATCTAGGACCGGTAGCACCGGCCATTTCCATCAAAAAACACTTTTCTGGAGTTTTTACACCGCCTCTGGGCCGGTAGTACCGCCCCGGGAGGTCCTACCGCCCATCTGGGGCCGGTAGCACCGCTAGGGCGGTGCTACCACCCATGTAGGGCCGGTAGCGGTGCTACCGCCCATGTAGGGGCGGTGCTACCTCTGTCAGAGCCACTAAAATGCTCATAACTTTTTACTCCGAACTCCGATTTAGGTGATTTTTGATTCTATACGAAGCTTATCACGAGGGCTACAATCTCCAACCATTTTCAAGATTTAATCAACCATAGATATTTTTAAATATCAAAAAAATAAAGACTCTAATGTAGTCATTCAAGTCTAAAATCTGATTTCTCAAAATCCCTCACATAGACTTGATCAAGGGCATGACTACAAGCTAGAGGGAGTCAATAAGATAAAATCTTATGCCATTTTGTGATCAACTCATGATCAAAACCAATTTGCAAAACACATTTGCAAATAAACCGAGAACCCATGAGATCAATCCTCTAGCCATGTAAGGATCAACACATAATCCCGACACTTTGCAAAACACATTTGCAAATGCCAACACATGCTCTAGGATCAAAACCATAACCTCTAGATTATTTGCAAATAGAAAAATCATAAACTTTACTTAGCCTTGTGATGATCAACACATGATCAAATCACAAGCTAAAACACCGATGCATGAGCTCTCACCTTTTGCAACATGTGCAAAACTTAGCTCTATGCAAAACCATATAAACCAAATTACATGAGCTATCTCCTTTTTGCAACACATGCAATTCCATAGCTCCATGCAAAAACCAAATCGATTAAGATTCAATAAGAAGCAAGCATGAGCTCCCTTATTTGCAACACATGCAAATACTTAGCTCATGCAAGAACCAAATAGAGAGTGAGCTAGAGTGAACCGGATTGAGTTCATCAACACATGATGAAGCTCAAGCTATAATACTTAACCCCTCTTAATAGTACGGCACCTAACTAGCAACCCGGTCTCCCATCCAAACACCGAGACCGGTAAAAGACTAGGAACACATCCTTAGCCCTAGCTAGTTATACCTTTGCCTCTAGCACATCCACTTGGAGCTTTTATGATTTCCATCATCTTCTCTCCAAGTCGGGATCTTTGTCTTATTCATCAACACATGATGAACTCTCCTGTCTTAGCTTCGGGATCCTCTCTTGATGCTCATCAACACATGATGACGTCCTTTTCCCGTTCATCCATCTCAAACTTGCACTTAACCTATTTCAAACTCATTGAAGGTGTTAGTCCAAAACACATGGTTGTCTCAATCATCATTGCACTCCATTAACACATAATGGATGCTCCCAAGATCCTTTGATCTTTTCCTTTGATGATTGACCACGACCCAAAGACAAATGATTGAAAGATTAATTGTGTCTTGAGTATACTAATGCAACTAATGCTTCATATACACAAGAACTTTCGATTGCCCTAGGATCAATAAAGTGAACTATCAACACATGACTTGTTCTTTGTTGATTGAATGGCAACATAACACAATTTAAATTGTCATGAGTATATATTAACTACACAAGTTTCATATACCCAATATGATGGTTAGTAATGATCCATATATGTTTGAGTGATAGAAATGGGATCAATATATTTAAACCATCAACTATAGAATAAACTCCATTAGGTATGTGCATATAACAAATTGATCATAAAATCAATACGCACATAATCAATCTTAGATTGCATATGAGTTTATCCTATATTTGCATGAGTATATTACAACTACACAAGTTATATATACTCTAACGATTGTTTCAAAGTCTTGATCCTTTATATGTTATTTAGTAATAAGACATGGATCAATACTATTGAAACAACAAGTTAAATTATAAACTCCCCCTAGATGTGTGCATTCATGTAATATATGAATTAGGAACATAATGCACATATTTGGACTAAAAGCAACGGAAGAGTTCATACTTTAACTTGAATCCTAAATATGCATTCAGATGATAGAGTGCATACAAGTGCATACCTTAGTTTTTCCATTTTCCATCCAAATATGAGACTAATAAGAAGCTCACCAAAAGAGTTAGTCTTATAAACGATTTGTCATTACTTAACAATTGAGACTAATCAATATTATGATTATCAAAAGAGTTAGCCTCAATATTAGATTTGTCATTAACACCAAAACCAACTTAATGAAGCTTGAACTTTCAATCTCCCCCTTTCTGGTGATTGATGACAAATCCAAGCTTAATACCCACATTTGGATGAAAATCATCATATTGAGATAATTTAATCTATTTGAACATGTAAGCATGTCTTTGAGCAATTTAAGCATTAACAAGTGAGAATGCGTATGAGAGATTTGTAGACAAATAATTAAAATAATTCTCTCCCTTAACCAAATTAATCTTCCACAAACTCTCCAACCAAATGAGGTATTAGGCTCCCATAAATTCTCCCCCTTTTGGCATTAAACACAAAAAATGGAAAATGGATTCAAAAAGGAGAGTTTTTAGAGTGAAGAGCTTGGCAAGAAAATACTACTTTGAAGAAGAGAAAGCTTGGTAAGAAAATATTACTTTGAAGAAGTGAGAGTTTGGCAAGAAATTCTCTGAAATGAGGTCATAACAAGATTGAAATGAATACATATGACCTACTGAAGTTCACAAGACTTCTTAAATAAAATACCACTTGTAAATATTAAGAATTTTCAATAAGATTTAAGAATTTCGCAAACTTCTTCTTTATATGGCCCAAAAGAGTAAACCATAAAGGAAACAAGGCCATATTTTGAGTTAAGCATTAGAAAGATTTTTGAAACACATTCAAATAAACTCCTCATTTTATTAGGCTTTTCAATTTGCGAACAAACTCACAAAACAAGTCTTTGAGAGTCTAATAGCGCTTAAACTAGAAAAGCATCCAAATGAGCTTCGAATTTTCATAAAACCACTTGTAGAAAGTTTTAAAGAAGCATCACTTGTAATACCACTTGAATAAAATATAGAGCTTGTAAATATCAATTTTAAAGTGATACTACTTGTAATGCTCAATTTTTTTTAATTGATACCACATGAAAATATTGTTTTTCAAATGATGCTATTTGTAAGAGATATCACTTGTAAAGATCATTTTGAATGAGGATACCACTTTTGAGAAAATCATTGACATTTGTTTTAAAATAAGCTCATTTTCTGAAAGATTAAAACTATATGTCAATTTAAAAATCAATTTGATACCATGACATACACAAAAAGAAGAGCATATTCCAAAACTTGAATAAACAAGCTCCAAAAGGATTCTAAGATAAATCATGGAGCTAATACATTTAAAATTGCCCAAGTTTTGTTTTGAGAGGTTCTTCCAACTTAAAGCCAATTAAGAGATATGAAAATCACAAGGATTTCACAAACTGAAAATTTCAGGTTTTCAGATTTTGATATTTCATTTAGGCTTCAAAAAATAGTTGAAAAACTGCTCAAATGAGGTCCAAAAAATCTGATAAATTTGACATACTAGACCAACTATTGAGGATCAATTTTTACAAAGGTGGTCCCCTCAAATTATGATCTGATTTGGAGATACAAAAATCACCAATCATCTCAAAACCATATAAAAGTCTGAATTTTCAACATTTGATCAAAGAGATAAAAGCGCATAACTTTTTCAAATGAGGTTAAAATTATTTAAAACTGTGCAGAAACAAACTTTGGGATCATAAAAATCTTTTCCAAAAAGAATTTTCTAAAAAGGAGTCTCCATTCAAAAGATATCTCAAATTTTGCTTTGTAGGCATGAATTTTACTCAAAAAGGAGAAAAGTCAAAACTTTTTCAAATAAAGTCCAAATAGTTTCAAAATTTCCAGAAATGAACTTTGGACTAGTTAGAAGGTTTCACAAAAATAATTTCCTCAAAAGAAATTTTCTTTCAAAAGATATGGCAAAATGCGCTTTGTAGGCATAATTTTTTTTACTCAAAAAGAAGAAAAGTCAAAACTTTTTCACATGAAGTCCAAATTATTTGAAAATTTTCAGAAATGATATTTAGACTATTTAGAAGGTTTCGCAAAAAGAATTTTCTTAAAAGGAATTTTATTTCAAAAGATATGGTAAAATACGCTTTGAAGGCATGAGAAGAAGTTGAATTTCTATCGAATGCTCAAAATGCAATCCGAATTGAAATTTATGGAGATTTGAACTTTCATGGCTTTGAATGAGTTAGAAATACTATTTGAAGACAAGATATACAAAGAAATCCAATTCAAATTGCAAAAACCACAATATGCAAGAATAGGTCATTTTGAGTCAAATGAAGAATTTTAGCCAAATTCAAATGGCTATAACTTTTGAACGGTTGGTCGTTTGGAAAACTTTGAACTAGAGAAATACATGAAATGACCATCCCTACGAGTTTTGTATTGACCACTTTTTCAAAAACTCAATAGATTTTGATTTATGAAAATATTTCATTTAATCCAAAAAGAAGATTCTATAAGATCCATTTGAGGTCAATTTTGCTAATATGTTTCTAAAAAAGGTATTTTTACTCCGAAAGCATTGTAAAACATTTGAAATACATATTTGAGAACTTTTATAAAGATTTTCACACATATGGGCCTTTTAAGCAATATTTTTGACTTTTGACCAAAGAGACTCATATAAAAGGATATGTATGCATTTGGTTTTCAATAACATTTCAAAAAGTATCAAATGAAGCAAATGAGAAGATATTTGATTGGAATTGGTATGTATGAGTTTAAAATACTATTTTGAACCAAGATACTACACAAGATCCGGTCCAAAAGATGAAACTCACAAAGTGCTAGAATATAACTAATATAGGTCAATATTAGTTTTTGGGTGAGTTTCAAAATCAAATAACTTTGGATAGATTGGTATTTTGGAAAACTTTTGAATACGAGAATTGCTAAGAATGACCAATTCTAAGTTTTTCGTTTTGGAGCTATTATCAAAATCCTTTTACAATTTATTCTATGAAAATTATAAGTTTAAATCCAAAACACGATACTAGTAACTAGATTTTGGACTTGAAACTCATTTTCTTTTGAAATTAGTTTTTATAAATCCAAAACTCATGGAAAACCTTTTGAAAACATTTGTATACATTTTGCAACTAGTTTTCACAAGATTACTAATAGTTACTAAGATTTTTCACTTTTGGCTAAATGGCTTGATTTTGAAAATATATTAGCACTTATATAAATATGGGCACATATAGAGAAGTGATATACATGGTTATGATTTAGCGCTCCCCCTTAATGTGCCACATCCCAACTTGCTCAAGATTGCAATAAATTCAACTAAGAGGCATGAGCAAGTACAAGCAATTTAAATTGATTTTCATGATAATGCAATATAACCTACACAAGGCTATAAGCTAGAATTATCAATTTAAATACTTGTTACCGAGATGGCATTGGTTCATGATTGAAGTGATCGTCCTCATGCTTGGCTCCATTTTGCATACGAAGAAATCATCTTTTCTTGATTGAGCCAAGCCTCCAATGTATCTCCAAGTGCCTATTAAATATTTTAAGCACTTTTTGGTACCCAATATTTGTTGGGTCCAAGAATGTTAGTCACAAGATATTTAGGGACCCAAATAGCCCTAGAAATAGAAATTTTGGGTGAACTAACATTTCTAGCAAATGATTTGCTATACTTATCCTTTCTAAGCGCATGATTAACATTTTTATGAAAATGCTTAGAGGATTTAGAATTTTTAGCAAATAGTTTGCAATTGTTATTCCTCCTAAGCAAATTGTTTGCATTGTTTTGAGTGGTCTTAGGAGTACTAACACATCTAGCAAACACATTTCTAGTTTTACTCTTCCTAAGCAAATGAATATCATTATTTTGCAAGCATTTAGGAGAATTGACAAATTTTGCATACACATTACCATTTTTGTCTTTCCTAAGCAAATAATGATCATTTACAAGAGTTGGCTTAGGAGATTTACCCTTGGGACAATTTTTACCAATGTGTCCCTTTTCTCGGCAATTAAAGCAAGTTTGGCTATTTGGACCTCTTTTGATTTTCTTGACTTGCTCATTACCGGTTTGCCTCTTTGTTGATGTCCTTGACTTGACATCCTCTTGATTTGGGCACACCGAGGCGTCGTGACCCTTCTCATGGCATCCAAGGCACTTGATGTTCTTCGTGTGTCTTGCGTTGTGCCTTGTCTTGCTATTCACCTTCTTCTTGGAGATGTAGCCAATCCCTCTCTTGTCTTGCGAGCGCCGTTGCTTGCTTAGAATGTCGTCGAGGGTGGCCTTCCCTTTATAGCACTTTTCTAAGTCACTTCTCAATTGAGTGATTTGTTCCTTGAGCTCTTTATTTTCCTCTACAAGATTAGTCTCAACAAGCATAGAGGAAGTACTAGCATTTGAACTAGAGCAACAAGGCATATCATCACTAGAAGTGGACATATCAATTTTTGATGAAATGCAAGAATTAACATTTAAGCATGAAAAATCATCAATTAAGTCACATTGAATTCCTATGTGTTAGAGATAATCACGGATTGCCTCAATATCCAATATCTCAACTTACCAACAGTATAATCTTTCCAAATCTCGGATTTTATTTGGCTATATATGCCAACCCCATTGTACATGTAATCTTTGAACCAAATAGTGCATTTGTCTCCCGTGGTTTTTTTCCCGCAAGGGTTTTCCACGTAAATCTTGTGTCTCCCGTTTTTGTGCGTGTGTTTTGCATCTACAAACCCTAACAAGTGGTATCAGAGCCACAAGCATGCACCTGGGGTTTCGATCTGCGCCCGCCGGCCTTCATCGCGCATAGCGGCTTCCGTCTCCGCTCGTCAGTTTGTCCGCGCCGTCGCAACCGTCGCCCGTCTCGGCTTCCGCGAGGCCACCATCCGCGCGCCATCCTACTTTCGGCAGCAGGTGCCGTCGGCGCCGTCCTCCGCATCGTGCTGGTCTGGGCCTCCTTCCTGCAACCTCGTCGTCGTTGCGCTCCGGCCCGGTCTCCACCAGCGCGCGGCCACCCATCGTCGCGCACGCTCCTCCGTGCACCGGCTCACCCGGTGCTCGCCCTTTTGCGCTGGCCGCTCCTCCTGAAGACGCGTGAAGTTTGTTCGCCCGTGAAGAAGCTAGTCCTCCTGACTAGAAGTGCTTGCACGTGAAGCATCTCTGCCGACTAGAAGTACCCCCGTGAAGAGTCACGTGAAGATTCAGCAGAGGAGAGAAGAGGACTCAGTTAGGACTTCATTTAGATCCCAGAGCAGATTTAAGTTTTCTTTTGGTTCCGACTTCAGTCACCGTGAAGCGTGATCATTCGGTTTTTGAAAGCAAGAAGACTTTTTCAAAGATAATTTGTCACGCTATATCAGGAAGTTTTTTTTTCAAAACCTATCATATTTTTTTTGATCTGCAATTTTATTCTCCACCATGTCATCCACCAAATTTGACATTGAGAAGTTTGATGGCAAGATCAGTTTTTCGATATGGCAGGTTCAAATGAAAGCCGTTCTTACACAGGTGGGCGTCAGAAAAGCATTGTCTGCTAAACCGGCGACTATGATAGATGAACAATGGGAAGAACTTGACCAGAAAGCCCTCTCTGCCATACAGCTCAGTTTGTCTACAGATATTCTGCGTGAAGTCATTCATGAGACTACAGCCGCAAAACTGTGGCAGAAATTGGAAGACTTGTACATGAAGAAAAGTCTTTCCAACAAATTGCGCCTCAAAGAACGTCTGTACACAATTCGCATGGCGGAAGGTACCTCTATCCAGTCTCATCTTAATGAATTTAATTCACTCATAATTGATCTTGAGAAATTAGAGGTAAAAATTGATGATGAAGATAAGGCTATTCTATTGGTCGTCTCTTTGCCTGCTACCTTTAAGCATTTCAAGGAAATTATGCTTTATGGCAATCATGACACCCTTAGTTTTGAGAATGTTAAATCAAATTTATTGTCTAAGGAGAAATTTGATATTGATTCTCGTTCTGAAGTTAAGGCTGAGGGGTTAATTGTTAGAGGTAGATCTCCCTATAAAGGCAATTATCATAGATCAAAGTCTAGATCTAAATCAAGAGGACGTAAACCCAAGAATTTTTGCCGTTATTGCAAGACACCTGGTCATGTTGTTGATCATTGTTACAAGTTGAAAAATAGGGCAGATAAAGACAAAAAGACACATTTTGATAAACCTGCTGAGGCTAGTCTTGTTGAAAATGAATCTGATGGTGAGGCTCTAATTATCACTTCCAACTTGAAGAATCAAACTGCATGGATTATTGATTCAGCTTGCACTTTTCATATTTGTCCATATAAAGAGTGGTTTTCTACATATGATTCTGTTGGTAGTGGTGAAGTTGTGATTGCTGATGAGTCTCCACTTGAAATTGTTGGCATCGGTTCTATTCAAATCAAAACCCATGATGGCATTGTTAGGACTCTTTCAAATGTTCGCCATGTTCCCAGAATGAAAAGAAATCTTATTTCTTTGGGCACCATAGAATCTTTGGGTTATAAATATACTGGTGAAAATGGTGTTCTTAAGATTTCAAAAGGCAACCTTGTTGTTATGAAAGCCAATAGAATGAGCAGTCTTTATTACTTGCAAGGTTCTCTGATTCTGAGTTCTGCAATTGTTTCTACAATTGCATCAAATCCTCACATCACCAAGCTTTGGCATATGCGCTTGGGTCACATGAGTGAGAAAGGTATGCACCTTTTATGCAAGAAAGGATTTTTACATGATATTGGCAAACTTGATTTCTGTGAACATTGTGTATTTGGCAAACAAAAGAGAGTCAGTTTTTCTGTTTCAACTCATCAGACTAAAGGAATTCTTGATTATATTCATTTCGATCTTTGGGGTCGTTCTAGATTTCCTTCTATTGGAGGTTGTGAGTACATGATTACCTTCATTGATGATTTTTCTCATAAAGTTTGGGTTTACTTCTTGAAACATAAGAATGAAGCTTTTGAGTTTTCAAGAAGTGGAAAGTCTTGGTTGAAAACGAAACTGGCAAGAAAATCAAGAAACTTAGAACTGACAATGGATTGGAATTTTGTAGTGGTGAGTTTGATCAACTTTGTGCTAATCATGGTATTGCAAGACATTTAACTATTCCAGGTAAACCTCAGCAGAATGGTGTGGCAGAGCGTATGAATCGCACTATTTTGGAAAGAGCCCGTTGCATGCTTTCAAATGCAGGTTTATGGAATAAGCGTGCTTTATGGGCTGAGACTGTTTCTACAGCCTCTTACTTGATTAATCGCTCTCCAAATTCAGCCATTGACTTTAAGATTCCAGAAGAGGTTTGGTCAGGTAAACCAGTTGATTATTCTAATTTAAAAATTTTTGGTTGTCCTGCTTATGCTCATGTTAGCGATGGAAAATTAGAGCCTAGAGCAAGAAAATGCATATTTGTTGAGTATGGTTCAGGTGTTAAAGGATATCGTTTATGGTGTTCTGATTCTCGCAAATTAATCATTAGTCGTGATGTTACTTTTCATGAAGATGCTTTACTTTCACCTGGTAGTGACAGTGATGGTTGTTCATCCACAAATGAATCTGAAATTTCTGAAACTCCTGAAAGGAATGCAGAATTTGATGTAGTTTTACCTACCATTGATAATGATTCTTCTAGTGGTTCTTCTTCACAACCAATTTCAGCACCTAATGGTACTTCGTCACAACCAGTTTCTGCATCTCCTAGTACTAATGATCATTGTATTGCTCGAGATAGACCAAGGAGGAACACTCAATTACCTGCTAGATATCGTGACACTGATAATATGGCCTGTTATGCTCTTCTTGCTGCACAAGATATTTGTGATACTTTTGAACCTTCTTCTTATTCTGAAGCTATCTCATGTGAAAATTCTTCTAAGTGGTTGACAGCTATGAATGAAGAAATTTTGAGCCTTCATAAAAACCGTACATGGGATTTAGTTAAGCTTCCACAAGGTAAGAAACCTTTAAAGTGCAAATGGATTTATAAGAAGAAGGATGGTATTTCTGGAGTTGAACCTGCAAGATGGAAAGCCCGTTTAGTGGTAAAAGGTTTTGACCAAAGAGAAGGTATTGACTTCAATGAAGTTTTTTCTCCTGTTGTGCGCCACTCTTCCATTCGGGTTATGCTTGCTTTTGTTGCTTTATTTGACTTGGAATTAGAGCAACTTGATGTTAAAACTGCCTTCTTACATGGAGATTTAGAAGAAGAGATTTTTATGACACGACCTGAGGGTTTTGCTAATCCTGGAAAAGAGGATTTAGTTTATCATTTGAAAAAGTTTCTCTATGGTCTTAAACAAGCTCCTAGGTAGTGGTATAAAAGGTTTGATTCCTTTATGATTGCACAACAGTATTCTCGCAGCAATTATGATAACTGTGTTTACTTCAAACAGTTTCCAAATGGTTCATTTGTTTATTTGCTGCTCTATGTTGATGATATGCTTATTACTTCTCATGACAAGTCACTCATTAAACAGTTGAAGGCTCAACTTAGTCATGAGTTTGAGATGAAAGATCTTGGTCCAGCTAAGAAAATTCTTGGGATGGAAATTCAACGTGATCACAAAGCTGGTACATTATTTCTATCTCAGAAAAATTACATTGAGAAGGTACTTGACAGATTTAATCTCAGTAATTGCAAACCTGTTTCTACACCTTTTGCCTCACACTTTAAGTTATCTTCAAGTCAGTGTCCTATTAATGAAGAAGACAAAGACTATATGTCTCGTATTCCTTACTCTAGTGCGATTGGTAATCTCATGTATGCTATGATTTGCACGGACTGATTTAGCTCATTCTGTTAGCGTTGTTAGCGGATTTATGCATAATCCTGGCAAAGAGCATTGGGATGCAATTAAGTGGATTCTTCGTTATTTGAAAGGCACTTCTAACTTTGGCTTGATGTTTGATAAGAATAAAGTGAAGACAAATGATGCCCTTGGGTTTGTTGATTACGATTATCTTTGGTGATCTTGATAAAAGAAGGTCAATTTACGGATATATCTTCTCTTTATGTGGTTCTGCGATCGGTTGGAAGGCATCCTTACAGCCTATTGCCGCTCTTTCTACTCTTTGAAGCGGAATATGTTTCAACCATGAAGGTGTTAAGGAAGCTATTTGGTTGCAGTGCATTTTTCGAACTTGGCTTTAAGCAGGATACTCTTACTGTTTATTGTGATAGCCAGAGTGCTATTTTTTTGACCAAGAATGATATGTATCATGCCAAGATCAAGCACATTGATATCAAGTACCACTTTATTCGTGATGTTGTCGCTGAAGGACAAATTGTTGTGGAAAAGATACATACTGATGATAATCCTGCAGACATGTTGACCAAGACACTTTCAAATACCAAGTTCAAGCATTGCCTTGACTTGGTTGGCATTCATGGTGCTTAATTGCCCTTCGGGGTTTTTTTGGAAACAATTCATTATGGATTTTGAGTCAAGGGGAGGTTTGTTAGAGATAATCACGGATTGCCTCAATATCCAATATCTCAACTTACCAACAGTATAATCTTTCCAAATCTCGGATTTTATTTGGCTATATATGCCAACCCCATTGTACATGTAATCTTTGAACCAAATAGTGCATTTGTCTCCCGTGGTTTTTTTCCCGCAAGGGTTTTCCACGTAAATCTTGTGTGTCCCGTTTTTGTGCGTGTGTTTTGCATCTACAAACCCTAACACTATGTCCTCTCTAGGCTTGATAAATTCCTTGAGAAGGAGGGATTCATGATTTTCTTTAAGCACATTATAATCATTTTGAAGTGAATCATGCTCAAGCTTCAAAATATTATATTTTGCTTTCTCTTTCCCAAGATAATCATTGAGCTCCTTTAACATATCCATAAGTTCATCATAAGATGGCTCATCATCGTTATCATCATTTACCTCAATTTTACCTTTAGCCATAAAGCAACGAGTTAATGATGAAAGAAATTGTTGCTCATCGTCACTTGAGATAGAAGTTGAGGTTTCTTCATCACTTGAGGTAGAGGTGAAGGATTCTTCTACCAAAATGCATTCACCAATGCAATCTTCATTTGTTGATGTGGATGAATCATATATTTCTTGAAGTTTGACCCACATCTCATGAGCGCTCTTGAGATTGCAAATTTTGTTGAACACATCTACGCTCACAACACTAAATAAAACATTAGTAGCTTGAGCGTCGAGATGTAGGCATTTCTCTTCTCCTTTAGTTGGAGCAAATTCATTCAACCGAAGAGAAAAGCCAGCATCTACGATCCACCATATTTGGGGGCTCATGGATTTAAAATGAGAAATCATAAATAATTTTCATGATGCATAATTTGAGCCATCAAAAATATATGGATCGGTGTAGTGCACTAAATCACTAGTCGTCATCCTTACTGTCTAGACAGTAAAGCCTAATAAATGAGAGACCAAGCTCTGATACCACTTGTAAGATCGAGGATGCCGACTAGAGGGGGGGTGAATAGGCGGTTTTAAAAATTCTTCTCACTAAATACACACTTTATTTATCTCTATGTCAAAACCTAAACAATAATCAATGCGGAAGCGACAAACTAAGGTTTTGACAAATTAAAGCCTAAATCAACTAGGCTTACTAAGTGCACTAGCTAATTATGTCTCTACTAAAGAATATACAATCCTAAAGACAATCAAGCAATTTAATTCTAAGAATGTAAATTGCAACAATGTAAATAGAGAACTGAAAGCAAACATAAGGAGACACACCGATGTTTTACCGTGGTGTTCGGAGACTTGCCGGTCTCCCCTAATCCACGTTGAGGCAAGCCCAAACCACTTTGGACCGGCTCCACGAATTGAGCACCCGCCTCGATTCCACTAGTGGTAGCTCTTTCCCCCTCCGGGTAGGCGAGCTCCGACCTTCACAACTTTGCCGGGCCTTCTCACAATCTCCTTGAGAAGGTCACCGTGCACGACGCCTCCACACGCCGTCTAGGAGTCGGCAAACACCAAGAGTAATAAGCCAAGCCCTCTAGCTTGAATCTCACCAAGTGCAACACATGCACAAGGATGCTCAATCCTTCTCTAGATGCAACACATGCAACTAGAGGCTTCTCTCCTTGCTCACAAAGTGCAACACATGCACAATATGGAGGAGAGGCTCACACTATCTCAAGAGAAAGCAAATCAACACTAAAGAGATTCTACTCAAGAAATTCTAAATCAAATTCATCTCAAATCACTCAAATATGGCACTACGAGCTCTTGGGGTTTTGCTCTCACAAGAATACCTCAAATGGGTGCTAGAACAGCCACAAAACCCTCCTAGCTCGGCCCCTTTTATAGCCCCTCAAGAAAACTAGCCGTTGGAGGGTCAAATAGGGGAAAAACGCAGCAAACCCGGTGCTACCGCCCTACTAGGGCCGGTAGCACCGGCCTTTAGGCCAACGGTCACTTCTGTGCATTAAAAACACCAAAAACTAACCGTTGCTACAGTACCCCGGTGCTACCGCCCATCTAGGACCGGTAGCACCGGCCATTTCCATCAAAAAACACTTCTCTAGAGTTTTTACACCGCCTCTGGGCCGGTAGTACCGCCGCCCATGTAGGGGCGGTGCTACCTTTGTCAGAGTCACTAAAACGCTCATAACTTTTTACTCCAAACTCCGATTTAGGTGATTTTTGATTCTATGCGAAGCTTATCACGAGGGCTACAATCTCCACCCATTTTCAAGATTTAAGCAACCATATATATTTTTAAATATCACAAAAATAAAGACTCTAATGTAGTCATTCAAGTCTAAAATTTGATTTCTCGAAATCCCTCACATAGACTTGATCAAGGGCATGACTACAAGCTAGAGGGAGTCAATAAGATAAAATTTTATGCCATTTTGTGATCAACTCATGATGAAAACCAATTTGCAAAACACATTTGCAAATAAACCGAGAACCCATGAGATCAATCCTCTAGCCATGTAAGGATCAACACATAATCCCGACACTTTGCAAAACACATTTGCAAATGCCAATACATGCTCTAGGATCAAAACCATAACCTCTAGATTATTTGCAAATAGAAAAATTATAAACTTTACTTAGCCTTGTGATGATCAACACATGATCAAATCACAAGCTAAAACATCGATGCATGAGCTCTCATCTTTTGCAACATGTGCAAACTTAGCTTTATGCAAAAACCATATAAACCAAATTACATGAGCTATCTCCTTTTTGCAACACATGCAATTTCATAGCTCCATGCAAAAACCAAATCGATTAAGATTCAATAAGAAGCAAGCATGAGCTCCCTTATTTGCAACACATGCAAATACTTAGCTCATGCAAGAACCAAATAGAGAGTGAGCTAGAGTGAACCAGATTGAGTTCATCAACACATGATGAAGCTCAAGCTATAATACTTAACCCCTCTTAATAGTACGACACCTAACTAGCAACCCGGTCTCCCATCCAAACACCGAGACCGGTAAGAGACTAGGAACACATCCTTAGCCCTAGCTAGTTATACCTTTGCCTCTAGCACATCCACTTGGAGCTTTTATGATTTCCATCATCTTCTCTCCATGTCGGGATCTTTGTCTTATTCATCAACACATGATGAACTCTCCTGTCTTAGCTTCGGGATCCTCTCTTGATGCTCATCAACACATGATGACGTCCTTTTCCCGTTCATCCATCTCAAACTTGCACTTAACCTATTTCAAACTCATTGAAAGTGTTAGTCCAAAACACATGGTTGTCTCAATCATCATTGCACTCCATTAACACATAATGGATGCTCCCAAGATCCTTTGATCTTTTCCTTTGATGATTGACCACGACCCAAAGACAAATGATTGAAAGATTAATTGTGTCTTCAGTATACTAATGCAACTAATGCTTCATATACACAAGAACTTTCGATTGCCCTAGGATCAACAAAGTGAACTATCAACACATGACTAGTTCTTTGTTGATTGAATGGCAACATAACACAATTTAAATTGTCATGAGTATATATTAACTACACAAGTTTCATATACCCAATATGATGGTTAGTAATGATCCATATATGTTTGAGTGATAGAAATGGGATCAATACATTTAAACCATCAACTATAGAATAAACTCCTTTAGGTATGTGCATATAACAAATTGATCATAGAATCAATACGCACATAATCTATCTTAGATTGCATATGAGTTTATCCTATATTTGCATGAGTATATTACAACTACACAAGTTATATATACTCTAACGATTGTTTCAAAGTCTTGATACTTTATATGTTATTTAGTAATAAGATATGGATCGATACTATTGAAACAACAAGTTAAATTATAAACTCCCCCTAGATGTGTGCATTCATGTAATATATGAATTAGGAACATAATGCACATATTTGGACTAAAAGCAACGGAAGAGTTCATACTTTAACTTGAATCCTAAATATGCATTCAGATGATAGAGTGCATACAAGTGCATACCTTAGTTTTTCCATTTTCCATCCAAATATGAGACTAATAAGAAGCTCACCAAAAGAGTTAGTCTTATAAACGATTTGTCATTACTTAACAATTGAGACTAATCAATATTATGATTATCAAAAGAGTTAGCCTCAATATTAGATTTGTCATTAACACCAAAACCAACTTAATGGAGCTTGAACTTTCACAAGAGCTACCACTAGCTCTTGTTGCACAATTTTTGTCACTTCTAGATCTTTTGCTGTAATCATGCAAGAATTTTCACTTTCACTTATATGTCCACTGCGAGGAGTGGGGACGCCTGTGTTCCTAGTGGATTTGTGAAGGGTTCCCCTGCCGCGAGGTTTGGGATCATTTTTGGCCCTTGGCGT
Organism: Otatea glauca; assembly: GCA_036346275.1. Taxonomy (NCBI): domain Eukaryota; kingdom Viridiplantae; phylum Streptophyta; class Magnoliopsida; order Poales; family Poaceae; genus Otatea; species Otatea glauca. The sequence goes on from CM070725.1 coordinate 40,082,020, forward strand.
GATTTTTGGATAACAAACAGGTAAGGGATGGAATTAGACAAGGATGAAGGATTTTACTTTAGAGATTTGATGCAAATGTTGCAAAAATTACATTTTGGAGCAGGAAATCCGGTACTACCGCCCATACTGGACCGGTAGTACCGCTTCAGGTCGGTACTACCGCTATGGCACAGGCGGTAGCACCGGACAGTTGTGAAGCGGGTCCTCCAAAATGTAAAATTCATTTTTTTGATTAGATCAGGCTATAGAGATGTGTCGAATGTCATCACAATACACCGATCTACTCATTTTAACAACCGATTTCAAGTCTAACTTCATACATTTGGCATCAAACACTAAAATTGATCATGAGAGTCCTAGGGAAAAAACTTTGAAGAGAATGCAACGGGGAGGAAAGAGATAGATACCTTGAGAGGATTAGGGTAGTTGAAGATGAGAGGAACCTTGAGGATGTCAAGGATTTAAGAAATTTGTTTTTGGAGATATTGGGAGATATATATATATATATATATATATATATATATATATATATATATATATATATATATATGAGCAAACCCTAATTTTGGAGAGGAAGGAGGCAAAGATTGAGGTGTAACCGGCCAAGAGGAGAGGAACCGCTAGCCACATAGAAGACTTCTTAAGACTAGCCCCACCGGACATATCCGGTGCTACCACTCTTCTATGGGCGGTGCTACCAGTCATTCAGTGCTGCTGAGCGCATGGCACGATAGTACCGACTTGGAACTGACAGAAACTGTAAATTCAGATTTTGAGTTGATAAATTGCTCTGATGTATTTCCAAACCACTTGAAATCATGCATGAGCATTTCCAACCCATCACTAGATCATCTCATACAGATTCAATATAGTTTTTTTTTACCAAAATAGCCTTTTGGAGGAATCAAATAGCTTATTTTGAGCTAAAACTTCAATTTGAGGAGAAAAAGCTCCAAGATTGGTTGATTGAGCTTGAAATACTTGTGGAACATTAGAAACATGTGTAATTATAATTTCATAATCCATCAAAGTTTGCCTTATCCAAAGTAATTAAGCGCAATAACTACCGACTAATATATATTCGGCTTCGACGGTGGATAGGGCAACGAAATTTTATTTCTTGAAAAACCATAAAATAAGGGATCTACCTAGGAATTGACAACTTCTCGATGTGCTCTTTCTATCCACTTTGCAACCCGCATAATCCGAATCCAAATATCCAATTAAATCAAACTTATCACCTTTAGGATACCATAAGCCTATATTTGAGGAATACTTTAAATATCTTAGAATTCTTTTAACGCCCACTAAATGACACTCTTTAGGAGAAACTTGAAAACGTGCACACATGCAAACGCTAAACATGATATCGGTCCTAGATGCGGTAAGATAAAGTAAACTATCAATCATAGAATGATAAAGCTTTATCTACCGGTTTACCTCCCTCATTGAGATCTAGGTGCCCGTTGGATGCCATAGGTGTCTTGATGGGCTTTGTGTCCTCCATACTAAATCTTTTTAGTAAATCCTTCACGTATTTGGTTTGGCTCACAAAGGTCCCATCCTTGAGTTGTTTGATTTGAAGTCCAAGAAAATAGCTCAATTCATTGATCATAGACATCTCAAATTCACTAGACATCATATCACCGAATTCTTTGCAAAAATCTTGGTTAGTAGAACTAAATATAATGTCGTCAACATAAATTTGACATACAAAGAATTCTCCATCAATTATTTTAGTGAAGAGTGTTGTATCAACCTTCCCAATTTTAAATCCTTTTAAGAGTAGAAAGTTTCTAAGACACTCATACCATGCTCTAGGAGCTTGTTTGAGTCCATATAGCACCTTAGAGAGCTTATACACATGGCTAGGATTTTTAGGATTTTCAAAACCGAGAGTTTGTTCTACAAATACCAACTCGGATATTTTTCCATTTAGAAAAACACTCTTCACACCCATTAGAAATAATTCAATATTGAAACAAGATGCAAAAGCTAACAAGATGCGAATGGCTTCTAATCTAGCCACAGGTGCAAAGGTTTCACCGAAATCCAAACCTTCGATTTGAGTGAAACCTTGTGCCACCAATCTTGCTTTGTTTCTTACCACTATACCGTTTTTATCTTCTTTGTTCCGAAAGACCCATTTTGTACCAATGACATTGTGGTCCTTAGGTCTTTCAACTAGAGTCCAAACGTCATTTCGGACAAAATTATTTTGTTCTTCATATATAGAGTTCACCCAATCCAAATTATTTAAAGCTTCATCTACATAAGAGGGTTCAAAAGAAGACACAAAAAAGTAGTGTTCACAAAATAAAGCAACACGAGATCGAGTTTGAACATCCTTACTAACATCACCCAATATTTGATCTATTTGATGATCTTTTGAGATTGCATGATGAATTCTTGGAGGTATGGCTTGAAGTTTTTGATCATCCTCCTTTTCTTCCACTTTAATTGGTTGAGCTTGACTTAGTGTAAGGGAAGTAGAAGGCTCAACTTGAGTGGATAGAGGTCGATTGTCTTGGTCCTTCTTTGGATTGATATCTCCAAAAGTCATATTATTCATTGCTTGTCTCAATCCTTCGTCACCTACATCATCCACATTTTCTTGCTCTTATTGAGAGCTATTAGTTTCATCAAATTCAACATCACACGTTTCTTCAACCAAAACCAGTATGCCTTGCTATTCGAAGAGTAACCAAGTAAAAATTCAACATCGCACTGGCTTTAAAATTTTGAAAGATGAACACCCTTTTTCAAAATATAATATTTGCAACCAAAGACACAAAAATAAGAGGTGTTTTGTTTTCTTTCAATGAGAAGCTCATAGGAAGTCTTTTTCAAACGACGATGCAAATAAAGATAGTTTGTGGCATGGCAAGCGGTATTGATAGCTTCCGCCCAAAAATTATTAGAAGTACCATACTCATCAAGCATTATCCTTGCCATTTCAATTAATGTTCGATTTTTCCTTTCTACAACTCCATTTTGCTCTGGAGTGTAGGTAGCGGAAAGCTCGTGCTTTATTGTAAGTTCATCATATTAATCTTCGATTCTTGTATTTTTGAACTCGGAACCATTATCACTACAGATTTCCTTTATTTTGAAATCAAACTCATTTTGAGCCCTTTTTACAAAACTTTTAAAAATACTGGAGACTTCGGATTTGTCATCTAAGAAGAAAATCCAAGTATATCTCGAGTAATCATCTACAATAACTAAACAATAAGAATTGCCCCCGATACTCTTATAGGTTGTTGGACCAAACAAATCCATATATAAGATCTCTAATGGCCTAGATGTGGACATGATACTCTTGGAAAGATGAAAACTAGCAACTTGATTACCATCTTGGCAGGCACTACACAATTTATTTTTCTCAAACTTCACATCTTTCAAGTCCACAACTAGATCGTGCTTAAAAAGCTTTTTGAGTTGAATCATCTTAACATGATCTAGCCTTCTATGCCATAACAAACCCAAGGAGGTTTTCGCAATTAAACAAGTTTGAAGGCATGATTCATTTGAGGTGAAATCAACTAAATAAAGATTTTCAAATCCAAAGCCTTTGAACACCAAGGAGTTATCATTCTCTTTTGAGATTACAACACCATCTCTAGAAAATATGCAATTAAGATCAAGATCACATATTTTAGCAACAGATAGCAAGTTAAAATTTAGAGTTTCAATTAATGAAACATTTGAAATGGAATGGTCGTTAGAGATAGCAATTTTACCCAATCCTATTACATTTCTCTTGCTATTGTCACCAAATGTGATCTTATCATGTTAACCACTCCCAATTTCAAGTGTAGTGAACATATTCCGGTCTCCGGTCATGTGTTGAGTGTAACCGCTATCTAACACCCAATGCCATCCACCGGTTTTATAGTTCACCTACAAAAGAAAAATTAAACATTTTTAAGTACCCAAATTTGTTTAGTAACCAAGGTTTTTGGTACCCAAATGGCATTCTTTTTGCGATCAAGTATGGGAGTGCCATCAAATTTAGCAACTACTTTACTATTTCTAGTTTTCCTAAGAACATAGCATAAATCATAAACATTATTCTTAGGAGCTTTTCCTAATGAACAATCTTTTGCTATATGTCCCACATCGTGACACTTATAGCAAAGCTTCCCATTAGACCTCACAAACCATGGAGCCTTATGACTCACTTTCTTACCCTTCTTGGGAATGAACCCAAGGCCTTACTTGTTTAGGAGCATCGTTGATCACTTAGAATTTTGTCAAGGGTTACTTTACCCTTGAAGCATCGATCCAAGCTCTTACTTAGCTTGGTTACTTGCTCCTTGAGCTCAACATTCTCAACAAGTAAACTATTGCTATCATGGATAGAAATAGAACTTGAGCTAGAAGGCATGATAAGCAAGTCATCACATGAAGTTGTCATGCTAGTTTTTAATATATTGCAAGAAGAATCATTTACTCTAGGCATAACATCAATGAGATCACAAGAAACTCCTAAATCAATTTTGGACTTCGATGGATCCTTGAGGAGTTTTATGAGCTTCCTTTAGCTCCTCGTAAGAGTCTTTGAGAGAAAGAAACTATTTTCTCAAAGTCTTATACTTTGACTTCTCTTTGCTAAGGTATCCAGTTAAATCTTCAAGCATGTCCATAAGTTCATCATAGGAAGGTTCACCATCGTCATTGGATTTTACCTTATCTCCTTTTGCCATAAGACAAAAAGGAGTGACGAACGGTGATGTAGCTTCCTTTATGGTGACTCCGACGAGTCCCTTCTTCTTGGAAGGGGTGTTATCATCGGATGAGTCAAAATTCAAATACTCTTGTTCGAAATCCCACTCTCTAATATGAGCCTCACCCTTACCAAATAATTTTTTGGTAAATATGGCCCCGCAAATGCGACCCCTGGCCCGCAAATACGCCACAGGGGCTATATGCCCACAAATATTTTCATTGGGGCTATATACCCGTAAATATTAGCAATAACATTAGCAATGCCCGCAAATAATTCTGAAATTATTTTTTAAGGGGCCCAATTCATGGTCAAAATAATTCTAAAAAATTAATATTGACCTGAACCGCTAATAATATTTTTGCAGGACCCATATTTGCGGGCTCATATTTGTGGTAAAAATATAACACAATTGGGCCTGCAGAATATATTTGAGGATCCATATTCTGTGGGTCATATTCTGCGAGGGGCAGAATATAACACAATATATTTGAGGAACCAATTACCGTCAATCATTTTTTTTTACGGGCAATATTTTTCACTGTCGTAGGTGGCCATGAAATATTTTTTCAACGGCAATCCAAAACGCATTAAAAAAAGTGCACGTGGTACTGTAGCAATGTTGTGCTACGGTACCATAGCATTTTTTTTTTTGCTTTTTAAAAAAAATGTTTTGCAACGGTGGGGAGCAGCTGCATTTGCTTGCAGTGCTCTCCGTGCGCTGCACTATGCAAAAAAATTAGCACGGGTTTAATTTTGAAAGAAAAGTTCTTTAAGGCTATAACACTGAAAAATTCTGCGAAATGTGCGGGCTACATACATAGTTGTTTACGTTGTAAAGATACTTTAGTTTATGGCGAGTGCTAGGAATCGAACGTTCGATCTGAAATGTTTTATCGGATGCATCGGTGCAACATTTTGTGATAATGCGTGTAACAATTGTAATCACCGTGTGCAATATTTTTTTAATCGACATTCGTACTGTTATTCTACGTTTTTGTTGCACACGGTGATTACAATTGTTGCATGCATTATCAAAAAATATTGCACCCGATACGCATCGACATTTATACTGTTATTCTACTTTTTTGTTGCACACGGTAATTACAATTATTACACATATTACGAAAAAATATTGTATTCCATCGAGGGTCCGATTCCTAGTAGTACCATTAGTTTATACATACGTAACGTCTCCAAGTCTCAAAGATATCATGGACGTAGCTTAGATGTGATACGAACCTTTGAATTTTTTTTCTAAGGTTCTCATGACAGGGCCTACCGTAACTGTGCGATTGGCAAGTTGCCTGATTTGTACCAGCTACTGGGGACAAAAGGTTTGCTCATGGTCGGAATTTCTCTTTGCTAGTGTCATGACTGATGGATGTTTCAATCATTTCCTTTTCTTTCTTTCTTTGTTTTTGCGTTGCACACTTTCATGGCAGTATAGTAGGCTCGAATCCATCACTTTTCTAGTTACATGACAAACATTTTTTTCGGCTATAAATTTTTTGAAAATATAATTTCCAAAATAATCTACTGGGAGCGGAGCGCTTACCGAGCATTGCTACCTCGGTAGCATTAATGAACCGATTTATTTAAGCAAAAGTTATTAATTAAGGGATTGATTAATTAAGTTGTTAATTAATTAAAAGTGAATAATTAATGTCACAATTTCTTGCCGAGCCATGAGACCCCGGTAGGAACTTGCCTCGGTCCTCCAACGCAGTAGGTGACATATGTCACCTGTTGACGTTTTCATGGTCAGGAAGAAAATTATTTTGTAATTACATTTAGAAGAAAGCTAATTTAAAAAAAATTGTCCGAGTTCTAGAAAAGTGATCACTTCAGTAGGCTCGCGGTACACGAAGTGACCTGAAAAAATCAAAGTTTTTTTGTCCGAGTCCTAAAATCCAGTCATTTTATTTGGTTGGAGTGCAGTTTCACGGTCATGCTTGAATGGACTTGCATATACTATGTGATGCAAATCCAAGACAGAAGTTCCAACCAAGAAGCAACTCTCTAGCTCTGGAGTCTGGAGAATAAGTGAAAAGAAGAGAGAAAAGAGGGCGGGGCCAATACCATGAGATCCAAGACCAACCAGAAGACAACGCGTTGATGGCCACAAATCCAATCGAACAGTCCGAGGCAGAGGCGAGTGAGCTACGTTTTAACATGGGTAGCATCCAATGTAGCCACTGTTATGACGGTACTTTATCAGTTAAAGATTGATCGTCGGATAAAAAAAGTAAGGGCTCGGTTCTTCCGTATACTGTTTGAAAAACACTGTAGCATATATTGTATCTGGATACTGTGGTTAAGCACTATTTGATGATTCGATCCGTTAGTTGCTTCGATCCACCAGTATTAACGGCGGTGACTATTTAAGTTGTAGTCACCATGACAACACAAGATCTCTATCCGTTTAACATAGACATAACAGAAGGTCGTAGTACGGAAGCATAGCAGAGGACAGGCAGTGCGACAGACAAGATGCAATCATGCAGCTTCACCATAGGTCTGCCTCCCGGTGCACTGCAGCAAGGCCCCATGCTCCGCGTCTCCTCTGCACATCACCTTGCCGGGTGATGTTTCCTGATCGCCACCGCCACCTGATGGCAATGGGTGTTGTTCCCCCGGTTGCCCAACTCCTTGACAGGTTTGTGCAAAGTGCAAACCTGTCAGATCGTAAGAACTTCACGGGAATTTCACAGTAACAGATCAGTTTTCGTAGAGTTCGTGAGTACTCGTAGAATGAGTAGCTTAATAAACTACTCCATTTGTTTGTGTTTGCGGAAGAGAACGGTTACTGATCTCCACTTCCTTTCAGAAACAAAATGATACTAGATGATAACAGTTGTATGCAGGGTGCAGCAGGATGCATAATTGCTGAACCTTTCCACAGTGATGAGCCATCAAGGGTATATTCGTAACTAGTTCAGACAACTTGAGGGGGGCAAACCGTGCGTTCTCTCGTCTGCAAGGAAGAATAAATGCGACGCAGCGAAAGCTTTGTCCACTGGTCACTGGTCAGCCCTACACATGCCCAATTAATATCAACAAACAAGCTTAGTAGTAGTATCTTATTAGGCACATCTCAAGTCACAGTTGCTTAATCACCTGGTGGACTAAAATAAGGAGCAGGCCAGTTGACCACACTCACCACTCAAGATCATCATAACCTGAGGTCAATCTCCAATTTGTACTATCTTATGACCATCGATCTCTTCGTGCTTAAGAAATGCTTGCAAATGCAGTAGATAATGTAGCATCAATGTCCATTTTACCGATCACTAGGGACGAAACATAGCTCTGCAAAGGTGAGTTGAGGTTTCATTTCTCAGAGGGAGTGGAGGACTTAAGTTCAGGTTTTACTTTTCGTCTAAAACCGTTCGAATTTCGCCAAATTCGCTCGTACCTCTCCGGTTCGGAAAAAGATTTCGTTTGGTCTACCGCTCAAGTTCAAATTCAAATTTAAAAAAATCGGAAAATTTGAAAAAAAATTATCTAAAAATTCCCTAAAATTATTGTTAATAGCTTTATGACCTCTAGCGTGAATATTTTTTTAAAAAAACGAAGTTTGGAATTTTACAATATTTTTTGCAATTTATCTCTTTTTTTCCAATTTTTTCAATATGTCGCCGATTTTCCAAGAAAACCATGATTTTTTCATTCGAATTTCGCTCCGCTAATTGACCAGATTTCAAATTTGTTTGACTTTCGAAACCATTCGGTTTTTCGCGAATTTCGGTACCGTCCGCTCGTCGAAAAACGAGGTCAAAACGGTATTATTAACCCTGCTTGAGGTTTCTCATTCAAGCCTGCAAATATATCCCTCCGTACAATGTTAAATGGAGCAAATTTTTGTTCTTTTGTAAATGATGTGGAAGCACTTCCGGTGCAAATGTACTGATATTATTTGCATGTGAAGGCACTAAATATTTGTATGTACACATTTTAGCATACCAAAATTTGTTCTTCTAAATGACATGGATTACTCTGTATTTAGAACATGTATTATTTGACATTGGTTTCTACATACCAGCCCGTTTGGAACGCAAAAATCTTATAAAAATTTTATAAAATAATTATAGAAAACAATTCAATTCGCACAAAAACAACAACAAAAAAAATCCAGCTTTCCAAATGGGACCAACCAGAAGCATAATTTGGAAATATCATTTCTTGGGACTCAGAACACCATAATTTCGCAAATCTGCGCTGTAGTACGCACGGGAGCAACGAAAGCAATTGCGCTTCGTAAATCGTAAATATAGTAAAACTCAGTCCTTCCCAGCGGCCAAAAAAATGAAACCAACCTCTTCACTACACGCATAACCAAACTGTCAAGCCCTTAATACCAAACAGGATTAACTGCTTAACACTCCGTCTTCTTAACATAAAGATAGAACAAAGTAACGTTAACTCTATCGCACCATTTTCCATTTCCAGCATCCCAGCCGTCCACGTAACGGCAACGAACGTCCTCGGGGAAACCCCAAAAAATATCGCAGGAACCAACCAAAGAAGCCGCGAAACGGCGCGTATTTACAGACAGTTGCTCGCCGGCGCCGGCGCCGGCGGCCGCGGCTGTGGCTGGGCGGCCGGCGGGAAGCTGCGAGACGCCGCGAACAGCGCGGCGAAGGACGACGGCCGGTGCTCGGGCACGGCGACGGCGGTGTTGCTAGCTGTGGCTGGTGCGGCAACGGGGGCCGAGGTGGAGGCGGCGGCGGGGTTGGAGGCGACGCGCTCGCAGGAGGGACACATGGAGAGGGTGGTGGCCGGGAGGTGCATGTAGAAAGGGTGCGCTGTCTTGAGTGCACGCAGCTCGGCGAGCTCCTTGTGCAGCCGCCGGTTCTCCTCCGTGAGCGTCTCGCAGCAGCGCTTGAGGTACTCGCAGTCCACCTCCGTCTGCTTAAGCTTCGTCCTGTGCGCGTCGACGGAGAAGGAAAGGTTAGCGTTGTACGTGGAGAGGATTTTAGACAAGGATTAGGAGACGAAGATTTCTATGCATGAACCTGGCTCTGCGGTTCTGGAACCAGACTTCCACTTGGCGCGGCCGGAGGTTGAGCTGCTTCGCCAGCGCCACCTTCTGCTTCTGCTCGCCGCCGGTGAGACGAAGCATGAACGTCGAGTCAGTGTACTGAGTACTGAAATGAGGGTTGATTTTTCATGGATATATGCTTACGGGGTTAAGGGTGCTGTGCTCCTTGAAGCTCTCCTCAAGGAACGCGGACTGCTCCTTGGAGAGGCGCAGCTTCTTGCGCGCGGACGCGCCCTCGTCGTCGTCGCTGGCGCGGGAGGACGACCGCTCGCCGCCGGCCTGCGCGGCTGCCTCGGCGGGGTCCCGGCGTCCGCGCGCAGTGAGCTCCAACGGGAAGGAGCCGGCGCTGTCGTTGGGCGACGACGACAAGGCTGCCGCTGCTGGGTCACCCTGCCCATCCTCCTCCTCTTCCATCCCCGCCGCCACCGACGGCGCCCGGTTCACGTCGAACCCCCGCGCAGACGCCTCCGAACGCCCTGCCAAGAACCAAGAACGGCCCCCACCGTCACGACACCATTTCGCAAGCAAAGCAAGAGCAGCTAAAGTAAACAAACAAGAACCCCACTCACCGCTCTCGGAAGGCCACCGGAGCCCCAGGTTCGACACGAGGCTAAGCCGCACGGACGGCTCCGGCGAGGCCGTGGCCGCCCACCTCCTCGCTCCCACCGTCACCTCCCTCCTCCCCCTCTCCCCCTCCTCTCCCCTCCACGCCCCGACCCCGACCCCAAGCCCAAGCACCAGCTCCGGCCTCCCCGCATCCGCCATGGCCGCCTCCCCCAGGCTCAGCCCCAGCTCCATCACACCGACCAGAACCAACAAAACCACAACCAAAATTGCAAACACCAACACGCGAGACTAACGATGATTTATAGCAGCGCGGTTATGGAGACTAGCTAAGCTAGCTAAGCCCGGACAGGAAGAGGACTCGGGCTTTGACCACGAGACAGCGGTTTGACGAGCGCACGTGAGTGACCCGGCAAAAGGGAGCAGGCAGGGTAGATCGAATCATAAGGGCAGGATTATAAAAAAAACCGGCGAGGCATGGGAGGTTTGGAGAAGTTTTTTACTTTTGCAGGGCCCTTGTCAACTTTATTTTATATATAGAAATAGCCTCTAGGTGAGGAATTTTTTATTTTTTGTTCACATCGCAGCGTAGAAGACCCACTACTAACGTATGTCACAATAGGTTGACCGATCGCGGCATACGATAAGACCAGTGTTATTATCGAGCTCTCGCAACTCAGAAGAAGGTACCGAGCTCGAGGCGTGCTCGGAAGGATGTCATTCCTACCGCACTGTCTGTTGCGGCGTCCTAGCTCTTCTTGTGTTGCCACGCTTTCCTCCTCGCCCGTCTAACCCGCCGCAGCGTCTCCGGGTGTAGCAAGGAAAAGTTGTTACCTGGCACGTCGTCCAAGGTCATAAAAAAGCTATTTTTGTAATTTCAAACAAAAGAAGATCATATTTACCAAAAAAAATAAAGCCTTGGGACATAGAAAATGGATTACTCGGCGGATTCTTGGCGTTAAACAAAAAAAAAAGGAAGAAGAGGCATGGCATGGCAGGAAGTGCAGTGCGGTGCAGTGGTGCAGCATGGGCCAGGGCCGGGATAGGGGGTGCTAATAATTATGTTAATCATCACCGAGGGCTACGTATCTTTCCCGTTTCGTGAGTAGCGCCCACGCTCTTTATCAGAAAGCTGGGGATGCAGCTGCTGGCCTGCTGCTCTCTGCTCGCAGCTTGCTTGCTGATCGGTGTGCGCTCGATCATCGAAGATGTGCGTTTTTCTTGGGGAGCGTACAGTTTTTTTTTGGTCTCAGGTGTTGGGACGAAGATGGGATGGAGAAATTCATTTCACTGGAAGCATCAGAACTAGGGAAGAATATTTTCTCCTGGAATACAGAACAATAAGATATTAAAGATGATTAATTTAGTCTTAATTATTATCTTTAAACATTATATTTCAATACATGTATATAAAAAATATCAAATAAAACTGAATATTTATTAGGGTTATAAAGATAATAGCATATTAATTTTATATTAAAGTATAAAATACATCCTATATTTAGGAATAAGATCATTCAAAAAATAGCTTTTTTTACAATTGAACGGAGGGAGAACTGCCGAGGAATGAGATGCATGCTTAAGGCCTTCCATTGCATTCGACTAACTAGTTATCATCCATGTACCCCCACGGGCCCAAAAACACAAAACGATCATGCGATTTGGCAAAAAGAGTCGATGTGCCATTTACATGAACCTTATACGTACGTGACAGTCTCAAACTGGACGTTACTTTTCAATTTATACCTTTTTCACAATTACTAAGCTAATTTCCCATCTTTTTAAGTTAAAAGATCTTCTACAATTTCAAGTGGGATTGGATCAACTCTAACCTGTTCTAATTTTCATAACTTCTTAGTTCGATTTTTATATATTTGGCCACAAATATGTTAATGTATAATTTTGTAGTTTTTTTAAGAGTAAAAAATGTACTGATTAATTTAATGCCGAATCTTGATAGATTTAGATAATAAATTTGAATTTTTATTGAGATAGATTTAGCTCGTAATTAAATTTGAATTTTTATATATATTCAAATTTAATTAGTTGATATTTTCATTTGTTATATGGATTAATTTAATGCCGAAAATTGATTTAATATGAATTAATAATTCTGAAATATATATGTTTTGACTTTGAATTTAAATACTCCAGATTTTATTTTTTTCACACCTTACTTGTTCCACCCGAATTGTCACGTATCCTCAATTTGGCAAATCAAGTACGAAATTCTACATTGATTTTTATCATTGCAATGCTACATTTGTCCATGTATTTTGCTTTGAGCTACCGGCCAGTCGCACACGGCACGATTATACTTTTGCTACAATATATTGGCAGTCAGATTCTTTAACCCTATGTTCCACAAGCTTTGATTGGCGTCCATGTGAATGACTGCATAGAAATGGCAGGAGAAGTTATGACGGAGGCAAGACAAAGAAAAACGAAAAGGAATAGCTGTACCGTGTGCGATTTGATTACTTTCTAGAGTTAGATCGTGGGGTAGTTGGACACATGTATATACACGAGAGGATGGCTTTACATGCGTAGAAACATTGGCCGGAGGAACCAAGGCACGTAAGGTGACTTTGACATGCTTAGATGCTAATTTACTCTCCTCCGATTAACGTTGAACTTTTGTTTTGTTTTTTTATCTATGATTAACATATAAAGCTCCTGGAGGAGCCTTTAAGTACATATATAAATAGATATAGATTTATAGATGTAGTATGATGCTGTCTTGTAGCTTCGTTGTTCACTCGTCCTTTTCTGTATCTGATGTGAAGAAAAGCTTCCATGTTTACTTGGATCACTTGGACTGTAGTATGTAGACTGGAGATATAAGTAGTTTGCGAACGAATATATCAACGACTCTCAGAGACTCGACAGGTACTAGTTGCTACCGGGTTCAAGTCTTGTGCAGCTCGAATTTTAGTGCTTATTTATCCTTTATTAAATTAATTGACACCTAATTCCTCATAGAGTCCTTGAAGGAGTTTCCTTAAGGAATTCCAGCTTACTACCCTTGGGGTTGGTTCGGGGTCAATGATAACAACAAAAAAAATTATCAAAATGACAACGAGAATCTTAGCACGGAGAATTGGCTTTCTAGTTTCCTACACTTTATAATTTCCTATTATCTACTCTGTACTCTATAATACTCCCTCCGTTCAGAAATATAAGGCGTATTTTGACTTTGTACAAGGAATAAGGTTGGGGTGAAGTTGAGAAAGATATGAATGAAAATGACTTAGATACCGCTATTTAATTGTCTTGGAAAATAAGAGATAATATTTTAGTACCGTGGTAATGAATAAATGCATGTAGTTGAAAGAGAATAGATAGGGATATGGTAGGAAAAATCTCATTAAATCTACATACAAGTCTTATATTTTTAAATAAGATCATTCAAACTATAAGGTTTATATTTCTGAACGGCGAGAGTATATAAAGTAGGTTATTAGATCCTGTTTCCCTCATAAAATTACTAAGCACGGCAGGGGACCGAACATGGCATGGGACGCACTATATGTATGTTAGGAATCACATAGAACTACTAGTTCTATAGAGAAACTATAGGAAAGCCTTCTTCCTAGATGGAATGATGAAGACCCTTGTTTGGATTAGGGCATGACATGATATCTCACCTTCAGGCACGCAAATAATTCCAACAGTACATGTCCTAGCAAGCCTAAATCCAGGCTTAAATAAGCAAGCAAGATAGCTAGAGCAGGGGAATTCTTTCGGACGGATGCATGCAGGCACTGCACACGCGCATGATTATGGCCATCAATTCCTCATCCGACGCCATCATCACCTATGGCATGTGTCTACCTGCGTGATATTAAGCAATCCTGTTGATGTGTACAATGGGGACAAACCGATGGGTTGTTCACTCGCTTCAATCATGGAGCATGACGGTGTTGTTTGCATATGGCCGTGCTACTACTTCAGCTCTGGCCTGTGGCCAAACATGGCTTGTTAGTTGTTACTATGATGGCTGGCTTGTGGTTGGATGGGTGGTAATTATATGCGATGGATCACTTGCCCCATGCGCGTACAAAGGGTGCCTATTATAATACAACTATATCCTTGTTTGTACAATAGTAGTAATACCTTGCCCAGTTGTTCCTTTCGTGGCAAAAGCGACTCTTCGGTTCAAGTGGAAAGTAGTGGTCACATACCATCCATCATTTTATCTCATTGAAAATGACCGTGCACCTGATTTCACTAAAGAAAATACAGTAAAACAGCAATCTTCGTTGAAACAGTGTTCCAACTGGAGTAAGGTTAAACAGGACTGCTGCCAAATCAATGTGCCAATACAGAGAATATACTGGTACCAAGTAGTACATGCCTTGCTAATACTAGCTATTACTAGTGTAGTATAGTACTATAGTGTCAGATAGGCGGCCGACACGGCCACACCAGTACGTTCCCACGCGGCCACGCCCCTTGCCACCACCGCCGCCGCTACGTGACGAGATCACGCGCCGTGCCGCAGGCAGCGCGGTTAACTTGCCCCGGCCGCGCGCCCAGGACTGGAGCGGTCGGCACGGGATTTATTGAGCGTTTTCGAGGGCGCCGATACGTGCGCGGGGCCCGTGAGCACACCACCGCGGACAGACGGGTTGGCGCTGTGACGTCTGGTCTGCGCTGGAAATCGTTCCTTATTTAGCTATGTGTATTTTTATTTTTTACAAATCTAGTATTCTAAAGTATGTATTTATAAATTTAGTCTTATCCTCTACCACAGAATACACAGCAAGAGATACCTATCCCGTGCTACGCTCGGGGAGAGTGGAAGGCCACAAGTGCCTTGGGTTCTCGGCCGCCCGCAAGAGCAGGGCATGTCCCACCGAGGCAGAGTTCCTTCCGCGCTCCCCGGGCGCGGTAGCGCTCTCGAATATCTAAACATGGGGTATACATATATGCAGGATATACGAAGGATATGTTCTAGCGATATATATAAACTCCAGATATCACGGGCCTTATTCTATGAGATAAGATATACGCGAAGGTAAAATTTTCATATTAGGAAGGACTCGATCGCTTTTTCTGTACGAGGAAACCAACTCGAGCATGCCTAGTATCTAGGGAAGTTTAGATATACTGTGAAGATCACGCAAGGAAGGATTCCTCATCGCTACGATTTGATATATACCAAACCAACTACAACTCAACCTAAGGCTGGGTTACCCCGACTATATAAGGCCGGGGGTAGGGGTCCTCAAGGCAAGCCTTCGAGACCAGAGAAGAAGAGAAGACGCGTAGCAACCTGAAGCCAACGACCCTCGCTTCGTTAACCTCCCGCCATAGTTTAGCCTTTGCTTAGATTCAATCTTCATTGTAATTAGGGCTAGACAATTCTCTTTGTTCTTGATCCACCCTATACATATATCATCCGCACAAGAAGTAGGGTGTTACTCCATTCAGAGAGCCCGAACCTGTATACATCGTGTGCCACTGTTTTCGTGCTTGACTTTGCTAAACCGAAGGTACAAGTAATTATAAATTTATTGTCGATTTCTAACATTCGACAGTTAGCGCCTCCTCTCAGGAGGTGGCGTGCACACACAGCAACTTGTCCCGTGAGGTGCCTTGCGCGTCGCAGCTCCTCCCGCACTCCGTTGCCCTACCGCAGTGCTGATGGCCTTCCACGCTCCTCAGACGTGGCCACGCTCCTCAGACGTGACAGAAAACATGTCACTTGCTGTGTTTTTCTTGGTAGAAGAAGAGACTAAATTTATAAATTTATACGTGATGAGGTTATATTTGTAAAAAAATAAGATAGAAAGGATTAGAAAAATAATGATTTCACTCCGCTGCGCTGCTCGAGCTGGCCTGGCTCTGAGCGGCCGCTAACTGTTCCCTGTCTCTCTGGTCCATGCTCTGGGCTCAGCAAACGCATCCAACTTGTAGCTGCACCTGCACGATACAACCCCTCCTCCTGTTTTGCCCCCGGCCCGTTCTGCTACACATTGGCCTGTGCAGTTACCGCAGCAGCTGCATGCGCTTGTCCGGGCGGACAGACTCCATGCCTAGCCCCTACAAAGATGGATTGATGGATGGGTAGACGGACGTGATGTAAGCGAGGAGCCGAGGACGCAGATCACTTTGGGCTTATCTTGTTTGAAGGGACCCAGCCGACCTACACGGCACGGACTACCGTTGGTTGGATCCAGAACCTGTCTATGATGCAAATACTGAGCTAGTCGTAGTCTGATGCGTACTAAATACTGCTGTACATATACCGACGGCTACAGCAACCAACGTATCATCTACCGCGTTTATGTTAGCATTCGTGTTGTATCGGGCAATCGGCCCTATCCACTAACTCAAGGACTGGCCCATGCGGCCGTGCTTCCCATCATTTGAGCCGGGGGTCTGCGATGACGTCACACTTGTCGCGCCGGTGTGGCATCGTGAGGGGTCGGTCACCCACGGCAATAATTGAAGCCATGCAGAGCAATCAAAGGCTTTGCGCAGGCGATCAGACGGACGGGAACGCCCACACGACAGCGCGACCCCCCTCCTCTCGCTGAAGCTGTCACTTTTCTTGCCCTGATTTTTTTTTGTGTGCAAATTTAGCTATCTTCCTAATATAATCACAAAAATAGTTCCTCTCGAACTCAAAAGCATTGACAGCGTACCGCTGCAGAGGTACTGTATAGCATGAGTGTACCCATTTAATTAAGCAAAAGTTTTTACTTAAATGGTTAATTAAGTGATTATTTAATTAAAGTGAATGATTAATGATACAGCTGCTTACCAACGCATGAGACATTGGTAGAACTTGCCACGGCTCACCAGTCCGGTAGGTCATATGACGCTTATCGGTCTGAAAGAAAGTTATTTTTATAATTATGTTTGGAAGAATAGTAGATTTAAAGAAAAAAGAATTGTCAGGACAAAGAAAAAATTGATAGCTTCCCTCTTGATAGGAGCCGTAGGGAACACAGGTGACGTATGAGACCCTACGAGAGCATAGCGTGCACCCTGCCTGCGGCACTTGGTGGGCCCCCGATCTTAGGCTCCGTCTCGCCCGTTGATCCATCCATCGTGCGGCCACGATCAGCCGTGTACGGACGAGGCCGCAGCAGATGTGCGTGCATGGAGCCCACGCTGTTGTGAGCTTGCGCGCGGTGCAGCGCACACAATTACACATGCACTGATGCATGGTCACGTCGCAGCTGCATTTATTCGAGAAAATCTTTTGACTCGGATGGATAGAATGGATGGTTGAGATGAAACCAAACGAGCAGCCGAGCTGCGTTTTTTTGGCGCGGTGGGAAGATACTGTGTTCGACGAGTGGTTAAAAGATACGGATGCGCATGTCTCCGTTCTAGAAACAGGGTAACGGTCAAGCGAAATCCGACAGCGATGGGTGTGATCTCCGGGCGATACGGCGGCCAAACGCGAGGCTGCGGAGACGTTCGCTTCTGCGATCGTCTGTTGGGGATTGGACATTCGTGCGATTTCGCTGTGTAAAAATCGGGAGGCGTCGTGTAAAAGGGTTAGAATCTCTTGCCCAACCTGCTGAGCGAGACTTGCATTCCATACTCATTGATCGGATCGGTATAGTACGATTGTCAAAGCCGTACTGGGTTTGGTGGTAGGATACGATGGGCGACACATTTTAAAGGACGAATAGGCATAACGTTGACATGACACGATTTTGACACAAATCTTTTTATAGTTTTCACTGTTCCCCTAGCGGCCGCCTAGCTCGTCTAGGCGCTAGGCCTCTCCCTCCCGCCTAGCCGCTTAAACCAATTTTTTTCTGTCTAAGCGATTAGGCGCTAGGCGTCAGTCTGTTACCCGACTAGCGGCTAGGGGAACACTGATAGTTTTTGATAAATATTATAAAAAAGTTTTGGCAGCAAAAGTGAAGCTTGAAGAACTATCTTAACAATACAACAAACACGAGACGGTTCGAGCGTTTCAAGAATACGGAAGAAGCTAGAAGACAAAGCGTCTAGTTCATCTTTTGAAGGGATTAGCAGGGTGCAATGGAATCCACGAGTAAAGATCAGCAACTATCTCGACACATCTTTTGCGAAGAATGAATAAAATGCATTTTCGGCTAATTTTCTCTCTTGCAATAGTACAAATAGACCAGAGCTAGGTCGACACGACACGAAGGTAGCACTACGTGCTAATGAACCGTGCCTAGGCTTGTTGGAGACTAGTCGATCGGCACGACACGACGGGTTGGCTGGGCTGTGACGGCTCAACACGATATAGACCCACGATCTATTATGCCCGTGTTGTGCCGGTGCCCAGGTCTACAGGAGACTTTCGTCAATGCCAACTTGCCGGTCGTATTGCTCTCCCTTTCTTTGAGCCGTGGGTAAACTTAGACTGAGCACTATTTAGAACGTGAGATATTTTGTTGATTCTTACAAAAATTGAATCGTTTTCTGTGAAATTTTTGTGTTCTAAATAGGACATGAGCTTAGGTGCGGAGGGGACGAACGGAATTGCTGTGCTAAGGTGGGGCGCCTCCGTTATACCGTCAGTATGCCGGGCGAACTAGTAGGGGGTCGGTCGCTGCAAGGGCAGCACGGTACGTACATACGTGCATTTCTGCACAGTTTTGTGGCGAATTAAATCCGTGGTTCGTCCCCTATACACGCACACTGCCCCCCCGCGCGACCATTACTGCGCGGGATCTTCTTGCCCTGCGGCCGCGATCTCGCACACGGAAGGACGTGCCGTCGCTTAGTTGGCGCCGCGTACGCGATTAGCTTGCATGCAATGCAATGACGTTCTGTTGCTAATGTTCCATCCTAGGTAGGCTGCAGTACCAGTTTACTGCCAGTAGTAGCGTTCCGCATGAAGACGCTACGGCCGTATCAAGCTCGTCGCAGGGCTAGAGAGCCTGTTTACCCGTTGGGAATTTATTTGACCCTCGTCGGATGATGTTCTACCACTCCTACAGTCCTACGGATAGTATAACTAGGGCTGTAAAAAGAAAGGTGAGACTCACGAGTATACCCAAGCTCCACTCATGCTAGATTTGATTCGAGTTCTAAACAAGCCGAGCTAGAGTTTGATCCAATCTCATTAGCTTTACGGAGTCAAGTTCTAATCACTACTACAGAACAGCCAATCCTTGCCGGCATATCACTGCCGGTTAGGACCGAGCCGGCAATGATAACATATCTCTGCCGGTTCGAAAGTTAAGTTGGGGGGAGAACTTATCACTGTCGGTTCATGCAACCAACCGGCAGTAAAAAGCAAGATATCACTGCCGGTTTGAGACAACAACCGGCAGAGATATATCACTGCCGGGTCGTTCTTAAACCGGCAGTGATATTGCCTTTTCACCGCCGGTTGAGACTAGAACCGGCAGTGATATTATCTTCCGCCGATTGAAGATACGTTTGTCGGCGTACCACGGCGGCGATCCGGATCAAATGTTGCGTGATGGGGAGGGAGACTTCACGAGTGAAAGAGAGTTTCAAAAGTTCCAACATATGGTACAGGACTACACGACACCATTGTACCCAGGCTGCAAGGAGGAGCACAAAAAATTGCAGACCATGCTTACACTACTGCAGTTGAAGGCAAGCAATGGTTGGTCCGATAAGAGCTTCACTGAGCTGTTATGTCTCTTGGGGGATTTGCTTCCAGAGGGTAACGTGTTGCCTACAAGTACGTATCAGGCCAAGCAGGTTGTCTGCCCGTTAGGATTGGAAGTACAAAGGATACACGCATGTCCAAACGATTGCATGTTGTATCGCAATGAGTTTGCGGACTTGGATGGCTGTGTTGTTTGCAAAGCAAAGCGGTATAAGGGCAACGATGATGACATCGATAATGAAGATGTCGGGGTGAAGCGTAAGAAGATGAGATCTCCCCGTAAGGTGGTGTGGTATTTTCCTATAATTCCCCGTCTGAATCGATTGTTTGCGAACAAAAGGCATGCCCAATTGCTACGATGGCACGCCGAAGAGCGTAAGAACGATGGAATGCTCAGACACCCTGCTGGCTCTGTGCAATGGAGGAACATCGACAGAAAATATAAGAAGCACTTTGCATATGATGTAAGGAATATAAGGTTCGGGTTGAGTACGGATGGGATGAATCCTTTCGGTAACATGAGCAGTCGTCATAGCACTTGGCCGGTAACTCTATGTATCTACAACCTTCCTCCATGGTTTTGTATGAAGCGGAAGTACATTATGATGCCGATCGATCCAAGGGCCTGTGCAACCCGGCAACGATATCGATGTGTACCGAAACCATTGGTTGAAGATCTTCTAATCTTGTGGAACGATGGAGTACGGGTATGGGATGAGTATAAAGAGAGAACTTTATCCCACGCGCATTGTTGTTCGTAACCATCAATGATTACCCCGCCTTGGTAACTGTCGGGCCGCACGACAAAAGGCTTCAATGGATGCGCCGATTGCTTAGATGGTACAACTAGTCGGTGGTCAAGAACTGTCGAAAAATGTCTTACATGCGGCATCGTAGGTTCCTCCGCAAGGATCACCCACACCGCAATAATAAGAAAGCTTTTGATGGGACAAAGGAGACCGCTTTAGCTCAAGAATCACACTAGGAGAGAGATATTTGCAGTGTAAAGGATCTTAAAATTATCCACTAAAGGAGCAGCAAAGACATCTATCCCGAGTTCCGTGATAAGGCTCCTTTGTGGAAAAAGAGATCGATTTTGGGTTCTACCTTCATGGCAAGACTTGGAAGTTCGACATGCAATCGACGTCATGCACATAGAGAAGAACGTGTGTGACAGCTTGCTTGGTATCTTACTGGATATACCTGGCAAAACAAAAGATACTCTCCAAGCACGGATGGACCTTGAAGATATGAAACTCAGGAAGGAGCTGCATCACAGAGACATGGATACAGGGAAAAAATATCTTCCCGCAGCCTGCTACACTCTGAGCAAGAAAGAAAAAATTAGCCTGTGCGAATGCTTGCATGGAGTGAAAGTTCCGTCCGGATACTCTGCCAACATAAAGAGGCTAGTCTCAATGAAAGACTTAAAATTAATTGGCATGAAGTCTCACGATTGCCACGTGATGATGACACGGATGCTTCCAATTGCAATTAAGGGTGTTCTGCCAGAGAAAGTCCGAGACCCAATTGTAAAGTTGTGTTCATTCTTCAACGCGATTTCACAGAAGGCCATCGATCCATTGAAACTAGATAAGCTACAGGAAGACGTGGTCCACACTGTCTGCAGGCTCGAGATGTGTTTCCCTCCATCTTTTTTTGATATTATGGTCCATCTCATTGTTCACACCGTGAAAAAGATACGGATTCTCGGTCCCGTGTTTCTACATCAGATGTATCCTTTTGTGAGGTTCATGGGGGTTATAAAGAAATATGTTCGTAACCGACATCGGTCGGAAGGTTGCATTGCAGATGTTGGGGAACCGAGGAGGTCATTGAGTTCTGCGTTGATTACATGGATCTCAAATCGATTGGTGTGCCTACATCACGACATGAGGGTAGGCTACAGGGAAAAGGGACATTGGGCGAGAAATCGCTTCGTACAAACAATCTAGCTTCATTCACACAAGCACATTTCGCAGTTCTGGGACAATCAGTTGTGGTGGCCCCGTATGTCAACATGCACAAGAGCATGCTATCCAGAACAAACCCAACGAAGTCAGAGGGTTGGATCGCGAGAGAGCATAGACATAACTTCGACGATTGGTTGCGTAGGCACATGATGCATACGGAGACAGAGTGCGCTCAGTTGAAAGTGTTGGCTCAGGGACCGTCCACTACAATTCGGATATTCCAAGGATACGATATAAATGGTTTTACTTTTTATACAGGAGCACAAGATAAAAAGAGCACCAACCAAAACAACGGCATCCGTACAGATGCCTACGACAGCAACGGAGATAGGAAAATCTACTACGGATTCATAGAAGAGATTTGGGAGCTTGATTATGGACCTTTGAAGGTCCTTCTCTTTCGGTGCCAATGGGTAAGACTTCCAAGGGGCATAAACATCGACAAGTACGGTATCACTACCGTGGACCAAAAACTGGTCGGATACAGAGAAGAACCATTCGTACTTTCTAATTGTGTTACACAAATCTTTTTTGTAACCGATCCAGCTAACAAGGAGCGTCACGTGGTTATTCAAGGAAAAAGAAGGATTGTCGGGGTTGAGAATGTTGTCGACGAGGAAGAATATAACCAATTCGATGAGCTTCCTCCTTTCGGAGAGGACGTTGACCTCGGTCTCATGGAAGAGAATGAGGACGAAGTTACATACATACGTCGCGATCATGACGAAGGTCGAATCGTAGCTTAGTTGTCCTAATTAAATACATGTTTATTTTCTCATATGTAACAATTAATGTATTCTTTTGTCATATGTATCAATTTGTGTGAATTCAACTTCATCTGTGTGTTTTTTTTGTATTTGTGTGAAAACAGTGAGCAATCTCGATTTTTATAATTTTACAACTTTGTCAAAACTTAGGGAAATATGTAAATCAAATATTACATGTCTCAAGTATTCCTCCAAAATTTGCGTAAAATTTGGATAAAAATTGATAGGATTTAAAAATCCCAAAGCAATCATCCTTTGAAAACTTTGACATAATTGGCCGAGCTTATCACTGCCGGTTGTCTCATTAAGCCGGCGGTGAAGTGATTTATCACCGCCGGTTTGTAGTATTAACCCGGCAGTGATAATCAAGTATTATCGCCTTTTTGTTTTGAACCAAGCGGTGATAAATACTTTCACCGCCGGTGTAGATACAACCGCCGTGATAATGTATTATTACCGTCGGGTTGAGCTTGAACCGCGATGATAAATACTTTCACCGCCGGTTGAGCTTGAACCGCGATGATAAATACTTTCACCGCTTGGGTTGAGCTTGAACCGAGCGGTGATAATTCAAGTATCACTTATCGATTCTATTTATTATCCGGAAGTGATAGTGTATCTTCGCGGTTTTGTGGTGACCCGCGGTGATACTCTAACCTTATAAATTCGAACGCGCGCCACACTCGGCCCTCATTTCCACTTCAACTCGACGCCGCCACCGTCTCCTCGCATCGCCCGCGTCGCCGCGCGACGCCCGGCCGCCCCTCGACCTCACCACCGGACTCACCGCCCGCCGTCGCCGGACCACCGCCCCGCCGTCGCCGCGACCTCATCGCCTCGGCCGTCGCCCCGCCGTTCTTTGCTTCGGTAATGACCGGCCGTCACCCCGCCGTATATTTCTACATGACCCAATTTAACCATTTTTATGCACAATTATTTGTCCATATATTTCTACAAGTGAAATCCTTCAGAGCATCAGATCATCAATTGTGAAAACTATATACACAAGAAGCCAAGTTAATTCTGAGTGAGGTGAAAGCAAAAAAATCAAAACAGTTGACAGAAGTAACCTAAAAATCATGAAATTCTTCTCCAATTCAAACTACAAATGGAATTTGAATTACACCAACAGTAGAACTTACTTATTTTAGATTTTTCGCCTCATTAAGAAAGTGATTATCTAGGAGTATGCATATTGGTGAAAATAAAAATCAGAAATACTTTTGTTTGCGCTTTGAGCTGTTGCTTTTCGAGTATCTTTCTTTTTGTACAGATCAAAGTTGTCAAATTTTTCGTGGTAGCAGATGCCGCGAATGGCATTAATAAGGCAAGCAAAGAGTCTTGCAACAAGAATTAACCGAACCATAACACATGTGCGAAATGCACGCACTCGTGAGGCCATACATAATTATAAACATGTAGTGTATTCGAATGACATTCATGTGAAGACTTTATTCTTTAGACATTGTGGAGAAGTCACGGACTTTATTCTTTGTATTGCATTTTTAATAAATTTCATATATATGTGGTAGATTTAGGATCTTAGGAAATCATTGTATAATTTTTTCCTTTTATGTGAGAAGCTTGCTAAATGTATGTATATGTGTATGGTTACCTGGATGTACATGTGTATGGTTACCTGGATGTATATGCGCTTATTCAGAAAATATGTGCTAACACATCGACAAAATATATATGTATGTGTAGATCTCCTGCAGATGTGTACATATCTTGTGTACGTGTATGCTTATATTTGTGTTCATGGTCAAAATATTCTGGAGAATGCAGATTCAAAAAAAGATGTATATGTGTATGTGTCCTTCAAGGATGTTTGTGTATACAGATAAAAAAAATATGTGTGTACATGTTCTTTAAAGATGTGTATTATTGAGTACTCCTTTCAATAAACATGCCATGTAGCTTTCTATTCAGTAGAATTGCTTGATTTAGTTTGGAATTTGGGGCAGCGGTACAATTATAAAGAGTCTGTAAGGACGTAATTATAAAGAAAAATGAAAGATAGCAACACTTCAACTGACCATTCTCAATTTCAAGTAGTTCTCTACAATATTAATGTAAAGATGTATATGTGTATGTATCCTGGGATATGTAAACATCCTTTCACGGGATTAACTTTAATGTCAATCCTCGTTTGTATGTGTCTTTCAAAAATGACCTTGTTAATTGGAAATTTTCAACAAACTTGCTAGGAATGGCCTCCGACGAAGGACAAGTGCCAGAGGGAGTTGGGCCTCAAATATGGACGAAGGAGGAAGGGGTAGCCTGAATAATAGCCCAACATCCTATCTGAACCTGCAGGATCCAGCCATGGACCTACCTGACGATACTCACGTAAGCGAGGTAAAGTTTTAGTACACTGTGGTTCTCAAAACATGGTAGGCCCAGACGACTAATAATTTAGAAGATCAATTTGTAGGCTCGGACGTCGATCAACGGTAGCGCAAGTCGTGGTCCCAACAAGATGCCTAAGGAATTTTTAACATAGTGGAGCTCTCGGCAGTCGGGGAACCTGCTATACCAGAGTCATCATTGGGGCCGTACAGGACAGCCTGCGGGGTTATTGCTAGGGATGATGTGCCCATCAGCTATAGATCATGGATTGGCCGCGGAGGTGACCCATGGGTGGTACCCAATGACCTGAAGAACTCATTATGGGACAAGCTGAAACAAGTTTTCCAGTTCCCCCAAGGGACCGAGCTGGTTGCAAAGAAACGAGCACTCAGATCATGTGTAATGCGTGGAAGAATTGGAAGACAAAGACTAAACAAGAATTATGTGAAAAAGAATGAAACGCCGAATTTTGACACGTACCCAAAGTTAAGGGAGTTCTGGGATGAATTTGTGGCGTACAAGAGGTCTGAAGAAGCTCACATAGTAAGTCAAAGGAACAAAGCAAACGCGGATAAGAATATTCACCCTCACAAACTAGGAACAGGAGGGTACGTGAAGAAAATACCAGCATGGGATCGGTCCGAAGAAGAAATAACCCGCAAGGGTATAATTCCTGCAACGGCGCCTTAAGCTTAACGATCAAGCACTGGTTGCTTGGGAGGGGTGCTTCTATCTCCGATGATGGCAGCTTAAGCTTCAGAAGCGATAAAGAGCAGGAAGTGCTGCGCAGAATCACAGATGCTCACATGCAGTCTTCCCAAGGATCTTTCACGCCACGAAGGGAGAATGACGAGCTAACCATAGCCCTGGGTAACAAGGAGCATGCAGGTCGCACTAGAGGAGTTGGTTTGGTCACGTGGAAAGAAGCCTTCCCCGCAGACGCATGGATGTACAAACGTTCAAAGAGATTAAGAGAAGATCAACTAGAACGTCAAATAAAAGATGCTGTCGCGAGAGCGCTAGAGGAACAAAGAGCGTGTAATGACCCCCATTTTCACATGAATGCAAAAATGGAAATCTCATGTGCAAACAGTACTAGTCCCATGATCAGTAGATAGTACGCACATTTACAACAATTGGAATCACAACCATACATCATTTTATTAAAGCGGAAGCTAATTTACATAATAATCTTACAATTCAGAGTTTATAGCAGTAAAGAAGCAAAGTCTTGTAGTGTGCCCATCCAATCCCTCAGGCAACTGACAAGGCATAATCCCTAGAAATTCATCGTCAATATCCCGAATTCTGCGACAATTATGTTTCGTCGAGCTAATCTGATTCTTCACCTAAAAACAACAATTAAGCAAGGGTGAGTACTTTCGTACTCCGCAAGACTTTTGCAAAGCCTATGATATATGCAAGCCATTTCAAAGGAAAGGCTAGTACGGTTAGTTTGCATAAAGTCGATTTGAAATATAAATACTGTAATAGTAGATTGCAAAACGGAATTTAAGTAAAAGCAATATAATACGAAAGTAATGAATGTAAACATAAATAAATCTCATGTACAGGTATCGACCATATCCACAAAACCAGTTCTCATCGACACCCAAGAGAATTCACCAACACACAGTAGAAACCGCATTTTATGAAAATAACAAAGCGCTAACTATGTGATGACTTTACTAAGTTCCCATAACCGCGGTGCGGCTAATCGATTAGTTTTACACTGTAGAGGTGTACATCTTTACCCACAAGTCATGACCTTTTCCTTTTGCCGCATAGTTCACGCACCTTTGGCGTAGTGGCGTAATGTTCATGACGAAAACCTTTACATTACCTAGGTTAACTTTGCACCACTCCGGACGAAACCCATACTATGGCGTAAGAACTCGAGCATAGAAATGATGGAACTTCCCAGTACGGGCGTACACGGTGTATCCAGAACGTTTGATCCATGATCACCTCGGTGTGGACGCCCTTCGAGCAATTCATTAAGAAACAGCTGCATCGCTCCAAACCTTCCAATGTACAAAGTTAAACTAGATAATTTAATTGGTTTAAGGCTGTCCCATACCAGCACCTGTGGTTGTACGGTAATTCTTGGCTTGAAAACAACCCATAGTTCGGTCCTTAACTCGACACGGGCAATAATCTCCACCCTACACTACGTGCAAAGACATGCACACTCGGCTATTGCCAATAATTGCCCGTATCTAAACCATAGTTTTATTTTCATTTTTCCAACCAAAATACCAACCACAAAAATGGTCATACCCAATTAAATGTCATATCCAAAGTCTTTAACCATGTCATAACTTTATGTTCATTTAAGCTTGGCTAAGCATGTCACTAAATGTGAGTAACCCAGTTTGACATCAATTACTGTCTAAGTTATTCTTAGGGTTATCAAGGTTCACAAATCCATACTTATCAAGGAAGTTCTATGTGACAATAGGTATAACTACCAATACCCAAAATATAGCAGACTTTAATAAAAGTAAAGTATGCAGTAAAACATTTAATGAAAACATTTATGAAACTGGATCAATATGATCAAAGGGGTGCTTGCCTTGCTTATTTATTGCTTATGATTTAAGACGAAGCCACGGTGATGGAGGCAACGACGGAGGAAAGGACGCGGATTCTACACGCCATTCAATCGGAAATATAGCAAATATCCAACTTTAATAAGGGCAAAAGAAAATGATGTAAAACCAAATAAAGATTCATTAAAGAAAACAGGAATGTTTTAGGGTTGGATTGAATGATTTCAAGATATTATGATTTAGATAATTATACAAACATATTGTTAATGTCTTATGATAAAGAAAGCATGGTTTCTTTGATAGATTATCTATTCTTGATTTACTTAATTCAAGAGGCTAAAATTATGAATTCTTACATTTATAACTTCAATTATAGATGCTAAAATTATTTGGATTAATAAGATTTAACATATTTGACAATTAAGCTAAAAGCCAAAATGAATAGCACTTAATCCTTTTAATTGATTTTGCATAAGAAGTGGCTTTGAATTTGTTAGATCCATTGAACTAAGTTATTGGATTTATTCCTAGTTTTTAAGAAGGTTCTGGTGATACAAATATATTAGTTACAATTTCTTTAATACAAGGTTCATTTATTCCTATTGTGGAGTTCATAAAGCATAATACTTTAGGGTTATTTGGCTACCAGGATTTATATGCAAAACAATATGAAATAAGATTATTTCTTGAATATAATAGTCTATACTTTGAGGAACATTTATAAGCTGATTTCTTACATTTTAGTGTTTAGACGAGACGTTCTACTGTGCTTTTGAAAATGCTTAAGTTGTTTTATAATCTACACGTTAAAGGTTCGGCTTCCGATTCTAGTTTGCTACTACACCTTACGAATAATTTATCCATTTTTCGGTATTAACATGGCACCTCACTAAGATTGTTTTAAAGTTGGTTTTACAATGTTTTACTTTTATCCGAGATGTTTTCCATATAAGTAAACATTAAGATCTACTATGCACTTAACTCAAACATGCACAAACATGAGATGTTTCGCATAAACAGGGCACTATGGTTTTATTACAGATCTAGGAATCACTTTACCATTATTTGAACTTGCATGTTTATACTTATTTTGATTCATATTATTGGAAAGTAATCTATTCTCAAATTAATTCAAAATAGATTCAATTCTAAATATTTTTGTATATCTAAGTAGATTACTAACTTTTAAACACATAGAAACTGATTAGATATGATTTGAATAATTTTTGTAAAAGATATTCATATTTGAATATTTAACACATTGGAAACAACTTCCTTTAGAAAATGATGTAAATCAGGTCAAAATCTAATTAATTTTGCATATTTAGGTTCCTGAGGATTTAAGGTTTCTAACAAAATTGATTTCATTCAAATTGAAGTTCATTTGTAGAAATTCTACACATGGTATTCTCTTGATCCCTTTCTTTAAATTGAATTTAAAATTTAAATATATTTCATTTCCAGAATATTTTTGCATATTATGAACCTACAGGATTTATCATGAATTTAGAAATTTATTTCATATTATTTGGTTGGATAGTTCAAAAGATATTTAAGTTTGAATGCATTCAGTTTTTGTAAATACAGAAAATTAGAAACTTTACTAAATATGGAAAGTACGCTTTCTGATCAGAACTACGCTTTCCCTTTTTGGCGCTGCGCCGGACCGAGGCACTGACATGCCGGGCCCAGTTGGCAGCGTGGAGGGCTCGCGCGGTGCGGCTGACGCGTGGGACCGCGCTGACCGAGCACGCACGAGACTGACGGCCAGGGCCCGCATGGCAGTGAGCTACGCGTTGCGTGCAACTGACATGCTGGTCCCATTGTCAGTGACCCGAGACAGAGGTCACGGTTATGGCTTCGCCACGGCGAGGCACGCCGGAAAAGTGGAATGGATTCCACTTTCACAATCAACACGCTATGCGAACCTAGGGAGGTGAAGCTTGGCCGAGGTGGCTCGCCACCGTGAAGGGCGGCGGCGGTCTCGGCCACGGGCGCATGACTAAACGACGGCATCCCGAGGTGAAAGATCACCACCGGAGCATCAACGGGTTGCTAGGGTTCGGTTTAGGCCTTCATTCAAAGAATTAAGGGTCGGAGAGGTGTTCTCACCATGAGCGTCTTGCGGCGGAAGAAGGTCACACGGTGCGGCGGCTCACCGGAGGGAATGAGTTCAAATTGAGGTCGAGGACGAGGTCTAGGTGTGGTGAGGAAGCCTCAGGGGTGATGGTTCCGGGTATGGTGCAGAGGAGAGAAAGTTTGGGTGTTTTTCCCTTTTTCCGGTATTTGGCCGGAGCTTGGGAAGAAGGGGGTTCTGGCGGCGTTGAGGCGCTTCGGTGTGGTTGTGCGGGTTCCAGGGTTGTATGCGCGTGCTTGCAATGCTTCGGCGAGGCTTAAATAGAGGGATGAGGCGGTTTGAGCAGTGTTTGAACAGAGGAAAAGCGGCGGCTTGCGCGGCGTTTCTCGGCGTTCAAGCGCGAGAGAGAGCACGGAGGCCGAGGCGGTGCGGCGTGTTGGGCAACGAGTGGCAACCTCGGCGAAGAGATCAAGTGAAAGCGACAAATGGAGGGGGCGGCGCTGCTCTGGCGAGAGAACGGCCAAGCAACGGGAGAAAACGGGAAAGAACGGAGAAGAAAGGGGCTGACAAGTGGGGCCAGGCGGTCAGAGAGAGAGAAAGAAGTCGGCAAAAGGGAACAGCTGGCCACATGGGCCCACATGTCAGAGAGAAAAGGGAAATTCGTAGGAGAATTCTGGATAGGACGAGATACAAACCAAAGTTTGGGTTAGCAAACAAGAATAAGATTTTTTCAAACTTTCGGTGTAGGTCGGAAAGGAATAGATAAAGGTTCAGTAAAATTTTCATATAAATATAATGAGTAAAAATATTATTAAAAATCTGACATTGCACTATTATTGATTTTGACTGTTTCTGATTTTTATTTAATTGAGGGTTAAAATAAAATTATTATTTTATGAAATTTTTTTATGAAGATCTTAAAAGGTCTTATTGACATGATATAAAATTTTAAGATTTTTATAATATATATTTTAATTTTAATAATTCGGACATTGTAATTTTCAGCTTTTCTAATAGTCTGTTTTTGAATTTCTAAAAATACTAAATGATGGGATAAAATCTTGATATTTTTATCAGACACAGATTAGACAAGCATGTCGGCATGGTTAAAATGTTAACTCTGGTTAAGGTCAACAGAATTCTGGAGAAATCTTGCAATGTCGGTTCAGAGTATCTAGATAGGGTCATTTTTGTCTTTTTACTTTATTTAATTATTCCAGATCAGTGCAAGTTGTATAGTCATGATTCTAAATAGATATGAGATTTATCTGATATTTTTACATATTTTATTGATTTTGTATTTTTATCTTTTTACTTTTACCATTTTACCATTTCAATTTATGAGACTTTTCTTTTTAAACAAGAACTCAAGAAAATCAATAATTCAGAAAATTCAGAAATTTAAATTTAAATTAAAGGTTACATCTCAAACTTATTTTTATATTTTGTTTGTTTTGGAAGAAATAGTTTTAATGAGGAAAATCTTTCTTTTCTTTAAGATTGGAATACAAGGAAAGGAGGAAAAGATATTTATTTAAAACCAAAATCTTTATTCCAATTGAAATTTTTATTCAATTCCATTTTTTTTAAATTTAAACTTTTATTTTTCATATTTTTGAATTTTATGGGATGTTACAGAGCGGAACTAGATAAGGCTGTGGAGCAAGCCGTACAGAAAGCTCTCAGCTCACGACCGCCACCCGGTGAAAGCCCTGAGCTCATCAGTCCCGGTGCTCGTAAGAGCATTGCGGCGCCCACAGGATTCCCGAAGAGCATGGACTGCATTTTCCTGTAGATGACATCAAAGAACCGACACCGTGCAAGCTACATTTGGCCGCACATGGCATTACCATAAAGGTGGCTGAGGGCAGGGCTTGGCCATGCCAGGAGTCACAGATTTTGCACTGTCGCCCGATACCGCATGGATTCGCCAGGGTCGAAGTGGACAGTGTCATCCGCCAATACCGAAAAATGGAGGTAGAGATCCCTGTCGAGGATGGGAACAAAAAGCTAGGAGAAAACGTGAATGGCTTCCTCGCGTGGCGCAAGAGCTTGATTAAGTTTGGCTCGGACAATGAGGGCGACGACGATGATGATCAGCCGCACTCTCCACACAGAGACCTCCCGCCCTTCTCGCCGCCAACCAGGAAAAGTCCAACTCCTCCGCCGGCAACAACCAGAAAAAGCCCGACTCCTCCGCCAAAAACTGTAAAGAATCGAACAACAGGAACATCTCGGCGATCGGCACCGTCCTCAAGAAATCTCAACCATCTGTGAACCTGGACAACCACAAAAGAAACTATCTACCGACATGGTGACGAAGAATGGAAAAAACATGTAGCGCTGCGTAGCATCTCACTTTAAAAGGTGCCATCAAGTAAGAAGACTAAAGTCGATCCGACGCGCAAAAGTTTTTCTTGAGTATGGCAAAAGTGCAAAAGACGGGCAAAGCTTCAACCTTGCAAAATATCGGACTACGAAGCGATATCCGTAAAGCAATACTTGCAAGCGGCTAGTGCCGACATCGCTAAAGCGGGATGCTCAAGCGGATGATGTTCAACTAGATGCTCGCGCAAGGTCTCGGTGGAAGTTCGTTATGGGAAAACCGCTGGTTGAACCGGCTCATTTCGACAACCTTACAACACAAGCAAGGCGTCCATCGATGGTACATGCAGCGATCCAACGATGGTATGGAGGCGTTCGATCCGATACACGAGCAAGATTTTCACAATGGGGATAACATCCGCTGGGTTCTTTTCACTGAGTTGTATATGTTGTACCAAACAAGATGCCCCGGACGTGAACATACTTAGACTATGGACTTTGTAAGTCCGTCCAGTATATCGTTGAGTATTTCATCATTGTTTAATTGCATCTCTAACTTCTTTCTTATGTAGAATGGAGGTACGACATGTAGAAGAAATAACAATGACAATCTAGCATTCGTAGATCCGGGCTCGTCAACGAGAAACTTGTGAACGATAATCCACGATTCGTTGAAGACTATTTATTTAATACTTTTTGAAGTCGCAATACAAAACCTCCGTACTTTTACCCTATAACTTAAAGTACGATCTCCCGACTTCTAATATCGTTTTACTATTTTTGCGTAACACGCACGATGTGGGAGTAATTGACTACGTTGACATATATGTGCGAGTTTCACTGGGTCCTCCTCGTCATCTAATTAGATGCTAGCGAGATTTTGTCTTGGACTCGGAGAAAACAAACAAATCAGTACTCAAGACCTTTGGGACATCTTTGAGCAGTAAACTCGATCGTTGCGTTATTACTCTAGCAAAATTCCATTCT
This sequence comes from Otatea glauca, assembly GCA_036346275.1. NCBI lineage: Eukaryota > Viridiplantae > Streptophyta > Magnoliopsida > Poales > Poaceae > Otatea > Otatea glauca. The sequence continues at coordinate 40,114,979 of CM070725.1, forward strand.
ATTGCATTTAAGTTTAATTACTATTCAAAATCATTCACAGGGCTTTACTTGCGACTGCATCGCAAGAAAAGTGTTCTAGATCGTCCATATAGGAAAAATCTTGAAATAATAAATGACTTTCGATGCATGAGGCAGAACCCTAAACAATTTATGTGCATTCTATGTATGTACAAATATGCATTCAATTGTCACGAGAGTGTCACTATAACGGCCATGGTACGTAATTACACTTTGATGCCCTTTTTATTTAACAAATATTATCATTAATTAACTTCCTTTTTGTTCAAAAACAGCGCCCAAACCGAGAACCAATAAGTTATTCTCGATGTAAATTATAGCAATTCAAGAACAGATCGCCGGATTCATTCATGATGAGATCATCAATCCAAACGGCGAGTTCCACGAGTAGCCTCATCGCCCTCATTCCTACGGTCTAGACGCGTGACATGTCTACTTCGATTCTTTGTAAAATCAAAGCGAACGGGATGACATGTAGTCGAGCTACATTTGTAAATAAATCATTGTAAAAACAAATTATGTGATGCTTAATTTAATATATTTGAATTATGATTTTAACGATGCTTCATACATACATGGATATATTCGAATTATGATTTGAACGATGCTTGATATACTACATATGGACACTGTAAACAATTACATAAAAATATATATATTGCACAAAAAATATGCAAGCTTGTCACTGCCGGTTCTTGGAGAAAACCGGCAGTGATATGTATATATCACTGTCGAATTATGGTACAACCCGACAGTGCTAGTACAATATCACTGCCAGTTTTATGTATAACCGGCAGTGATAATTATCATCACTGCCGGTTGTAGATAGAACCGGCAGTGATAATCTTTATCACTGCCGGATTTTGGTTTGATCCGGTAGTGATAGTCCAATATCACTGCCGATTGTAGGTAGAACCGGCAGTGATGTGCTGTTCTGTAGTAGTGAATAGCTTGCGAGACTGATAAATTTACGAATCACTTGTTAAATATTATTATATATTAACTCTTACTGAATTTACTCGAGCCGGACTCGAGTTTAAGTATTTTTTATTGTTAAAATTAGCATATATTGAATTGTTAATTGTTATCGAGATTACTGGAGCCGAGTTCGAGCCTACTTAAGCCAAACTCGAGGCTACCGAGCTGAGTTCGAGCCTACCGAGCCGAGCCAAACTCGAGCCTACCGAGCCGAGTTCGAGCCTAGATCTTGGCTCGGACACAACACAGGCTCGCTCGAACTCGGTTCAAAATTTTACCGAGCTCAAGAGGCTAGGCTCGCTCAAGCTTGACTTGTTTACATGCCTAAGTATAACTATGCTGAGATGGAATGAAATAGTGGAGCAACGTATTATTCCCTAGCCACAGAGAGTGCAAACGCAGCTTCTTCTGTTGGTCTTCTTCTTTTTAAAACTTAGTTTCTGCGGGCTATTAACATCGTGAAACAAGGACCAATTTATTTAGTTTTTCAAGTACTGTAGATATTGTATTGCTCAAAGCAGAGGTGAAGCCTCGAAAAATCCACGAAAATGGTCATACTCATACATGTAATATCATTCACACCGGTAAGACTGAACAATGATCGAAGTGCAATTATCACCCGTTCGTCACAGATGCCAGAAAGTAAATATGCATCGCTATTACATCTAGTGTAAATAATAATATACTAACATGGGCGTTGACAGGGGACACACACGAGGGACAACAATTTAATTCGCTCTCTATTCCAAACCAATTTTTGAACACACAAAAATGCTGAGTAACTTCTCGCACGCCGTTTCGACAAAAACGAAAATCCCATTTGCGTAGCACTTTCTTGAAACTGATCCGTCCGTCCACGGCACAAACGCAAGCCTCGCCGCGTATCGGCACGTCGAGGCCTGATTGGCCGAGCCTCGAATCTCAATCATGCGCGGCCAGGCCCACCTGTCGGGGTCGGCCAGACAGCGCGCCAGGCGCAATCATTCGTACGGCCTCACTCGCTCGAGCCGAGCCGGGCGGGGCCGCAATTATTTCCCGGTGATTGCCGCGGCGCCGAGCGGCTCGTCTTCCCCGCGGGTTTGGCTTGACTCAGCTCCTCTTTGGTCAACGGGCTCACATCTTGGGATGGTAATTATGTCTGGCTATCCGTGTGTTCAGAAGTAAATATATTAATAGAGGCGGATATGAACCTGTTTCTTTTTCTACTGGTATAGAAAAATGAGTAGTTCCTTGCCTAAATGGTAAATAGGCACGGGCATTGGTGAGCTCCACTTATACTGTAATGTCCGTTTACCTCCCAACCAGCACACTAAGAGGTGGGTCATACATCAATACAAATCCTAGATCTTAGGTCCCCAATTGACCAACTCCCAATCGGCCATCCCAATAGCCGCCGCTATATATCCAATAGTTTCACTCCTCAAATCGCCTCCGTAGTGGCTTCGGCATTTCGGCCCCAAGCGCCCAAATCCCTAATCTCCCGCACAACGGTATGGCCACACGGGTTCAGGAACATAGGCAGCACGGGTTTCCGGAGTCCCGCTCTCTCCTCACCACCGGCTCACTGCCACAGCCTGCCCACCCAGCCGCTTCCTCCTTCGAATATTCTCACATCCTTGTCCTTCACGGCTAAAGGAGCTCGCCACCGCCTACCCGCTCAGTCACCAGCACTCGTCATCTTGTCGAAGGCCCAACATGGCAACACCAAAGGTCGCCGCTTCGCCTGCCTCTGGCTCATAGCAGCCGCTCCGCAAACTAGGGCCAGGCTGCTCCCTTCTCCAGCTCTGGTGATTTGGGGAGACCGGGAGACGATGCCATGGTAAGAGGCCGGCCCAAACCCCCAACTCCGAGGTTCATTTTTCACACATTCTCTCTTCAAAATCTCGATATGGTGCTTGTGATTTTGTCATGTACTGTAGGGGCATTGGGTTGCTAGCTCTTGTTTTGAGTAGTTGAGGGCGAAGGGTAAACGGGCATTCTCACGAGCATTTGGTACCCACGTGCAATGGGAATAGATGAGGTTCTCTATCCGTTACCCTTCGCGAACATGCCCGTGGTTGAAGAATTGACTGGCGGGTATGGGTACGAGCGAGCACTACAAGTGCCCACCACGCCTAATTGCCGTCCCTACTCAGATGGTGTCGACATCTTACACATCACAGTTTTAACCATAGAAATAGGTGATTGCATACTGCAGGCTGTGCACATCCTCGCGCATGAGAAATGATGACTGGTTACTTGTTCGGCATCATGGCATGGACGAACGGTCCGAACCAATCGTAATTGGCGTAGGTAGAATATTGCATATTGATCTCATTTAGAATGTACTCGGGCGTACTCCGCGCGCCCTCGCGTGCGCCCACGTCACCCTGAAGCCGACGTGGACGCGGCGAGAGGCCGAAAAAGCTTCAGACTTTAATATACAGAGTATACGTAGGAGTGTAATTGATTAAGGGAGTGTCCCATTGATTAAATATGGACGATGAAGTTCTTTTTCAATGAAAGCTACAAAAGAAAAAAAAATTTTGAAACAGTTTTAGGGGACCCTATGATCTCTACCAGCCGATGACAATGGGTGGCAGTCTAATCTGTAACGAGTTTATTAAGATGTTGGCAATAATGCCAAATTTAGCATGCGACTCGCGTGGCAAGTGTGCTTGTTCGTGAGCTGCCTGTTAGCGTTCGAATCTAAGGTTCGACGTTGGTGCCTTGTGTTTCCTCCGGACTAAAGTCTCGGATGTAAATTACATGCACACGTGAATACATTCAGTGTTCAAATTAAGTGTGTGCATGCGTTCAGTGAGTACTCCGTCCTCCACCCTGTATTATACATGTGCTAAGAGCGCACCCGCTTATGTAGGGGTGGATATTTTTAAACCGAAACCGAATTATCGAACCGAATTAACCGATTATTTCGGTTTATTCGGTTTTTGGTTCGGTTTTTGTTTTGGTATAATTCGGTTTTCGGTGTTCGGTTCAGTTTTTGACTTCCAAAAACCGAAATAACCGAATAACCGAATAGCTCATATACAATACCACTTTTATAATATTCTTCCTAAAATTACTAAACAATTCTCATATTCAAATACATTTATGTATATGTTTGGTATATTCACATGTTCTATTATACTTATATTGTAATAATTTATGAATATTGTGTAGTTTTAACCCTACTCTATGTTGCGATATGAGAAGGACTAAATCTAATCTACTTAGTGTTTATTCATATTTCGGTTAACCGAAAAACCGAATTAACCGAACCGAAATATTTCGGTTAATTCGGTTCGGTTTTTTATTTTGGTCTAAGAAATTCGATTACTAGTTTTCAAAAACCGAATTATTTTAAAACCGAAAAAACCGAACCGACCAAACCGAAAAAACCGAATGCCCACCCTACGCTTACGTGGGTATAGGTGTGCAGTGTGTAATGTGTGTCCTGCAATGTAGTAAAAGAGAGAGCATGGGAGAGCACACGGCGACACGCGCGACAGATGGTAGTAGCAGGCAGGCCAGACTCCACTCGTGGCCTCGGAGCGAAAGCTACAGTTGTTCTCCTTGCTTGCCGCGGCCGTATGGGCGGCATGCAACTGGGACGGTGCGTGTCAGTCAGGCAGGCATGCACGTCCTCCTCTCTCCTCCCCTCCCGTTTTGTGTTGTCAATCATGGCACATGCTCCAAGCAATCATCTCTCTTTCTCATCTGTGTGAGACTGTGTCTCGCTCTAGACCTCATCGATCCTGCTCCTGCTGGCGCTGTGACATATGCCTCCACCGATCGATCGATCCATCGATCAAAGCTGCGTGCAAGCGCAAATGCATGGTCAGGGACTCAGGGCCTCAGCTCAGTGCCTTGCGTGCAGCAGCACGGGCATGGCCTCGCCTTTGTGCATGCAGCGAGTAGCTAGGAAAGGACCTCTCGCTTTCGCTCGTCAGAGCCCCCATCATTTGTCATGAATCTATCGACCCATTCCATCCATCTGTCGCTTCCAGAGAAGTGCAAGAAACGGCCTGGCCATACGCTGCTTGCTTGAGCTTGAGCATGGCACGCTTGGTTTTCTACGTATCTGTTGATGTGTGATCTGCCCGAGAAAAATGTAGCGCGGAAACAGAAGAAACGTTTATGACCGCGAATGGCCCAAGTGAGGAGAATGTGTCAAATGTCAATTGGCCATGGCTTTCAAAGGCGTCAAGCCTTTGCTCGGAATTATTCTGCATGGTTCCATGGACCAATTGGACCAACATATACACTCATACAGGTCTTGTCCGTCTTGTATTTAATAAAACTAGCCGAATTCCTACACAATTACATGGCTAAGTACTACCGTGCGTATGTTTATATTTAAAAATAGAGGTTTATTTATTAGACAACTCTAATGTGTCTCATTGAAAATACAATTATATTTCTTATACAACGGTAATTACCATAATATATAATTGATCAATCTCCATCGTTACAATCTAGACGAACCACAATCAATGGCGTAGATCTTTTCATTTTCCACATATTAATGTGGTTATTTTTAGCTTTGAGCTTCTTCTTCTACGTTTACTTACTAGCTGATCGACCCACCCAACTGTGTGATGTAGTGCGGAATAGTATTGCCGCTGTTGCTTATAAAATTTTCTTTGCAAGTTCCAAGTGTTGAAAGTTATATTCCACAAACAATATACATTTGGGATATTTGATTTTATTTTTAATTAACGCAATTTATATTGAGATCTCTAAGTGGAAGAGATAATTGAGAGGTAGGCTTGTCTAGCAAATTTACACTCTTGACCAACTATGAGTAGTGTTGTTTGACTCTTTTTTTTTCTTTTTTTATATTAATATATCTCTAAGCCAAGTATCAAATTTAAGCATTTAAAATTAGGGTCCACCAAATTAATTAAAGGCTACATATTTTTTCTTTTTATGACTATTTCAAATTCTTATATCTCTAAGCCAATTATCAAAGCTAAACCTTTAAAAGTAGAGTCTACCAAATTAAGGGCTAAGTATGTGTGCTTTTTTTATAAAAAAATTATAGCATAATTCGCTTTTTTTTAGCAGCTATAAAATCACTTGTTGTCAGCTTTATTATATAATAGATATAATAGATTTCACGTGGGTTTGTGCCCCACCGTTGAGTTCCTAAAAGAATCTACATCGACCATGATCTTGGATGGAGGAACACACGAGTAATAAGGCAGACAGCTAGGAAACATGCACACTACTACAGGAAAAATCTATATAAGACGCTTTATTATAAACGGTTTTTAAAAACTGTCTGTATTAAATCTAATCACAGATGGTTTTACATTACGACCGTCAGAAGCTACATTATATGCTAAGAACTGTCTGTAATAATCCAATATCACATACGGTTCTAGCTAAGAACCGTCTGTGACATTGGCTTATTACAGATGGTTCTTTAATAGAATCGTCTATGATAACACTCAGTATATATCGTTCTAGGTTTTGTGCTCGCCGCACTCAGCAAAACGAAATTGAAAACTATTCACCTCCTTCCTCGCCCGTTCGGCCTCACCCCTCGGCGTCCTCCCCCGCGGCGACCTCCCCGTCAGCGACGTCGTTCTCGGCATCCTCCCCCATGGCGCCCTCCCCATCAGCGTCCTCGCCCTCGGCATCCTCCCACGCGGCGGCCTCCCTGTCGGCGTCCTCGCCCTCAGCATCTTCCCTTGTGGCTGCCTCCCAGTCGGCGACCTCGTCCTCAGCATCCTTCCCCGCGGCGGCCTCCCCGTCGACGACCTCGCTCCCCCTCAGTGAGCAAGCACATTCACCCTTCTTTGAAAATCCATATATATGACGTGCATTGAGTGATATACATGTATATGAATATGATGTGCATTGAGTGAAATCCATATATATGATGTGCATTTAGTGTATATGTGGTTGTGTAGTCACTAAAATAGATTCCAGGAAATGAAAAGGCAATTTATTTCCAAACCCTAAAAACGAACAGACATATACTTACCCCATCATTCGGGGATGAGGATGAAATGAAAAATAAATCGTAGCATGACAACTTTCAAGACGAACTGTTCATGGAATTGGATTTTGCGTTGGAATCCATCAACATTAGAAAAAGAAAGAAGATGAAAGTGCTACAAATGTTCATATTTTAAGACCTTATCAGACAAGCTGTTGCCTCATTGCATCTAAAATGTTTTGATATTCAATTGCAAAATCTATAACTGGTTATGTCTTGTAAATATCGTTGCATAAATATCTAAGGAGAATAAGATTTTCGAACAATAGATACTAATCATGGAAGTTCTGCTTAGAGAGTTAAGTGAAAAAAACATATCACAGACGGTTCTATTTAAGAGCCGTCTGTGATAATCTATACCACAGAAGGTTCTAATAAAAAACAGTCTGTGATTACTTGTCATCAGAGACGGTTCTATCCTAGAACCACCTAAGATATTCTCTCATCATAGACGGTTCATAGATAGAACCGTCTCTGATGTTAGTTTTTACTGACGGTTCGGAAACCGTCTGTGATGTGTTCTTCTTATTACTGATACAAGTTTACAGAAGGTTGACAAAACCGTCAGTGATGAGGTTTTCGAACCGTCTGTGATAAGTTTTTCTGTAGTAGTGACAAAAGATGTTTGCTCCAGTTTTCAAATGGAAGATGTCTGCTTCACACTCTTGTGTTTTAACCATGCCTTTGGCATCCATATTAATTCTTTCCCGTCCGTTCCTGTGCATATATATTCTTCCGGAGAGAGAAGAAGTATCTATACCCCTTTATAATGCACCTAAGCAAATTTTTCTACGTCCATCTTAAATAATGCACCTCATTAGAGATGGCCCAATGTTCGTGCACCCAGCAAAACGTCCCCAGAAACTTGCATTCATCAAAATGAACGTCTCAGATCTTTCCTCAGTTTTACTCACCCGCATCCGATGGTCATTATTTAGTGTGTCTAATCATCCCTGTGGCCCACAACAGACCTCCCCCACCTACATATTTGGAAGGAGAGCGAATCAAACAAGGAAATAAATAAGGAGGATCCGCATGCAAGGAAACCAGATTTGAATTTTTTACTGGCCAAAATTGTACGTACTATATATTTGGAAGGAGGGTGAATCAAACAAGGAAATAGGATCCACATGCAAGGAAATAAGACTTGAATTTTTTATTGTCCTGGCATTGTGATCGTATTTTTTTCCGAATATGACCCTTTTCGAGACTTTTTAATGGATCTAGCCCCATAGAGCCTAATTTCAGCGCACGGAGAGCGCTGAATTTTTGTTTTCATTTTTTATCTAAGGAACCAACTGTCTGTGAGTGCTGCTTAATTTTTTTAATTTTTTCGCGGAACCGGTGCCGTGAAAGCAATTATTTAATTTTATCTTTTTTCCTTGCGGATCCAGCGGTCGGCGAGCGCAGTTTATTTTTTCGAAATCATCCCTGTGGCCCACAACAGACCTTCCCTCACCTCCAGCATCAACAAGGAAAAGGAAACAAACGTTCTGGAAAAGGAAAGGACCATACATTACGTGCTGGGAAAAGGAAACCGGGAGATGGGGCAGCGCAGCCGGGAGAACGCAAGTCTGCAATGGCTCCACGGTTGCCATCGGTGGCTTTGCCAACGCGGCAAGGTTGCTGGTCAGCGACCTCGCGGCCGCTGTGCCTCGGCAAATTTATAATTTATTTATTTTTTAAATAATTTTATTAAGTACAAAATAATCGAAAGTTTTTTTGAGAATTTTTATAGAATTTTTTAACCTAATGTGCTATCTTTTCAAAAATCCTTCTATATTTAAAAAAATGAAGGCAACTCACCTGTAGCTTCTTTTAGCGTGATCCTGCACCAAAGAAGCTTCTTCTCTTCCCTCCCTCCAATAAAGCAAGAAAGAAGCTCCAAAACTCCATCAATCCCGCACCAAATCTCCTCTTTCCATCTATAGTGTTAATTCCCTAAATTTTGTGCTCTATTGCCAAAATTTCCTCCCAATCTAATTTGATCCCAAATTATGGTTTCCATAAATATGCTTGTTTCGGTGCTATAAAAGCCGGCGAGCTCTCCTCCACCCCATCGCATTGCGTAAATCCCCAAGTGCTTCCTCTTGTAAAGATCGCCGGATTTTGGAGGTAACCCAAGCCATCACCGTCATCTTTCCCGGCGAAATTCACCGCAACCGTGACTCCTCCCCCGCAGGTGTCGGTGCCGACGATATCGCCACACCAGTGCCGACCCACTGCGACCGGCCGGCCACCCCTGGCCTTCCCTCCCCCTTGCCCTGGCCATGCCCAGAGAGCACGCTGTGCTCTCTGTGGAAGCTGCAAAAAAATAATCTAAGATCAGAAAATTATTTTTTCTTTCTCTTTCTTGATTTAAAATCTTTTGGGAGCCCGTTTTCGCCTATTCGACCTCCATTTAGTTCCATTTTTCTTTCTAAATTCATTTAAAATTCTAAATTTCTCTTTTATTATTAAGTGTTGTATTCATACTTATCTTCTCATTTAATTGATAAGCGGGTGTACTGCCGTCGTAGCGTTAGCACAGGCACTATACTAATAATGAAAAGGGAAGAAAGGAACAAAGAAAGAATGAGATTGGTCATCAATTGGCTTGAACATAAATTCCTAGATCAGAGCTCTCGCCACTCAGCTCTTTCCACGCCGGCAATACAATTAGTGCATACTCCAACAAATATTCTGGAACGCGGTTTATAAGGGTGTGACATATTGGGGTGAAATCGTTGGATTTGATTGGATATCGTTTTTTTTATCTTAAATTATATTTTTTGTCGGATTTAGAGTCGGATACGGATAGTATCGTATGCAAATATGGCGCGGATAATATCGACCACGAATTCGAAGTGAATACGAAGCGGAATCAATACGGTATCGAATATTGTTTGTCGGATATCACGCAAAAACATATACTACATATCATACATATAATAATGATTAATCAATCATATTAGTTCAACATGCAAAAGGATTATCGTAATTTAACAAGTCATTTTATCGGATAGTCCAACAAAGTTGTAAAGTCGTGTCAAATATTCCTTTATATTTTGTAAAAGAATACTAGATATTCACGTAGGCAAGTGGAAGCATGTTTTTGCAAGTCAAGCTCTGATGGTGGCATGCAACATCCCATAATTTTGTATTTAAAAGTAAATTTTTAAGTTTTAAAATATTATGGGATTTTGTGAATTTCTAGGAAATAATTCAACTTTTATGCATTTTTCTAATAATTATTCTGATTTTTTGGTATTTTCTATGGATTTTCTAGATTTTAAAAAGGGTTTTCCTATTTTTAGAAATTTAAAAGTAATTTATGTGTAAAAATAAAAACCAACTAAAAGTTGGAAATAATTTTATTAAATTCAAAATGCCTTAGGGAATTTTTGTCCAAATTTGTGAACTCTATTAGCTATTTTATAAAAAGCCTTTCCGAATTTTAATAAGTTCATAATGCCTTATTTCAATTTTCTGAAATTTTGTAGAATTTTTTAGGCTATTCTAGTACCTTTTCTATATTAAAAATAATTTTAGAATTTAAATACTATTTACTGCATAAAAATAATAATATTATATTATTTGCTTGGGCTATTTGGTTGAGCCAATCGAAGCTTCTAGAATATGGGCCATAAATATCCGAATTTGAATAGAGTTATTTGAAATTATTCGAGAATATAATCGGAATATTTCGATCCAACGGGTAGTGATCTCCCGAATAAGATACCAAATCTGAAACCGATGTCGAATCTGACACGGCTATCGGAATTCAATCCGAACAGACGATTGCACCCCTAGAGACATGTGCTAAAGAGCATATACAATGGTACGACGTCAGCTGTCTATATATTTTGCCACGAAAGATTTTTACTGATATAGAGAAGAGAGAGTATAGCTATCTTTTCGTGAAGAGACGACCATATAGAGACAACATAATACATCATTATATGAGTTATTGTCTATGATAACAAATTTTCATGTTATAATTAAAAGATTGTAAGATCTTATAAAGATAATTTTAAAAAATTATCTTTAATTTTGTCTTTAAATGATACGAAAGAGTACATAGACAGCTGGCCGTCTCTATTACTGTACGTACTCTAAGCTGTTGTTACGGTGGATTTGGGACACAACGGGAGACCAATATAATTGTTGAGAAACCCTAAAAGCCCATTGAAGGCCCATGTGGTCCCTTATGCCGAAACCCTAGAGAGCGCTATAAAAGGAGAAGGGGGGTCTCCCCCTATGTACAAGAAATCATTAGCAATAAAGAATTCGTCGTCGCTCTCCTCATATACCTGTGTCTCTCTCTTTCTGTTCTCCAATTTCAGATCTGTTCGGGAACCCCGGACTATTCGATAGCGAGGTTCCTTAACACGTTATCGCGACGAAGCTCTCACCGAGATCGAATTGAAAGGTGAGAAAGGTGGGGTTTTCAGCGATTGAAACTAAACGTTTGTCGCTTCTATGCATACTCCTATCCCACGATCTTGTATCGTTTTCGTCATGTGGCACGGCCACACGACGATCGCTTCAGCTTACGTGGCAAGAAGCTACAATGCATGCTTCTAACCTCACGATTCGGTTTTGTGTTCATTGCGTGGCACGGCTACAACGACATGGATCTGCAGATTTTACAACTCATCATCGCACACAAAGAAAAATCGCAGCGCTCGCGCCGCAGCTGCCAACATCTCGGTTTGCGTGCTTGAAGATCGCTTGAAGCACCGATCGTTGCCGCTTTTTTGCGCGCTCGAAACCGCTATACGCTACCAAGAGCCGACTCCATGCCTCGGTTCCGTGCTCGCCGGCTTGAAGCCCGCCGACCCACCACCGCCGCGACCATCGATTCGATCGCGAAGTCACACGCGCAGCAGCGTCGCCTCGCCGACGTTGTCTTGGCTGTGTCGCCTCGCAAGACGCAGCCGCATCATCGCCGCCCGACGGCGACGGCTCGGTTTCACGCCGTCGCATGAAGCGCCGGCTCGGCCTCGCGCAAGACACGGCCCGCCCGTCGACCGGCCAAGACGTAGCCGCGCCGCGCGCGCGCCGCCGCCCCCTCGCCGCCGTGCTCGACCGCGCCCGGCGCCCCGTTCGGCTCGAAGTCCGGCCGACGTCGTCGCCGCAGCGGAAGAAAGCCGCGCCGCCGCCTGCTGCGGCGCTCGCGCCGAGCCGTGATGCCGCCTCGCTGCCGCCTCGCCCGCCGCCGCGACGGCGCCGTCCTAGGCCTCTCTCGCCGCCAAGACGGCGCCGGCCTTGCCGCATGCTGGCGCCGCCTGCTTTGCGCGCGCGCCGCCGGCCGGCTCGGCCTCCGCGCCAGAAGCGCCGCTCCCGCCGGCGCTGACGCCGCCAAGCAAGAAGCGCCCGTCGGCCGGCTCGCGCCGACGCCGACATATGTGCCTCCGCCGGCTCGAAGCCAGTCAACGCCGCCGGCCGCGTGCCTCCGGCTCCTCCTCGCCTCGCGCGCCCGCTCATGGCCCCGAGGCACCTCGCGCCGCTCGCAGCCTCCGTCTCCGTCTCGAGGCACCTCCGTCTCCGGACGGCCGAGGCCGCCGCCCGCCGCCACGGCCGCTGCTCGGTTTTTGCGCTTGCTAGCAGCGCGCCGCGCTGGCCTCGGGCTTGTCTTCGCCGTCGCCGTCGGGCCATCACCCAAGAAGATGAGCGCGGTCGGGCCGGGGAAGTAGAAGACGGGCAGCGCGAGGTGCGGAAGGGGAAGCGGCGCGGAAGACGCACACTGATCGCAGCGTGGGAAGACGGCGTGGCAGGAAACCTAGCCGGGTTTTGGCAGCGTGGGCTGAAGGCCCAAGAGGCTAGCGGGAAAAAGAAAAAAACCGGCCAGAGGCCGGTTCGGCCGGGAGAAAAAAAAAGAAAAGAAGAAAGAAGAAAGAAAAAGAAAGAAAAAGAAAAAAAAAGAGAGAAAAATTGCAGAAATTTTTTGAAAAAATTGCCAGAAAATCAAGAAGATTTATTTGGCTCTGTTTTTAATTTTTCTTGCTCTATTTCTCTGTTTTATGAATTTTGAATTCATTGCTTTATTTTATATACTGCAATGCATAGCAATTTATTTTGTGCAATTTATGCTTTTTGCAACCATTTTCTATTAGATTACACGCAGTAATCTAATGTCGGAATTTTGAAATCATGAATCGTGAATCGTGAGTTTGAAGAACTGGCCCCGCACGGTCAGAAGTACTTCACTTGGGCATCGGACGTGAAGATCGTTCTTGGGGGCAAGAAGCTCCATGCTGCGATTGGTCTAGGGTCCTCGCAGGACGCAAAACCTACCATCAAGCAGAACAATCAAGTCTTGCACTGCCGTTTAAATGCATGAATCGCATCTTCTTTTAGATTATGGTTGTTAGCATTTTCTTTGAATAATGAATTGTAAGCTCTAGAAGAGCATACTTCTTTCATGAATAAATACGCAATTTATTCTTTATTCCAGTATTCTTTCCTTTACAAGCAATTTTTGAATTATTTTGCCTCTGTTTTATTGGAATTATAGTAGCATAACAAATACCATCTTAAGAGAGTCTAAATACTTTCAGTCGATCACGAAGAACGCTGGAAAGATTACTACGATCGCAGGAAGCGACTCATATGTAATCGGCTCAGGAAGAGCCACTATTATATTGCCTATGGGTACAACTTTGGTAATTGAAGAAGCCCTTTTGTACCCTGAATCAACTCGCACTCTCTTAAGCTTTAAAGACATCGCGCCAATGGTTTTCACGTAGAAACCAATGAAGAAAATGGCAAAGAATATTTGTGCATTGTGAAGCACGCGGTATGTGGAAAATGGTATTAGAAAAATGTCCCTCATATGAATCTGGGTTGTACTACACGAATATTCATGCACCAAGTGTATACTTCCTTGAAGACTGCTTTTAGAAGCTCAGAGTTATTTTCTTAATGGCATGGTAGATTAGGTCATCTGGTCTTAGAATGATGAGAAATATAGTGAACAACTCACAAGGTCATGGCATTAACGTTAAGAATTTCCGAATCATGAAGATTTTGTGTGCCTGCATGTGCCACCGGAAATTAATAACTAGACCCTCTGTCATGAAAGTGCAAAGTGAAATCCTGCATTCCGAACGCATCCGGGGATATTTGCGGTCCGATTCAGCCCTGTCGGGCCGTTTCGATACTTTATGGTGCTCATCGATGCTTCCTCGAAATGGTCGCATGTATGCTTGTTGTCAACAAGAAACCATGCTTTTGCAAAGTCGATCTCGCAGATCATAAGAATTAAGAATGCTTTCCACGATCATCGCGTGAAGTCCATTAGAATGGACAATGCCGAGAATTTACTTCAAAGGCATTTGATGATTATTGCACGGCAACGAGGATAGCGATTGAGCACTGCATCGCACGTCCATACGCAGAATGGACTAGCGAAGCACTAATAAAGAGGATTAAGTTCATTGCCGCACCGCTTTTGCAGAGTTGTAACTTGCCCAACACTTGTTGGGGACACGCGATCTGCACGCAGCAGAAGACTTATCAATTTGGACCATCGCCTACAACACCCATTCTCCTATGCAGCTTGTGCACGGGATCATCCCGAAGATCTCCCATCTTAGAAAATTTGGGTGTATGGTATATGTACCTATACCACCCCCTCAGCGGACTGAAATGGGCCCTCTCCGCAAGTCTGGGATATAAGTTGGTTATGGGAGTGCATCCATAATCAGGTATTTGGAACCCATGACTGGAGACTTGCATACAGCCCGATTCGCTGATTGCATCTTTGACGAGGATCGTTTCCCGTCATTAGGGGGAGGAAATCAACCTTTGGATGAAAAATGCCGGGAAATCATATGACATTCCACTGGGATCCCCGCACATGACCCCCGAACTAATGAAGCAAATCAAGAAGTCTAGAAGATAATCGATTTGCAGAATTTAGCAAATGAATCGCTGATCATTTTGTGATCGAAGGGCGTGGTTAAGTCGCATGTACCAAGAAGAAATGCACCGAGAGGGTGGAAATACCAAAGAAAATAGAAGGTATCCTCAACCTGCTCGAGGCCTCAAAGAAAAAGAGCAGCAATCTGCTCCTCAAACCCAAAGTACCGGAGACGCCCGAGAAAGCTGGGCAGGGACTTACCACAACCAATCACGAAAATGCCCCAAGGAAAGAAGGGAGCCAGTTGAGACTGCACGGAAAGAAGCCAACAGGAAAGGCAATTCCGGACTTGAATCTCCCATCAAGGAAGCACGGAAATAATGTGTGCGCACACATAGGCGATGAAAGCTAAAGGAACTTGCTCTGCGATAGGGAAAAGCAGCGAAGAGCAAGTAGAAGTGCATGAAGCACCCCATGAAGAAATGGCCATAAACTTTGTAATAACGGAGAATCCTGAATAGAGCAACAACCAACGTTGATGCATACTCGCAAAGAAGATCGCCTCGATCATTGATCATGATCCCGAGCCGCATCTTCGCAGAGTGCAAGAAAAGGCTAGATTGGGAAGAATGAAAAAGGCAATCACGGCAGAGTTAGTCTCTCTGAACAAGAGAGAGGTGTTTGCTCAGATGCCGCACACCTCCCCATGTAAACCCCGTAGGTCACAAATGGGTCTTTGTTCGGAAGAGAAATGAAAACAACGGTTGTAAGGTACAAAGCAAGGCTTGTAGCTCAAGGTTTCACTCAACGCCCGGAGTTGATTATGAAGAAACCTATTCTCCGGTCATGGGAGGAATTACCTTTAGATATTTGATCTCAATGGCGATCAACTTGAAGTTGAGAATGAAGCTAATGGATGTTGTCACAAGATATTTGTATGAAAACTTGGATTCGGAGATATACATGAAAGTACCAGGAAGGAATTCCTATCCCAACCAAGACGGAGCAAATAGAAACTCTGCAGTGTGAAATTGGAGAAATCACTGTATGGATCAAGCGATTAGGAAGAATGTGGTACAATCGCTGAGTGACTTTCTCGCAAGAAAGGCTACACAAACATAAGATTGTCCATGTGTGTTTATACAATGATCCCGAATAGATTCTCAGATAATCTCCGTCTATGTAGATGACTTGAACATCATTGGGACGGATGAAGAAATTGAAGTGGCATGCTCATACTTGAAGTCTGAGTTTGAAATGAAAGATTTGGGTAAAACCAAGTTTTGTTTAGGCTTGCAGCTTGAACATGTCCAAGGAGGAATCTTGGTACATCAATCAACCTACACGCAGAAAGTGTTGGAAAGATTTAGCTTTGAAATAGTATATCCTGCAAAGACTCCAATGGCGGAAGGTCACTCCAAGCAGACCTAGACCCATACCAAGACCTAGAGAAGAGGGGAGGAAGTCCTGGGAGCAGAATTCCCATATTTGAGTGCAGGTTGGAGCGCTCATGTACCTTGCGAATAGCACTAGACCGGACATTGCGTTCACTGTGAATTTGCTAGCACTGATCTGCGAACCCACCAAAAGGCATTGGAAAGGGATCAAGGACATCTTCCGCTACCTCCAAGGAAGCAAAGACCTCGATTCATTCTTTAGAAGAAATAATGAATTGAATTTGGTTGGCTATGCCGATCTCGGGTATTTATCGACCGCATATCGGCAAGTCCCAAACCGCTATGTTTTCCTATGTGGAGGAACAGCAATTTCTTGGAAGTCGTCTAAGCGGACTCTTGTCTCGACGTCGACAAACCACTCGAAATCATCGCTTGTATGAAGCATCTCGTGAATGTGCATGGCTCAGAAGAATGGTTCACCACATCCAGAAGTCATGTGGTTTGAACATTGAGCAAACTCCCACGATAATTTATGAAGATATTGCAGCTTGTGTTGCCCAAGCACAAATAGGTTATGTGAAGAGCAATCTCACGAAGCATATCAACCCCAAGTTCTTCTATGCTCATGAATTGCATAAGATGAACGAGATCAAGATATTGCATACTAAGTCATGTGAAAATCTTGCAGATTTGTTCACTAAATCACTCCCAGCATCTACCTTTGAAAGGTGCGTGAAAGGAATTGGGATGATGAGACTTAGAGAAGTGCAGATTTCAGGGGGAGATATTTCACATACTCCCACATGAATCTCGAGCATGAATTATGAATACCCAACATGAATCTCGAAGATTAGCATTTGAAGTTGGGAGAATTGTACTCTTTTCCTTAGCAAGTTTTTCATGAAGTTTTCTTGCATAAGGTTTTAACGAGGCAATTCGTGCAACATAGTAGCGTATGCTATGTACTCTTTCTCCAAGTATTTTTCCCACTGGGTTTTTCTGGAGTTTTAACGAGGCATATGCATCTCGCGGCAAAGGGCCCAAGGGGGAGTGTTGAGAAACCCTAAAAGCCCATTGAAGGCCCATGTGGTCCCTTATGCCGAAACCCTAGAGAGCGCTATAAAAGGAGGAGGGGGGTCTCCCCCTATGTACAAGAAATCATTAGCAATAAAGAATTCGTCGTCGCTCTCCTCATATACCTGTGTCTCTCTCTTTCTGTTCTCCAATTTCAGATCTGTTCGGGAACCCCGGACTATTCGATAGCGAGGTTCCTTAACAATAATGACGGGGTGAGGTGGGAATAGCATGATAGAACAATATCTAGAAGCATGCAGAACTACGTGTCAACACCGTTTGGAGAATATTTTTATTCCTATAAAAATAGAACGGTGAAATTTGGAGAATATGGAGCCTGTTGACATAGGAATAAAAATATTCTCCAAATCTTTCAACCGCGACAGGCCTGTTGTTTAGGAAATTAAGAACCCCGATGTCGCTGTTGAAAGATTTGTGTTGGTAAGATCTTGAATTAGTTCAAAAACACAAGTATGGATAGAGCATGTACCACACGCGAAGACAGCGAGTGGGAGAGGATTCTAGCCTGCACATGTACTGGTGTGCCCTTGATACACATGCACGTTATTTTTTTATTTTATCTTTCTCCCCGATCAACTCTCTTGTATTAATCCATAGTTATGTTTTAAGATGGATCCACATATGACGTAGAGCAAGAGGAGAATTCCGTGGCCAATACATGTCCTTTATGCGCACAACCGTGGATTGAAAAGATCCGTAGGCTACGGTTATTAATCATAAATAAGGGTTCATGAAACTAAGGGTTACATTTATCTTTTTTTTTTCTTTGCAACTGTGATACAACTGTTATTGGTTTTCATTATGTAATAGACCATCATCGGACCGGCGTCGCCTCCGTGGTGCGCCAGCCGGTCTCCAAGCCGATCGGCCGTGCGCCGCAAGTTTCCACCTAGATTGGTTAGGGCATGCCTTCACATGTTCCACTAGTCCATGCAAATTTAATTTGTCTTTCTAATATGTATGCACTGAATATAGTATATATAGATAATAACTAGATAATCATACGCGGCGTGCCACACCGAGGGCGTCGCTCCTCACGCGAGCAAATCGAGAAAACGTGCTATTGCCGCTCCCTACACGAGCAAATCGAGGAAATACGCGGAAAGGACCTAAACAGAATTTTGTGTTTTTCGCAAAAGGGCTTAAAAGTAATGCTAGAAAAATAAAAAAGGACCTAAATGAAATGTATAATTTTTTTTTAAAAAAGGACCTAAACGTATTTTTTTCTCAAAAAAGACCTAATCGTAATTTTGATTTTCAGTAAAAAGGACCCGAGCGCAATGCTTACAAACGCATAAAGGGCCTAAACATAATATATATTATCTTAAAAAAAAGGATTTAATCGTATTTTTTTCCAAAAAAGTACCTAAACATAATTTTGTTTCGGAAAAGGATCCGAACGCAATTTTTTTTTGGTGGCTCAGCTCGAGAGCCGGAGCCAAGCCGGCTCAAATCAACCAGGAGGCACGATTTCCACCAAGTTTAATAGAGGTGAGATTATAGATAGCCTAGTTATTTTGAATATCTCCTTAGTTTATATGCAAGATAAAATACACTATATATATTTTTGGATGGGCGGAGTACATATCAGTCTTTCTAGATGATATATCAGCCAATTATTACCAAGCAGGGGAGAAAATGTACGTGTAACGCCACTACCTTCTGGCAGAGGTGATAGAATCCACGGCGACGAGCTCACGGGCAGGGCGACGTCCACAACGGTAAACTCAGGGAGCAAGCATTAGGCGACCACGCCGGAAGCCCAACCTGACGAAGGCGTCCTCCGCGTGGAGATCAGGGGTAGCGGTGGTGATGGCGAGGAGCTTGGGCAATCTCGTATGGAGCTTGGGGTGGTGCGGTGGTAGCATATCTAGCTCATAGGGAGGAGGCGACGAGAGCAGGGTGGCGACGAGATAGTCTAAGAACTCAACAGCGAAATGGTCCTAAACTAATTTTTTTGTAAATCTGATCCCTATATGATAAAAATTACAAAAGTAGTCTCTCATTGAGCACAAAAGAGCCAGCAAGGGACACCTATCCCCTGCAGCGCTATGGAACCACGGTAGGACACCTGAGACATCGACCACGTCATCGCACGACTGTCGCTGGAGGAGAAAGCCTACCATGTTTGCCACGTGTGGAAGCAACCTACAGTACACCCCGACACCTTTCCATCCTACCAAACTGTGATCTTCCGTGTTTAGACAGGAGGCTATTTTTATAAAACTCATAGCAGGTGGGTTAGTACAGAAAAAAAATCCTAATCTAAGCGGCCATGGAGATTGGAGGGCGTCTTTGTCTCCCTAAAGCGTGAGGTTTGGTTCGATCTTATGGATCGAAGTGATCCAACTGACGTAATGTGTTTCGATCCAAAGACGGAGTGGGTATTTTGGGAACATCACTCATGAAGAAATGGGAAAAGATGAGAAAAGGCTGGGAAATACAGGAAATTAGACGAAAATGGCATTTTTTCAAAGCAATCTAAAACTGAAGTGGCGTATTCTTAATTTCAAGAAACTAGATGGCATTCTCCCGTTGAAGTGGCATTACATGAGTCCCGCCTGAACTACGTATAGCACCCACAAATGGAGAGCCAGCGCTGGTTGCTATGCTTTAGGGTGTGTTATAATTTTGATTAGTGGGATGAGGTTGAATGGGATGGGATGGTCTTGTAACATTTGGTTTCATTATTTTGAATGAATGTAGTTAATAGTTCAACATATATAAGAAATATTCCTCAAATTTGTATCCACCATCTAAGACGGGATGGTTCCATTCAAGCAACCAAACACATTATTGACTTTTTTCTTCAACTATCTCATACATGTACCACTTGGTATAAGCAACCAAACACACCCTAACTCTCGCCATCTCTCTCATCTGGTACCTGACCAACCTAACACGCCGTTGGGCATTGGACGACAACCACGAGGCTTCTGGAGATATGCTTTAGAGTGGGGATAAAACGGAACGGAAGCTGTCAGTAAATGGTTATTCTATTTCTGTTTCTATTTTTTTACCAGTAACGGAAACGAAATCGAAAACTCTAGAAATGGATACGGAAACAGATAGTGATGGAAACGGATGCAGAACAGAACGGAGTAGATACGGAAACGAAAGCGAAAAATTTTATCTAGGTATGTTCTCAGTTGTAACACCCTAAAAATTTATAAATTCTTTAATTGAACATTTAATTCAGATTTTATGAAATTTTTTTGTGAATTTTCAGCATTTAAATAATGTTTTTTATATTTTTATAAATAAATAATTTATTTGAGAAAAACAAAACCAAAATCTTGCAATAAATAATTTTCATAAGTTCAAAATGTTTTAAAATATTTTTGAGAATTTTCATAGAATTTTTAACTCTATTTGATATTTTCTATAAAGCAATCTATATTTCTGGTATTATTTAAATTATAAAACATAATTTCCGTTTCCGACGGAACTGGCTCTCCCGTTTCCGACAAAAAAAAATTCCGTATCGACATTTTTCGTTTCCGTTTCTGAAAAAAAGACTTCTATTTTCGTTTTTCTCAATACGGTTGGAAATTCCATTTCGTTTTCAACCCTACCCTAGAGGTAATCATAAAGATGATTATATTTCCTTATGTTCATGATTTATTATCTTGTTCCTTGAATAAGATCATTATTATTTATTAGCAAGTACATGATTTGTTTGTGAAACTCTATATATGACCTTGTGATGATTATTCTAAAAGTGATCCCTAGTCGATAAACGTACGAAGACACATATGAATAGACTAGCATATGTATTGATTAATGACTATGTTTTACGGGTCATGGATATGGAGATATCAAACCAACAATTTGGACACATGTTAGTGAACATAGAATTGGATCAACTCACCTTGAGACACTACGAAAGCATTGTAATCTTACTTGCCATCAATTGATCTCATATACAATGTATATGATGTATCCTTAGATTTGAGGTTGACACATATACTCGAAATATGTCATGACTTACTTAGGGGTTGCCAGATGCTACTCCATAACTGGGAGATTATAAAAGTGACTTTTGAGTTCATCGTAAAGCATGTTGCCAGGTATGGTCGATCAAGATGAGATTTGTCTCTCTATACAACGGGAGAGATATCTCTAGACCTTTCATGTGGTCGGATTCTAGAAATACATGGTCATGCTACTTGCGGTTAAAAAGTTAACCATAGTCGAGTATCCCGAGTCACGTAATCGAGAAAGAGTGGTTGGTCTAACTTAATAAGAATGGCACATACTCGCCATGAGTTTAACCAATATCATGGGGCAAAAGAAAATGCATATAATTAATGTGATCTTTACGTATACTTAGGAATCGGCACATCCTGTTAGGGATCGCTACCGATTAATGGTCGAGTAAGAATATTCAGGCCATGTCCAAGCATATGTGAACATATAGGGTTGCACGCTTAAATAGTTAGGACTTTTGAGTTTTTAATAGGTTTTGAGTTTTTAATGGGTCTTTAATGTAGATACCCATTCTAGAACGTCTATATGAAGGCAGGGGTGGTTGCTTTAGGGTTAGGAGACACCATATGAATTTGGAATTCTCGAAATCCTAGCCGTCACACCTTTTTCGCTTAAAACCGCGCAGCCGGTGCTAGCACTCCGACGCGTGACGTTCCTGCCCCATACGTGTGGATACCTTCGAGGTGTTGCATTGAGGCTTTAACGCTAGGACGACCAGCAACCCGTGACGATCACGAGTAGCTTTTAGAGGAGGCACGAGGTTAGTATGATAACAATCGCACCATCACACTATATTGACTCTACTTCTGCTATAGATTTGCACATCTAATGACAATTCGATGATTTATAACTGGCCGTCCCGGTCATCCGTACCTACTCGGCCTGCGCGGCAACGTCCATCACAGCCTCGCGAACTTGCCGCGTGCCCACGGCCCCGTCATGACGCAAAAGCTGGGCCTCATCACCACCGTGGTCGTCTCCTCGCGCGATGCGGCTTGGGAGGCTTTCACGAAGCACGATCGGCGCCGCGCCGCGCGCACAATCCCTGACACCAAGCACGCGCTGGGCTTCCCTAGGTGGTCCATGATATGGCTGCCGAGCTCCGACCGGCTCTAGAAGACTGACCATGCGCGGCATCGTTGCCGCACACATCATCTCCCGGCGCAGACTCGCGGCAGTGCGCGGCGTCCGCGAGCTAGTGTAAGGTGCGCGACATGGTGAGCCATTTTCGCGACCGCAATGGGAAAGAAGTAGACGTTGGGCGGGCCCTGAACGACGGCGTGCTCAACCTCGCGTGCAACATGCTCTTGTCCGCCGACGTGATCGACGTGGACGCCGAGTTCCCGGAGCTCATAAAAGGATATCGTGTCGCCGCTCGCAAAGCCGAACGTCTCCGATTTTTTCCCGTTCCCCCGGCTTCTCGACTTGCAAGGTTTTCGTCGCTGGACATGGCTAGACACACTACTACGGATCGGGCATGCACAAGCGGTTCGAAACCGCTTTCAGAAGCGGTTTTAGAACCGCTTGTAAGCAACCGGGAGTGATACCCCGTCGGGTATCACAAGCGGTTCCCCGAACCGCTTGTGGTTCGATATTTCCACAAGCGGTTGGTGTTACCAACCGCTTGTGGAGAGGCTCTCTCTAAGCGGTTGGTATTACGAACGCTTAGCTCTCCACAAGCGGTTGGAGTTACAAGCGCTTGTGAAGAGTCCGACAACAGTAGCGTTTTGATTATATTCAATATAGAATATGTTTTCAGAGGGGGTTTTGATATAGATTTTGACAATTAAAATAAATAGAACTTCATGAGTTTTTTTGACACACTTAAATATATATATATATATTAGTCATTAGTATTCATTCAGATAATTACAGATCACTAAAAATGAACAAGTTGATCGATGAACACATGAAATAATAAGCTAGCCCGTCTTTTACAACTTTCAAAGAATAAAAGGGCGAATGTTGAGCTCATTTCTTGCGTGCGTCGCTCTTTGTGCCCTTGGTCGACGTTGATGTCAGTTCACCTGTCCTTATTTCAGGACAATCTCTCCAACCATTTGCGTGGAACTCGCATTTGGTGGATACAATCTCGTCGACAATAAAGCCGATGAGTTGTTCTTGGATTGCTGCAACCCGGTGCGGCGGGATCACGTCTTGCACATCGATGTTGGGCTGACAAAGCGGGAGGTAAATAAATCTCTGGACATGTAATTATTAAAGTGTAAGTACTAAGAAATTGACATGTGCACACTACCTCGGCGTTGGTTGTTGGCACATCACCGTGGGTAATACTTTGCATATAGTGGCACACATAATAGCCACATAGGTTGTTTCCACCCGTCTGTTGTAGAACCTGCGATGAAATTTGAAAGGACCACGATTATTGGGATGAAAAACTGTTACGGCATATTAATATTCTTTAATACGTACTCGAGTGCTTAATTGTACATCAAATTCGTTCTCGAAATCTCCTTGTTGCTTCTTTCAAACCGCATGAATGTCTGTGTGATGCGTTAGTATGAATGGTAATTATCGAGTTGGAATAATTAGCAAGGTATTTCAATATATATAATAAGGAAAACCATCGTATATATATGTGCTATATACCTGTTTAGGATGTCAATGATAAATTGAAATTTTTCACCGAGTCCTTTTGAGTCTTGAACAATGATTTGGTGCTATCAAGCTTGATGACAAGCGGGATCCGGTGAAACCTATTCATGTATTGCAACATATATGTAACTAGTTAGCTAGTAGTATTATAAATGCCTTGGAAAATATAAGAACGAGAGGTTGTATATATCGCACTCGAAGTTGAAGGGCGAATATGTACGGTTTGTAGTCTGTCCCAAGAATGCATCGAGAATGTAATCTTCAAGTTCCTTTCGGTTGTATCCAAAGACGAACTCGTTAACAATCTACGGGTCGATGAAGCCCACGTTGAAGATATTCTCTTTCTACATCGTTGTATCTCCATTCTACATAGAAAGGTATAAGTTTAATAGTTGCAATTTTATTGTACGAGGAAGCACACGGTAAAGGTATGAGCTTGACACTTACAGCACCAAAGAGCTCATGAGAGACACGTTGATGGAGTCGGCATGGTAAATATTGTATAAGTCGTCAAATTCGAGCCATATGGTGTTGTCCCGCGATAAAAATCATCTTCTTTGATACGGAGGGGAACATCGTTCTTCCTTGAGCGGACTCTGTCATGTACCATTTGTGAAATTGCGCATCTTGGTTGGCAGATCCTTTATCTCATTTGGGTCAATCAGCTCCCGGCCCAACTGAAATTGCCATCTGACCTTTGTTGCCATTGGGATATCATCTATTAATCCAAGAGCTGCAGCTGTGGAACTGAGTCCTGCCTCCTTCATAAACCTCTCGAGGTTCTCCTGATCTTGGTCTCTCTTCTTCTTCTTTGCCGCCGCCGCCTGACCACGTTTATTCTTCTGTGTAGCCTTAATTATTGTCTGTTCATAGTTGGACGGCACAGCAGCGTGACTTTTTACGGCATGTCGCGAAGTGTTCTGCCGCTTTTGGATCGGTTGGTACCTTTGGCTCTACCTTCTTTTTGCGAAGTGTGCAGCCATACGCTTAGTGACCGCGTCACTCTCCTCCTTATTCATATCATATGCCCTCTTTGGAGGTTCCTTTACCTTGGTCGATCGGGTGGACTCCGCCTTCTTGGGAGCAAAGGGAGCCTTCATTCTATTATCGAGCTTCTTCCTCGGAGGAGATGGTGAGGCGTGGTTTTCCTAGGGGGTTCTTTTTGTTTGAGATTTGGTGGTGGAGTAGGGCTTGCGTGGGCGGGTGGAGACACAGGAGCTGCTGGTGGTGGAGTAGGGCTTCGCTCTGTTTCTTGGCGAGGCATTGCGTGGCGGTGACGTTGGAAGAGGCGTGGGTTGCCGTGGTGGAGATGACGCGTCCATAGCGGTGGAAATATGATGTACCGCTTGCGCCAAAGGATGATATTGTGGAGGGCTGTCCAAGCTTGGTCACGTCGTCGCCTCCAAAGAATATCGAGGTGAAGTTCTTCAAATCGCTCAAGCACCTCCTCCACCGCGACCTTTGAGTAACCGGGGTATCTCGTTGCGATGGAACATCCGCCCAGCTCCACCGGATATGCCATGCCGTAAGCCACCTTGATGGAGAGGTTACGCGCATCAACATGCAGCTCACACTGGCGGCAAACCCTTATGTCATCCACAGGATAATGGGATAGCAAGGTGTCCGCCCGGGGCCCGGTGGACGCGCAGCCTACTTCGCGCGCGGAGGGGTCGATCACGTCGTCCGGTGATTGCTCGGACCTAGTCCTTGAAGCTTGCCGAGGGCAATTTGTACTTTTTGCGCAACTATGTCGCCGATGCTAGCCTGGGTTGCTCTGAGCTCTTGTTCCAATTGGTACACTTTACGTGATTCTCTTGATTTGCTTCTATGCCGGCTCTCAGACGATATGTGCGTCCTTCGCGAAACCATACTTCCACGGCGTCGGCTTGCCCATACCTCGTGTCCGTCACCGGTGCTCGGGGTTTTCAAGGGCATGTGTTAGCTCGTCATTCTCCTGTCGGCACCAATGTACCGCCGAGGCGCTCAACAGCTTGTACAATCCTTTGGCGACCTCTTGTACTCTGGTGCCATCACCAAACTGCCGTCATCCGAAAGGCTCCCCATGACCCATGAACCAATTGCGCAGCGCTGTTCCCCTGAGCGGTAGCGGTGTGACGCCCTTCGCCATTAATTCTTCTTCCGCTTCTCCCATTTTGGTACAGCCTTGATGTATCCACGGTGCCAAGATGGTGGTGGTATTTCTTCATCGTGAATTGGCCTTGTTCTTCGACTCGCGACCGGCCTTGGTGGCAACTTGAACTCCTCGAATGCTTCCGGTGATCCGCCAACTTAGGAAATTGGTTGAAGTCGGGTCTTTCTCCTTCGCACGTACTTGCGGTGAGAGACGTCTTCCAAGCTGAAACATTGTTGCCATCTTCTTCAAAGTAAATTTCTTGGCCTTGTCTTCGGACCCTTGAGGAAATATGAAATTTTCCTTAATATCTTGCCAGAGCAGGTCCTTGGTAGCTTGAGGAACTTCGGCCCATTTTTTGATGCTAATTGGGACGTGATCCCTCACGTGGTAACCGCAAGCGTTGTTGTACGCCCAATCGCTAAAAGAGGGCAACCGGCATCCCTTCGTTGTTAACGTCGGTAAACACGTGCTTCGTGGACGGCTTCTTGTTAGGTCCCCGATGCTTGGATTGGTTGCTCGATGCACGGGGCTTTAAATACATAAACATATGTACAAACGTGTCAGAGTGTATTATATTAATGAGTTGCGATTAATTAACATGTCTACGGGATTATATTCTTACGGTTGTACCTCATCTGGCGGAACGGTGTTATCGGACTCGGTGGCAGAAGCGTTACCATCACCTTCGATGGTACCCGGTAGCGATGGAGTCCAACAAGAACTGTTCTCCCTCATCGAACGTAGGGTCACCACGCCCGGTTGCGCCATCTATACTAATTCCGGAAAAATGTTGACATAAATATCATATTACTTTGAAACAACCATATTACAGATTACAACACAAGCATATTATTACATAAATCTCTACACCAAGCATTAAGTACTACGGCGTGTTGGAACTAGCCCAAGGATCAAACACGAACTCGTGATGATATTTATTAGTTAGTCGTTTTGATCGTGATGATTTGATCGTTTTGTATATGAATTCTACCTAAAATTGATATGCAAAACTAAATAGATGAAACTAAAATATGTACATAGCTAAAATTTGAAATAAAAATTAGATGAAATTAGTAGTTAAATTTATATACAAATCCTAAACTAGAACTGAAATTCAAAATTAAATAAAAAACAACAAAATAATAAAAAGAAAAAAGAAAACATGCATTGTTATGTAATTCCATACTAAGTGAAAAATATACGTGTTGGTTTAATTTAGAATTAAAATTTCAAGCAAGCAGAGCACTTGTGGGCATTTCACCGAACAGATGGTGGGCAGCCGAACTAGAGAGGAGGACGACGCGTGCACAAGCAGCTACCTCGGTCCTCCTGGCTGGACGGCGGTGTGGCGGCGCTTTGGTGGCGGAGAAGGCGTCGGCGGGGTGGCAGAGAAGGCTTCGCGCCGGGGTGGAGTGACGGCGCGACGAGGTGGCAGAGAAGGCTTCGGCGCACGCGGGGTGGACTGGGACTTAGAAGATTTCGGGTGTGAGAAAAGGGCGGGGCGTTTCAAATTTATACAGGGAGCACTTCTACAAGCGGTTCTAATAACCAACCGCTTGTAGAAAATCTCTACAAGCGGTTTTAGAACCAACCGCATGCAGGAGGACTTCTACAAGCGGTTCAGAGAACGAACCGCTTTAGAATATCTCTACAAGCGGAGTTAGATCAACCGCTTGTAGAGGGATGACTTCTACAAGCGGTTGGTGTTACTAACCGTTTCTGAATAGTCCACTCTAGAAGCGGTTCTTTTCTAAAACCGCTTCTGAATATTGCGTTCTAGAAGCGGTTCTTATTACTAACCGTTTCTGAATGTTGCACTCTAGAAGCGGTTCGTTTTTCAAACCGCTTCCTTTTAATTTCATGATTTTTTAAAAATTCTTTTCAGACATAGATTTCATTTCATAATTTTTTAAAAGGATTTTAGCAATTCATTTCATTTGAAATTTTAAAAATACTTTTAGCACTCGATTTCATTTCATAATTTTCTAAAAATGCTTTTAGCACTTGATTTCATTTGATTTTTAAAAATGCTTTTAGCAATTTAGTTTCATTTGTGATTTTTAAAAATACTTTTAGCACTTTTTCATTTCATAATTTTTAAAAATGCTTTTAGCACTTGATTTAATTTCATAATTTTTAAAAGTGCTTTTAGCAATTTAGTTTCATTTCAGATTTTTAAAAATTCTTTTCACTTTCTGATTTCATTTCATAATTTTTAAAAATGCTTTTAGCATGACAGTTTCATTTCATAATTTTTAAAAATGCTTTTAGCACTTGATTTCATTTTGAATTTTAAGAAGCTTTTAGAACTTTACTTTCATTCCATAATTTTTACAAAATGCTTTGAGCACTTTAGTTTCATTCCAGAATTTTGGCACTTTACATTCATTCCGAATAAACACTTCCTACTATAAAAGACTTACATATACATAGTTCATACAGTAGGAGTACATCTTAAGTAGTAACGTACTTTGTCTTTACAAGTGTTCCTTCATTATGATCGCGACGTATGAAAGGAGTATCCACGTCTGTGTCATTGAGGAGGCTTATGTCGACATCCACAGCGAAAGGATGGATCTCGTCGAACTGACTATACTCTTCCTCGTCTGTGACGTCCTCAACTCCAACAATCCTTCGTTTGCCTTGTAGAACCACGTGTCGCTTCGGCTTAGTACTACAATCTTTCTGCTTGTCCTTATGCTTCTTAGGTTTGCTTGACATGTCCATTACGTAGAAGACCTGTCTCACATCATTCGCGAGGACAAACGGTTCGCGCCTATAGCCGACTTGGGTGAGGTCCACGATTGTCATACCGTATTTGTCTACCTTCACGCCGCTTGAAGTCAGTTTGACCCATTGGCACTTAAATAGAGGGACCTTCAAAGGTCCATAGTCAAGCTCCCATATCTCTTCTATGAAACCATAATATGTATCCACCTTACCTTTGTTGTCTTCGGCGTCTATACGGACATCGCTATTTTGGTTGGTGCTCTTGTTATCCTGCGATCTGGTGTAAAATGTGTAACCATTTATCTCGTACCCCTTAAATGTCACGATTTCACTAGATGGTCCCCGAGCCAAGCGTTGCAACTGTTCATTGTCTGACCCTTTCAAAAGGATGTACTTTTGTAACCAAGCTACCGAAAGAATCCATGTGCTTGATGTTATCCAATCCTCGGACCTCCCGGAAATCGCGGCGTAGAATACTCTTGTGCTCAAGGACATACGGGCCACTACAGTTGATTGTTTCAAAACCGTGAAATGTGCTTGCTTAAATGTAAGAAGATCATTGCATGCAATTGCTTTCCTTCCTAGTGTCCCTTTTCCTCGTAGCCTCCCTCATGGCGTGATATAGGGACGCCGATCGGGTTTAGATCATTAATGTAATCCACACAAAACTCAATCACCTCCTCTGTCCCATAACCCTCGGCAATGCATCCTTAGGACGAGAACGGTTCTGAACATACTTCTTTAGCACACTCATGTACCTCTCGAAAGGGAACATGTTGTGTAGATACAGGTCCAAGGATACCTATCTCTTTGACAAGGTGAACAGTGAGATGAACCATAATATCAAAAAATGCAAGAGGAAAGATCATCTCAAGGCTAACCAAACTTTGTACCACGTCATCCTGAAGCTTACTTAGTTTATCCGGGTCGATGACCTTACGTGAAATCGCGTTGAAAAAGAACACAGCTTTGTGATTGTCCTCGTACCCACTCGGGCGTTATGCCTCTCACGACCATCGGGAGCAAGCGTGTCATTAACACAAGACAGTCATGAGATTTCATGTGTACGATTTTATTCTCTTTCGTGTTTACGAGTCTCTTTACATTCGAGGAGTATCCGGAAGGGACCTTCACACTGTTCAGGAACTCTATCATGCTTTTTTTCTCTTCTTTGCTTAGAGTGTAGCTCGCAGGATGTAGGTAATGTTGTCCTTTCTCTCTCTTTTCGGGATGTAGGTCGTTCCTCAATTCCAAGAATTTAAGGTCCTTCCGAGCTTGCAGTGTATCTTTCGATTTTCCGTACATATCTATGTAGCCTAGCAGGTTCAAGCAGACATTCTTCGTGATGTGCATGAAGTCAAGTGAGTGACGAACCTCCATAACTTCCCAATAAGACAAGTCCCAAAATATTGACTTCTTCTTCCACATGGGTGCATGACCATCCTCATTCTGCACATGTTTGCTTCCAGGACCCTTTCCAAATACTACTTTCAAATCCTTTACCATAGCAAACACACGTGGCCCACTACGATCTTTGAGGCCTTGCACGAAGGTGCAGTTGCCGTTAAATTTCCTGCCTTCCTTCCGCAACGGGTGACTCGTAAGAAGAAACCTACGGTGACCCATGTACACAACCTTCCGAGAGTTTTTCAGGTACGTGTCGTCCGTTTCATCTAAGCACTAGATGCAGGCTCTATATCCTTTGTTAGTTAGGCCGGACAGGTTACCGAGAGCAGGCCAATCGTTGATTGTTACAAATAACAATGCACGAGGGTGAAATACTCCCTTTGTACTCATCCCATACCATTGCACCATCGTCCCTAGCGTCACAAGATCTTCAACCAATGGTTTCGGTAGACATCGATGTCATTTCCGGGTTGCTTGGGGCCTTGGATCAACAACGGCATCATGATGTGCTTTCGCTTCATGCACGACCATGGAGGAATGTTATAGATACATAGTGTAACGGGCCAGTGCTATGGTCTGCTGCTCAATTCTCGAAAGGATTCATCCCATCGGTACTCAACCCAAACCTTATGTTTCTCACCTCATCTGCGAAGTCCGGCATGCGTCCGATCGACTTTCCTCCACTGTGAGCCATCTGCAGGGTGTCTAAGCATCCCGTCGTCCTTACGCTCTTCTTTGTGCCAACGCATCATCTGGGCATGCGCTTTGTTAGCAAACATACGTTTCAATCGGGGGATCACAGGGAAATACCACAACACTTTAGCTGGAGGTCTCTTCTTCTTACGCTCCCCATCTATTTCACCTGGATCGTCACGCTTCACCTTATACCTTGATTCTCTGCACACTGGACAAACATCCAAATCGGCATACTCATTACGATACAGGATACAATCATTAGGACACGCGTGTATCTTCTGTACTTCCAATCCCAAAGGACAGACGACTTGCTTGGCTTCATATGTAGATTCGGGCAGAGTGTTATCTTCTGGAAGCACCTTCTTTACGAGTGATAACACCTCATCGAATCCCTTATCTGACACACCATTTCTAGCCTTCCATTGCAAGAGTTCTAGTGTGGTACGCAGCTTTTTGTGGCCCTGCCCACAGTTTGGGTACAAAGGAGTTCTGTGGTCCTCTAACATGCGCTGGAACTTCTCGAACTGTCTTTCATATGTGTAGTCTCCCTCTCCGTCACGCAGCATCTGGTCTAGCTCATCATCACCAAAGTCACCAAGTGTTTCTTCCACGGAACAGTATTGTGTGTCGTCCGGGTTACTGTTGAATCCATCTTCCTCTTCCTTGTCTTCTTCATCGTCTTCCTGGCTAATCACCTCAACTTCACCATGGTTGGTCCAACAGGTATAATTTGGCATAAAACCTCTCATGATCAAGTGGTTCATAACTTGCCATCGCTGGGAATGCTCCTT
This sequence comes from Otatea glauca, assembly GCA_036346275.1. Lineage (NCBI taxonomy): Eukaryota > Viridiplantae > Streptophyta > Magnoliopsida > Poales > Poaceae > Otatea > Otatea glauca. The sequence goes on from CM070725.1 coordinate 40,146,666, forward strand.
CTCGTTCTTGCAATCTACACACGGACAACATATGAAGCTGCCTGGAGGCAATAATGCAATGGCCGCATCGAGAAAAGCCTGCACGCCATCAATGAACTCTCTCGAGCGACGGTCCGTATTGTACATCCATTGCCGATTCATCTATACCAAGTTATAATTTCATTAAAAATTATAACAAATTCCGTTAGAAAAATTATAACCTAATTTAAATTTCGTAACATTTAAACCCAACAAAAAAAAACTCCACCTACACCGTCATCCAATTAAAGACCTACCTTTCTAATTATTTTGTATCCCTTCCTACCTTTGTAATTATTTTTTATCCTTCTACATGTTTTTCTATTTTATTTCATACACCAATAATTACTTCCTTGCAATGTTATACCTAGATCTCTTCCAATATTGTGATATTTAAGATTCTAAAGCTAACAACCACCTAGATCTAAAGCTTCCAATCACCTTTACCTTGTAATGTCATATTTTGAACTAGATCTCCACCCTACATCTTCATACAACAACAAAAACAAGGCACGAAAAACAAATTTTCGATAATGCTTAAAAAGTTCAAGATTTCTCCACATCCATTGAAAAAAATAGCAATATCTAGGTGAGAAGGATGTTCACATGATGTTACTAACTTTGAAACACTTAATTTAGAGCTAATCACCTCCAATTAAAAATTTGGACAGCACCTCCCCAAGAACAGCGCTTGGTCGGCCTTCTCTGTTCGATCGTATTCGTACCTCTGCTGGCGCATGGAGGAAGAAGGGTTTAAATGCGCTGCGCGGGAGGGCTTCCAGAAGCGGTTAGGTTGCGTTCTAGACGCGGTTCTTTTCTCAAACCGCTTCTGAAAATCAGAAGCGGTTTGAGAAAAGAACCGCGTCTAGAACGCAACCTTCAGAAGCGGTTCGTGTCTTAAACCGCTTCTGGAAGCCCTCTCCGGACCGTTGCCAACGAACCGCTTCTGGTGCGAAGATCACAACGGTTCGCACCAGACCGCTTCTAATAGGCCGGTTGTGATGCCCAGTTCTGTAGTAGTGACACATGAGCAGACGCTTGCGCATATTCGATGCCATAATTGATCGCCAGTTGGCAGAGGCCTCCAAGAACAAGCATGGTGACATACTGGACTCGCTCCTCGAGCTCATGTCCACTGGCAACATCGGCCGCCAGGACGTGATGACCATACTGTTTGATGTCTTTGCGGCGGGGAGCGACACGACCACTACTACAAAACAGACCATTTTTATCGGTATATCACTGTCGGTTGGGCTAGAGTCAACAGTGATAACATATCACTGCCGATTCAAAAATCCGGCTAGGGGGGCAGCACTTATCACTACCGGTTCATGAAACCAATCGGCAGTGATAACAAAATATCACTGTCGGTTTATATACAAAACTGGCAGTGATACATCACTGTCGGTTCCATCACCAACCGACAATGATAGCCCTTTTCCCGCGCAATCCGATCTTATCACTGCCGATTCTGCACAAAACCGGCAGTGATAAGGATTATATAGGTATTGTTCCCCTCCCCGACCGAGCATAATAGAAAGGAGCTCTGTCTTTGCTCAGATTTTGGCAACTTGCTGCTGGAAAATTGTAACAAAATTCATCTCGCATTTCTCTCCAAGGTTAGTAACTTACTGCATGACTAATGTAAAGAATAAATTATTTTGTGATCGTTTATCGATTTACTGAAATTGAGTTTCATACAATTAATTGTAGATGGACGGAAGGTGGATGTATGACACGGATCGTTGTTGCCCAGAGTTCTTTAATGGTATGACTTGTTTTCTGAACACGACTGCGGTGCACAAGTCGAAGAAACTGACGGACTATATGTATTGTCCATGCGTTGATTGCAAAAATAAGAAGAGAGGTGCTTCAATGCTTTTCTTTTTTACAGTTGCACAAATATTAAAGCATGAATGAAGGGTAGATGGAGATTACTTACCCCTTCGCTTGCTTTAAGATTTGTGCAACTTGTATTAGGAGGAAAAGCATTGAAGCACTTCTTAAATAAGAAATTGTTTTATCTAGTATTATTGCCGACCAATCACTGCCGGCTCCAATAGCCAGCAGTGATGACGTTTTGGAGTCGACAATGATGTACTGTTCTCTAGCAATGGACCTCGCTTAGTGGAGTGGGCTATGGCCGAGCTGCTACGGAACCCAAGCGTGATGGCCAACGTGTGGGCGGAGATTAAAGCTTTGTTTGGGATTTTAAGCTAACTTTAGCTTTTAAAAAGCCAGTAAGTTCTTCAAACAGCTTAGCTTTTAAGTGATTTTTAGCATAAGATAAAAACTATATATAACTAAAAGTCAAAAGCTGAAAACTAGGTTGGACCTATTTTTGCAGCTTATTTCTGAGAAAAATTAGCTATTTATCAAACAATATCTTATAAAAAAAAACTACAACCGCTTTTTAGTCAAAAAATTTGAAAAAGAGTCTTTTTCAGAAAAGCTACGTCACCTCGAGAACATTCTTAGCGGCAAGGCAATACTGGAGGAGCCCGATGTGGCAAACATGCCGTACATCCAGGCGGTTGTGAAGGAGGCGATGCGGTTGCACCCTGTGGCACTGGTGTTGTTGCCGCACAAGGCAGTGGAGGACCATGTGGAGATTGGCAGCTACGCCGTGCGAATTGGTCGACAGTGATCTCCAACTCGTGCGCGATAATGCGCGACTCTGCCGCATGGGAAAGACCGGACGAGTTCGTTCCAGAGCATTTCTTTGGCGAGGCGGATGTGGGCTTCTGGGGCAGAGAGCTCCAGTTTATCCCTCTCGGATATGGGCGGAGTGATGGGTGTGGTGGTGCTATGGGAGGCCTTCCTCTGTGATGAGGAACAAGACACTGGAGTTGGACGTATCGCATGCCGACGTCTTGCTATCTCTCCCAGAGCCGTTCCCTTCGTCGTGGCCTAGTTGCAGGGCAACACATTAGCGTATGCTCTAGAAAAAAATAGAGGGAACGTTTACTGTTGTGTTCAGTTATTTCTAATTGCTGTATTCAGCTATTTACATACATAACACAGACATATATTACATTGCAGAATTTAAATTCTTATACTACAACTGGTCTCTAGAGCACACAATCTACCCGTAGGTCTTTGTATGCAATTTTATCTAAATGAGCATGATAAGAATGAATAGAAATTAAAGTGCAATGCATTAATAAAGAGATAGACATGGATATATAATTCTCATGTTAGGTACAAAATTAAACAACAAAGTTTCAATACATGCCCTACATTACACACACAGATATAAAATGTATTCTACAAAATGAGTTGTACACTACATCTGATCTCTAAATCAAGCAACAACATAATTCTTGACTAAATGAACATATCTACTTATCATCATGTGCTGAAATATGAAACAGGAAGGTAATGCAATTACTAGAATGCAGTTATAAAGTATGGCATTGATCGTGCATATAATATCTAGCAGGCATAAATATAATTAATTGATTAAATAGAACCAACCTAACCTAGGTTGGAACAATTAAAGTACCACTAGAATGCGATGATACAATTGCAATCGTGAATAACGGTAAATGCAACAATGACTAAATAGTGCTTACAGAATTAAATTGAATTACACAATAACATCATCTTTAGTATTTTAGTATCTAACATATTGTGCCAATTCTATTACAGTAATAAAACATAGATGTTTGTCATTAGTACATTAATACACATCACATATCAAATGGCCCACATACCTTATATAGATATACATCGTCCTAACCTAATCCTCGAGTGCCTCTTACAGGTCCTGGCTACCCCCTTTAAAAGGATTTACTCAATATTGGTAGCCTAATTATTGCCAGTAGAATATTAAAATTCAACTGACTACCATCATTTGACACAATGAGAGTTACTAATATAGCTAGTGCTATATAGCCAGTAAAATATTTTCCTTAAGCTTTATACTAGTCTCTAATTATTTAATTGCATTGTTCTCGTAGCCATTGCTCTGATACCACCTGTGGTGACCCGTATAATTATCTCAGGGTAACGATAGTAACACCGTCATTACTCTAAGATAATTACATGAATCTCGGTAATCAAAACATCGAGCGCAAACGATGTTTTATCAGTTAATACACCGTGTTCAGAGTGTTGCAGCAGAACAATAATTAGAGGCAGAAATAGAAACTTATTACAGTCCATTGTCACGCTGGGCTACAAGTCCAGTACATTAATTATACATACGATCCAAGTACAACAAAAATATATTACAAAAGTACTAATCACCCAAGATTCAACAAAAGCGGGTGTACGATCTACCCAACATCCTACCCTCCTGGTAGCCTACATCCTTATATTCTGATTCTACGGGTAACCCTCACTTCCTGCCTCACAAGCACTGTTGGGATTTAAGTCCAAACCAGCCGCTTGACCACCAGAGTAATTTTCTAAGCAAAGGGGGAGTTAAGCAAGAGTGAATACAAAAGTACTCAGCAAGCATTAATAATAAAATACATCATATGAATTTTCTCCAAAATCATCTCATGAATCCTTCCTCAAATCCTTCTTTAGAAAATAGGGTTTTAATTATGAAAATATGCTTTTCCAACTTCCAATTATCTAACATGCTACTACCATTCCTCATATATACAATACCAACTATATCCCGACTTCAATGCACATTGGTGGTACACCTAATACCCATCGTATCCCGACTTCAATGCACATCGATGATACTTAGAATTTTAACTGTACCCCGACTTCAATGCACATCGACGGTACTTCTAATACCAACTGTATCCCAACTTCAATGCACATCGGCGATACATCGAATTCTAACTGCTCCTCGATTTCAATGCACATTGGCGGAACTCCTAACTTGTACCACGACTTCAATGCACATCGGCGGTACTCTTAATACCAACTATATCCTGACTTCAATGCACATCGGCGATACTTCGAATACCAACTGTATCCCGACTTCAATGCACATCGGCGATACTTCTAATACCAACTGTATTCTGACTTCAATGCACATCGACGATACTTCAAATTATAACTGTACCCCGACTTCAATGCACATCGGCGGTACTCCTCTCATATAGATATGCATATACATCACCTTCTCATCATCAATTCAATTTTCCAACCACATCAAATTTAGGGTTTTCTTAAAAGAATTATTTCAATGCATCGGAGATAACACATATGGCCAAATACATTTGATTAGAAATTACGTGATCAATGAAACTTGCCTGAATTTTGATAAAAGTAATCATCCTCACACAGTTGTTGCTAAGGATCAATGGTCGGATTGGATTTATGTCAGGACCTGAATATGCAAATTCGGACCCTCTGTGTATTCCGCACTAGTCCAGGATCACGCTAGTGCACACAGTCCTAACATAGATGAATATCACAATCATACACAGCGGAAACATAAATAAAGACTTGATCCATTTAAATGTAACATGTTGAACAACCTTAAGGACAACCTTACATGAATACGCCACACAGGGCCAGACTAAGCAATAAATAAAACTGCAACATAAATAAATTATCCGTAGCAACCCTTCAATTTGCCACAAGCAACTGACAAGGTTCGCACCGTAGTTGATCGTCTCGTCCTGGTACTCCTCGTAAGCTGGTGTAGACTTTTCTCTAACTAGTGATTTGTTGTTGCAAGAGGTGAGTACATAAAGCACTCAACAAGTTGTGCACAAATGCAAGTCTATTACACTACATGCTTGGCTTATTCCAAATGAATGACTGAATTAGTTATTTTTGCAATAAAGCAGCATTTACAAATTAATAGCATAAATAGATTGAAATGGCAGAAAAACAAATAATAACAATAATAATTTCTTAGTTATTTCTCAAATAAACTGACTCACAACCTTAAATCAATTTTCATACTTCCATAGGCATACTGCCTCCATTCCCAAGTTTATTTTATCAAAATATAACCCTTGACTGTAATTCCCGAGTATTGCTCAAATATCGCAAACACAACTATTCGAATATGTTTGACACTCTGCAGAGGTTATACACTTTACCCACAAGATACAATCATATCACCACAAAGACGAGTGATCATAACAAAACCTTTACAATGCGCTGTCTAAACCCAGTACTGTCCGCTGAAGTTTCAACACTGTGGGACTGGTTACCACACTCAGAGCCCCCCTCTTGCGCCATGTGAGTATATCCGTGCACCCGGAACCCACACCGCCATGACAGTACTAAAATCTAGACATTACAAATTAATTAGCTAGGTCTGTCCCATACCACGCATGTGGTTGTATGATTAATCAGTTCAAATGCTTGCAAGGTTAAGTCCTTAATTGATCAAGGCAAGACTTCCCAAAAACTCAAAATAATCATTATCCATACCATCAACTATCATTTATAAAAAAACAATGAGACTGCCCAAATGCCATATTGGCCCACCATAATTCACAACTCTTGCCACTTATTGTCCCAGTCTAAATCATTTTACCACCCAGTTGATTACCATGCACCACGTGCTATCAACAACATTGTGTAACAACACTTGGCACACCTTTTCATAAACATGTTCCATATTCCACTAAGCAAGATTAATTTTGCATACACAAAATGATAACAATAACTCGTTACATGGCTAAGCAAATTATTCACGTTCTAACTATCCCATATTGACAATTAATAGTTACCAACTAATAAGGAACCATACTAGGGTAACAAATGAATCATGACAAACAAATGACAAGGTAGATATAAGTTCACTTATGTTGAATATCTAATCCCAAATTAATTGAAACAATTATATATTGAATTAACATACAATAGTTTAAAACAACATAACTTTTTAAAACATGGGTTTAACATGATCAAAGCACAACTTGCCTTCAAAAAGTTCTTGATCCTGCTCTAGACCTTGCTCTTGAGTTGGCTCCTTGCTCAGGAACACGTCGAGTATTCCAACATCCACGCAAAACGATTAAATAAGCAATAAATACCAAAACTAGAGATTAAACCCAACTCCAAAAATTAAATAAAATTCATCACTAAATAGAGCTCAATTTTACAAATTTTTGAAAATCGGAATCAGCTCAATCGGAGCTCATATGAGGTAGAACGGCCTCTCTAAAGTTTAAATAAAAGAAAAGGAATAAATCTTATTTAACCGACTTATTTTTCTACTGAAAAATCGGATTTATGATGTCATGGCTAATTTTGTTTCGGCCGAATTATTTTTCTACAAAAAAAATCTAATTATGATGTCATACTGATGTCAGCGACCACGTGGACCAATCACATGCTTACACGCGTCCCAGGTGCATAGACCCGGTCCAAGGAACAGTGCGTGCGTACGGTGGACTTGGTCCACGACGCTCTGGCTACTGTATGTGACACGTGGTGGCACGTGGTTGGGCGTGGCACTGCCCACGCAGCGGCACCCAGCGGCAAACGCATGGCGCATAAAAGGCCGACAAATCTAGATCCGACAGATACGGTTGAGCGAATGCAGGTGAAGCGGCGGGACACACGGCATGACCCAGAAGTGAACACGAGGCAAGATCTAGACCACACACGTTAGATCGGATTGCTAAGATCTACGCAATATAGGTCTGTGACGCGACTGGCCCGGTGCTCGACGCGTGGCGAACATCTAGCGGCTCACCTTGGATCTGACGGTTGAGGAAGCTCGTGAAGCACGGCAGCGCTCGACTGCGGCATTCTCACCGAAGACAAGGAAGACGACCATGGCTATGGCATTCCAGGGTCTCTCCAGTGACAAGGCTTGATGCTCTGGCGTAACTCGATGAGAAGGCTCCAAATCCGATCGCGAACACGGCGAACGAGGCTCGACGACGGCAGAACATGACGAAAACTGACATCAGCAGATGACTTCAACTACGGCGAACAAAAGCGATGATGCTAGGGTGTCTCGGCTTCCGTGCTCTAAGGAAAAAGGTACAGCGCGAGGTGGGCTACACGATGCAGGGTGCGACACAATAAATAGGTGCCTCGATGTCCGAATACGACACAACAATAGCGGAGAATCCATGTCGGTAATGGTGGAGTACAGCCGCAACTCAGAGAGTGACGCAGTGCAATCCATGCCCTCCACGTGGCTCCGATCGGATGGCTTGCAACACTCGGCTACGCGGCGTGATCTCGACCACGCGACCAAAATCAGACGGTCGGCGGGCTAGGGCTTTGGGCGAGCAGGTTGGCTGGGCTGGCGGCGCCACTTTGGGCTGGGCCTGCATGGGTTCGGCCCGAACTGTTCACAAGGTTTTTCTAAAATATTTTTAATTAAAATAATCTCTGAAATTAGTTAAAGCCAAAATAAATTGGAAAAATACCCAAAAATTCCAGAAAAATTATAAAAAATATTTTAGGGCATTTGGAACTCAAATAAAATATTTGTAACAAAACTTTATTTAAAGTTTTCAAATATTTAAATAATTTTATCAAAAGATTTAATTCAATTAAATTCCAAATAATTTAAATAAATTCCAGAAAATTCATAAAAATATAAATACACAATAAATTCAAGAAATGAAAAAAATAGGATGTTACAATTTAACTCCTGAAAGTAGAAAAATAATACATTTTAGTAGATTTTATCACGTTTTATGGCGTCAAACCATTCTTTGATTTGATTTGAATCTAGTACAGACAAATTATTTACTTTAATTTAGGATTCATTAATTAATCGTTTATTAATTTAGGGTATGTTAACATACACGATTTATTGAGACATTGGTTTGAAATTTCAATTGTGTAGAGGCATCATCTCCTATTTTTAATTATTTCGGTAGATGAAATTTTTATGTGGTTCTTTATTTTAGACATTCGCTGCTATTTATTCTCCCTTTGAAATTAGTTAATATTTTGGTGAATTCTTGTTTGATTTATTGCGGTCATGATGGTTTTAGATATACGCATGCTTATTTATATATATACCCCCATTTTCTCTTCTTCTCTTTTCTCCTTTTCCCTCTCCCTTTTCTTTTTATCTTTTCCTTTCTTTTCTTTTATCCTCTTCTTTTTGTTATCTCTTTTTCTCTTTTCTCTCTTCTCCTTTGTGTCCTTCTCTTTTATTCTCTTTCTTTTCTTCTTCTCTTTCCTGGCCGCACCTTACCTCTTTGGCTTCTCCTCCTTTTCCTCTTCTTTTCCCTGGTTCTTCCCTGATTTGGCCTGACCCCTCGGCCCCCACATCGGTGCCGGTGCAGGCTCCCCTCCTCCAGTCGCCGCCCAGCCTCCTCCTCCGTGGTCTCTCTCCGCTCTCCCATGAGCATAAGCAAGCCCTAGGCCCGCTTGGCCCCGGCCTCACCATCACCTCCATGGTCGCCTCTGACACCACCCCAGACTCGAGCCCCGGCTGGGCCTCATGCCCAGCTTCCCCATCGCATGCTCGATCATCTCCAGGTCGCCTTCCTATCGATGTGCCCGCACCGACCTACACGCACCCGCGCTACCCACCTGGGTCGCTTGGGCTCCCGTGCCGACCGTCTCCTCCTCCCGCTGATGCTGCTGGGCCTCACCCCCGGGCTGAGCCTCTACCTCAGCCGCCTCCGGGCCGACTGTCGCCCTCGTAGGGCTCCCGGGCCGCGTCGCCCTTGCCTCAAGCACGCCTAACCCTTCTCCCTGTTCTTCTACCTGCCCTTGGTGTTCTTTATTTTTCCCTTTACTATATGTTCTTATGATTTTTGCTATACAATTGGTATATGATTGTGTACACACTGTTGGTTATATGGCTAATGATGAACATGGGTGGGTATGCTATTGATGGATGGCATCGTGACGACACTCGGCGATCTCCCATATGCTGGGGAGTGCGAGGAGGTCTTCGGGCACGCACGGCGCAACCTCTGGCGCACACACTCGCTGAAACAACTAGTACATCAATTCATCTATTCTAGTTTCCTACTGTGAATGTTCTATGTAACTATTGTTGGTCGATGGGTGACGAATACTAATAAAAGGGGTACCTCAACAGCCCGAAGCAACGAGCCAGCGGCCTCAAGCATATCTCCCATTAACAGCCGTGTCCGCCCGCCACCGATCGAATCGCTGCGAGACCGCAAGAAGACATCCGCTCCCGACCAGCCAGGAAGCGATCCGAGGCAGACAGCGCTCCCGACCCCTTCTTGGCGGGCGGGATCTCCGACTCCGGCCGGACAGGCGCCCCGACCCTCTTGGCGGGCGGGATCCCCGACTCAACCGAACCAAGGTGGCGGACGCCGAGGGTCGCGTGTCGTCCTCATCGGCCTACCGCCACGTACCCCGAATGAGGTCAATCGAGTGACTATACAAGGGCGGTGGCTCCTTCTCAAGAAGATCGGTGATCGCAGAAGACAAAGCTTCCACCCTATCAACGACCACGACAAGACGAGCGACGCTCCTCCCTCGGCAAAGCACCAACGCCACGCACCGCGACGGCAAGATTCGCAAGGGTCACAGAGGCAAGTACGCCATTTCCGGGAATACCTAACCTCCCCGACCACCAAGGCTACCAACCCAAAGATGGGCAAAACGGGTGGCGACAGTCCACGGGACGAAGGACCGGAGCTCTAACATAGGTCACCTCGCTCTTCCCCAACTCTCGATGTAACTGCCGCCTTCCTTACGTATAAAAGGAGGCGGGACTAAACGATTCAAAGGGGAGAGGGAGACATAAGAACACGAGGAGACTAAGTCATTTAGGGGCCTTGTGCAGAAAAACATAGTGCAAAAGCAATACAATACGGCCATCCGAATCTGGAGTAGGGACTTTCGGCCCAACCAAGATACATCTTGGACTCACGAGTCTAACCATTCAGGAGTGGAACGCGCGACCCTAGACTTACAAATTTACTTGCCGCGCCGAAAACGCCGGCGGTTGGCGCGCTGTAGGGGTAGGGGCTTAGCGCGTCTTCGTCACCATCTCCGGATTCCGTTTATCTCCTAATGGCATCCACCCATCGCGACGGCATGATCGCACCGGGAACCGGATCCGCCCGGCTCCTCGACCGCCGTCACCCCGACGGGAGGGCTCACGCTCGTCCGCCGCCTCGGAGGGAGCGCGCCGAGAGCTTGGGCGTCCTCTCCGCGACCGCTAAACTCCGGCTTGGGCGCCGCAGCCCCGGCCGAACCCGAGGAGTGCTCCGCCACGGTCGGCGAAAACTCCGTAGGCCCGGCGGTGACCATGTCACCCCGTAGGCTCGCGGCCCAGTGGCGATGGTGGCTACCGTCGGCCTCCGTCCACGAAGCTCTTTGGAAGACTCTTCCGGCCGTGACTCAGCCCGACACGAGTACCACGCGCAGCGCGGCACTCTCGCGAGTGCAACATGGCGGGCACCGCCGATTTGCCGTGGCCCTCGCGCCGCGGGGCCTCTGTCCGGCGCCTCAGCGCAGGAGGAGGAGTACCAGCCAGAAGCGTCTTGAACGCTTCGGACCGCGCGCAGAGCTCCAACAACAGCGCAAAGAGTTGGAGGAACGAAGAATCGAAGCTCGACCGGCTCCAGCCAACTGGAGCAAGAGGGCTCGAGGCCCGCATGTGCTGGCGGCGACGCAGCAAGACGCTGGCGTCGAGCACACCCCCAAGAGCGGAAGGGTCCGACGGTCCTCACTTCTTCCCCCACGCCAGTCAAAACGAGGCCGCGGCCGCAATGCTGCTTCGAGGCCTCCCGGAACCGACCGACCCGGAGGCCAAGGCCACTTACCAAAACCTTCGGGTGGTAGAGCACGCGGCGCGTCAAAGACATGCGCCCGGCCCTATCGCCGGAGCCACCTGCCACCGGGCCCGCACCGCCGTCTGGCGGGATGGGTCCAAGACAGCGCCGCCGCGACCGCGAGCCACACCAGCCTCGCGCGCCGGTGCGCCAACGCCGGTGATGCCTCGACATCCGCGCTACCCTTGAGGCACGGAGAAAGATGGCGAGGAGGCCGCCCACTCACGGGTTGTGGGCGGCGGGCACCACCACCGCAGGCCGAGCCCCGACGGTCTGGATCGCGGCGTTCGCCAGGATCCGCCAGCGGACTTCCCCGCCGATTCGGCGCCTACCAACATTGCCAAATACAGGGGCCACAAACCTGTGTGTCGGCTCAAGATTACCGGCTCGCATGCGGCGGGAGGAGCAACGGATGACCTCTTCATCATCCAATACCTTCCCATCTACCTCGCAGACTCCGAGCCCGGCCGAGTACTTGCCGCCAAAACCATCGAGGCTGGACCGACTTGAAGGCCCTCTTCGTCGAAAACTTCTGTGGCACTTACAAGCGCCTCGAAACTCCTGAGACTGAAGGGTGCAAACAAGCAGCCAGGAAACCCTCGGGACTACATCCGACGGTTTTCCCGCCAGGCAACGAGCTCCCGACATCTCCGACGCCGATGTCGTGGGAGCATTCATCTGACACCTCTCGCAAGGCCTTGGTACACAAACTAGGCCGTCTCAAGCCCGAACTACCAAGGAGCTCCTCGATATCGCCACCAACCACGCCCCGGTGAGGAGGCTGTGGGGCCATCTTCGAGGAGGAAAGGCCCAGCCAGAACCCGGCGTCGCGACGGGTCCCCTTCGACCGCTCCGACAAACGGAAGCGGCACGGAAGCGATCCGCGAGCTCAAGTGGTCGCCACCGCCGACCGCCGCCAGCGGCCAGTGCGACCGATCGTCGCGCCCGACCACTTCGAAATTGATGGACGGCCCGTGCCCAAACCACGGGTTCTCCGTCAAGCACAAGTACCGGGACTGCGAGGTCCTGAGGCGTTACCTCTCCAGCGTCCCCGCAACGCCGCGTGGCAAGGGGAAGAAGCCTGCTGCGGCCCCGCGGGCCGCAGAGAAAAAGGCAGACGACGAGTTCCCTGAACCCGACGGCTGCCTCATGATCTTTGGAGGACCGGCCTGCTATGCCGACAAGCGCCGGCTCAAGCTCGCTTATCGCGAGGTCCATACCGTCGCGCCATGCGTCCCCCAATACCTCCGGTGGTCGGAGTTCCCGATCACCTTTGATCGGACCGACCACCCCGACCACGTTCCACAGCCGGGGAGATACCCCCTGGTGGTCAGCCCCGTCATGGGGAAGAAGCGCCTTTCAAAGGTGCTCATGGATGGAGGCAGCGGCCTCAACATCCTCTACGTCGAGACGCTCGACGCTATGGGGATCCCGCGCTCAACCCTCCAACCCAACAAGGCGCCCTTCCATGGCGTCATTCACGGCAGCGAGCCCATCCACTCGGGCGATCGACCGCGGCTACCTTTGGGGAACCGAAACTTCCGCACCAAACCCTCGCTTTTGAGGTCGTGGATTTCCCGGTTCTACCATGCCATCTGGGAAGGCCATGTTACGCCAAGTTCATGGCGGTCCCCGCCACGCCTACCTCAAGCGAAGATGCGGGGCCACGGGAGTCATCACCGTGGCATCGTCTTCCGGCTTGCCTACAATCGCGAAAGCGCGTTAGGTTGTGAGCTTGCCTCGGCAGTCATCGCGTCTGCCGAGCTCGACAACCTCGTGAGGAAGCCTCGAATCCGCCCGAGTCCAGCAAGTCGGGCGGGATCTTTCAAGTCCGCCGAGGACACGAAGGAGGTCGCGGTCGATCCCTGTGATCCGACCAAGACCGTGCGGATCGGAGCCACGCTCCCCGCCAAATAGGAAAGCGCGCTCGTCGACTCCTTCCGCACTAACAAAGACGTCTTCGCATGGAGGTCCTCCGACATGCCGGGAATCCCAAGGGAAGTCGCCGAGCACTCCTTGAGCATCCGACCAGGCTCAAAGCCGGTCGCCCAGCGCCTGCGCCGCTTCGACGAGGAGAAGCGCAGGATCATAGGGGAGGAGATCGCCAAACTTACGCTGCGGGGTTCAGTAAAGAGGTGCGCCACCCCGAGTGGCTAGCCAACCCTGTACTTGTAAAAAAGAAAAATGGGCAATGGAGGATGTGCGTTGACTATTCGAGTCTCAACAAAGCATGTCCCAAGGATCCATTCCCTTTGCCCCGCATCGACCAAGTCATCGACTCCACCGCAGGGTGCGAGTCCCTCTCTTTTCTGGATGCCTACTCGGGCTACCACCAGATTGCGCTAAGGGAGTCCGACCAGCTCGTGACTTCCTTCATCACCCCGTTCGGCTCATTCTGCTACGTTACGATGCCGTTCGGCCTAAAGAACGCGGGCGCTACATACCAGCGATGTATGCAAACGTGCTTCAATAACCAGATCGGCCGTAACGTTGAGGTGTCGTCGGCGATATTGTCGTAAAAACCAAGAAGGCCGGCGACCTTGTCCCCGACGGAAGAGACCTTTGCGAACCTTCGACGATTCCGCATAAAGCTCAATCTCGAAATGCGTTTTGGGGTCCCCAAAGGAAGCTCCTTGGCTTCATTGTCTCGGCGAGGCATCGAGGCCAACCAGAGAAGATATTAGCAATCGCAAGGATGGGCCCAATCAAGAACCTCAAGGGGTCCAGAGGTCGACCGGATGCCTAGCAACTTTGAGCCGTTTCGTGTCTCGCCTCGGCGGCGCGAATGCCACTCTGAGCTACTCAAGAGATCCGACCGCTTTATTTGGACCCGTAAGCTCGGGAGGCCCTCACCCGCTGAAGGCCTTCTGTCCTCGCCTCGAGCCCTGGTCGCCCGGCACCGGGAGCCATTGTTTCTACATCGCCGCCACTACCCAAGTCGTCGGTAGCGGCCCTCGTGGTGGAGCGAGCGGAAGAAGGCGCGAACTTAAGGTACAACGGCGGTTTACTTCATTAGCGAGGTCCTTTCCGAGTCAAGACTCGGTACCACAGTGCGAAGCTTACTCTCGCGGTGCTCATTGCGAAGAAAGCTCGTCCACTACTTCGATCAAGACAACATCACCGTGGTGACCACGTCCCGTTAGGCGAGATCGTCGCAACCGCGACGCCTCGGGAAGGATAGCCAAGTGGGCACTCGAGCTCGGCGCCACGACATCACATACGTCCCTCGGACGGCGATCAAGTCGCGAGCCCTAGCGACCGTCATTGAGTGGACCGAAACCGGACACCACCGGTGATCGAAGACCCCAGTCTTGGACAATGTACTTCGATGGGTCTTACAACAAGAATGGCGCGGCGCTGAGTAAATCATCATCTCCCCACTTGGGAACAAGCTCGAGACGCCATCGGTGCGCTTTTGACGCCACCAACAACGTTGCCGAGCACGAGGCCCTCGTCAGCGGTCTCGGATCGCTGCCGACCTCGGTGCTCGCCGACTCGTCCACGGGACTCCAAGCTTGTCGTCGACCAAGTCATGAAGGCGCGGAGCCCCGAGACGCCCGTATGACCGCGTCTTGTCGAGAAGTGCGGGCTCGAAGCACAGTTCAAGGGCTTGAACTTCACCATAGCTACCGACGCTACAATAGCGACGCCGACTACCGCCAATCGGCCTCCACAGAGCCGGTCCGCGGGATCTTCGTCTGCGACCTCTGCGACCTTCCATCCGGTGGGCGGTGGCGAACGGTCCCCGACCTACCTAGCAGCCGCCCCAACCGCCGTAGCGATCGGCGTGAGACTTGGTC
Organism: Otatea glauca; assembly: GCA_036346275.1. Taxonomy (NCBI): domain Eukaryota; kingdom Viridiplantae; phylum Streptophyta; class Magnoliopsida; order Poales; family Poaceae; genus Otatea; species Otatea glauca. Next base: position 40,162,156 of record CM070725.1, read on the forward strand.
GGGTCGAGCCACGGCGTGCTAGCAACCGAGTCCGACCGAGAAAGCCATTCATAGATCGTTTGTGGACGGGTCGCTTCCTCCGACCGATCGAGGCGGCGCCTCGCCGGCGAGCAAAGTCTTCGTCTGGTCGGTCGGACCTTTACAAAAGGAGCCCCTCGGGGTCCTCCAAAAGTGCATTCGCCGACCAAGGAAAACAAGCTGGCGGACGACATACGGTGAATTTGCGGTCACCACGCCGCGCCCGATCTCGGTGGGAAAGGCCTTTCGGCAAGGTTTCTATTGGCCGACCGCCGTGTCCAACGCGAGCACATCGCACGCACCTGCGAAGGATGCCAATTCTTTGCCAGCAGACACATCTGCCAGCTCAGGCCTTGCAGACAATCCCCATCACGTGGCCTTTTGCAGTTTGGGGGCTCGATCTGGTCGGGCCTTTCAAGAAAGCGCCCGGGGGCTTTACCCATTTGCTCGTCGCGGTGGACAAGTTCACCAAGTGGATAGAGGCCAAGCCGGTCGTGAGCGTCACGTCGGCACAAGCGCCATCTTCTTCGCGACATAGTCTTTCGATTCGAGTCCCAAACTCCATCATCACCGACACGAACGCAGTTCACGGGAAGGAATTCCTCGAGTTCTGCGATGACTTCAACATCCGCGTCGATTGGGCGCCGTGGCCCATCCACGGACCAACGGCCGGTCGAGCGCGCAAGCGGCATGATCCTTCAAGGGCTCAAGCCGCGGATCTTGATCGGCTCAAGCACTTCGGCGGGCGGCTGGCGACCGAGCTACCCTCCGTCCTCGGAGTCTACGGACCACGCCGACCGGCGGCCGGGTTCACACCGTTCTTTATGGTATACGGTCTCGGCCGTCTTGCCGGCTGAACCGAGTATGGCGCCCCAAGACTTCAAGCTTCGAGGAGGCTCGGGGCTCGCCAAGACAACAAGACTCGTCGACCGGATCGGCGAGGCGCATGACGTGGCCGATCTGCGATCGGCCGTATCAACAAGCTCTGCGGCGTTATCACGTACCGCCGAGTTCGAGGGCGGTCTTTCGATCTTTGGCGACTGGTCTGCGTCGGGTCGGACCGGCAAGGATAAGCACTGGTATCGCCGCCACAGGAAGGCCCTTCACCGTCGTGCGAGATCCTCGACTGTCACCTTTTGGCTCAAGGACACCGACGGCCGCATCCTTCCAAATGCATGGAATATAGAAAAGTTAAGGCGATTCTATCCCTAAACTCTCTTCCTCTTCCTAGCATGCTCTTTACTTTCTTCCTTCCGAGCACCTGGTCGCCATGCGACGACTCGGGGGCTGCCCTTCGGTGCCCCCGTTCAAGCTGCTCCCGGTCGGCGCTTGCGCGGGTTGATGACCCAACCGACCACAAGATCCTTCCCGCGGTAACCCTTCGACCCAAGTGCTCTGACTTCGCCCGGCTATGATTGCTAACACTTTGCGGAAGAAGGAAGTACCCGAGTGGAGTGACCTTTGGGTCGGCAGGGAACACTCCTCCCCCGCACGAACTCAGCTGTCTCACGCGCTTATGAGGGTACGTGACCCGACTAGTCATGAGGTCCATCCCGAGCGGTAACCCTCTCAACCCAAGTGTTACGGCCTACGCCCCAGCGGCTATGGTTGCTAAGTAGCACTTCGCGGAAGAAGGAAGTGCCCGAGTGGAAAGATCCCTGGCCGGTCTAGAACACTCCTATCCCTCACAAGTGCGCCTAACCGCTGCATAGCCAAGTCTCCAACCCACCTCGCTCCTCCCAAAACGACCCGACCTACGCATAAGTGGCCCCTGTGGTCCTTAAGGCTATGGTCGGCCAAATGCTCATCCTAAATACGAAAAAGGACGAGGGACGATTCTGGAACTTGATAAATTCAAGATTGTTTAAATAGCGGTCTTTACAATCTAAAAAGGATAAAGCTAACTATATTTTTATTCTTCTTGGCGGGCGTGGTGGCGAGGCGGAGAGTTGGTGCCTCTAGCTTCTGGAGGCGGCTGCGGCAGGATGCGGTGGCGATCTCCGGCGTCGCGGCTCGACCAGAGCTCGAGCCGGTCGATCTCCTCGTCGATCCGGTTCCGGCCACGCCGCTGCCCACCACCGCGAGGTCGATGCGTCGTAATACGAGATGGTGTTGACCAACGCCGACGAGGCTCAAAGCGCGGCGCCGGTGACCACCGCCTCTTCTCGGTCGCACTTTCGGGCGGTAGCGAGGCAAGGGCACTCGGGCTGCCCGGCTCAAGGATGCGATCGCGGACCTCCGGACCGGCCTTGCGGAGGGCCTCCAGCCGGCGCTCATCTCGGCCCGACCGTCCTCCGCAACCTTCAACGCCGCCGGGCCTCGTCCCCGCCACGATCGCCACGTCGCGAGCATCCGGCCGCCTCTCTGTGCTCCACGGCGACGCCGATTCTTTCGCGCCTCTGCGGTTGCGGAGATTTTGGATAAGTTCGCCTGTGGGTCGCACCCCCAAACTTAATTGAAGAATTGAGACACTTACGGCGCAGAGTTGGTGATTGCGGCTTCCGACTTGATTGCCTCGTATGAAGTCTTGGCTCGGCGATTCCTTGAGCGATCGCGCGCTCGGAGCGAACTTCGGGCGGCGTCCCCCGAGCCTTGTTTCGCTCGGTCGCAGAGCGTGTTACTGCGTCTGCGCGGTCCCCTCGCGGCAACGGCGGCATCCGCAGCCTCGGTGACCTCCGTCGAGGACTCGATTCGCCACTTCGCCCTCAAGGCCTTGGCTCCTAGGCGCTCATCATGAAGGGCCTTTGTGGCCTCTTCAAATCCCTGGCGGATCACCACCGCCTCCGACCGCCTAATGCCCAGGGCCTCCTGGGCTAGGCGCAGCTCAAGGCGCAACCGACAACACTCCTCCGCTGCAGCCGCCGATTGTCGAGCGCCGCAGAGCTCAACACAGCGCCGGCGAGCCCGCAAGTCTTTGCAAAAACGTGGACACTCCGTTAGTCGCACGGAAGAACTATCAAAAATGTGCAACGAGTCGGAACTTTCCGGCTGACCTACAGGCGTGGTGGACTCCCGACCATTGTATCCAGTATACGGTGGAAGACTTCAAAGCAAGAGCCGGACCCTCACGGATGCGCCTATCTCGCGGCCGTCGGTAGCGCCTTGCGGAAGGCGGCCCACTCGCTCTCCTCCGCTCGACTCATGACGCCCGACCCGGGATTACACCGTGGTGCGCCTCGCTCGCCGTTGGCGGGCGTCGCGTCAAAGCACCATGGGCAAGGGTGACGAGGTCAACCTTCGAAACCCCTCGGCGACTGCGCTGAGGAGCATCGGTCGGCACCTCCCCGGGACGGGGTGAGCACCTCCGTCGCCGGCTCGCCACGACCGGCGCGATCACCGTGGCGCCATTGTCTCATCCTCCAAACAGCGATCACGTCGTCCGGTGGGAGTCCCAGCCGGGCAGCGGAAGTTCTTCTTCGCCACAACCTCGGGTGAGGCCCCGTCCCCTCAAAGCGACGCGCCCTCGACGCCGACGCCGCGACCTCCACCGACCCGATCGGGTCACCGAAATCACCGCGCCGTTACTTGCGAGCCGGCGCGCACGCCCACGGTCACCCGGTATAGGCAACCGCACGTTGCAAAGATTCAAGAGTCGCTCGGGCGGCTTTGCCAAAAGAAAAATGCTCCAATAAAAGAATACACTTACAAGGCCGGCGGGTGCGTGGCACGCGCCCTCTCTCTTGGCCCCCGCCAAAGAGGCAAGTCGGTGGTCGCTTCCGAAGCCACCTCCGGTAGAGGCAGCTGCGACGACCCATGGCGCAAGATCACCCCGCACTGGGATCCGTAGCCACGGGCCCGTGATGCCGCCCTCGGTAGAGTCGCGCTCGGCCGCCGCCGATCGGCGGTCGAGAAAAACCCACCATAGGGGTGGCGGAGGCACTCCCTTGTTGTCGATGGAGGTTGTCCCCACGGCGGTGGTCTCCGACACATCCTCGCTGCGCGTTCCTTATGTTTCTTCCTCCTCCTTTCCTCCTTCCGCTTCTTGCGGGAGAGTCGACCTCTAGTCTTCGCCGGCGGCGCCTGCGCTTCCTTATCCCGGGAGGCGGCGCGGAAGACATCCCCATGAGCCCCTAAGAGGATGCGGGAATGTCGGTCAAGTGCTAAGGACAAAGAAAAGAAAGCGAAGGAATTTCACCGGCTTACGGTTGGCGGAAAAGCGCGAGAATGGCTCGGTGGCCATCCGCGCCACCGTGGCGCTTCGCCCGTAACGGCCGCCACGGGCCTCCACCTCGGGCGCGGCGGCTCGGGTTACGCCATCCTCGCCCGGTCGGACGGCCCGCGTCACGGAGCAGGGTGCGGCTCGTGCACAAGTGGTTGCACGCATCCCCATAAAGCGCGCACAACCACGCCCCCGGTGAGCCCCGCCTCCTTTGAGCCCCGATCCGCTCCACGATCGGGGCGGCTTGTTCTTCTCCCTCTTCTCGGCGCCCAGTTCCACCGCTCCTCCACCATGGGTAGCTCGCCGGTGAAGCGAGGCGCGCTGCCGCCACGTTTTGAGCGTAGAGCCATTGAACGCCGACCCTTGTTGGGCGAGGCGGTTTACCTCCAGTACTCCGTGCTCCGGCCAGGCGGCGGAGGGCGAGCCACCCAGGCGCCACGGCGTCCGGCGGCTGTCTTTCGAGCCTTGCACGGAAGAAGTGCCTCCACAGCGCCCGGTCGGCTCGATCCCGGGAAGGCCTCGCCTGGCGTGATGAAGATGGCGATGTGGAGGACCCCATTGGGGTTGAGATGGTGCACCTCCACCTTGTAATGAGACAAGAGCCCCGGACGAGCGAGGCGTGGCGAGCAAAGCTGCGCTCGAAGAACGAGCGGGCACCACGATCTCGTCGCCGCGGCGCGGGGTGGCAGCCCGGTCGGCACCCTCCGGTAGGAAAGGTCTGCGGCATGAGGAAGCCCTTCTTCACCAAGCCGGCGCGCGGTTGTCTTGCGCGGAGCACTCCGCCACGACATCTTCACGGGGAGACGATGGAAGGTGAGAAAGAAAGTGGGGTTTTCTTTCCTTAGCTCTCTGGTGCTTTTCTTGTTTGAGCGAGACGGAGAAGGCAAGAAAGCGTGACCACGAAAGCACCCAGCGGGCGTATTTATAGAGGACGAGCGACGCGGCCAAGCGAGCACCCGTCAAGCGAGCGTCGTGTCCACCCTCGCTGTTGCGCCGACTGGTAACTCCAGTTTCAATACCACTCCGCTTTTAATCCTGTCATGTCGGGCGACAAGGGCCATAAAGGCGTCGCCCCGAACAACGTGTCCGTAACCTCTCGGTCTCGCCTTTAGGCGGAGCAGTTGCTCGGCGCGAGAAGCCCACTGGGCGCTGCGGCCCAAGGCGGCAAAGCTTTGTGGCTTGCGCGGGGCCAGCGAGGTGTGGGTTCAAAAGGCCTACCCGCGGATGGGTATAAGGCCGCCCGACAAAACTTGAGCAAGGGGCGGTATGAGGTGAGCCCACGGTGGGCCCTCGGTTAGGTCGGTGACGACCTAATCACCTCTACTCGCGTCCGAGACTATACTTCACACTCTCCGGGAGCTCATCAATGGCGGCGGCCGGTTGTGCTCGGGTGGCGGACGACCCGAGTCCATCTGGATTGAGTAGAAAGGTTTTTATGGGTCGCCCACGGCGGGGCGAGACACCCTACTGCAGGGACCGTCCGCTCGGAAGGTCCCCCTTGGCGAGACCTCCCGGGACCCACTCGGACTACCGCTATTAGCTCCACGAGCACGGCGTTCAAACCAACGCAGTGGACGCGCGCCGCTCATCCCACGGGTCCCACACTGCGGATGGGGTATACATGTGGGATAGACGGCGGCCATTCCTCTCGCGACTACCCTCGCCGGCGAGGACTCGAGAAGGATGCCCCACGTCCGGCTACGACGGTAGCGAGCACTCACGTCCGGCTACGACGGTAGCGAGCACTCACGTCCGGCTACGACGGTAAGCGAGCACTCACGTCTAGCCACGGCGTTAAGCGAGCACTCGGACACGAGAACCTCATAGAGGCATCCGGTCGTCCCGCCGACCAAAGCGATCGGACACGAGAACCTCACGAGGCATTCGGTCGTCCTGCCGACCAAGGCACTGTCTAGCTCTGACGTTAAGCGAGCACTCGGACACCGAACCTCACAGAGGCATCCGGTCGTCCCGCCGACTAAGGCACTTTCGGACACCGAACCTCACGAGGCATCCGGTCGTCCTGCCGACCAAAGCGATCGGACACGAGAACCTCACAGAGGCATCCGGTCGTCCTGCCGAGCCAAGGCACTCGGACACCGAACCTCACAGAGGCATCCGGTCGTCCTGAGACCAAGGCACTCGGACACCGAACCTCACAGAGGCATCCGGTCGTCCTGCCGACCAAGGCACTCGGACACCGAACCTCACAGAGGCATCCGGTCGTCCTGCCGACCAAGGCACTCGGACACCGAACCTCACAGAGGCATCCGGTCGTCTGCCGACCAAGGCGATCGGACACGAACCTCACCGAGGCATCCGGTCGTCCTGCCGACCAAGGCAGCTGTCTAGCTACGACGTTAAGCGAGCACTCGGACACGAGAACCTCACAGAGGCATCCGGTCGTCCTGCCAGGCCAAAGCGATCGGACACGAGAACCTCACGAGGCATCCGGTCGTCCTGCCGACCAAGGCACTCGGACACCGAACCTCACAGAGGCATCCGGTCGTCCTGCCGATCAAGGCACTCGGACACCGAACTGACAGAGGCATCCGGTCGTCCGCCGACCAAGGCGATCGGACACGAGAACCTCACGAGAGGCATCCGGTCGTCCCTGCCAGGCCAAGGCACTCGTACACCCGAACCTCACGAGGCATCCGGTCGTCCCTGCCGACCAAGGCAGCGTCTAGCTACGACGTTAAGCGAGCACTCGGACACCGAACCTCACAGAGGCATCCGGTCGTCCTGCCGACCAAAGCGATCGGACACGAGAACCTCACGGTGGCATCCGGTCGTCCCGCCGACCAAGGCACTCGGACACCCAAACCTCACAGAGGCATCCGGTCGTCCTGCCGACCAAGGCACTCGGACACCAGAACCTCACAGAGGCATCCGGTCGACCTGCCGACCAAGGCACTCGGACACCAGAACCTCACGAGAGGCATCCGGTCGCGTCCGCCGACCAAGGCACTCGGACACCGAACCTCACAGAGGCATCGGTCGTCCGCCGACCAAAGCGATCGGACACCAGAACCTCACAGAGGCATCCGGTCGTCCTGCCGACCAAGGCACTCGGACACCCGAACCTCACAGAGGCATCCGGTCGCCCTGCCGACCAAGGCGCCGTCCACAACGATTAAAATTAAAGCAAACTCATCGCGAAGACATTTTCATAAAGAAAAAGAAAATTTCATTATAGGCCACAGCTCGGACTTTACGACTTTACACGATGCAAGCGGATACAAGAGTGGCCACGGCGCACCAGCGAGGACTCTACCGCGCCTAGAACCTATCAAACATCCGTGCGGCATCGGTGGCACCGGCGGCATCTTTGGTAGGCCCTTGCACGGTCGGCGGGACGATCGCCGCGGCGCAATAACACGCCGATGCCCATTGCCGTTCAGCGACATCGACGCGGCGCGCCAACTACGGTCGGCGCCCTTGCGCCATCGCCTCGAAGGCCCCCTTACCACCTCGAGCCTCGGGCGGCCTCGGCGGCGCGTCAACGAAGCGGCGTCACGGTGCGGCTTCTTCCTCCTAAGCTCGGCTATCGCTGGTCGAACTCAGCCCAAAGCTCGGCGGAGGATCTTCTTCTTCCACCGCGACGCCATCGCGAAGCTAAAGACTAGAGGTGTCTCAAAGCCATTTGAAAGAAACGAAGAAAGAGCTCTCATCCCCTTCAAGCAAGCTCAGTAGCACATATATATATATATATATATCCGGACGAAGGGAGGCTAAGCGTCTCCAGAGTAAATGCGGGTGCCAGAAAACGAAGCGTCCTTCACCAGAACCCGAAGCAGTCAAGAAGACTAGTAGGCGGGGCACGCCAAACTATACTCGGCATGCGCAACGAGGCAAGTAAAAGCCTCCGGCGGTTCAAATGCCCTCGGCCAAACTCCAGGGCAGCCGTCAGATCCAACAAGGCACACCTGACGGAGATCGCTTAACCGGATCGGGCGAGCCGACCGACCAGGCCCGGCCACCACTTTCGTCCAAGTTCAACCCCCAACCGAATCTGCTGAAATCGCTCGGGAGTTCGGGGGCTACTGACGAATACTAATAAAAGGGGTACCCCAACAGCCCGAAGCAACGAGCCAGCGGCCTCAAGCATATCTCCAGCCCAGCAGGCGCGCCCGCCCGCCACCGACCGAATCGCTGCGAACGCGCGCAAGACATCCGCTCCCGACCGGCCGGGAAGCGAATCCGACGAACGGCGCTCGGCCCCTTCTTGGCGGGCGGGATCTCCGACTCCGGCCGGACGGCGCTCCGACCCTCTTGGCGGGCGGGATCCCCGACTCAACCGAACCAAGGTGGCGGACGCCGAGGGCGCGTGTCGAGTCCTCATCGGCCTACCGCCACGTACCCCGAATGAGGTCAATCGAGTGACTATACAAGGCGGTGGCTCCTTCCCAAGAAGATCGGTGACTGCAGAAGACAAAGCTTCGGCCCATCAACGATCCACGTCTGATCTGGCGCCGCGCTCCCTCGGCGGCACCAACGTCACGCACCGCGGCGTCGGCGATTCGCAAAGGTCACAGAGGCAAAATCGCCATTTCGGGAATACCTAACCTCCACGACCACCAAGGCTACCAACCCGGCATGGGCAAAGCGGGTGGCGACAGTCCACGGGGACGAAGGGCCGGAGCTCTAACATAGGTCACCTCGCTCTTCCCCAACTCTCGATGTAACCCGCCCTTCCTTCAGTATAAAGGAGGCGGGACTAAGCGATTCAAAGGGGAGAGGGAGACATAAGAACACGAGAGACTAAGTCATTTAGGGGCCTCAAATGCAAAAACATAGTGCAAAAAGCAATACAATACGGCCATCTGAGCTGGGTAGGGACTTTCGGCCCGAACGGTATACATCTTGGACTCACGAGTCTAACCATTCGAGAGTGGAGCAGCGACCCCTAGACTTACAAATTTACTTGCCGGCGCTCGAAAACGCCGACAATGGGTGAATAGGCTTACCTGGGATGTGGAGATGGCAGAAAGGAGTTGGTGCTAGGTGGTGTGGTTTGGGATTGAGGTTGATGGAGAGGTGGCACTGCTCTCGGCCTCCTTGATCCTGACCTTCTTGCCCCTTGCCCTTGCTCTCCTGGTGGATTGCTTGTTGCCTTCTGGCTCCTTGCTGGAAGCTTGTTCCTTATTGGCCTCTTGATGGCTTGTGTGGGGTTTGGGAGTTTGCTCTCCTAATCTTGGCCTCCTCTGGCTCCTGGCCTTGGTGCTTGGGGATGAGCTTGGTTACTCCTTGGGAATGCTCTTGGCTTCTTGTTTTGGTTGTGGTTGGTTTTAGCTAGATGGTCTCTTGGTTGCTTTACTCCCTGGTGGCTTTGTTTTGGTGAGATGAGTTGTGTTGGCTTGATGTGAGCTGGCTCCAATCTATTTAATTGAGGGCTTTAGAATTGGTGGTTTGGTTGCTTGGCTGTGAAGGCTGTGGTGGTTTCTTGCTTGAACTTGTGTGTGAGTGTGCTTGGGATGGCTTTGCTTACTGAAGAAGGCAATGGGGTTGTAGGAGCTTCGGCTAGATGGCTCTATCCCTTTTAGCAGTGCTATCTTACCCTTTTACCTTGTGGCTTTTACCTTTCTACTAAGGAATATTTGTTCACTATTGGTGCATGCTATGGTTACTCGATGAATGCAGGTTTGTTGATTGCCGAATGATAAAACCTTAATTTGTGAGAGGTGCCGACTGGCCTCGGATGGTCTGGTATCTCGATGAGCGTGATTTATTCACATATGGGTCTGACAGCAACTCTTCTTTTTAAATTTTCTTACCATTTAAATTTATTACCTCTTGGTTATATATGCATGATTGACTAACCTATTTCAGAGATTGAGGCCGAATCTAATGAAGCTTAGGTTTAGAATTTTAAACATTCTTGTAATCTTTACTTTTGGAATGCAATTGAATATTTAGGACTTTTGTAATTGATACTGTTGTATGATTTTTGTTAAATGAGTAAAGTTGATGGTTAATCTCTATTGATCAATTTGATTGTATGTGTTATTAATTCGTGTTGATAATCTCATTTGCATTGATAACATTCGAGGTTGTTTCATCCTCGAAATTAATAGATCCCTATTTCTTCCTCTAAAAGGTGCACTCAACATAAGTATAAAGAAGAATTAGAAGAAAACATTTATGGATCGACAAAATTCGATGCGGTCTGTTGTATATCCACTATAGACTTTACAGACAGGTTGTAGCTAGGAGGAGCACCCTTGAACTCCTTCCACCCATCTTATCTAACCCACAAAAATGAAACATTGGTTAATATGTGATCACTAAGCAGAAAGATCACTGCACCTATGCTGAACAATTTCGCCAAGAATTTCAATATAGAATCCAAAAGAACCTACTGAGACAGTGAAGGAGGTATATCATGTAATGGAACTTCTAGAGACAGCATAGGAGGTATGTCATCTGATGGAAATAATAGCAACATTAGTGTTTTAGATTTGTCTTAGGAGGAACAACATAAGAATGAAGAGAGATGAAACTGCTGGTACCATACCTAGGACTATAACTAGATCAAACCATTGAGAGGGAAAATATGTGGAACCGATCAAATTGGTGCTATCTAAGACAACCTTTAGGTCAATCTATGGCTAACTAAACATCACCATATTTTGCAAAGGCCAATCTGACAACACTGTTGCATTCCATCTTAGCAATCCATTTTCCATTCCTAAAAAACCTTCACTAGTTCTAGATTTATTAGAGGTTATGCATGTGTGAACCATAAAAAATGAATCATCACAATGCGTACAACACATGGTGGAGGACAGAGATGGGATTAGGGAAGGAGGCTACCTGAGTTCTTGGAGGCTAGCGGTGAGTTCGGGGTTGATGTGGATCTACACTGCCGTCATGGATCCCACTCCATCGCCATGCTGTTGTGTCGCTGCTATCACCGATCTGAAGCTCTACCCTACCCGTGTGCCATCTTGTGCGGCCGAGAGAGGACACAATGCTCTGTGAGGTAGACCGAGCAGCCACTTCCTGGCCTTATCCTAACTTTAGGTGCCGTGCCAGTGGTGAATACCATTGGAGTGAGGGCTAAGGACGACCTGTGGGGGGAAGCTACAAAATTAGGTGGTGGTGCTAGAGGGCAAGGGAGGTGGTGTGGTGGCTGGCATAGTGGCGGCGCAAGGTAAGGGCTTAGGATGAGAGGAGTGCTTTTTTTGTGGGCTTGGAAGAAATGGGGATCGGGGAAGACTGGCTCGTGGCGGTGTGGATCAGGAGAAGAGGGCGTGGGTTAGGGAAGGCAGGCACACACTTACGGAGACCACTAGCGAGAGCCGATGGTGTTGGTGGCGTGTCGTCATGGCAGGGGAGGGCGGATGCATGCTGAGTGGGTTGTGGGGAGTGAGCAGTTGGGGGACGAGGGAGGTGCGATAATGCGGACAAAGGGAGCGGTTGCGTGGAGGAAACTCACGCCTGGGGTAACATTTCATCCCAAGTGTGAGGGTAAACTTCTTTTATTAGTTAATATGTGTACCATTTAGTTTTCAGTGTTGTAAACCATGGTAACAAAATTGCTGCTTTTGAAAGTGTCCAGAATTTTTCCTCTTTTGTGGGTTGGACCGCCCAATTATGCAAGATTTCATCTGATTACGCTGAAAGATTAATACATTAATACTATATAAGAAATGTGGTTAAGTTCCAAGTGAGCCTACAGAGTTCTGCCCACCCTCCACTAACCCATCTTTGTGACGCATTTTGTTGACCAAGACATCTCAACGTAGCCATGATGATGCTTGTGCGCAGATTAACACAAATTCGTGTTGACTTCCTGGGTAAATTCCGAACTCTTTGGGACCTTGAAGAGTTCGAAACAAGTGTGCTTTAGCTTTTAGATTGTGCGTGTTGATGCTGAACTCCATCATCCTACTGAACAGCAGGTCCCCAATGTCTTCCAGCTTTTGGACCATTGCAATGACGCCAGAGACAAAATGGTACCATAGTTTTCAGTTTTCACACATCTCAATGGCCTTGAAAAAGAAAATGCGTGATGATATATTTAGCTCGAATAGGGATTGAGTTTAGCTCAGCCAAGCAAGTTGAATAATCTTTTACCGTTGCTGCTGGGTTTACTTTGCATCTCATGCATACTCATTGCCCTAAAAACTCCCATTACACCAGATAAGAATCCTTGTTTTTTGCAATATATATAAGTTCTTTTTAGTAGATATGCTACTCGCTAGGTGTGCCTAGAATGGTCTATTAAAATCTATTATCATGAAACATCCCAGATATTTAGCATCGCAAATGAGATCATTAAAATTAAAATAACACGCTTAATTAAATTCATTAATACAGTTGAATCACATAAATCAATTATTACAAACCAAATACAATGGAATACAATATCAAAATTCAAAAGTTTAATTACAATATATACTGCAATTACATAAATGATTATTTACATCCCAAAATTCAAAAATGCATGAATAATTAATTACATTTTTAATTACATCCCAAAAATAAAAATTACAAGAATATAAATTCCAAGCATCCGTGTTCTCTAATCTTCATATGTAATCCCTGCATGTTAATAAAAATTCGCTTGATCATTAAAGGCAGTAAATTAATATAACAGAATGGAATTAAATAAATAATTAAAGTTAGAATCGCCGTCAGCCCGGTATAATTTGGTATCACTCACTGAGGTACCAGATTCGTCCGGGGCCAAATCAGCACCTCTTGCGAATTATTTAGCACCATCCGGCAATTTACAAACCTGATTAAGCTGTAGCCACGCGTATATTTAAAAATATCGCGCGGAAAGAAAAGTGATTACCCTCAGTAAAATGGTAAAAGCCACAGTAGAGTTAGATATGCATGAACTCACTGTGCATAAGGGGACAGCACATTAGGTTCGTTCCCCAGCCAAGACCCAGAGGCTTCCACCGTAAGGCAACCGACCCTCAGCCATATAAGGCACAACCATAACCAGCCTTCAGTAAGACACAAAGCACATAAGGCACCAAGCCTCTCAAGCAAGCCAAAACCATTTCGGCGAAGGAAGCTCCCAGCAAGCTTCACAAGCATCAAGCCAACAGCCCTCCAAAGCAAGTCACACAAGCAATACCATCAACCAAGTCACCAAACCACCAGGAGCATACCTCAAGTACCCAAGCCACGAACAAGAAACAAGAACCTCCACCAAGCTAGAAGGTCGAAGGGTCTAATGAGCAAGGGAGGACACCACCTCTTTATCATTTTCACAGCACCATCATCTCTACCCAGCACATTATTTCATTTCTCTAAACACAGGTAAAGCCCTTCCAATATTTTTAGCAGCAGCCTTAGCATAGGCTTAGCAATAGGAGGAATCAAAGTAGAGACTATAATCAAAAGTTTATTTAGCGGTCTCAGTCTAGTGGTTGCAAATAGCAGCACCGTACGTCCCCGCGGTATTGTCTCACTCCCTAGCGTGCGACAAAAACCGCAAGTGTCGCCACGATACCGCTAATTGCCATCCAACCAGTATTTCAATCATCATCGACCAAAAATGAAAATATATTCATACTCACCATACAAATCACAGAGAAGCATAGCAAAAATCATCATCTTAGCATAATTCCGATACTGTTACTACCTCGTTTATGTTAATTCTATTTTTTATTTTTTAAAAATAACAAATGAAGTTAAAATATTTTAAAAAAATTTCTGTTTGATCCTAGACTTCTTAAGATGGTACCATAAATTTTTCATAGCATGAAAAAATATCTTGAATTTTATAAAATTCCAATAGTATTTCTGCCAAAATTTTAAAATGTCTCAAAATATATATTTTTTTCGACAAATTATCATCAAAGATCACTTTCTTATGGGTTATTGATGTAATTGAAGTCAAATCCGGCCATAAAACATCAAGATCCAGATTTTTTTCATGAAATTTCGCCCGGTTTGGGTGAAATTTTGCCGAGAAAATGAAGTACTGTAGCAATTTCGGATTTTTTTCAAATTTTTTATCTGGCCAGTAGTTTGTATCTCATTGGGACCCAAAATTCGTCGAAATTTGGAACCTTGCTTTGGAGTGGAAGTGAGCTTCTGCAGCCATGCCATACCTGTTAGAATCATACAGTACTTCAGTGTACGGTGCTATATGTGAAGAGTACCTTGTGCTCAGCAATTAGCACTCAGATGTACGGATTATCCGTATGTTAAATTGTGTCACATTCGGACTAGAAATGCAGATGTCCCGCACTGCTTCTTATAGGTGTAAAACCTAAACGTAAGATATGGATGGACGTGACTGTCTGATGGGCTATCGATCACCAAAGTAAAAATGCCATGAGAGTCTATATAGGTTCGGGGGTTTAAAAAGATCACACTATTCATGTCAATGCGTCAACCGGCGTTGACTCTAGGTGAGGATCCTTGAGTACTCACTAGTTTGAATATGCTTTTTTATTGCTCAAGAGAACTTAAGTCATAAATTAGAGATACATAAAGTATTTATAGACTCTTGGGTTTATACTAAAGACTGAATTGCTCCTCCTACAAAGAACTAAGTTATATGTACAATTGAGAGATATAGTCATCATTTATATAGATGGCAGTAGCCATTTGATTTATGCTTCCTCTGTGCAAGCATCGGTTGTACTGTATTTATAGGGTCATCTAACTGGTGGTTCTATGAATGAAGGTATATTATTAGGTCGGTGAGTCCCATCTATCATGCTGGGCCCACTAGGCTTGGGCGGCCCCTTGGATGGCCTCTGTCCTAACATCTTCAAAGTGTTAGAGGAGATGTAGAGTCGTTGTTATGGCGTTTTATACTTGAGCAATTATGAGAATGTAGCCCTTGAGGGCGAAGGCCCTCAGAGGCCCATCGTGCTATAGCCGTTGAGGACCGGGAGTAAAGGGGTGCATATCCGCTCTCATTGGGCCCTCATCATCACCATAGATGGGTGTTACGTCGTTCCTCCAACATTTCTCTAGTTAAGTTATTCTAGTAATGCCCATAATCGCATATAAAATGGTCTAACAATTACATATAATTTTTTAAAATCCTTATTTTGAGGTTGCCCTCATCGGTACTCCTGTGCGGACATGCCCATGCGTAGCCACGTTTCCCCATTGCGCACTGCGATTGCGATACATGGAGATGCCCATACGCGCTTCACCACCCTCGTGATATCCTTTTCCCATTCGACCATTTGGTTCACTCGTGCAAGAACGGGGTTCCAACCAAGCACCTTCGCCGAACCCATCGCCCGAAATGCTGTGCCATGCAGGGTTCACAATTTCGTTTCGAAGCC
The DNA here is from genome assembly GCA_036346275.1 of Otatea glauca. NCBI lineage: Eukaryota > Viridiplantae > Streptophyta > Magnoliopsida > Poales > Poaceae > Otatea > Otatea glauca. The sequence goes on from CM070725.1 coordinate 40,177,609, forward strand.
GAAAACCGCTAACCCGGCGGTAGAGGTTTTCGCGAGAAACCGCTCGAAAACCGCAAAAAACCGAACGATTTGCAAATTCAAAAAAAATGAATTTTGGTCAAATATGTGCGCAAAAACCGCGGTTTTTGATGATAAAGCGCTCGGTTTTCGCGGTTTGTTTTTCGAGCGGTTTTTTGCGAAAACAGCGGTTTTTCAACGGTTTTCGAGCGGTTTTCAACGCATAAATTTTTTCAAATTTTTTTTTGATTTTTTTTAATTCTATCGGTAAACCGCTCGGTTTCTGTTTTCGAACCGGAGCGGTACGGTCGAAAACCGCGAAAACCGAGCGATTTACCACGGTTTTGTTAACCCTGGTGCCATGATCTGCTATTATGTATTTAAAGTAATATACAAGTTAAATTTTGTGTGTTTATAAATAAACATATATATATATATACTTACAAATATGTATTATTATACTAAATTCCGGAATGGTACCTCGGTATGGTCTAGTAACAAGATATGTAATTCCAAGAACCAAACCGATATAGCCTACAAAATGGTATTGACAAATATGCTGAGGTAGTGTTGCGGTGAAATGGGACAGAAGCAGGGTTTGAAATTTCATTTTCGGTTCATATCTCAAAGATGGGTGAAATCTGAAATTTCAGAGAAATCTCATAATTTCGGATGAAATCTGGTCAAAATTAAAAAGCAAGTTTGAAATAAGGAATTTTTGAAACGAAATTGCTGAAATCTCGGCAAAATTTAACCGAGTGAAAAATGGTCGAAACAATGTTAGATTTTTTTTTGATGATCCTGACATATCACTAATGTTCCCATAAAAATTTCATCTAATTATCAAGCCTGAGGAATTTTTAAAAATTCTAACAGTGCTACTGTCCTGATAAAAGACCGACGAGCAAATTTCAACCGATTGAAAAATGGTTTAAACCATGTTATAAAATTTTAAAAAATTTTGTGGATGATTCTGACGTATTAATAATGTACCTATAAAATTTTCAAATGATGATAACTCCTGAGGAATTTTCAAAAATCCGGACAATGCTACTGTCTTGATAAAAGTTTGGCTGAGTATATGTATTGTTTTTATAGATTTGATTGAGCAACAAAAAAAGGATTATGAGGCAATGCTTAAACACTCATAAAATTTTTGGATCATGATCACACTCGAGCGAATTTATAAAATTCTGACAAGGTTACTATCTCATTTATATTCCTTCAGTTTTTGATTTTTTTTTCAAAGATAATAAATGAAGTTAAATTCGTTTTAAAAATTTTCTATACGATTCTAAACGGCTAAAGATGGTACCATAAATTTTTTATAGTATGATCAAGCTTGTACTTTTTTTATAAAAATCTGATAGTGTTTCTGTTATTTTTATAAAACGTCTCAAAAATTCAATATTTTAAATATTTTAATGGAAAATGGCATTCTTAAGGAGTACTGACCCAAATCCGGTCTAAACAAGTCAAAATTACTAAGATTTAAGTGAAATTTGCCAAAAACCTCTGAAAATACTATAGCAATTCAATTTTTTAAATTTCTTTTTATTCGACCCGGAGAATCTCGATCAAAATTTTGCCAGGATTTTGAACATGGGACGGAAGGGAGTAACTCACTTGTCACGCGCAGGTACGTCCTCTGGATCCGAATCGTGTGGGCTTCCGCCCTTATTTTTTTAAGGAAAAAAAAGTCCCATGCAGATTACCAGCAGCAATCCTGCTCCCCGAACTAGACCTGTCAACGTATTAGGCTAGGCCTATAAATATTTTGGGCCGTCTCGCCTTCCAACTGGAACTGGACCTCTTGTGCTTCGGCAATATTTCTGTTGGCCCCATATAGTTAGCTTTCTTAAGGCAGCATATGAAAACCTTGTGAGCACTGCCTACCTTGAATAAAATCATTTATAGTTATACTTTCAAGTTTGTAGTTATATAGCTGGCCAAACATTAGGTGAAACCGAGCTAAAAATGCAAACCGGTGAAAATCAAGTGTGCAAGTTCCCAAAAATTACCAAATGTAGAAGAGGGTTTGTTCTATAGCCACGCAAAATTTTAAGTTCAAACCCAATCGCATTTGAAAGACTAAAACGAAAATACTACTAGTTAGTGAAGAGTGCGAAATCAGAGATTGAACTTGTCTAACACAAGGACAATGTCTAAGTACGCACTAGCTCAGAGAGAGGAACTTGCAATTTGCCATGGAGTCGGGTTTGTTTGGTTCGTTTCTAATGGTTAGTAATGCTTGTCTTACCAAATTTTAGTAACGATTGATCAAATTTAAAGTATTTGGTTTGCTACCAAATTTTGATAAGATTTTCTTCTCCTTTGGTTCACTAATTCATTTTCTTGCCAATCTTTAGATAAAACATTGATAGCCAATTTAGTGACCAAATATTAGCAATACCAAATTTTGGTAAGGTTCAGTAAGTTAAATTTATCATCAAACTAAATAGGCCCAAATCTGGCGGGCCACCCCATCCAGACAAAGGCAAAGCTGCAGTTGGCTTACCTTTCAGGGATTTCAGCAACAGTACTAACAGCAACAGCTTGTCTACCGGTACAATTATAAACGCACACTGTTCGTCTCAGTAAGAGCTTTGTCCCCTGGTAGTACAATCCAAAGGTGTCTCCGATCGATTCAAGCTGCTGAACAAAAGCTCTGCCACAATCTTGCTTTGCTTAAAGGACTCGGATTTCAAATTCTCCTTGCACATAGAGGATTCAGCACATACATCGATCTCTCAAAGAGTCGGTCACCATTTTATTCCACAATTCGATCAGTCACTGCTAATTAATTTACATAAGGATTGCAGCAACAATTAATCTTGATCAGCTAATCAAGAGGTAGACACTGGACAAGCACATTTAGCTGGAAGCGCATACAATTTGATCATTAGCCTGTCGTCCTTATGATGGTTATTGTGCCCCTCCCTGCGGTGTGCAGCCTGGTGAAGCCGGCCACCGTTTTGCCGGACGGGGCTGGCCGGTTGCCGTCGGACACGCGCGGGGCGCACGCGAACTCCCCCACGGGGTGCCGGACGGGCCTGGCCGGCCGGGTGAGGATCCGCTTGTTGATGTCGGCGAGCGTCTCGCCGCCGTCCACCCCGCAGGGCTTCACCACGGTGAACGGGTAAATCACCGACGATCCGGCGCTGGACGACGCCTTCCTACTCCTCTTGCTGCTAATCTGGCTACTCCATGCGTCTGTTTCTGCCAAATGCATATGTGTGCATCAACGTGGCATGATGGCATCAAGATTTCTCCATGGACAGTGAGAAAATTGGAACCCGTTGCTGCTCTCTCTCTCTTTCAAATTTAGCCCTGTACATGTATTCCTAAATTTGACTCCTCTTCTACCGTGAAAGATGTGGTAAGCAACACATGCTCCTACTGTGGCTGAAAGCGCGAAAGCCGGCGGAGGACGGTCAATCACGGGAGCAATGTGGCCCACCTCGACAAGGTAGATTACACGCTGCCTGGGGCAACAGCGAGTTTCTACCGTGCTCGCCCACGCATTGCCATGCACAGTCGCCTTGCTGCGGCACCGGTCAGCTTCCTCACTCCCCTCGTGCAGCAGGGAACACGTGTCGCCTTTCACGGTAGGGAAAGAGATCAAATTTACAAATTCATAAAGCTAGATTTGCAAAAGCCCTAGATAAGCAATCGGTTCAGAAAATTGTTGCTGCCGTGTAGGTTATCGCAGAGCCTGCACGTACCTTCCGGTGTCGTCGTCGAACGTTTGGACGGGCAGTTGGTGCGAGTGGCTTGACGTCGGGCGCCGCCGGTGTCACTGGCCTGTGGGTCCACCTTGCAGTGGGACGAGGAAGAGCTAGGAGGCTGCTCTGGTTGTGGCTGCGCCGCGGTTTTCTCTGGCAACGTGGGCTTCGGTGGGACAGAGCTCAGAGCCAGAAGATCGTCATCTGCAGAACCAGTCAATTTGCTGTTTAATTTAATATGGCAGAAATGGCCACAATTGGTTGAATTTTAATAGGCCAAGAGCCAGAGGAGATTTTCAAAATCTGGGTACTGTCATGAAAGGGAGAACATGCCAGTCCAAAAATATTTTCTACTAGTATTACTTAAGAAGTGATGGCTGTCTAATAAGTTACGCATGATGCACAAATGATGGGTTAGGACAGCAATGTGCTGCTAATCTCGAGTGGGCCCGGACATAAATTTCACAAGCACCGTAGTTACTTAAATGATAATTATAGTTCGTCCTAGTCGTTTGGAATCGTACCACTATCATGGAATAAATGGAAGGCATAGGACTTAAAATCGCGCCAAATGAGTGGTTGGTTAGGGGGGAAAAACAACGTGTGAAGTGTAAACTAAGCTAAACCAATTCAGAGTGATCTACCAGCATTCGAATTGTTACCTAGGAAAGTGGTGGCAGTACTCTTCTCCTTCGGAAGGCAGCTGGAATTGAAGCCTACCAGCTGCTGCTCGTCTGAATCCCAGAAATTCTGAAGAGGTAACAAGGGTGCAATGAGAAAAAAAGGAAACACCATGTTAATTTCAGTACAAGAACTGCATGCGAATGTTGATATGGCTCAAGTTTGCACTCACCTGGAGCAGTGCGTCCAACTGATCCTCAGGCATCGCGGCCGTAGTATCATCGTCCACCGTCGGCAAGCCGGTGACCGCAGCTGACGCCTCGGAAGCTGGCGAGTCCATGCCTGCATGCCAATCAACGACCACAAGAATTACCGCCATGAAAACAAACTGCAAGACAAGGAAAACAAAAGGACAACCATATATGCATGCAGTGCAACACCTACACTTGGGGAAGAAGAGCTCAAGCTCATGCTCATGGGTGTGATCATCAGGATCACCGGCGGCACCAAGCCCCACTACCCCTAGACCAAAGTACCTGAGCTGTGGATCCCATTCAAACAGGAAGCAGCTGTTGCTGATGTCCAAGCTGCAGGCCATGGTGTCTAAAGGCCACCAGGCCTGCCTATGCTGCAGCTCTCTTTCTTGAGCTGTCTCCATGGGATGTAAGTAGTAGTAGTAAGCTAGTAGCAGCAGTGGACTTGTGGGGGGGGAGAGAGATCGACAGAGAGACACTGAGAGTGAGCAGCTTGAAGGGTGTGCCATGCGTGCTTAAATAGGAGGGCTTTTGGGAGGCCTAAAGGCGAAAGGTTACGTTGTGTGTGTGCGCAGTGCAGGCCGCAGTCCGGCATGTCAAGCGAGCACAGTTAGTCAGGGAACGAGCAAAAGAAAGCTTTGAAATTTTGCAAAGTCGAAAGGGAGAAACGAGCCAACGAAAGCGTGCAAAAGGATGGGAGTGGTTGCAAGGTCTTTCTCGTGGTTCGTTGTGCTGATGACTCTTCGGCCTTTCCCTTCTTTATGTATGTCTCTCCATTCCTCGTCTTCCCTTTTTAACTTTTAGTTTTGTTTATAACGAAAAAGAAAAGGAAATAGAGGTCCTTTCCGTCAGTTTGGGATACTGACTTGTCAAAAAAAAAAAAATAGACAAAACATAAGAAATTGATCCTAATTTTAACCTGTTGTGGTGACTAGAAGAATTATTGACAAGAGACAACGATGAGATTGGTAGAGAAGATGACACTGAGGCCCAAATTAACAATATAGAAGGGGACGCGCCAAACATGAGCGCAAGCTAGTGGTGTGTGCAGTGGCAACGCCTGGAATTTTGCAGGAGCTAGCGTGAATTTTGGAAACCCATATATCTAGGCTTTGAGTTGGGGTGGAAGAGCGGTAAATACATACCACAACCAACAGCTTCGTGTCTAGGTTTAAAATAGGACTTTTGCAAAAACCACCTGTAAATGGGGTAGTTTGTTGAAAACTCACCTGTATCTCAAATTTTGTCAAAAACACACCATCATTTCTATATGGTTGCAAATTCCCTCATCTCAAGAGCCAATTTACTAGTTGAAACTCCTACATGGAGCAATTTTGGGAGACCACTCTCGTGGACTATGAGCGGGGAAAACGTGCCAACGTAGGGTAGGACGCAAGAAGCAAGCGTAGGATAATAAAGCGCAACACAAGAGTGAGAGAATAGAGGGACAACGAAGAAGGTGATCGCCGATGTTGCAACCGCACGGGAGGATTCTCGTGGCTTGGATATTCAAACGCAATCCCCTTAGCAGGAGACATCTAGGTTAGCACTTCTTGAATTCTCGGAGCTTCCGTGAGTAAAATAGCCCTTGGTAGGAGGGAATTTGTAACCACATAGAACTTCCGGTTGGATTTTTAGCTAACTTTAAAATGCATGTGTGTTTTTGGCAAACTCTCCTATTTGCAATTAGATTTTTGCAAAAAAGGAAAGAAAGAAAAAAACAACTTCCTGTCCAACCCATTGTTTGTCTTAGGTGTGGTTGGGCAGTTCACAAGGCTATCGAGCTGGCCGGGTCGTGTATATGGTGGTTCATGTTGTAAAATAATGACGTCCGTCGTAGATCAACCACAATGCACAAATGAATAGCAAGCACAATCGTAGAGGAGCACACTCAATATAGAGAGGTAAAACTCTCTCTCTCTTTATTACATTGATTCTCTTGTATAATGGGGTACCATATTTATAGTGAAAGCAAATAAAAGATAGATTCGAATTCATCCATAACGAGATAAAGTCCAAATGTATTTGAACAACTAGGACTTAGGGTCCAATTATATCTCAACACTCCCCTTAGACGAATACTCGTTTAATCAAATTGGTAAGCTAGAGTTTGATGTTACTGTTCATCAAGACAGATTTCTTACTCCGCCATTAAATTATACTTTGTTCTATATTAGAAGTATGATTTAACAATCAAGCAATTGTTGTAGCAGGTTCATATTGCAAAATATAGAACAATAAATAAAATATCCTAGGGAATAACAATTTATTTAAATGATAATCTCTCAATAGGAGTGCAGACCAATGTTTATTTTGGAACTAAGACTAAACTGATAGTGGAGACTTAATGAGACTCATTAAAAATTATGACATCGACCAGCAAAGTGAATGAATATTTAGTATACTAATTCATATCTCTATATGAGTCATGGGTGTCCTTCTGGGACTCCTCGAGCTTAGTAGGATTAAAAACCATATCATCACACTTCACAGGCTCCGTGTCAACAACAGGTTGAACTGTAAAGTGTGGCTTAACTTTGTTCCCCTAGGTTTTATTGACTTTTCCAGTAGATTGCATGTAAAGTTCTGCTAAATACTTCGGGGTATGGCACTTGCACAACAAATGGCCAATGCATCCACACCTAAACCAAGGTACAGGGTTTGCAGTCTTGTTGGCCGAGTCTTTCTTCTGAAAGCTCCCTGGCCCTTGACCTCTACTTTTTCACTGGGGCTTGTTTCTTCCCTTCTTTATTATGTTATTTTTCCATTTCCCCCTTTATGCCATTGGCCCTTTCTATGGCTATGGCTATTGCTAGTCTGCCGAGTATTTGCATATGCTTCGGGCACGTCACGTGTCTCATTAGAGAGGGCGTGATGATTCTTCATCAGGAGTTCATCATGTCTTTTTGCTTCTAGCAAAATACAGATAAGCTCATAGTACTTCTAGTACTAGGCATGATGGTACTGTTACTGCAGTATCCTCATATTAGGGTAGAAAGTGCACAATATATTGTCTATCATTTCAGCATTAGTAACTTTTTGGTTACAGAATGCCGATTTAGCGACAAATTTGTGCATAGCTGAGTTGTATACTGCCATGGTATTAAAATCCTGAAAGCGTAGGAGGGTCCATTTGCGCTGTGCTTTTGGCAACAGGGCAGATCTTGATTGGTTAGATCGTTCCTTTAGGGAATTCCATAGTGCCAGCGGATCCTCCTTCATCAAGTATTCGGCCTTAGAGTCCGGATAGAGATGGTGTCTTAGGAAGTACAGGGTTGCACACTTGGCAACTTCGAGAAAAGCATGGGCGTCCGCTTCAGGCTAAATGATGGCAACTCCAAGAAATCGAGCTGTCAAGTTGATCTTGGCATCTATTACCTAAGTCAGGTAATTACTGTCATTCAGGGCAAGCTTAAATTCTCTCTTTGCAATGTTCAACATATCCTACATGCAAGCAACATTAAATTTTACTACTGACAAAACCAATATATTCCATGCTCACTCTTAAATCAGTAAAGTTTGGTCTATATCTATTTAGCAGATAATCATCTAATTTTTTTAGAATTTTCCTATCATTTTCCACAATTTTTGGCTAATTATTAAGCAATTTTTAGAATTACTGTAAATAAAAAAATAAATATGGAATTATACTAAGAAAAATAAACCAAAGATGTGGAGTTTCCCATATATGCTAATTCTAAGGTTCAACCAATTTATAGAAGCTCATATAATTAAAAATTCCATTTCTAGGATTTACTATAAATTTTTTTTGAATTTATTAATTATTTTTTGGAATTTCGAGCACCTTTAGGGCCCTTAAAAAAATATTCCCATGGCTGGCCATAATTAACCATAAATTCAGGGGTTAAAACACAAAATTGCCATTTTTGTTTTCTTTCCCCTTTTTTCTTCTAGAAAAACCATTGGGCTGCATGACCCGTGGGGTGTGCCGTTGGGCTGCCGAGGCTCATTAAACGTGAGGCGAGACACGGTTGGTGGCCAACGATGGGCCGGCGTGAGCGCAGCATGGCGCCAAGCCCGCTGAGCATGCATGGTGTCCAGAGGAGGCGCGGGTGCGGCTTCACCGCATGGCGAGAGCGCAAGCGCCGATGGCGGTCAGCGGCGTCGTATGGAGCACGGTGGGGCTACGGGCATGGTGTACATCACAGGTGCAACGCATGGTGCGAAAGCGACATTGGGGGTGCTATGCTCTAATCGGCACGAGTGCGAGCTCACGACTCAACATGGACAGTGGAGGCGCGAAGTGCGCGGGGCCCATGCGACTAAGGCAGCGCCTAGCATGACATGGGCCATGGATACGACGTGGTGGCACGATGGCTACAGCTCGGCGACACAAGGGACCACGGGTCGTTGGCACGGCGCGATGGCGACACGGCCGGCGTAGCTCTTCAAGGGCGGCCGACGGTGCGTTGCTGCCTTTGGCTCGGGGAGGCAGCACCTAGCCTAATGGCAATGCGGTCGGCATTATTAAATATTTTTTCTTGACAAACCATAACATCAAACTCTAAGCAATTAGGGAAATTAATCTATAGGATTAAAAAATTATTCAAATGCGATCAACTTACGTACCACGAACTTACATATGGCTTGTCGTAGATTAATCGCTTAATGCTAGTCGAATTCGATGTAGTGTAGATTGATGTAGGCAGACGATCTCGATCGGCCTTGGCGAAGCTTCGAGTTGATAACGTGTTATAAAGCAATGATGCCCGCCGTAGATCAACCATAATGCAAACAAGAGATAGATTTGGATTCATCCACAACGAGATAGAGTTCAAATATATTTAAACATTAGGACTCAGAGTCCAACTATATCTCAACAGTTTAAGGTTTTTTTATGATGTCTAATTCACTATTGAAACCTACGGTACAAAGATCTACACATCACCTAACACATCACCATGGTTTTCCATGTCATTGTGGGTGTGGTCAAATTTGTGGATGTATAGAGTAAAAATCATTATTTATACGGCTATAGACACATAACAAGCTGTCTAGAGATTTATAGTTTACGATACAGATTTTACCAATTATGAGAGAAAATCATAAGATAGCACTAAATTACCGTTGAACTCTTGTACTTCTTAATACTCATTCTATTTAAACTTTTGGTACCTATTGATACTAGCTTAATTTATACGTTAATACGTCCCGATGACGGTAAAAAGTCTCGGTCTTCGCATCTTCCGTCGAAAATTCATGCCAGCGTGCACACACGTGCATACTGGCAAGCGTGTGTTGTCTGACTCGTATAATCGTATTTGCAGTTGCCGGCGTTAGAATCCCACTCATTATGGTTATCTTAAATCTAAGAAATATTGTACGGGGTATATACGTGCCAGAAAGCTAACTGTTGCTACCTTGGAGTACATATATCATGGTACCATGGCGTTGCATATCAAAAGACTGGTGCATCAATTGCAGGGCGTACAAAGGTAGTAACTTTTTTATCAGTAGCTACATTCTGAATTCGTATATGTTGCAGTATTGCAGAATGGACCCACGATGCCTTGAGCCCTTGAGCTATGCCTAGCATAAATCCATGGATAAGTAAAAAAAGAAGAGTCTGAAAAACCAGGCTGCGAAGGAACTTTAATCACTTTGTATTTGGTCAATGCAATCCTAGTCCCACGAAAATCCAAGCAGCAGCATGTCTGCCCTTCGTCATCATGGCGCAATTTTGAACCGTGGAAATTAACCTCCAATCCCGAGCTGGCTCAAATGTTCTACTGTACTTACAAGCGAGTACTCCATATCAGGGTTCATAAAATCGAAACCGTGAAAAATCGTAAAAATCAAAACCGCTAAAAACCGTCAAAAACAGAAGGAATAAAAAAAAATTGAAAAAAAATCGAAAACCATTCGGTTTTCGCGAAAAACCAGCCAACCAATTGAAATATTCCTCCAAAACGGTTTTCAGCGAAAACCACAGTTTTTCAATGGTTTTCGAGCGGTTTTTAACGCATAATTTTTTTCAATTTTTTTAATTAAAATTGTTTACCAACGGTTTTGGATCTTGAGCCGTAGCGGTACGCTCGAAAACAACGGTTTTTCGCAGTTTTGTAAACCCTGCTCTATACGTTCACAGGTAAATATCATTCCAACTTTTATATTTTGTCCTCAAATATAGGTTATTTTAAGGTTTCAAGATAACTTAACACAATTATTTTCTTCGTATATCCCTCCTATTTATTGTCTATGGTTATTTCCAAAGTTAATACTACTATAGAGGGGAGTACCGTAGACTATCCAAGAGTAACATGTGACCTAATAAAGGAAGGTATCATGGACTTTGTATGCATTATTTCGTTGATTTTTTAAATAATACATTTTAAAATTAAATTTACAAAAAAGCCCTGAAACCTCAATCTGTCGACCAAATAAATCCACGATAAAACAATCTGTCGACCAATTCTACCAGTGATAAAATAGACATTTGTCGCTAATCGAATTGGCGACAGATCCTGTCGCCATTTCATTTAGTGATAGAAGCTCTATTGCCATTTCATTTGACGATAGAGCTTCTGTCGTCAATTGACATATGTATATTTTTGTAATTTTTTGAGGTATTATTTTTATAAAATTATTTAAAAATTATTTTATTTTTTTGAAAAAATCTCATTTGGTTGTTGTGTAAAATCTCAGTGACATCGGTTGAGGAACAGAGGGAGTAGCAACAATATGAGACGCCATGTGGAATCCATTTGTGACTTGTAGCTCCCTTCCAAAATAAAATGAAAATTAACATTTTTGTTTTAAAGCCCTATTCGGCCTGGCTCCGGATTCAGGCTTTCTCAGGAGAAGCCGAACAAGCCGAGCGAAACGGTCTAGCTCCAACTTTGGGTTTTTTTCGGAGCCCGATAGGAGCCGAAACCATTTCTTGACAGAAATTGGAGCAGGCCAAGGGCAGCTCCACGGGCTCCTCCAAGCCCTTTCAGGAGAAATATCTACACTACCCTGTCAATGTGACTTCACCTCCGTTGGGAATGGCGACCTCAACGTTGCTATCTTCAAGCAAGTTCGTCGTAGCTATTCAGTGCCCCTCGACTGAGCTTGTTATTCAGTCACCACCGCTATCCATACTTATCGAAACCTTGCCGTCCATGCATGCTTGCTGCTGGTCATGTCCACTCTTACGCCTCTCGACATTGGTTGCCGCCGCTCCCTTGTGGCCATCGCTTCCTTGATGGTCGCCACGGTCAATCACCACACTGTTCACCACTGCTTCCTTGTGCCACGCCTGATCCAGGCCGTCACCAAAAGGATCGCACCACCGCCACAGCGCCACCTCAATCCCGTGGTCAGAGAGGAGGTATTGATGGGGAGGATGCGAACTGATTGATGAAGAGGAGCTGGGAAGCAGTGGAGATGTAGAGGAAGACGTAGGGCTGGGACAAAGAAAAGATAGGGGCAACATCAGCCCAGCTTCTATTTGAAACTGTTTATGGAAAAAGCATAGCAGAAGCAAAAAAAAAAAGTATGGGTTACATCCAGGCAAAATGGAAAATTATTCTATTTTGATCCAAAATTTTTGAGATAGAGCTGGGCAAAACGATAAATTCTGATCAAATGAACGGTAAAAGAGAATGGATTTGGTACACGTCTAATGACAATAAATTTTAGGGAATTAGTTAGATTTCTAACCTTAAATCTGTTACGTGATTGGTAAGCTTGCGTTGTCTTCTCCTTCTCTTGCTTTAACAAGGCATCTCTCCTTGCGTAGATAAATCTTTTTTTGCCACAGTGTTGTGATCGGGGCTGGAGGAAGAGAGTCTAGCTGGAGGTGGGAGTGGCGTCGGAGATGATGAGGGTGGAGAGGTGGCGAACCAGAGGGAGACGCGGTGATGACGAGTAGTAGGAGACGCGATGGCGGCGACAACTAGAGCTTGGATGGAAGAGAGGTAGGGAGGGGGAGGAAATAACCATATCAAATGGCAAGAAATGAAAGGAACATTTTAAAGGCAAGTATAGTGCCTGTGCTAACGCTACGACGGCAGTACACCCGCTTATCAATTAAATGAGAAGATAAGTATGAATACAACACTTAATAATAAAAGAGAAATTTAGAATCTTAAATGAATTTAGAAAGAAAAACGGAACTAAATGGAGGTCGAATGGGCGAAAACGGGCTCCCAAAAGATTTTAAATCTAGAAAGAGAAAGAAAAAAGAATTTTCTGATTTTAGATTATTTTTTTGCAGCTTCCACAGACGCTGGCTTGGCAGTATAAGGGGAGGAAAGGCTAGGTGGCCGGCCGATCGCGATGGGTCGGCATTGGTGCGGCGAGATCACTGCACCGGCGCTGCTGGGAGGAGTCATGGTTGCGGTGAATTTAGCGGAAAAGATGATGATGATGGCTTAGGTTACCTCCAAAATCCGCGATCTTTACAAGAGGAGCACTTGGGGATTTACGCAATGCGATGGGGTGGAGGAGAGCTCATGGCTTTTATAGCCCCAAAACAAGCATATTTATGGAAACCATAATTTGGGATCAAATCAGATTAGGAGGAAATTTTGGCAATAGAGCACAAAATTTGGGAAATTAACACCATAGATGGAAAGAGGAGATTTGGTGCGGGATTGATGGAGCTTTGGAGCTTCTTTCTTGCTTTAATGGAGGGAGAGAAGAGAAGAAGCTTCTTCTGTCCTGGGCTGCTGACTAGAAGAAGCTACAGTGAGTTGCCTTCATTTTTTTAAATATAGAAGGATTTTTAAAAGATAGCACATTAGGTTAAAAAATTCTAGAAAAATTCTCAAAAAAACTTTTGATTATTTTGTACTTAATAAAATTATTTTAAAAAAAATTTAAATTATAAATTTGCCGAGGCACGGCGGCCGCGAGGTCGCTGACCAGCAACCTCGTCGCGTCGGCAAAACCACCGATGACGCACCGTGGAGCCATTGCGGACTGCGTTCTCCGCCACGCCCCATCTCCGGTTTCCTTTTCCCAAGACGTAATGTATGGTCCTTTCCTTTTCGGGACGTTTGTTTCCTTTTCCTTGTTAATCTTTGGAGGTGAGGGAAGGTCATTGTGGGCCACAGGATGATTTCGGAAAAATATGGAAAAATAAATCGCGCTCGCGACCGTTGGATCCGCAAGGAAAAAAGATAAAATTAAACAGTGCTCGTCTTACTACCGGTTCCGCGAGAAAAATTGAAAAATTAAGCAAGACTCACTGCATCGTTGGTTCCTTAGATAAAAATGAAAACAAAAATTGGCGCTCTCGTGCTTTGAAATTAGGCTCTATGGGGCTAGATCCGTAAAAATGTCTCGAGAAGGGTTATATTCGGAAAAAAATACGATCACAATGCCAGGACAATAAAAAATTCAAGTCTTGTTTCCTTGCATGCGGATCCTCCCTGTTTATTTCCTTGTTTGATTCACCCTCCTTCCAAATATGTAGTACGTACAATTTTGGCCAGTAAAAAATTCAAGTCTGGTTTCTTTGCATGCGGATCCTCCTTATTTATTTCCTTGTTTGATTCGCTCTCCTTCCAAATATGTAAGTGGGGGAGGTCTGTTGTGGGCCACAGGGATGATTAGACACGCTAAATAATGGCCATCGGATGTAGGTGAGTAGAACTGAGGAAAGATCTGAGACGTTCATTTTGATGAATGCAAGTTTCTGGGGACGTTTTGCTGGTGCACGAACATTGGACCATCTCTAATAAGGTGCATTATTTAGGGTGGACGTAGGAAAAATTTCTTAGGTGCATTATAAAAGAGTATAGATTGGATCTTCTTGAATTAATGTTATCTTTTTTAAGGGGTAAATTAGTGTTATCTTGTGATCCCTATGTTCTCCTGCTAGCCAATGGCATGCTCTCTCATGATTTGCACACTAGTCATTTACCAGTGAATTGGCCCATTTCTCTTTGAGAGTGAGTCCTGAAGTTGTCAGGCCTAGCGGCGCACCTATCCCGTGAAGTGTAGTAGCCTGGTCCCAACAATATTACGAAGAATTAGGCCCATTGAACAACTAGGTAGCCTTTCACCCAACCAACCCAGATATTTTCACAATCCTAAAAATGTAAACACAGCCTCTATCACCCAACCCAAAATTCCGGCCCGTTTAGCAACAAATGCCAACTAAACATTCCAGTCCACATGATCGAAATCCCAGTTGACAAACCAGGGGGAGGGGGGTTGCAAAAACCTCCTCCCGTTCAGAAAACACTGTTGGGCAATGCTACGGAAGCAAGCAACAACACTACACCATTTTTTTGCAAACCTGAGAACCTGAGACACTTCAAATTTGATTTAGCGTTCCAAAGATTATCGAACACTTTCTGCGGTACATTCAGCTAGAGGATTCAAGATAGATAGGGACGTTACATTTGCATTTTTTAATTCGGCGCCGTTTCCTTCAGTAAAATAAATAAATAAAAATAAATCTGCCAAGCTATGGGATTGTATCTGTTGAAATAAAACAAAACAGCAGCCAGATGATGTACATACACATTACACATATGAATGACAGAATGAAAAAAAGTGTTGGACAGGCCATTAAAACTGGATAATGACGCAAGTTAAAGTTGGTCTTGTTTTTATATATCTCGTCATCTTATGGCGATGAGGTGCTCGATCACATGGCCTGTTCTTGGCTAATTGGTTCTCAACTGCTCTCACTTAAGGCCTTTCAGGAAAGGTGCAGTGCCCCCCTACAACACAGTCTAATCTGCATGCATCTAATCTAGCTCTAGCAGCTGGAAGGGTCGAGCCAACCTAATTGATAGGATCCAACTAACCTCCTTCACTGGTTTGGGTCTAACTTTCATGGGAAGAAACCCATTATGTAATAGCACAAAAATTTGAAAACAAAATTTACAAAACGCACCTAGGAGTCACCTAACTAATAATGATTGTTAAGGTTATTCTGCTACGACTCGTCACACGTATGAGATCCTTGCAGACCTGCGGGTAGTAAATATGGGCAGTGTGCCAAATGCCACCGTTCAAGTCCCCATTATTTGCGATATAGTAAATCTTAAATGAGTTTATTTTTGTGTGTTTTTGAGGATTTAATCCCTGGTTGCTAAGCCTTAAGACATGTATAATGTTAACCAATTGCATAATTTCTAAGAAAAAGAATACGTCCACTCCTTGAGGAATTTCTCACTTTTTATAACCTGGGATGATCCATCACTGAGGCGTGAATTGAAGGCGATAGGAGCACACACGCCACATGGAAACGAAGAATGATACTACTACTACTACTAGAGATGGATCGAGGGAAGAAAGGGAGAAGACAAAGGAAATACAATTTGGAACGGAGTCTAGATAGTTGACTTGCTCTCTCCTGCAAATCAAGTATGCTAGAAAAAGGCAATGAAGTAGCAGAAACGACATTGACGTTGTACAAAGAAAAGGTGAAGAAGGATAAGCATCGACGTTATGTCTACTGTACAAAGAAAAGGATTCTGGTGAATGTGAAGGCAAACCGAAAGTATGTTGGATCATTTCTTCTTCTTGTTGAGCAAAGATTCTTAATTAGTACTACTAATGATAGCATCAGATGGAACGAGTCTGTTAAAGTTAAACCTAATATCCACGGGTACAACGAATGGGAGTAGGTTATATCTTTAAAAAAAAGGAGTAGGTTAATTAGGTGTTGAGTGCTATGCATGCACCACAAGACGAATGGAGGCCTAATAGAAAAGATCAACATTTGTACTTAAACATATTTCTGGTTATTCAATCAGACATATCTTTCTCGTTCTTCAATCAGAATTCTAACCGTGATAATATAAATTATTCTATGTTGCCATCAGATTTTGGCAGGTAAAATAGTAGGCAAAAGTATTTTTGGTAGTTGATACAATTTTAAGAAAACACTATTATAGAAAGGTCTATATTAAACGCTTCATCACAGACGATTCTCAAACTCCGTCTGTGTTAAACATAACCACAGATGGTTTTCAAGCGCAACCGTCTAAGTTTTGGAAATGCTGATATCACAGACGGTTTGTGGGTAGAACCGTCTGTTATAAACTGATATCACAGACGGTTTGTGGTTAGAATATTCGTTTGTGAAATCACAGTCACAGATGGATATTCTAACCACGAACCGTCTGTGATACGACTGAGACCACTATATAAACATATCGAGGTTCCTCGCGCAGACCTTAGCACCTAGCGCGTTTCGCCTCCCCCAAACCCTAGCCCCCGGCGTCTTCCTCCTCGGCGACATCCTCCTCCGAGACCTCCCTCACGGCGACCTCCTCCCCGTGTCCTCCACTCCTCCCCCTCAGCGACCACCTCCTCCTCCCCTTGAGCCCGTGCTCCGTACATTTGATTCGGTGAGTCCATGTGTCCTTGTAGATCCTTATCCTATGATTTGTATGGATGATTGCTAAAATAGTAAACAAAGTACACAAAAGATCGATCTCTACCTAAGGCATACATGCATAGTTTAGATTATCCTTCAATACTGTTTCACTGTGAGCCTCAATTTTATCCTTTGATCTTCGGGTCTAAAAAAAATAAAGGCATACGTGCATAGAACGGTCGTAGATAAATGGCAAAATGTAGATTGGAAGATGGCAAAATCGAATTAACTCATGTCCATATATGGTGATTAGGCATGATAGTAATCAAAGTACACAAAAGATCGATATCTACCTAGGGCATGCATGCATAGTTTAGTTTATCTGCAACTTTAATGCTGCTAGAACACTTATCTGGTGATTAGGCATGACTTAATTTAGTTAAATGTAATATCTGTGACAATCTCTTATACTCTTTTTTTTGTATTTGTGACTACTGTTCATGTAGTTTGTATTATATGCATGTTTTGTAATATACAAGAACATTGAAATTCTCATTGCCACTACTTTGATCAATCCATTATTCTAATATGTGAGAATATCATATTGTTTCTGATCTAAATTAATTGACAAGATTGAAATCTGATTTGGTAAAATAGACGACATGGAAAAGCTGTTGGATGCAAAACAAAAACTTGATGTGGAGATAGAACAACTGAATGGAAAGTCTGAGTTAACAGAATAGATTTATGAGATGAAATAAAAACTAAAAGACATAGATGACAAATTGCAAGATATTGAATCTGTTAACACGACATTTATCATTAAGGACCACAAGGCGAATGCAGAGCTAGAAGAAGTCGAAGCTAAAGCTTATAGAGGTAATATAAAGGTTTCCAATATTTAATTTGACATGGTTACAGATAATATACCAAGACACCATTTTCACAACAACATGATCGTTTTTGTAGTTATTAATAGATATAACTGAAAGTCAATCGGTTATTAGTGTCAAACAAATGGGCATTGTGGCGGAGTTGTGGAACTTTAGGGAGAATCGAAAAGCCTCTGTTGCGGAAGTTATGGCATAAGTGAAAATAGGTTGTCTATGTTATTCTCATTCAGAGATGAGGATGAAGTAGAAATAAATCAGAGCATGACAACTTTCATGACGAACTATGGATGGAATTGGATTTTGCTTTGGAATCCATCAACATTAGAATAAGAAAGGGGATAAAAGTGCTACAAATGTTCATATTTTAGGACCATCCTCATCAAACAAGCTATTTCTCTATGCTTCTAGGATGTTTTGATATGCAATTGCAAAATTTATAACTGGTTGTGCCTTGTAAATGTTATTGTAGAAATATCAAAGAGACTAAAATTTCAAACAACAAATACTAATCATGAAAGTTCTACCAAGAGAGTTAGGAAAAAAATATATCACAGACGGTTCTATTTAAAAGCCGTCTATGATCAACTCGTATCACAGATGATTTTATTTAAAAACCGTCTGTGATATGTGTTTTCACAGTTGATAGAGAAACCGTCTGTGATATGTATCGTATTATCACTGACACATGCTTACAGATGGTTCATAAAACCATCTGTTATGACGTTTTTGAATTGTCTATAATAGCCTTATCTGTAGTAGTGAAATATCGGGACTTGTCAAAATTAGAATCAAGCATCGGTCATTCTAAGAAGCCTTCAGAAGATGCCGACTAAGGAAAGGTAGATGTAAGAAAGGAAATCGTCAACAAGAGATTGGAGATGAGAAGATTTGAAGACAGATAGGGACTCTATCCAAGAAAAGTTTGAGCAGAGACAAAAAGAGGTACAATCCAAAATAGAGTCGACTGTTTTAGAATATAAATACCATGTACCAGTTGGTAGAAAAATGTACATACACCAACCATTACTACTTTTTTGCATCTACTTTACCTGTACTTAAGAGTAGGATGTAGCTAGTAGAATCTTACATTTGTATTTCGACTTCTATCAATAATGCTTCACATCGACATATTGATTAATATGTGAGTTTACACACATCCTCTGTTTTGAGGTTTCATTCCTATTCATTATTGCTTCGCATCGACATCTCGTACAGGATTGACTTTTGTTTACGTTTACCTATCACCGACTTTGCCAATTTGTTGGAAAATCATATGGACGCGTCACATACGCAGCTAGAGAGCACCATCCATAGGGACACGGTGCTGATGTCGGGAATTTTCCGGCAGCAACACACTCTTGGCATGTCTAGTGAGACCCAAATCGTTTAATCAATATCAAGATGTCACCAAAGCTTAATGAAGATTCATGGCTTCTGAAAGGCATCATATAATTTCAATGTATCAGAAGAAATTTGATTATTTTGGATATTGGAGAAATTTCTAATGAAGCGCAAGCAAAGTTTACTTAGATGATGGAGGAATTGATGAGAAGATTTTGGCGTTGTTTTATCAAGAAGCGTGATGGTCAAATCGTTCCTCATGAGGAAGCTCACCCTAGTGCAGAGGATCTGATATCGACTGTCATTTCGATGATTCTGCCGACTTCGCAGAATCCACTGATTCCAGCATCGACTCCGACGAGTTCACCGAGCATATATCAAGTTACCCAAGATGAGTTTAGTGATCTTGTTAATCAATCAGTGCATAAGGCTCTTCAACAACTCTTCAATGTTCGTATCTTTAATCATTTCTTTTATGCTATCATGAAATGTCTATTTCAGGAACTCGCAACTTCGCTGGAGTTGTTTTTTATGTTGATTCTAGAATTACCAGATATCCTACATTTTCTCCAAATACGTCGGATTTTGTGAGAATCCCATCAAGAATAGTCAGTGGGTAGCTTCTACATCCAATGTACATCAGACATCATGGCCATACCGTTGATAGCACTAACACGTCTGACTATCAAAGAAATATACAAACATACTGATGGTGCTGGGTACGAGTAGGCTACTCTAATGAAAAATTAAAAATTTTCTACCACGTAACTAAAGAACCACTGCAAGTTATAGATCACAAAACTACCACTAGACGCGTAGACCCGTAGCGAAAGTAGAGTCGATATAGCTCGGTGGTGCAGATGTAGTCGTACTAGCCTCGTGCTTCCCCAATAGCTCCTTATGACTGCCGCAAGTTGCGGATCGTCCTAGCGTTGAAGCTTCACAACAACGCCTTCAAGGTATACACATCCACACGTACGGGGCAGGAACACCACGTGCCGGAGTGCTAGCGCCGGATGCGCGGTTCTAGGCAGAGGAGGGGTGGCGAGCGGCTAGGGTTTCGGGAATTCCGAATTCTTATTGTGTTTTTTCGTGTCTCTCTCTTCGCAAAGCCACCACCTCCTCCATTTATATAAACGTCCCATAACAGGTTTCAACTCTTAAAGCCCATTAGGAATTCTAAGCCCATTACAACTCGGATCCCTATCCAAATTGGTTACAGCCCCTTAAGCGTGCGACCCTAAAGGTTCACATGCACTCGGACATGACTGGAGTACCCCTATCGATTGTTGAGTACTCCTACTCGACCATCAGGTATTCTTACTCGACCAATAGTCGATAGTGGCCCCTAGCAGAACTTACCGACTTCCGAATACATGTAAAGATCGGATGAACCTTAACAATGCCCTATATGCATTTTCTTTTGCCTCACGATATTGGTTAAACCCAAGGCGAGTTGTTGTCATCCTTATTTGGATGACTCGACCACTTTTTCTTGATGCCGTGACTCGGATTCCCCGAATACATCGAGTTAACTTTTTAACTCGATGACTTGAGTAACTCTTTACTAGAGTAGCATGGTCATGCGTTTTTGGAATCCAACCACTCGAGAGGCCTAGAGATATCTCTCCCGTTGTATGGAGGGGCAAATCATATCTTGATCGACTACGCCTCGCAGCAATTTCATGACAAACTCGAAAGCTATCTTTATTACTACCTAGTTACGGAGTAGCGTTTGACGACCCCTAAGTAACCCATTACGTATCTTGAGAACATGCGACAATCTCAAGTCGAAGAATATAGCATACATATCGTATATGAGACGAACTGATGACATGAAATAAAACAATGTTCTCGCAGTGTCTCATAGGGGGTTAATGTCCAACACCAAGTTCTTTAACATGTGTCCATATTATTGGTTTGATATCTCTATACCTATTTCTCATAAAACATGATCATCGATCAATATATATGCTAGTCTACTTATATGTGTCCTCATATGATTATCGACTAGAAACCCCTTTTTAGATTGAATATCATAAAGATAAATATAGAGTTTTACAAACAAGTCACGCATTTTGTTAATCAATATCTATGATGTTATTCAAAGAACAATCTTATAGTTCATGAATATTTATGGAAATACAAACATTTCTATGATTACCTCTAGAGCATATTTCCAACCGACGGAGCTTTGGCCAAAACTCTAGCTAATTCGTCAACCAATGCAAATTTATCGGCACCACTTGCCATAGGAAATCAGTGTCCGTAATTTCCAATTGGGGATTTGTCTAATCAAATAGCAACAACTTTGGTAGCTTCATCAGCCGATCAAGTCGCCTCGCGTGACTCTTCAGCCAGCGATGCCAAAGTTAACAGGATTTGGCCTCAGGGGTAGGATATCAATGAGTTAGGGATGTAATCGGATCGGATATTTACCGTCCGACCAACCGACTGACCGGATACTTTCGGATCGGATTCGGTTAGTTGATTCGGATATTTGTCGGATTCGGATATTTTTATTCGGATTCGGTATCGAATTCGGAATAATAGTATCCGTCGGATCGGTATTTTTTGACAATATTATCAGATATTTTCCGAAATAAAGTATCGGATATCCAATCTCGGTCTCTCCTCAATTATCCGAGTCCCGAACCCAGCTAGGGCCCAGCGGGGGGCGTCGCACGGGAGCGTGAGGAGGGGAGCCGAGAGCCGGCTCTTGCGCCGGGACCAGGGGCCGAGCGGTGGCCCTGGAGACGCGGGCCCACAGGTGCAGGAAGGCGCATGCGCGGGAGGAAGGGGAGAGCTGGCGGGAGTCGGACCGGCGGCGGGGCAGATCGACGACGACGGCAACGAAGCAGGCCGGCAAAGCAGCCAGGCGGCGCGGCCCTAGGGCGAGGGCCGAGCGAAGGCGGGGAAGGCGGCAGCCAACGAACCAGTGACGTCGTCCTGTCCTCGACGGCGGAGGTGGCCGCTGCGGTGGACTTCGACTCAATGCTCGGCATCTACGAGGGATTCTGCAACCGCAAGCAGGTCGCCGCTCTCGCTCTATGCTTGTTTCGCTGTTCGGTGCTATTAGTTGTAGTAGTTAAGGGGTGAGGTCGGTCAGACCGACGGCGAAGGCCGGCTGGAATTGGAGGAGTTGGAGATGAACTAGAAGAGAAATTTTAGCTCGGTTATAAATTTTTTTTTCGCGATTAGCCTCCGATCAAAAAAAATTGTAAAAATAGCCTCTGCACAGTGTAATCCAGCGGTTCTGGAGCGCAGTATTTTTTTTAAAAAAATTCCAGCCGAATCCAGCGGACGCCGTCCGCTAGAATTTTTTTCTCAAAAAAATCCCGTACGGAAACCGGAACCGCTGGAACTCGGGGTGGGCCCAGGGGGTGGGGTGCGGGTGGGTGACGCGAACGGAAAAAAATATTTTTAGGACCGTAACGATTTTGAAAAATTGTGAAATTTTTTGTGGAGATTTTTGACACATCAGTGATATTTTAATAAAAATTTGAGAAGATTATCACATACGAAGAATTTTTAAAAATTCAAACATTACAACTATCTTGATGAAACACTGACCAGTAAGTTTGAAGCGAACGAAAAATAAAAAAAACCACCTTGATAAATTCTAAAAAAATTTGTGCAGGTTTTTGACATATCAATTATATTTCTATAAAAATTTGAGAAGATTATCATGTATGAGGAATTTTTAAAAATTCAAACAGTACAACTGTTTTTATGAAACACCGACTAGTAAGTTTGAAGCGAACTAAAAATGAAAAAACACCTTGATAAATTCTAAAATTTTTTGTGCAGGTTTTTGACACATCAATTATATTTTCATAAAAAATTTGAGGAGATTATCACGTATGAGAATTTTTTGAAAATTCAAGCATTATAAATGTCTTTGTGAAACACTCACCAGTAAGTTTGAAGCGAACGAAAAATGAAACAAACCACTTTGATAAAAACCTGCAAATTTTTTTTTAGAATTTATCAAGGTGGTTTGTTTCATTTTTCGTTCGCTTCAAACTTACTGGTCAGTGTTTCATAAAGACAGTTGTAATGTTTGAATTTTCAAAAATTCCTCATACGTGATAATCTCCTCAAATTTTTATGCAAATATAATTGATGTGTCAAAAACCTGCACAAAAAAATTCAGAATTTATCAAGGTGATTTTTTCATTTTTCGTTCGCTTCAAACTCACTGGTCGATGTTTCATAAAAACAGTTGTACCGTTTGAATTTTTAAAAATTCCTCATACGTG
Organism: Otatea glauca; assembly: GCA_036346275.1. Taxonomy (NCBI): domain Eukaryota; kingdom Viridiplantae; phylum Streptophyta; class Magnoliopsida; order Poales; family Poaceae; genus Otatea; species Otatea glauca. The sequence continues at coordinate 40,200,991 of CM070725.1, forward strand.
ATAATCTCCTCAAATTTTTATGGAAATATAATTGATGTGTCAAAAACCTGTAAAACAAATTTCAGAATTTATCAAGGTGGTTTGTTTTATTTTTCGTTCGCTTCAAACTTACTGGTCAATGTTTCATAAAGACAGTTGTAATGTTTGAATTTTCAAAAATTCCTCATACGTGATAATCTTCTCAAATTTTTATGCAAATATAATTGATGTGTCAAAAACCTGCACAAAAAAATTCAGAATTTATCAAGGTGGTTTTTTTATTTTTCGTTCGCTTCAAACTTACTGGTCGGTGTTTCATAAAAATAGTTGTACTGTTTGAATTTTTAAAAATTCCTCATACGTGATAATCTCCTCAAATTTTTATGGAAATATAATTGATGTGTCAAAAACCTGTAAAACAAATTTTAGAATTTATCAAGGTGGTTTGTTTCATTTTTCGTTTGCTTCAAACTTACTGGTCAGTGTTTCATAAAGACAGTTGTAATGTTTGAATTTTTAAAAATTACTACGTGATAATCTTCTCAAATTTTTATGAAAATATCACTGATATGTCAAAAACATCCACAAAAAATTTACAATTTTTCAAAGTCGTTACAGTCCTATAAATATTTTTTTCGTTCGTGGCACCCACCCCACCCCACCCGCACCCCACCCCCACCCCAGCCCCTGGCCCACCCGAGTTCCAGCGGATCCAAACCGCTGGAACTCGGTTTCGTACAGGATTTTTTTGAAAAAAAATTTCCAGCGAACGTCGTCCGCTGGATTCGGCTGGAAAAAATTTAAAAAAAATACCGCGCTCTAGAACCGCTGGATTACACTGTTCAAAGGCTATTTTTGCAATTTTTTCGATCGGAGGCTAATCGTGAAAAAAAAATTATAACCCAGCTACGAGAGTAAAAACTTCACTAGAAGAATGGGGAATAGTCTGGAAAATCAGTGATTCAACAAGGGATAAGGCTGGCCGAAGAATAAAGAAAGAAGAGAGAGAAAGAAATAAGGAGAGAGAGAGAAAAGAAAGAAAAGGAAAGGAAGAAGAAAAGGAAAAAGAAAGAAAAATAGGAAAAAAAATTGAAATGCGTAAAATTTGAATAACCAATTGCAGAAAATTATCTCAACGCGATTTATACGCTAATAAACGTAAAACGATTGTAACTAATAAACGATAGTTTTCTGGGATGCATATGTTACAAGTAATTAATTGTTTTATATATGTGTTTTATGTGGTATCTGTTTTCGTGCGTTATCCCACAAAAATTATTCGATACCGTATCGATTTCGCTCCGTATTTGATTCGAATCCGCGACCGATATTATCCGTGCCGTATTTGTATCCGATACTATCCGAATCCAATTCCGAATCCGACAAAAAATATGATTTAAGATATGAAAAGAGCGATATTCGATCGAATCCGAGCCGATTGCACCCTTACAATGAGTATCACCTAAGCCTAGTGGGACAGCTGTCGATTCGTCAACAGCCACTACTTCAGCCGTAACCAGTTCATCAATTTCTAGTCAATAATCGGCAAGAATATCATGGTCTAGAACAAGCCAACCGTCAGCAGGTATAACATCGTCAAGTTGATCTAGAACCCAATTAAGATAGAGGATTGACCAACTCATTAAGATTGCGAAGAAAGATTGGGCTTGGACCTCAGAAGACTGACTCTAATTTATTGTAAGTCGTATACTAACTACATATATACGTTCCAGTTCCACATGGTTTCAAAATCCCTGATTTTATTAAATTTGTGGGGGATAGTTCACAATTATGTCTTGAGAATATAGGCCAATTTGTGGCACAATGTGGAAAATCTGGCAATATTGATGGATTACGATTTCAGTTGTTTCCATTATCTTTGTCAGGTACAACGTTCAGATGGTTTACCACATTGGCGCCAGATCGCTTATCATAGAGTTTGCTCAGCATGCCATGAATCTCTATGATGTGAACAACACTGAATTTGATCACATATGGGTGGCACAATGCTCCTAGGATCAACGAGGACATTCTTCAAGACTACGGGCCTGTTTGGTACGGCTCCAGCTCCACCAGATTCATGGATCTGGTGGAGCTGGGTATTTGTAGCTCCACAGATCTATGAAGTTGGATCTGTGGGTATATTAAGAGTGTTTAGATAGATTATTTTATTTAATTTTAGACTAAAAATATAAACTTAATTCTATTTATTTTAGCCTACAAGATTCAGATCTGAGGTGGAGCCAGAATCTGGAGCTCTACTAAACAGGGCCTACTTATTACATGTTTGCTAAATTGTGAGTGCACATTGTTAAGGAACCTCGCTATCGAATAGTCCGGGGTTCCCGAACAGATCTGAAGTGGAGAACAGAAAGAAAGAGAGACATGTGTTTAGGGAGAGCGAAAGCGGAAATTCTTTATTGCTAATGAATTCTGGTACATAGGGGGGACCCCCGCTCCTCCTTTTATAGCGCTCATCCAGGGTTTTGGCTAAGGGACCACATGGGCCTTCCAATGGGCTATTAGGGTTTCTTAACACTCCCCCTTGGGCCCTTTGCCGCGAGATGCATATGCCTCAAAAACTCCAGAAAAACCCAGTGGGAAAAATACTTGGAGAAAGAGTACATAGCATACGCTTACTATGTTGCACGAATTGCCTCGTTAAAACCTTACGCAAGAAAACTTCAGGAAAAACTTGCTAAGGAAAAAGAGTACAATTCTCCCAACTTCAATTGCTAATCTTCGAGATTTATGTTGGGTATTCATAATTCATGTTCAGGATTCATACGGGAGTATGTGACATATCTCCCCCTGAAATCTGCACTTCTCTAAGTCTCATCATCCCAATTTCTTTCACGCACCTTTCAAAGGTAGATGCTGGGAGTGATTTAGTGAACAAATCTGCAAGATTTTCACATGACTTAGTATGCAATATTTTGATCTCGTTCATCTTATGCAATTCGTGAGCATAGAAGAACTTGGGGTTGATATGCTTCGTGAGATTGCTCTTCACATAACCCATCTGTGCTTGGGCAACATAAGCTGCATTATCTTCATAAATTATCGTGGGAGTTTGCTCAATGTTCAAACCACATGACTTCTGGATGTGGTGAACCATTCTTCTGAGCCATGCACATTCACGTGATGCTTCATACAAAGCAATGATTTCCGAGTGGTTTGTCGACGTCGAGACAAGAGTCTGCTTAGACGACTTCCAAGAAATTGCTGTTCCTCCACATAGGAAAACATAGCCGGTTTGGGACTTGCCAGTATGCGGGTCTGATAAATACCCAGCATCGGCATAGCCAACCAAATTCAATTCATTATTTCTTCTAAAGAACAGACCGAGGTCTTTGCTTCCTTGGAGGTAACGGAAGATGTCCTTGATCCCTTTCCAATGCCTTTTGGTGGGTTCTGCACTGTACCGAGCTAGCAAATTCACAGCGAACGCAATGTCCGGTCTAGTGCTATTCGCAAGGTACATGAGCGCTCCAATTGCACTCAAATATGGGAATTCTGCTCCCAGGACTTCCTCCCCCTCTTCTCTAGGTCTGTATGGGTCTAGGTCTGCTTGGAGTGACGTTCCGACCATTGGAGTCTTCGCAGGATATGCCTTTTCAAATCCAAACCTTTCCAACACTTTCTGTGTGTAGGTTGATTGATGTACCAAGATTCCTCCTTGGACATGTTCAAGCTGCAAGCCTAAACAAAACTTGGTTTTACCCAAATCTTTCATTTCAAACTCAGACTTCAAGTATGAGCATGCCTCTTCAATTTCTTCATCCGTCCCAATGATGTTCAAGTCATCTACATAGACGGAGATTATAGTAATCCATTCGGGATCATTGTATAAACACACATGGACAATCTTCGCTGCTTGTGTAGCCTTTCTTGCAGAGAAAGTCACTCAGCGATTATACCACATTCTTCCCGATCGCTTCAACCTATACGTTGATTTCTCCAATTTCACACTGCATGTGTTTCTATTTGCTCCATCTTGGTTGGGATAGGAATTCCTTAGGTACTTTCATGTATATCTCCGAATCCAAGTTTTCATACAAATATCTTTGTGACAACATCCATTAGCTTCATTCTCAACTTCAAGTTGACGCCATTGAGATCAAATATCTAAAGGTAATTCCTCCCATGACCGGAGAATAGGTTTCTTCATAATCAACTCCGGGACGTTGAGTGAAACCTTGAGCTACAAGCCTTGCTTTGTACCTTACAACTTCGTTGTTTTCATTTCTCTTAGAACAAAGACCCATTTGTGACCTACGGAGGTTTATATGGGGAGGTGTGCGTGCATACGGCTCAAACACCTCTCTCTTGTTCGGAGAGACTAACTCGCAGATGATTGCCTTTTTCCATTCTTCCCAATCTAGCCTTTTCTTGCACTCTGCGAGAGATGCGTGCTCGGGATCATGATCAATGATCGAGGCAATCTTCTTTGCGAAGTATGCATCAACGTTGGTCGTTGCTCTATTCAGGATTCTCTGTTATTACAAAGTTTATGGCCATTTCTTCATGGGGTGCTTCATGCACTTCTACTTGCTCTTCGTTGCTATTCCCTATCGCAGAGCAAGTTCCTTTAGTTTTCATCGCCTATGTGTGCGCACACATTATTTCCCGGCTTCCTTGATGGAAGATTCAAGTGCGAATTGCCTTTCTGTTGGCTTCTTTCCAGTGCAGTCTCAACCGGCTCCCTTCTTTCCTTGGGGCATTTTCGTGATTGGTTGTGGTAAGTCCTCTCGCTTGATTTTCTCCAGACGCCTCCGGTACTTTGGGTTTGAGGAGCCGATTGCTCGCTCTTTTCTTTGAGGCCTCTGAGCAGGTTGAGGGATACCTTCTATTTTCTTTGGTATTTCCACCCTCTCGGTGCATTCCTTGCGGGTACATGCGACTTAACCACGCCCTTCGGATCACAAAATGATCGGGCATTTCATTTGCTAAATTCGCAAATCAATTATCTTCGGACTTCTTGATTTGCTTCATTAGTTCGGGGTCATGCGGGATCCAGTGGAATGCCATATGATTTCCGGCATTTTTCATCCAAAGGTTGATTTCCTCCCTAATGACGGAAACGATCCTCGTCAAAGATGCAATCAATGAATCGGTCAGTATGCAAGTCTCGATCATGGGTTCCAAATACCGATTATGGATGCACTCTCATAACCAACGATATCCCGGACTTGCGGAGAGGGCCCATTGCGATCACTGGGGGTGGTATAGGTACATATACCATACACCCAAATTTTCTAAGGTGGAGATCTTGGGATGATCCGTGCACAAGTCGCATAGGAGAATGGATGTTGTAGGCCGACGGTCTAAAATTGATAAGAGCTGCTGCGTGCAGATCGCGTGTCCCCAACAAGTGTTGGGCAAGTTATAACTCGCAAAAGCGGTCCGGCAATGAACTTAATCCTCTTTATTAGTGCTTCGCTAGTCCGCTCGCGTATGAACGCGTGCGATGGAGTGCTCAATCTGCTATCCTCGTTCTTTGTGCAATAATCATCAAATGCCTTTGAAGTAAATTCTCGGCATTGTCCATTCTAATGGACTTCACGCGATGATCGGGAAAGCATTCTTAATTCTTATGATCTGCGAGATCGACTTTGCAAAAGCATGGTTTCTTGTTAACAACAAGCATACATGCGACCATTTCGAGGAAGCATCGATGAGCACCATAAAGTATCGAAACGGCCCCGACAGGCTGAATCGGACCGCAAATATCCCCGGATGCGTTCCAGAATGCAGGATTTCACTTTGCACTTTCATGACAGAGGGTCTAGTTATTAATTTCCGGTGGCACATGCAGGCACACAAAATCTTCATGATTCGGAAATTTTTAACATTTATGCCATGACCACGTGAGTTGTTTACTATATTTCTCATCATTCTAAGACCAGGATGACCTAATCTACCATGCCATAAAGAAAATAACTCGAGCTTCTAAAAGCAGTCTTCAAGGAAGTATACACTTGGTGCATGAATATTCGTGTAGTACAACCTGATTCATATGAGGATATTTTTCTAATACCATTTTTCCACATACCGCGTGCTTCACAATGCACAAGTATTCTTTGCCATTTTCTTCATTGGTTTCTACGTGAAAACCATTGGCGCGGATGTCTTTAAAGCTTAAGAGAGTGCGCGTTGATTCGAGGTACAAAAGGGCTTCTTCAATTACCAAAGTTGTACCCATAGGCAATATAATAGTGGCTCTTCCCGAGCCGATTACATATGAGTTGCTTCTCGCGATCGTAGTAATCTTTCCGCGTTCTTCGTGATCATTGGAAATACTTAGACTCTCTTAAGATGGTATTTGTTGTGCCACTATCAACAATGCATATCTCTTCCATTTGGGCGCTACGATTTCTAGATAAAAGAAATATAATTCTAATCGATAGAGGCAAAACAATCCAAATATTACTTGCAAAATTGAAGAATATGGAATAAAGAATAAATTGCGTATTTATTCATGAAAGAAGTATGCTCTTCTAGAGCTTACAATCCTTTATTCAAAGAAAATGCTAACAACCATAATCTAAAAGAAATGCATTAAATGAATCAGTAAAATATGCATTAATTTCGCTTCTATATCATCTGCGCAGGTTTTCTTCATTTGCCATAATCATGGCTGCAGATCGATGTCCGTGCTATTCAGTGAGGATGAGGCGAGTGGGTGTCTACATCCATGACATCATCTTCACCGATGTTGGCGAAGTGAGCCTCTCATGGGCGTTTTCCTTTGCCTTCTTCTTAGCCCGATATGCGTTGATCACTTCCTTGGATTCGCGACATATCTTGACCAATGTCCCCAAGTGCCACACTTGAAGCACGCTGGTTCTGCTGTCCATACGGCTTGGCGGCGTCTTTTCTTTGTCATCCTCTTCGCAGGGCTTTGGACTTTCCTTTGGCCCGGGTCTCTCTTTTCACCCTGCTTGCCTTTCTTTCTATGAGTGGGCTTTTCACCTTGTAGCTATTGGCATTGACTTACGTGCGGTGCCTCTTCCAGTGGTCATGAGACATAGTTCTTGCGTAGAACATCGTCTTGCGATTCTCGCAACTTGCATTACATCAATCGATTCGCTATACTCCTTGTATGCGCCCCGACGATAGTGCGTGCACTGGATAGCATTAGGGTGGAAGGTAGAGAGTTTTCTCAATCTTCTCTTCATCGGTGATCTTCTTGCCACATAGAGAAAGATTGGTACAAATTACGTGCAAGGCGTAATTGTACTCACCACTATTCAAGTCCGCAAACCTCAGCGCACCCAATCTTGTTGTGCTTGGGGCAAGATGGTGTACTTGAGCTTTTCAACCGCTCAAGTGCAACCAAAGCTCAAGTGCACTCTCCTCACCATATATTCATTCTTTAGAGTGGTCGAGAGATGGTGCTCGAGAAAATGCAGAGCTTGATCGCTCGCTTTCGTTGGTAGGTTTTGCGCCCCGCGAGGACCCTAGACCAATCGCCGAACGGAGCTTCTTGCCCCAAGAACAATCTTTACGTCCGATGCCCAAGTAAGGTAGTTCGACTGCGGGGCTATTTCTTCAAACTCACGATTCACAATGCCGACATATCCGCATGATTTCAAAATTCGGTTTAGATTATGCGTGTAACTCGATAGAAAATGGTTGCAAAAGCATAAAGTGCGGAAAATAAATTCATATGCATTGCAATATATTAAATAAAGCAACGGATTCAAAATTCATAAAGAAAATTCAAAAATAGAGAAATAAAGCAAGAAAATTTAAAAAGCAGAGCCAAATAAATCTTCTTGATTTTCGGCAATTTTTCAAAATTTTCTGCAATTTTTCATAATTTTTCTTTTTTCTCTCTTTCTTTTCTTTTCTTCTTTCTTCTACGAATCGGCCTTATGGGCCTTCGCCCATTTCGTTGCCCACAAAAAGGAACCCCGCGACTAGGGTTTCCCCATGCGCCCCTTGCGCTGTCGCGCGCCGCCGCGCTGCGCCTCGCGCCCGCGCCTCGTCTTGCCAGCCGCGCGCCCTCGCTGCTGCCCCCTTCTTTCTCGGCCCGACCGCAGACATCTTCTCCGGCGATGGCCCGGTGGCGACGGCGGCGCTGGCCGCTGAACGCGCAAAACCGAGCAGCGATCGTGGCGGTGGGGTGGCGACCTCGGCGTTCCGGCGAGGCGATCTTGGCCGCTGGTGGCACAACGACGGTGGCCGGCTTCGAGCGAGCGGCGAGCGAGCAAGTCGCGGCGACGTCGGCGGCCGAGGCCGGCTTGATCTTGATGCGCGAAGCCGTCGGCGGCGGAGGCACTTCAGCGCGACGGCGCGGAAGCCGAGGCGGCGGCAGGCCGCATGCGCGTGAGCCAAACGGCGCCGGAGGCGCCAGCGCGACGCGCGTGGAAACCGAGGCGGTGAAACCGTGGTCGGACGGACGGCGCGAGGCGACGCGCGGCGCTTGGTTCGGCAGCCATGGTCGCGTGTCGCGGCGCAGATGCGGCGCGGCGACACGGCCGACGACGCGCATGTATACCGAGGCATCGCAAGGCCGGGCGCCGCTCGGCGGGCGTTAGTCGGGACGACGCGACGCGGCCGAGGCCATCGGCGGCGTGGCGGCGGCTTCGAGCCGCGGCCGATGCTTGCGCGCTTGTCGGGCGACGGCCACTTCCTTTTTTTTTGATGAACAATAAAAAATGTACCGTAGCTTCAAGCGATCGCGTGTGACTTCGTACACGCGGACGAAAAACAAGATAAGATGCGAGGATAGATGCATGCGAAGAAAACGCTGCGCTTAGATTCGATTGCCAATTCTCACCTTTTCTCACCTTTTCTATTCTGATCTCCGTAGAGCAATTCGTGCTGATAACGTGTTAAGGAACCTCGCTATCGAATAGTCCGGGGTTCCCGAACAGATCTGAAGTGGAGAACAGAAAGAGAGAGAGACACGTGTTTAGGGAGAGCGAAAGCGGAAATTCTTTATTGCTAATGAATTCTGGTACATAGGGGGGACCCCGCCTCCTCCTTTTATAGCGCTCATCCAGGGTTTTTGGCTAAGGGACCACATGGGCCTTCCAATGGGCTATTAGGGTTTCTTAACACACATGACCCGTTCTACGTAACTCATAATTTTCGTTAAAATTCTTAGTAAAGACATGTTGGCTTCTAACGCTAATTATTTTACTATTTAGGTGTGGCAATGTCAATTATGTAGATAAGAGGCATGGACACAAATATGAGATTTGTTTATTAATACTGGCCACCTCATTGCTTTCCTAGCATGATTTTTTTTCCTATACATTGGCAAAGAGCTGAAAAGAAATTTTACTCAATTAATGCAGTGGGTAACTGTTATTGATTGAAATTGTTACAACATCAACCTAGCAGAGCAGAAATGTATGGATCAAGGGAATATATGTTGATTATAAGCATAGGCTTAGGATGGATTCTCACTTATGTTGCGCCGTCTTTCCATGTGATACACTTACCATTTGCTATGTCACTAGAATATATCTGCCGAGCAGTGGCGGAGCTAGGAAAATTTGGGAGCCTGGGCAAGCTCGTAGAGGATGTCGACAAACTCCTTGCCAGACACGTCAGTCGCCACGTGCCACTCCGGGGCCTCCAATGGCACATCACCGTGGACGCGACGGTAGCTGTCCGAGGTTGGCGACAACGATGCCGCCGCAGCGGGGGACATTGTGAGCGGGGGGGGGGGCAGGGAGAGGAAACTTTCAGTTGAAGACATCGTCAAATGCATTTGCAGTTCTTGTAGTACTTTAACATTTGCGGTTAGCCGGTTCCTCGATGACGAGCTGGACGACTTGGACTCCGACGGCTTGGCCGACGACTGCGGGCTCTGCTAGCTCCTGGATGTGTCCGAGCGCTTACTTACAACCACGCCGGGCAACTTCCTGACCCCCAGATTGTCGAAAATCCTCCGCGACCGCGACGACAACGACAACCTGCTGCTCTAATTTGCGATGCTGCTCCTGGCCAGCCGCCGACCGTCGTCCAAGGCAAGAGGTGGGCCGTGACGTGTCAAGTTAATCTAGTTGTCTTCACTCTTCAGGTTTCGGTAGGAGTCAGGGAAAATTACATTTTGTAGTTTGAAGTCTGTTGTTCTGTGTCCGAGTCGTTGTTTAAGTTTAGGAAATTTCAGAAGTCTGATAAAAGTCTGTTGCTGCAAGTCTTGGTTTCGGACGATTATTAGTGTTCAACACGTACACAACTAGCTAGTTAGTCTCTGATTCGAACTCAATGTAATTCTGCTATATAGTATACAGAAAAGAGGTGCACTACAGGCTTCGAAAATGAAAAACAGCATTGTTCCGATATGCGTGCTGTATTCTCTGAAGATTACGTGCACACATGTTTTGTTCTGCAGCTTCAAGGTTTCGCTGGGCATCAAACTTCCTAGGTGTGAGATAACAACATGACGCGGGCGAGCAGCCCGGGCAGGCGCCCGCCCTGCCCGGAAGCTGGCTCCGCCGCTGCTGCCAAGCTCTTCTTTTCAATGTGAACAGAGTCATCCGATTCATGTCAACTCCTACAGCCCGATCCTTCAATATTTACTGTGAAAGAAAATATTGTTTGGCTATGCCAACAGGATGGCTTTTATGGCCATGCAAAGCTTTCGTCACGAGAGGGTCATGATTATAGATTTACAATTTGGTGTCAAACAATCCATACCTTATGATGATATCATTTGAAGGAAATTATCTACGGGATAATCCAACTATTTCTTGAAACTTTAGAGTAAAAGCTTATCTACTACTTTAGATTTTAGAACCTTTTTTTGTGACTAAATGTAGAACTAGAGAGGCATCATGTTTTGTGCGAACGTATATACACGTAAGGTATCTATTCTTTATGAGCACATGTTCTTTCACATGTTTAGGTCTAAATTTCTAACGTATTTCTTCATTTGGTGGTTGGTGGCATAGTTCCTCTTTTCATGTATTTTCATGATGAGAAATCGAAGCCAGTTGTAGTTTCTAGGTCCTAGAGAATGTAGCTTCATGATCATCACATTGGGTTTTCCCTGTTCCCATAGTAAGCTCATTCCCAACTTAGATATTTAATTAATAATCCACTACATTTTAGTGCAGTATATGCATGTCAATATGTTATGGTTAAGTCCAAAATAACTCTCCGTATTGCTCATCCAGGGGATACTTTCGGGACGAACTGAAATTACACCACAGGATAACTTTTGCTGGGAAAAAATATACTGTATCTTTACCTTTTCTTTGAAAAGCATGGTTTCCGTTTAATCCGATTAAAGTTATCAGAACATCATCGCTATTTGCTCTATCAAGAGTCCATGATTAGCCTAGGTACTTAGATAAATGTCATTACGGGCACTACAAGGAAATCTAAGATGTTGTACACAATATTGGGAACATAATTTTTTGTTAAGCTTTTTTATTTATCCACTAGGCCTGCTCTGTTTTTTCTTATGTTCAAGCGACTAAACAGTATCCTTTTAAAAAATGCAAATTTAGTGTTTCAAACATATGTATTTGCACTTGGAAATGTTCTATGGAAAAGATAACTTCCTGATAGAGATATTGGCTTTGAATGCATTCGCCTGTGCAGATTCTGGTGAAAACTTAGAAGATAAAATATGCGTTGTTCTACAATCAGAAGAACAGGAAATGATGCTGAAATTGCAATCAAGCACGACCAGTAAATCCATGCTGAGGATTTTTTTCTTTACTAAATTGCTCTTTGTTTTGAATATTCATATGATATGAAGCCAAGAATGCATGGAGGTGTCAGTTTTGAATATTTGCTAATTGTTAGGTTCAGATTCTTTTAGATTGACGTAATCAACTGCTAATCAATGCTCGTTTTTGGTACATTATTTAAGAGTGGCCAATTCCATTCGCAAATCATTTGGTTTAGTTCTACTTAAATGTAACTTCTTGCTGTTAGACATAAAAATTAGGGTTCTTAAGACATTAACTAGCCATTCACATGAACATCTAATGCGGAAATCGTTAGCATAAATACCATTAGGGGAAACCATCGGTTGCAGATTGGTAGAGATGATGAGGTGGTAGCAGAGGTCGTAGACGACAACGTAGAACGAAGAAGCCGTCGATCCAGTAGCCACCAGTAATGAAAACGGCAGTTGAAGCCTTCGGTAGATGATCTTCAAGCCGATCCAGTGCGCGCTCAGGATCAATCTTAGTTCAGTAAAAATATCAGGAGATGTAGTCTCTTGTGATTGTCTTAGGGATGATCACAAAAGCTAGCTCCTCCTTCTGTTTTATATGCGCACCGCACAACCTGGGACCACAACCACCAGGTCGGTTGCGCCCCGATCAAAGCGCAAGAGATAAGATTTATCTCCCCTTTCCTCTCGGTTCTGTTAGCCAAGAGCAAATCCAACATTCTCCCACTTGACCGTAAGGCTAACATAAGTCCACACTTAACAGAACAATATATACCAAAATAATGCGTTACAGTGGCCAATTAATGCCACTGAAACCCCATCATCTACAGTATATTATTCCATCTCGATAGGATAGCCACTTAAAATTAACGGGAGTTGGTTTGTTTTCTTATGGTCCTAATTTTCCAGGATCAGATTCTGAATCCTTATCATAATTAATTCAGAATCATAGGCTTTCCAATAAACCCATGCTAGCAACATGTTCTCAAAAGATACCGGGTGGTAAGCCTTTAGTGAGCGGATCCGCAAGCATAGACTTAGTGCTTATATGCTTAACATTAATAGTTTGATCCTGGATTCTATCTTTCACAACATAATACTTAATGTCAATATGCTTGGCAGCACCACTTGACTTGTTGTTACTCGAATAAAAAACTGCGGCTAAATTATCGCAGAATATAGTAAGTGGTTTTGATATACTGTCAACCACTATTAGTCCGGGAATAAAATTCTTAAGCCATACAACCTGTCCTGTAGCCTCATAACATGCCACAAACTCAGCTTGCATCATTGAAGATGCCGTAAGGGTTTGTTTGGAGCTTTTCCACGAAATGGCTTCCCCCGCAAGTGTGAAGACATAACCTGATGTGGATTTCTTAGAGTCAACACATCCTGCGAAGTCAGCGTCTGAATAACCCATAACCTCAAGGTCATCAGACTTCTTATATGTGAGCATGTAGTTCTTAGTGCCCTACAAATAATGCAAGACTTTCTTAACGGCTCTCCAAATGGTCCAAACTCGATTAGATTGATATCCGCCAAGCATCCGATTCATTTAATGCTAAGTCGTATGAGTACATACTTGAGCATACATAATGCTTCCGACAGCTGAAGCGTAAGGAATCAACTTCATTTGACCAATTTCTAATTGATTCCTTTGACTTTGGAATAAACCAAATTTATCACCCTTAACAATAGGGGCAGGCGTGACTGAGCAGTTATGCATATTATATCTCTTAAGCACTCTGTCAATGTATGACCTTTGTGATAAGCCTAATACACCTTTGGACCTGTTTCGGTGAATTTCTATACCCAGAACATAAGAAGCATCACCAAGATCCTTCATGTCAAAATTAGAGGATAGAAATCTCTTGGTTTCATACAGCATATTCTTATCGCTGCTAGCCAATAAGATATCATCCACATAGAGCACTAAAATAATAAATTTGCTCTCTTTAGTCTTAATGTAGATACAATTATCCACCTCATTTTCTTTAAAGCCAGATTTCCTTATTACTTCATCAAACTTAAAGTACCACCGTCTCGACGCTTGTTTTAGTCCATAGATGGATTTCTTAAGATGACATCCCATCTGCTCCTTGCCTTCCACGACAAAACCTTCCGTTGAGCCATGTATACATTTTCATGCAAGTCACCGTTAAGGAATGCGTTTTACATCCATCCGATGTAGCTCCAAATCATAATGAGCGACAAGTGCCATGACAATTCTTAATGAGTCTTTCTTAGACACAGGAGAGAAGGTATCAACATAGTCAATCCCTTCTCTCTGCGTAAAACCTTTAGCTACAAGCCTTGCCTTGAATCTTTCAACGTTTCCCTTAGAGTCATGCTTAGTTTTATAGACCCATTTACAGCATATTACTTTAACTCCATCAGGTATGTCTACTAAATCCCAAACATCATTAATGCTCATAGATTTTAATTCATCCTCCATGGCCTCAAGCCATTTTTCTGAATCCTTATTACTTACGGGTTCTTTAAATGAGATGGGATCATCCACCTTCCCTATATCATTAACATCTTCATTCATATACACGACATAGTCACTTGGAATGGCGGATCTTCTAACCCGCTGTGATCTTCTTAAGGTTTCATCAGGTATCAAAGATGGCTGTTGAAGTTCTCCATTAATTGCTGATGTAGGTTCATCATCAGGAGCAATATTACTAATCCCAGAATCATTAACTGGGGTTACAACACCAGGGTTATCACTTAGAGGTGTCATTATTTGCGGCACATTAATAAAAGTCTCTTATATTATTGGTGATGGAACATAAGCCCGAATCTCCTCGAGATCTATATTTCTGGCCTCTGAGCTCCCACTGATTTGACCATTCTCCATAAATACAACATGTCTAGTTTCTACAAATTTAGTATGACGATCTGGGCAGTAAAATCGGTATCCCTTAGATCTATCAGGGTATCCGATAAAATGGCAGCTCACTGTTTTTGAGTCTAACTTCCCAATATGTGGGTTAAAGATTTTTGCTTCAGCAGGACAACCCCACACTCGTAAGTATTTTAAGCTCGGTTTTCTGCCAGTCCAGATTTCATAAGGTGTCTTAAGGACTGATTTGCTAGGAACCCGATTAAGTATGTGGGCAGCTGTTTTTAATGCTTCCATCCATAAGGTTACTGGTAAACTAGAATAGCTGAGCATACTTCGCACCATATCCATAAGTGTGCGATTTCTTCTTTCAGCTACACCATTTTGCTGAGGTTCACCAGGAGTTGAGTATTGAGCTACTATGCCATTTTCTTGAAGATATCTGGCAAAGGGACCAGGAATTTGCCCATAAGGAGCATGTCTACCATAATATTCTCCTCCTCAATCTGATCGCACCACTTTAATCTTTAGATTGTGCTGATTTTCTATTTCATCCTTAAATATTTTAAATTTATCGAGCGATTCAGTCCGATCACGAATGGGGAAAATATAACCATAACGGGAGTAATCATCAGTGAATGTAATGAAAGAATCAAAACCATCCACTGATGTCACAGGAAAAGGTCCACAAATATCAGTGTGGATTGATTCTAATATCCCTGTGCTTCATGTGGCCCTTTTCTTAATTTGTTTTACGTATTTACCCTTAATGCAATCAATGCAGGGGTCTAAGTCTGAGAAATCAAGCGGGTGGAGTATCTCTTCCTTAATGAGACGTTCCATTCTCCCCTTCGAAATGTGGCCTAAGCGACAGTGCCACAATTTCGATGAAGTCTCATCATTAATTCTTTTACGTTTATTTGTACCATCGCATACATTTATTAACACAGGTGATTCTTTAAGGGAAAGAACATAAAACTTGTCTCGTTTGACAGCAAAACCAACATCATTAGAATTAAACTTTATTATGCATTGACTGTTCCCAAACTTACAATAAAAACCTTCATCATCTAATAATGAAACTGAAATAAGGTTCCTTCTCAAACTAGGAACATAAACTACATTATTTAGATGAAGTATAAAGCCTTTTTGTAATACTAATGGTAAGGTCCCAATGGCTTCAACTTCAGCCTCATTCCCATTAGCGACTCTAAGGCTTCGCTCCCCCTTTCTTAGCGTCTTCACGGAAAGGAATCCCTGTAAAGAATTTGAAACATGTATAGAGGCACCTGAGTCAATCCACCAAGAATTAGGAGAAAAATCAGCATAAAGAGATTCCTCAATAAAGGTGATTTCATCATTACCCTTCTTCATGAGCCACTTGTAAATCCTAGGCAATTTTTCTGAATATGCCCATCTTTCTTGCAGAAGCGACATACGACACTATTGGATGAAGAGGGTGTTGCAGGAGCTTTTCTTTTGTGCTCCGCCTTATTTGACTCAGTTTTGGGAGAGAAATTGAGTTTCTTCTTGGACTTATGTCTCCTTGGAACTTTCTCTTCTTATTGCCTATAAGGTGGACAACGTCCTTCTTATCGGCCTTCAGTCTTTCCTCCTCCTGAACGTACATGGCAATTAACTCGCTCATGGTCCACTTCTCCTTCTGAGTATTGTAGTTGATCTTAAAAGGACCAAACTCATAAGGTAAAGAAGTCATTATGAAATGAACCAGAAAGCCTTCTGAAATAGCCATGTACATTCCTTTAAGCTTGGAAGTCGTATCGGTCATCATCATGATATGCTCCCTGACACTGCCCTTCCCTCATACTTGGATGTGAGCATTTTCATGATTAATGTACTGGCATAGACTTTTGAGGAGCCTTTAAATTGCTCCTCCACTGAAGCCAGATACACCTTAGCATCTTCGGAGTCGGGGATCGCTCCCCTAATTCCTACTGATATTGTGCTCTTCATAATCATCAAGGACATGCGGTTAGACTGCTCCCATTCCTCTGCTGCAGTTTCATAGGACTTCTTTAACTCAGAGAAGTTCTCGACATCAGCAGGAGGAGTGGGAGTAGCCTCACGAAGTGCAAGGTCCAAATCCATTATCCCAAGAGTTATGAGCAGTCTTTCCTTCCAGGAGGGGAAGTTAGTACCAAAAAGTTGTTCCATGCTATTTAGGGTACTGGCAATGTTTATAGTGGTCATAGCTGAATAAATATATACAAATATTAGTAAGCAATTAATGTCTAGCATAAAATTAACCCTACGTTGGTCTGGTTAATAATATGCTAATGACAGTTCTAATTCATAATAACCGTTGGGCAGAATATGAAAAAGAACTTAAATTTTAATTTAAATGGGTATGACTCATGACTACAATCAACTTTGGTCAGAATATAATCATGATCATAAAATTAATCTCAAAACATTATGAAATCTCTAATCAATATTTCTCGTTGGTTCCATCTTAATTAGAGACAACTTAATTAAATATTTTATCCAGCAATTAACACTCTTAAAACAATCCAATCATCATATTAAAAGAATAATCAGCATTTAAATTATGAGAAAATGCTGTAAATTAAATTAATCCCACAAATATCTAATTTTCGGACAAAATAGCCCAAACATCAATTCATAAAAGAAAACAACATTTAAATCCATAAGAAATACTGTAAAATTAAAGAAGCCCAAAAGCTTAAAACATTTCGACCCTAAAACCAAAACCAAAAATAAAAACCGGCCCACAACCACGCGGCCCAAGAATGACGGCGCGCCACCACAAGACGCAGCTCAGCCTTCAAACGCTGCCCACCGGGGCGCGTGGCGTGGCTCGGCTCTCAAGCGAACGCCGGCCGCGGCACGTGATGCGAGGCGACGGCCGACGCGCGAGAAGCGAAGTGGCGGCCCGCGTGGGAGGCGAGGCGGCGGCCGACGGATCCGAACGGATGGCTGAGATCAACCCGAGCTAGATCAAAAACGCGCACGGGCGACGAAAACCCTAACCCTAGCCATTCACTCCGCCTCCCCGGGAAGAAAACGCGACTTTGGTGGTGACATGAGCGGGCGGGAGAGCGCGAGCGAGCGGGAGAGCGCAAGGCCGGAGCGGCGGCGATGGCACAAGGCGCGAGTGGAGCGGCGGCGATGGAGGCGCGCGCAAGGCGAACTGACGCTGCGCGCGACTTCACCGAGGAGTTGCACCAGCAAGGCGGCCGCTACTAAGGCGACGCACTCGCGCGAAGACCTGGCCGCGGGCGAAGCTAATGCCCGCGAAGGAGACAACGGCGAAGGCGCCAAAGGTAAGCCCGAAACCCCCTTTAGACATTAGGTTTTGCTTGATTTGGGGATTAGGGTTTGAGTTTAACGTGATTCCGATTTGGGGATTTTTATTTTAGGGTTTAGGAAATTTGGGGAGCAATCTCAGGTTCCTTAATATGCCGATTCTTATTTGCTCACCTCCTTCTAAATTCTTAACCGAAACCATCAGAGACATCATGCCGAATGATTAACATTAACCTGAATTAACATGAATCCTTAATACATTCGGTTCGGTTCAAACTGAAATATTTCTCACTCTCATCTGCTACTCAAATCATCACCGAATTAAATTAATGGTTCATGTAAAAGAGACTAGTGGCTCTGATACCAACTGTTAGACATAAAAATTAGGGTTCTTATGACATTAACTAACCATTCACATGAACACGTAATGCGGAAATCGTTAGCATAAATACCATTAGGGGAAGCCATCGGTTGCAGATCGGTAGAGATGATGAGGTGGTAGCAGAGGTCGTAGACGACAACGTAAAACGAAGAAGCCGTCGATCCAGTAGCCACCAGTGATGAAAACGACAGTAGAAGCCTTCGGTAGATGATCTTCAAGCCGATCCGGTGCGCGCTCTGGATCAATCTTAGTTTAGTAAGAATGTCAGGAGATGTAGTCTCTTGTGATTGTCTTAGGGATGATCACAAAAGCTAGCTCCTCCTTCTGTTTTATATGCGCACTGCACAACCTGGAACCACAACCACCAGGTCGGTTGCGCCCCCGATCAAAGCGCAAGAGATAAGACTTATCTCCCCTTTCCTCTCGGTTCTGTTAGCCAAGAGCAAATCCAACACTTGCTAATGTCAATTGAAAATGTTATAACACTTTGGAATTGTTTATTGTAGACATACTATCATAAACAGAACAGAATGAGAATAGAATGCTAAATCTTTACGTATGTTATTACCGAGGCTTCTGAATGTATCGATATGTTATCACCAAGCATAAAGACAAATTGTTATCAGTAATCAATCAAGTTTATTGTCTACCGTAGTTCTCTATCGTTTTTTTTTTGTCTTTCTTGCTATGTTTCATCGTACTGCCATCCCCGGACTAAAGAAAAAGCAAAGCGGAAACGGTTGTACTCTTTACTAAGCTGATATCTTTATCTTGGATGTCTTCTTTGCTATTTTTTAGCTAAAAGCTCCTATACTTCTATAATTACCACAGCTACTAATTACCGGACTAATGCCAGCTTTATTTCAACCTTTCTGTCCTTATAGATGATTATATCGGCGCAGCAGCGTAGCACACTCATCTGTCTAGTTGGCCATATGTATCCAGATGCAAACCCGACGCTCACAAGGCACGGTACGGCACACGCTGTGCACCAATCGATCGGCTGGGCGGCCAGTTGGTTGGTCGTCACGTCCCTGCACGTAGGGATGTAATCGGCTCGGATTCGGTCGGATATCGCTCTTTTCGTATCCTAAACCATATTTTTTTATCGGATTCGGAATCGGTTTCGTATAGTCCCGGATACGAATACGGCTCGGATAATATCAGTCGCGGATTCGAATCGAATACGGAGCGAAATCGATACAGTACCGGTTAATTTTTATCGGATATCACGTGAAAATTGATACCGCATAAAGAACACATATAGCACTTATTGATCAACCGTATGAGTTCGAATGCAACAGAACATAATTTAATTAGTTATTTTATGAAGTAGTCCAACAAAGTTGCCAAAGTCCATTCAATTTCAGCGGTACACATAGCGAAAAGTTATGGAAGATAGAAACAATATGTAAATAATATCTTACAACGTGACCATGACTCCATGTCTCTATGAAAGAGACAATAAGACAAAATAACAATATTACGATTGCATCATACAAACATACACACAAAGACTCAACAAAGATGTAAACTTGTAGAAGAGTTTGAATACTGAAGTGGCCAAGGAAGACTGTCAATATCTCAATGAGACCACAAGGCATAACCATGGCTACTTGTCCTCGACACTCAAGCACTTAGTCAATATCAACCTCAACCATTGTCTCATCCTACAAAAAACAAAAGGTATGCGTTGATATCTGAAGAATAGGAGTGCATGACAAGAATAAAAAATCTAACAAGTTCAATATGACCATCGAGGACAATTGTGCCACCTGCTAGATATGAATAGTTTAGATTCCAAACTGAAGCTTCTTCGTTCCAACGTTATGATAATCATGACGGTGAAAATAAACAAGTGACCAAGACTTCGTGAACATTGAACACTCAAAAAGAATTGTGAAAAGAATGGATATGGCATACTGAACACTGACTTTCAAGTTATGATGTAGGAAGGGATACATTCAACTATAAATAGTAGCAAAGAGAAAATACTCTAGAGCAGTGGTTAAGTTTTTCATACCATATTAAAAGTGATAACAAGTCCACATTGTAGCATGCCACAGATGACTTTACATTGAAATTGTAGAATGCCACATATGAGTCTACATTCAAAGGTTTAATAATGAAGTATTTCAGTAATCTATAATCTACCATTTGTATTGAAATGGTAATCTAATTGCTCATTTGTTTGATTGGAGAAGCTACTCCACATGCACACCACAAAATAGAGTGGTAACAAAATGACAGCAATTCTATAGGAGAATGAACAAACCTCTGAAGTCATGTCTATAGGTGAATCACATACTTTGGCCTTATACTCTAAGTCCAAGTCATCAATCAGCGTCGCAATCTTCTCCTTAGAACCTGAAATTGTGTTGTGACAGTTGCTATTAGTAAAGAAAAAAAATGGAAATTGTATGACATATGAAATGGATGACATATTTTTACCTCTTCTAAATGATGTTGTCCAGTCCTTGGTACAAATTAGGGCTTCCACCACCTCGGGATCTAATCAACTACGGAAAGGATCCAACAACACGACCACCCGCACTGAATGCCGACTCCGAAGCAACGGTTGACACTTGAATGCTAACACATCACGGGCTAGTCGCGAAAGAGTGGGAAAAATCCCTTGTTTGGCCCTCCACCAAGACAATATGTCAAATGGTCCATCTTCACTTTCAATCCAACGAAAATTTGGTTCTTTCATGTATATATCCAATTCAGATTCCTCATTGTGTCTCGTCATGCTCACAGCAGTTTCATACAAGAACTCTTC
Organism: Otatea glauca; assembly: GCA_036346275.1. Taxonomy (NCBI): domain Eukaryota; kingdom Viridiplantae; phylum Streptophyta; class Magnoliopsida; order Poales; family Poaceae; genus Otatea; species Otatea glauca. The sequence goes on from CM070725.1 coordinate 40,221,923, forward strand.
AATTTCAAAAACACCTAAGTCATCGCTAAGTGGATGAGAAGTCACACTAGATCCCACAGTTGTAGGTTTTGCAACTTGAGGTGTGCTAGACATGTATGCTTGGAACAATTGGTTCACAACAGTCATGAATGTATGAAGTTCAAGAACAGCTCTCTCCTCATCATATATCTTTTTCATAAAATACTCTACTAACCTTTTCTTGTACCTTGGATCAAGAAAGCACGCCACAGCAAGTGCTATGTTGGACTTCTGCCAATACTTGTCATACTTAGCTTGCATTGCCATTGCTAAGGCATGAATAGTTATATCAGAATTGTGACACCACTCTTCAATAGCTAATTTAATCTCACAGAATTTCCACCAAAATAGATTTGCTGTGGGATATGTAGTACCAGAGAAAAGCAATGTAGCCTCATAAAGTCTCCTCAAACACTTACATAGTGATATTGCATTATCCCATTCCTCATCTGATGGAGCACACTTCTTGTACTTACTCTTATTCAACTCAAATAGCCTTTCAAAAGCCTTCCTATAGTAAATAGCTTGCTTCAACATCTAAAAAGTGGAGTTCCACCTAGTTGAAACATCCAATGGAAGACCCTCATTGATATTCAAGTCACACTCAGATGCACACTTTTGAAAATGTTCCCATTGCAATGGTGAATTCTTTACAATGACAACAGAAGCTCTAATATTATGCACTGAAGATGCAACTGCTTTCAAGCCATCTTGAGCAACAAGGTTTAAAATGTGACATAAGCATCTCACATGAAAAAAAAGCACCATCACCGACTAAGGGAGCTTTCTTGTTTAGTTTTGCAACATGTTCTGCAGCACATTTATCATTAGATGAGGCATTGTCCATAGTGAGAGCAAAAAGCTTATTTTCAAGGTTCCAATGCATCACACTCTTGATGAACTCTGTGGTTAGATTAGTACCTGTGTGGCTGCCTTTAACATACATGAATTTAGCAATTCTTTTCTGAATCTGCCAATTATCATCTATCCAATGCACGGTGACACACTTATAACCTTTATTTTGATTTGAGGTCCACATATCCATGGTTGCAGAAAAATGGCATGAAAGAGATTTGAAATGATCATACAACTTCTTTGTTTCCTCATTAAACATTTCCATTATAGCATTTTTGTAGTTGTGCGACACTTGAATGAAAAACTAGGGCGCAAAGACTTGATGAAGTCAACAAAGTACTCATGTTCAACCATATTAAAGGGATATTCATGCATAACAAGTGCCAAATGCCACTTTCTAAGGCTAGTTTCAGCATCGAATCTATATGTCTGAACATTGGCAGTGCTATCTTCACCCTTTTCTAGTTTGATCATTTGCTGTCCTGGAGTTATAGAATGCTTGTTTTTAAATAATTTATAAAGCATGATGTGCCCCTTGTTGTCTCATATCGGGCTTTGTAAGGACATTTCTTGCATCTCGCCCAAAGTTCCTTTATAACTACACCATTTGAATCAGTTTTTGTCACAGTATCCTTAGTGTAGTGCTCCCATACCTTGGAGATGGACTTCTTTTGCCTTTTGCTAGGAGGCTCATTTTCTCCGGTGATATCACATTCAGTTCACTTGAGGTCCTTGGCCAGATGCAAGAGGCTCTCGCACTACTAATGCGTGAGCACTTGGTGCGAGACAGACTTGTACCAAGTGTGGCAGCAGTGACGCCCACTAGTTGCACACACATTTGCGCTAGCACCGCTGCACTCCATCACAAAGCAACAAATGGTTTGAACACAAAAGACACAATCATTAGGATTTACTAAGCACATTCGGGGAAAAAGTCGATAATACTAGTTTGATTTTTCCATTTATTTGGCTCAAGGGTATAGAATAGCACTCAAGCCAAGACAAATATCAACCTCAAGATTTACACTTCATCAAGATTTCATACTTCAACCTCAGTTTGATTTTTCCATTTATGTGATATATTCAAATTAAAATACAAAGGAAAATAGGCAATTTCTCAACCTCAGTACTTCATACTTCATTAGTTTGATATGATGAACTTTAGTCACTGCCTCACTAGACAGTGGACAGGAAGAAAGAAAGAAAGAAAGCAATAGACAACTACTGTCTACTGGATGTCCCACTGACCTTAAATGCAAGAGCGGAAGAAAGAAAGCAATTGATGAGCATAGTCTAAACATATGGATTTAGTAATGGGTTCTCCTTATTTGTTCATATGATACACACAAGTAACTAAACATCAGGTACCAGAAACATCAAGTTTCTATATAATAACTAAACATCAGGTTTCTATACAATTCATGAAATATCAAAGAACCACAGTCTAAAATATGGATAGTTTGAGTCCTTCATCAGAGTATAACCTCACACAAAAATTCATCAGGTTTCTATACAATTCATGAGGTTTCTATACAATTCATCAAAGAATCACAGTCCTTCATCAGAGTCATTCATCAGGTTTCTATACAATTCATGAAATATCAAAGAAGCACAGTCTCCTTATTTCCATTATATTGGTTATCATAACACACACAAAAATTGAATAACCTCATCACATCGAACCAACGAATCATACAACAGTTACACCGAGTGCTTTCCAAACCATGATGAGTTAAAAATTCTGATTTTAAGTTGTTTGAACTCTGAATTACCAAGTTGCAGCCGACAGGAGGGATGGCAATAGTTGGCCGGACGGAGATCGCCGAGAGGGTGGCTGTGGGGATGGCAGCGGGAGGAAGGGCGACGATCCTGTAGGAGTGGCAAAGGGCGGCGCCGCGGCAGGACTCGGGCGGAGGGCACTGGGAGGCGAGGTCAGCACAGGGCTCCAGGAGGCGGGCGGCCTCGGCGTCGGTGCCGGGAGGCCTGGGCGGTGGCGCCGAGAGGTTGGCTGCGGAGTCGGGAGGGCTCGGGCGAGGCGCCGAGGCGAGGCGGGTGGAAGACGCCGAGAGGCGGGCGGCTGGGAGGTTGGGAGGCGGCGCTGGAGGCCCGGCCGCCGGGCGACGGGAGTTGGGGGCTCGGGCGAGGGCGCCGGAGGCGAGGCGGGTGGAGGACGCCGACAGTGGCGGCCTTGAGGTTGGGAGGCGGCGCCGGGAGGCTGGCCGCCGGGCGACAGGAGTTGGGGGGCTCGGGCGGAGGGCGTCGGGAGGCTAGGCGGGTGGAGGACGTCGAGAGGCGGGCGGCCTGGGAGGTTGGGAGGCGGCGCTGGGAGGCCTGGCCGCCTGGGCGGCGGGATTTGGGGGGGGCTCGGGCGGAGGGCGCCAGGAGGTGAGGTGGGTGGAGGACGTCGAGAGGCGGGCGGCCTTGGAGGTTGGGAGGCGGCGCCGAGAGGCCTGGTCGCCTGGGCGACGGGAGTCGGGGAGGCTCGGGGCTCGGGTCTCAGATCTGAGATTAGATCGGATTGGGGAGAAGACTAGAAGAAAGAGACATCAGTCATCACGATTCACGGGTGGGCAGCAGAGTTTGGAGTCGGATATTCGAATAGACTTGTATCGGATATATCCGAATTTTTTTTCGGAATATCCCGATCCGACGGATAGTGCTATCCCGAATCCGAATTCGAATCCGAAATAAAATATCCGAATCCGAAAACTATCCGAAAATAATATCCGAATCCGATCCGAACACATCCGGTCGATCGGACGGACGGAAAATATCCGATCGGATTGCAACCCTAAATGCACGCCATGCCCGTCCGTTCTACGATCGGCGCGGCGCGGCTTCCGACGGCTCTCGGTTCGGTTCGGCGCAGCGCGGCATGGCCGGCCGGCACACAGTGCCTAGAAACGATCGAATCAGCGGCACACAGCGCGCGCGCCAGTGGACGCACCCGCCGCGCGCGGTGGCCGATGCGCGACGCTGTGGATGGGGAGGTTCATAGCCGGGTAGTACCAGTGCCACAAATGGCCGTGTCGCGTGCGGCAGCGTACGCGCGTCTGCAGCCGCGGCCAGCATGCCTGCCTGCTCCGCGGTCGGGTAAATCTGCACGTACGGCCTTGCCGACCTGCCGGTCATACAATATTTTAGCACTAAATTGGTTACAAAATAATCCTATATATCGTATTGACCTTGATATAGATCATATCAAGTTAATACAATCATATTTGTGAAATTGATAATATAGCTTATTGAACTATACATTATATTTGATAGTACTACTATGTATTTAGAGTAATAATATAAGTAAATTTTAGTATATATATAATTAAACATATATATATATATACACACATACGGGAACGTTAATTTGCGCTTACGCGTAGCTTTGCTATTCTACGCACGAGCAGTAATCCCGTGTCGCTGAAATAGCTAGTGTGAACGCATACATGTGGTGATTAATAAATGACATCCGTAGTTTATATATGTATACGTTTTTTCTTTGATTTAGCCATAATATTTTACTGACAGCTTCAATTCACAAATCGTTTTCACTGGTAGCTTACTGACAACGAGAGCAACACATTGATATAAGTCTCAGTGCATAAAACAGATTTTACTATCCGTATACATAGATGTTACTATCGGTATATATAGATTTTACTACTACACCAGAGGTCCAAAAGCCTGCGTGCTAGTAAAATGTTACGATGCATTCGGTAAAATGGCAGTAAAAACTCATTTGTGCAACGTTTATTAGCGAGACTTATATCATTATGTTGCTCTCGTCGTCAGTAAGCTATTGATGAAAACCGTTCGTGTATCCGAGCTGTCAGTAAAAAGTTATAGACAAATAAAAAAACACAGATTCATGTACAAACTAGAAAACACGTTACAGAGGACATTTTTACTAGTCAGACATGCGTCGCTAGTAATGTGTTTCGATGTTTTTATATGAATCTGTTTTTTCTTTGATGTAGCCGTAACTTTTTATTGGTAGCTCCAATTCACAAACCATTTTCACCAGTAGCTTACTGACGATGAAAGCAATACACTGATATAAGTCTCGGCGCATAAAACAGATCTTACTATTCGTATATATAGATTTTATTATCGATATATATACATTTTACTGTCCAAAAATAATATTTTAATGTAAAAAATCCTCAAAAAATTACCACAGTAAAGGAGGTGATATTCTACAACACTATAAAATTTGAAGGCCAAACTCAATCGGATTTGAGGGATATAAAAATAACAAAATGCTAAACAGCAGCATATACTACATTTTACTGTCAAGCAAACTATATCTTACTGTCTATTACTCAATGTATTACTATATGCTGTATACACCAATCTTATAGTGTAAAATTTATGAAAATCATTTGTAGAAGTTTTCAAAAAATCTCAAAACATTACCATATGTAGGGTAGGTGAGCTTCTACGACCCTGTAAAATTTGAAGACCAAACTCAATTATATTTGAGAGATATGAAAATAACAATGTGCCAAACAGCACTGTATACTATCTTTTAATGTAAAAAAATAGCATTTTACTGTGAAAAATTCTCAAAAAAATTACCATACTTAGGGTAGGTGAGCTTCTACGACCTACAAAATTTGAAGATCAAACTCAATTGTATTTAAGAGATATGAAAATAACAAAGTACCAAACATCACTGTATACTAGCTTTTAATATCAAAAAAATATTTTACTGTGAAAAATTCTCAAAAAAATTACCACACGTAGGGGAGGTGAGATTCTACAACTCTGTAAAATTTGAAGACTAAACTCAATCGAATTTGAGAGATACAAAAATAACAAAGTACTAAACAGCAGCATATACTACATTTTATTGTCAAAGAGACTACATCTTACTGCCTATTACTCAATTTGTTACTGTATGTTGTATACAACAGCCTTATGATGTAAAATTTATGAAAATTAAATGTAAAAGTTTTCAAAAAATTATCATACATAGGATATGTGAGCTTCTACAACACTGTAAAATTTGAAGACCAAACTGATTTGGATTTGAGAGATATGAAAATAACAATGTGCAAAACAGCATCATATACTATCTTTTAATGACAAAACAAATAACATTTTACTATGAAAAATTCTTAAGAAATTACCACATGTAGGGGAGGTGATATTCTACAACTCTGTAAAATTTGAAGACCAAACTCAATCGTATTTGAGAGATATAAAAATAACAAAATACAAAACAGCAGCACAAACTATATTTTACTGTCAAGAAAATAACATTTTACTTCATATTACTCAAGGTGTTACTATATTTTATGTAAAGCTGTTATCTAGCACTTTGTTTTAGTATGGTAATATCTAGTTTAATAGCTCGTAACATGTAATTTATTTGAATAGTAAAAAGTAACATATCCAGAAGTTCATAAAAACATATGTACATATTTTGAAAAAATCTAAAAAAATTACCATACATAGAGAATTTGAGATTTACAATCCTAAAAAAAATTGAAAACCAAAATCATTCTCATTTCAAAGTTATGGCTAAATAAAAAAAAGACATATTCATGTACAAGCACTGAATAACATTTATTAGTCATTCATGTTCAAACATGTCTGTTGCACTAATTTAAGCTACGAGCGGATTCGGTCGTCAGGCTTCAAAATCGACCGACGTGTAGAATATAATATTCTACACGCAGCTATAGAATAGCATATATATATATATATATATACACACACACACTAAATTCAAAATAGAAACGGTGCATCAGCGTAGACCGGTACCAAAACATACAATTTTAAGAGCCAAACTGATATAACGTTCTGTATCGACGGTGCCACCGCAGGGTAGATCGCGCCGGCCGGGCTGAGCCGCGCGGGTGCTCTCTTCCTCTCTTCGACACTGTAACCTTAGGTTGTGTTTGGTATAACTCCAGCTTCACCAGATCCGTGGATCTAGTGAGGCTGGGTATTTCTAACTTCACAAGATTCGAGGAGCTAGAGCTATGGATACGTAAAAGTGTTTAGGTGGATAATCTTGTTTACATTTTAGACTAAAAATATAAATTTATTTTATTTTATTTTAACCTATAAATTTTAGATAAAAGATAGAGCTGAAATCTAAAACTCTTCAAACAAACCTTAATCAGCTACGTCACTTGGGGACTCTGACCGGTCAGTGCATAGTGTGATACTGGCCGGCAATCGCAGCTTGCCGAGCGATGTTTTGGATTTGGTTTGGATAAAATACCGTTCATGCCGGAAAACGAAATTTCGCGAAATTCGTAATTTCGGACAAATCTCGTCTGAAATTCAAATCCAAATTTTGAATCCGGTTTTTTCTATCGAAATGCCGAATTTCGCGAATTGGCGAGATCTCGCCGAGAATGGCGTAAATTTCGCCAGATTGACAAGCCGAAAATTGGTTCAAAAGATGGAGAAAAATTTCGAATTTTTTTGGAGAGTTCTGACGTATTATTAATGTTGTCATAAAATTTCAGATTTTTTGAATCATGTAAATTTTTTAAAATTGAAATATTGGTACTATCGTAATGAAACGCCACGCAATTTTGAATCGAATGAAAAATGTGACAAAGCATGTTATAAATATTTGAAATTTTAATAGCATGATTCGACATGTGAATAATGTTGCCATAAAATTTTCAGAGTTATCAAGCTCGAGGAATTTTTAAAAATTGGGGAATTCGTATACGTCGTGAAGTATGAAATTTTGAGAAGATTTTGACCAAAATCAAGATTGAGAGTCACAACCAAACAATTAATGTATATTGGCATGACAATTATTAAGAATGTAATAAAATCGATACACACACCAAGTCTTCACATATTTGCATATGACAACTAAATGAATGTATGTTTGCATCACATACCTATGAGTAGTAAAGCGCCACCGTGCAAACTCCACCTCGCGTTGTCGACAATGATCTCGTGATACCTCCTCTCGTGTTGTTGCTTGTATTCCTCCTGTGTCATGTCTCGTGGTAGCCAGCAGACTTCCAATGTTGGTAATGAGACTCCCAGGTATCAGGTTTCTCGGACTGGTGAAGGTACATGACATTAGCGGATGAGTGCCGTGCGTATGGATCGACATATGGATCATTGTAGTCAAATGGCAAAGAGATGCTCGATCCGTCATAACTCTGTCTGTAACCGTACCCACCCTGATACTAACTTATATGTTATATATGTTGTGATAGGAATCTTTAAATGAAGAAGTTTATGACTCCGTGACCTACTAATCTTATTGTATATGAAAATCTTATTGTATATTGAAATCTTATTCATATGACCTACATTGATCCTACTTGTGTTTTGAAAAGGTTTTATCAAAATATCACATTTAGGGGGAGTCAAGTTTGCTACATGTGCAAATTTCGTCCCTGTTTCTTCTATATGTTTTCTTGAAAAGGTTCATCAAAATGTCTTATAACCGCTAGAATTAAATTTCTCATAATTCTCACGGGACCACTTGAATTCTTTGTCCGTAGTTTTTACTTCTACGGACTAGTTAGCGATACTAGTCGGTTCACGCCGGACTAGTTAGCGATATTAGTTATTCACGCCGGACTACTTACAAGTGGTCCGGCGTGAACGAAAGTTGCGCGGACCACTTCCAAGTGGTCCGCGTGAACTCGATGTTTATCCTATTTCGATTTTTATTTTTAAAACATAACAAATGATGTTAAAATATTTTCATAAATTTTATGTATTATCCTACATATCTTATGATACTCCCATAAATTTTTCATAGCATGAAAATGCATTCTCAATTTTTAAAATTCAGAGAGTGTTTCACTAAATGCCAAAAAGTCTAAAAATAAACTTTTTCAAACATTATCATTGAAGATCACTTCGAGAACTTATTGATATAATTCGGTCGATCCGCCGAAAAAATTCAAATTCGTTTAAAATTCAAATCTCGCGGTTTTTGCGAAATCTCTTGAAAAAATAAAAATCCAAATATACTGTAGCAATTTTAAATTTTTTTTCGGATTTTTACATCCGGCCGATCTATGCAAACTCGCTGGGGTCCGAAATCCGAGATTTCGGCGAGATTTCGCCGAATTTCGGCGGTTTTTGTAACCTTGGCCGGGAGGCGTTTTCACGAGACAGTTGTGTCGTATGCCACGTACTTGCCAGCAGCAAGCATGCGCCCGCTGCCTGCACATTTTTGGGAGCTAGCAACGGGAGGTACGAGGCAGAGGCTGTCTTCGATTTTTTCTTACATCATTCGTGTTGGACGGCTGACAGTCCAGCGGTGAACTAATGCGTCTTTTTCACGAATCGAGAAAATGGATGTTAACTCAAAATACGTCAATGTTGCCCTGTCCTATACCGAGAGGCTCAGTAGCATTTTGCAGAAAATCATACTGGATGAAAATCTTTATGAAAAATAAACAAATCGAGCACGTATATATATACACTTCCTTCTGGTTTATCTGTGGTCTCTAGGTGTACGCACGTACGTATTAAAAAAAAGAATCCAGGCATGAGTGAAAAGAAAACCATCTATTCCTACCCCGTTCCATAGCTTAATCAGAGTAATCACACTTAAATCCCACGTGCAAATGCAGTTACCCACACACATGCATGAGCTACCAGTGAATACGTGTTGGCGAATTCCATCTTTGCAACAAGCCGTAAATGATATTGACAATATAATGTTGGTTGGAAAAAGTAAAATTTCGTATATATACCGATGGCTCTAGACCTGTCACCTGGCAAACCAGAGTATTATTGCAACATTACTAACTCGGGATGTTACTTCATCTTTCATTTTATCTCTCGAAACTGAATTAAGATATGAGCACAGTTATCGAAAATCTAAATATAGGGTATAAGCACGTGTAGGATACGCAAAGGATATTTCCTAACGACCTACAAAGACTTCGGATATCACGGGCTCGATCCTACGGGATAGGATATACACGGAGAGGATATTTCCAAACTAGAAAAGACTTGATCGCGTTCCTATTACAAGGAAGCTGACTCGAGTACGTCTAGTATCCAGGGAAGTTTGGATATGCTGCGAAGTTCATACGACGATGGACTCCTCAGCTATGATCCGATACTCCAAACTGACTACGACTCGATTTGGGACAAGGATACCTCGCTATATAAGACTAGGGGACAATATAAGACTAGGGGTAGGTGTCCTCAAGGAGAGGAAAAATCAAGAGAAGAAGAGAAGACTTGTTAGAGCCTTTGCGCAGAGCAAACAGGAGTCGGCGACCCGAGCTTCGTCAATCTTCAACCCTAACTTAGCCTTAGCCTAGGTTCAACTTCCTTGTAACTGGGTTAGACACATTGCTCTATATTCCATACACCATATACACATATCATCCATACAGAAAGTAGGGTATTACTCCGTGAGGGGCTTGAACCTGGTTACATCGTTTGCCTCTGATTTCATGCTTGACTTTACCAAGCTGAAGATACCCAGAATTATAAGTTTATTGTCGATTTCTAACCTTCGATAGTTGGCGCGTCAGGTAGGGGCCTTCAACTGTTTTTGCAGATCAAGTATGTCTTCGGTGTGTGCCCACATCGGATTCTCCGGCGACAACTCCTCCGATAATTTCTGCTCGATCACCGTCATCGACCAAGCACCTGCAATTGGATCTGAAATCGCCTTCGGAACCATACTCTATCAATGGGGCCGAACGGAGATCTAACGCACATCGGCTTTACCAAGTCACGCTCTTGGGACCCATGCCGAGAGGTGTGTTTTATAGACTTCGACTCTATGGAGACCAATGTTCTCATGTACGTCGACACGAAGAATGATAGCGAAAGCAACGCCCGCAGCAGCCAAAATAGCAGCACAACAGATCGATACATGTTCATGGCCGGAGCCGACAATGGTGCTACTGCCGGTAGTTCCCAAGAAAGGAATCCAGAGGCAGACGCAGTAGAGGGTCAGGGACACTAGTTCTCCCCGTACACGCCTCAAGTTCCTGCAGTAGTGACAACTACACCCAAGCGATTGCAAAAGCTATTGCTCCCAATACTACAGATCATCGACGAGATCTAGCAGTCGCGGCCACAACCGGAATCGTGGCCAATCTGTCGAAGCAGCTTGATCTCGATGATCCAGCGACGCCCCGCTCGCGGGCACCGGATCTTCAGGGACAACAAGTCCCTCGACAGCATATCCACAACGGCAGACCCAACTGCGTCCTAGGAGCAGGGTCTCGCTAAAGCCACAACAACGACATCTTCAACACCCCTGAGGAAAATGTTCAGTACGCTCACATGCTGCTAAAATCCCTTCCGCCACTGGATCTGGGCAACCCGATGACTCTAGTGTTCGATTAGATGAAAACACTACTTGATGTAGCACAAGCTCAGACCGCTCGAGCAGTCGACTCGAGGACAGACGTCCCAGCCAACAGGGCGCCAGAAGCCAGTTGCTGGGACCATCCCACGATCACCATCGAGCAAGCAAGATCGGTGGTGGCTATCTCTAGCCACCGCACTTCCAAGACTGTTTATTTCAACCCCCATAGAGACGTCCCAAGGATCTTCGAGATCGTATTTCTTACGATCGACGTCCTTCGCGATCGAAGCAAAGAACGTGATCGAGAAGTCTGCGAGCGATGGGAAAACGAGTCCCCATCTTCGAGGGACCAATCTCCCGCGTGCCAGGCCCGACGGGGTGAATCTCCACCTTCGAGGGGCCGCTCGTCGGCACGACGCAGGTTCCCTTCTCGACAAGGAGGACGACAAGGTCTGCGACAACAGGCGACCCCTGAGGACGTCGATGAAGGATGCAAAGCTTTCACCCCTGAGCTACGTGCAGTCAGATGGCCAAACAAGTTCAAGTCAGGCCCTATCGAGAAATACTCAGGTAAGATCAACCTCATCGAGTGGCTACAGACTTACACTACCATCATGAGGGCAGCCGGGGAACGAGAAGGTGATGGCAAATTACCTGCTCACCACCCTGGATAGTGCGGCAAGGTTGTGGTTGCTCAATCTTCCATCTCACTCAATATCCTCATGGGTGGAATTGCGGGCCCAGTTCATCGCCAACTTTCAAGGCACGTATGAATGCCCTAGAACGCGCAGCGACTTGCATCAGGTGATACAAAAGTCAGATGAGTCATTGCTAGCTTCATCCGACACTTCAGCTCGCAACTCGATCCCTGACATCTCAGACGATGCATCATAGTGGCCTTCGAGAATGGTGTTAAGGATAGGGAGTTAAAAGGAAAGCATGCCACTCGAAAGATCAAAGCCACCAAGGAGCTCTTCGAGTTGGTAGACAAATACGACATACGTGCCGAGGCTCAAGACCATCTCGACGACCCCAAATTTGGCAACGATAAGCCCGAGTCGTCCAAGTAAGGGGCGAAGAGGAATAATAATCGTGAGGAGAAGTGCAAGGGTGACTCCACCGTTGCTGCAGTCGAGAGGAGCAACACGCAATATTGGCGACCACAAGGGTCGAAGCCGTAGGGGAGGCAAATACTACCAGGTCCATCACACGGACAAACACGATTTGACGAGTGCCAGGTGATCAGTAAGAAGGTCCAGGAGAAACTCAAGACTACCCTCGCCGAGCGCGGGGTCGAGCAAACCAAAGAGAAGCCCCACGACGATGAGCCCAAATACCGCGGGGCTGATCACAAGCTGGCGCACATCTTCGGGGGATCTGCCACGTATGAGTTCAAGAGGCAATACAAGGCAGTCGAAAGGGAGGCCAATCTGGCCACACCAGCTCTCCCCAGATTCCTCAAGTGGTCGGAAGTACTGATCACCTTCGACCAGTCGGATCATTCGACCGTGGTCCCACATCCGAATCGATACCTCACGTTGGTCGAGCCCACCGTCGTCAACGTTAAGGTCGCAAGAACCTTGGTCGATAGAGGTAATTCGTTAAACCTCATCTTTGCGAAGACGCTAGAGAACATGGGGATTACCCGGACGGAGATCAAAGTCGGAGCAGAGTCGTTCCATGGCATAACTCCGCAATCATCATCGACGCCCCTTAGCCAGATCGAGCTGCCAGTCACGTTCAGCACACCAGTCAACTTTCGCACCAAAAAGATCTTCGATGTGGAGGATTTTGAGACCGCCTACAATGTAATTTTAGGCTGTCCAATACTAGCCAAGTTCATGGCTGTGGTGCACTACGCGTACCAGACCGTCAAGATGCTTGCGCCGAAAGGAATCCTTATAACAAAGGGGGACCAGCGCACTGCGGTCCAGTGCGACAGGAAGAGCCTGGAGATGGTCATGCATCTCCACGAACCGGCAACCAGCGTCGACGACGAGGGAGCTAAGCGCCAAAGGTCCAAGGGTATCGACAAGGCCTCTACATCCAACAGTGCCATCAAAGACTTAGTCGACGATGGCAAGAAGGGTAAGAAGACCGATTGAGGCATCAAGACAGTGCCCCTGGACCCATCTGAGCCTTCCAAGACGGTCAAGGTGGGTGTTGACCTTGATCCCAACTAGGAACTCGAGATTATCACCTTTCTTCGGGTAAATCGCGACGTGTTCGCATGGCAACCGTCTGATATGTTCGGGGTCCCCAAGGAGCTGATCGAGCATCGAATAGCTATAGAATCTAGTGCCAGGCCTGTGGTGCAGAAGCAGCGTAGATTTGCGGAAGATAGGAAGTAGGCCATTCAAGAAGAAGTCAGTATACTCTTGAAGGTTGGCTTCATTCGAGAGGTCCGTCATCCAACGTGGCTGGCGAATCCTGTCCTCAACAAGAAACCCAACGGCAAGTGGAGGATGTGCGTCTACTACACTGACCTCAACAAGGCTTACCCAAAAGATCCTTTTCCTCTCCCCCCGCATTGATCAAATAGTGGACTCTACTGCGGGCTGTGAAATGCTTAGTTTTCTAGATACCTACTCAGGGTATCACCAAATTAGCATGTCAGCAGAGGATGAGGAAAAAACTGCTTTTACTACTCCCTTCAGTATATTCTATTATATTAAGATGCCTCTCGGTTTGAAGTGTGCCAGCGCTATGTATCAACGCTGTATTCAAGATTGCTTGAAGTCCCAAATAGGGCGCAATGTGGAAACGTATGTCAATGATATTGCAATCAAGTCGAACACTGGAGACACCTTAATCAGCGACCTCGAGGAGACATTCCACAACCTCAGGAACTATCGAATGGTGCTTAATCCCGAGATTCCACAACCTCTGGTCGATGGCATTCTCTACGGACGCTGAGGGAAGTGCAGAAACTCAAAAGTTGCATTGAAACCCTTCTTTCGGATGGGCGAACGAGGGCTACCCTTCTTCAAATTACTCAAGAAGCAGGACACCTTCGAGTGGACCAAAGAGGTAAAAGAAGCTTTTCGAGATTTGAAAAGGTACTTATCGTCTCCATCAACTTTAACTTCACCTAACGAAAAAGAGAAGCTCTTTTTGTACATTGCAGCTACCCCTCAAGTAGTAAGCACAGTCCAAATGGTCGAGCGGGATTGCCCCGAGAAAAAGGCCAAGGTCCAGAAGCCGGTATACTACGTCAGCGAGGTCTTGCATGACGCCCAGCTACGATACCCTCAAGTGCAGAAGATGTTGTACGTCGTCATGATGACTTCTCGAAAGCTGCAACACTATTTCTAGGCACACAAGATCACGGTCATGACGACATATCCGCTTAAGGAGATAATACGCAATCGAGAAGTAACGGGGCGAATTGCACAGTGGGCAGTCGAACTCAATGAGTTTGAGGTTGATTTCGCACCATGAACCAGCGTCAAGTCAGGAGCAGTGGTGGATTTCATCGCGGAGTGGACGCACGTCGAAGGAAAAGAGCACAAGATGGTCGATGACCACTGGACTATGTTCTTCGATGGGTCGCTTACGCTTCAGGGCTCGGGATCCGGCATCGCGCTCATCCCTAACAGGTGAGGAGCTTAAATATATTATCCAACTCGATTTTTCAGCTTCAAACAATGTTGCAGAATACGAAGGACTGGTTAACGGGCTCCGTATAGCTGCGTCACTTGGAATCAGATGGCTACTCGTGAAAGGGGACTCACAGCTAGTCGTAAACCAAGTGCAGAAAGAGTATTAGTGCTCGGATGATAGCATGGTGGCATATCTGAACGAGGTTCGTAACCTAGAGTACAAGTTCGAAGGGCTCGAGGTAAGGCATATTAGGCGAAGTGACAACTCCGCCACCAACGAACTTTTCAGGCTCGCTTCGTCCCGTTCGACCACACCCATAGGAGTCTTTGTTGTTAAACTCCTCAAACCGCCTGTCTCCTCCGTACGGAAGACAGATGCTACCCAACTCAACCAGCAGTCTGGTCAAGTCAGCGAGGTAGAAACTGCAGACACGGAAGCTGCACTACATGAACGCTAGCCGACTTGGATGACTCTATTCCAAGCCTATCTCGAAGGTCGAGAGCTCCCTAACGATGATGCAACATCCGAGAAAATTGCACATAAGTCCAAGCTATACGTCTTGGTAGACGGCAAGCTCTACCGAAAGGGGAGTAACGGAATTTTGATGAAGTGCATCGCCCAGGAAGAGGGCAATAAGATATTACTCGATGTCCATGGAGGCATCTGCGGCAATCATGTGTCCTATCACACTCTAGTCGGAAAGGTTTTTCGGCAAGGGTTCTATTGGCCGACTACCCTCTAGGATGCTTGCGAGCTGGTAAAAAACTGCGAGGGATGCCAATTCTATGGAAAGCAAACCACCAGACTAGCCTAAGCCCTGCAAACTATTCCTCTGTCTTGGCCTTTCTCCGTTTGGGGCTTGGATATCTTGGGACTGTTCCCAAGAGCCCAACGAGGTTATAAGTTCTTGTTCTTGGCTATCAACACATTCACTAAGTGGATTGAAGCCGAACTCGTCAGGAACATCACCTCAGAAGCTGCTAAGAAGTTCATGAGGAGCATTGTTACCCGATTCGGCATCCCTAATCGAGTAATCATAGACAACAGTAACCAGTTCAATAGCAATGCTTTCATAGTCTTTTGCAAAGAATTGGGTATCAAACTTTGCTTCACTTCCGTAGCTCACCCTCAGAGTAACGGTCAAGTAGAACGTGCAAACTGCATAATCCTGTAGGGGATCAAGACCTGTGTGTTCGATAGGCTCAAGGCTTACTCGACCCGGTGGGTGAAAGAGCTCCCCTCGGTGATGTGGGCTATTCGTACGTCGACTAGTCGAGCCATTGGTGAACGCCGTTTTTCTTGGTCTATGGAGCAGAAGCAGTGCTTTCGACCGAGTTAGCGTTTAAGTCACCTTGTGTGGACAACTACTTGAAAGAGGAACAGGAGCAAGTGCGAACAAATAATGTAAATCTACTTGAGGAGTACAGGGATCGAGCATCCGTTCGAGCAACAAAGTATCAACAAGCTTTACGCAGATATCATGGCCAGAGAGTCCAAGAAACAGCGCTCACCGTCGAAAACTTAGTACTATGGAAGATGCAGAAGTAGGACAACCGTAATAAGCTATCACCTAAATGGGAAGGTCTCTACGTGGTGGTCAAAGTGACTCAACCTGGATCAGTATGACTATCAACATCGGAAGGAACGATGCTTGACAACTCATGGAACATCGATCAACTGAGAAGATTTCACACATGAAAAAGAAGAAAACTGTGCATCACAACCAAGATTCAGGTAAGTACAGTTTCATTAAAATTTACTAACAAAAGCTATCCTATTACATATGAGGCAGGCACTCTACTACTACTTGTCCTCGGAGTCATCACGTCGCCTCCCCTGCATCCACGGGGACTAGAACAGGATGGTCCCCGGGAAGGGCCTGCGCCTTCTGTACGGACCTAAGGAGGACACGAAGACACGGCCACCTGTCGACGAAGAATGCGACCTCTCTGTTGTCAAAAGCCTCTGAGCGCCAGGATGGCTTGGAGGGCGAACAAGCGCTGGACTGCTGAAGCTATTTTGAGCTTCACCTCCTTATCCGATGTCGGCGGCATCACCTTCTTCTCCTCTGGTGGCGACGACGGCATCTGCTCTTGTGAGGGTACCGGAGGAGGTGTTAATCTCTTCGACAGCGACGTTCAGCTTGCTGGGAACCTCATCCTCCTCCGGTCAGACCTCCATCTCGATAACCTCCCAGTCGCTCTCCTCCTCATCGGAGGAGATGATGATCCTCCCTAGAGAAACTACGGCTAGCAGCGTAGGGGAGAGGACTCTCCAAGGATGATCACAGATGGGGACAATGGTGGAGTGGAGGCCATTGAAGGGCTAAAGCGTCGCGAGCAGGACGGCAAGAAAAAAGATGAGTTGTGGTATACGACTATAAGTCCCATCTATTTATAGCTCTGGGAATAAGTCAGACTGCGGCAAAAAATCTATTTAAATTCGCGTTAGTCCCAATCCACGAGGCATTTGTGCAGAAACCGAAGAGACTCTACTTCATGATGTGCCGCGTGGAAGCTGAAGGGGCGCAAAAACTATAAAAGAATTAAATCACTGCAATGGAGTGATATTGTTCATCTACTCCGACCGTTTGGATTTTTTTGGGCTTCACCAAAATGCTCGGGGGCTCATGCGCCCGAGTATTTGGTCGAGGACTGTTATTACTAATGCTTACGCTGTACTCTCTTCTCGATGCGGCAATCGAGCAGAAATTCAGGGGCTACATCTTGCACTTTTCGACGTATATACCCTACCATCTAATCGATGCACTCATCATGTAGAGGGTTGGGGGCTACATCATTCGATCTTTTTCTTTACCTACCTGGTTTCACTCTCGGGTCGATACATCTATCGAATAAGAGGTTGGGGGCGCAACAGGTATCTTCGTTGCTGATGCTTCACTTTTTGCTCGATCCTGCTATCGAGCAAGGAGCTGAAGAATACATCACGGTGTTGTGCTTAGGTCACTCTACTTCCTATTCAATGATATCATTGAATAAGGAGTTGGGGGCTATAAGTAACTCTGTACCTTGCTCTTTATTCCTAGTCGATACTGCTATCGAGCGGGATGCTATAGGCACAATCTCTTTATTTTTCTTACATGCGATTTTTTGCACGTATTTACTCGATCGCATACTTAGCATGTCAGCGACAAAAAACCAGAGGGTGGCCATGCCTAAACCCGACGACGAGCAATTCTATCCTGCGCTCATACGAGCACTAGATTGTTAGACTTCTAAAGCTCAGCGAACGGCGGGAGACGAGGCATCTAGTCGATTCTACATGCGCAACTCACAAGTTCATGCTCGCTACAAAGTCTGAGCTAGATGGTCGATGAAGACTTGCAAAAATCATGTAGTTTCACTTTAACTTATATAGTGTTTATGTTACGTACGGCCTCTCCGAGTATACACTCAGGGGCTAAGTTATTTATGGAAGTTTTTCTAGCCCTGTGTGCAGATACGGTTAAGGACGCGTGTGGCTATGAAATACTTATCAAGGGTCTATGAGTGCTAAGATCATATTTGCATCTACTTGTGCTACTCTATTTCATCAACAAAGGAATAGCAGGCAAAGCATGATAGATAAGCAAATTAATTAGCAGTATCATACAAGACCACAGTTACCAAAAAAGGTTCTACCATTACACAAGCATGTTCAGACAGAAGGACCCTGGCTAGCATCATCACCGTCACCAGCAAGGGACAGCTCCAACTGGGCCACGAACCTCTCGACAAGGTCTCCAAGGGACTCAATATGGTCGGCAGCCTCGCTCGCCTCACACGTGAATCCCTCGTCCAAAATCGAGAAGTTCGGGTCCGGATGGTGGCTCTTCACCATGCCGAGCATGTAGGAAGTTGCAAGGCGCGCCGATGATGTTATGTGTTCGAGTGTCTCTGACTACAGAGTGGCAAACACCGCATCCACTGTAGCCTTTTCGACCTCGACCATCTTCTTGCTAGCCTCTGCCTTGTCTTGGATGACCTTAGCCTTGAGCAGCGCAGCATTGGCAGTAGCCTTCGCCGCCTTTAGCTTCTCTGCCTCTGCTTGTGAGGCTTTTAGATTGGCCCTAAGTGCCTCCAGTTCGGCGTCTTTCATCTTGATTATTTGTTGGTTGGCAGCCATGAGCCGCTCCGTCTGTTGATAGGCTTGCTCACAGAAAGCCTCGGCTTCAAGAAAGGTATCCGCAGCACGCTATGGAAAGAAGCCAAAAAGCGTCAAAAGAATGAAGTAGAAGCACAGGGCTGATTCGTTCATGGTCATGTACCTGAATCTGGGGCTTCATTATGGATCAGTACTTCGAAGGCGCATATGAAGCCGGAGGAGGCGAAACCGTTGCCGTAGCGGAACCGTCGGCACGCTCAATAGGAGCTGCTGGAGAGGGAGCTACGACGATGGCGACCGTGTGAGAGATGACAAGGCAGCTATAGCGATGTCGTCGACAGCACCGCTGGGCTCACTCTTCCTGCAAAAAATTCTCTACTTGACACCTCCGATAAGAAAAAAGAATCGTGAAGAGTAAGAAGAGGTAACTTACTTTGCCAGATGAATCTTCGCTTGTACATTTTTCTTCTGCGCAGTTGGTTTTGCCAGGACTGGTCTAGTCCCGGTAGCTGGCTTCTTGATCAGTGCATCAGCCCTCCAAGCAGCCTGATGGTCATCCAGAATCTGTTGGATCACGTCAGAAGAGACTTCATAGCAGCCAAGTGAGCGATTGAAGGTCACCTGACTGGATGGTCTCGACGATGAGGTGCGTGGATGCTTGGCTAGACGACGGGGTGTTGGAGACACCGACCTCATCGTTCGAGGAGACTCGGCCGCTT
Source organism: Otatea glauca (assembly GCA_036346275.1). Classification (NCBI taxonomy): domain Eukaryota; kingdom Viridiplantae; phylum Streptophyta; class Magnoliopsida; order Poales; family Poaceae; genus Otatea; species Otatea glauca. The sequence goes on from CM070725.1 coordinate 40,241,504, forward strand.
CTTGCTCCGGGGCTGCTCCACCGTCACTTGGGACGATGGTAGGCGTCGGATCATTCAATGGGGAGACGGCACCAGCGGGGACAGAGCCCGATGCTTGATCATCGTCTCAAATCGACTCGTTGTCCTCTAGGCCGATGGCTCCCGTGATCGGTCCGCCTTCATCATCGAGCTTAGATCCCTGAGGAAATGCTGGGTTAAAGTGGGAAACAAATGCCCGAATGATGCATTACGAACCACGAAACAGTACTCACCTCTGGCTGAGGATTGGCGAGCGAGTATGCTTCAATGCAGCAAGTGTCAGGTTCTGAGCCTTGGAACATTTTGCTCCTCCTGGAGGAGATGTCTGGGTTCGACAGATCTAGCAAGATGAAAGTCAGTTCACCACTCATCGACTAAAGCAAAATGAATACAATATTAGAAGTACTTACTTCTAGGATTATCCCTGGTGGCATCATCGACCCCGAACTAGTCCTAAGCCAAGTGGTTTCGGCACTTCAGCAGACTCGATCGGCGCATGATGAAGTCTCTAGTGACGTGCCACCCAGTCAGCCCGATCTCCCTCAACTCCTCGATCTTCTGAATGTAATAAGCGTTGCGGGCGGTCGAAGGAGGGACTTTTGTCCAGAGGTCAATCGAATTGGGGAGGAGTGGTTGATAAGCTAGAGGGCAGTTCACGATATCTGAAGAGATGATGTAAAACCACAGCTTCTTCCAGTCTAACTGCCAGGAAGAGGTTACGGGGATAGGAATATACAAACTTGACACTCCGCTGCGGAGGTGGAAACTGGCACCCCCAATAGCATCGTTCTTCATCGCCCTTTTTAGATTGTAAAAGTGGCGGAACAGATTGAGGCTGGGCTTAATATCCAGATAGACCTCACAGAGATAGACGAACACGCTGAGCATAGTAATAGAATTGGGGCTCAGGTGAAAAAGTTGGATATGGTAGAATTCAAGAACCGAAAGCAAGAAGAGAGAAGGGGGAAAACTGAGTCCACAGTGGAAGAAGGCCTCGAACACAATGGTCTCATCCTTATTCTCAGAGGTGGGATACAGCTCACCTTGTGATAGCCTCCAATGGAAGAACTCCCAAGGAGGAACAAAGCCATCCTACTCCAGCTCAGCAAGATGCTTCTCCGTCATGATCGACTTCTGCCACACCCTGTCGAGAGCCTCATCCTCGAAGACCGCTTCAGCCATTTTAGGTCTTTTCTCTGGTGGCGGAGCAACTCCGACGCTGGTTGAAGGATTGGATGCCATGGAGAGATGTAAGGCAAGTTCTTTGAAGGTGGCGGCGCTAGGGCTTAAGGAGCGCGACAGAGGTTTTGAGAGTAAGGCTGAAGGCAAAAAGAAGAGGAATGTCTACAGTTCCGGATCTGGGAATTTATAAGCCAAAATTTTATCTCCAAGCGAACGGTACATTCCCCTTGGCATGGTGCTTTGATCGGCGCAAAAGGCGGAATGATGACGTTGCACCCATCTTAGCATTGCAGACAAGAACAATAAATGCTCAATTGCCGACGTTTAGATTTTTTGAATTTTTTTCAAGTCTGCTCAGAGTCGATGTGTCGACATCAAGTAACTTGCGGTTACCCTAAGGACTCGATACGGGCTGATGGCAGGGCACTCGACCCAGCACATCCCTACTCGATACTCAGCGATTCCCAATCTACTCGAATTTCGACTACAAGTCGGCGATGCTTTACTCGACCAAGCTAAGGGCTTGGTAGTAATCGACCAAGCACTTGAGCAGACCCTCCGCTGAACAGAGTTCGGGGGCTACTGTCGAATATCTAAATATGGAGTATGAGCATGTGCAGAATACGCGAAGGATATTTTCTAACGACGTATAAAGACTCCGAATATCACGGACCCGATCCTACGAGATAGGATATACGCGGAGGTGATATTTACAAACTAGGAAAGACTTGATCGCTTTCCCGTTACCAGAAAGCTGACTCAAGTACTGTAACATCCCAAAATTTGCTTTAATATTATTTTATGGGTTATTTGTGCATTCTATGATTTTCTGGAAGTTATTGGAATTTTCCGGATTTATTTGAATCAACTTTGAATTAGGTATATTGATCTTTGGTTGAAAACTAATTAAATTTATGTGAAGGACCGAAATGGCGAACAGAGGGGGGGTGAATGGTCGCAAATAAAAATTCCCCCAAAATACTCCAACAAAAACCTCGACAAGATCGCTCAAAAGGAATTGTGAAAAACCCGAAAAACTAGACAACTATGTGTACCCCAAGCTTGCATGGATAAGTACCATAAAATATGTGGGGATTTTTGAGTCACAATCCTGGTTGTCTAGTGTCCAAGATAAAGAGGAATCAATTCAAACTCTTGCTTTTAGAAAGGACATCAATTCAAATCACAAAAGTCACTTTCAGAAAAGCAAAAGCAGAATTCCCAGAACTTGTCCTCAATTTGCACAGGAGGTTGGTGGGTTTCTGTAGCTCACAAAATTTTGAGACTTTTTCTCCCTGTGAGCATCAGAGTCTTGAAGAATTCCACCAAATTTCTCCTCAAAAAGCCTTACAGAAAAAACACGAAAAATCGAAGAACACAGTCTGGTCAAGAACTTCGAGCAGAACGTTTGGGGCTCGGTTTTCACCTCATGGCGCCCAAACGGTACAACAAGTGAACTCCAAAATTTTTCTGCAAGCGGATATCAGAGTCCCGCACCTCCTCCAACAAGAATCACTCAAAAAGGATTTTTCTATATTTTTAAAAAAATCAAACACTGACTGCTGCGCGAAGAACAAGTTCAGAACAAAGTTGGAACTTGAAAGAAAAGATGTTCTCCACTCAATCCAAGAGTGCAAAAGAGATGTAAAACCATATGAACACACTCAAAACATCCAAGAACAGCAGCATTTAGAAGGAGGGGAGGCAAATCCAAATTACTTGAAAGTAAATTGCGGGAATGTAATTATGGAAAGTAAATGCTGAATTTAAATTGCGTAAAGTAAAGGCATAATGTAAATGCATAAAATAAATTCAGAGGTGGATGAATAAAACTTTCATTTCTGGAAGGAGGTTACAAAGCCTCACATTTATGTGGGCAAAGCTCAAATGAGCATCAAAACCTCAACACCTTCAAGGGAAGGAGGCTACCCTCCACCCCTATTTATACTACTCTTGGGCCACCTACCACCCTTGGATGAGTCCTCAACCCTAGAGCACTCATCTAAGGGCTAGGATTAACCCACACACACAGCCATGCAAGGGCTAACCCAAAACCCACACACATACCGGGTTTTCTTGCACGGTTTTCAAAGCATACTACCTAGACCCGCTAACCTATCAACTAGACCTCAATCCGACGGTCCTCATTGATCCACGCGGCATCTAGCTAGCATCATCTCCTTTCCTTGTCTTCTTGACTTGCCCGGACTCCGCCTCCGATCATCTTCCGCGATCTCCCAACCGTCGGACCTCCGACGCTCCTCGCCTAGTCCCGGCCATCCTTCGCCTCACCATGACCTAGCACCGTCGTCCTGCAACCATCAAAAACAAGGAAACTCCTCACATAGCAATGCCCACAAAGATGTGCAATAAACCATGCAACTCACCACTACCGTGTCCATACGGCCGGTACAACTCAAATTGCTTCATTTTGAAAATCAATCCAAATCAAACTCAAACTTGAGCACACCTTGCTCAAATAAAGTCAAATACTCATCACAAACATGGATGGACCTCCACATGGTCCTTCATTATGCAAAGTTAAAATAAAGTTTTGCCAAAAATATTTTATCGGAGTTCAAAATGCCTCAAAGTATTTTTGAGAATTTTCTTGGATTTTTTCTGATAATTTAATTGCCTAAAACTAATTAAATGAATTTCTATGATTATTTTAAATCAGAAAACCGTTTTAAATTGAGAACAGTAATGGGCCGAGCCCATGTACTGTCGCGTGCGACGGCCCGCGTTTTAGATGCGTAATCGTTAGCCGTTGATCTCGCATCGGGCTGTCAGGAGCGATCGTGCTTGAGATCAAAACCTAGCGCTAGCAACCGGGAGATCAGGATCGGACGGTTAGGAGTAAGCCGTATCGGTTGAGGTAAGTGGAGATCGTGTTCGTTGGTTAGTTGCGGGCGGATCTGATCCAGCCATGTCGTCGTGAATCGCAGCCGTTCGTCCGCCATCGGATGGTTGTCGACCGTCGTGTTTGCGTGGGACTCGGACGCCGCCGTATCCGAGATGGACATCACTGCCGCGTCGGTTGGGTTTCCTAGCACCGTACGCGACCGTCGAGGGCTATTTAAGGGTGTTGCAGCCTCTCCGAGGTTCATCTTTGTGTGCCGCAGCGTTTGGTTGGGACCGTTTCGTGAGAGCCATCTCAGAGCGCGCCCAGGAGCTCACCGAAGCAAAGGACGTAGCCGCCGCGGGTTTTCTTCAAGATCATCATCGTTTCGTCTTCCTTCACCGCGTGTGAGGACCTTTTGAGATCGCCGTAGCGGGCCGCGTCAGATCCAGTCGAACCCGAGCCGAGAAGCTCACCTCATCGCCGGGTCCGCCATCTTCTTCCTCGCGTTTGGTGAGTGCCGCATCGCCGCGACATTGTTTCCGTGGGGATAGCTGTTAGCCGTCGGATTTCATCGCGTGGCCCAGATCACGCCAGGCGCGGGACCAATCGCAAGAGGACGCGTGGCGGTGTTGGGTTCGAAGCGCCGTGTGCCGAGTCTACGGTGGATGGGTGCCGTGCTGTGGACTGGACGTATAGACCGAGCCACGTGGAGGACTTTGGTCGTGCCACGTGTTGCAATGACGTCATCGCTTGCTCAGGTGGTCCACGGGAACTGTACCCCAGTCCACGGTGAACTCGGGATTTCATGGACCCGGTCTATGCATCAGGAACACGCGTCGAATTTTGATTGGTGCACGTGTCACCGTGGGGTAATTAGGAGTTCTCAGTATAAAAATAATTCTGGAAAATCTGATTTTCTAATTTCTGTATTTTCAGTATTTATTCAAACTTCAATAGGCTATATCTTTTACATTTTAACTCGGATTTGAGTTGTTCAAATTTTTAAAAATTTGTAAAAATGAGATCTATTTAATGGTGAATTTTATTTGATTTTTGGAGTTCATTTGCTCTCTATTTTAGAATTTATTTGCTTTTCTCCTTCGATACGCGTAGACATTGAATTGTGCGACGCTTCGGAGGAAGGTCCGACAACTCAAGATCAAGTTCCAGATTAAGACCAGAACCTATTCCAAGGCAAGTTGTGCTTTGATCATGTTGAACCCATGTGTATACAAAAGCTATATTGTTTTACTTTATTGCATAGTATTTCAAGTATACAATTGTTCAACGTAAATTGGGATTTAGTTATTATACCAGATTGATCTATACCCTACCTTGTCATTTGTATGCCATGATCTATTGTCACCCTAGGATGGTTAACTAATAGTTGGTTAATATTGATAATCAACATGGACTGATTGGACCGTTGTAGATTGCTTAGCTGTGCCACGATATCATATGTATATGAATCATCAATGATTAATCTTGACTAATGGAATATAGAACAATGATGTGAACTTGTGCGTCATGTGAAGTCGTACAATGAGATTGAGTTGTGGTGGCGAGCAATGTCACGCAGCGATATTGATTTGTTGATGGCACGTGGTGCTTGGTAATCAACTTGGGTGATAATCACTTAGATTGGGGCAAGTGATAAGGGGTGAGTATGCCAAGGTGGGCCCGATGGGCAGAGGGTATGTGGATGTCTTGCCCTGATCACTCTAAGGACTTAACCTTTCAAGCCTTTGACCTGAGTCAATGTCGGGACCCGAATTTGTAAATCCGGACCCTCTGTGTATACCGCACTAGTCCAGGATCACGCTAGTGCACACAGGCTCAACATAGATGCTATCATAGTCACACACAGCGAAATATAGCATAAACTTCATTAATTAATAATAACTGTTGTCTTACATGAATAATGCCTCACAGGGCTAAAAAAGAGTATCAATGAGAAGCAATGGAAATATAATAAACGCAGTGGCGCTCGATTCGCCACAGCAACCGACGAGGCTCGGACCCTAAGCATTCGTGATCCAAGTAATCCTCCTCCATGAATGGTATAGATTCCTCTTCTTCGAAGTTGTTGTTGTTGGGGTGAGTACATAAAGCACTCAACAAGTTGTGCACAACAATGCAAGTCTAATATTTTATATGCTTGGCTTAATCCAAAGGAATGGCTAGTAAGGGTATTTTGCAATAAAGCAAAGATTTAACAAGAATACAATAAATAGATTGGAAAGCGAAGAAACAAATACAAGAATTAATAAATTCAAGATTTCAAATACACCAAGTTTCCAATCCTAAATTAATTTTCCACTTTCCATGGCACCTTGCCATCCCAACAAGTTTTTGTTTAACAAAAGTCTAACCCTTAACTGTAATTCCGAGCATTGCCCAATACCGTGAGCACGGCTATTCAAATAGATTGTACACTCTGCAGAGGTTATGCACTTTACCCACACGATACAACCAAACACCACCAAGGCGAGTGATCATAACAAAGCCTTTATAATGCTACACCTAGACCCAAGATCGCTCGCTAAGGTTTCAACATCAAGGGTTAAACCACCACAACAGGGCCCCTCTTGCGCCATGTGAGTTAAACCGTAACCGGGACTCACTATTCACCACGAAGATCAAGTCTAGGTTTCACAAATTATTCAACTAGGTTTGTCCCATTCCGACATGTGGTTGCAAGAGAGACTCGGGTCAAAGGCTTGCAAGGTTAAGTCCTTAAAGTGATTAAGGCAAGACTTCCACATACCCCGCCAAACTCGCCCACCTTGGCACACCGCCTTGCCACTTGCCTCAATCTAAAATCATTACCACCCCGGTTGATTACCAAGCACCACATGCCATCAACATTTCAATCCCGATGTGTGACCTCCTCGCCACGACAACTTGATATCATTGTGTGACAACACATGACACACCAATTCATAAACATTGTTCCATATTCCATTAGTCAAGATTAAGTATCGACATTCGGACACATGTGATGACGTGGCATGGCTAAGCAATCTATGACGATCTAACTAGCCCATGTTGATTATCAACTATAATTCCACATCCTAGGGTGACAAATAGATCATGGCATATAATTGACAAGGTATGGTTTAATTCAAATAGGCATATTATCTAATTCCCAAATTAATTGAAATCATTTATACACATAAAATATCATGCATAAAGTTTAAAAGACAAAATAGCGATTTGGTGAAAATTAGGTGCAACATGATCAAAGCACAACTTGCCTTGGAGTAGGTGCTGGTCTTGATCTGAGTTTGGGTCTTGGAGCGACGAATCTTCCTCCGGATCACCGAGCGGCTCAACGTCTACGCAAACGATGCCAAAATAGCAAATAAACACCAAACCAGAGAGCAAACAAACTCCAAAAATAAAATAAAATTCACCAATAAATAGATATTGATTTTACAATTTTTAGAAATTTGAATCACTCAAATCCGAGTTAAAATGCAAAAGATATAGCCTTTTGAAGTTTGAATAAATCTGAAAATACTGAAAATAGAATTTCGATTTTTCTAAATTATTTTCTATTGAAAAGATCTTTATTGCGCAACGCCGACGTCACCGACTCGGACCAATCAGCGACGACACGTCGCTCGTCCATGGACTCGGTCCACGGAACCGCCTCGTCCACCGTGGGACGCGCCCACGGCGCCGCCGCACCACGCGCCCGACACGCGGCACAAGATCGATTGGTCTGCGACGCCCCGTGCCGATGCTGCGACACGCGGCGCAAGATCTGCGCGACGATCCGACGGCCACCGATCTACCCCTACGTGGCTCAATCCCGATCGCTTATTCGGATCTAACGGTTAGAAATTTACCCGGCGAAACAACGATGAAGAAGCGGCGTGGCTTGATCGGGCGGTTCGGCGAAGATCCAACGGATGCGCCGGCTCCGAGACACGGCGGCGGGCTTGCACCGGAGCGGAGGAAGACGACCACCCGAACGGCGTTTCGACGCGACTCCGGCGAGAAGAAGGGGCAGACTCGACGCGACACGACGCGAGGAACTCGGATCTGGAACCGATTCGGCGGGAGGATGCTCGGCGGTGGCGGAATGGCGCAAAACTCGCGCGCGATCGCAAAGAACTACGGCGAGCTCTCGAGCGATGATGGCGTGAAAACAGCGAAGAGGATAGAGCTACCGGCCGCACAAGGAACGAGGAACATCGGAGTGCGGTGCGGCTTTATAGCCTCGGCATGCGCACAGGAAGGAAACCTAAATCACGCGGCGGCGGCAAGAAGCGGCGGCGGATTCGAAACCGAATCGGAGACGACGACTGGAGACCGTCCGATCCAAGATGAGCGGCCAAGATTAGATCCGAAGCGATACGATCCGATCCGCTCTTTCCAAATCCAACGGACGAGATCTAAACTTACCAAAACAACGCGAAGCGATCCCGACCACTTGATCTCGATCCACGGCTCGCAAAGACTAGGGTTTCGCGAAAGGAGGCGACCATCCGATCTTCATCCAACGGTCACGCAGCGGCGGGCGAAGCAGCTAACGGGCGCGACAAAGAATGGGTCACAAGACGCACAAAGGTCGGGCTTGGCCCAAGATTATTCACTCGATTTTCAAAAGCTTTTGATTTAAAATAATTCGAAATTAGATTAATCTATTTTAAGTAATTAAAATATCGGGAAAAATCGAGAAAATTCTCATAAATATTTTGAGACATTACGAGCTCAAATAAAATATTTTTGGTAAAACTTATATTAACTTTATCCATATATATTTAGTTTTCACCAAAGGTTCAATATACTTAATTAAAATAAATTTAGATAATTTTGGAAAAATCCAATAAATTGAGAAAATCACAAAAATGCACGTGAGCGAAATTATAAGCCAAATTTTGGGATGTTACAAACCTCCCCCTTAATGTAATCTCGACCCCGAGATTCAAGGTCGACTAGGAATAGGTTTGGAAATTCCATCTTTAGGTCCTCTTCACGCTCCCGTGTTGCCTCATTCTCGAATGGTTGCTCCTTGAACTCTGCAAAAGCGAATCGACTTGTTCACGGTTCTCATGTCCATGACATCCAAAATTTTCATTGGATGTTCTTTGTAGGTCAAATCCTTACGCAACTCAATCTCTTCCATAGGTGTCCGCTCGCTAGCACCAAGACACTTCTTGAGTTGTGACACATGGAACACATCATGCACGCTGCCCAAGAATCGCGGCAATTCCAACTGATAAGCAACCTCCCCTCGACGGCTCAAAATTTTGAACGGTCCAACATATCTTGGGGCGAACTTTCCTTTAGCGTGGAACCTTTTAACTCCTTTCAGAGGGGTAACCCTAAGATACACGAAATCATCGGGCTCGAAACTTAGATCACGGCGTCGATTATCGCGTAACTCTTTTGCCTTGATCGCGATTTTTAACCTCTCTCTTATCATAGCAACTTGCTCTTCAGCTTCCTTGAGAATATCAGGGCCAAATATCATACGCTCTCCTGTCTCATTCCAATTTAGCGGGGTACGACAGGCACGACCATATAAAGCTTCAAATGGCGACATCTGCAAACTAGCCTGGTGACTGTTGTTATAACTGAACTATGCATATGGCAAACATTTATCCCATGATGTAGTGTAGGCTAAAGTATAAGCTCTTAACATATCTTCCAAAATCTGATTTACTCTTTCTGTCTGACCATCGGTCTGAGGATGATATGCTGTGCTAAAGTTCAAACGCGTTCCCATGGCTTCATGCAATTTATCCAAAAATCTCGAGGTGTGGCGAGTACCTCTTTCTGACACTATTTTCTTTGGTACACCATGCAAACACACGATTCGGCAATGTATAGTTACGCTAACCGGTCCCCGAGTAAGTTGTCTTGATGGAATGAAGTGAGCAACTTTGGTCAATCGATCCACAATGACCCATATAGAATCATACCCATTTTGAGTTCTTGGCAATCCGGTGATGAAATCCATACCGATTTCTTCCCACTTCCATTCTCAGGACTTTTAGCGGTTGTAGCAAACCTGCTGGTCTCGATGTATTGCCTTAACTCTCGGCATACATCGCACAAGGCAACGTGCTCGCGACTTCACGCTTCATATTCGCCACCAAAACCTCTCCTTTAAGTCTGGTACATCTTAGCGCTTCTGGATGAATTGAATACTTGGAATCATGAGCCTCTTCCAAAATCAAGCTGCTAAGTTCTAGTCTGTTGGCACACAAATCGACCCTTGAACCACATGGTACCTTGGTCGTCCACGGTAAAGTCCTTTGCTAATCCTTCATCCTTTTTAGCCTTGATTCGGTTGACTTTCTCATCATCTTTTGTCCTTCCCGAATTTGATCTTGAGCATTGGCTTCACTTCCAAAGCAACTAGGAATCCTTCTAAAACTACTTCCAATTTTAAATTTTGCAATTCTCGCACGATTCGATTGTCCTTCTGCACCATCATATTCGCCACGTAGCTCTTGCGACTTAAGGCATCGGCTACCACATTTGCTTTTCCGGATGGTAATGAATTCCCATGTTATAATCCTTGATTAATTCCAACCATCTCCTTTGCCTCATATAGAGATCTCGATTGAGTGAAAATATATTTCAAACTCTTATGGTCCGTATATATCTCACATCTATTTCCAATGAGATAATGACGCCACAATTTCAAGGCATGCACCACACGACCAATTCCAAGTCATGCGTAGGATAATTTCCTTCGTGCGGTCTTAATCGCCTTGACGCATATCGACCACTTTACCCTCTTGAATCAATACGCATCCAAGACCTGTCTTGACGCATCACAAGATATATCGAAGTTATTTCAATATTAGGCAAAACCAACACTGGGGCTGTTGTTAAACGCTTCTTTAATTCCTCAAAACTCTTATCACAATCAAGCGCCCATGAAAATTTCTTTTCCTTTTCAATAAGCGAGTAAGAGGTCTCGCAATCGTCGAAAATCCTTCTATGAACCGGCGATAATATCCTCGCCATTCCCGTAAAACTTGGACTTGAGTGATGACTTTGGTTGCTCCCTAATGCAACACCGCCTCCACTTTGCTTGGGTCGACAAACAACTCCTTCTGCGATCATGACATGACCGAGAAATTCCACCTTTTCCTTCCAAAAGTCGCATTTATTGAATTTAGCATACAAACTATTGCTCACGCAGCTTTTCCAACACTAGCCTCGGATGATTTGCGTGCTCGCTTCGGTCTTGAATATACCAAAATATCATCTATGAACACAACAACAAACTTGTCCAAGTATTCCATGAAAATCTTATTCATCAAGTTCATGAAATATCTTTGGCGCATTGGTCAATCAAAAGACATGACCGTGAACTCATAATGTCCATATCTTGAAGAGAATGCGGTCTTTGGAACATCTCCGCTGAATCTTTAGTTGATGATATCCGGAGCGAAGGTCTATCTTGGAGAACACTCCGGCTCCTCTCAAGCGGTCGAATGATCATCAATCCTTGGCAGCGGATACTTATTCTTAATCGTCACTTCATTAAGTGCACGGTAATCAATACACATTCTAAGGCTTCCATCCTTTTCCCGACAAACAAAGCTGGCGCCCCATGGCATTTAACTTGGTCTTATAAAACCTTTCTCTAATAACTCGTCGACCGTTTCTTCATCTCTACTAACTCATCGGTAGGCATCCGATAAGGTCTTTTTGCTATTGGTGCGGTTCGGTGCTAACTCAATGACGAACTCGATGTCACGATGCAGCGGCATTCGGCAGATCTTCCGAAATACGTCCGATACTCCCGACCATCGCACGTCCTCTATGACGACGGTTCTCATGCTATTAACCATTAATTGACCCTTACGAATCGATGTCACTCGAATTCCACCTTTTCTCCTCTAGGGCTCTCAATGGATACAACCCTTGACCACAATCCAAAACTGTCTTATGCTTGGTTAACGGTCCATTCCCAATATGACATCTAAAACTTGGGCATCTAGAATAATCAAGTTCGCTAGGAACTCTACCCCATTAATTATTAGCTTCACCCCAAACACCCAAGGTTAGATCTTAACTCGATCCCGGGGCTTGTACTAGCATCACACACTTAAGATTTTTCATGCTCAAACCATTTTGGATGCAAAAGCTCGAGAGACAAAGGAATGCGAAGCTCTGAATCAAATAATCTTTATTATGGTGCGAGTTTACCAAAACTTACCCGATCGACGTCGATGCTTCACAGGCTCCATCGGCGGTGATGTGGTTGACTCGCCTCGAATAGTAGCTTGAGGCGTCACTCCCGCTGTCCGGCTCCTCGATTCGCTCCGTCATCGGTGCCTTAGCGGTGTCATTCCAAGGTTGAAACGCATGGCGTGATTCCTCCTTTTCGGGACATCTATTAGCATAATGCCCTGACTCATTGCAATCGTAGCACCTTACGGCGATCACTGACTCCCCTTGAGCATTGTTACCTTGGGCGGCGTCGATAACCTTGTCCCGATTGTCGCGGTGCGGTGTTGTTGGCTTGTTAACGACTTGTGGTTGGAACCTAGCAAAGCATTGCGGTGTCATCCTCATTCGCGGTGGTTAGGCGCCCACCGGTTAGTCATCAAGCGTTTGCGATTTTCCCCAAGCTCCTTGCGCTTATCCTCCGTAATCAAAGCCTTGTTTACCAATTCTTGGAAATCTGGAAAAGTGTGGGTAATCACCCACTTGCGACCACGAGTTTAGTCCTTTCATGAAGCGGATGCTGGCCTTGTCCGTCGCTACGTCCTCGAAGCATAGCGAGCTAATCTGCGTGAATTTGTTTAAGTAATCGCCACCGGTTGGCTTCCTTGCTTAAGCGCCTGAACTCTTCCTTTTTCAGTCCATCATCCCTTCGGTACATGGTATGCTGGCGGAAGGCGTTGCAAACTCTTCCCATGTGATTTCCATGGGTGCTTCATGAGCGACACAATAGTTCTCCCACCATTCTGCATTTGTTCCTCTAGGCGATGGGATGCGTAAAGAACCTTCTCATGGCCTTCACATTGAGTGATGTACAATTTCCTCTCAATGGTTCTCAGCCAATCATCCGCTTTCAAGGGATTGACATTTCCGAGAATGTTGGTGGTCGAGTCCTCATGAAGTCCGACAACTTTGAGTAAGGACGAGGCCCGCCATTGTCGTTACGGCGTGGGTTGTTGATCGCAGCCATATTGGTCATCTCTTGCATCATAGTGCGCATCAACCGAGTTTGCGCAATGAGAAAAGCTCCCAAGTTACGCATATCCATTTGGCGGTGCTTGCTGCGGTGGTGCTCCTTCATTGGGATTGTTGCTCGAGCGAGACCACTTCTGAAGCCCCATTGTTGCTGCGAGTGTTCACCATCCGCTGATTGCTTCTTGGGTTAGGAAAGATAGATGTAGCATAGATAAGATGCAAGAATTTCTAAGGGGGAAACAGGTTAAACCCAACTTAAATAATCTTTATTATTATTACTTGGTATGGTTGCTTACAATGCCTAAGGGCTTTGCAACACATCTTGAACACTCAAAGAAACAATTAAGAACCAAACTAAACATGCAACCTTAACGTCTACTAAAAGGTAAAGGCTAACTTAAGAACGCGACTCAACACTCGAGTCTCAACACAACTCTAAGACCAACTCTCACTCATCCACCCACCCTGGTGAGAGATCGATCCGTGCATACACCGGTGGGTGGGCGGGCATAGGTGCGAACCTATCTGGTGACCCTCTGCGGCTCCTCGAGCTCCCACTCACGCTCTAGGGTCTTCTTCTTCCTCCTCGGTGACCTCATCCGGCTCTGGGCGACCTGGTCCGCTAGCTCCTCGGCCACTGCAAGGCTTCCTCGGCTCGCCGATGACTCGGCTGCGGCGCGCCACGGGTCTTTGAAGCTCTCGCTCCGCCACTCTCGGCGCCTCACGCGCTGTCTCCAGCCTCTGCACAAAGTGTCCCTTAGGTGATCCTCCGGGCGGTGGCGAACTTCGGCAAGGTGTACTGCGAGAGCACACTCTCCCTCCACGATCCGTCGACGCCGCACTTTCGCAAGACCGTCGGGTGAAGTCGAACACGGTGTCGCTAAGCTCGTAGGCGTAGTCGTGGCGGATCCGTCGAGAGCAAGTCTAGCGACCTCTTGAACTCCGGCCTCGTAAGTGAACCTCCGGCGGTGATGTGGATCGGTGCGGTGGTCTCGTCGCACTCGGCGAAGATGATCGACTGCGTAAGAACCGCCGATGCACACCGTTGACGTTCCAGTTGCTTCCTTAGTAGAGCGGACGATCAAAGCCTCCAATCACTCACTACAAGAATCAGGCAAAAATTCGTGGGTTTTTTAAATTCGTGGGCCCAAAAAAAACTCACGAATTTATTTATTTAAATTCGTCGGTTTGAATAAAATGCACGTTTTTAATTAAATTCGTGGGCCAAAATGAAACCCACGAATTTAAACATTTAAATTCGTGGGCCAAAATGAAACCCACGTATTTAAATATTTAAATTCGTGGGCCAAAAATTACCCACGAATTTAAATATTTAAATTCGTAGGTCAAACAATACCCACGAATTTAAACTTTTAAATTCGTGGGCCAAAAGTTACCCACGAATTTAAATATTTAAATTGTGGGCCAAACAATACCCACAATTTAAACTTTTAAATTCGTGAGCCTGGCATACCCACAATTTAGCTGAGAAAAAAACCCTCCGCGCGCAAGACGCACCAATGAAGCTAAAAATCCCCACCGCGCCGCCCGCCGCTCGCGCGCCCGCCATACGGCTGCCGCCGTCGGCCGCCGCCGCCTCCGCGCCGTCGGCCGCCCAGCCCTCCGCGCCGTCGTCCCACGGCTCGCCGCCCGCCTGCCGCTTCGCCCGCGCTCGGCCGCCGCCCGCCCGCTTCGGCTGCCGCTCGCCCGCCGCTTCGGCCGCCCCGCTTCGCCCGCCCGCTCGGCTGCTTCGCCCGCCGCCGCGCCCGCCCGCTGGCTCGGCTGCCGCTCGGCCTCGACCCAGCCCGGCCGGCGGCGGCCGCCCGCGCCTTGCCCGGTCGGCCACGCGCGCGCCGCCGCCCGCCCGCCCGCCACTGCCCGCGCGCCGGCGGCCGGCCGCGACGACTTCCGCCCAGCGCGGCAGCCCGAACCGCCCGCGCGCTTTGCCCCCGCCTCGGTCGGCCGCCCGGCCACGCGCCCCGCCGCGCAGCGCGCCCGGCAGGCCACCCTCGCGCCGGCCGCCGCCCGCCCGTGGTGCCGCCCGGCCACGCCGCCGCCGCCGGCTGGCCGCCGCCGCTGGCCCGCCGCCCGCGACGCCGCCCGACCGGCGGCCGGCCGCCGCGCTCGCCATGACGCGCCGCCCGGCGGGCCGCCGCCGCCTGCGCCCGCTGCGCTGCCCCCTCGCCGTTATCGCCCGCTCGGCCTTTCGGCTCGAGAGACGCCACTCGCCCGCTCGACGGCCGGCGCCCACCCCGCCCGCTTGTCCGCCGCCGCGCCCCGCCTCCACCCGCCCGCCTGTCCGCCCGGCGCAGCGCCGCCGCGCCATCGCTGTCGCCGACGCCACCCCGCCCTCCCGGACCCTCGCGACGCCCACCGGCGTTGGAGAAGGTATATTCGTCTCTTTTATATTCGTTTAAAGTTATTTCATCGATTTTATATTATTTGCATATGATATATATATTTTATTTTCACTGCCGTTGTATGTAACGTTAGAATTTAGGGTTTGTGTCAAACAAGAGAGCATAGGCGTCACCCGTTCGGGAACGGCACATCTCACATTTGCTTGTGAGGTGCGCGTTCGGAATTGTCCAACAGATTTTGGATGTACCGAGAATGTTGGTTGTTGCATAGGGCACGTGGACGCGAGCGATCCGAACGTGATTTCGCCACATAACCTGTTGTTCTCCGACGCACCAAAGATCGGCGTGCGTTTGGAGAACAATGAGTTATCTTCCGAAATTTCGTTCGGTTCAGAAAGCGCACGTCACAGTCGCATGCAATAGCCTCCATTCTTGGGTGGGTTTAGGACAAATCTTTCCTAATAGGTTGTCTTTGTCACCTAAGCCACGGTCGTACGTTGACATTGTTTCATTTGTTTAGCTTTGATCATGGGTGACGATCGAAGGGCAATGTATGACGGATGGAGGAGTGATGGGGGCACTCAAGGAATGGGGGGAGATCACGGATGCTTTCTTGAAGCAAGCATTATTTGGAGGAGTGAATATGTGTATTGCCCGTGTACCCTCTGCGAGAATAACGGCTACTACAGAGAAGGATATAGTGCAAGATCACATTTGCAAAAACGGGTTCATGCCTAACTATTTGGTGTGGCACCGTCATGGAGAGGCCGCAGGCGTGCTATCGAGGCGTAAGAGATTTGGACCATGTGGAGGATCACGACCGGATGGAAGACATCTTTGGATGATCTTGGCGGGGGTGAATTTAACTCCGGGAGGGGTCACACCGGAGGAGGTTAAGGAATTCTATAGGCTACTTGACGCTCGGACGAGAAGGCGCATGACTTGACCAATGTGACATCCCGCAGCGTTTACGGCTTATGTCGATGAAGTCGAAGTTCAACTTTTCGAACAAATGCTTCAACGCTTTGCTTGAACTAATGAATGATGTCCTTCCGCCTAACCACAAGATGCCAAAGGATTTGTACCAATCGAAAAAGTTGATGGCCGGCCTCGGGATGAATTACCAGAAGATTGATGTGTGCGAGAATAATTGCATGTTGTTCTGGAAGGATCATGACAACGATACCCATTGTATGCATTGCGGTAGGTGCAGATTCGTTGAGGTGGTAGATGAGGAAGGGGTATCAGTGACTACAAAGGTCGCGACTAAACAGCTTCGGTACATGTCGATCACGGATAGGCTTAAACGGCTGTACATGTCAAAAGAAACAGCGAAACATATGAGGTGGCACAAAGAAGGTAAACGTGAGGACCAAGACCCGGATATGATGGTCCATCCGTCTGATGGCGAGGCATGGCAGGCATTAGACCGATTCGATCCTGCATTTGCAAGCGACCCTAGGAGTGTCCGTCTTGGTTTGTCCACGGACGGTTTCACACCTTTCAGCACAAGCGCTAGCCCCTACTCTTGTTGGCCGGTCTTCATCATGCCATACAATCTTCCACCTGAGATTTGCTTGAAAGAGGGGTTCATATTCCTTGCTCTTGTCATTCCAGGTCCTAAGCATCCAGGGAAGAATCTCAATGTGTTCATGCGGCCCTTAATTGATGAGCTGAAGAAGTTGTGGCGAGGGGAAAAGGCATACGACAGCGTTGGTGGCAGAGAGTTTACCTTACGAGCCGCATACCTGTGGTCGGTCCATGATTTGTTGGCATATGGCATTTGGGCCGGCTGGTGTGTTCATGGTCGCCTGTGTTGTCCAATTTGTATGGCTGACTCTGATGCATTCAGGCTCACGCACGGTAAAAAGATCACATTCTTCGATTGCCACCGACGATGGCTTCCGGCGAGGCACCCTTTTAGGAACGACGCCAAAGCATTTCGAAAAGGACAGAAAGTTAAAAAAGGGCCCCCGAAGCGACTCACAGGAGAGGAGATAGCTGAGTGGCATAGTCGGCTTGTATGATCTACGGAAGTGGGTTTCACGGCTATGGAAAGGAGCACAATGGACTCATATTTCTTTTCTTTGGGAGCTGCTTACTTGAAAGCTTTGATTCTGCCGCATAACATAGATTTGATGCACCAAGAGCGCAATGTGGCAGAAAGCATCATAAGCATGGTGTTTGATGTAACCGACAAAACAAAGGATAACGTGAGTGCTAGGAAAGACATGGGTGATCATTGTGCTAGGCCGTGGCTCGAGGTTAAAGTTGGTTTAAATGGGAATGAGAGCCGCCACGAGCTCCATAATGTGAAGCCGTAAGACCGTAAAGCAGATTTTGAGGTGGTTGAAAACTCTAAAGTTTCCGACCGCTATGCATCTAACATAAAACGGGCTGTGAATGTCAGCACCGGTAAGCTAAATGGGCTAAAGAGTCATGATTACCATATTATCATGGAAAGACTTGTTCCGGTAATGTTTCGTGGCTATTTTGATAATGAGTTGTGGAGGATGTTGGCCGAGCTCAGTTACTTCTATAGGCGATATGCGGTAAGGAAATCTCTAAGACGTTGATGCGAAGTTAGAGAAGGGAATTCCATTGCTTGTATGCAAGTTGGAAAAACTTTCCCACCTGGTTTTATGAATGTGATGCAACACCGCTTGGTGCATCTACCTTGGGAAGCGAAGGTTGGAGGTCCCTGCATTCGGATGGATGTATAGTCAGGAAAGGGAGTTGAAAAAGCTTAGAGCTACAGTGCGCAACAAGGCAAGGGTAGAGGGGTGTATCGCAGAGGCTTATGCAAGTAAAGAGATCACAAACTTCTCAACAAAGTATTTCGCACGCAAGCACAACGTGAATGTCCATAAGAATCGGTATCGTGCCGCGGAAGAAGAACCGTTGAGCGAACTTAAGCTTTTTCAATGCAAGGGTCAACCTGTTGGGTCGTACACTGCACACCATGTTGAGTATGAGGAGTGGAACATGGCCATGCTTTACATGTTCACTAACATGGTAGAAGTTGAAATTTTTTTTGAGTAAGTGACTTTCTGAATTATGATTTGAACATTTCAGTGTAGTGTCCTTTTTAACCCGAGAATAAATGACGCAGAGTATTTGACAAAGAAAATTGGAAGTCAACTCGACAACCCACAACTAAGCAATTGGATAACCTACGTCGTGATGGGTTGAAAGGCGGCCCAAGCTTCGTGCAACGGTTCCGTCAGCATGTAATTTGACTATTTATTCATTTTTCTAAAATGAATTGTTGTAGTAACTTAATATTAGACTAACAGTGATGAATGTTGATATATAGTGTATGCGTGATGCCTCCGTCCATGAGGATCTCCGACAGCTCTCACATGGTGATGTGACGGCAAGGAGCTATAGCCGCTGTGATGTGAACGGGTTCCGTTTTCGAACAGTGAAATTAGAAGCTAGCCGTCCACTTGCGGCCACTTCAAACAATGGAGTAGTCACAACGCCATCCGATTCCAATGGCGATATATTAGACTACTACGGTGTTGTACAAAACATAATTGAGTATACCTTTGGGGTGGCAAAGATCCAAGGTCGTGTTTTTGATTGCCATTGGTTCGATCCACACAACGGCACACGTGTCGATGACTTTGGGATGGTGGAGGTGAAGCACGATTCATGCTTCAGGACCATATCAATAACATCGTGCTTGCACATCGAAGTTGAGCAGTGTACTACCGAGCTATCCTCACCGTAGCTTGAAGGCTTGGTGGGTTGTATTTAAAGTTAACCTCAAGTATACCCTCCGGGATGTTTCGTATGTGGCAAGTAACGAGAGGATGATGTGGGTGATGTATATCAAGAAGAAGCTATAGGGATTCTTTCCTTGTCTCCGACGGGCAGGACTCGATCAATTACCTACCGATGCCACAGACGTAATAACAGATGAACCCGCCCGTCACGAAACGCCTCGAAGTCGTCAAGAAGGATTGCACGTCTTCAAGCACGCCTCAATGAAATACGAGTCGCATGACGCATTCCGACGCCGACGACTTTTGATATGTATATTTTGTAAGATTATTGTTGCCTCGCTCATTTTACAAGTCATTGTTGTCTCCTTCATTTTTTACATGTTATAGTTGTCTCATTCTTTTTGCAAGTTATTTAAAATTATTTGTAAACTCGCATACTAACTCTTGTCAAATTTGAGCAGATGAGTATGTTCAGCATCAAAGTTGACAAGCTTAAAGGCAAGTTCGGTGGTCGTCCTCCGGAAGGTCGAGGAGCAAGGGTTACGATGGTCGGGACTCGACGGCGGGCAGCGCCATATTTGCTGGGCGCGCAGATTAGATTAGGCGGCAGAGCAGCCCAGAGGTGCTTCGATGAGCGAGCACGAACAGCGCGAGAGCAGCCACGGGAGGAGGCGGCGGTAGGGGTTGCGAGAGGAGGCGGTTGGGATGTGAGCATGACGACATGGCGAGGCGGACGACGAGGAGGTCGTTGGGGGTGGTGGCGATGGGACAACAGATCTGATCAGACGCCGAGGCCGAGGCGTGGCGCAGATGCAGAGTTGGAGGCGACCTTAGAGCCGATTGAAGAGGCGGGTCTTCTTGGGTACCATCGTATATGTGTAGTATTGGATTATCTTTTAATCTCCATATTTACATTGTAATGTCTATGAACTAATTATTTGCATTTGAGTTTAGTAAAACCGTCTCGGTTCGTCGAGATGCAACCCGCCGATAGGAGGTTGATAGAGGTACGGGGAGCAGTAATGATTATATCTTCTCTTTTAGCATTAGCTAGGTGACAACTTATTGTTTTGATGCATCTTTGTCTTGTATTTTGTTGTAGGCACCTTTGGAAAGAGCCGGGTTGGTGGGACGGGCCACATTACAAAGGTTAACGCCGTCCGGGAGCCCTTGGCGGTACTACTACCTGGCATGGTTGAGTCGGTGAGGAAAGATTCGCGCCCACTGGCTGGAAGCACCGGGCGTTGAAGGAGAACGTGGAAGGAGGCGAAGACAACCAAACATGTCAGGGCGCAGTGTGGGCTGGCTTCTGGGTGAGTTTGCGTTATGTATTTACTCTATTTGAGTATTGCTTTAAATGTAAGTACAATTTGACAGTGTGTGATTATATGCAGGAGAGGTTCCGCCTTGAGAACGAAGACGATTACAACGCTTTGAAGAAGGCCAAAAGTGTCTTCAACAGGGTGGCACAAAAGGTTGTCGGAGATTCATTCAAAGAATGCACGATTCAAGTTGTCATCAATTTTACAAGAGGGTGAAGAAGGTGAACATGAGAAGAGGACCGAGGCGAGGAGGATACACTGACATGAACAAGAGTATCTCCATAGCTCGGTCGATTGGATAATGAAGGACATGGAGGCTTGGAGGTGGATGTCTGCAGTCTGGGGGTGGAGGATTTTCAAGAAAAATCAAATAGAAATCGAGGGAATGGAAGAAGTAGATTGGGGAAGCACAAGTACTGGTATGCAGACGGACACATTGGCCTAGAGCAACGCATGGTAAGTATCGGTATTATAATTGTTAGTGAATTTGTCACTATGTTTACAACTTTTCATCGTAGGAGGTCGAAGTGGGAGTACTCCCACTTTTGTGGAAGTTTACATCCGGGGGCACCAAGGCGAGGATCCACAGAACCCGGATGTGTTGTGCGACGACGAGGCTAGTGAGAGGATGGTAAGTTGTAACATCCCAAAAATTTGGCTTATAATTTCGCTCATATGCTTTTTGGTGATTTTCTGAATTTATTGGATTTTTTTTTCCAGAAATTAATTGAATTGAATTTAATTAAGTATATTGAACCTTTTGTGAAAACTAAATATATATAGATAAAGTTAATATAAAGTTTTACCAAAAATATTTTATTTGTGCTCGAGAATGTCTCAAAGTATTTATGAGAATTTTCAGGATTTTTCCCGATATTTTAATTGCTTAAAGTAGATTAATCTAATTTCGGAATTATTTTAAATCAAAAGCTTTTGAAAATCGAGTGAAGCGATCGGGCGAAGCCCGATCGCGCGCGTGTCTTGACCCATCGGCGTGCGGCCCGATCGGCTGCGTCAGCTGCCGCCTCGCGGCGTCGTTGGATGAAGATCGGACGACCGTCTCCTTTCGCGAAACCCTAGCGCGCCGGCCGTTGGATTGAGATCGGCGGTCGGGATCGTTTAGCGTTGTTTTGGTAAGTTTAGATCTCGCCGTTGATTTTGGAAAGAGCGGATCGGATCGTATCGCCGGATCTAATCACGGTCGCTCGTTACCGTCGGACCATTATCGACCGCCGTCTCCGATTCGGTTTTCCGAATCCGTCGCCGCTTGCCGTCGCCGCCGCGTGATTTAGGGTTGCCGTTTTAGCGCGCATGCCGAGGCTATAAAAGCCGCAGCCCGCACACCGAGGTTCCTCATCCCAGAGCGCATCCGCCAGTGCTAGCCTTCGCCGTTGAGTCACCGCCGTTTAGCCCCGAGAGCTCGCCGTAGTTTTCTAGCGCCGCCGCTCGTTTTCTCGCCGTTCCGCCGTCGTCAAGCCGCCGTTCGACGTGTGGGTTCCAGTTTCGGGTTCGCCACGTCGAGCCGCACCGGAGCAGCTACCTCTTCGTCGCCGGCAGGAGCCAGAACGCCGTCTGGGTCGTCGTCGTCCTCGTCTCCGGGAACTCAGCGCCGCCGCGACATCGCCGTGCTTCGGAGCTTCGCACAGCCGTCGGATCTCCAGCGGACCATCCAGATCGAGCCACGTCGCTTCGTCTGCAGTAAAACAGCTCGGGTAAGCGTGACCGTTGGATCAGGGTTGTTCGGGTGAGATCGCGCCGCGTGTGCAGTAGAGCGTTAGCCGTCAGATCGTCGCGCGAGATCGCGCGCCAGCGTGTCGAGCATCGGCACGCGCGCGTCGCAGACCAATCGATCGCGCGGCCGCGTGTCGGGCGCGTGGTGCGAGGCGCCGTGGGCCGCGTCCACGGTGGACCAGAGGCGGTTCCGTGGACCGAGTCCATGGACCAGGCGACGTGTCAGCGCCTGATTGGTCCGAGTCAGGGCTGACGTCAGCGTTGCGCAATAAAATCTTTTCCAATAGAAAAATAATTCAGAAAAATCAGAAATTCTATTTTCTGTATTTTCAGTATTTATTCAAACTTCAAAAGGCTATATCTTTTGCATTTTAACTCGGATTTGAGTGTTTCAAATTTCTAAAAATTTGTAAAATCAAGATCTATTTATTGGTGAATTTTATTTTATTTTGGAGTTTGGTTGCTCTCTGGTTTGGTGTTTATTTGCTATTTTGGCATCGTTTCGCGTAGACGTTGAACTGCTCGGTGATCCGGAAGAAGATTCGTCGCTCCAAGACCCAAGCTCAGATCAAGACCAGCACCTACTCCAAGGCAAGTTGTGCTTTGATCATGTTGCACCTAATTTTCACCAAATTACTATTTTGTCTTTTAAACTTTATGCATGATATTTTATGTGTATAAATGATTTCAATTAATCTGGGAATTAGATAATATGCCTATTTGAATTAAACCATACCTTGTCAATTATATGCCATGATCTATTTGTCACCCTAGGATGTGGAATTGTAGTTGATAATCAACATGGGCTAGTTAGATCGTCATAGATTGCTTAGCCATGCCACGTCATCACATGTGTCCGAATGTCGATACTTAATCTTGACTAATGGAATATGGAACAATGTTTATGAATTGGTGTGTCATGTGTTGTCACACAATGATATCAAGTTGTCGTGGCGAGGAGGTCACACATCGGGATTGAAATGTTGATGGCATGTGGTGCTTGGTAATCAACTGGGGTGGTAATGATTTTAGATTGAGGCAAGTGGCAAGGGGCAGTGTGCCAAGGTGGGCCAGGTTTGGCAGGGGTATGTGGAAGTCTTGCCTTAATCACCTTAAGGACTTAACCTTGCAAGCCTTTGACCGAGTCTCTCTTGCAACCACATGTCCGAATGGGACAACCCTAGTGAATAATTTGTGAAACCTAGATTTCGGTACTGTCGTGGTGAATAGTGAGTCCCGGTTACGGTTTAACTCACATGGCGCAAGAGGGGGGCCCTGTTGTGGTGGTTTAACCCTTCAGTGTTGAAACCTTAGCGAGCAGTACTGGGTCTAGGTGTAGCATTGTAAAGGCTTTGTTATGATCACTCGCCTTGGTGGTGTTTGGTTGTATCGTGTGGGTAAAGTGCATAACCTCTGCAGAGTGTACAATCTATTCGAATAGCCGTGCTCACGGTATTGGGCAATGCTCGGGAATTACAGTTAAGGGTTAGACTTTTGTTAAACAAAAACTTGTTGGGATGGCAAGGTGCCATGGAAAGTGGAAAATTAATTTAGGATTGGAAACTTGGTGTATTTGAAATCTGAATTTATTAATTCTGTATTTGTTTCTTGCTTTCCAATCTATTTATTGTATTCTTGTTAAATGTCGCTTTATTGCAAAAATACCCTTACTAGCCATTCCTTTGGATTAAGCCAAACATATAGAATATTAGACTTGCATTATTTTGCACAACTTGTTGAGTGCTTTATGTACTCACCCCATCAACAACAACTTGTAAGAGGAAGAATCTACGCGATCATGGATGAGGATTATTTGGATGCGAATGCTTAGGGTCCGAGCCTCGTCGGTTGCTCGTGGTGAATCTGGAGCGCCAACTGCGTTTATTCTATTTCATTGCTTCTCATTGATACTCTTTTTAAGCCCCGTGAGGCATTATTCATGTAAGACAACAGATTATTATTAATTAATGAAGTTTATGCTATATTTATTGTGTGTGACTATGATAGCATCTATGTTGAGCCTGTGTGCACTAGCGTGATCCTGGACTAGTGCGGTATACACAGAGGGTCCGGATTTGCAAATTCGGGTCCCGACATAAGTATAAATGACACAATATGTTTTGTGCAAATTTACATCCAGGAGCACCAAAATGCTGTTTTGTAGGCGTCATATGCGGAACAAATGACACAACGTCATGGGGCGGAGGTTGATTGGAGGGCCGCACCGGTCGATGTGGAAGCGTTGTACCACGCTGGAGGGGGCCTAAAGCATGGGAGGTTCGTTAATAAAACTGATTTTATTTGTTTTCGCTCTACTAAGGGAAAAAAAATTGCATGGTCACATTTCAAAGATATATCGTTTGTAGGTGGGCCATGGGGATGGAGTTGTGGAATGCGATCGTCCTCCACGAGGCTCGGTTTCCTCAGGAGTGCTCGCTCGTCGAGGTCCGCACGGAAGCACAAGCGCACGAGGAGGCTCGTGAAGCGCGAGAGGAGGCTCGTCAAGCACGAGAAGAGTCTCGTCAAGCACGAGAGGAAGCTCGCGAGGCCGAGAAGACTCGAATACATGAAAATGTATCTGCAAGTACAATCTCAACTTTGAACAAAGCGCTCAAGTTTACATTTGTGATTGAAACCTAACAAACAATCTATATGCAAAGAATCTGTCACAATCTCTTGGACCTAACGTGCAGTGTTTAGCCTCTGCTCGCAGTAAAGATACTTGAGTTCATTACTCTTTAATTCACTTAGCTCGTAAAATCACGAATTCACAAACTGGACTATTATGTCATAGGGCTCCCAGCCACCTCCCTTCTACATGTTTTCTCCGCACATGCAGCCACCACCACAAGGAGAAGCATCACAGGGTGCTCGGCCTCCCGGCGTCCTTCATAAACCCTCTTTGGGATGCGTGCACCACCCCTAGGAGATGCACCTCAGGTTATATGATATTCTCATGCATTCTTTATTTTCAAAAAACTCTATTATGTGTACTTCATATCACAAACTATGATCCACAGAGCTCCCAGCCTCCTCCTCCTTTCTACATGTTCAATCCACAGTGCACCACCTTCTACAGGAGAGGCACATGCAGTAAAGACGGATCGGTTCAATTCGTTATTTAAAATTTGAATGAATGATTTATATGTGGCATGATGTACCTGTCTATGCCTTACAGGGCTCCCAGCCTCCAAACCCGTTCTACATGTACCCACCACCTATGCCAAGCCAAGGAATGCCTATGTACTTCAACCAGTGGGCCTGCAGCCACCTCAGACAACACCACATGTATGGATGTCGAAAATATTATAAGTTTGCGACACGAGCTAAGTTTGTCAATTCTTGTACAAATTGCCGTTTTGGATGTGTGATTGATTATCTAAGGATCTGCTAGAATGTCTCCTTCTGGTTTGAGAGATTGGTATATATATTATAACTGCAAATGTTTCTTTGTCTGCTGAGTGGATGTCCTATTTACTAGAGAGGTCATGTCGAAATTTTGTACATTTCAATGACTTAGTTTTAAGCCGGTTTGAAAGAGTTGAAAGGTTGGTTTCAGTCTTTTAGTAGAGGTAGTAGGTTTGGTGTCTCATTTGTTAATTTTTCGTTAGCTTGAACTTTGTTGTGGAGTTTGATTACTTGGTGAGCTACCTACCCCATCCCTTCATTTCTCTTGCTCAAATTTAGAAACATATGCTTCCGTAGGAACTTTAGTTCATTCTTTGAATATGAGATTACATATGCTTCATTGAATATGAGATTACGTGTGCAGCGGATGGACATATACTTCCGTAGGAAATCTAGTTCATTCTTTTAGTATATATCAATCTTAGTAATCTGTTGCAAAAGTGATAATTTTTGTTGAAATGCACAACTGAGTCGATTTTAGGATATTTAGGCAACTCTTTCTTAAACCTTGCACAAATCATCTCAATGTTCATACTTGGAAAGGTTAACTTGTGTGCTTATGAAAGTTCATTACTGTGCTCATGTAGATAAGTGATGGTTTACCAAATTATGAACCCGTTACGTGCTATTTGATTTTTTCTTTCTGTCAATAACTTTTTGATTTCGAACCTTATATTGTGCTGACTTCTTGGAATTGAAAAGTTATCTTAAGACAACTTGTTCAATTGTGAACTTATGTTTTAAATGCTTCATATGGCATCCTTGTAGAATGTTGTTTGCCCATGTACAATCTGATTGTTTATCCTTGTAGAATGCTTTATATTTGTACTTCGTATATTGAACTCTTAAAATGACTACCAAAACTCTTATTGCTTCTTTGAACTATTTTCACTGTTTGTTATCTTTTGAATACTCAGTGATGCAATTGGGGTCTTTGGAAGTTGAATTAAATAATTGTAGTTGTAATCTTGGCCTTATGTTAATACTAGAGAGTATTACTTTGATACTTCATTGAATATGAGATTGATGTTCATATGATTATTGCAGCATATCTTGACTAGCTCGTACGTGTAGTTCTTATATATAATACCTATTCTTGTTTAGCTTGACTGTCATATTGATATTCTCATATTGTGTCTTGGTTGAATAGTACTATTGATATTCTCATATTGACATTCATGTGAATCCAAGATAATGTTACTTGTAGCACAACCTAAGTTAATCTTGAACTTGCAGGTTTCTAGGTCACGCCCTCCAGCACGTTCTAACGACGACATCATAGAAGACATCTTCAACAGCGCCGACGGTGGTGGTAGTGCCCACAACTCCAACAACCCCGAGGCATGAATTCCATTGTGAGCTCGATTGGTGTATAACTGTTGTATTTTATAACTTGTTGTGATGGATACGTTGTGATCGACTTATTGTGATGGACTTATTTTAATGGACTGTGGATTGTATCTATTGTGGTTGTAATGTGTTGTACGTCATTGCGTAGTTTACAAATTGCCGTTGGATGTGTGATTGGATTATCTAAGGATCTGCTAGAATGTCTCCTTCTGGTTTGAGAGATTGATATATATATTATAACTGCAAATGTTTTTTTGTCACGAGTGGATGTCCTATTTACAAGAGAGGTCATGCGAAATTTTGTACATTCGGAGACTTAGTTTTAAGCGTTTTGAAGAGTTAAAAGGTTGGTTTGATATTTTAGTAATCGTAATAGGTTTGGTGTCTCGTTTGTTAATTATTCGCTCGCTTCAACTTCATTGTGGAGTTTGTCTTTTGTGTTCTGCTTCGATCGATTTGAACAAAATAGATGATCTTATTTATTCTTCGCTTAGCAATTTTTAGTTTCAATTTTCTTTTGCCTTTTCTTTTCTTCTTTAGATGTTATATGTATTGAGTGCGATACATATATATATAAAATACATACATTTGGATATATATACATATATGTATTGAGTGCGATACATATATATATATATAAACCATTTGATATATATACATTTTTTTGTAAAATGGCGATTAAATTGTGGTTGAAAAAACCCACGAATTTAATCGATTAAATTAGTGGTTTGAAAAACCCACGAATTTAATCGATTAAATTCGTGTTTTTTTCATTACAATTTAATGATTAAATTCGTGGGTTTTTTCACCACAATTTAATTGATTAAATTCGTGGTTTTTTAGCCCACAATTTAATCGATAAATTCGTGGGTTTTTAAACCCACGAATTTAACTCGAAACCCAATTAAATTCGTGGGCTTAGTAGAAATCACGAATTTAACTTAAATTCGTGGGTACCCACGAATTTAATTAATTAATTTCGTCGAGTTAAATTCGTGAACTAAATTCGACGGTTTGCTCACGAATTTAAGTTAAATTCGTGGGTTTTAGCTTAAATTCGTGGGTTTTTGGCCCACGAATTTTTCCCTGATTCTTGTAGTGACTTGAAGAACTCTCCACAGCTCCATGGCATAGCCACCCTGTCTTGACTCGAAGGACTGGAAGATCGGCATCTATTCAAAACAAAATTTTGAATAAGATCTCCACCAAACTAAGAACGAAAAGAAGGTAATTTAGCAAGGATGAGAGTAGGACGATGAGATAAGCCAAGAGTTTCATATTAGTCAATTTTACGTTTTCTTTAGAAAATAATTTTGGACACTCCTAAGAGATACCAACTACCTAGGGCCAAGACCTATAGTCGAGTATGGCTCGATACCACCTCTGTCGGGACCCGAATTTGCAAATTCGGACCCTCTGTGTATACCGCACTAGTCCAGATCACGCTAGTGCACAGAGCTCAACATAGATGCTATCATAGTCACACACAATGAAATATAGCATAAACTTCATTAATTAATAATAACTGTTGTCTTACATGAATAATGCCTCACAGGCTAAAAAGAGTATCAATGAGAAGCAATGAAATAGAATAAACGATGGCGCTCCATTCGCCACGAGCAACCGACGAGGCTCGGACCTAAGCATTCGCATCCAAGTAATCCTCCTCCATGAATGGTATAGATTCCTCTTCTTACGAAGTTGTTGTTGTTGGGGTGAGTACATAAAGCACTCAACAAGTTGTGCACAACAATGCAAGTCTAATATTTTATATGCTTGGCTTAATCCAAAGGAATGGCTAGTAAGGGTATTTTGCAATAAAGCGAGATTTAACAAGAATACAATAAATAGATTGGAAAGCATAAAACAAATACAAGAATTAATAAATTCAAGATTTCAAATACACCAAGTTTCCAATCCTAAATTAATTTTCCACTTTCCATGGCACCTTGCCATCCCAACAAGTTTTTGTTTAACAAAAGTCTAACCCTTAATTGTAATTCCCGAGCATTGCCCAATACCGTGAGCACGGCTATTCGAATAGATTGTACACTCTGCAGAGGTTATGCACTTTACCCACACGATACAACCAAACACCACCAAGGCGAGTGATCATAACAAAGCCTTTATAATGCTACACCTAGACCCAAGATCGCCGCTAAGGTTTCAACATGAAGGGTTAAACCACCACAACAGGCCCCCTCTTGCGCCATGTGAGTTAAACCGTAACCGGGACTCACTATTCACCACGACAAGATCAAGTCTAGGTTTCACAAATTATTCACTAGGTCTGTCCCATTCCGGACATGTGGTTGCAAGAGAGACTCAGTCAAAGGCTTGCAAGGTTAAGTCCTTAAAGTGATTAAGGCAAGACTTCCACATACCCCCGCCAAACTCGCCCACCTTGGCACACCGCCTTGCCACTTGCCTCAATCTAAAATCATTACCACCCCGGTTGATTACCAAGCACCACATGCCATCAACATTTCAATCCCGATGTGTGACCTCCTCGCCACGACAACTTGATATCATTGTGTGACAACACATGACACACCAATTCATAAACATTGTTCCATATTCCATTAGTCAAGATTAAGTATCGACATTCGGACACATGTGATGACGTGGCATGGCTAAGCAATCTATGACGATCTAACTAGCCCATGTTGATTATCAACTATAATTCCACATCCTAGGGTGACAAATAGATCATGGCATATAATTGACAAGGTATGGTTTAATTCAAATAGGCATATTATCTAATTCCCAAATTAATTGAAATCATTTATACACATAAAATATCATGCATAAAGTTTAAAAGACAAAATAGCGATTTGGTGAAAATTAGGTGCAACATGATCAAAGCACAACTTGCCTTGGAGTAGGTGCTGGTCTTGATCTGAGTTTGGGTCTTGGAGCGACGAATCTTCCTCCGGATCACCGAGCAGTTCAACGTCTACGCGAAACGATGCCAAAATAGCAAATAAACACCAAACCAGAGAGCAAACAAACTCCAAAAATAAAATAAAATTCACCAATAAATAGATATTGATTTTACAATTTTTTAGAAATTTGAATCACTCAAATCCGAGTTAAAATGCAAAAGATATAGCCTTTTGAAGTTTGAATAAATACTGAAAATACAGAAAATAGAATTTCTGATTTTTCTGAATTATTTTTCTATTGGAAAAGATCTTTATTGCGCAACGCTGACGTCAGCCCTGACTCGGACCAATCAGGCGCTGACACGTCGCCTGGTCCATGGACTCGGTCCACGGAACCGCCTCTGGTCCACCGTGGACGCGGCCCACGGCGCCTCGCACCACGCGCCCGACACGCTACAAGATCGATTCGTCGGCGCGCGCCGCGTGCCGATGCTCGACACGCGCGCGCATCTGCGCGACGATCCGACGGCCACCGATCTACCCCTACGTGGCTCAATCCCGATCGTCTATTCGGATCTAACGATTAGAAATTTACCCGAGCGAAACACCATGAAGAAGCGACGTGGCTTGATCTGGACGGTCGGCGAAGATCCAACGGATG
Source organism: Otatea glauca (assembly GCA_036346275.1). Taxonomy (NCBI): domain Eukaryota; kingdom Viridiplantae; phylum Streptophyta; class Magnoliopsida; order Poales; family Poaceae; genus Otatea; species Otatea glauca. The sequence goes on from CM070725.1 coordinate 40,272,174, forward strand.
CGTGGCTTCGAGACACGGCGGCGGGCTTGCACCGAGCGGAGGAAGACGACCACCCGAACGGCGTTCGACGCGACTCGGCGAGAAGAAAGGCGACTCGACGCGACACGACGCGAGGAACTTCGGATCCGAACCGATTCGGCGGGAGGATGCTCGACGGCGGCGGAATGGCGCAAAAACTCACGCGGCAGACCGCAAAGAACTACGGCGAGCTCCGAGCGATGATGGCGTGAAAACAGCGAAGAGGCTAGAGCCACCGGTCGCGCAAGGAACGAGGAACATCGGAGCGCGGTGCGGCTTTATAGCCTCGGCATGCGCGCAGGAAGGAAACCCTAAATCACGCGGCGGCGGGCAGAAGCGGCGGATTCGAACCGAATCGGAGACGACGATCGAGACCGTCCGATCCAAGATGAGCCGCCAAGATTAGATCGAGCGATACGATCCGATCCGCTCTTCCCAAATCCAACGGACGAGATCTAAACTTACCAAAACAACGCTGGTTTATCCCGACCACTTGATCTCGATCCCACGGCTCGCAAAGACTAGGGTTTCGCGAAGGAGGCGACCATCCGATCTTCATCCAACGGTCACTGCAGCGGCGTGCGAAGCGAGCTAACGGGCGCGACAAAGAATGGTCACAAGACACACAAGATCTTTGGGCTTGGCCCAAGATCGTTCACTCGATTTTCAAAAGCTTTTTGATTTAAAATAATTCTCGAAATTAGATTAATCTATTTTAAGTAATTAAAATATCATGAAAAATCCCAGAAAATTCTCATAAATATTTTGAGACATTCTGAGCTCAAATAAAATATTTTTGGTAAAACTTTATATTAACTTTATCCATATATATTTAGTTTTCACCAAAGGTTCAATATACTTAATTAAAATAAATTTAGATAATTTCTGGAAAAATCCAATAAATTCAGAAAATCACAAAAATGCACGTGAGCGAAATTATAAGCCAAATTTTTGGATGTTACAGTCAATCATGCAACCACATGTCTGGTATGGGACAGCCTAACTGATTAATTTGCAATGTCTTAACTTTGGTACTATCTTGGTCGGTGTGAGTTCCCGAGTTATGGTGTAATTCACATGGCGCAAGAGGGGGCCCTGGATGTGGTAACCAGTCCCACCTGTGTTGAAACCTTAGCGATTGGTACCGGGTTAAGCCAGAGCATTATAAAGGCTTTGTCATGATTTCTCCGCCAACACACCAAAGGAAGTGTGTTAATTGCATGGCACCAAGAGACGATCATGTCGTGTGGGTAAAGTGCATAACCTCTGTAGAGTGAAAAACTGTTCGAATAGCCGTGCTCACGGAATTGAGCAATGCTCGGGAATTACAGTCAAGGGTTAGACTTTTGTTAAACAAAACTTATTGGGATGGCAGGATGCCATAGAAAGTGGAGATTGACTTAGGATTGGAAACTTGGTTTACTTGAGAAATGCTGAATCTATCTATTACTGATATTTTTTTTACAGTCTTTACAATCTATTTATTGTATTTATTCATAAATGTTGCTTTGTTGCAAAATAGCCATGATAGCCTATCCTTTGGAACGAGCCTTGCATATATTTATGTTAGAATTGCATTATGTGCACAACTTGTTGAGTGCTTTATGTACTCACCCTTGCCAACAACAACATCACCAGTTGAGGAGTCTACATCAATGCTGGAGGAGAGGTTCCAGAAGGAGACGAATGTTTAGGGCGCAAGCCTTGTCAGTTGCCTGTGGTATACTGAGGAGTTGTCTATATTTTCATTCCGCTGCAGTTTAATATGTTATTCAGCCTCGCGAGGCATAGTCATGTAAGTTGACCATAAGGTCATTCAACTAGTAGTATTTAAATATGATGTCTTTTATAATATCTTCGCTATGTATGATTGTGATATTTACTGATGTTGAGCCTGTATGCACTAGCGTGATCCCGAACTAGTGCAGTATACACAGAGGGTCCGGATTTGCATATTCGGGTCCCGACAAGTACGTCTAGTATACAGGAAAGTTTGGATATGCTGTGAAGATCACGCGACGATGGACTCCTCATCGGCTATGATCCGGTACACCAAACTGACTACGACTTGACTTGGAGCAAGGCTACCTCGACTATATAAGACCGAGGGTAGGTGTCCTCAAGGAGAGGAAAAATCAAGAGAAGAGAAGACTTGTTTGGGCCTTTGCGCAGAGCAACCAAGAGTCGGCGACCCGAGCTTCGTCAACCTCTAACCCTAGTTTAGCCTTAGCCTAGGTTCAATCTTCCTTGTAACTAAGGCTAAACACATTGCTCTATATTCCATACACCATATACACATATCATTCGTACAGGAAGTAGGGTATTACTCCGCCAGGGGGCCTGAATCTGTCTACATCGTGCGCTCTAATTTCATGCTTGACTTTGCTAAGTCGAAAGTACCCGAAGTTTTAAATTTATTGTCGATTATCAACCTTTGACGACAATAATTACTACACAGTGTACAGCTAGTTGCCTTTGATACAAACCTGTAACAGCCCGAAAATGAAGAACAGTATATAATAAAATGGAAATGAATATTTTTGATTTAAACATATTTGTTTCTGAATTTTCTTGACATTATTGGTTTTATTGGATTTTCTAGAATTTATGTTTTGTATGAAAAGTCCAACAAATGGAATTACTAAATGGAAAATGGTGAGAAGGTAGAAGTAAAAAGTAAAAATAAGAAAAATTACCATTTGACCATGACAAATCTGGTAAACCAGTAAAAATACTTAGTAAAAATCTTTAGTGCTGTTTTGGAGCAAAAATAAATATCTTAATTCTTTCTCTTTGACTAAAAACAGTAAAGCCCGAATTAATTAAAAATAATAGAAATTTATCAGGAGTCCCAAAAATAACCAAAGAACCCTTAGGTCAGTAGTTACATCTGGTAAAAATCTCAGCAATTTATCATGTAGGCAAAGCCTCCTAAAAATTCAGAAACAGAGACTATTAAGAACAAGAAATCTTCATGTCAGAATTTTTATAAAATATTCACTTGAGTTATTGACTTGAAATTTTTATGGTGACATCCATGTGACAAGATGAACCTCCCCAAAAAGTTTGGAAAATAATTAATAATTTTACACCTTCAAATAAATAGAATACCGAAATAATATTTCTGTACCAGTCCACAGTGTCAGAATTCTTATAAAATAACCATAATGTATTTTACTCTGAAAATTTAAATGGACGTCTTGAACTACCAGAGAAACCCAGTAAAAAAGTTTGGAAAATTTTCAAAGTGATTTGACGGTGGTTTTAATGCCCACATGGATCTGTCCGAAGCAGAGCTTATCTTCTAATTCGCTCTCTCCCTCTGACATGCGGGCCCGGGCACTACAGTGGCTTGGTGAGCTGGTGAGGGGCGTGGACCGTTTTACTCACTGCCTGGTGGGGCCGGACCCACTCGTCAGTCTCCCCCTTCGCTCTCTTTTCCTTTTTCCTCTCTCCCTCGCTCGAGACGAGCCCGACTCGCGAGACTTCACCGACTCCTCACGCATCTCAGCGATTTCGCGCCGACCTGAGCTGCTGGTCGCTGCCACGCCAAGCCTCGGAGTCCCGTGCCATACTGCCCATCCGCGTCACTTCCTGGCCGGTGAAGCTTGCGCCATTTCGCCGAGCGGTCAAAACCGAACCACCACAACTCCTCGCCTGTTCAAACGCTGAGCTGCCACTTTCCGGCTATAAATACCATAGGGTGTCGCCTTGAGGTCCTCTTCTTCCTTGCTCAATCCTCGACCAAACGCCGAACCAAAACCGTGTTCTTCGCTATTTTGGCTGGAACCCGAAAAGGGGGGGAGAATCAAATCGAGCTCAACCGTGAGTAATCTTTCCAAATTGATGGCTTCTAGAGCTTCCTCATGAGCTGGTGAACTCATCCCACTCGTTCCTTTTTGTTCATCTTGCCCGCAGCTCCGCCGCACCGGGCGCCCTTCTTCTCCAACTCCGGCGCGCGGTGGCGAGCTCCTCGGCCAAACTCCGCCCGACCAACCGGTAAATGGAACCCACTAACTCCATCGATGCTCTCAATGCTACCCATTCGACCCATGTCGCCGCCGTCCTTGCACTCGGCGAGCCGCCATTTCACGCCGCATGAGCTCGGTGGAGCCGTATCTCGGCCGATTCCGAGCCACAAAACTAGCCTCTAGGATCGCCGGATGCGAGAAGCTCTCCCTGCTACCGATTCATCGTCTCCGGCCGTGAATCGCCGCCGGCGAGCTTCGGCTCCGCCCCTCTGTTTTGTGTGAATGGCGAGTGGGACCCGCGAGTCAGCCTCACGTGTCGCCGCGCCCCTCACGCGATCCATCGCGCCAGTCCCATCGGTCACCGTGTGTCTCGGTGCCATACCGAACGGAAAGCGCTTTCCCAAAAGGAAAACGATATTCCGTAAATGGCAAAATCCTAATTTCTAGTATTTTCAAAACCCTAGCACTTTCACTTGCACATATCTTTCGTGATTTAAATTTCAAATTGAATGAAACAAATTTCTAAATTCATGAAAAATTCCGTAGATTCAGAAAATGCAAAAATATTTTGAAGACCATCTCTGGGAAATTTTGAAATTCAAATTTGAATTAAAAGGCTAGAGATATGCTCTATACAAAATTTCTGTAAATAAATTTGGAAATTTATGAAACTAATTTTTCTAGAATTTTTATATTACCAGGAATCCAGATATATAAGGATATTTAATTTTCATGCTTATATGAATTACTTTTTATTTAGGCTTTGTTTCCAATACACTAGCAATTCAAATATGTATACTAAGATTAAAAGAAATATAAAAGGAACAAAAGTTTAATTATAAATAGCAGGATGGCAGTAGCATAGTTAAGTTTGATTAAGTAGGAATTTTGGGTTGAATTAACTCTAAAACATGTAATCATTATTGTTAATGCACTCACACATATATATGTATATATATGTGCTTTGTAGGTTAAATAGCTAAAATCAGTTTATTTGATTCAAGCCATAAACAACCTAACAACTTAGCTTGATAAAGAATTCGTAGTTAATAAATTTGTATCACCAGAACCTTCTCAAAAATCAAGAATAAATCTATTAGCTAGCTACCAGTTATAAATTATTTAAAATCCTTTTCTATGCAAATCACTTAGGGTTAAGTGTTTAGCGTAACCCTTAATTAGTGTCTAATTCTTTTAATTCAAATAATTTTAGCATCTATAATTCGAAGTCATAAATACTAGAATTCACAATTTTAGCCTCTTGAATTCGTAAATCCCAAGCATTTAATCTGTAAAAGAAACCATGTTGATCATTTCACAAAAGTATTAACGTTCCAGATGTACAATTAATTACTTCGTGAAATCTTAAAAATCATAATTTTTTAATCCTCAAAAGGATAACCCTGTTTTCTACAGTTATTCTTTATTTGACTTACTGTCTGTCTTCTTTTCGCCCTTTCTGAATTTGGATATTTACTATTTTCCCGCTTGATCGTCGTGTAGAGTCCGACGTCCTCGAGGAGGAAGACGACGCCATCGCCGATCCAGATCATGAGTTAGACAGCGAGCTGCAAGGCAAGCACCCCCTTGAACATGTTGAGCCTAGTAATTCACCTATTTTATGTTGTTTTTGCTTATGTACAGTGCATCCGGATAGTTCTCCCTAAAACTGCTAATTTGGGTTAGAACAGTAGTTAATCCTGTAAATTATGGTTTGCCTCAATCTGTACGAACATGAGAACCTTGTAAGCCTTAGCTGGAAAAGCTAGACATGCTTAATGTCATTTTGGGTATAATCTTTGGTATAGAATATCGCTCAAAGTCAGAGATCGTACTTTCAATCTTTTCAACAAATGTATGATCCTCATTTGGGAAATGTTCTTGGTACCTTGATTAAAACCCAAAATAAAACTATGGTTTTGATGCGGCGATTAATGGCAGAGTCGGAGGTGCAGAGGATTTGCACGTAGTTAGGGTGGAGTATCGCCCGTGTCGGATTAAGGACCGAGCAATGGGACGCTATAGATCCAAGAATTTCGTACAACCACGAGGGTTGGTATGGGACAGTCTTAGCCTATTAAGTTGTTTAGGTGTGGCTTTGCATCTAAGGAAGGCGGAGTATCGCATGTGCATTCCGCTTTGGTTTGTCTGTAGGGGTTTCTACATACCAATACAACGGTGTACGCCTGGCCGTGAACAGAAACGTGGTGTTGGGTGTAAAGTGAAAGGATCCACGTCTTGGGTGAGTGTTTCTGTTTTCATGGCGAGGGTCAAACGTCCCGGGCTGGTTCAAAGCCACATCTAGATAATGTAACGGCTCTGTATGATCTCCTTGCCGACACACCAAAGGAAGTGTGTAAATTGGCCTGGCAAAAGAGGTTGATCATTCCTTGTGGGTAAAGCTGTACACCTCTGCAGAGTGTAAAACTAATCGATTAGCCGTGTCCACGGTTATGGACGCTTGGTGAAGTCATTCCAATGTTAGAATGTTTTGGTACTTTTCTGGAAAAACTGGGTTTAAAAAGGAAATCGTTTTGCACATAGCTTTTTGGGTCAAAGGACAGACTCCGGGGATCTATGCAGTCGGGTAGACTGGGTTGAAGGACTTGGATATTTGCTTATCGCTTTATGTTTCAAATGCTCATTTGAAAATACGGTGTTTTCAATTTATTATATTATATTCTTAAAATGTTTATGCAACTGCAAAATAACCATTAACCTGCCTTGATTAGCTTTGCATAATTACTTAAATGCATCTGCCAAACACTATAAGTCTTGCTGAGTACCAAAGTACTCAATCTTGCATCTGCTGTCTCAGAGGACGAAGCCTGCGAAGCGCCCGACGACTTTTACTTTCACGCAGGGTGCGGGACGTTTGGCGATGAGTTTCCCTAGGTTTGCCAAGTCAGTTGCCTGAGGGTTAGCGGGCAAACCACGTGGCTTTTGGAGTTTTAATTTCCTCTATTTTTCCGCTATTGTAAGAATTTAACTCTGTATAATTATTACTGCTTGTAATATATGCCTGTCAAATATTTATCTTGTGGTTGTGATATGAATGTTGTAAACATGTGAGTGCTAGTCACTGATCATTGGACTAGTACGGTAATCACATGGAGGTTCCTGTTTGCAAAAACGGGGTCTCACAGAACCATATTTCCCCTTTCCTAATTGTTGTATCATTGACCAATAACAACTCTACTACCGAATCACAAGCAGGTGGTTACTGTAGGTATGGTCATATGGGTAAGTATTGCTGTTTCCAATAAATAACATGTACTGGAGTACGGATTACTCATGCTACTAATGCTACTACTTTGCTTTTCCTCTTGTTTCACATGTCGACACATGGAAATTTTGCCCTGGCTCTTTCTTGGAATGAGACAGAGACCTAATCATCTAATTGCTTAGCACAAGATTTGAACCTGATCTGTATGCCTTGTGTTCTGCATTTTGCTCCCCCTCTGTTTCGTGCGCTGTTAAAGGGCAAAAGGCTGAAGGGATCTAGGCTTCTAGCCCAACTAAAAACTTTTCTATAGTTTTTGGTGGTCCTTGACTTCGTACAAGCACATCGAAAAGAAAATTCTGCGGCTGGACGAGATCATTCTTGTCGGTCTCGCTTTCCATCGAGTAATCACTAATCAGCTTCTCTAGCTAGCTTTCCCATTCACGTTATGGTAGGCCCATACATCGACCTCGGCCCTCCATGCATTGTGATGCAAAAAAAAGACATGGATGCTATTGCTACGTACAAACCGACCTAAGCTATTCCCTTCGATCACATATGGTTATTGTATTAGACGCTCTTCGAAACACAACTTTAAATACTAATTTTTATTATAATATATTTATAAAACTCAATAAAATTACAATAATATGAAAGTATTTTTCAAGACAAATCTACAAATATGTTTTTTATATATTCAATTTAAATATTTTTAAAATATTGATAGTTAAATTTTAAAAGGTTACCTGCATTTATATCTAAAACAACAATTATTTGTGGCTAAAGGAAGTATTAGCCAAAAGCAAGCCCATGCATGACCAACGTGCTGCCGCAACCATAGTTCAAAATCCCGGCGAAATTTGAAGGGTTTACTGTTCTAGCCCGATTTGTTTTATTTTTTTCGTAAATAGCCGTTGAGCCGAGAAAATCATAGAAATAGCCCCTAAACAGTAAATTTCTACGGACGTAGAGCGCTGAATTTTGTTTTTAATGGGTTTCCAGTGGTTTCAGTCCGTTGGATTTTTTTTCATTTTTTCGATGGGCGAAATAGTATTTTTTATTTTCCAGCAGACGCGTCGCACGGAAGTTTTTTGAAAAAATCTTTCTAGTGGTTGGGGACCGTTGGATTTGGCCTTTTTTTTTTTTTACTTTTTCGGTTTGGTTGTTTTCCGCTCGCTAAAATAGCAGATTTTACTTCTCGCTAAAAAATTTAAGCACATCGATTCCGTTGGAAGGAAGTAAAAAAATATTTTGTAGTGGATAGCATGGACTGCGAATTTTTTTAGTGTAGTAGCCCTTTTCGTATAATTTTTTCGAAAATAGTTATGGTCGCGACGAAATTCCGAAAATTCAATGGACTTAGTGTGCAATATTATGTGAAACGGATGGGGCCAGTGAGATTCTTGTTTTGCGCGGTTTCGACGCATTGGATTTTTTTTGCGTTGTTGAAAATTTGCCCTGGTTGTCTGTTTGTCCCGAAAATGGTTGTTTTCGCGGCGCGCTACAAATTTGTTTATGTTTTGCTGCGCATGGTGAATTTTTTAATGAAAAATTGGATAATTTACTGTAGTAGCCCTCTAAACTCAGTTTTTTTTCGAAAATGGCTGCTGTCACGATGAAATTGTATAAAAGGCCACGTAATATGCAAATTCAGCGTTAGGGTACCGCTAGTTTTTTTAATTTATTTACAGTGGTTAGAGAGAGCTGAAAATTAGTATATGTTTTTTCGCCTGGTTAGAAATTCGTTATTTAATTTCCAGCTACCAGAGCCCACTAAATTTTTTTTGCCATTTCCAACGCTTGATAATTTCTGCATTGTTTTTGGCTCTTGAAATTATCCAACGGTTTTGGTGCGCTGGAAATTGTGGGCGTCGAAGGGGCATTTTGAGTGGTTTTGCAAAATAGCCGGTAAATTGTATATTCGTACCAAAACTGCTGGAAATGCCCCTTCGGGGCCCACAATTCCCAGCGCACCAAAACCACTAGATAATTTCCAGAGCAAAAAAAACGAAGAAATTATCAAGCGCTCGAAATGGCAAAAAAAAATTCAGAGGGCTCCAATCGCTGAAAATTAAATAACGAATTTCTAACCGGGCAGAAAAATATATACTAATTTTTAGCTCTACCTAACCGCTGTAAATAAATTAAAAACAAAATTCAACGGTACCCTACCGCTGAATTTGCATATTACGTGGCCATTTATACAATTTCATCGGGACGACAGCCATTTTTGGAAGAACAGAAACTGAGTTCAGAGGGCTACTACAGTAAATTCTCCAATTATTCATGCAATTTTTCATTAAAAAATTCACCATGCGCGGCAAAACATAAAAAAATTTGTAGCGCGTCGCAAAAACAACTATTTTCGGGACAAACAGACACCGAGTGCAAATTTTCAACCGCACAAAAAAAAAATACAGCGCGTCTCAACCGCGCAAAACAAGAATCTCGCCAACCCCATCCGCTTCAAATAATATTGCGCTAAGTCTTCTGAATTTTCTGAATTTCGTCGCGATCATAGCTATTTTCAAGAAAAATTATACAAAAAAAGGCTACTACACTAAAACAAATTCGCAGTTGACGATATTCGCTGCAAAATATTTTTTTACTTCCTTACAACGCAATCGATCTGCTTAAGTTTTTTAGCGAGAAGAAACGTCTGCTATTTTAGCGAGCGGAAAACAACCAAACCGAAAAAGTAAGAAAAAAAAGGCTAAATCTAGCGGTCCCCAACCGTTGGAAAGACTTTTTCAAAAAACTTACACGCTGCTGCGTCCGCTGGAAAATAAAAAGATTGTTCGCTACCAGAAAAAATGGAAAACAAGAATGAAAAAAATCAAGCGGACTAGAAAGGCTGGAAACCCATTAAAAAAATTTCCAATGCTCCACGTCCACAGAAATTTACTGTTTAGGGGCTATTTCTGTGATTTCTCGAATCAACGGCTATTTACGAAAAAAATAGAACAAACCGGGCTAGAATAGTAAACTCTTCGCGAAATTTCGCCCAAGATTTCGGATTTCTGCCAGGACGAGATTCAAAATCCCGGCTGGATAAAAAAACTGAAATTTCTACAGCAATTTCGAAAATTTTGGCAAATTTCAACAAAATCTCGGGTATTTCAACCGAATTTTGACTTTTGAGGACCGGATTTGGGTCAATAACCTCCAAGAATGTCGTCTTCAATGAAATTTTTTTGAAAGACCAAAATAAAAATAGCAGAAATACTATCACATTTTTATAAAATGTACAAGCTTAATCATACTCTAAAAAATTTATGGTACTATCTTTGGCAGTCTATGATCATATATAATTTTTTGTAAAAGAATTGAACTTAATTTGTTATATTTAAAATTTCAAAAAAAAAGAATGAACATAACAGAGACAGTCATCATACATAATTTTTTTTCAAAAGAATTCAACTTTATTTGTTTTATTTAAAATTCAAAAACAGAATGAACATAATTGTGACTGTAAGCGTGTCAAAATTTTATAAATTCACTCGAATGTGATCACAATCCATAATTTTTAGAAAAGCTTAACAATTGTCTCAGCATTATTCTCTAAAAGTTTCAAAAATTGTAAACTTGTTTTGATTGCTCAATTAAATATACGAAAGGAATACATGTAGCATTATAAGACTTTTATCAGGACAGTAGCACTGTCACAATTTTTAAAAATTCATCAAACTTGATCATTATCTGGAAATTTTATGGGAACATGGTTTGAACCATTTTTCATTCGATTGAACTTTGCCGGTCAGCCTTCAGTAGTACTGTCCGAATTTTTGAAAATTCCTCACACTTGAGCATCATCTGAATGTTATTGATGTGTGAGGACAAGCCAAAAAAAGTTTCATAATTTTCTAACGTGATTTGCATGATTTTTCATTCGTTTGAAATTTGTCGGTCAGCCTTTTATCATGATACTAGAACTATCATAATTTGTAAAAATTCCTTAGGTTTGATCATCATCTGAAATTTTTATGGGAATATTAAATGATGTATAAGGACCATCCACAAAAATTTTCAAATTGTTTTAACGTCGGTTCGACTATTTTCACTTAGTTGAATTTTGCTGGGATTTCGGCAATTTCGGAAAATGTGATGCAAAAAATTCTATATTTCAAATTTTATTTTTGTCAAATTTCATCCGAAATTTCGAATTTCATCTATGAACAAAAACAAAATTTCAAACCTCCGCAACACAAGCAAATCATCACATACATATGTAGTACACTATGGTATATGGCCGAATGCAAGTGAAGTGGCCAAGCTAGCTAGGTAAATTAGGTCTAGTCTGTAGAGTTGTAGCTGCGTCGCTTGCTCCCTATAACTACAACTACACCGAGCTAGGTAGCTAGGCAGGAGAAGGGTCCTTGGCATGGCGTACGTACGTGCTCCTTGCAACCGAGGGCTACGCTCGCTGGTTACCGGATGCTAGGACCTGCATGTATGGTCGACAAATCTGCAGCGCAGGACTAGCTAGCTAGCAGCATGATCGTGTGAAATAGTGCAGTACTGATGTGGCAAGGTGATGTTAGCACAAATTTTGTCTTGTGGTCTTGTCATACATATGTGACAGTTTTGTTTTGTCTTGTGGCGTACTGCCCTAGGAGACATGCATGCAATGCGATGCAACAGTCAACGAGCAGTACGTACTGATAGTACGATACAAAATAGGGAAAAAAAATACGATTGGTAGTACAGAAAATATATGTAATATCGGTTTTGCTATTTTTTTTCTTGTCTTATTTCATTTTGTCACTATTTCGTCAGCACGCATTTTGTTTTTGTCACCCGTCAAATTTTCTGTCGAGTCAAATTGAACGTTAAGAAATATGCAAAAATAATATAAAAATCGAAGGAATACAAAAATACAGAAAGTTTAGGAACCACTTTTGAACAAAAATTTAAAATTGCACAAAAGTTTTACATCAAGAAATGGTTAGCAATGTTCTATTCAAGTTGAGTTGAGGAAGATTCAAACATTTTCCATAATGTAATTTTTTGAGAAATGTTCCTAGTGTTTTTTAATAAGATTTTATAAAAAAAAATTGTTAAAAAGGAATCCCTAAATTTTTCTATATTTGTTGGGGTTTTTTCTTTTTTCTATGATTTATTGTATTTTTATGATATTTTTGCATACTTCTTAACAGTCAAACACATCGACTTGACAGGAAATTTGACTGAGTGGCAAAAAATAAAAGTGCACTAACGAAAGAGTGGCAAAAATAAAATATGGACTAACGGAAGAGCGGAAAAAACAAAATGAGCAAAGAAAAAGTGACAAAACTGATATTACACAAATTTTCAGTGGTATCAACAAAATTGTTTCTACAAAATATATCCTTTCTTAACTAAAAGTTCACCAAAACAAAATAGCATTTTTTTTATATACATATGCTGGCAGCTGGCCTCGAGCTCTACAAAAAGTTGAAAAAAAAATGGAGATACTCACGTACGTACGGACAAACAGATGAATACCAGGACAAGAAACCGACGTACAGACCATGTCAAGAACACAAATGTATGTCCCGTTGAATTGGTAACTAAAACCCGTGCTGCGTTCTGAAATCTCTATCTTTATGGAAGATCAAAGGAGATCTCCCTAGGCCAAAGAGAGAATCTCACGGGAATTAGGGAAACTGCATGCATAAGCTACGATGAAGGAGATGTTGTGATGAGCACACAACTAATCACCTACGGCCCAGGTTCAAAATCCCGACGAAATTTTAACAATTTGGCTGAGATTTTGGATGGGAAAGATTCCAAATCCCAATGAAATAACAAAATTTGAATGCTATATTATTTTCGAAAATCCCGCCGAAATTACAGGTATTTTGATCGAAATTCATATTTTTTTTGGATTGGTTTTTAGTGCTGTTTGACCGGATTTGGCACCAATTGTTTTTAGAATTACAATGTCATTTACGAGGAATACAAGTAAAAAGTTTGCAATAAACTCAACAAAAGACTTTAGCTCAGCTGGCTCTTGTAGAGCGGACGGAGCCCTGAAGCCAAGGTCTCTGGTTCGAATATCCTGAGCGTGACAATTTTTTCAGCAAAAATTCCCAAAATCTATACTCCTTTATAATACACCTAAGCAATTTTTTCTACGTCCACCCTAAATAATACACCTCATTAGAGATGGCCCAATGTTCGTACACCCAGCAAAATGACACCAGAAACTTGCATTCATTAAAATGAACGTCTCAGATCTTTCCTCAGCTTTATTCATCCACATCCGATGGCCATTATTTAGTGTGTCTAATCATCCCTGTGGCCCAAAAAAGACCTCCCCCATCTACATATTTGAAAGGAGAGCGAATCAAACAAGAAAATAAAGAAGGAGGATCCGCATGCAAGGAAACCAGGCTTAAATTTTTTACTTGCCAAAATTGTACGTACTACATATTTGGAAGGAGGGTGAATCAAACAAGAAAATAAACAGGGAGGATTCGCACGCAAGTAAACAAGACTTGAATTTTTTATTGTCCTGGCATTGTGATCGTATTTTTTTCCGAATATGACCCTTTTCGAGACTTTTTTACGGATCTAGCCCCATAGAGCCTAATTTCAGCGCATGGAGAGCGCTGAATTTTTGTTTTTATTTTTTATCTAAGGAACCAACGGTCTGTGAGTGCTGCTTAATTTTTTTCAATTTTTTCTCGCGGAATCAAGGGCCGGCGAGCACTGTTTAATTTTTATATTTTTTTTCTTGCGGATCCAGCGGTCGACGAGCGCAGTTTATTTTTCAATATTTTTCCGAAATCATCCCTATGGCCCACAACAGACCTTCCCTCACCTCCAGCATCAACAAGGAAAAGGAAACAAACGTCTTGGAATCAAGGAAAAGGAAACAAACGTCTTAGAATCATGGAAAAGGAAACAAATATCCTGAAAAAGGAAAAGACCATACATTACGTGCTGGGAAAAGGAAACCGGGAGATGGGGCAGCGCTACCGCGAAAACGCAGGTCTGCAATGGCTCCACGGTCACCATCGGTGGCTTTGCCGACGTGGCGAGGTTGCTGGTCACGACCGACGCATGCGCCATGCGTCTCTCGCAAATTTATAATTTAAATTTTTTGAAAATAATTTTATTAAGTATAAAATAATCTAAAGTTTTTTTGAGAATTTTTCTAGAATTTTTTAACCTAATGTGCTATCTTTTCAAAAATTCTTCTATATTTAAAAAAATAAAGGCAACTCACCTGTAACTTCTTCTAGTCAGACTCAAACCGTAGAAGCTTCTTCTCTTCCTCCCTCCATTAAAGCAAGAAAGAAGCTCCAAAGCTCCATCAATCCCGCACCAAATCTCCTCTTTCCATCTATGGTGTTAATTCCCCAAATTTCGTGCTCTATTGCCAAAATTTCCTCCCAATCTAATTTGATCCCAAATTATGGTTTCCATAAATATGCTTGTTTCGGGGCTATAAAAGCCGGCGAGCTCTCCTCCACCCCATCGCATTGCGTAAATCCCCAAGCGCTCCCTCTTGTAAAGATCGCCGGATTTTGGAGGTAACCCAAACCATCACTGTCATCTTTCCCGGCGAAATTCATCGCAACCATGACTCCTCCCCCGCAGGCGCCGGTGTCGACGATCTCGCCGCACCAGTGCCGACCCAATGCGACCGGTCGGCACCCCTGGCCTTCCCTCCCCCTTGCGCTGGTCAAGCCCAGAGAGCACGCTGTGCTCTCTGTGGAAGCTGCAAAAAAAAAAACTAAAATCAGAAAATTCTTTTTTCTTTCTCTTTCTTGATTTAAAATCTTTTGGGAGCCCGTTTTCGCCCATTTGACTTCCATTTAGTTCCGTTTTTCTTTCTAAATTTATTTAAAATTCTAAATTTCTCTTTTATTATTAAGTGTTGTATTCATACTTATCTTCTCATTTAATTGATAAGCGGGTGTACTGTCGTTGTAGCGTTAGCACAGGCACTATACTAGTAATGAATAGGAAACCCACCATGAGACTCGAACCACGACCACATGGCACAACTAAGGGTGAAAATGAGTCGGATACGGGTGGATATTGCTCTTCTAGTATCCTAACACACATATTTTTTCTCGGATACGGGCTAGCCGGATACGGATATGAATCCAGATTATTCGGGATACAGATAGGGACAGATATGTGACGGATTCGGATCGAAAACAGATAAAGATATACGAATAATGTGCACATATATAGAGTAATTAATATATCTTGAATTAAACCATACGAGTACATGATCATAGTAGCAAGTTATACATCAATCAAACCCAATAGACATTATAGAAAGAATATGCTACTTTAAGATCAAATATAACCAACTAATCGTCAATATAAATGGGCTGCCATAGAAAAAATGTGATGAAATGGATTGAGTCTTGCTGATATCCGAATAGGAAAAATCCGAATATCCGAATAGAAAAAATCTGGACATCCGAATAGGAAAAATCGGGATATCCGGATCCCGTCCTGTATTTATCGGATATTGGCTGCTCTGTATCCGATTTCGGATCCAGATTCAAGTATCTAGATCCCGTCTGTTATCCAATTGGATAGTAAAATCTGGTCCCCGATCGGTCCTGAATCGGGCGGGAAATATCCGACCCATTTTCACCCCTAGCTACAGCCCACATACTATACCGGTTGAGCTAGGTGGCTTAGTCAGTACTCATGCTTTTTCCCAATTTTTCTAGCCTCAAAGACCATTTCACAGTGGGTTGAAAATGATCAAAATTTCGGAAATTTTTATTTCAAATTTACCATATTTCAATTTTGCTTTTTGAATTTTGTCCGAATTTCAGCTAAAAATCCAAAATCTCGTCGAAATTTCAGATTTTGGCAGCCTGTGAGATGTGACCCGAAACCGAAATTTGAAACCTTGTTTATGCCATCTTCTAAAGGCGATCGAGTGGCGAGATAGCGAATGATAAGGACTCTTGGGCAGTGGCGAAGCTTTGAAAAAAAATAGAAGGTGTGCTAAAAAAGTAGACTAAATTGAGATAAATATATTAATTAAATAGTTTGTGTTGTATTTTTATCGGTTCAAGGGTTACTAATAATACTTTACTATTTGAGAAATACGTGTACAACATTTGCTTACCAACTTTTATAAATATATGAACAAGTTAACACTAATCAATCAAACAAATCCGCTATTGTCCTCATTCAACCCATTTACACAGTTACAATTGACAAA
Source organism: Otatea glauca (assembly GCA_036346275.1). NCBI lineage: Eukaryota > Viridiplantae > Streptophyta > Magnoliopsida > Poales > Poaceae > Otatea > Otatea glauca. The sequence goes on from CM070725.1 coordinate 40,288,573, forward strand.
AAAAAATATAGATTAGGAGAGAGACTCATATTGTCTATTTGTTATTTTGGTCATCTCACATAGCCGATCAGGCACTTACTGACTCACGCAGCGTTACGTACCTTTCGTATTTGCCCGCCATCGCTACGGTGGGTTGCCCGTCACCGCACACCCATGCCCTCATTGGCTCCCCAGAATCCACTTTTCGTGACGCGCGTCAAGCAACCATGACTCGGTGGGCTGCTATATCCTCGCGAGGAGAGACGTTGAGTCGTGCCCTCTCTCTCGCTCTATAGTCTTTGCCTGCGTTTAGAGTTCGTGTCTAGTTGTGTAAGCAGCAAATGAAGTCACTAATTGCCAAATTAGACCTTTAATAAGCAGCAGCCTACTAAGCCACATAGTATATGAAGCAGTTCATCCACCTAGCAAAATTTATTTTTCCTCTAGCCATATTCGAGTGCATGTGTATTCGCTGTCGTTTTGTCAAAAATTAAACACGGATGCTAAAGTATCCAGTAACCGAAGGAAGCCCACCGCTGGCTACGCCCTGCTCGTGGACCCTTGGGGTATGCACGTAGCATGCAGCTGGTCCTGCACGTATGCAAAAGATGGCTCCATTTGTCTGGTGCTTTCCAGCTCGATCTATCGTCGTCTGATCACCTCAACTTCAAATCCAAAGGATTAATTAGTTACTCCGATTAATCAACTAGCTCTTCCAGGTTAATATATATATATATATATATAAACTACTGCATCTGCATGCATCGTCAGGACTCAGGATGCCATGAAGAAATGGCAGAGCCCTGTGACACACATCCTGAAGTTTGCTGCAACCAGTTCGGTGCCTCCTGCTGTCCTGCATTATGTCTCTCGTTGACGAGTCTCCACGAGCTGAGGCTAGCTAGCTAGCCCTCTCAAAGCGTCTCAATCTTTATGGGGGAAGACCAAAGCAGATCCACCATGCCTAAAGCGAGAATCTCATGGGAGTGAGTACTGAGTAGCATATATAACGTCCTGTACATGTAGTTGTGCGCATGCACCTCTGAATTTTTGAGAGGAGAGGGGGCGACTGAATGATTACTTATAAGATTCTCGCGCACTTGGGAGGACGGGGCATGTAGCCTGCCTGCAGCAGCTGGCGATTGAACGATCAAGCAGCGAACGATATGAATATGCCAATGATGATTGCTGCCGGCGGCATTGGCCTTTTCTCGCGAGAGGCATGCATGCGTTCCAGATCCCTCTGGCTCTCCCCGCCCATCATTATCCCAACCCATCCCATCCCATCCCCTCGCCATTAAACAAAACAAAACAGATTAATTAGACGCAACCGGACGAGCAGCTTACATGTAAGTACACTCTCTACCACCATGTATATATATGAAACAAAACAACAACAAGCAAAGCAGATGCTCATGAGTCATGAGAGTGTAAGCCATGGATGCTTTTCTTTTCGTGTATGTACTCGCTTTTTCGGTGAGCGGGACCATTAGGCCAGGGGCCATGGCTGCCTGCCTCCATGGCCCGCAGTAACAAAAGCCAACCGTTCCATTTTCTCGTAGGTTCTTGAAGTGATTACTAATTGACTTCCCCATCATGTGCTCATATGGTAGGGCCAGGGACTCGCTCAATATATGCATGGCTTCCCAAGATTATAGCTTAGCTAAACTAGACGCACACAATTAATGCGTACGCATATATATCTTACAGTGCATTGCATGGATGTGTAACATATATATGTTATGTGTGTACTTTGCGCTGTACTTTGCGAGTACGTACATGAATGTACATAATCCTGATCGATCGAGCACTGCAAAATCGTGCCTGAAATTAGCGCCTGTATCAGAGCTGAATTATGGCACTGCAAACCGCGGTTGGTGAGGAATCAAGGAGGAATGCATGTGAGGGTTGGACCTACCAAAGCTCCTACTGTTAACACCAAACATGCAGATCAAACAGTCGATCATGAGTGTTCCATACGTTTTGCCCCCCTCTCCCCTCTGCAAGAGTTTGTACGTACGTGCGTGCGTATATATATCTGGACAATATATTAGCATGCACTAGCTACATATGGTGCAGAGCTAGCTGCTGATCATCTTGTCAGGGCTGCTACATGCGAGGCCCATGCCGATATATACACACAAATGACAACTCACAAGCAAGTAGCTGATCGAACCTTATCGAGGGCAGGGCGACATGGCTGCTGATTGCATGTCCGGCTGGTAAGATCGATCGACTGCTTGCAGGAAAGCCTCCAAATCACCCCATTGAGACGTAACTGGACTTAGCTTGCAACTGTGCAGCTGCTGCTGATCCATGGTACAGTTGAGCTCAACTACATTGAAACTGATGTATCTGAGCAGGGCAATAGGTAGCTAACTTGACTGTAGATGCAGGGATGCGTAGTTATACATATATACATTCAGTAGAGAAGGCGTGTAGTACTTGTATAAATTACAAGCTAACCCATGGCTTTGCATGCTGGAAATCAGTTCATTAAAGCTAATGGCAAGTGATCATGAAGTGTAATCAGCAGAAAGCATGAGGCAGTACAGATTGGTACAAACTAAACCAGTAGTGTTATTATAGACAAAGTACAGTCGGCCTCGATCATACCGGTAATCAATTGACTGAGGAAATAAACTAGCAATGCAAAGCAGTCAATCTAATCATGCATGGCGCATGGTCGCATGGAGGTCGACCCTGCAGAGAGATTTAACAGGAAAGCAACCCCAATACGCTCGATCGAAGTGGATTCCTTTGGTTTGAAGCGAAGGGCAGCATGCTCGTCATGCATGAGCTTTATGTGTGTGTGGAACAGAAGCTGGGGAGAATAATTGCGTTAGCTCTTCTACCCCGGGTGGGTACTCATCACATTCCTTTTGGCATTACCAAACACATTGCACAGTGGCCTCCCCTTGTGTGGTGCCTGGTCGATCCATCAATTTACAGGTGGGACTCTCCATTAATTTTTGTTTTTCTTGCCCACACAACCAAAGCTCCAATGCATCTAGTTCGATTGACTTCAATTTGCTGGACCAGTTTTTGTTAAGCTGTGGATTTATATATGTCTAGAGGAATTGATCGACGCAGTACCTAATCAGTATAGGCAGAAGTGACTCTTGTGGTTGTCTTGCATTGTGAATGATACGTACAAAGTACAAGATTAATTTTGTGCTGTATTGTATGATTGTAAAAGAAAAAGTGGACCCAGTTCTGCAGTATAGTAGCTAGCTTAGTCTTTTAGGTAGATAGTTGGTGTGTGAAATTCAGTGCTACTATACGCTGGCACGGTCCTATCAGTTAACTGAAACCTTGTTGAACTACTGCAACTGAAGTTTTAATTAATCATGAAGGCCCATAGGGGCATTGAATAGATCACTCTCAAGGGGTATGTTTTGCAGCTGGATGGAGATCATGCCCTGATCCCCTCCTTGCTTGTTCTTCCTTGTATTGATCTTTTCCAAAACTTCTATGCTCGTGTCCTGATACAGTTATAAAGCAAGGGAACCCCACAAAATTCCTTAGCCTAACAATGGAACATTGTCCCCATGTCGTCCAAACCTATAGACAGCAGTCCAACCAGTCTGTATCCAATTATGTTGTAGACAGTTGTTAGAGTTGCCTTCTTCAACTTGTTAGTACTTCTACCTCATGCAAGCACAGACCTGGTCAAGCAAAAAGGCTAGGGTCTGAAAAAGGCAGTCAAACTCTTTTTTTTTTTGACACAACCATGTTCAGTCTATGCCTCTATGGTGACTTTTATGCAGACCAGTCTGACATATACCAGGGATAATCAAGTGTGAAATTTACAAGTTTTCCTGCTTGTGCGTTTTCCATCTGTTTTAGCTTGTTCCCCCATTTACCATGAGCAGCTTATCATGTACTAATGTTATGCAACAGTACACGAGCCTACTGTATCTGCATGTGTATTCATGCGTGCAGTAGTGAATTGTCGTTTCAAAATTCAGATTACGATGAGACATAACAAAATGAAGTGAAATACACATGCTATACATCCTCTATCGATCGTACGAGAGCAGGGGGCCGGGTGACTGTGTGACACTCTATTGGGTCTGTAACTCCCACCGATCTCTCATAATTCTCTGACCCTCTCAGTAACTGAGAGTCTTTGGAAAATCTTGTTAATCTGACGACTTCTTGAAGTACACTACTGCTGCATGTGAGTGTGACTACGCAAGCTTACATGCGCATTCGAGTCAGAAGATCTAAAAGAAGATTTATAGACTGCATTTCTGTCAATTTCTGGCCTATCTTACGGGCACCGCATTGTATTTCCTTTCTCCTTAACTCAATGGTGCGCAAAGCTTTTGCGCATTTTTCTCGAAAGTTTTCAGGCCTATCGTCTTAGGTTTCCTCAAGTGTTCGAACTCATGCACCTGAGGAGAAATATGTAATGTTTTAACAGAAGATAAAAACAAACTATACATAATTTTTTTCTCTCTTGATCAAAGAGGAAGCTCAGTACTGGTCCATCTAATGAGGAACTAGTCATCAATAGAATGCTAGCTACAATACCAAAGAGCACGTACATTATACATGTGTGGCCTGTACGTCTAAGCTAACACAGAGCAAAATGCAGGTATGTACTGCAAGAACCCAGCGCGAGCTCGAGCGTGCAAATAAAACCTCACATTTGGAGCCTTGCTATCAGGGTGCAAGGTACTACTACTTAACCGGCAATGCGTATGCATAGTACGTACGTACCTTATGTATTCCAAATGATTTAACAAATAACTAAACACTAATCAATTGATCTCATAATTAAGCGTCCAAACCAATCATTCCCATGCGCTAAGCAAGGCCTCTACCTGGAATCCTTTTAGGAAACATGACGAGCATTTGTTTAAGACCAGGAAAAGACCAATCAGGAGGCACGAAAAACAAAACCTGCAGAGAGACACAGCAATTTAACCTGAGAATGGACAGATTACTACTTTATCCATATATGTTTCTGCCTTGTGCAGGGTCGCTATGGTCTAAACACGTGAGGTGTCCTGTATAAAATAAAATACTACCTTTGATATTATCTTAACGTAAATTTTAATACCTCCTGAAAATGAGAATGGTAAAACTTCTCTGAAATACGCACCTTAACGTTGTACGAACGTTACGCACGAGCCATTGGTGTGCACTGTGCAGACCCCCATCTGAGGGAGCAGCGGTACCAAGGACAACGCCGTGTAGCGATGTCAGGTAGGCCGTAGGCGCCCTGTGGACTGCAAGCGCTTGCACAGCTACACACACCATAGACACAGGCAGCAACTGTTGTAGAAAGGGTCAATGATGCCACCGATTGAGTTATGGAGTATGAAACAAGTGTCTTCTACGCGGTGAATTTATGTTACTTTTGGCAAATTGTACCAAGTAGTAGTGTACTGGTTTAATTGGTTGATTCAGATCTCAGAACTAATCCTGAATTTTGACAGTTTCAGTTAAAATGTGATTAGATATATAATATAAAACTTGTAATTTTTTTATTGAGTTTCATGCCTTTTTGTGCTACAAGGAGTAGCAGTACTTGATTAGTACAGTGGCATCCAGATGTAAAATTAATGGCAATAAATAAAATATATTTGCTTGAAATCAAGTGCCTGATATTAACTACATATATGTCTTGTAGGAGTACTCCTCTTAATTACTCTCATTGGATTTGCTCCAAGACAGGAAGTGGGGATGCATGGGGTAAAAAGGATAGAGATACATTTACATTTTTTTTTTCAAAAAATAACATGAATGTCCTACTGTAGATCAACACCTAAATGTGCTCGTTTAGTCATGCATGGTTGCATTCAAGATCTATAGCAAATTATATCACAAACATGAAACTAAAAAACAATCGCTGTTCTTCGTAGGAAATAGATTGTAGATTCCATATACTACTGCATGAATCTAAATGCAAGGTTGCAGTACTCTCATTAATTCCGCCTCTCTTTCAACTCCTAGCATTATATTATTCGTCATATTGAAATTGAATCTGTCAATTTATTGCTAAGAGAGACAAATGATTGTGATGCACTGCACTGCTTGCAAATGCTAGACATCTTTTTTTTGGTTTCGATTATACTCATGAAATTTTCAGCACTATTCACCTTCAACAAAACACGATTACCCCATCATTGCATAAAAAATATCTTGATTTAGCTTGTTGAGGATATTTTCTACACTACCGGATTTGTAATAAATAAACAAAATAGTTAATATTTTCAGTATGCAAGTACCCTACCTCTCTATTTTTTTTTAAATCTCTACTCTAACAATACCTATTGCCCTTGTTTTTTTTGGCTAGGCAGTTGTTTTTTTAAAAAAAAGGATTGGTAGGAGCTCTGCCTTTCATTCAAAAGAAGGTAAGATGAATAATCCGAAGTTCATACAGCAATGGAGAACAAAGTCAAAAAGCAATTAGCAAGTGCTAAGGCACGAGATGATTATGTATCTCTATAGTTACACCACGTATACCGTCTTGCCTAAGAACAGCGGCTGTGGAAATAAGTTGCAGCGCAGTTGTTGGCTACGCAGTTGTATTTGTCACCGATATAGCTAACAATCAGCAAGCTTCCATCGAACACCATCATTTGTACAGAAGCTACACCCTCTCCCACCTACAAGAAAGCCCTTTTCCATTTATTTGAGTAGCCAGAGCCATACAAGACTTTTTACTTCATACCAAGAGGTACCAAAAGAGTAAATAATGAAGATACCAAAAGATATGCAAGAGTTTAAAAGTAATTTGATAGAACCTCGCAAGGACAGTAAAAACTCTAATACCCATATAGCCACCTCACCTGTGCTTCAATTGCAAAGCCACCAATTAAGTACAGGGACCCAATAAAACACCTACCAACTCCATCCCCTTCCTTTGGTGTTGTCTGTGCAGCAGCAAAGCCAAAAATAAACAACACTACTCCAAAGACCTTTTCCTTCCCCGGCCTCTCAATTCCTAGCTGTATCCACATCTCCCACTTTTGTTTATTCTTTACATCTCCGGCCTCCTCTACATAGCTAACTCCCTGCTTCCCGCTTATATAGAGATTTGTCAATTCTATTGATCCATTCCCATCACCCGGACTTGTGATCACAAGCAAGAACACACACAAATTGAGAAGACAGAAAAGGGGAAGGGAGGAGGGAGGTTTAATCCTTGCCTTTGGTTCAGGTGCCTTTGATCTAGTATCAAGAGATAGGAGTGAAGGTGTGTGCAGTGGCAACATGCTGAGTTCTTGCGCGCCGACGGCCGTGGCGTCTCCGGAGGCTGCCGCTGTGCCACCGGAGCCGTTCCGATCGCTGCAGATCGCCACGACCACGGTCACCACCAGCCCCGCCGCGAAGAAGAAGCGGCGGCCAGCCGGCACTCCTGGTAAGTGTAGTTGAGCACGCGCACATCCTTTTACGCCACCTACGTAAGGAAAAAAAGGAAATCTTTCGATTCTTCCATGTATATCTAGCTTGTGAGTCTCTTGTGACAATGGCGACGGTTGCGCGGCAGACCCGGACGCGGAGGTGGTGTCGCTATCGCCGCTGACGCTGCTGGAGTCGGACCGGTACGTGTGCGAGATCTGCAACCAGGGGTTCCAGCGCGACCAGAACCTGCAGATGCACCGGCGGCGGCACAAGGTGCCGTGGAAGCTGCTGAAGCGGGAGTCCGGTGAGGCGGCGCGGAAGCGGGTGTTCGTGTGCCCGGAGCCGACGTGCCTGCACCACGACCCCTCCCACGCGCTCGGCGACCTGGTCGGCATCAAGAAGCACTTCCGCCGCAAGCACAGCGGCCACCGCCAGTGGGCCTGCTCCCGCTGCTCCAAGGCCTACGCCGTGCACTCCGACTACAAGGCCCACCTCAAGACCTGCGGCACCCGCGGCCACACCTGCGACTGCGGCCGCGTCTTCTCCCGGTACGGTATACAATACTACCACTAGTCTGCCTCTGCCATTAACCAACCAACCATCAAATAGCTAGAGCACTGATCCCATTCCTATCCTATAGTGGTGTAATTAACATGAAAATTAGTCCAATCTTTTACTAGTAGAGATGGTGTTTCAGGGCAGCTTATATACACAACTTCTCCCCCGCGAAAGGCGTGATGATTTTGGGGAGAATTTTTGCTGTGCCACTTTGTATTTGTAGGCCAACACCTTTATGAGCTTATTGTCTAGCACCAAGGGGGAGTGGGAAAGAGATCCAATACAATTCTAAAATAAGACCGTAACGTAAATAGTTGCGTGCGATCCATTGAATTAAAAAGTAAGGTCTAGATCTTCTAAGAATACTGTATCAAACTCGTGAGATAACCGGAAGTGCTTAAAACACAGGAACCTATCCAGGGGAGGGAGACGGCAAGGGACGGAAAGGCACAATTCCCGAGGGCCTGGGATGCATGCATGTATGCATGTATGTTTGCATACGTCGTTTGTTGCTTCCGCATTTTTTTCTGCTGTCCTGGGACTGCCGGCCGGCTAGCTACTCCGGTTGGTTCTTCCTTCACCTTTGCAGGCCGCCATTGAATGCCTGCAACCAGGCGTAACCTTGGTTTCCACATATAATACAATACAGTGCAGTTCATTACAGCCGTTTCTTAGTCGCATCCACACATCGTACTCTATTTCTAGACGCGCGCTCTCACCTCTGGTAGCTGGATCTCTTTGTGCTGAGATGCATGCGCGCGCGGATTAGTAAGATTAGTACCACATCGCTTTTGAGTTCTGCGTGGGGTGTGTTCAAGTGGTCAGTGGTGGTAACATGACATGATGCGTCCCTGTGTGCAGGGTGGAGAGCTTTATAGAGCACCAGGACACGTGCAACGCCAGCCGGCTGCGGGGTGAGACGTCGTCCTCGCCGGTTCGCGGTGGTGGTGGAGGAGGTGGAGTGGGCATGGCGTCTGCTTCCACGTCGCAGCAGCGGCAGCAGCCGCAGCTACATGAGGCATCGCGGTCGCGGACGGCGTCCAGCGCCAGCCCGTCCAGCGAACTCGTGGTGAGCCCGGTGGCCTGGCCTGGCCCGGCAATTGCGAGCCCTATGGCCGCCGCTGCCGCCAACATCGCAGCATTCCACGGCCGGTTTGATCAGGCGCTGTCGCCGTGCGACCGCCACGGCGCCCACAACCTGGAGCTGCAGTTCATGCCGCCGCGCGGCAGCTGCTGCGCTGGAGGCGCTGTTCCCGCTGCCGCTGTCGCTGGGTACTGCGCTTCACTGCATGCGCCCGCTGTTCCCCAGCCGGGCGCCGAGGCGATGCGGTTGCAGCTGTCGATCGGGTTCGGCGCCGCACGCGATGACAGCAGCGAGGCGGCGGCGGCGGCGGCAACGAGGCTGAAGGAGGAGGCCCGGGAGCAGCTGCGTCTGGCGGTGGCCGAGAAGGCGGCGGCGGACGAGGCGCGGGCGCAGGCGAAGCGGCAGGCGGAGCTGGCCGAGCAGGAGCTGGCGGGCGCCCGGCGCATGCTGCAGCAGGCGCAGGTGGAGCTCAGCCGCGCCCACGTGCTCCGCGACCACTCCGTGCGCCGGATCAACGCCACGCTGCTGCAGATCACCTGCTACAGCTGCCGCCACAAGTTCCGGGCGAGGGCGGCCGCCATGAGCTCCGAGGTGGCCAGCTACGTCTCGTCCGTCGTCACCGAAGGCGGCGACGCCGAGGTCGACAACGACGACCACCAGCTCAACGCCCACAATCATCTGCCAAAAAGCCATCATACCAGGATGGACATCAACTAGCTATAGCTCAAATGATCGTTTCTCTCTCTCTCAGTTTGATCTCCTCCTAATTGTTTTACCAATGGGCGTGTATGTGCTGCATGGTAGTGTAATTAGATGCGGTCATGGGATCACTGATCACTAGCTATAGGCTCTAGAGCTAATTGCGACGTGCATGGAATCTTTCGGTTGTTTGCTTGCTATTGGATCTTCTTACAATAATATTTTGATCGATCAGGAGCATTTCGGCAGCCGTGCATGGAGAAACCGAGAGGATGCTCTTGGCAGTATTTTAGCTAACGTCTTAAGTCACTGAAATGACATCTTTGCTAGAAAAATTAGTACTTCAATCTTAGGTTTTTTCTTGTCACACTTTGCAGGGGTTATGAAGCTGGGAGCAGTGATCAAAAGGCAATGTTACAGTGTTTCTATGTAGGAGTAGTGCACGATCGAAATAATGGTTTAAGTAAAATGCTTGTAATTTGGAAGGACTTCGCGTATGGGGAACATTAACCTTAGTGGAAGAATCTGAGGGGACAGTGAAACTGGTGGGCACCGAGGGGCAAAGAAAAGCTCACTAGAGATAAAAGTTCAAAACTCCAAGCTCACTGTTGCTGCTCAGCAATGGCGTTAGTAGTCCAAAACAGCACGCGCACACGACCCCCTCTACAAACATAAATGATGAAATGTTTCTGTACATAATAATGGGCATGCAAACAGATGTAGACGCGTGGTATTCAGTGCCACAAGCTCTCCCCACTTCACTTTCTCGGTCACTCTCTCTCCATTTGTCTGTCCTGCTCTGTACCGTCACTGAAAGATACGCAGAAAGTATTACTGCTCGTGTCTGTGCCTGCATGTGTGCGTGGGAGGGAGGGACGGTACTGCCACAAGAGGGCACTGATGTCTGTGAAATCTGAAATCAATTGGGGCATGATTTGTGATGCATGCCAAATGTTTGTACTCGGTATGTGTTATTTTAGGTTTTCACATTTTCATGGAGTATATCTGCAAAACTGTACATATCTTTATTATATCTTTAGATAGTATATATGTCTTACTCTAGTTCAGTAAATGATATTAGAAATAAATAAAGGGAATGGATATAGAAAGAAAAAAAAAGAGTAAATTAAAAATCATCTCAAAATTGTAAAATAACATTTATTTATTTAGAAACAAAACTTTTGTACGATGAAATTTCATGCACGCAGGAGGTAGAGCTGGCGTATTCGTGGATGGATTGCTTGCACGTGATGTGCACTGAGAAGCTGCACTGAGGAATATGCTTTATGCAGTGATGTTTAGTGCATGTGCATAGGCTTCACTACTATATTGGTGCTACATTGTAAAGCTCTAGATCAACCCTTATATTGATCTTATGCCCGCCAGTACCATTATAATTAATCTGGCAGAATGTTACCTGAGATTTACTAAGTACTGTTCAGTAGATGTTTGGCCAAGTTTCAGCTTATATATAAAATAGATAAGGAAACTTATGGCTTATATATATACAAGAGTCTATGTCTTATTTAATACGTTAAATAAGGTTGAAAAGAAATTTCAAATTATAGAGGTGAGGAGCAAAAATAGGGTAGGGATTAATTCAAGCTGTAATACAATAATATATAAGTCAAAACCGGCGTAACAGGTTCCAAACTTGCTGCACAGTCCACATATATCATCAACTTTTAACGTAACTCCGCAAGTTCTATCTGAAACTAGGCCAAACATCCTTAGGATACTTCACTAGATAGAAAATGACTGCAAACATCACTGCATGCTTAATATTTGTTTTAGATATATGTGTATCACGAATTTCCTATTAAGGTTGTACTCACACGATCACGATGTGATAAGAGAGTACTGAAAGCTTGAAGCCATGCATGGCTTGCTTTTGTCCTGAAGGGAAAAGTTGGTAGACCACTAACTTTAAGGTACTATTGAATTTGCCACAAGTCCTAGGATCAAAATCCTATTAGACCACTAACTTTAAAAAAAAACGGTAGGAGCTCTACCATTCATTGAAGCACGAGAAGAAAAACAAGTTCTTACAAAAAGCTTAAGACAGAGAGTAACATGGTAAGAGGTAAAGATACTCTTAGGGAGAAATAAACACTACATCTCGCGTAAGAAAATTTGGCTGAAACTTGTGCCATTTTCATTTTTCTTCAAAATCCTTGAGGGTCATGTGCCATTTTCATTTTTCTTCAAAATCCTTGAGGGTCATCTTGTAAACCTCTGAATCTTCAAACACAGAATTGATTGAAAACACCGAGCTTCTTGTAGCATTGAGATAGCAGATCATCTAAAATTGAGCCAAACATTACCCCTATAAGACTAGTAGACCACTAACTTCAACTGTTACTCCTAAACTCTATGGTAACTGATCAAGAATATGCTTTAAAAAGAGAGAACAAGGACGCAACCGTGAAGAAGTCTGTAAGCAGGCAAAGGCAACCCTGCTCTACATGTTCTACACGACATTGGATACAATCCACTACGAGTATTTTAAGATCTCAGACGAGTACAATCTTCCAGGAAGTGTATGGTGTCCGTTGGCAGGCCAGCATGTGTTTTTTACTTTGCAGAGAATTTTTTGGGAACGAGACCAATTTAATTTGTGACTGCCTAGCTATATACCATCCAGTCCACTACTCTCCAATATCTCGATATATGGGTTCTCCTTTTCATGCTGACGATCAAATTCGGCATTGTCAGGTGTCAACGTCCAGCCTTGCGCTGCCAGAACATATATAGGTCGAGGAGGTCTTGGATCCTTTTCAGTATGATTAATTGGACCATCTATCTATCTATCATGCTTCAGAGTTCAGAGAGTACTTGAATTGCGTTATTGCGAAATGCTCCGGCCGGGCTGGCCCTTGACTTAGCCTGTCAGGTCCTGTGTAGCTCTCACTCATGGTTCCAAAAACTGTCGAAAACCGTATGTACCATTTCGGTTCGAAAAATGAAACCGTTCGGTTTACCGGTGAAGTTCAAATTCAGAAAATTTGAAAATAAAAATATCCAAAAATTCCCAAAAATTAGTATTAATAGCTTTATGACCTCTAGTGTGAATATTTTTTTTTTGAAAAAAAAACAAAGTTTGGAGACATTTTTGAGCCATTCAAAATGTAGATAATAGAAAAGCGAAAAAAAACAAAAGTATGTCAAGTAGCAATATTTACTTCAACATATTTTAGTAACAATATTTGTTCAATTATATTTAATAGCAATATTTGTTCAAGTATATCAAGTAGCAATATTTGTTTAAGTATATATGTCAAGTAGCAATATTTGTTCAATTATGTCAAGTAGCAATATTTGTTGAAGTATATTTAGTAGCAATATTTGTTCAATTATATTTAGTAGCAATATTTGTTGAAGTATATTTAATAGCAATGGACGACACCCGAAAATGGTACTATTTGTTCAAGTAGCGATATTTGTATGAACATAAATTATCTTGCTATGGTATATTTTAATATGTTACTGTTATCCAATATTGAAAAGCTTACTTCTCGTTGCATACATGTATAAACTACCAAAACTTTAGTATAAAAGTTGTACTCTGTTTCACTAGTTATATTCTGTACTTATTTTGTTGTACAACCTACAATTTCACACAAGTAATTTTTGTAACAGCCTCAAAATTAATGAAATAAATAAAAATGAATTAAAAATCTTTTGTGTATTATTTCTGAAATTTCTGGATTTATTGGATATTATTTTGGCTTTTCTTTAATAAAAGAAAGTGAATTAAAGGATATAGTAGAATTGTAAAAGTAAAAGGTAAAAATGCCAAGTCAACAAAAATTTACCAAAGTCATAACAAAAATCTAAGGGCTCTCCACAGCCAGATTAAGTTGGTGGAAGAGCTGGACTAAATAAAATATAATTTAATCAAAGCAAATCATGTAAGAAAAAGTCAGGGTAAAATGGTAAAAGAATTTTGTAGAAATCTCAGGAAGTTATCCTAACTCAATATTTTTACCCTGTCGACATAAGTACAGTATCAACCTGCTGTACAAATATCAGTAATTTACTAATTAATTTATAATTTTAAAAATTCAAAAACAGTGAAGAAATAAATTGGAAAATAGTAATGTCAGAATTATTAAAAATTAAATATTAATAAATAAAATATGAAAGTTTTAAAGAAGGTGTAGAATTCCATTTCAGACTTTCACAAAAAAACATTAATTTCATTTCGATCATAAATTAAATGAAAAACAGAATTGGCAGAAAAGTAATAGTTGCATTGTCAAAATTAATTAAAATTCTAAACACATCATAAAATGGTAAAATTTTTACTGGAAGCTGATAATTACCTTTCCGACTGCTGGTAAAATTGTTATAAATTTTTGAGTGGTTTTGACCGTCAAAACCACCGTAGAAATCCAGTTCCGTCCCGAGCCTTCGGCCGAATTCTTTTTCTTGTCTCGCTGACTTGTGGGTTCGGCATGTCAGCCAGCCAAGACCAGCCGACCTCGCTGCCACCTGGCCCATGTGTGTCAGCGACTCGCTCACGTTCTTCTCCCCTCTCCCGCCGACGCCAGCGCAGAGACATCGCGCCGTCTCGATCTCTCTCGCCCTGTGCGCCAAACCGCCTCCATCACCTTATAAAAGGAGTCGCCTGTTGCCACAGCCAGCCAATTCTCCTCCCCGCAAGCTCATTCCGCCGCCAACCCCTCTCTTCTTCTCCATCTCTGGTAAAACCCGAAAAGGGGAAAATTCCGCATTTCATCGCCTTGCTCGGTTCCAATCCAATCCAACCGAACCGAGGCATCCTCTTGTCGCCAGGACCTCGTCCCGAGCCCCGGTTGGAGCTCTTCTTCCCCGACGAGCCGCCGTGCCCCGCTTTTTCCTCCTCCGCCGCCGCGCACGGTGAGAACCTTCCTCCGCCACTCATTTTTCGAACCAAAGCCAGAAATGAACTCCTTGTGTTGCACTGATGCTCGTAGTGGTGATCTTCAAGCTCGGCGAGATCTAGTTCGCCGGAACGCCGATCGGCCGTAGCCATCGCCGCCCCTCGCCGGTGCCAACCTCCTTCCCGGCCATCTCCGGTCGTCGCGCCATTGCCCACGTGTGCTCAAGGGTCCACTAGTGCTCGTGGTGGAGCCGATTCCGCCACCGCGTTGCTGGTTCGCCGTCGGCGAGCTTAGTCTTGCCGCGCCCCTGCTCTGGGTCACCGCCAAGCGGGCCCGAGCCGTCAGCCGCACACGCCAAGCGCTGTGCTGCGTCGCTGACGAGCGGGCCCGGTCGGTCAGTCTCTTGCGCGAAGATGTGTCACTGTCAACCGGTCCCACTTGTCGGTCGCACGCGTCGTGTAGTCCATGCGGGCCCGCGTGTCAGCCGCGCTGCGCATGCGCCAGCCGCTGCCGTGTGGACCCCAGCTGTCAGCTCCTCTGAAAGCATCTAGGCACCCAGTGTGTGTTGGTTTTGATAATTAATGACAACTTTATTATACGATCTAATACTTTTCTTGAGAATATTGAAAGTAGGTCAATTCCAAGATTGACGACCATGGAAATATCAAGGAAGGTACAAATCAATTGTCAATATGTCAAGATCATGAAAAGGTAAAATTATAAGGTTCTTTTCTAGTCTTTTGTCGATCTTGGTGTTTGGAAGAAAGATCAGTTTGGTAGAATTAGAGCCGTACTATAAAGAGGGATCTTGACGTTTATTTTGATGTCATTTAGGGTTTAAAGGCTCAAATTACATATTCATATGAATGCTTGATAATATATGTGTTCCTAAATAGAAAATCTTTTTAAACAAATCAAGTCTCTAGAAATTGGTGCTATCGCCATGGCGTAGCGGTGCTACTGGTGCACGGTAGCACCGGCTCAATAGGGCGGTGTGAAAATTCCGGAGAAGTTCTTTTCTGGTTTTTGGTAGCCCGGTGCTACCGCTTATGGTAACCCGGTGCTACCGGATTATCGGTAGCACCGGACATTAACCCGGTGTGGAAATTCCAGAGAAGGGCTTTTTGGGCGTTTTGTAGCCCGGTGCTACCGGGCTAGCGGTAGCACCGGACATCAGCCCATGGTAGTCCGGTGCTACCTGACCAGCGGTTGCACCGGCCCTTAGCTCGATGCTTAAAATCCAGAGAGGTCACTTTTTGAAGAAAGAAAATGAAGTGAAACCCGGTGTTACCGGTGTTAGTGCTATGCCCTTGAGGCAATCATTTAGATGATTGTAACATGACTATGTTTATGAATAATAATATGATTATTGGTTCAATGAATGTATATCATTGTATTGATCAACAAGTATGTGACTAGCTTATGAAGCTCTTTACTTATTGATATAATTCGATAAATATCTCTGATCAGATATCATCGTATAGGACAACGATGAATAGATCAGCACATGTAGTGATCGATGATCATGCTTCATAGATCATGGGATATAGAGATATCATCTATACATTGTGGACGCATGTTGAAGAACATGGGTTAGATAGACCCGCAATGGGACACTGCGAGAATGTTTCATTCTTATGTGTCATCAGTGTATCTCATACCTAGTAGATGTATGATCCTTAGACCTGAGATTGTCATATTCCCTACATGTGTAATAGTTTTCTTTAGGGCTATCAAACACTACTTCCTAACCGGATAGTTATAAAGGTAGCTTTCATGTTTACTATGAAACGTGCAGAGGGAAGTGAGCAGTCAAGATGGAATTTGTCACTCCAATGAAACGGAGATATATGACAAGGCCACTCGTGTGATATGATTAAGGAAGTGCATGGCCATGCCGTGATTGAGGAGTTAATCACAACTTATTAATATATCACGGATACGAGAGATGGATTGAATCATCAAAGGATGACATGCTTCTCGCCTTGAGTTCAATCTTCATATACTTGGCAAAGGGATTATTACATGAGTACTTTTGATAGGTTCTGTCCGATTTGATCATAGTATGTTTGGGAGTTGGCATACTTTGCAAGGAGCCGCTACTAACTATTGGATTGAAAAGGAGTTTTTCGAATCCATGTCCAAACGTACGTGAACCTGCAGGGTCACACACTTAAAGGGCTGGGACGCATTAATTTGGATTGGATCCATAATTAATGGACCTCGTGGGCTTAGCACGATGGGCCTTGTTTTAGGTTTCATCTCGTGGCTATATAAGGAAGGGAGGAGGGTGGGCGCAGGTGTGCTTTCCCACGGTTTAGAAGTGATTCACCGAAACCCTAGCCTCCTCTTCTCGTTGCCCTCGCCGAACGACCGGTGCTTGCACGCGACGCACGCGTTCCATCCTCGGACGTGTGGACTATCGGTGACGCTGCTGCGACTTCGGCGTGGGAGGACGATCCACTCCATCGACGCAACGACTGCAGCGAGGACTATCCACTACATCGACGCGCGAAGGATTCTGCAACTGCGCGTCTAGTGGTAATTTTATCTGTGATCCCCTTCTTGCGAGTAGCTTTCTGGTTACGCGGTAGATTTTTTTGTGTGCTAGTGTAGCATATCGCGTTCCTCTTCAACCGGTCCTAGTTGGGCGGTAGCACCGGACCCTCTGTAACGGTCTCTGGCAAGTGCATTAAATGCACTGTTCTAGCCGTTGCAATGGAGCCCGGTAGCACCGAAAAAACAGATTTTTACCAATTTCGTGCTCCAACGGCTAGAAAGTTTGGTGGAGGCTATAAATACCTCCCCACCTGCATTCTAGAGCAACCCTTGGTCCTCATTGATGATATTTGAGCTCTAGCAAGTGTTCTCCACTTTTGTGTGCATTCAATTTTCATTTGTGAGTGTGAGAAGCTAGGTTGAGTATTGCATTTCATATTTGAGCCTTTAGACATCGATATTCGACCTCAAGCAAGCGTCAAGGTTTATTACTCTTGGAGGTTGTCACCTCCTAGACGGCTTGGTGGAGATTGTGCACGGTGAGCTTCTCAACGGAGATTGTGAGAAGCCCCGGCAAGTTGTGAAGGCCGAAGTTCGCCTACCCGGAGCGGGGAAGAACTACCTTAGTGATCGAGGAAGGCTCAAGCGAGTGGAGCCGGCTTGACGTGGTTCAAGTCACCTCAACGTGGAGTAGGGGAGACCAGCAAGTCTCCGAGACCACGGGTTAAATTTCTTGTCTCCCATTTATTTGTGATTGGTATTCCTCTTTGTTGAGAATCTATTTCATTAATAGCATATTCTTGATAGCCTTTGTGATCTCTAGTATATTTGCTACTCTAAATTTGATATAGTATCTCAAGTGTATGCTAGAGAAGTTTAGTGTGAATTTACTTTTTGTATCTCTATATCTTAGTGTTATTAGTAATTTCTAAATTGTGTCGAAAAATTTAGAAACCTCCTATTCACCCCCCACTAGTCGGTTATCCTTGATCCTACAGCCTCGGTGTGGCATCGCCCGAAAAGGGAAAGCGTGTTTTCCCCGCAAAAGCGTACTTTCTATTTTCGGCAAATTTCCGATTTTTTGTATTTATCAAAAACCTAGAATATTTAAACTTGAATATCTTTTGAATCATCTATCCAAATTTGATGAAATAAATTTATAAATTCATATAAAATCATGTAGATTCAGAATATGGAAAAATATTTCAGAATTGAATTTTATTTTAATTTTGAATTCAAATTTAAAGAAAGGGTTAGAAATATGTCATACATGAAAATTTTGCAAATCACCACAAAATTTAGTAAAATAAATTTTGTTAGATTCCTTGTAACATCAGGAACCATAATATGTAAAAATACTTAGGGTTTGTTATAAGAAAAATTTGAGTTATTAAATACGTGGTAAAATGGTGCAATAATAATAATCCAAATAAACTAAATCTTTAAGTTGCAAATAATAAAAAATAATTCACGCAATCACTTCTGAATTGTGAAGTTATTTTATTTGAATATTTCCATCTAATTTCTTTTTGGCCCTATTGAAATTTGGTATTTGTTATGTGTTGCCATACGACGTGTAGAACCCGACGAATCCGGTTTAATTGACGATCAGGAATTCGACGTCGAGGAGAATCATCAAGGCAAGCATCCCCTTTGATCATATTGATCCCAGCTTTATAAATGTTTTCATTAAATGTTTTACTACATACTTTATTTTTATTAAAGTCTGCTATATTATGGAAACTGGTAGTTGTACCTGTAGTTTTATAGAACTTCCTTGATAAGTATGGATTTGTGAACCTTGAAAACCCTAGAATGACATAGACATTATTTGATGTCAATATGGGTCACTTACACTTAGTGTTATGCTTAACCATGCTTAAAGCAATATAAAACTGTGACATGATTAAAAATGTTGGCTATGACATTTAATTGGGTATGACCATTTTTATGGTTGGTATTTTGGTTGGAAAAATGAAAATAAAACTATGTTTTAGATGCGGGCAATTATTGACAATAGTCGGGAGTGCATGTTTTTGCACGTAGTGTAGGGTGGAGATTATTGCCCGTGTCGAGTTAAGGACCGAACTATGGGTTGTTTTCAAGCCAAGAATTATCATACAACCACAAGTGCTGGTATAGGACAGCTCTAACTTATTAAGTTGTTTAAAACTGGCTTTGCACTTGGAAGGCCAGAGTAGTACGAGCTGTTTCTTAATGAATTGCTCGACGGGACGTCCACACCGAGGCGATCATGGAATAAACGTCTACCAATATAACGGTGTACGCCATACTGTGGGTAGTTTCATCATTTCTATGCTCTGAGTTCTTACACCACAGAATGGGTTTATCGTCACCGTGCTGGTGCAAAGTCAGGATTAAATAATGTAACAGTTATAACATGACTCTCTGCGGCACACCAAAGGAAGTGTGCAAATATCGATTGCTCAAAGAGTCCATCATGTCTTCGTGGGAAAGTCAGATACCTCAAAGCAGAGTGTAAAACTAATCGATTAGCCGCGTCCGCGGTAATGGACACTTGGTAAAGTCATCACATAGTTAGCAGTTTTGTTTATTTTCATAAAATGCGGTTTCTACCGTGTGTTGGTGAATTCTACTATGTGTCAGTAGAATTGGTTTTGATTATGGTCATTTTACCCATAATTTTTATTTACTCGCACTTACTTACTGTCATTTTAACTAATCTGCTTTTAAGCAAATTTTATTACAATTTATATTCTGTATTTACATTTCAAACTGGCTTTCTGCAAATTAACCTTAATAGCCGTCCATTGAAATGACCTGCATGTATTTTAGGAATTGCAAAAGTTTTGCGAGTAAAAAAGTACTCAACTTGTCTATGTTGATGTTTTTAGGTGAAGAATCAGATTACCCCGACGACTTATAAGTTGATGCAGGATACGGGGAATTTAATGATGAATTTTTCTAAGGATTTTCCCTTGTCAGTTGCCTGTGGAACAATGGGTTAAAAAGGCATACTACAAGAAGTTGTCTCCACTGATGTTTTACTTTTTGGTATTGTAAAAATATTATGTAACCTTACTTCCGCTGTGTAATAAAGTTTGTGTATGACTGTGGTATCAATTTGTATTTGTGCGTACTAACTACTGATCATATGACTAGTACTATATGCACATAGTATCCATTTTTGGTATTCATTATCAAAAATGGGGGCCTCACAATTTTACTAACATTCCGTTCATGTACATCGAACATGGCATATGTGTGACAATGGAAGAACGACGAAGCTATGCCTACTTAACAACTTCAAATAAAAGGTATTAAAATGTAAATGGTGTTGATATATGATGGTATTGATATGTGAATGGTATTGGTATGTCATTATGTGAATGCCTATTTTTGCACTTGATAGATTGATATGTGAGTAGTATTGAAATGAAAGATTATTTGTTTACACATTATTGTTAAATACCTACTTTACAACTTGTAATTGTCTAAAATATAGCAAAGGTGTAACATCCCGAGAATTTAAAAAATGAGAAAAATAAAATTTTACAAATGGAATTGAATAAAAATTTTAATCTGAAAGAAAAGAATAAGTTGCAATATTAAAAATTTTCGTCCAAAATAAACAAGCTATAAAAAATGAGTTTGAACTATAATCTTTTTTTTGAATTTCCATATTTTCTGAATTTTTTTGGCATTATAGATTTTCTTGGATTTTTGGCTTTAAATAAAAATCATTTAATGGGATTAGTAAAAAGGTGAAAGTGAAAAGGTGAAAAGATAAAAGTAAATGCTAGTAAAAAAATCTACAGTATGATATTAAAATTTTGAAGTCTCCAGTGACCTTTTTCAGCCGTCAAGAGATTTTCAATGCATTAGATAATGAAATGATTTATGAAGTGACATATTTATACTGCAAAACAGTGGATTGTCAGAATTTTATAAACATGATATAAACTTATCTCTGGCTTAAATGTTTACCAAGTCGTAATAAGAACATTATTAACCTCTGGTAAAAATATAAAAAATTAATAACCACATTTAATACCTTTTAAAATTCAAAAACAGAAAACAAGAAAAATCTGAAAATTACAATTTACGAATTATTATAAAATAAATATGCATGATATTAATCTTATATTTTTACACAAGAATTATTAGCCAATATCAACCTCTATAAAAAAATTCAAAATTTTTTGACCTCGTTTTCATCCTCAAATAAAGTAAAAACAGAAATGAGAAAATTAATCAATCAGAATTAATATAATTTATTTGTAATATATTTTAATCCTAAAATTTGTATGGATGTCAATACTTATCCGGGGACTTCAGTAAAAAAAGTTTTAAAAACTTTCAGCACGATTTGGTAGCTAATTAAATGTGGTTCATGCACTGACCAGAGGTCATTTCCCCCTTATCCTTTTCTCTCTGTCACTTGCAAGTGGGCCCAATTGCCTGTTTCGGCCCCATACACCAGATGCAACCGAGCTTGCACTCATCCAGTCTCTGCTCGGTGGGTCCGGCCCCACACGGCAGGCTCCTCTCTGTCCCTCCTCCTTCCTCCCCCACCCGAGAGGCTGTCTCTGCTCTCTTTCGATCTTTCCCTCAGCCACGCCTTGCCTCGGTCTTCCTGCGTCTTACCTCGCTGTTAGAACCTTGCGCGAGCTTGACCAGCTTTCAACCAGCCACAAGTTCATTCTTCTGTTTGTTTTGACTCTCTCCATTCCGATTCACCGCACGACTACCACGGCAGGATCTTGGTCGCCAATCCTCTGCCACAGCGAACAATTCGACATGACCGGCACAGAATGACAGCGCCGAAAATCTCCCAACGTTCATACTTGGTGGCAGCTCCTCTGGATCATTTTCACTGTTGCTCGTAACCTGCAACAGGGTGAACCGCCATTGTTGCGCCGCCGTGGCAGGCAAGCATTGCACCGAGCACTGGCGCAAGTAATGGCGATGAGACAACCACCATACCCTGCTTCTTTGCCTCGGCCAAGCCACATCTTGCCTTCTCATTACCACCCCGGCCATGCCCTGTCCTACTGGCCATCAATTCAACCATGCTAGGCAGCTCATGCACCCGCGAGCCAGAACTTATCCAAACCTTGCTCGTCTATTTAAGGTACTCCAGATTGCATTAGCAACTCACCCAATGCCCTGAGCTCCTTCAACTCGAACCTCATTCAAGCCTGTGCCTCCGTCCTTCCCCTCTTCTCTCCCCCTTTTCCCTTCCTTTCCTTCTTCCAGATCTGGTATGGCCACCCCGTTGAGCATCCGGGCTGTCTCGGTGAGCCGTTGGGCCGCCGGGGTGTGAGCCATCGCTTCTGCTGTAGCCCGGTTTCCTCGCTGAACATGCTAGATCTTGCCTCCCTCCTTCTCGGCAGATCTGGGCGGTCCAGGGAGTTGATGGTCAGCATCGAGGCAACAACACCTTGGGGGCCGTCGGTGGTGACAAGACGCACGTCTTTGGCTGGGGCCTTGTCGGAGGCGGTGCCTCACGGGGAGGCGAGCTGCTGCATAAGGCTCCGCACCGAGCTGGTGGTGACGGTGGTGGCGTCAGGAGATCCTGCCTCAGATTAGGGCCAGCAGGCGGCGGAGCATGCAGAGAACTGGGGGCGCAGCGAGCGGACCGTAGGCCTCGGCAATGCCTCGCAGTGGTGGCGCCCTGCGGTGAGGCGAGCTGCTGTAGGAGGCGCCGCACCGAGCTGGTGGTGATGGTGGTGGTGTCAGGAGATCCCGCCTCTGATTAGTGCTAGCAGGTGGCAGAGCATGCAGAGAATTGGGGCATGGCGAGTAGGCAGCAGGCCTCGACGATGGCGCCGAGGATTGCCGCGGGGTGGTGCAGTGCGTAGAGGGCCAGCAGGCGGCAAACCTTCCAGCGGCTTGGGGCATGGTGAGCGAGGCGCTGGCCCAGTGATGGTGGCCAGCGAGGCGTCACAAGTCCGATCGCAAGTCCGAAAAGGTGATTGCATGTCCAAAAAGGCGATCGCAAGTCCCGATGATGGTGCAAACGGTTGAAGGGCCAAGATCGGCGTCGCAAGTCCAGAAGGTTGCGCGGGCCTGCTTTGAAGATGAGCATCATTGGCAGAGGCCGATCAAGGTGGCCAGCGAGGCTTGGGATGAGGCCGTGCGCCATGCGACGGCAAGGGTTGCGGGGCTCGGACCGGCTGATGGTGGAGCCAAGATGCGGCTATCGAAGGTGCTGGTAACGAGGCTAGGCTAGGGATTAAGGGTCTTTCGCTAGCTCCACAGGGTGTTGGTCTAGCCGGTGTAGGTGGTGTCTTGGGGGAGTGTCTAGGTTCAAGACTCATTTCCTATGTTGGTGCTTTCCCAGCTGTGTCCTAGGATCGATATCTTTATAATTGTCGTACCGGTGGTTACTGTTGTATTCTCTTCTTCTGAAATCACTACTACAGGAATATACATCAGATTCAGTTTTTTTTTGTCATTATAGTCAATTCTAGTGGCGACATAAAATCTTTAGATAGTAATAAGGAGGCGCTATCAAAGTCAGTTTTAGCCCGATTGTGATAGATCCTCATCACAATCAGTTCTTACAAAAAAACCAACTGTGATGAGCGAATCAATCACAATCGGTTTTGTTCCGGAACCGACATCAATAATATTCATTACCACTATGGTTCTTCGCAATAACTGATAGAAATAATGCGCTTAACATTGTCAGTGTTTTTTCAATAACCGATAGTACTAATAATCTATTATCTCTATCCGTTTATTTTAAAGAATCGATAGCAATACATATGTTATCTCTATTAGTTTTTCGTAATAACTGATAGTAATAATGTTTTAACACTGTCAGTTTTTAAAGAAATGAAAGTAATAATTGATTTTAACCAACTGGACTAAACAACCTCAATCGGTTTTAATCACAAACCAATAGAAATAAAAGAAGCCCATTACAATTGGTTCTTAAAAGGAACTGAGTTTTTACCAAGAACCGATTGTTATAATTGGGACATCACAATCGGTTCTTCAAAGGAACCGATTGTGATGACCTCCTTATCAGAATCGGTTCTTTCAAAGAACCGATTGTGATGACTCTCTCATCATAATCAGTTCCTCATAAGAACCGATTGTGATAAGTCCTCATCACAATCGGATCTTATAAAGAACCGATTGTGATGTGGGGTGTGCTATTTTTGCATATTCTCAAAAATAGTACATATTAACAGTATGCACATATATATATCACATTCACAGTGCAGAACACACAATGCACATATCACATTCACAGACCACAAACACTTTATTACAATACATATATCACATTCGTTGCGCATGGTAAACACATATACAACATATGTATATTTTACTACTTTGTTGCAGAACCAAAAGGAAAAGTAACATGTATATGTAAAGTCTCTTATTAAGATCAACAACTACACAACTTGTTAAATTAATCCCAAATTGTTTGACCATTTCTAGAATTGAACTTTTGACTATTTACAAGCTTTCCCGACTATAATTTCATCCAAAGGAATTTTCTTTCACAACATATGTCACAAAGTGCTATTTAGGCATAAAGAGATATTGAGTTTCCATCAAATCATCCAAAAGCAATTCAACTTGGATTTTTACTCTGCAAGCATTGCAAAATACTAGTGCATCCTAAACTTTCTTCGCGACATATCAAAATTACATAGTAAAAAATTGAAGGGGTTTGAAGGAATGCTCACATTTTGAAGAAAATCACAAATTCTGCAAAATGAGGGGAAATCTCCTCAAGCTAGACTTCAAATTTACCCTCTTAATACCCACCCTCGAGGATTTTAATTTGTCTCACCCAAGTATTGCTTCCAACCATAGAATATGAGTTGTTTTTTTGGATGACTGTAACATCCCATAAAATTCAAAAATATGAAAAACGAATAGTTTGAAATTTAAAAATGGAATTGAATAAAAAATTCAATTGGAATCAAGATTTTGATTTTTAAACCATATCTTTTCCTCTTTTCTTGCATTCTAATCTTAAAAGAAAAGAGATATTTCAATATTAAAACTACTTTCTCCAAAACAAACAAAATATGAAAATAAGTTGAGATTTAATCTTTAATTTAGATTTTAATTTCCTGAGTTTTCTTAATTATTGATTTTTCTTGAGTTTTTGCTTTAAAAGAAAAGTCTTATAAATTGAAATGGTAAAATGGTAAAAGTAAAAAGATAAAAATCCAAAATCAATAAAATTTGTAAAAATCTCAGATAAATCCCAAGATCCTGTTTTTTCCACTTTCACTGATCTGGAATTATAAAATAAATTAAAAAGACAAAGTAATCATGAGAAGATAACCACAATCTGAACCTATAAGATTTCTTCAGAAGTTGTCTAAACTTAAACTGAGTTAATATTTTAAACATGCTGACATATTAATCTTACCCATGCCTGGTAAAAATATCAACAATAAAATCCTACATTTAGTATTTTTAGATATTCAAAAATAGGCAATCAGAAAAGCTGAAAATTGAAATGTCAGAATTATTAAAAATAAAATATCAAATATAAAAATCTGAAAATTTTACCCAAGGTGAATAATATTTCAAAAAATGCCCAAAAAAAGTTTAATAAAATAGCAAACTGATCTTGACCCTCAATTAAATAAAAATTAGATTCAGCAGAAAATGAAAATCATGCATTGTCAGATTTTTATAAATATTTTTATCAAGAATTTTTATCTAAAAATTTTGCTGGACCCTTATCTATTCCTTCCCAACCTGTGGAAAAATCCTAATAAAATTTCAATCTAATCAGCTATCCCGAATCAGTGAATTCTCTTTGGCCAATCTAGAACTTTCATGCATGTGCCAATCCTTTTCACTGACTTGTGGGCCCAGTCAGCCTCTTTCTCTTGCCGACTTCATTTCTGCCCTCTTGTCCCCACCCGTCAGCCAGCCTCCCGTTTCTTCTTCAATCTTCCGTTCGCTCTCGCTTTCTCTTGCGCAGAGACAGGAGCCACACCGCCTCCCTTGCATTGTCGCCATCCCGCCGCAATTGCGCAAACAGAGGTTGCAAGCACGCTGCCCTGACACACCGCTGCAAGCTAGCCTCCCTTACCCCAAGTTGTTTTCACAAAATTTCCTCTCTGCCGTACCTGCCCAAATCCCCTCACAGCAAGACTTTGCTTGCGATTTCTCTACCACGGCATGATTCGGCCGCAACTTGCCGACCTACCGACTGTGCCAAAGCTGCCACGGCAGTCATTCTTCCCGATTTTCACTGCCCTGGCAAATATCCTGTGCACCATCCAGTCGAGCGGCCATTTCTTTCACCCGTGTTCAAATCCTGTAATCTACCGACTCAACCGGCTATAAGTAGAACCAAGTACTCCAGTAGCATCTCATCTTTCCCAGCATAGCTTCGCATACCCCCATAGCTCTCATTTAGGAATCGTCAACCCAATTATTCCCCAAAACCGATCACCTTGCCGCCAAATCATGTCACCACTGATCATCACTCACAAAGCTTCAATTTCCGATTCTTTGCACCAATAGCAACCTTGTCCATCATCAAGTGCAAACAATACTCCAGTGGAAGCACTTCTTCCTCAGCGAGCTGTCGCACCGAGCCTCCTCTTCCGCCACCACCCCGCACGGTGAGAGCTCACTCCAGTATCTCTTCTTTATGTGCGAATCCAAAAATAAGACCATCAAGTCCAACTGATACTCATCCAAGCCTTGATTTTCACAAAGTCACCTCAAAAACCGAGCTGTGCTCACCGTCCATGGCCGCCGCCGCCGCCTCCCTCCGGTGGTGCGCCAACTCCGGCCATCTCCGACCGAATCAACTCCACCCCCGTGTGCGCGTGGACTCCCTGGTGCTCTCCGTGGAGCCCGTTCACCGGCCCCGGCCTTCCTTCGCCGGCGGTGAGTTTTAGCGCCGCCGCCTCTGTTTCGGGTCACCGGCATGTGGGCCCGCTTGGCAGTCCCTCAAGCACATTGTTTCCTGCCACTGCCCCACTAGTCACCGCGCAAGACAAGTCTTCGCCCGCGGCTTGCCGCTATGCGCAGCTCTCTCATCAAGGCTTTGGCCCGACCACAAGACCTCATCGCAGCCAAGTCCATAAGAGGAAAGCGTATTTCCGTGGCGAAAGCGCACTTTCCGTTTTTTGTAATTTTTCTAATTTACAGTATTTTCAAAACCCTAGTATATTCAAATGCTTGTAACTTTTGAACTATCAATCCAAATGAAATAAAATAAATTTCTAAATTCATGATAAATCCTGTAGATTCAGAATATGCAAAAATAGTTTGGAAATAAACTACATTTAAAATTTAAATTCAATTTAAAGAAAGGGATCAAAAGAATGCCATATGTAGAATTTTTGCATATAAACTCCAATTTGAATGAAACCAATTTTGTTAGAAATCTTAAATCCTCAGGAACCTAAATATGCAAAATTATTTAGAATTTGACCTTATTTACATCATTTTCTAAAGAAAGTTGTTTTCAATGTATTGAATATTCAAATATGAATTTGTTTTGTAAAAAAAATTCAATTCATGTCAAACCAGTTTCTATGTGTTTAAAAGTTAGTAATCTACTAAGATATGCAAAAACATTTATAATTGAATCTATTGAATCTAGTCTGAATTAAACTTGAAAATAGATTACTTTCCAATGCATAGAAATCAAAATAAATATAACTTGAAGCCTACAAGTTCAAATAAAGGTAACATGATTCCCAGGCCTTTAATAAAATCATAATGCCCCTGTTATACAAGAATATTCCATCCAAACTCTAAAATATTCTTGTTTTCTTTAATGAATCTTTATTTGGTTTTCTATTTTCTTTTTGCTCTTATTAAAGTTGAATATTTGCTATATTTCCGATTGAACGATGTGTAGAATCCGACGTCGCTACTTCTGTCGTTGCCTCTGTCAGCCGTGGCTTCGTCTTCGTTGTAAGCAATAAATAAGCAAGGCAAGCACCCCCTTTGATCATATTGATCCCAGTTTTATAAATGTTTTCATTAAATGTTTTATTGCATACGTTACTTTTATTAAAGTCTGCTATTTTGTGGGTATTGGTAGTTGTACCTATTAATTTATAGAACTTCCTTGATAAGTATGGATTTGTGAACCTTGATAACCCTAGAATAGCATAGATATTATTTGATGTCAATTTAGGTTACTCACACTTAGAGTCATGCTTAGCCATGCTTAAAGAAAAATAAAAATTTGATATGATTAAAAATGTTGGATATAACAATTAATGGGTATGACCTTTATGATTGGTATTTTGATAAAAAAATGAAAATAAAACTATGATTTAGATGCGAGCAATTATTGGCAATAGCCAGATGTACAAGGGACTTGTACATAGTGTAGGGGGAGACTATTGCCCGTGTCGGATTAAGGACCGAACTACGTGTTCGTTAAATCCAAGAAATTACCGTACAACCACAAGTGCTGGTATGGGACAGCCTTAAATCAATTAAGTTATCTGGTTTAACTTTCCACATTGGTAGGCCGGAGTAGTACGAGCTTCTTCAAGGATCGTTTTTCGGAGGGGCGCCCACACCGAGGTGTTGGGAGTCACGCTTATCGATACAACGTGTACGCCATACTATGGATATACTTATTCATTACTGTGAAGTGACTGTACAAACATTTACACCATAGTACGGGTTTATCGACACCGGGCTGGTGCAAAGTTAATCTAGGTAATGTAAAGGTTTTCGTCATGAACATTCTGACCACTACGCCAAAGGTGCGTGAAATATGCGGCAAAAGGAAAAGGTCATGACTTGTGGGTAAAGATGTAACCTCTGCAGAGTGTAAAACTTTTCAAAAGCCGTTCCGCATGTTATGGGAATCTTGGTGCGCCAAAGATTAGTTAGTGTTTTTATTTTCATAAAAACTGGATTCTACCGGGTGTTGGTAGAAGTTGATTCGTGGATATGGTCATGATACCCAGGTACATGAGATTTATTTATGCTTATATTATGTTACTTTTCGTATTAAATTACTTTTACTTAATTCCGTTTTGCAATCTACTATTCTGTATTTACATTTCAAATTGGCTTTATGCAAACTAACCATACTAGCCATTCCTTTGAAATGGCTTGCATATATCATAGGTTTTGCAAAAGTCTTGCGGAGTACGAAAGTACTCACCCTTGCTTAATTGTTGTTTTTAGGTGCAGAATCAGATTAGTCCGATGAAACTTATTTGACGTAGGATTCGGGAATGTTGACGATGAAGTTTTCTAGGGATTATACCTTGTCAGTTGCCTGAGGGTTGGATGGGCACACTACAAGACTTAAATCTTTCCGCTGCATTTCACTCTGTATTGTAAGATCTTATTATGTAAATTATCGTTATAATTTGCAATAAAGAGTATAGATGTGATATCAATTGTTGTAAATGTGCGTGCTAGCCACTGATCATGGGACTAGTACTGTATGCACATGAGATTTCTATTTTTGCATTTATGTGAAAATGGGGGTCATTACAGTGACAGGGGAGAAATCTCCACTGGAACAACAACAGAGGAGATCGAGTTCAGCCTGAGTGGTATAAATAAACTTGCAAGGCACATCACAGTCGATTCTTACTTAAGAAGCGATAGTGATGACTATGCACATCACTATCGCTTCTCACAAAAGAACTGATAGTGATATGCATGATCACATCACTATCGCTTCTTATGTGGGAACTGATAGTGATGACCGTGCACATCACTATCGCTTCTCACATAAGACCCGATTGTGATGGGTCGAGTGCTACATCACAATCGCTTCTAACCTGAGAACCGATAGTGATTATTATTAATACCCCTCCTAAGTCATCTATCACAATCGTTTTTTCCTAAAAACTTAAGAACTAACACAGATGAAGCGATAGTGATGTACCATTCTGTAGTAGTGAATGAATGGCAGAGCTCCTGCCCTTAGTTTAAAAAAACACCTGACATTGCCGCAAGAACCCGAATAGGGGGAAAGCAATTCGAGCCAACCCGGTGAGAAATTTTTGAATTGGTTGAATCTGAAGCACTCTGGTGCATCCTAGATCACTCATCAACCTTCATTTTCCTGTTTCATCGCCTATAGCATCACTTTCGCACCCGCCTTCTTCTTCCTAGCCGACGACCGGTGGTAACGCGACTCGGTTATTCTCCAGCTGCTTTTTCTGGTAAAATGGAGCGCTGGTAGATCACTGATGCTCAGGAGTCACTCGACCGATGATTGGGCCCACCCACTAGTGTGCCAAGTAATGGCGGTGCTCTAGGAGCAATCAATCGGCCACCATCTCGGCCCTAGCGCTATCGCCGACGAGCCCTAGGCGGTGCTTTGCTGCGGAGTCGCTGTCGAGTGGGGACGGCTTGTCAGTAGTGCAAAGCAGGCGGCCGTTCAAAACCATGAAATACATATTCGGTTTAGAGAAGGCGTATTCCTTTTTCGGTGGATTTTTCAAGCCGGCCCAAATTCAAATACCTATATCTTGTGCATTTTTACTCCAAATTAATTGAGACAAATTTATAAAACCATTTAGAATATTTTAGTTTCATAATATGAAAAAACATTTTGAAAATGAATGTTGTGTAATTTAAAAAATTCAAATCTAAAGTATATGCTATGTATATAATTTTTGCAAATGAACTCAAAATGGAATAAAACCAATTTTTTTAGAATCCTCAGGCGAAAATAAACTCAAATATGTAAAAATATTTAAATTTCAATTTGTTCTATATCCTTGTCTAATAAAGATTGGATTCAATATGTTAAAAATTCAAATAAGCATATATTGATCAAAAGAACTCCAAATTGAGTGTAATCAATTTCTACTTGCTGTTAAGTCAATAACCTACCAAAAAATGCAAAAATTATTTAGATTTGAATCTATTTTGATTTAAATTTGAAAATAGATTGTCTTCAATGCATAGAAATCAAAATAGCTAAAACTTGAGCATATAAATTCAAATATTGGTAAAGCTAATTCCTAGGTCTTAGTGATATCATAATACCCATTTTTACGCAAGAAACATTTCATATGTGTTTAAATTTGAATTAAGCTTGTAATTACCTTGCCTTATAAATATACATATGATGAGCATATAAAAAAATTCATAAGTAAATGTAAATATAAAAGAAACAAATCCATAAAAGTGCTATTGGTCTAGATTAACTAATCTTACAAGGATATATATATAGTAAAAGTAATTGGGGCACCATGGTGCCTGGGCTCCTATGCTATTAGCCATTGGATTGCATTAACATTCTTGCATGGCATGAACTCTGTAAAGTGGATATTTGTTGAGATCCAACCCGCTAAGAGCATTAGCCCCCTAATCAAGGGATTCATTCCATGAATAAGATTGGTGTGTCCGTCATTTGATTATCTTTCCAATTAAAGAAGATTACAATTTCCTTTGATTTTTTTATAAATTTTAACCGAGCTAGCTATGTAGTTCTTCCTGCAAAAAATATTACTTCAATGATTCATGAGTAAAAATTGTTCTCATACCCAATTTATTATATAGTATATTCCCCATTTATCTCATGTTTTTATATAAGAAGATAGAAGCGACCCTCCATCTTTTTCTGTGAGACCCCGTTCTTGCAAATAGGAACCTCCATGTGATTACTGTACTAGTCCCATGATCAGTGGCTAGCACTCACATGTTTACAACATTCATATCACAACTACAAGAGAACAAACTGATAAATATGTATATACAAGCGGAAATAATTATACAAAGTTTAAAATTTACAAAGACTGAACAACGGAAAATAGAGAGTTAAAGAACTCCAAAAGCCTCGTGGTTTGCCCGCTAACCCTCAGGCAACTGACTAGGCAAACTTAGGGGAAATCATCGTCGAACACCCCGTGCCCTGCGTGAAAGTAAGAATCGTCTGGCACTTCGCTGGCTTCGTCCTCTGAGACAACAGATGCAAGATTGAGTACATTGGTACTCAACAAGACTTGTAGTGTTTCACAAATGCAAATAACTAATTATGCAGGCTAAGCGAGGCAGGTTATAGGTTATTTTGCAGTTGCATAAACATTGAAAAGTATAAATATGATAGATTGAAACATCGTATTTTTAAATAGGCAATTGAGACATAAAACGATAAGCAAAAATTCAAGTCTTTCAACCCAGTCTATCCGACTGCAAAGGTCCCCGGTGTCTATCCTTTGACACAAAGGCTAGATGCAAAAATAGTTTCCAAACCAAACCCCTTTTTCAGAAAATACCAAAAGACTCTAACATCGGAATGACTTCACCAAGTGCCCATGACCGCGGGCGCGGCTAATCGATTAGATTTTACACTATACAGAGGTGTACAACTTTACCCACAGGGAATGATCAACCTCTTTTGCCAGGCCATATTAACACACTTCCTTTGGTGTATCTGCAAGGAGATTATACAGAACTGTTACATTACTTAGACATGGCTTTGACTTAGCTCGGGACGTTAACCCCCATCATAAAACAGAAACACACACATGACGTGGTTCCTTTCACGTGATACACAACACCTGTTTCTGTATTGTGGCGAGGCGTACACCGTTGCGCGGATATGCATTTACCCACACCGAGGGTTAGAAAAGGTACGGTGTGGAAGCCCCTCACAAGCAAACCTGACCGGAAAGCTCCCGCTATACTCCCACCTTCCTTAGATGCAAAGCCACATCCAAATAACTTATTAGGCTCAGACTGTCCCACACCAGGCCCCGTGGTTGTACGAAAATATGGATCTATAGCGTCCCATTGCTCGGTCCTTAATCTGACACAGGCGATACTCCACCCTACACTACGTGCAACTCCCTTTGCACCACCGGCTATTGCCAATAATCGCCCGCGTCAAACCATAGTTTTATTTTGGGTTTTTTTAATCAAAGTACCAATAACCTTTTCCCAAAGAGGACCATACATTTTTTGAAAAGACTGAAAACATATGACGAATAGCTTAAGCAGGAATATTATACTAGCGGTTATACCCAAAATGACATTAAGCATGTCTAGTTCAAACTAAGGTTTACAAGGTTCACATGTTCATACAGATTAAGGTAAATCATAATGTACAGGATTAACTACAGTTCCAATCCAAATTACCATTTCTATGGAGAATTATCCGGATGCATCGTACATAGACAAAAACAACATAATATAGGTAAACTATCAAGCTCAATATGCTCAAGGGGGTGCTTGCCTTGCAGCTCACTGTCTGGTACGAAATCTGGATCTGCGACGGAGTCGTCTTCTTCTTCGAGGACGTCGGAATCTACACGTCGATCGAACGGAAACATAGTAAAAAATCCAAATTTAGTAAGGGCAAAAAGAAAACAGACAGTAAACCAAATAAAAAATCACGGTAGAAAATAGGAGTACATTTTAGGGGTTGGATTATAGAATTTTAAGACTTCACGATTTAAATATTTACACAAACATATTGTTAAAGACTTTTACGAGGAACAAACGTGGGTTCTCTCATAGATTATTTATTCTTGAATTATGAATTTAAGAGGCTAAAATTATGAATTCTTATATTTATAACTTCGAATTATAGATGCTAAAATTATTTGGATTTATGAAATTCAGAACATAAAGTAAAGGGTTCTGTGCGAAAGCACTTATCCTTAAGCGGTGCATAAGGAGAAAGGGGCTGATTAAGCTAAATCTATTAAGCTAGGTTATTAGATTTGTTCATGGTTTGAAACTATTTAATTTAAACTCTAACTATTTAACTTCCTATGTATATATATATATATATATATATATATATATATATACGTATATGTGTGCACATATGACACTTGGGTTACTTCATAATCTTAAAGGTAATTCAACTCAGGGTTACTCCTTAACTATTTTGGCAATTTCAAGCATTCTACTGCCACCCTATTATTCAGAAAGTAAATTTTTACTTATTTCGTATTCCTTTCATACAACTATACATATTTAAATTCTTAGTGTATTGAAAGCAAGACTTAAATAGAAAACAGTTCAAACATGCATGAAAATTAAATATTTTTATATATTTCAACTCCTGAAAACACCAGGATTCCAATAAAATTAGTTTCATTAAATTATAAGTTTCCTTGTAGAATTTTCATATAAAGCATTTTCTTAACTCTTTTATTCAAATTTGAATTTCAAAATTACCCAGAGATTATTTTCAAAATATTTTGCATATTATGACATAATTTTATTTTACATGAATATAGAATTTCATTTCACAAATTTTGGAGTTATGATTCAAAAGTTATGGACAATTGAAGTGGCTCGGTTTTGGAAAATACACTGAAATTTCCAAAATACGCTTTCGCCGGTGGAAAGCGTTTTCCGGTTTTTGGCGCGAGAGCATTTGAACTCGGCCTGGTCCGACTGACACGACGGACCCACCTGCCAGCGACTACACGGCAAACACAAAGCTACCGAGCGGCTGACAGCGGTGGCCCACCTGCCAGCGACCCGAAATAGGGAGCCGCGCTCTCCGACTTGCCGTCGGCGAACTAGCTTCACCGCGGCGGAATGGGTAGATCTGAGAGCATCAGTATGCCAAGGCGAACCTAGGGGCGTTACCCATTCGCCGGGAGGTGGCCAAAAAAGGGGTCGGCACCGCGGAGGGGCGGCGGCCGCCATGGCTGCGTGAGTAAAAGCTCGCCGCCAGCCATGATTTCACCGGGGAAGCACAGTGTGAGCATCAGTGAGCTAAGGGCGAGCTATTTCACCTGAGAGAGAAGGCGGAGAAGAGTCGAAGACGGCTGACCACGTGCGCCGGCCGGGGAGAAGAAGGACGGCGGAAAGGATAGGCTGCAGCCAAAACAAGTGAAAACCCAGGTGGGTTAAAGTTTCAGAGGGCACTACGAAGCTCTGGAATGAACCGATTGCATAAATTGATACCGAATTTGTTTACTTCACCGATTCCCCCCTTTCTCGGTTCTCCGCGGAAATGGCGAAGGAGACGAGGGCTAAAAGAGGCGCGGGGCTAAGAGGAAAGCAGAAGGAAGAGGGGGAGCTCACGGCAACGCACGAGCGGTATTTATAGCCAAGATTGGATAGCATTACAGGGTTTGAACGGAGACGAAAGTTGCGGCGGCTCGGTTCTGTGCGAGGGGCGAGTTGGCGTGTGGTTTGCGGGCTCAGGGCAGCGCGGCATGGTCAAGGCATGGTGTGGACAGACCGAGGATGAGCCGTGACAACGCGCGATTGCGGACTCGGCGGGATTGGTGCTGAGACGTAGAGAGGCGGCGACGCCACGTAAGTCTCGCACGGCGGTGAGGGAAAAGGAGAGGTGAAAGGGGAAGCCGAGGCTGACAAGCGGGACCGGGGGCCACTGGCAGAGAGAGAAGAGTTTTTCCCGTTGCTCTGCCAGCAAACGGGGCCAAAACAGTTGGGGGCCCACATGTCAGTGAGGGAAGGCGAGGCAGGAGATAAACTTCAGCTCGGACAGCTCCATGTAAGCATTAAAACTGCTATCAAATCGTGGTATTTTTTCTGAAACTTTTTGAACGATATCTCCTGGAAGTTTTAATCTTCCATTAAAATTTTAGGACTAAAATATCTTATAATTAATTAATTAAAATTATGACACTGTGCATTGTACAGAACTTGCATTTCGGTATTTTATTTATTTAAAGGTGTAAATTATACTAATAATTTTCAAAACTTTTTATACGAGTTCAATTTGGGCTATGGATATCTATATAAAAATTTAAAGTCAAAATATTGAGTAAATATTTTATAAAAATTCTGACATGATGATTTTCAGTTTTTCAATTCCTCTGTTCTTGAATTTTTAAATGGTCTAAGTGACATGATAAATTTCTGAGATTTCTACCAGACGTATATTATTCTCTGAGGGTACCATTTTAATTTGTATGGCTCCATATAAGTTTCTAATATTTTACATTAATTCTGACTTCACTGTTTTTAGTCAAAAGAGATGGTTAAATATTTTATTTATTTACATTTCAGCACATAAGATCTTTACTAGATGGTTTTACTGGTTTACCAGCATGAATGAGGTCTCATGGTAATTTTTCCCACATTTACTTTTACCTCTTTATCTTCTTACCATTTTCCATTTAATAGTTCTATTTGTTGGACTTTTCATTCAAGGCATAAATCCAAGGAAAATCCAAATAAAACCAATAATTCTCAGAAAGCTCAGAAATAAATATATTCAAATCCAAAATATTCATTTTCATTTTATTATATTTTTCGGGATGTTACATTTTCTCCATACTCGTATACTCAAAAAACCACTACTTCACATACTCATGATTACTAGCATACTGAAAACTACAAATTTGCATACTCACATATCTAGCTAGGAATATGATTGTACGAGTATATGCCTGCCTCAGCCTTTGTGTAATACTAATAATAAAATTACATACCTTATCGACTTTATACACGCAATGTGAAAATGAAATGCCGTGACAGCCTTTTTCTGACTAGATAACTGGTCAAAAGAATAATCAACTTATTAATAATTAGCATGCAACAAGAAATACAAAATGTAGATTCGGCACATACTCGCATTAGATTATTTTTTTACGTTGCAAAAATTCTACACATGCCATGTACATAAATGTAAGGTATATGTGCATACCTTTTCTCTTTAAATTTGGGGTACATCTTTTTTACTAATGATATATACCTCTTTTTTTCCTTCAAATCACATATATCACTTCGATATATACAGACGATTTCCGCACAATATGACTTCGATCATCCATAAGTAAAAAATGTCCTACATACCCCCAATTTTTTATATTGTATATACCCCATTTATGTTAAGTATTTAGATCCGGAGATAGAAGCTGCCCTCCATCTTGTTCTCCATACTCGTATACCCAAAAACAAGTAGTTCGCATACTCAAAAACTACAAATTCACATACGTATCTAGCTAGGAATATGATTATGCAAGTATATGGCCGACTTAGCCCTCATGTCACACTAATTATAAAATTGCATACCTCATCGACTTTATACATGCCACATGAAAATAAAATGTCGTGCAACCCTTTTTTGACTAGATAACCATTCAAAAGAATAATCAGCTTATTAATAATTAGTATGCAACAGGATATAGAAACTGTAATATTCAAAACATACTTGGCATCAGATTATATTTTTAACCGATGCAAAAAATCTACACATGCCTTACATACATACCCAAATTTCTGGTTGCTTCTCTTCTTGACAGCTAGTTTAAAGAATCAAATTAGTACATCTCATTAATTACTAATTATGCGACAGCAAATTATGGTACTTTATTGTCAAAATAATGAACACGATGGCTATTTTTTTTCCAAATCAGTGAATGCTAACGGGTTTGCCCATTATATTTCATACTCACTGCACTAGCGCACATCTAAAATTACTCCAAAGACAGTGAGGCCTGGTGCCTGGGCTCCATAGTGCCCCATTCCACCGTCCTATATATATATATATATATAACTTAGAATAAACTAGGTTCCTAAATAGTGTTGCTATCTGCATATAAAAGATTAATGTATATCTATCATCAATAAGTGTTAATATAGATAAAACCAGTTCGTATGTTCTCTAAAGATTGAAACCATCTAATATAGTAAAAACCATTTTAATATGTCAGAACTTGTAACTAACCTTTTAGTTAAAATATACATTCATATAATATAAGTGAACTTAAGGATTTAAAATATATAAGTAAAATTTCATAAATTGAATATTGGGATCATGTAGAACTAATCTCAAAATATTCCTAAGGTCAAAAATCATATTAGTCGGCAAAAAGATCTGATTTGAATTAAGTTCATTAAATACTTCATTCTTTATATATATATATAAACTATCTCGGATAAAAGCAAAAGGATGCAAAACCAGTTTTTCAAAACACTTCTAGGGTCGTAACCTTCTAGCGCTATAAAAATGGTTGCATAATCGTGTAAAGTGCCGTCGCAAATCTAAAACGAAGTCTAATCCTTTATAACGTAAACTTTAAGAATATATATGACTAGGCATTGAATAAAACATCTCGGATAAGTGTTAATACTAATGGAACAAGCCTAGAAATGCTCCCTAAGGCAAGACTATCGTGTTCTGAAGAAGAAATCTTATTACAACATGCTTTGCATCTAAATCCTATTTAAAGCCTAGCCCTGTGTAATGTAAACCCTAAACTCCATAACATAAACAAGCGAACTTAAGTAATAAGGAATCGGTAAATAAGATATTGTATCACCAGAACCTTCCTAAACCATGAATATATATATATATATGACGAATACTCATACCAGGGGTACCCCAACGGCCCAGGCTGACGAGCAGGCTGCCTCAAGCATAGCTCAAGCCTAACAGGCCGCTCCAGGCCCGCTACCGACCAAAGCTCTGCGCAGGTCGCGCAGACCCCATTCCCGATCGATCGGGTAGGCATCCCGACCAAACATGGCCCCGACCTCCGCAGCAGTCGGATCCCCGACCGACCAAGCATGGCTCCCGACCTCCGCAGCAGTCGGATCCCCGACCGATCGAACCAAGGCAACCTCCGCCAAGGGCCACGCGGTCGAAGTCTCCACCGCCCACGACCACGTGCCTACACGGACGGGTCAACCGGCGGATCGAACGAAAGCGGTGGCCCTTCCCAAGATGGTTTAATGGTGCTGAAGTCAAGCTTCCACCCCATCGACCGGTCACGCACGACACGAAAGCGCGCACCTCCCGAGGCAAAGACTAACGCTATACACGGCAACGCCAACACTCATCGAGCTCACGTAAGGCAAAGCGCCATTTCCCAACAAAGTAGCTAACCGCTCGCCCAACAAGGCTACCGACCCAGCGTGGGCAAGACGAAGCGGTGACTACCGATGTAACGAAGGACCAAAGCTCAAGATAGGTCACCTCGCCTTCCCTACTTTCGATGTAACTCGCCCTTCCATCAGATAAAAGGAGGCAGAACCCCTGGGAAAGAGGGACACACACGCACAAGCAACCAAAGATTCTTGCGCTAAGGCTCTTAGCTCGCTCTTGTAAACAACGTGTAACCATCCGCCCTAAAGACAATACAATGCCACCACACGAATCGAGTAGGGACATTCGCCCGAACCAAGATACATCTTGGGCTTCCGAGTCTAACCATTCAGTGAGTGGGAACGCGCGCCCTTAGACTTACAAATTTACCGCCGGTGCTCGAACGCCAGGTTGGCGCGCTGTAGGGGCCTTTGCGCTCTTCATCGACATCTCCGATTCCCGCTTGCCTCCTCGATGGAATTCTTCCCCGCGATGGCACGATCAAGGTCGGAGGCCGATCCGCTCGGCTCCTCGACTTCTCCGCCACTTGGTAGGAGGGCTCGTGCTTATCCCGCCGCTTCGAGACCAGCGCCGTCGGGAGCCTCGAGCGCCGCCTCCCACGACTCGCCAAACTCCGGCTTGGGCACCCTAACAGCCCCGGCCGAACCCGAGGAGCACCACGCCACTTCTGGCGATAGCTCCCGTGGGCTCGGGCAGGTGACCTTGTCACCCCCCGCAAGCTCACACCTTGTGGCAATGGCCGGCTACATGCCGACCTCTATCCATGAGTTGCTGGAAGATTCTTCCAGCCACGATTCCAGCTCCGACACGGAGCACCCCACCCGCGGACGGCACTCTCGCGAGTGCAACATGGCAGGCACGGTCGACTTGACCGTAACCCCCGCGGCTATGGGGGCCCCCATCCGGCGCACTAAGGCGCAGGAGGAGG
The DNA here is from genome assembly GCA_036346275.1 of Otatea glauca. Taxonomy (NCBI): domain Eukaryota; kingdom Viridiplantae; phylum Streptophyta; class Magnoliopsida; order Poales; family Poaceae; genus Otatea; species Otatea glauca. Next base: position 40,328,307 of record CM070725.1, read on the forward strand.
AATACCAACGCGAGCACGCTGAACGCGCTCAAGCTCGCCAAGGCTTCAACTTCAACGACAAGAGAGTGGAGAAGTGAAGGGCCGAGCTCGACCAGCTCCAGGCCAGCCTGGAGCGGGAGGAGCCCGAGCCCCCACAGATGCTTGGCAGCGCGCGCGGGCGCACACGCCAGGCGCGCCACAAGCTGGCGGAAGAGTCTGACGGCCCTCAGTTCTTCCTCCACGCAAGTCAGAACGTGGCTACGGCTGCGATGCTGCTCCGAGGCCTACCTGAGCCGGACGACCCGGAGGCCAAAGCCACGCACGGAACCTCCGGGTGGTGGAGGAGCGGCCGCGCGGCAAGACATGCGCACCTTCGCCCTACCATTCGGGAGCCACCGCCGCCCGGGCCCGTCGCTGCCCGGAGCCGGTTCGGCCCGGCAAAGGCGGCGGCGCACCACGAACAACCCCAGGCCTCGCGCACCCCGGTGCGCCAGTGCCTCGACAACGCCTACGACGTCCGCGCCACCCTCGAGGCGCGAAGAAAGGCGGCGGACGAGGCCGCCCGCTCGCGTATTGTGGACGACGGGCGCCACCTCCACCGAAGCCAAAGCCCCGATGGTTCGGGACCACGGGCCTTCTGCCAGGGGATTTGCCATGCGGATTTCCCTGCCAGATTCAGGGCACCGACCAACATTGCCAAATACACCGGGGCCACAAACCCCGGCGTATGGCTCGAAGACTACTAGCTCGCATGCCGGGCGGGGGGAGCAACTGATGATCTTTTCATCATCCAATACCTCCCCATCTACCTTGCGGACTCGGCTCGAGCCTGGCTCGAGTACTTGCCCGTGAAAACCATCAGGAATTGGGCTGACTTGAAGACCCTCTTCGTCGGCAACTTCTAGGGCACTTACAAGCGCCCTGGGAACTCCTGGGACCTGAAGGGTTGCAAGCAGCAGCCAGGGGAAACTCTCCGGGACTACATCCGACGATTCTCCCGCCAATGCAACGAGCTCCCTGACATCTCCGATGCCGATGTCGTGGGGGCATTCATCTACGGCACCTCCTGTAAGGCCTTGGTGCACAAGCTGGGCTGCGTTAAGCCCAGAACCACCAAGGAGTTTCTGGACATCGCCACCAACCACGCCCGCGAGGAGGTCGGGAGCCATCTTTGAGGATGGCAAAACCAAGCAAGAGCCCGGCGCCGAGCCGGTCCCTTCCGACCGCACCGGCATGTTTAAAGCGGCATGGAAAGCAGTCCGCTGGCTCGAGTAGTCGCACTGCCGACCGACCGCCAAGCAAAGAAAGCGACCGACCGTTGCGCCCGACCACTTCGAAAAGTTGATGGACAGCCCGTGCCCAAACCACGGGTTCCCCGTCAAACACAAGTACCTGGACTGTGAGGTCCTGAGGCGTTTCCTCTCCGGCGCCCCCACGACGCCGCGGGGCAAAGGAAAGAAGCCAGCCCCGGCCCCAAGGGTCACGGAAAAGATGGCGGACGACGAGTTCCCCGAACCCGACGGCTGCCTCATGATCTTTGGTGGTTCGGCCGCACGCCGACAAGCGCGGCTCAAGCTCGCCACCGCGAGGTCCATACCGCTCACCGCCGCCTCAATACCTTCGGTGGTCGAATCTCCGATTACTTTCGATCGAACCGACCACCCGACCACGCCCCGCAGCCAGAAGGTATCCGCCGTGGTCGACCCCATCGTGGGAAGAAGCGCCACCAAGGTGCTCATGGACGGCGGCGCGCCTCAACATCCTCTATGTTGAGACGCCGACGCCATGGGGTCCTAGCTCGAGTCTCCGATCGAGCAAGGCACCTTTCCACGGCGTCATCCCCGCCGCCAGCCCACCGCCGGCAGTCGACCGCCCGTCACCTTTGGAGGACCGAAATTTCCGCACCGAGACCTCACTTTTGAGGTCGTGGATTTCCGCCCTATAACGCTATTCGGGAGGCCGTATACGCCAAGTTCATGGCGATCCCCAGCTACGCCTATCTTAAACTGAAGATGCCCGGGCCGCGAGGAGTTATCACTGTGGCCTCATCTTTCCAGCTTGCTTACAACTGCGAGCGGAGCAGTTGTGAGCTGGCCTCAGCGGTCATCGCATCCGCCGAGCTCATCAACCTCCGGAGGGAAGCCTCCGAGTCCGCCCCTGAGTCTAGCAAGTCGGGGGCGGGATCCTTCAAGTCCGCTGAGGACACGAAGAAGGTTGCGGTCGATCCCCGGGATCAGACCAAGACCGTGCGGGTCGGAGCCACGCTCCCCGCTAAATAGGAAAGCGCGCTCGTCGACTTCCTCCGCGCCAACAACGATGTCTTTGCATGGAAGTCCTCTGACATGCCGGGAATTCCCAGGGAAGTCGTCGAGCACTCCTTGAGCATCCGACCAGGCTCAAAGCCGGTCGCTCAACGCCTACGCCGTTTCGATGAGGAAAAGCGCAGGATCATAGGGGAGGAGATCGCCAAGCTTTTGGCTGCAGGGTTCGTAAAAAGAGGTACGCCACCCGAGTGGTCGCCAACCTCAGACTTGTAAAAAGAAGAGTGGGCAATGGAGAATGTGCATTGACTACACGAGTCTCAACAAAGCGTGTCCCAAGGACCCGTTCCCCTTGCCCCGCATTGACCAAGTCATAGACTCCACCGCGGGGTGCGAGTCCCTTTCCTTTCTAGATGCCTACTCGGGCTACCACCAGATAGCGCTGAAGGAGTTCGATCAGCTCGCGACCTCCTTCATCACTCCGTTTGGCTCATTCTGCTACATAACAATGCCATTCAGTCTAAAAAATGCGGGCGCTACATACCAGCGATGTATGCAAACGTGTTTCAACGACCAGATCGGCTGCAACATTGAGGCGTACGTCGACGACATCGTCGTGAAGACCAGGAAGGCCGACGACCTCATCACCGACCTAGGGGAGACCTTCGCGAACCTCCGGCGGTTCCGCATAAAGCTCAACCCCGACAAGTGCGTCTTCGGGGTCCCCAAGGGGAAGCTCCTCGGTTTCATTATCTCCGAGCGCGGCATCGAGGCCAACCAGGAGAAGATCTCGGCGATTGCAAGGATGGGCCCGGTTGGCAGCCTCAAAGGAGTCCAAAGGCTAACCGGATGCCTTGCAGCCTTAAGTCGTTTCGTGTCTCGCCTTGGCGAGCGCGGAATGCCGCTCTACAGGCTGCTTAAGAAATTCGACCGCTTCAGCTGGACCCAGGAGGCTCAGGAGGCCCTCACCCGCTTGAAAGCCTTCTTGTCCTCACCTCCGGTCCTGGTTGCCCCGGCGCCAGGTGAACCGCTGCTCCTCTACATCGCCGCCACTGCCCAAGTCGTGAGTGCGGCCCTTGTGGTGGAACGAGCGGAAGAGGGCCGTGAACTCAAGGTACAACGGCCAGTCTACTTCATCAGCGAGGTGCTTTCCGAGTCCAAGGCTCGGTACCCGCAGGTGCAGAAGCTGCTTTACGCGGTGCTCATCACCAAAAGAAAGCTCGTCCATTACTCGACCAAAGACGCCATCACCGTGGTGACCACGCTCGCTCGGCGAGATCGCCCACAACCGCGACGCCGGGAGGATAGCTAAGTGGGCGCCGAGCTCGGCCGATCACGACATAACATACGTCCCTCGAACGGCGATCAAGTCACAGGCCCTGGCCGACTTTGTCGTCGAGTGGACCGAAGCCCAGGCGCCACCGACGCTCGAAGACCCCGAGTACTGGACGATGTACTTCGATGGGTCCTACACCAAGAACGGCGCGCGCGGAGTAAATCATCATTTCCGCCGAACGGACTTCAATACGCCATCGTTGCTCTTCGACGCGACCAACAACATCGCCGAGTACGAGGCTCGCCAACGGTCTCGGGACGCCGACTCGGCGCCGTCGACTTACGCCCACGGGACTCCAAGCTTGTCGCTGATCAGTCATGAAGGCCGCGGAGCCTCGAGATGCCCGCATGGCCGCGTCATCGTCAAGAAGCGCGCAGCTCAAGAGCGCTCAAGGGTTTCGAGCTCCACCATAGCTACAGACGCTACAACGGTGAGGCCGACTACCTAGCTAATCTTGCCTTCGCAGAGGGCCGCCCCACTGGGATCTTCGTCGCGACCTTCGCACCCTCTCGTCTGGGGTTGGACTCGGTGATCGAGCGGTCTCCCGACCGCCGAGCACGGCCACTCCAACCGTCGGCGGTCGGGCGTGCACTGGCCGGTCGGGCCGCAGCTGCTAACAATCAATCCGATCGAGGAAACCTTTATCGCCTGTCTCGACGGATGTGTCGCTTCCCACCGACTCGACCGAGGCCGGCGCCGCCGCTTCGTCGGGCGAAATCTTTCGTCTGGTCGGGCCGACCTTTACAAAGGAGTCCTCCGGGTTCTCCAGAGGTGCGCTCGCCGACTAAGGGAAACATTGGCCGCCGATATCCATGGCGAGTCTGCGGTCACCATGCCGCGCCCGGTCCCTCGTAGGAAAAGCCTTCGACAAGGTTTCTCTTGGCCGACCGCCGTGTCCGACGCCGAAAGCGATTGTATGCGACCGCGAAGGATGCCAATTCTTCACCCGGCAGACGATTCGCCACCAGCCTTGCAGACGATCCCCATCACATGGCCGCTTGCGATGGGGACTCGATCTGGTCGGGCCCTTCAAGAAAGCGCCCCGAGCTTTACTCATCTCTTCGTCGCGTGTACAAGTTCACCAAGTGGATAGAGGCTGCCGGCCGTGAGCGCCACGCCGGTACAAGCGGCCACCTTCTTCCGCGACATCATCTTTCGGTTTGGAGTCCCGAACTCTATCATCACCGACAACGGGACGCAGTTCACGGGGAAGGAGTTCCTCGAGTTCTGCGGCGACTTCAACATCCGCGTCGATTGGGCAACCGTGGCCCATCCGCGGACTAACGGTCAGGTTGAACGCGCAAACGGCATGATCCTCCAAGGACTCAAGCCACGGATCTTCAGTTGACTGAAGCATTTCGTGGGGCGATGGGTGGCCAAGCTACCCTCCGTCTTCTGGAGCTTGCGGACCACACCGACTCGGGCGACCGGGTTTACACCGTTCTTCATGGTGTTCGATGCTGAAGCTGTCCTGCCAACCGACCTGGAATACGGCGCTCCAAGACTACAAGCCTTCGACGAGGCTCGGGAGCTCGCCTCGCAACAAGACGCCATCGACCAGCTTGGCGAGGCGCACGATGTGGCCATTCTACGATCGGCCAAGTATCAACAAGCTCTGCGGCGTTACCACAGCCGCCAGTTCGAGGGCGATCCTTGGTGTTGGCGGCGACTGTCTGCGTCGGGTCCGCACCAAAGAAAGACAATCACAAGCTCGCCGCCTCAGGAAGGCCCTTCACCGTCGCAGCAGGTTCTTCGACCCGCACCTTCGACTCAGGGACACGGATGGCCGCGTCCTCCCCAACGCTTGGAACATAGAAAAGTTAAGGCGTTTCTATCCCTAAGTCCTTTTCTTATTCCTTGCGACATCTTTACTTCTCCTTCCGAGCACCTGGTCGCCGCGACGCCTGGGCTGCCCATGGCGCCCCATTCAGCCGCTCGTCGGCGCCTATGCGGGTCGGTGACCCGACCGGTCACGAGGTCTTTCCCATGCGGTAACCCTCTCGACCCGAGTGCTACGGCCTACGCCCCAGTGGCTACGGTTGCTAAGTAGCACTTTGCGGAAGAAGGAAGTACCGCGGTGACTCGGTTGGTCGGGAACACTCCTCCCCCACGCAAACTAGGCTAACTCACGCGCTCATGCGGGTCGGTGACCCGACCGGTCACGAGGTCCATCCCGAGCGGTAACCCTCTCGACCCGAGTGCTACGGCCTACGCCCCAGCGGCGATTGCAAGTAGCACTTAGCGGAAGAAGGAAGTGCCCGAGTGGAGTGATCTTTGGCCGGTTGGGAACATTTCCATCCTCACAAGTGCGTGTAATCTGCTTTGATAGCCAAAAGTTCCTATCCTCTCCGCCTCCCAAACGACCGACCTACGATAAGTGACCCGGTGGTCCTTCATAGCTATGGCTTGGCCGAGCGCCCACCATGACATAAAAGAGGGCAGGAGGCATACTGGAACTTGCTATGTTTAAGATTATTTACGAACAATAGTCTTTACAATAAAGGGGTATGAATCTAACTTCTACTTATTCTTCTTGGAGGGCACTCTGCGGCGAGATGTGGCTGGCGATCTCCCGAGCGTGCGGCTCAACTTGGAGCTCGAACCTGTCGATCTCGTCGTCGGTTCGGTTCCCAGCGACTCATTGCCACCACCGCAAGGTCGAGCACCGTCAGAGTGGAGACGGTGACCACTACCGAGGAAGCTCAAGTGCGGCACCTACGATCAGCGCTCTCTCAACGTGCCCCGGCACTCGGGCAAGCATGGGAGCGAGAGCGCTCAGGCCCGCCACGATTCCAAGGACCCGGTCGCAGACATGCTAGCCGGCCTTGCGAAGGGCCTCCAGTTCAGCGGCCAGCTCGGCCCGACCACCTTCGGCTACCTTCAGCGCCGCGCACGCCCCGCCGCCAGTGAACGCCGCCACGAGCCTTCAGGGCGTCCTTCTGCGCCTCAATAGCGGCGCTCAGATACTTCTGCAGCTCTGCGGATTACAACATCTCCAAATGAGCACGCCTTATGAGTCGCGCTGGCAGAATCGACTGAGGAGTTGAGACACTTACCGGCCGCAGAGCTCGCCAAGTTGCCGGTTTCTTCCCCGATCGCTCGTATGACGCCCTCAAGGAAGCGCCTTCCGAGCGGTCTCCCGCCGTAACGCACTCGGTTGGCGTCATTCCGCCTGGTCCTTCGCTGCTTGCAGACGGGTCGCTCGCACTAGCGTGGCCCCTCTCGCGTGACGGCGACATCCTTGGCGCTGGCACTCCGCCAGAGGGACTCGAAGTTCGCCACCCTCGTCCTCAGAGACTTGGCCCCCAAGCGCTCTTCAAAGAGGGCCTTCGTGGCCTGATCCAGCTCTTGGCGGGCCTCCGCCGTTTCCTCCCGCCTGATGGTCAGAGCCTCCTGAGCCAGCGTAGCTGTGGCGCGGCCGACAGCATTCCTCCAGGCACCACCACCGGCTGTCCAAGCGCTGAGGAGCTCGACCTTGCCCTCGGAGCGGGCCCGCAGATGTCAGAAATGCGAACACTCCGTCGGGCCTCGCCGCAAATTCATCAGAAGGTACGAGAGGCCAGGCTTCCGATCAACTTACCATGCTAACCGGCCGGACTCCCTTGGCCATCGCGTCCAACACCCTGCCGGAGGATTCGAGAGCGAGAGCCAGACCCTTTCGGATCTGGTCCATCTCATCTTCGACGTCCTGAGCGCCTTGCTGGAGGGCGGCCCACTCGCTCTCCTCCGCCTCGTCCAAGGTCCCCGACCTACGGGCCATACCCGGCAACAGGCCCTCGGTCGCCCGTTCGGATGGAACGCCGCCCGACCTGGCCACCACGGGCAAGGGTGGTGAAATAGGCCCCTCGGGAATCCCCTCGGTGACCTGCGCCTGTGGGGCCTCGACCGATACCTCCCCTTGAGGCACGGGGTCGGACGTCTCTCCAAAGACAAAGACCGTCTCGCCAATGAGCTCGCGGGTAGCGCCACCGATTCCCTCCGTAACGACGATCGCGCCACCCGGCGGCGCCCCGGCGGAGGCGGCGGAGCTCCTCACCGACCTCTCCGATGGCGAAGCGCCCAGGCAGCGCGCCGGCTCGGCCGCTGCGCCACGACCATCGCCAACCCGGTTGGCGTCCCGTCCACCGATCGCGGCGCCTTCCCGCCGTCGCGACTCCTTCGGCGGTAGGAACGCCGCCGTCCCATGCGGAGCCACCACAGGGCGCGCCGCAACCGCGGCCACGGTCACACCCGTATAGGCGCTGCACATCGCAAGCACTTAGAAGCTGTTCGGGCGGCTTTGAGGCAACAATGTTCAAACAAGGGAAAAGGGTACTTACTGAGCCGAGCGGGTGCGCGGCAAGCGCGCCCTCTTTGCCGATCCCCCTCCAAGGCGATCCACGGCCGCTTCCCAAATCGCTTCCATAAGGGGCGCCCATCGAGGCACGACGACGACGTCGACTGCACGGTCGCCGTCCGCCTGGGGCCCCCCGACCACGGTGCCTACGCAGTCGCCCTCCGTCGGGCCTCCACTCGGGCCACCTCCGGTCGTCGAGTCAGGAAAGAACCCACGGTATGGGTAAGGGCTGCCCGCTGCTTTGTCGGTGGAGGTCGCCCCCGCAGCGGTGGTCTCAGACACGTCCTCACCACGCGGCCCTCGCCGCGCTCCTTCTTCTTCTTCTTCTCACCTCCTCCTCCGCTTCTTGCGAGGAGCTGCCGCGGCCTCCGACGGCCGCAGCCCTCGACGCCTTCTCCCCCGGGAGCAACGCCCGGGAGACCATTCCCGAGAGCCCCTAGAAGATGCAAAAACACCAGTCAGACCGGGCGCCAAAGGCAAAGGGAAGAGAGAGGCGAGGAGAAGTCCGCCCAACCTACCAGATTTGGGGGGTGGGCCATCGAGAATGGCTCCGGGTGGCCGCCCGCAGCCTCATGAGCGCTCCGCGCCGGAACGGCGGCCACCCGGGCTTCGACCTCGGTCGCGGCGAGCTCGGGCTCCGCCATCCTCATCTTGTCGGACGCCCCCTCATACCGGAACAGGGGGCGCGGCCTGTGCATGAGGGGTTGCACGCGTATCCCCATGAAGGCACGCACGGCGACGTCCCCGGTGAGCCTCTGCTCCCTTAGAGCCCTGACCTGCTCCACGATCAGGGCCACCTTCTTCTTCTCCTTCTTGTCGGCACCCCAGGTCCATTCTTCCCCCGCCACAGGAAGCTTGCCGGTGAACGGCGGGGCACTGTCTCCGACGTTCCGGACGTAAAACCACTCAGAACGCCATCCCTTGTTGGACGACGGTAGCTTGACGTCGAGGTACTCCTAGCTCCGACCGGCCCGAAGCTGGAGGGCCAGGCCACCGATGGGCGCCGTAGCATCCGCTGGCTTGACCTTCCAGAGCCTTGCTTGGAAAAAATACCTCCACAGCGCCTAGTGCGACTCGATCCCCAAGAAGGCCTCACAAAGCGTGATGAAAATGGCGATGTGGAGGACCCCATTGGGGTTGAGATGGTGTACCTCTGCCTTGTAGTGGAAGAGCAGCCTCTGACGAGCGGGTGCGTGGCAGCCGGCGCGCGCCGAAGAATGAGGCAGGCACTACGACCTCGTCGTCCCCCGGTGAAGGAGCGGCGGCCCCCGTCGGCACCCTCCAGTGAGAGAGATCCTGCGCAAGGAGGAAGCCTTTCTTCACCAAGCCGAGCGCACGGTTGGCCTGGGCAGAGCACTCCGGCCACGGCATCCTCGCGAAAAGACGGCGAAAAAGTGAGGAAGGGTGAAGGCTCTTTTTTGCTTTTTCTTGTCTTAGGCAAAGGGCTGGAAGATGAGGAAGGCAAGAGCGCGTGACTACCCGAGAGCGTCCCAGCGACGTATTTATAAAAGACGAGCGGGCGCCGACCGAACAGCCGCCCCCTCGAGCGAAGCGCCGCGTACACCCTCGTCTATCGCGCCAAGCGCCTGGTAACACCCGATTTCCAATTCCACTTTGCATTTCAATCCTGACAAGACGGCAGGAACCGTAAAGACACCGCCTCGAGCAGTGCATCCTGTGACCTCTCGGTCTCCGCCTTTAGGCCAGGACGGTTGCCCCGGGGCATGTGCGAGAGGCCCGCTGGGCCGCTGCGGCCCCAGAACGGCTAGAGCTCGGCAGCTCGCGCCAGGGGCCCAGCCGAGAGCTGTGGGTTCTAAAGGCCTATTCCACCAGATGGACATAAGGCCGCCCCAGCAAAAACTGAGCAAAGGACGGGTATGAGGCGAGTCCCCAGTGATCCCCACGTTGGGTCGGCTGACGACCCAATCGCCTCTACTCGTGTCCGAGACCATACTTCACACTCTCCCGGGAGCTCATCGATGGGCGACAGCCAGCTGTGACCTGGGTCGGCGGATGACCCAGGGTCCGATACGGGATCGAGTAAAGAAAGGTTTCTTATGGGTCGCGCCACGGCAGGGCCAGGACACCCTACTCTGGGACCGTCCGCTCGAAAGGGTCCCCCTTGGGCGGGACCTCCCAGGACCCACTCGGACTACCTGTTATTAGCTCCACGAGCACGGCGTTCAAACCAACGCGGGTAGACGCGCGTTGCTCACCCCCTCCAGGTCCCACACCTGCGGACGGGGTATACGTGTGGGATAGACGGAGGCCACTCCTCTCGCAGCTACCCTCGCTGGACGAGGACTCGGGATGGATGCCCCACGTCCAGCTACGACGTAAAACGAGCCACGTCCAGCTACGACGTAAAACGAGCACTCAGACACCCGAACCTCACGAAGAGACATCCGGTCGTCCCTGCCGACCAAGGCACGGTCTAGCTACGACGTTAAGCGAGCACTCGGACACGAACCTCACGAAGAGGCATCCGGTCGTCCCTCGCCACCAAGGCACGGTCTAGCTACGACGTTAAGCGAGCGCTCGGACACCGAACCTCACGAAGAGGCATCCGATCGTCCCTGCCGACCAAGGCATCGTCTAGCTACGACGTTAAGCGAGCGCCGGACACCGAACCTCACGAAGAGGCATCCGGCCGTCCTGCCGACCAAGGCACGGTCTAGCTACGACGTTAAACGAGCGCCGGACACGAACCTCACGAAGAGGCATCCGGTCGCCCTCGCCACCAAGGCACGGTCTAGCTACGACGTTAAGCGAGCGCTCGGACACGAACCTCACGAAGAGGCATCCGATCGTCCTCGCCGACCAAGGCACGGTCTAGCTACGATGTTAAGCGAGCGCCGGACACGAACCTCACGAAGAGGCATCCGATCGTCCCTACCGACCAAGGCACGGTCTAGCTACGACGTTAAGCGAGCGCCGGACACCGAACCTCACGAAGAGGCATCCGGTCGTCCTCGCCGACCAAGGCACGGTCTAGCTATTAACGCTAAGCGAGCGCCGGACACGAACCTCACGAAGAGTTCGCACGCCCGATCGCTCGCATCGTAAAGAAGCAATCACCTGCCGATTACCGATTCTCGAGGGCCAAGTTGGGAAATAATCGAAACAAGCTCATTGCAAAGACAGTCATAAGGAAAAAGGAGATTTCATTATAGGCCAACAGGCTCAAACTTTACACCATATTACATGAGGTGCCCGGCAGGCTCAAACACTACGCAAGGCTACAAGATATGGCGGAGCTATTTCTGCACCAGGTATCATATCTTGAGCATCAATCTTTGGATCGTCTGATCATACGACGGCTACAAATTCTGGGGTCCGTCGGCGCCGCCTCCGCCAACAGCGACCAGCGGGTGAATCCCGCCAGTGCCACCGCACTGACGGCTACCCGCGGCGCACCTGCGCCATCGCCTCCAGGAGGGCCGCCCTCACCTCGAAGAGCTTCGGGACGACCCCAAGCAACGCGTCGACGGCGGCAGTGTCGCGGGCCACGGCCTCCTCTTCCTCCGTGAGCTCGACCATCGCCTGGTCGTGCTCAGCCCAGAGCTCGGCTAGAGGATCTTCTTCCTCTACCTCATCGTCATCACCAAAGCTGAAGATCTGTGGATGCCTCCAAGCCAATTAGAAGATTGCAAAAGAGGACTCTGGTTTGGGGGACAATCACTCAAACAAGAGGCGGCGCCCTTATATACCCAAACGGAGGGAGATCGAACGTCTCCAGAACAAATGCAAGCGCCAGAAGACGAGCGGGCAAGGTGCACCAAGCCATGCGCGACGCGCGAACGGCGATTAAAGCCCCGTGGTTCGAATGCCCCGGCCGAAGTTCGTGGCAGCCGTCGAATGCGTCGAGGTACATCTGGCGGAAACCAGCTGACCTAGTCGGGCGGACCGACCAAGCGGGCCCAGTCGCCATTCACATTCAAGCTCAACCCCCAACCGAATCTACCGAACTCGCACGGGGGTTCGGGGGCTACTGACGAATACTCATACCAGGGGTACCCCAACGGCCCAGGGTGACGAGCGGGCTGCCTCAAGCATAGCTCAAGCCTAACAGGCCGCTCCAGGCCCGCTACCGACCAAAGCTCCTGCAGGGCCGCGCAGGACGCCCATTCCCGACCTATCGGGGTAGGCATCCCCGACCAAACATGGCCCCCGACCTCCGCAGCAGGTCGGATCCCCCGACTCCGACCAAGCATGGCTCCAGACCTCCGCAGCAGGTCGGATCCCCCGACTCCGATCAAACCAAGGCAACCTCCGCCAAGGGCCGCGTGTCGAAGTCTCCACCGGCCCACAGCCACGTGCCCCACGGACGGGGTCAACCGAAGTGACTGAACGAAAGCAGGTGGCCCCTTCCCAAGATGGTTTAATGGCTGCTGAAGTCAAGCTTCCAGTCCCATCGACCGGTCACGTACGACACGAAAGCACGCACCCTCCCGAGGCAGCACCAACGTTATACACGGCAACGCCAACACTCATCAGGCTCACAGAAGGCAGGTGCGCCATTTCCCAACAAAGCAGCTAACCGCTCTGCCCAACAAGGCTACCGACCCAGCATGGGCAAGACGAGCGGTGACCAGTCGACAGAACGAAGGACCAAAGCTCTCAGCATAGGTCACCTCTCCCTTCCCCTACTCTCGATGTAACCTGCCCCTTCCTACTGTATAAAGGGAGGCAGGAACCCCCAGGGGAAAGAGGGACACACACGCACAAGCAACCAGCATTCTTGTGCTAAGGCTCTTAGCTCGCTCTTGTAAACACTGTGTAACCATCCGCCCTAAAGACAATACAATACCACCACACGAACTGGAGTAGGGACATTCGGCCCGAACCAGTATACATCTTGGGCTTCCGAGTCTAACCATTCAGGGAGTGGGAACGCGCGGCCCTTTAGACTTACAAATTTACTTGCCGATGCTCGAAACACCGACAATATATATATATATATATATATATATATAAGACTTAGACTTCATAGACGTTAGTTTGTTAGTTATCCAAACCTTGTAGCTCATTTATGCCTAATCATGCGTAGCCCTTGGAAACAAGTGCCGTAAAGATCAACATCTAAATCTATTATAATCTTAAAACCTCACCTCTGTGCTAATAACTGAATTTGAAACTCATTCTTATCAAAGTAAAGCTAGCCTCGATAGGAAATCCAAATAAAACATAACATGTTATATAATAACTTAATTCTATTAATCTAAATAATTTTAGCCTCTTGAATTCAAAATTATAAATACAAGAATACATAATTTTAACCTCTTGAATTTGTAAAATAAGAATAAATAATCTATAAAAGAAACTGTATCGTCGCTTGACCTAAAGTTATTAATAATATATATGAATAAAGGACAGACTAAAATGAGAATACATAAAATCAAGAGACCCTGACCCTAAACCACACCTGTTTTATATAATAGATTTCTATTTGATTTTCCATCTGATTTCTATTTGCCCTTATTGAAGTTTGTTATTTGCTATATTTCCGTGGAACGACGTGTAGAACCCGACGTCACTAATTCCATCGTCGACAACGCCAACTACGACCACAACTTCATCATAAACAACAATTAAGCAAGGCAAGCACCCACTTCGATCATATTGATCCCAATTTTTACTTTTCATTTTGTTTTATTAAATCAATTTATGCATGAGCGTATTTTTTGTAAACATGCTATTTTGTGGTACTGGTAGATATACCTGTTATCTTATGGAACTTCCTTAATAAGTATGGACATGTGAATATTGATAACCATAGAATAAGGTTAGACAATACATAATATCAACATGGGTATATGCGATTACATATTAACCATGCTTAGCCATGCTTTAGTAGTAAAAATTGGGACAATCAGATTAAATTGTCTCTTAAGAATTTAAAAAAGTTGGATATGACATTGACAGTTGTTGGTATTTAGTTAAAAACCCAAAATAAAATTATGATTTTGACGCAAGCGATTATTGGCAATAGCCGGAGGTGCAGATGGACTTGCACGTAGTGTAGGGGAGATTATCGGACAAGTCGGATTAAGGACTGAGCTATGGGTTGCTTTCAAGCCAAGAAAACCGCTTAAACTATTAAGTTGCTTAGAATTGACTTTGCACATTGAAAGGCTGGAGTAGTATGGACACTCCGATTAGATTTGCTCGGAAGGGGCTTGTAACATCCCGAAAAATGCAATAATATAAAAATTCATATTTTGAATTTGAATATATTTATTTCTGATTTTTCCTAACATGATTGAAATTTATTTGGATTTTCCCTGGATTTTTGTATTGAATGAAAATCAAACAACTAGAATTAAAGAATGGATAATGATGAAAAGATAAAATGGTAAAAGATAAATTTTGGAAAAATTACCATAGAACCTTAACCTCTCTGGTAAGTCAGTAAAATCAAGAAGTAAAATTTTGTGCACAGAAAAATGGATAAATAAAATTTATGTCACCTCTTTTTGACTAGAAACAGTGCTAGTCAGAATTAATGAAAAATATTCGAAGATTATCTGGATCTGGAAAAAAATTACCAAAGAACCCTCAGTGTAGTTTTTACACCTGGTAAAAATATCAGGATTTTATCATGTAAGCAGAGCCCTCTAATAATTCAGAATCAGAGACCATCAAAAACTGGAAATTCTCATGTCAGAATTTCTATAAAATAACTACCCAATATTTTGAGTTGAAAATTTTACAGCGACATCCTTGACATATTTATAACTCCTTGTAAAAGTTTCAAAAATTAATAATAATGTTTGAACCTTTAAATAAATACAAAACCGAAATTCAAATCCTGTACAAACCTACAGTGTCAGAATTTTTATAATTTAACCATGCGGTATTTTAATCTAAAGTTTTTACTGAAGGTTAAAAACTACCAGTAGAAACTAGTCAAAAAGTTTGAGAAAAATTGACCACGATTTGATAGCAGTTTTAATGCTCACATGGAGCTGTCCCGGCCAAGGTTATCTCTTCGTCTCATTTTCCTTCACTGCCGCGTGGGCCCGTCCACTGTGCTGTAACCATTCGTCGCACGGAACGGGAAACGCTCTCAGCCTCTGCCTGGTGGTCCCCGGCCCCGCGTGGCAGTCACTCCCCTCCCTCTCCTTTTCTTCCTTTCTTCAGCGAGACCGTCCCAGGTCCAGCTCGCCCGCGTCCGAAGCAAGGCAGAGCTCGCCTCCCTCTGCTCCCCACAGTGCCTCGGCGTCCGCTCAATCCCTTGCCGCCACGGTTCATCCTCGATTCTCTCGCGCCGTGACCCGGCCATACCGAGCTGTCCTGAGGTCGCGGAACCATGCGCCATCTCGCCACGCGTCAGACAGACCGCGCCGAATTTCGCTTGTGTTCAAACCCTGTGAGGCCGGTTGCACCGCTTATAAATACTACCAATGCGTCGCCATTGAGACCCTCCACCACTTCTCTGAACCTCTTTTAAGCCGAAGCCTTCTTTTTTCTCCGAAGCCGCCATTGCCAAGAGAAGCTCGAGCCTTGAGGTCGAAAAGCAAATTGCCTCGCTCGGTAAGCCAATGCCAAATTCGTTTGCGGTCAATCCTCCCGGTACTCAGCAATTAATTTCCCCTCTTTTCCCTTAATTTTCGCCACCGAGAACTCCTTTCGTTCTGTTCATCTTCCCGAACCGCAATCGGTGGCAGCCCGCTCTAGTCGTTCTCGAACCAACCAACAATATCACGGAGCTCCTCGTCATGCTATAGCTTTATTTGCCCTCGGCGGACCAAGTCTCGCCAAGCACCGCCGCCACGCGCGCCTTCCTTCCCACGGCGGCCGACGGTGATACCAAACCGTCGCTTCCCGGCCGACAACCGCCAAAATGGAATGCCCGACCCGTAGATGCTTAAACCATTACCGATTCAACCGGAACCATCGCTTTTCTTCTCCGCGAAGCTTCTCCTCCATCCGCCGCATGTCGCCGGTGGCGGCTCGCTCCGCCATCCTCACGGCGAGCGACCCCACCCACGTGTGCGGCGTGACTGGTGCTCGCCGTGCCACCCATTCGCGGAACCCACGGAACCCGCCGAATTCGTCGCCGTTGAGCCCGAGCCACTCCTCGTTTCGTGTCGCTGCGCGTGGGACCGCTTTGTCACCACCAAAGCAATCCCAGTGCATTCGGTAAAAGGCGCTTTCCAACTCAAAACGTATTTTGTATTTTCTGGAATTTACATAACCGAGCTGCTTTAAATGCTTATAACTTTTGTTTTGTAACTCGAATTGAGTGAAATAAAATTCTAAATTCACCTAAAATATAGCTCTATCAGAATATAAAATAATATTTTGAAAATGTTCACTGGGTAAATTTGAAATTCAAATTTAAAGAAGAGACATAAATAAGTACTACATATTAAAAAGTTGTAAACAAACTTTAGGTGGAATGAAACTAATTTTAGTAAAATATTCATACTTCCAGAAGTTCAAATATATAAAAATATTTAAGTTTCATTATTGTTTGAATTACCTTCTAGTAAAGATTATAATCAATGTATTAGAAAATTCAAATAAACATAATTTGAATAAAAGGAATATGGAATAAGTAAAATTAGTTTCTAAATATTAGCATGTCAGTAGGATACTTGAGTTTCCAAAATATTTAAGAAATGAATTTGAATTGAATTATTATGACAAGTATGAAGTAACTAAAATGTAAAAGTGTATATTCATATGGCATAGAAGATCAAATAATCGTGACATGGATCAAATGAATTCAAATAGTAACCAAACCAGTTTTATTATACCTCTGTCATTGCAAGGATCTCAGATATAAAAGGATATATAAATATTATTATATAAAACAGTAAATGATCAATAGTTAAAGTATTAATAATCTCATAATTGGAATAGTTGTAACCATCGCAAATAAACTCTAAATTTGATGAAATCAAATCCTATAGCTTTGAAAAGTAGTACCCTTGCTATTTAGGCAAAAGTATCTTATGTTAGTGTTAGGTTGAAATAAAATAATGTTAGACCCTAATGATCGTTTATAGGAAAAGTATCGCGGATAAAAGCCATTTGTCGCGAAACCAACCTTAAATTACTTCTAATGTCATGCCCTGTTAATGCCTGAAAAATGAGTAGATTATCCTAGACGATGTAGTCGCAATCTAATATCAAAAGCTGAACCCTTATCGAGTAATAAATTGAACTATCAAGCTTTTTCATCAATCCAGTAGAACCCTCGTCTAAATGCAAATACTATGGAAATCAGTTTAGAAATGATGTTTAGGATATGTACTATTATGTTCGAGAAAATGTTTTATTTATAACTAATGATTCATATAGTTTTCGCTATGCAAAACCCTAATATGATAAGGATAGTTGTAGCCCTTTTAGCCGATTTCGCTCAACTTAAACTTTAGTGTCATGATAGCTTTTTAGCAACGCGTTTAGCTTTTCACTAAACATTATAATTCATAAAAGTTGTTTAGAATCATTATCCAAAGTATATACTACACTATTATGATGAAATAATCATATTTCATCATGTTTTCCACATAAATCATGTTGGTTAAATAGCCCTAAATATTATGTTTAATGAACCTTATAAAATGAATAAGTGAGCATTGTATTAATGAAGAAGTTTGTAGTTAATATATTTGTATCACCAGAACCTTCTTAAAAACTATAAATAAATCTAATTAGCTACCTTATCAGTCATAACCTGCTCAGATCGTTTCTTATGCGAGATCACTTAAAGAATTAAGTATGTTTTGCATAACTCCTTTAATTGGTATTTCAATTCTTTTAATCCAAATAATTTTAGCATCTATAATTCGAAGTTCTAAATACTAGAATTCATAATTTTAGCCTCTTGAATTCGTAAATCAAGAGAAGATAATCTATAAAAGAAACCCTGTTTCGTTATCTCAAAACCATTAAGAATATGAATTTGTAAGTATCTAATTCATGAGGTCGTAAATAATTCAAACCCTAAATCATCCCTGTTTATGCAATGAATCTTTATTTGATTTTTCATCTGTCTTCTTTTCGCCTTTATTGAAGTTTATTATTTGCTATTTTCCGATCAATCGACGTAGAATTCGACGCCCTTCCTCCGCCGTTGCCTCCGCTGCTCGCGATCGCGTCTTCGTCGTAAACGATATATGAGCAAGGCAAGCACCCTCCTTTGACCATCTTGATCCCAAAAATTTAATTTGCATTGTTTATTAAAATGTTTTATGCATACGTTTACTTTTTGTAAATTGCTATTTTGTGGTACTGATAGTTATACCTATTGTCTCATGAAACTTCCTTGATAAGTATGAATATGTGAACCTTGATAACCATAGATTAAGCTTAGACAATTACTTAATGTCGCCATGGGTATATGCGATTACTTTTATCCATGCTTAGCCATGCTTTTAGATCAAATAATGATGATGATGATCAGATCAAAATGTGTTCTTTGTGAAATGGAAAATGTTGTCATTGTAGTGTTGGCTATGGGTATTTTGATTAAAACCCAAAATAAAACTATGGTTTTGATGCGGGCGATTATTGGCAATAGCCGGAGGTGCGAGAGGATTTGCACGTAGTTAGGGTGGAGTATCGCCGTGTCGGATTAAGGACCGAGCAATGGGACGCTATAGATCCAAGAATTTCGTACAACCACGAGGGTCGGTATGGGACAGTCTTAGCCTATTAAGTTATTTAGGTGTGGCTTTGCATCTAAGGAAGGCGGGAGTTATGCACAGCATTCCGGTTTGGTCTGTCTGTAGGGGTTTACTTACCAATGCAGCGGTGTACGCCTTGCCGTGAATGTAAACGTGGTGTTGGGTGTAATGTGAAAGGATCCACGTCTTGGGTGAGTGTTTCATTTTCATGGCGAGGTCAAACGTCCCGGCTGGTTCAAAGCCACATCTAGATAATGTAACGGCTCAGATGATCTCCTTGCCGACACACCAAAGGAAGTGTGTTAAGCGATCCGCAAAAGAGGTTGATCATTCCTTGTGGGTAAAGTGTACACTCTGCAGAGTGTAAATCTAATCGATTAGCCGTGTCCACGGTTATGGACACTTGGTGAAGTCATTCCAATGTTAGAATGTTTTGGTATTTTCCAAAATTGGGTTTTGGTTTGGAACCTGTTTTATCGACTTTTGTTTCATGTCAAAGGATCGACATTATTGGATTCCATTTCGGATTATTCGATATTCACGATGGGTTGTGAGTATTACTTATGCTTTACTTATTTCATATCACCAATTATGCTTTTACAAATTCCGCTTGCAAATAACTTGTTTTACAATGTCAATTTCGCTTATGCAAATTAAGCGTAGTAGCCTCCTTTGAAATGGCCTGCATATTATATAGGTTTTGCTAAGTCTTGCGGAGTACGAAAGTACTCACCCTTGCTTATATGTTGTTTTTAGGTGGATAATTTAGCGAAGCTTCGAGGATTCCTTTTCATCGCAGGTTGCGGGATTTTCTTCATCGAATCTTTCTAGGGATTATGCCTTGTCAGTTGCCTGCGGGTTTTGGATGGGCACACTACAAGACCTTGCTTCTTTTGCTGCTATATCTCTGAGTTGTAAGATTTTCTTTAAATAATAGCTTCCGCTTAATATTATGTTGTATGGTTGTGATTCCAATTGTTGTAAACATGTGAGTGCTAGCTACTGATCCAGGGAATGGCACAGTAATCACATGGAGGTTCCTGTTCATCAGAACGGGGTCTCACAGGGCTTCCACACCAAGGTGTGGGTAAATACACGTCGATACAACGGTGTACGCGTTGCTATGGGGAGAAACGGTGACCAATTATTTTTGTGAGAATGATATCATGTTTTATATGTGTTTCTGCCACCATAGCGAGGGTTTATTGTCACCGGACTGGTGCAAAGTTAGATCTAAGCAATATAACGGTTATGTTATGATCTCTTTGCGGCACACCAAAGGAAGTGTGCTAATAGCTTGCACAAAGAGCTGATCATTTCTTGTGAGTAAAGCTGTACACCTCTACAGAGTGTAAAACTAATCGATTAGCCGCGCCCGCGGTCATAGGCACTTGGTAAAGTCATCACATAGTTAGATGTTTTGTTATTTTAAAATGGCTTGATTTCATCTGTTATGCCTCGTGTTGGCAAGGATTGGTGTTGGCAGGAATTTGACGTTTCGATGCTCACATTGTGGAGGACTGTGAGTTACTACTTATGCTTTACTTGTTACTTTCATATCAGTCAAACTTGCTTTTACAAATTTCGTTTGTAAATTACAACTTGATTTACAAATTCAATCTCGTTTTATACAAATTAACCGTAGAAGCCTCCTTTGACATAACCTGCATTTTGCAAATACCACTTTAAGTCTTGCTGAGTACGAAAGTACTCAACCTTACTTAATATGTTGTTTTAGGTGGAAAAGAAAACGAGGCTCTGAAGAATACTTTTCGTCGTAGGATACGGGAACTGCATTGATACGATCTTTCTAGGGATTATGCCTTGTCAGTTGGCTGAGGGTTGGATGGGCATACTACAAGATTTTGCTTCTTCTGTTGTTATACACTCTGAATTGTAAAAATACAATGTCTAAATAGCTTCCGCTTTAATAATATGATGTATGGTTGTGATTCCAATTGTTGTAAATATGCGTACTAGCTACTGGTCATGGGACTAGTACTGTATGCACATAAAATTTTCATTTTCGCATTTTATGCAAAAACGGGGGTCGCTACAAAAGGTCATGTCAAAAAAATTCCATATTTAAGAAAGATCATGCTAGAATTTTTTCATGTTTTTTCATACTTTTTATATATATTTCTTACATTTTTCCTATTTTGGATCTTTAATGGCTTTTTACAAATTTTACAACATTTTTTGTGCAATTTGTTTTCTTTTTTTTTAACATTTTTTCCTATTTTTACAACTGTCACCGGTTTTCGTATTTCTAAATATGTTCTTGTAGTCCATAAAAAGAGCAAGAACTTTATTGTAAATATCTTTTCATATAGTGATTGTCTTTGTGCTTCTGTGGTTTTTTTGTAAGGGTTTTTCACGTAAAAATTCATGTCTCATGTTTCTATTTTCTAAGTACTATTTGCAATAAATAGTATCAGTGCGTAAAAAGAAGAGGAAACTCTCGGGCACAGCTATCGTTCGGTAACTATAGCACGACGTACAATGGGCGACATCGTCGAAGAAATCCGAATCAGTACGTAGCGCGCGGCATATCGTCGTTGATCAGCCACTCGGCGTTTATTCTGCAAACATCAAATCAAAAGGGCAGTCTCCGTGCATATCTGAACTCTGAAGCGAAGCCAGAGTCCGCATCAGCAAGAAAATAAGAAAGGACGTGTTGCTCCAATTTTCTTACACAGTGATTGTCTTCGTACGTCTATAGTTTTTCTTAAGGATTTTCTATGTAAAATTTCGTATCTTATATTTCTATTTTTGTAGCTATTATTTGCAACACCCTAGCTAGTGATGCATGCTATCGAAGGGCTCGTACTAATACTTCGGTGGCACTAGTACTTAGCCAAGCAAACCTTTTTCTTAGCTGTATGTAAAAACAAGGATAATTCTTTTCTTTTGTTTTCCTTGCTTCCCTTTTCTTTCTTCCTAGCTTCCTTTTCTCTTAATTTGCAAGAACAAACTCCAGATCTAAAGTACGCAAGTGTCCAAAATCTAATCCCATGTCAAGTAGTATCGGATTTGGGACCGATCGATGGTAGTGAGGATCAATGATACTACATGAATTAGCACTAATACTAGCACCAAAATAAATGTTGTAGTATTTGCAATCAACCGAGGATGGAAAACGAACCTGGAACCGCTGGGCGGTGGCACCGGCAGGAAAGTGGCGAGCGAGTTCCCCCGGCCGATCGAGAAAGGAGCCGGCGGTGCAGACCTCAGCGGAGAAACTGGGAGTCATGCATGGGGAATAGACGTGGGTGAGGCGGCTGGCCTTATAAGTAGGCTTGTTTATTGAGTTTCTTTTAAAATTGATATAATTCGACATAAAATTATTTTATTTATTATTTAAGTGATTATTTCAAATTCGAACTATCGAGCTACTATCGAGTCGAGTCTCGTTATCATTTCTATTTAATTTCATTAACTATCATAATCGAAGCAATTTTAATTCAACGTCTAAGTGAGCCTTTTTTTTTTCCAACCCTAGGCTTAACAACCGGTCGTGCCGTTGATGCCGGACTCGCCTTGGGCCGTGCTTCTTGCGGCGGCGGCGGCTGTTGCCATACCACTGTCCTTTGCTGTGGCTTTTGGACCTTTTTGTAGATTAGAATTTATGCTCACGTGAAAGCCCAGTAGTGGCCTTTAGCCGGCGGGCCGTACTGTTTTGGAGAGACTCCCCCACGTTTAGGTCTTCCATGCAATTGTATAAGACAAAAATGGCGGGAAATCGACCAGGACGACACATGAAATCAGGGTTAACAATATCGATTTCGAAAAAACAGCTCGAAAATAGAATTTGAAAATCGGCAATATCGGGTCGAAAATGTCAAACACCAAAGAGTGTTGAAATCAAAAAATTTGAACAAAAAAAATGAAAATTGATATGGCGGGAAATCGACCAAGACGACACATGAAATCAGGGTTAACAATATCGATTTCGAAAAAACAGCTCGAAAATAGAATTTGAAAATCGGCAATATCGGGTCGAAAATGTCAAACACCAAAGAGTGTTGAAATCAAAAAATTTGAACAAAAAAAATGAAAATTGATATGGCGGGAAATCGACCAAGACGACACATGAAATCAGGGTTAACAATATCGATTTCGAAAAAACAGCTCGAAAATAGAATTTGAAAATCGGCAATATCGGGTCGAAAATGTCAAACACCAAAGAGTGTTGAAATCAAAAAATTTGAACAAAAAAAATGAAAATTGATCGACCAATCGAATTTTTTTGTGGTCTATTTTTTGAGCGATTTTCGTCGATTTTCACCGATTTTCGGCATGCTTATGTCTCATAAATTTTTTTTTTAGTTGGATCAGTTTACCGACCGATTTTTAATTCCGAACCGGCAAGATATGGTCAATTATCACAATGTTCCAACAATAATAGTCGATAATATGAACCCTGCGTGAAATAGAACATGGCCAGTTTATGGTAAGCTCGTGCCTGCCTAAAAAGTTCTTCTCAACCGGGTTCCTTCTCTCATCTCTGTACGTAAGCGCGTTGGTATAAATTCTGAATTCTTTAGTACTCGTACGTTTTTTTAATGATATCATTATATGTTATGACGACTTATATATGACCGGCACAGCTTACAGTAACTTGTTAATAGTCCCATATATGATAGATCTTTTTTCGAAGAACTCATATGCTAGGAAAAACAATTACTGCAATCCCTTAGTTTGGACTTCGAGGCACAGTAACCTAATTACTGCGATCCCTTTTCGCCCAGAAGTGAATTGGACTATCTCCGACTTTGCTTCCTGCTCACTGAGGGCTTAACTAAGTTCTGTAGCGGCACATGGCAAACTCAATGATTCTGAATTCCACGTATATGAAATTACCTTGTTTCTTGGCTTAACTAAGTTGACACTCCATTGTAACTGTGGACGTGATTAGTTTGCTAATCAGGTTCGTACGTAGGTTCACACACGGAAAACAAGTTGCAGTACCTTGTAGTGTCCAGCGTCATGACTGATTGGAAAGTACGGTGTTCATTCATGTGATGATGCCTTGCCTCGTTGCTCAGCAAGAACGCTCCTTCCAAGCCATGTCTACGAATGTATCTCCCACAAATAATTGAAGTGGATGATTGCATGCAGCCGTGCATATCCTTCCTCTGAATCTCTGATCCACTCGTACAGGTGACCAACCATGTGACACCGAGAAGTAAAATATTAGCCTTGAGTCTTGACACAGCAGCACTTAGAGTGACCAAAATTCTTAAAATGCGCCCCAAAATTTAGTACTCTCTCCGTTCTCGAATACACGTTATTCTAGCTTTCAAATTTTGTTTATAAATACATGCTATTCTACAATTTCAAGATGATTTTTCATTATTTTTTCCTTCTATACCCTTTCTGTTTAGCTATTTATAATATTATTTACTATTATAGATTAGAATAAGATAATATCTAAAAATATAATAAAGATGAGTAATACAGTCTTTTATAGATATGCTTTAATAAAAGTGGAAAAACCTAAATGACATATATTCAGGAAAGAAGGGAACAATAAACTAGTACGTATAGCCATGTCTGGTATATATGACGGTGCAATCCACGTATAGCATACGGTAGTGGTGCGGCTGGTGCCCACGTCGATCGCCGGCTTGCCAATTGCCATGAAGTAATTCACCAAAACTCCCCGAAATAATGTGATCAGAGCCGGCAATTTGAAATGGACGGGTTAATTCACTACTACAGAATGATACATCACTATCGCTTCATCTGTGTCGGTTCTTAAGTTTTTAGGAAGAAACGATTTGATAGATGACTTAGGAGAGGTATTAATCATAATCACTATCGGTTCTCAGGTTAGAAGTGATAGTGATGTAGCACTGGAAATATTATAGTCGGTTCTTATAAGACAAGCATAGTGATTATCATAGTCATCACAATCGGTTCCCACATAAGAAGCGATAGTGATGAGCACGTACACATCACTATCGGTTCTTATTTAAGAAGCGATAGTGATGATAATGCACATCACTATCGCTTCTCACAAAAGAACTGATAGTGATGACATGCGAAGAGTATTTTTTTAAAGCTTAGCAGATGCACCTTATTCAAAATCGTTCTCACAAAAATACTACTGTATTTTAAAGAAAATATTTTGTTATACTATGTTTTACTCTATAAAGCATTTGCTAAGTTAGGTTTTACATATAAAGTATTTTGTTATGCGAAGAGTACTGTTCAAAACAGTGGTGTAAGCATAGATGCTCTGTCCGATGAACATCACTCGAAAGGAGGATCCTCAATAGCAATGAACTCGTATTATGGGATGATCGAAGAAATTTGGGAACTCGATTACGGAATATACCAAGTTCCATTGTTTCGATGTAAGTGGGTGCGATTTCCACAGGGAGTTAAGGTCGATAATAGAGGTTTTACGCTTGTGGATCTCAATAGACTTGCCTACAAAGATGACCCGTTCATCCTTGCAAAGCAAGCAAACCAAGTATTCTACGTGCGTGATCCGCCAATTCGAGGTTGCATGTCGCCCTTACAAAGAAGCAATAATTGTTGGTGTTGAAAATATTGTAGATGAAGAAGAATACAACTAATTCGATGAAATACCTCCGTTTGCGGATGGGGCCTGTCTTAGCAGGGACGACGAGACACATGGAAGAAATTACATGCGTGTAGATCATCAAGAAGGGTTGTATTGTAAATAAAGGGAGTGCGTCGTTGTATCACTTGCTATGTGCTTGAAATGTTTGCAGTGTTCACGTGCTGTTGTCCTCCATATGATGTTATCTACATAATTCCGAGACACAAAAATGAGGCTAAGCTAATAGCATTATGTTGCCTCCGTAAGAAACTTTCACAATTTTTACCTCTGCATGCTGGTATATATGTAGCTACTTATCGCAGGAAAAAGGAGATATGTACATTATTTGTGTCGGTTTATC
The DNA here is from genome assembly GCA_036346275.1 of Otatea glauca. Classification (NCBI taxonomy): domain Eukaryota; kingdom Viridiplantae; phylum Streptophyta; class Magnoliopsida; order Poales; family Poaceae; genus Otatea; species Otatea glauca. The sequence goes on from CM070725.1 coordinate 40,353,797, forward strand.
AGTAAAAACCGATAAAGCTAGCTTGTAAATAGTGCAACGTTCATTTCTAAAAATTTTCAAAAAGGTTGGATTTCATTTTTAGAAGTTTCGACTTTTCTACTCTTACTAGCAAAAATCATGCCTACAAAGTGAATGTTGGCATATTTTGTCAGTCCTAACTCTTTTTTCAAAAATACTATTTGGAAAATGTTTGTAGTATCTCAAAGTATATTTCTGCAGAATTTGAAATAATTCCAACTATATTTCTAAAAGTTATGTCACTTTCTCTCTTTGATCAAACAGGACTGATCGACAATTTAGAATTCTAGTTTAGCTTTCATCTGTGTCGGTTCATTTGAGAAACCGACAGTGTTGCCCTAGAAATGGACTTACGCATGCCATATATCTATGTCGGTTCATTACAAAAACCGATGGTGATATACTACTCATTTGTGTCGGTTCCTCTAAAAAATCGATAGAGATGTTATAGAATATATCTGTGTCGGTTTTGTTTAGAAAACCGATAGTGATGTCTTATATTGGTTTTCTTGTATTGCCATATGCTTTTGTATCGGTTTTTTGTAAAACCGACAGTGAAGTTTACATTTGTGTCGGTTTTTTTGTTAAACCGACAGTGAAGTGAAGTGAGAATATTTGTTGGCATTCTTTAATTATGTCGCTTTTTTGTTCCAAACCGACACAATTAATTCCCTACATTATTAGTGTCGGTTTTGTTCAAGGAACTGACACAATTATTCCCGACATTATTAGTGTCGGTTTTGTTCAAGGAACCGACACAATTAAGTTCTTTATTAGTGTCGGTTTTGTTCAAGGAACTGACACAATTATTCCCTACATTATTAGTGTCGGTTTTGTTTAAGGAACCGACACAATTAATTCCCTTCATATTTGTGTCGGTTTTGTTCAAGGAACTGACACAATTATTACCTTCGCCATTTATAGTGAGCAGTTTTTTTGGGTGAACGAGACGCATTCTGGTCTGCCCTAGCTCTTGCGAGGTCACGAGCGTGACGATTTCCCCACCTCCGCCACTCTCTCTCTCCCCGACGCCTTCCCCTCAGCGGCGTCTCCCTACTCGGAGCTCCCCCACCGGCGCCTCCCCGCCCACGGCTCCCCCTCCGCCGCTCTCCCCGCTCGGAGCTCCCCCACCGGCGCCGACCCGCTCGGAGCACCCCCCCACCGGCGCCGACCCGCTCGGAGCACCCCCACCGCGTTGACCCGCCGGAGCTCCCCCACCGGCGCCTCCCGCCGAGCACCCCCACCGCGCCTCCCCTGCCGGAGCACCCCGAGATCGTGCACTCGCGAGGTGAGCTCTCTGATTTGAACGTTCTCCAATTCGAACCGTTCGTTGTACATGAACATGGTGAGTGTATACTGAATAAATATGCATATATCCTACTACTAGCTAGCTGCAATCGAGTAAAAGCATGTTCAAGCATAATGATGTTCATCCTTGAGGGGGGGATTAGACAGTGCAATCATGAGCACGCTGACTACAGTTGCATCATCAAGCGAAAAACCATCCCCATCAGACCATCTATGCTTGGTAGATAAGAAATCAACGCTTCACAATCCTAAACTTTATAAAGGTTTTTAAGTAAACGCCGAGCTTCCCATTTCATCCCTGGTCTTTTAAATGCTCTGCATATAAAACTAAGAGTGCCTTTAGATGGACTAAATCCTTTTTCTTTCATATCTTTGAGAAAGTAGCTATGTTTGGTGAGACCCCTTGGCGAAAACATGCACAAGTGTATTATAGACAGTGATATCAGCATGAAGCCCAGCATTCATCATCCATTCATGAATTTCCAAAACTACATCCAATCTCCTGCTTTGAGAGCAAGCTTATTGCGATCATAGTGTTATATGTCACTTGATCAGGTTTTAAGCCTGTATTTCTCATCTCTCTCAAAAATGATTTCGCTTCCACAGATTTCCCAAGCATGCAAAGGCAATTGACAAACACATTATAGAAAACAGTATCAGGCAACAAGTTTCTCTCCATCAACTCCTGACCAACCTTAAAAGCGGCCAGCATGTTGCCTGTTTTAAAAAGCCCGTCTATTAAAGTTGTATAATTTATGTGGCCTAGCAACAGACCACATTCATTCATATCTTTAAACAATGCTTCAGCTTCCTCTATATGAGTAGCTTCCTCTAGCAACAGACCTCATTCATTCATTTGTTTTAAGTTTCAAAAGCAAGCAGTATTCTCATTTGTTGTACGTTGACAAAGTGAAAGAGAGCGAGCGTATCGACTTCAATGTTAGATACAGAAAGGGACATTTCCTCCGCGAGGAGGATGGGACATTCTCAGTTAGTTTTGAGGATCTGTTCCGTCTGTACCAACTGATAGCCATCGATATTTCTACTGTACGATCCTGGACGATGTGAGTATCGCATCACGTTGCACGACCTTATGACTTCCATAGGATTTTGCATTACGCTTTTTAACATTCAATGCGAGTTGTAGGGCGATGAGGCAGCGAGTCGTGACGAATCGACAACTAGTTGGGTTCGTCGACCCTGAGCTTGTGTCCGCGACGATGGCTAGGCTTCAACCGGAATGGGTTGCCTCCTACATCAAGAGGACATTGCAAGCTGAGTCGAGGAAGGACTTCATTCTACTCCCGTACCACGAGGAGTAAGTGCTACTTCACCGTTCAATTACTTCTACGCACTCAAACCGTATGTGAACTTATTTTCTTCGCTACATACCATTTAATAAGCAACCATTGGGTTCTACTCGTGTTCGTCCGAGTGACAACAAAGTGTACACTTTTAATTCGGTTGATAAGAGACCGATGGCCTCACGCGATCAAGCCTCCTTTGGAGCAAGAAGTGCACCACTCTTATCTAACATTTTCTCGTATTTAACTACGCTCATTATTTTTTACTCAACGCGCGTCTCCAATGTATATAGGGTTTCAAGCAATACGTCAAGCAGAGGGACACACGACGACAAAAAGGGCTCCAAGTCAAGTATGTCCACTTCATGGTACAAGTGGCTATCATATATAAGATTTAGATTTTTCGACATATTTTCTTCATCTCTTAATTTATTTTTCTTTCTTCACAGTGTCATCAACAGTGGCAGCGACGATCACTGTGGTTTGTATGTCATGCAACACATGTTGATCTTGATTGCCTACTGCACCGCTTCCCTAAGGTAGTACATGCATTATTATACAATTAGTCTTTCACATAGAAATTTAAAACTTAAATTAGAGCACTCGTTTCTATTTTGCAAGATACCAATATCCCCGTAAGAGTATAGACAAGATTGCACTCAACAAGATACGAGACCACTTATGCGTTGGTAATGGATAGAATGCTTGTCTGAGGACTGACGGTTTAGAGATCCCGAAAGCTCCTACTAGATCGATGTGAACAATATTACATATCCGAATGCGATTGCATATGTACTTATGGTTAAGCATGTTTACGTTCTATTTTGTTAACGAATGTGATATGTGTTTGTTGTAACAAAGTGTTCATGTTCTTTGAATGTGATATGTTGTCTGTAATTTCTGTGTGAATGTGATATGTGCATATTGTGTGGAATATGTGCTGATTGGAGGGTGAATTAGAAAATAGTACACCACACCACTTCATCTCTGTCGGTTCTCACAAGAAAATGATAGAGATGTGAGATCATCTCTATCGGTTCTTTGTAAGAAGCGATAAGGATGATTAACTCATCTCTATCGGTTCTTTATAGGAAGCGATAGAGATGAGTATATTATCTCTATCGGTTCTTTTTAAGAAGCGATAGAGATGATGTCCACATCTCTATCGGTTCTTTATAAGAAGCGATAGAGAGGAGGATATTATCTCTATCGGTTCTTTTGTAAGAAGCGATAGAGATGATTCACTCATCTCTATCGGTTCTTTAAGAAGCGATAGAGATGAGGCTCATCTCTATCGCTTCTTACAAAGAACCGATAGAGATAATACCATCATCTCTATCGCTTCTTATAAAGAACCGATAGAGATGACCTCGTCATCTCTATCGGGCGAGAACCGACTGTAATAATGCCGCCTCATCTCTGTCTCATAACTTTGTGTCGCCACCAGAATCGACTGTGATGATAAAAAAGAACCGATTGTGATGTATATTTGTGTAGTAGTGATTAGCAATTACACTTGTTTGATGTGGTAGGTCAATACGAATTCATGAGGCTTGTACAACATGAGTACTGTGTTGTATCGGAAGCTCAGAACCTGATCCGTGTTCCGGCAATATGCACCAGAAGCAAGGAAACAGAATCTTGCAGAGAAGACGCAAAATCTGGTCTTCAGCACTTCTTCACGATAATGCAGAATAACTGCTCTTCTTCACGGAATAGAACTATCGGTGAAAGATGCAAACACACAGATTTCTTTTTGTGGTGCAAAACTTCACACCTTTTCTGTTTTTCTCTGTATTACTTATACCCAAAGTGACTACAACTTAATTACTAACCTTTCGGTTTACTATTCCTAATCCGGCACTACTCCGATACTTAATTATCTGAAGACAAACCTGAACATCTACGAAGGTTGCACGAAAGAACAAAGCTGAGAGAGAGCTGAGCTCCTCCGCTGCCTCTATGAGACCAGAATTAGAAAAGCTTGACCTCGCCGGCGCTCGTCCACCACTGTGCCATTCGGCCATTTCCATCCCTCCCTCCGTCCGCGGTCCCTTACTACCTCACACGTCCTTCTTGGCGCGTCGTCTTTTCTCTCCTGCCCGCCTGCCGCTCGGCTTGGTCTGGCTATTTCGTTTTTCACGAGCTTCAATTTCTTCCTCCAACAGATGCCCCAGCGGCCAAGAACGGGGGAGGATTAGCATGTCCGGGAGCTAGCTGGCAACCGTACGTCGTGGCTTTGATCTTTCCGGGGCGCGTCGAGCTCGGCGGTGGTGGCGCCAGGTGGGGATCGTGTGGGTCGGGAGGGGATGACGACCACGGGCAGTGGTGGCGGCGCGCGGCCACGGCGACCAAGGACAGGAGGAGCCTGTACCTGACGCGCGTGGTGGCGCTGCGGCCGGGCACCGCGGCGGCGGCGCTGAGGAACGCGGAGCTGGAGGCGGTGGTGATCCGCGCCACGAGCCACGACGAGCGATCGGTGGACTACAGGAGCGCGGCCCGGGTGTTCCCGCTGGCGCGCGAGTGGCCGCCGGCGCTGCAGCCGCTCATGTGGGCGCTCGCGCGCAGGGCGGGGCGGACGCGGTGCTGGGCCGTGGCGCTCAAGGCGCTCATGCTCGCGCACGGCCTACTCCTGCGATCCGACCTCGCGCCCCGCGAGGCGCGCCTTGGCCGTGTCCCCTTCGACCTCGCGGACTTCCGCGACCGCTCGTCGCCGCCGTCCAAGTCCTCGGGGTTCTCCGCCTTCGTGCGCGCGTACTTCCGCTTCCTTGACACCCGTTCCCTCTTCGCCGCCCAGGAAATAGACGGCGCCAACAACAACGAAGCCGACGACGAGGACGCGCGCCTCGACCGCGTCTCCAAGCTGCAACACCTGCTCGAACTGCTCATGCAAATCCGGCCGTACGGAGACGTCATGGAGCAGGACCTCATCCTGGAGGCGATGGACTGCGTCGTCATCGAGATCTTCGAGGTGTACAGCCAGATACGCACCGGCATTTCCCGGTTCCTCGTAGGCGTTCTCGGCTCGGCGCCGACGACGCCGAGGCCGCGGCCGGGGGAGACCGTGGCGGCGGCGAGGCGGCGGAGGGCGGTGCAGGGGATGCGGGTGCTGCAGAAAGCCGCGGAGCAGAGCGCTCAGCTCTCGTCGTACTTCGAGATCTGCCGGAGCCTCGGCGTGCTCAACGCCGCCGAATTCCCAGCCGTGGAGCGCGTCCCGGACGACGACATCAGGGACCTCGAGAAGCTCATCATGAACCACGTCGAAGAGAACTACAAGGTGGAAGAGAACGAAGAGAAGGCGTTGGTCGTCGTGGAGGACACCAGCGTGGCGTCCAAGACGGTGGTGACGAAAGAATGGGTGGTGTTCGACGACGACGACAATGCCGGTGCCGGCGGGGCCAAGGGCATTATGGTCATTACGTAAACCCGTTCGTGGTCGTGGGCGCGCCGTGGGGAGCCGTGACAGGAAGCGGGAACTTGTTGATTTTGATTATCTCGTGGATTGCGCTCTGATCCGTTGGATTAGTCAAAATTTTCGTCATAAATTGTCGTGTATCGAATTTGTCTTGCTTTTGGTGTTAGAAACTGTGAGGTTTGAATTCCTGTAAATATAGGTGTGTTCTCTCTTCGGAAGATGGATGTAAGCCATCACTTAGTTTCAAAACCAGCTATGAATGGGCAGCTAGATTCTAAAACGTTTACCTTTTGTATTCGTTATACAACTCTAATATAAAGATTAGAGTTGTATGTTTATACAACTAGAGAACTCCAAAAATTTTATGTTGTTATTCGCAATCTGATCCATAAAGTAGCTTAGTCCTTTTTTTTCCCTAATCAATGTGAGGATTTCTAGCGAGTGAAGTTGAAGATTCTTATTAACATTGTTTTGACTATGTCTAATATATAAAAAAAAATATAAGGCTTCATTATAGCTGAAAAATTGTAGACTTCACTCACAAATTGTTTCAGTATCACAAATTGTTTCAGTATCATTAGATTTATCTTCAAAAATAATTCTAAAGGAGAATATATATCTTCATTAGCCGGAGTGATACCAATAATTGGAAAACCCCGGGATCAAATTAACTTGAATTCTCAAAACAACTGGAGTACTAATGGAAGATAGCACATATCACCTTCCGTCATTTTCGCGGTCGAGGATACGACTATTTTTTCAATTGCATTCGTAAGGAGGCCGAATGTGCAAAAGGCTAGAAAAGCTCATTTCTTATCTATCGCTGGATTGCACGATCTATTTCAATGGCAAGGAAAAAGATGGTTCTACTCCTGTATATATGAATGGTCAAAGCCTCCAAGCTCAATATTGATTTCTGAAGATCGTGGTTGGGGGGAAAAGTAGTTTATAAAAGATAGAAAAAATAGTTAAAACGCAAGGAGTAAGGATAGGTTTTTCTTTTCTTTTTTCTTAGGATTTTCACTTATTGAGTTTTTCTTTTCGTTTTACTTATTCGAGAATTGGATCTAGGAGTCCATGACAACCCTTTTGTTCTTTCTCCCTGACAACACGCAATTTTTGAAGACCCTTCACATCCGCTGTCGGCCGGCCATGGGTTCATTGTTCCTGTACAAAATTTATTGTTCCTGTACCCGAGGGAGATCGACCGCTGGGAGAAAGTACCAAGCAGTAACTCTTGCAGTCTATCTTTGCCTATGGAACGACCAATTGATCTATTTCATCATTTCCATGTGAAGTTGCTACTAAAACAGTGCGGCCATCACAGGAAGCAAGTCGGCCCGGTTTGGTCCAAATGCACTCGCAAACAAAGCTTAATTGTAGGCAAGATTTGTCAATGCTCAAATGAGTCAGAATTCTGGGATGAAGAAAAGGGTGTTTTTGTCCACTTCCATTTGACTGGCCTACCTGCCGATGTACACAGGCCATGGGCAGACGGACATGAAACCATGCCGCCACGCCAGCGACAAGCGAGTCATGCCACCACAAGGGCCAGCAATTCCTTTCAGTGCATCCTGATTCCATCAGGAATGACATCGATCATTTGACATGTCAATGACATTCGTTTAGTTATTGTAGATAATAACTCTAAATTGGTACCCCTGCCATTGTTGGGACTTAGAAGAACAATGGAACCTTTCAAGTTCTAGAATGATGCTAAATTTTAGCATTGTCTGGTATGGCTTAGCTTCCTAAAGTCTTAACTTCTAAAATATGATGCTGATGAAGCTCAGGTTCGTAGCACAAATGGGGCTTAAGCAACCTTAGAAGTTAAAGTTAAACCATGTTTTAAGAAAGTTTAAGCCTCTCACGTCTTCATGCCGAAGCAAAGGTCCAAATGGTGATGTAAACCTTTAGATAATTATGATAACAAGTTTCAAAGTTGACTAAAGTTTACAAGCACCTAGCTTGATGGTACTAATGATGCAAGTGAACATATGATTAGTTGCCAAATTTCTACAATACTTTCAGCCAAAAATTTATCGAGAGACCATCTTCCGGGCTGGAGCTGTTAAGAATTACCAGCTTGTTGTGGATGCAGATTAACCCTAAAGCTTCAAAACGAGAAATGGAGACCCACATCATTCCACTAGTGATATGCCGAGAGCAACTGCCATTCCCATTGTCAGAGAAATCAACTGAATTATTGAGCTCTTGAGGGTTGTTTTCTGGTCATTCATCTCTGGAAGGACACCTGCGACAGCAATGTAAATAAAACCACCAGCAGTAAATCCCTGCAGAAGCATAAAGCCGTGAAATGCCAGTAATAAGGATGGAAATAAATTGGTTTATAATGTGGAGAAACTGTGGCGTTCAGTCTAACAGAAAAGAGCATACCTCAATCAAAGAATAATGTCCTGGATCTTTTCCCAATGACAGAGCCTGCACATGTGGTAGAATAAGATATTCAATCCGGAACCAGGGTTCACATTATCGCCGAAAATCGGTCTATTTTCGTGATTTTCGCCCGTATCGCCACGGTTCGATTTCTACAACCGCTCGTAAACCGGTTAATTCAAAAAATAAAATAAAATAAATCGAAAAAAAATTATGTTTCGTAAACCGGTCGAAAATCGGTGAAAATCGAGCGATTATCGACGAAAATCGCTAAAAAAATTGACCGCAAGAAGAACACAATCGGTCTGTCGATTATCGGTGAAAAATCGCCGATTATCGGTGCAAAATCGCCGAATATCGGTGAAACTCGAAATTTTTTAAATTTTTTTTCCAAAAAGTTTGATTTCAAAACCATTCGATTTTTGACGATTTTCGACGAAAATCGGTACCGGCTTAGGGCGATTTTCCAGGCCGAAACGATAATGTAAACCCTGTCCAGAACAATAGTTTTCCTTTGGGAGTCAAGAGGGAAGAACAAGAACTCACAAGTGCTGTTCCAGCAAGAGCAACCAATGCAGAGAGAAAATTGAAAAATAGGGCCTTAGATACTGTGAATCCTGAGCGCACCAAGATTCCAAAATCTCCAACCTTAACAAAAAAGAAGTAAAAACTTTTATCATTAAGTAGGAGCATGCTTTGTGTGTCTCAATAGAACTGGTTTGCCAATGAAACACTGGATGACTGGAACAAAGCATCCTACACGTAAACAAACACAGAAACATCAAGGAAGAAAATTGTAAGAAAGCTTCTGGGGCAACAAACCATCGAACATTCAGGTCCATTTCCCATTTATGCAGACTTGAAGAGCTAGAAATATCATGCTAGCTAAAATTGGACTAAAATACAACTTTAGTGTGGCATACTAGGAAATCCTTCTTCTTTTCTTTTTGTTGAAACTCGTATCCTTCGTATTAATCTTTGACATGTATTTTCGTTAACACTTAACACAGACAGAACTTATTGATCCACTAGCAAACAAATAGAGTGCATTTTATTTATGTAAAAATACAGATATATCTCATTTTTCACAGATATATATCGTGAAGTTTTACAATGAGCATCCAATTACATATTCTGAAATAATTCCACGAGACTTGAAAAAAATAAGTGGTTGCATTAGATTCTTATCTTCGTGACCTGATGCACTTGGATCATAATCTTCATAATATCTCTGGAATATTAATTGTAGAATGAACAAGTTCCATCAACTGATGCCTAAATACACATCTTAGCACTAATACTATGCAATACTGCCAGAAAGTAATACTAGAATGCATCAGGAAATTAATACTGAAAGTGAATTTGAAATTTCAGTCAATTTGAGGAGGAAAATATACCTCTTGGGGAAGTTCATGCGCAAGCAGAAATAAGGTTCTTGACCACCCTCCAACAGAACCATGTAGCAGAAAAGCACTTCCAAGAGCCATCCCGTCAGTGAAGTTATGCTGCATATTCATACATTTTTGTCTGAACTTCCATCAAAATCCAACCTAGTAAAAAGTAAAGAAAATCTAGTATACAAACACGTGCATGTGTGGAACACAAACATAAGTACGGTTCAGGTGACAGACTTACAACACCATCTGAGAATAGATTGAGGTAGCCAAACACCAAGTTAGAGTTTGAAGCACAGGAGTCTTCACTTGATAATGCTTTGTCAGGGGAAGGATCCCTTTCAGAATCGACAATCTCTCTATCGATGGCTTTGGAACTGGCAGAAGAGCTCCTCTGTTCATCACAGCAGACATCAAGTCCATAAGATGGTCATGTGGTTCTAAAATGCCTATAGGACGCCGAAATGGGACACCATGATGTTAGGGCACCATTTCAAATGCGTGAATTCAAGCCAAATTCGAGAATATTTTTCAAAAATTTCAGTTTTAGGGTATATAACCATCTATAACAATTTAAATGAAATGCATACCTTTGAAAAAGTATACTCGAATTCAAAGATTTTGAACAAATTTAGATCACATGATTTGATGATTTATATATGTAATCAGTATATACCTACAATCAAACTACTATAAAAAAAGGCAACTCCAGTTTGAATTTTATTTGAACTAGTTAAACTTTACATCCAAAAAATTTGAAATTTTTTCACACACACACGATATATATATATATATATATATATGACCCAAACAGTAAAGAATACAAATAACTACTTCCAATAAGATGTCCTTAAAATTCCAACTGGGAGCCATCATCCTATATCACTTATGCTAGCACACCTAAGTCACTGACCACTGTGACAACATCAGCAGTCATAACCTAGTAAAAAGGGCAAAAAATCTGCATTTTGAGGTAGTCTAATAGATCCTGACTTGGAATAATACTCAGCACCACAAGGTGTGGTGTGTGCATTAGTTCCATTCAGTGTGCAAAATGGAAATGCACCATAAGAACTGGGCAGTGGGTGCTAACTAGTGAACTAATTACACAAATACGAAAGAGTAAGAAATAAAATATGGTCAGAGCGCTACCTAAAGGCATTATAGATTGGATGGCATATCATATATTAACAGCATTTGTTCAATATGCCTAAACTGCAAGTAAAAATGATGGTATGCTTATGGCAAAGAACATTGATAGGGAATCGTGATGCACTAAAAGATTAAAATTTGATGAAGTTTATGTCTGTGTTTAACTGTGTACAACACCAGAAAATGAAACAATAGGATATTAAGAGGGGAATCAAGCAATCAGCCCAGAGAACAATAAGCACCATTTCAGCTGAGCCATACCTAGAACGTTGTGTTCTTTCAGAACTTTATTGATTTCATGAAGTTCCTATTTAAACCCAAGGAGCAACACCTTCTCTCCTAACTATGCAGCAAGTGTGGCAAAATAGGTAGTTTTTGCCCTTCAGCTGTTTGTTTCATTGCGCCATACTTTGCAAGTTTGACTTTTCTTTTTGTAGCCAGTGTTGCATGCGACCACTGTTGTGGTACACCACTGTTTCTTAGCCCTGTTGTCTACCTTTCATATATTTATTGTTCTCCATACTTTTGGAAACGATTTGTCCAACCAAAATTAAATGTGGTATACTTGTGTTCCGCACTTTGCCAGAAAATGTGTGGCAAAGTGTGGCCAGGAAGCATACCTGTCTTTAGCTAAACCTAATATTCTTGCTATTTTTAGAGTTTACATAATATTCGCGCAATGAAATAATTTTAGTAAGTCTCCTCCTAAATTCTCCAGGAACCTTTTTCCGTCCATGCCATTTTTTGTTCACAATATCTTGGCAACTTCCTATTGTCTTTTTTACTTTGTGAAAAGTAAATGAACTGTATAAAATAAATAAGTACTCATGCAACATTTGGAGACTGCAGGCTTGGGATAACGTGTCGGATAGCTTCACAGTTTTGTATCCAAACCAGAGTTAGATGTACCTTACGAATAGTAGTTTTTGACTCACAATGACTTCCATCATCTATTTTTCCAATTGCACCATCATCCAAAGATTCTTTTTCTGCTTGATCTATGTCTTTATCCTCGTGATCACTTTTTGGGTGATTCAACTTGGCTTCATCACTAATGTCATGTCTTTTATGATGGTGATGATGGTGCCCATGACCAATGCTATGAGCCCCTTTTCGAGAATTGTCTTCAACATACCTTACAATCTTCTCGACAATAAAAAACAATACAATGCCAACTGCATGAAATAGTTGAAAGTTTCGAAGATTACAACAACATTAGAAGTTAGAGGCGTGGAAAAAGAAAATAGATCAACAACTTAGCCACAAAATGGTCTAATAAGGTCTTTTCATTTATATAAGATTATTAAAGGGCAATAGTGAATATGATTAATGCCTGACCATAATTGACCATGCCCAGCTGGCAGGCAGTAACAACTAACAAACAACACAATTCAGGCTTTGAGAAATAGTAGGGAGCAACTCAATCAAGAAAGGGGCATCTGGAGACTGCAACAATTGTTATGCTGAAAGGCCTAACAATTAAAATTCATCACAGAAAACACCATTCAACATAGATGGGTGGGGGTATACTCACATAATATGGACAACCCAACAGAAAGATCTTCCAGAGAGTGTGCATGTACATGACTGTGATCCTCGTGATCATGTGAATGGGAATGCTCTCCACCTGATTAGCAACAGAAAAGTAGTGCAAGTAAGAAACAAGAGTAAGGAAGATTGACAATGTGAATGAGGTAAGGTACTGCAGCAAAGGTGATTAGCAGAACTGAAAAAAAGGGGAAAAAATGTAAGGCAAGATGTGCTTTAAAAGTTGCGCTTTTCACTTTTAAGGAGAGCATAGAAGCAATACCCAAAATACAATAGTTAAGGTCTGCTACTATGATCTCTAAAAGGTGAAAAATAGTAAGAGGGCATCCAAATATTGATGCTGTGTTAGCATAAGGAACAAATCATGCAGTTACCCAATGTTCAATACTTCAGTTTAATAACCTGTCAAAAAACCTTGTCTCAAAAAAAGGAGGAGGGAGGGGGGCAAGAGGTGGTTGAAAATAGAACATTTTTATCGTCATCCAAGTGGTTCACCAAGCATATGATTACAACAACAACAACCAAGCCTTCTATCCCAAACAAGTTGGGGTAGGATAGGAATGAAACCAAATCAAAGTCAAAAGATCACTAAACCTTTGATGTTAGGTCATAGTTCCGATATGTGAATCCCTAACTTCCATGCACTCATATTCAACGCCAACTCTTTGGATCCAATCCAACCCCTCAAGTTTCTTTTAACTGCTTCTTCCCACATCAGTCTCGGTCGACCTCCGCCACTTTATGTTTTTGAGACGGCTTAAAATTCCACTACGCACTGGTGCCTCAGGAGGCCTCCATTGGAGATGTTCAAACCATCTCAAACGATGTTTGAAGAGCTTTTCTTCAATTGATTATACTCTAACCCTATCACGTATATCATCATTGAGAATTCGATCTCACCTTGTATGACCACAGATCCCAAATATCTATAACCAAGCAGATGATTCAAGAATAAAAAATAGTTCTCCTAACATAGTACTGGGCAGTAGGCAATATGTTTGCGAGCTTTGCATCTTAAAATGCAAGGAGCTTAATTTAGGGTCGTGAGTTACATTGGATTGAATAAATCATTTATTAAAAAATTTGCAGAATCACTTTTCCAGACCATTTGCAAAATCGATCCATCTGTTATGCTCCAAGATACCTCATTTACCAGTGGAAATATGGTAGCAAATATATTATAGCCCTAAGAAACCAATAGCGGGCAGAGGTATGACTTCACTAGATATGGAAACAGTATGCTAAATGACACCATTTAATGTTGATGTTGAATACAAGCAACTATTAGAGCACAAAATCAATTATCACAAATTTTAAAATTATGAAGGTACAAATAAAATATATAAGAATCAACAAAACCAAAGAATGTATTACAGAATATACCAAAAGCATGTGGCAGTTGATGAAGAAACGAATCTCCAAGCATTGCTCCTGCCTAGATATACATCATAAACCAAAATAAATAGCACATAAGTTGTAACATTGTTGATTCCTAAGCAAACAATTATCATCAACAGTGTAGAATCTCAGAACAAAAAAGAGAAGCAAAAAACAAATATTTGATACGATACAAGGCTGTACAAGGGGTGTGCGAGGTGAGCACCAGCACAGGGCCCCCAAATTTATTTGGGCCTAAAAAATTTTAGGGCTAATTATTTTTTTAACAATATTTATGAGTAGAAATTTAACATGAAATAGTTTAGTTTCCTTGGAAATTTCCAAGCTAAAAGCATGGCCTTAATTTTTTAGTCTAATATGTCTTCTTTGTTTAAGATAAAGAAAAACTAGCTGCGAGCCTTTGTTTAGAACGCAAGAATTTCACAAAGTTTAGTACAACTCTAAATTTCATGTCAATTTATTCCATTCCAAACGAGGCCTAAAAAGGGATAATGCAAAACAAATGGCTTCTTAGGGCATGTGAACGCTGAAATTTCATAGGAATTTTGCAGAAATTCAATTCAAAATGAAACAATTTCATATGACCTCATGTTTTTTTACATATGTTGATGGTTGTTCTTTCTCAGTTTCAGTTGTTTGGCTTACAGCTTCGCTGCTTCAATGCATACTATACACACAACTTGCATTCATAAGTATTTTCTTTCACTCAATTTGTGAGAAACCTTTTTATGTCAATTTGTTTGGATATCCGAAGTTATAGCAGCTCTGGGTGTGCATAAACAAGCAATAACTAAACTAAAGTGCTTTGGCTTTAGGAAGACACACAATTGCAGTCAATCCAACAAAACTCTTTCTGTTTTGGCACAGGCCCCCAAAATGTTTGGTACGGCTCTGATACAATAGAGTAAAGGTGTGTTTGGTAGAACTCCAGCTCCACCAAATCCGTGGAGCTAGAGCTGTGAGTACATTAAGAGTGTTTAGATAGATCATCTTGTTTACATTTTAGACCAAAAATATAAACTTAATTCACTTTATTTTAGCCTACAAGTTTCAGATCTCAGGTGAAGTTGAGATCTGGAGCTCTACCAAACAGGCTCTAAGAAGTCCCAAAATGGGATGTGACAAGGATTCTTGACCGGGCCAAAATTTTCCTATGAAAGGCGGGCCCACATATTAAGGGTCCACTTCACATAACGGTAATGTCTACGACCACAATTCAAAGCAAACCTTATCCCTTTAGTAACAAATTGGTCGGAAGCCAATGAAGGCTAATTGTAACCAAGAGACGACCACTCGGGGCAACGACGATCAATTATATAGTTCTGTTAGGTCTAACCAGGTTAACTGGTCGGGAGACATGACAATTTCCCAAGAGATTAACATGAGAGCAGTTATTGGCGCATCTGACAACTTGCGACGGTTGACCGAGGGACATGATGGTTGGCCAGAGAACTTGACGGTTTAAGACTCAACGAAGACATATGCGTGAAGACAAAAGGTGCCTTTAGCGACATTAACTGCCACCCCATAGATAGGCATAAATAGGGACGCCTATGTACCCCAAAACGCATTGAATTCATTCTTGTAACATTCTTTCTGTCCATGGAAATAAAGTCTCTGTTTGATTATGATCTCTTATTTTATTTTTCCGTAAGTTCGATAGGGGACCCTAGGTCTCGATCATCGACATGATGAATCATCTTATCACGGGATATTAATTACAATATTTTCACTACAACTTAGCATGGATGTGCATTATGAATTTTGTACAACCTAGTTATGTTTCTGCCCAATAATTTACTAGTTAGAACCATCTCATAACATATGGCTGCACATGCCTGATTCTTCTAGATATAAAATTTCATATAAAAAGCCAAAAAACATGCAATGTTGTTGCATTGTATTTCCCATTCAATTGCTTAGTTGCTTACACACATGCTGATATACAAAACTCATGAGCAAAGGATGTTAGCAAAAGAACAGAGATGAATCTCAACTTGCTACATTATCAGAGAGGGAATAAAGTTCAGTAAGGCTGTCACAGTGGGAATTCCCAAGAAAAAATTATTTAAAACTCAATCATAGTAGGGCTTCCCAACTATAGCAATTACAAGTATTTGGATAGACTTTGAGTTGCCACATTTCAGAATGTAGACCCATGTTACTAGCTTTTAAACAAGCAAATCCCTAAGAGCATGAACAAAATTACTCAATGCCCATATTAGAAAGTCGAAATATCCAATCTATATTCATCCAGATGGGATGTGACTTTTACTTGATACATGCATGACCATTTGTTAGTTTGCAATTAAAAAAATATAATAGATCACCTAAATTACCTTGCATTAAAGCAATTTCAAGCTGCATTACCTGTTGGAACGTAACAGGGAAATTCAAATGTAGACTCCAGTTCTGTTACCGTAGTAGCCAAATAAATTCAGACTCGAGTAAATTGCAGACGCAAATCTATTTGGTAGTTCGATTTTTCTCCTTTTTTAAAAAAAAATGCTAACAACTGCAAACCGCACACCTACCCCGAACACTGCAAGTGAATCCACCATGGCCTTGGACGGTTTCCCCTGAACTGCAAAATGCAAATAAAACAACAATCAAAGCGTGAGCACAAGCACACGGGCAGGATCAGAAAACAAATTGCAACGAACCAAGCGGGGCACTCACAGAAGATCACTGGGAGGAGGACGAGGCAGACGAGCGACGCCATGCTGACCAGCAGCGAGCACCCCATCGCGCTCAACCACACACCTACCAAAATTCCCAAATTTCGGAGCAAATCACGCAAAGAAATCTCACCGTTCGCGCAAATAGAACAAAACTGAAAAATATTTGCCTAACCCATGGGCGACGCGTCGGGCTGGAAGTCGCCGTGACCATGGTAGTGGTCGTGGTGGTGGTGGTGGTCGAAGGCGTCCAGCTCGAGATCCGCTTCCTCAGCCAGCTCCTCCGGAAGCAGCCGCTGGATCTCTCCGCTGTCGTGGCCGTGGTGATGGTGGTGGTCCTCGTGATGGGAGTCACCGCCGCCGCAGCTGTGCCCGTGGGCATGGCGATCATGGTGCTCGTCGTGGCCACCGTGGCCATGGAAGGGGCAGGAGGACGCCTCGGAGTCCGCGTGGCCGCCGCCGCCGGCGGCCGCCAGGAGGAGCAGGAAAAGGACGCGGCGGCGCATTAGGGCAAGAGCGTCGCGGAGTTGCGGACTAGGATGATGGGAGGCGCGCTTGCAGGCAAGGTTACAAAAACCGCCGAAATTCGGCGAAATCTCGCCGAAATCTCGGATTTGGACCAAATGAGCCAGATAGACCGCACGGATGTAAAAATCCGAAAAAATTTGAAATTGCTACAGTATATTTCGGATTTTTATTTTTCAGCGAGATTTCGCAAAAACCGCCGAGATTTGAATTTTAAACCGGATTTTGAAGTTTTTGGCCGGATCGACCGAATTATATCAATAAGTTCTCGAAGTGATCTTCAATGATAATGTTTCAAAAGTTTATTTTTAGACTTTTTGGCACTTTGTAAACACGCTCAATTTTAAAAATTGAGAATGCATTTTCATGCTATGAAAAATTTATGGGAGTATCATAAGATATGTAGGATAATACATAAAATTTATGAAAATATTTTAACATCATTTGTTATGTTTTAAAAATAAAAATCGAAATAGGATAAAAAGTTCACGGACCACTTGGAAGTAGTCCGCGTGAACGACCTTTTGCGCCGGACTACTTCAAGTGGTCCGCGTGAACGAGCTGTTATACGGATGGAAAAATCCGAAAAAATTGAAATTGCTACAAGAAATTTCAAATTTTTATTTTTCTACGAGATTTAAAAAAACTCACGAGATTTTGAATTTTAAACAGAATTTGAATTTTTTGGCGGATCGACCGAATTATATCAATAAGTTCTCGTGAAGTGATCTTCAATGATAATGTTTCAAAAGTTTATTTTTAGACTTTTGGCATTTCTACAGTAAACACTCTCAATTTTAAAAATTGAGAATGCATTTTCATGCTATGAAAAATTTATGTGAGTATCATAAGATATGTAGGATAATACATAAAATTTATGAAAATATTTTAACATCATTTGTTATGTTTTAAAAATAAAAATCGAAATAGGATAAAAGTCAGTTCACGCGGACCACTTGGAAGTAGTCCGCGTGAACGACTTTTGCGCCGGACTACTTTCAAGTGGTCCGCGTGAACGAGGTTTTGCGGATGGAAAAATCCGGAAAAAATTGAAATTGCTAAAACTTAGGTAAAAACTTAGGTAAAAATGAACATTTAAAACTTTGTTCTAAATGCAACTTAGGTAAAAACTTAGGTAAAAATCTTAGGTAAAAACAGAACATTTAAAACTTTGTTCCAAATGTAAGCATTGAACTTTGTTTGTTATATTATATTTCTAAAAACAAAAAGAAAAAACATAAATGGTAGTGTCCCTTGTAAGAATTTTATAAATTCACTGGAGTGTGATCATGAATCAAAATTTTTATGGGATATTAAGAACTTCCTTATCACCATTCTGTAAATTTTAAAAAAATTAAACTTTTTTTATGCTAAATCAAATCTATGTATTGATCATCGACTTTTATCAGACGTAGCATCGCTGAATTTTCAAACATTATTTGAGAATGCTCATCATCTAAAAATTTTAAGAAAACATTAATGTTATATCAGGACCATTCACAAAAATTTTAAAAGTTTTTAACATGGTTTACATAATTTTTCATGTTTTTCAATTTTACCGTAAGCATTTTAACAGGCGAAGAGATCAAGAGTACTGTTAGAATTTTTAAAAATTCATACAGTTTGATCATCATCTGAAAATTTTATGAGAGCATTATAGATACATCATAATTATGAAAAAAATTCAAATGTTTTTACCATGGTTTGAACCATTTTGCATTCGGTTCAAAATTACCGATCAGCGCTTTATCCGGACAGTTCTAATGTTTGAATTTTTAAAAATTACACACACTTCATAATAATCTGAAATTTTTATGGAAACATAATAAATGTGTAATGACTCTTCAAAAAATTTGAGCAGTTTATAACTTGATTTTTACCATTTTTCGTTCGGATCAAATTTGTCGGTCAGTGTTTAATCAGGACAGTACCACTCTCTGAATTTTTAAAATTCCTCAGATGTGATAATCAGATGAAATTTTTATGAGAACATCATCAATGTGTCAGGAACCTCCAAAAAATTTCAAAATTTTTCGTTAACGTTTGGACCACTTTTCTGCCAGTGCAAAAAACCCGAAATTTCGGCAATTTCGCCCGAAATTTCGCCCAATTTCGCCGAATTTCGCTATTTCTCGGTTTCAAACAAGCCGGATTCAAATTTTAAATTTGAAATTCTGGACGAGATTTCTCCGAAATTACCGAATTTCGCCGAAATCTCGGTATCCGGCCCACGACGGTATTTTATCCGAAAACGAAATCCGAAACCCTGCTTGCAGGTGCCCTCGATAGTGATGACGAGGATGAGCACTCAGAGGAGGCCAATGCCCGGTCAGGTTTCCAAATTCGATGAAAATCGCTCCAAACTCACGATTTTAACCCGTATCGGGACTTGATAAACTACTATTAACGTGCACATACGTTACAACATAAACTCAATTTACGACAAAAAAAATTATTTGCAAAAAACAATAATTTTAGTTATATTTTAATAGTAAGAAATGTTTGTTCCTCCGAAGAGATTTGAGAAGGAAAACTGAGCATGCCAAATCGAGAGAGGGAGGGGTGTTGCAGGGTTAAAATGGTTTGAAATGAAAAATATTATGACTGGAGCGGTTCGGGTTGCATGAGCGCGTGAGAAGACGAGAGGAAGGGGTGGGACTATCGGATTAAATCCTCTTCTATCTCAATCGTTCATATCAAATTCAACGAATCAGGTACTTTGTAGGAGAATGAACCGTCACCAACTCCTAATTAGAAGTAGTAGAGATACATGTCAGTAAATTGATCTAATTCAAAAAACATCAAAAATTCTAGGAAATTTTATACGACGTAAATCGATCGAAAATTACTCAAAAATCGACCGTCGAAAAATTTCGTTTGATCAGTCGATTTTTTTTACCGTCAAATTCAAAAAATTTGACTTTGAAACCATTCTATCGGAGATCGGTACCCTTGCCACGTGTAAGCATCCCCCGGACCTCGTGGAGTCGTGGTGGCTTTCCACGAGCTCGGGGGCTCGTCTCCGACCTAGAAGGTGCACTCCTTAAGCCCGGTCTCGGGCCCAACGAACTCGGGCTCGGACGCAAAGACAAAGATCCTAATCGACCTCGACGCCACGACCTCTGCATCTCCCGGGGTAAAAGGCATTTGTATTAATTTATTTATCTCGTGTAAAAACTCTCCCCTGCGTGGGAATCAATGCCGAACCTGCCCCTGCGCGGGAACTAGGGCCTAGCAACTCCTGTCAACTCACAGCAACTCCTGTCAACTCCCAACGACTCCCGTCAGCTCACAACGACCGTCGACGCCTCTCAACAACCCCCGTCGACTCGCCACGGGCACCTGACATCAGCCTCGGGATCAAGTAGCGTAGCTCCCAAAGGACTATAAAAAGACGATGAATCACCTCGACCAAAAAGAAGAAAAAAGAAGAGACAAAAAAAAAAGAGAAGGAAGAAAAGGAAAACGGACATACACAGAAGCGGACTCGCACAAGGCGAAGCGCGGTAGACCTGACCTTCTCCTACCCGCGGCTTCGCTCCTGAGCGACTCCGAGCTTGGGCCCCGCTTGTATTCTCCCACCAAGCTTTATATATATCTTTCGCCTCAGGGCAAGACTGGAGTAGGGCTGTTACCCGACTTCGGGGGCTCGAACCAGTATAAACCTCGTGTACATCGTCTCCTCTCTGACATACATCCCCGCGACGCGCGCCATTCCCGAACAAGCACAACTTTAGGCCTCGCCCTCACACGATCTACTCATATCCCTCCTCTGCGATCGGCGGTTCCGATCGTCGACACATTCAATTTCTAGCAATTTTCGACAAAAACCGCTACCGATCTCTTTTCGATTTTCCGATTCAAATCGGTATTATAAACCGTGATATCCACTACCAAGCCGAAGGTTACTAAGCACTACCGTACCGAGGCTTACCGAAAGGTACCATAAGATAGGGCTATATCGGTACGGCCCTTGTAATGATATATTTCGAAATTGATCTATACGTTTTAGATATAATACAATTATATATATATTTAAAAATATACATATATTTAATTATATATACACGAAAGTTCACTTATAATATTACTCAAATACATAGTTGTACTATCAAATATAACATACAGTTCAATAGACCATATTATCAATTCCTCTAATATGACCAGTATTGATCGGCATCGAACCGGTATGATCGTTATTGATCGGTATCAAGGTCGATAGGTACATAGGGCTACTTGGTACTGGTTTAGAAGCCGAAATGGTATTTATACCGACCATACCAACCATTACCGATATGGTATTGATAACTACGTTACCACATCTATCTGATCCATGGTTACAAATTTCGCCGAGATTTCGGAAATCTAAGCCAAAATATTGACTTTCGACCGGAGCCAAGGTTCAAAATCTCGACGGGATAAAAAAATTGAAAATTTTCAAATTGCTAAAGTGATTTCAAGATTTTTCGATGAGATTTCGGTTTTTGACCGAGATGATCACAAATTTGATAGGTTTTCATGTTTGTAGGACCGGATTTAGCTCAAAATTTTTATGACGAATTGTAATGCCTTTTCTGAGGAATACATATGAAAATTTTGCAAAAAAAATATATATACAAATTATGTAACCCTAAACCCTAACTTGAACCTAATCATAAACCCTAAAATTATGCAAACATGTTAACTACAATTCACGTTAATTACAATTTTTGTGATAGATTGGATATGTCGATTTTTTTGGGATTTCGGGATTTTTCTGTGTATTTCGGTGAGATTTCGGATTTTTTGATCGAAATGGTCACAAATTCCACTGGGTTTTTATGTTTGTAGGACCGGATTTAGCATCAATTTTTTTGTAGCAACTTGTAATGCCTTTTCTGAAGAATACATATAAAAAATTTTGCAAAAAAAAAATACATGTACACATAATTCAATTGAAGCTGTTGTAATTATAGTAGTATTTTTGAGCCGGGATAAGGGAGTTTTGTTAGGGGAATAATGGCAAGTGATGATTCAACGCAACTACACGTATTCTTTTTGAAGCAACAAGCAACCACAAATTGCCGAAACGGCAGCATATTTGAACAGACAATACCGCAAAAATGCATAATTACCGAAACGACAACATACATGTTACATGAATGCACAATACCGCAAAAATACAGAATTACCGAAACGACAATATACGTCATGTAACATCTCGTTCTCAGAATGTCAGGTACAAATAGATATTATGATCCTATTCTTACTATTCCCTTATTATGAACACGCAAAATGGCTATTTAGTCCAGTAAAAAGCTAGCTTGGCAGATGTCATGCCTGATGCCCCCAATTAGCATCTCCAGCAAGGCACCAAACACCTTAATAAGTGGAGCTCTTACGTCTCTTACCAGACCGGGAGAGATGGTCCTCTGCAGCATAAGCTTATGCTACTTCAAGATGAAAACATGGCTATGCAGTCCGAAATCGCATGCCCATGATGATAAGTTGCATTTCTAGCTTCTGACAAGAAAATCTGAATTTCTTGCTTCATCACTGAACTTTGGCAATCAGTTTTCCGTCAGATGTTCGCAATCAGAATGTTCAAAGTGCATGGTGATTGTATAAATCTCTGAAGCCGGTTGCCTCACCTCCTCCGTAGCCTAATTCGCCCCTGCTGTTGCTACCGGCCCTGCAGACCTCAAGCTACCACCCTAAAATTTAGAGTATTTTATATGCAAATACTTAGTATTTTGTATTCAAACAGATAAGAAGTGTAGATAAATGTTTGCATCATTTTTCATATTTTTTTTCTAATTTTTTCTAGTCCCGGGAGACTACTTCACAGGGGTGTAAAGGGCCAAAATTTTCATGATTTCAGCCGAAATTTTGGTTTTACTGGCCTAAAAAATATGGATTTGAAATTTGATTTTTAAATCTAATCGAAATTTCAGATATCTACCACCCGAGATATGATAAAAACAAAATTTGTAACCATGGTCTGATATAATTCCTTATATTTATAGTTATTACTACCACCCAATTAACTCAAAAAAAATAATTAGTACTAAGTGGGATTTGCTACCACATGCGTGGTTCGCTGAATTACGGATCAGGCTTTGGGGTTCTGACTCGAGGACCAGGAAATCGGAAGCTTCTTCCTGGTCTCCGTACACTTTTGTATGGAAAGCAAGTGTTTGCAATTCAGAAGTATTTTTTTTCTAAACCTTCGCCTTAATTTTTTTTTTGCAAGTTTAACCGGCATCTACCACGGCAAGCACCTACCTCGCTCCCGCACTATGACAGGTGGTCCTGCTACGGTCCCACATTGCTACAGGTGACATGTATCATTTCCTTGAAGTGGATCAGATGCTCAAGAAAAGGGTGAATTGAGATTCTTTTCACTAATGGTCAAATTAAAAACTTAACCTTTTCTAAATCAATCTATATTACTATTGTTTCTAGTGTAGCCAAAACAACTCTTTTATAAATCTAGTGAAATTTTACAACCTAAGTTCCAATCTTACATAAATCTAGTATTTATAAATTATAAGACATGTAAGTAAATGCGGAAACATAAATGAGACAACGAGCACAACCAATTTTTTTATCGACATCTCAGAGATGCAACGATCTACCCTACTCATTGGAGCACCATCACAAGAGTATCGCTCCGATTTGAAATTGCGCAAGGAATCAAACCATCCACTCGTGGTAGTCCATCTTCACTTTCTAATAGGTAGACTCCGAACCTTCACAGTGCTACTGGTGCCTTTTTATAAGCTACTCTTTGGAAGGTCACCGAGAATCACACCTCCAAGCCATCTAGGAGACGCCGATCTCCAAAGGTAACAAGTCTAGACAATCACTTGAACCTAGATGGCTAAGGAACCAGAGTGATGCACACTAAAAGCCAATGCTACCTCTTAAATATCTCAAAATATGCTCTTGAGTGCTCTTGCACTTCCCTTGGTATGAGATGAACCTTTAGAGTGATAAAAGCATATGCTACCTCTTAAGGGCATGTTTGTTTTAGCTTTTGATTCTGGATTCTAGCCCCAAAAGCAAAATAAAAAACAAACAGCCCGATTTTAGAATCCGATTCTCACAATCCAGCCCACCTATACACACTAGAATCCACAATCCACTTCATATGTGTTTTTGGATTCCAGCTTTTGGAGAATCAGCTTCTCTACAACCACAATCCAGAATCAGCTTTTGGAGAATCCAAAGCTAAAACAAACAGGCCCTAAATCTCTCAGATTATGCTCTTGAGTGCTCTTTCTCTTCCCTTGGCATGACATGAAACTGTAGAGTGACCAATAGTCCTCACATTCTAGAGAAATCAACATCTTCCAGATTATCCTAAAGCTTGAAGTCCAACGATAGAAAAACTAGCTGTTATAGGTCTAAAGTATCATCCGGAAGTTTTCGGATCATCCTTACATTTGGATGATCATCTCTATTCGATTTATCTGGAATATACAAAAATTTCAGCCAATGCCAAAAACTAACTCTCTGTCTTAATGATCAGCTTACTTATCTGTTAGCTATAGAATCATCTGAAAGGTGTAACTTTTCCAATATCTTAAAAATCACCACCGTCGGCTCCAATGATTTATTTTCTTGTCTAATAGCTATAGGATAATCTAGAATGCGTAACTTTCCAACACATTGAAAAAAAACTACATTCAACACCAATGGTCCTTTCATTCTTCCGCTAGCTATAGGATCATCCGGAATGTGTAATTTTTTTAACACATTGAAAAATACCACATTTAGCTCCAATGATATTCTCACTTCTCCAATATCTACAAGATCATTCGGAATGTATTGACAATTTTCAAACTTGGCTAATATTGCTCTGATTTTTTATTCCGTTGCAACTTCAACTTTTTAAGGGTTTTCATCTGACTATAGATGAGTTATGCAAGCCTAGTGTGCATCACCACTAGCTACCCAACCTAACTAAACTCAAGCTACTAGCCTAGATCCCCATTTAATAGTATGGCAAAAGTAATAAAAAAGACCTAACACTACAATGATCCATCCTCAATACCTTGGATCATTTCTAAACATAATGTTCTTGATCTTCATGCTTTGGCACTCGGGTCGGGTCTTTTTGGGCCAGCCTGAGGCACGGTAAGCACAGCCCGGCCCAAAGCCTGGCCCGACACAGGCTAGGCTGTGTAGTGCCGGCACGGAACTGTAGCACGGGTCGTGCTGGGCCCGCGAACCTGGCACAATGGGCGGCATGACCTGGCACGACCATTTGGGCCGGGTTCGTGCTTGCACGCAGACAAAGAATAAAGATGCCAAGACGGCCGGCACGGCCTCGCTTCGTGATCGCACCAACTCGCCATCCCTGCCGCCTCGTCCGGCCTCGGTCGCGCGCAGCACCGCCTCGCCTGGCCTCCGGCCGTCGGGGTTGGTGGAGAAGGAGAGGGAGGCCGGAGTTGGAGGCGAAGACCAAGCGCTGGCGTGGTTCGCGAGCGCAAGCAGGCCACGCACGCGCAGGGCACCGATGACGCTACCCACCACGACGTCATGGTGTTGCCAACGCGGGGCACGAGGAGCTGCGCAGGGGCGTGGAGGCCGAGGCGTGCGTCGAGGAGGCTCTACAGCACGCTACGAGGGAGCGTCGGGCTGTGGCCCTGGCGAGGCTGGAGGCAGAGCGCGCCAAAACAGGGGAGGCCGCCGAGGGGTGTAGCTGCCGCGCCAAGGAGGCCGACGGCAAGACGAGGAGGAGGGAAACTTCTTGTCCGCCGGACCGCTCTGGCGTCTGGATTTGGAGAAAAGCCGAGAAGGAGGCTGCCCGTTCGAGAGTTTGCCTTCTCGCCAATTTGCTTTGAGAGAGGAGATTTTTACCCTTTCATTATCTTGTTTCACTCGCTTTGAAAAGTCGTACCTCGTGCCGGTAACTTCCAAACTTAGGGCCTGTTTGGTTCATATACTAAGGTTACCATGTTTAGCCATAATTTTTTTGCCAAACTTGTCTAAGATTAGGTTATCAAAATTGAAGCCACACTTTGGCTAGAAAAATAAATTTGGCCACACTTTTTTGAGTCAATAACACGTGGGACCTTGGTGGCAAGAAGGAATCTTGCAACAGATGTGACTATGAACCAAACGGAGGCCTAACTCAGTCAAACTTGCCTAACTTGAGGCATGGCAAAATGTGGCAAAGTTTGGCTATGAACTAAACATGCCCTTACCCTGCTCCCGTTCACTTTAGGATGCTAAACCCAAAAACCACCACGCACGCGGCAGGATTCCTGGTGCGACACGAGACGCGATGCAGGGGCTGTGGCTTGTGGGGCACTGGGGCATGGACACGTGGTTAAAGAGGGAGCCAGGGGCTCTTAGGATGCGTTTGGTTGTCTGGATGAGGTTGGATGGGATATAGCCATCCAGTCTGGATGGGATGGAGCCATTCAAGTGGCTGTTTGGTTAGGTGGATAGGATGAGTCGGTTTTTTATTTAGTTGGATGAATAAGAATGGAAGAGATGACCCAGTTTTTTTTGTTTGGTTGGATGGTGTTCCGTGACACTGACCCGGAGTACGCCGAGCTGCTGCTCGCGAGGAAGGCTTTCGAGTTCGCGGACATGTACAAGGGCGTCTGACAATGACGACCCGAGCTCGTGAGTCGGAGGTCGCCCATTCTCATCGCGACTTGATGGCTACCAGGTCGGGCTCCGGGTCTTGTTTCCCTGCCTGCCTTCGACAGTAGGGTGAAGCCCTAGCCGGCACCAGCGCTGGCGCCGGCGTCGGACATGGGCGTGTGCTGGGGCGGCCAATGGAGGACGTGCGTGCGACCTAAACCTTCAGCTGTGAACTCGGCTAGGGACAGTTCGGTCTCGAGCTCCCGACTCTCGAGCCTTGAAATCTTGCTCTTCAGAGCCTCCGCTAGATCTCTTGGGGGATTCGTGAGCGGCATGGTTCTTGATTTGTTGCTTTATGCGTTGGATTTGATCTCTTTCTTACTAGTGTGTTTCTTGTTGTGGCTTCTTCATTTCTTGGAGCGGTTCTG
The DNA here is from genome assembly GCA_036346275.1 of Otatea glauca. NCBI lineage: Eukaryota > Viridiplantae > Streptophyta > Magnoliopsida > Poales > Poaceae > Otatea > Otatea glauca. Next base: position 40,380,944 of record CM070725.1, read on the forward strand.
TTTGGGTTGCCATGTTCGCCACCATGGCCTCCTACGTCGTCGGCCAGTGAGTGCTGAGCACGGAGCGGAGCACGAGCGGTGAGTGGACGGCGAGCACGGGCAGCGAGCACGAGGCAACGCACGGGCGACGAGCACGAGAGTCGGGGACCTGCTGCTTGGAATTTTTCGGTGAACCGAAATAACCGAACCGAACAAATTCGATTCGGTTTGGTTCTGTCAAATATTCTCAAAAACCGAATAAACCGAATGCCCACCTCTAGTCATAGCAATGGATAACACGATAAGTCGCGAGAGCATGGACCAATCGGAGCACTCCTGATGTGCGTGGGCACGAGGCCGTCCCTCACGTGTCGGCATGTAGCCACGTGGCAAGCTTTCTCGTAGTCTGAGAAGTCTAAGAGGAACCTCAGAGCGAAGTCACGCGAATTTTTTACTGTTCTAGCCTCTAAAAATTTATTTTACAGAAGTAGCCCTCGTTGTTTTTGTTTTACAAAAATAGCCCCTCGGCTGCAATTGCCGCGCACGGGAAGCGCGGATATCACCACGGTGCGACGCGTGGCACATTTTCGCCGAATGGGGGCGCCAGAATCTGATTTTTCGCGGACTGGGGGCGCGGGAAATCATTCGGCGCGGAATCCAGCCACAGCGAGCATTCAGTGCATTTACCGCGGAGGGGGCGTGGAAAATAGATTTTCCACGAAACAGGGCGCGGAAATCTAATTTCCGTGGAATAGGGGCACGGGAAATCGGTTTTCCGCGGGGGCGCGCGCGGCAAATCCAATTGCCGCGGTGTGGTGGGCCGGTAAATTCTGTGCTCAATAGATATTATTTTAGGTTCTTAGACTTCTATCAAAGCCTATATGTAAAGAAAAATAGTAAAAGTAACCTCGAAATTATAGAATAATGTATATTTAGAAATAAAATTTAAAAGCTAGATTAGCTCATATTCGAAAACGAAGGGAATATCTTTTGGATGACATTGAGATGTGTTGTCTTGGTTGCACAGGTCACTCTCTTTCATATATTTGCAAAAATGCGGACAACGGGACTAAAACCTATTGTGGCCACGTGCCTGAATCTTTGTCCACGAACTGCTTCTGTTGTTCTGGACTGATTTCTAATGATCGGTGCTACTGCAAAGGCGGCCAGTGAGTTCTGCTTTGTCGTATGTATTTTGAAATTTTGGTTCAACTCCTTCAATATCAGTCCGCTAGTTCCCAGGAATCACTTTCTCTAAGTCAAATAGGAGAACCTGGATTCGAAAATAGCAACATAAACTAAATGTTCTATTTAAGCTAAAGAACTTACCCTAAAAATCCTGACAAGTGATGATTAAGACGAGATTCCGCGTTTTTAAACCATATTTTCCGTTGATAAGATAGTAGCACTCTAGCTTACTAAAGAATAAGATGGCAGTGGTCTCGTTCTGGTCCTAAGATTATCTTTAAATACTATAGCTTATTAGATATATCACTAGAGAGTTTGTCTCTAAAATTATTTTTCTAACTATTTTCTATTTCTTTTATCGTAACTTTTCTTCTCACGCTCTCTTACTATTTTTTATTTACATGCCTATGCTGTTTTTTTTATATAAGAGATAGTATATTCTTCCTCTTTACCTTCTCTCTCCTCTAGTTAAAGATCTTAGATGACGTAACATATAAGAGACGGCTACCGAAGATGCCCTAAAGCGGGAGGCAGCGCTAGCACTTTAATTCAGAGAGCCTTTGAAGTATGTGCATGCTCATATAGTCATATTCTCTCGCTCAAGTCAGGTCAGGTTCTTTGATCAAACAAATCGCTCGACGACATATACAATAAGTTCACTCAGCTTAATTTTAATATGTGTACATCAGTTTTGTCTTATGTAAAAAAATAAAAAAAAGAGAGAAGAGAGCCAACTCTTATTTAGTAGCAAGCATCGTACGAGAACATATATGCTATCGTCGGCTAAAAGCCTACGTTGGAGCCGACGCGAATGACTCTTAGTGTTGAAATTAGTGTTTTGTCAGTAGCCACAACGATAAAGTTAGTGTTGAATGCTCAAATTAAATGTTTTAGTGTTTCTCTAGAGATAACCATTAAAAACGGTTATTGTACACACTAGTTTTATTGATTACTTTAAATGATATGAATGAGAGTAGCTAGTAGTACGTACAAAACCAGCTCGTGCTCCGTTGCTCCCATCTAACGAATCTTCCTTTGTGTCCCATCGAGAAAAGACCTTTGCTTCTCTCTCTGAGTTCTCGTTCTTTTTCAGCTCAACAGACACACACACATGACACATCGATCGGTATATAGAGAGAGAGTTGGGTGGGTTGAGCACGGTTGATCGGGAGAGAAATGGACAAACCATGGCCATGGGCGCTCATCAGCCACCTCCACTCTGTCGTCGGGTACGAATCTCCTTGCGATTTGACGTCTTTTAATCTTTTGCTGCCGGAGTAACTGCTGTCTAATGTGTTGCTGCTGCTGCTTGTCTTACATATGCAGGCCAAGCATTACCCTGCTATATCCTCTGTAAGTGCGCGAACAAATTAACCAGTACCGATTTCTTTCTATGCGTGATCCTTGCAACTGTTTTGGGTCTGCAGGTACGCGTCGATCTGCGCGATGGAGAGCCCGTCCAAGGTTGACGACGAGCAGTGGCTGGCCTACTGGATGATACTCTCTACTCCTCCATCACCCTCCTGGAGATGGTCGCCGAGCCGGTCTTGCACTTGTGATCCGTCTGCCTGATGATGATCTCTTTCAAGTTTCTGACGGCTCGACGGAGCTGATTTGTGATTCGCTGCCTGCCCGCTCTTCTCTGAATTCTCCTGCGTGCTGCAGGATACCGGTATGGTACCCGGTGAAGGTGCTGTTCGTGGCGTGGCTGGTGCTGTGCCGCAGTTCAAGGGCGCGTCCTTCATCTACAACACGTTCGTCAGGGAGCAGCTCAGGAAGCAACGCGCTAGGCCGCACAAAGACGACGCCGATCACAAGGTTCACATAGCTGGCTGAGCACAGGGTAAAAGACAAGCTGCAATCTTCTTGATCAATTTGCCCTCCTTTGTCCATGTGTTATGTTCTGATGTTTCCTGTTGGAAAAAAATATTGCAGGCTGAGCACGACGAACGGCCATGCATGTGCACTGAGGACAGATCTGAGAGAGAGGAAGTCCTTTAGATTGCTTTCTGATCTATCCTAGATGTCACAACTCTAGTGGAGAAGCACTAGGCGCACGTATCATGTATATGAAGTTATGAACTGTGCAAGACTTCGTACTAGTTTACGAAATGCTTCTGTCGTAAGAAGCTAGAGAAATATACCCGTCAGGCTCTTAAAATTCTTTATTCAGAGTCGGATGCTATTGTGTCAAACTTCCTATAGCCCTTCGTTTCGCGACATGATCGGATTCTGTCGTGTTTACTTTTCCAACGGATAATCGGAGAGATAGCTTCCATATATGAGCACTACATAGTCAGCATGTCAGCGATTAGTCCCAAAGTTTCACAACACAGAGTGCAGTACTGACAAGGAGCCTGCTTGGTTGGAACACACGAATTAGTGAATTTCGAGGCCGAAGATAGCGAAACACGAATCTCCTCTGCGCTCGACGCGGACGCCCGCCGGGCTGGTGAGCAGCATCCAGTTCGGCCCATTGTTCACCCATGCAATTTGGCTCGTTTGTAGGGTGATTTTGGAGTGAGGTATCATGACCGTGGAGGACTCGTAATTGTTTGATCGTATTGGGCGTTAGATGCTGCTCCTCTGTGACGAATATTTGTTGTTTTGAATATTGACATGATGTTTAAAACACAACTTTAACTACTGATTTTTATTATAATACATATTATAAAACCTAATAAAATTATAATACTATGAAATTACTTTTCAAGATAAATATACATATATGACTTTCATGTATCCAATTCAAACATTTTAAAAGATATCGACAGTTAAAGTTTTGAAAGTTTGACTGCACTTATGTTTAAAACGACAACTATTTGTGACCGGAGACAGTAATACTATTGCAATTGCTATTGCACCAGATTTTTAAGATTAAATGCCACGGTGTCATTTGGCTGGCGCTGTACTAATCAAGCAATAGAATTCAACATTAGTTGAGAGTGTTAACTGCTGTTTGAGTTCATCTGAATCTGTGATCCCGTCATTGTGTTTCGGGTGATGAGATTTCTGTGTTCCTTTCGTGGATTGTTGCTACCATTGATTAAAATCTCGCCGAAATTTCGCGAGATCTTGCTTACCGGAGGTGGATGAGTTTTGAAATGCCGGCCTAAGTAAAAAAAAAAACAAATTGCTACAGTAATCTCAAAAATATCGGCGAGATCTCGCCATACCTCGGAGTTTTGACCGGAAATTGATCAATAACCCTTAAAAAGGTAATATCCTATGAAAATTTGTTGAAAAACCGAATTTTTGAGACATTTTTTAAAAACTGCAGAAAACATTATCGGATTTTTATAAAATTTTACATGCTTTATCATGATTTGAAAATTTTATGGTACCATTCTAAGAAGTGTAGGATCATACATAAAAATTTTCAAAATAATTGAACTTCATTTGTTATCTTTAAAAAATAAAAAACCGAATGAATATAATTGGGACACTAACCTTGTCAGAATTTTATAAATTTTCTCGAGTGTGATCATGATCCAAAATTTTTATGAGATTAATAATTGCCTCAGTACCATTCTATAATTTTTTTAAAAAAAAATCAACTTTTTTTGTTTGCTCAATCAAATCTATGTATGCATTGAACTTCATTTGTTATATTTCAAAAATAAAAAATAGAAAAGAACATAAATTGTACAGTGCACTTGTAAGATTTTTATAAATTCACTGAAGTGTGATCATGATTCAAAATTTCTATGATATCTTAAGAATTTCCTTAGAACCCTTCTTCAAAATATTCAAAAAATTTAGACTCTTTTATTATTATTAAAGCAAATCTATATATTGATCATCAGTCTCTTATCAAGACGTAGCACTGTCAGAATTTTTAAAACTTCTTGAAGCTTGATTATCATATTAAAATTTTATAGAAACATTAATGATACATAGGACCATCCAAAAAAAGTTTCAAAATTTTCTAACATGGTTTGTGCTATTTTTCATTTGGTTGAAGTTTGCCGGTATGGCTTTTACCAGGACAGTAGTACTGTATGATTTTTTTTAAAATTCATAAAGCTTGATCATCATCTGAAAAATTTATGGGAACATTAGTAATACATCATAACCATGCAAAAAAAATTCAAAATTATCTAACATGATTTGTTTCATTTTTCATTCGGTTCAAACTTGCCGGTCAGCGTTTTATCAAGATAGTAGCAATGTTTGAATTTTTAAAAATTCCTAAGATTTTATAATCATCTGAAACTTTTATGAAAACATCATTGATGTGTCAGAAATCTTAAAAAAATTCAAATTTTTTATACGTCGTTTGAGCTATTTTCGCTGGGTGTAACTTTTCCGAGATCTCGAAAATCTCGCCGAGATATTGGTTTTTTTGGTAGAAAAAAAATTCCGGATTTGAATTTTTTTGTGTGTGGTTCGTCTAGAATTTGTCCAAAATTTATAAATCTTGCCGAGATTTCGTTCTCCGTCCACGTCCGAGATTTCAATCCTTGGTTGCTACATTGTGTTTTAAACTAGCAAGACTAATGATATGGCGTTTGCTTCGTGTTGTTATCGACGATCTGGCTTTTTCAATGCACCTAGTTCATATATTATATATAATACATGTTTACTCAATATTGCTAATGGCTAATGGTTGTCGATTTCGTTTTACTTTCTTTTTTGGAATTAACAATTTCACATACTTGAAATGGCAATCGAATGTCCATCTAGGGTCTAGACAGTGCTTCTCTGATTCTAGTCAAACTTTTTTATATTGTACAGAACGCTGTGTTTGTGTGATATTGGGAAACTAATGAACTTTGAATTACCTTATTTAGCTTGTTGCAACTTGCAACCTTATGTACCTGTTTTTTAGGTGTGTGTAGGGGTAGGGGTAGATGTAGCCAATTTTCTGTTTTTTCTGTAACTTGCTTGTGCCTCGTTTTTCAAGAGAATTGGAAGTTGTCCATCCAAGTGGAAATGTGGATTCCGAGGGGTGAATGGCATCCTATTCTTCTGTGGGAATACGGAATCAGAGGATTAACACCAACAAAGGTCTATGCCCCTGGTAAGCCTTCTATTATCTAGGAGCAAGAGATGTATAGTCAATTGTAGAATTTGTCCTATGGCATATTTGTTGGCAATGGACCTACTTGACTTGCTAAATACACATTTTGCTTCCACAGTATATTGGGAAACTTTCATAGTCTTTATCGCTTAGTAATTTGGTTTTAACGTATACCGCTAGATAGCACTCATGTTATGCTTCTCAGGGTTTCAAAAACCGGTTTTGAAAAAATCGCTCGAAATTCAAAAATCGAGAAAAACTGCTCGAAAATCGTTAGAAACCGAATGGTTAAGAAATAAAAAAATTTGGGGAAAATTTTGAAAAAAATCAAAAACGGTTCGGTTTTCACGAAAAACCGCTCGGTTTTCACCGAAAACCAACCGGCCAATTGAATATTCCTTAAAAACAGTTTTTGAGCAGTTTTCAACGGTTTTCGAGTGGTTTACATCGCATAAATTTTTCCAAATTTTTTGAATTAGACCGGTTTTGAATCTCGAACCGCAGCGGTAAGGTCGAAAACCGCGGTTTTCGTCGGTTTTTGAAACCCTCATGCTTCCCATGGGCAAATATAAAATGAAAATCTAAAGTGAGTGTGAAATTTGTGGAAACCATATGTAATTTTTTTAAAAAAAATCTCAAAAAATTTGTAGATATATGGGAGGTGGTGTTTTATAGCCATGTAAAATTTCAATAAACTTCTCAACATGGTTTCTATGAAGTTTACACTCAATTTGGATGTCCACCTGATACCTCAATCCCCACACTCCCTCTTGATTGTGATATGGTGTGATATTGCAAACTTCTATTACCTAGTTTGGTCATACTACTGGCTGAATGTCCAAATAAATGATTGATTTCATTCTTACATAGTTACATATAAGAACAGAAGAGACTACTACATTGCTTTGAATCAACTAGTTTTTTTATTGTTCATGTCTTAGTTTGTGTCAGATACTCATTCATTAGATGAAAGACAAGGTTACCATGCCTTACAATACAGACCCCTTTTTTAGTTGAGAAATTTTACGGTGCATTATACTTATAGTATATAGTTGATAGTAGAAATCAGATATAGTCGTTGATTTGTTAAGGATATTTCTACTACTTTATTTCCAGAGGAAGTATAAATAAATTCTAGCTAATATGATCCATTGGATCGAAAAGAATGAACGGTTCGTATTGAATTTAGTGTACTCAAACCATAAGTGGATTTGCTTTTGTATTTTTTTCAAACAGGTGAGGATGTCTCCTTGTCGATAATGTGGACTCCAAACTAATGTTTTCAAATTGGACATGATCTTTTGTCCTTCAACTCAAGAGGAAAATATCCCCTTGTTAAGTTTCATGTGTTTTATCCAATCATTCTATTGATCATCAATTGGGGACTTGTTATTCACTAAGCAGTTCAAGATTGTGATTGTAATTTAAGATATTTAGGCTGACAATTGCTTAGGGGATTCTAGGCAATTTATGTTTTCTATACATAGTTAAAATCTTGGTAAATGTGTATTGACATGATGTGGCTCAAATCACACCATCAACTTTGGGTGTTACTTTTCACATACAAACCAAGTCTAAAGAACAATGTGACGCTATTTTGCAAGAAGAACATATGAACGGAGATGAGGCCGAGAGGGAGGCTGGCCAATGAGTAAATGCGGAAACCCTAGTACATGAGCCACACAGACAACAAGGGAAGTACATTATACCTGCGTTGCGTGCATTGACAGGATGCATAGGTAAGTGGCCTCAAGTGCATGGACCATGCGGCTATGATGGAGTGCATGGACCACATGAGGAGACTTGGTGCACACCTAGAAAAGGAAGAAAGAAAGAATGTGGCTGGATTAGGTAAGAAGAAAGGAAAGAAAGAGACCAACTGGGTGGGAAAGGAAATAGGAAAAAGGAAAAGAAGAAAGGAAAGAAGAAAAGGAAATGAAAGGAAGAAAAATGAAGCCAAATATGGTTTGGAGAGAAAGGGAAATAATTTGCTTGCACATAAAGAAAGAGGAGGGAAAGCAATTCGGATTGGAGAAACCAACTTGGATTACCAGACCAGCTGGCCTTAAAAAGACTATAACTTTCACATCTGAACTCGGATTGAGGCAATCTTGGACTTTCTTGAAAGCTTAGAACATCATCTACAATTCAATCAATTACGATAAGTCAAGACTCTGATTTCTTTTATGTTTAATTTGGTCGATAAGTATCAACACTCTAGTAGGCCAAAATTAGTTACATATTGTAATTTTTCTTTTATTATTTAGAATCTAGTTCTACATATGCTATAGGTCTAAGAGTTTGAGTCGGATACTTGGCCATGAATTAGAGGAGGATTCGTCCATGTTGGCTGCACCCCTCCCCATGAGCCCCCTATATATTTTGTGTTTACCCCTTTGTAAAAATTCGTAGTTGAGTTTTGAGAAAATAAAGAAACGCCATGGCTAGTTTGTGGCACCATTGGTGGTGTGTATTTCAATGAGAGTTTCCTATCTAGAGTTTGTTCTTGTTGGCGCAGGTCAAGGACGAATTGTTCTTGAAATTGCCCATAGAATCTACACGATTCGATCTTCTAATTCATGATCAATTTTTGTTCACGGGTTGGGAGATCTAGCTGACTTGCTTCTAATTCGGTTCTAGCTGATCTAATTCAATTTTCGGCCAAGTTATCTACTGTGTTGTTACTGTTCGTACCATAAAGATCGGGCCACCCTTGCGTATTAGCTAGTCTAGTAGTTGGTCCTTATAATGACAGCTATTTGGAGGCTTTGAATTAAGTTATGGATGTTTCCTATATGAGTATATGGTGCCCATAAATTCTTAGATGCAAAAGCAGTTCATTTGAGCTTCTAATTTTATTTGCGTATGGTTGGTGCTGTTTCTTTAAGGGAATGCTGGTTTTGTTTTCTGAGTGTTACCATGCTATGTTCATACTATTTTCACAGTATTTCTAAATCAAACAATCATCGACAAAATCGAGGGGAATAATTATTCTGTTGTCTGAAATCATCTATTGCTGGTAAATTTAAAACGACCCTACAGGCAAGCATCTACCTTTTTTTTTGTTCTTCTCTTTATCTCCTTAGGAAATAATTTTTTTAATTTATACAGTAGCTATCTGTAGATTGAGAAAAAGAACATAAATATTGGCCATAACAATATTATTCGAAACATCTAAGCCACATGTACAGGTCTGCAAGGTGGATACCTCTGTCTCTGGAAGAAATTGGAAGTGACAGTACCACAACTACCTAAAACCAATCTTTGATTTGTCATGTAATTGGAAATAGGAAATCGTACCAAAAAACTTCCACTTTTGATTTTGTACGGATACGAAGCTGAAGAGTACTACTACTTTTATACCAGAAGGAATCTCTACGCTCCCAGCGTTTCTCCGTACGCTTGGCGTCGTTTCGGCCCATCACCGAGTATTATTCATTTTGACAAGAAATGAAGAAATTATCCTTCACAAAGATTTTCGATTTCATGTTGATAGTATACATTTTTTAAATTACTTCTGTCTGTCAGTCAGGGACTCCTCCTGCACTTGCAAGAGGAAGAGAGCAGCAAAGAAAAAGAGATCTATCTACTGTGGTACTAGAGTCTGATTCCTTCTCCTTGACCTCTTTGCATGCAGTACTTCTAATACGAGCTTCAACTTCAAGCGCTTACTATCAGGCAGGGTCAATCAACAAATGGGCAGGGAAGCTGGTAGTGCTATCCTGATTCCATAAAAAGAAAAGAACAGACCCTGGATGACTGGAACTAAGGGATCGACCACACGGCTTAACATGCCCCTTCTTTCTTTGAATCGGATATTGGATAGGCTAAGTTAGGTGTAGCCTGCTTTCTCTACGGTTTTGCTGAACTTGTTAAGCCCGAGGGGCTAGAGTTGTTCAATTAAGGATGGCAATGGTCCTGATCCCTGTTTCTTCATAGGGAATTCCTCATCGGGGAAATGTTACCCCGTCGGGGGTGACGGAGCCGGGGATGTTCCACCGTTCCCCGTTCCCGCCCCTGCATTGTCACTGATAGGTGGATTTGTGGCTTAAGGCTAAAGCACTATTTGTGATTTGCAAACAATTTTAATGTGTAATACTGTCATGTCTCATCTTCTGATTTTTGGTGTTAAAATGTTGTAATTGTTTGTTGTCATTTGGTATATTGTTGATGAAATTTTGATTATGTTTGCCTATCCATTTTCAGGAATTAGTCCCTATTAGGGCCCTACAAACCAGTCGGGGACGGAGGAAATTAAGCCCCGTGTACGGGGATGGGAACGAGAAGCTTTGGTTATTGAGGATTGGAGATAAGAGGGTGCTCCTTGCGGAGATTTTCCCCGTTGCCATCCCTAGTTCAATAATCCTTGGGGCTTTCACTTCGACACGCCTTTGTTCGTGATCGTTTAGAGCCCATTTCCATCAATAGGTGATATGGTTCCCTTTTTTGTAATATGCATTATATATGCTAGGAACTGAAATAGTATAGCTTGCCTTGCTGCTATTTTTGGGCAGCTTCAGGCAAGCGAGCTGATCATGAAATGCAGGTTCGAGCAGGTGGTTATAGGCTTATGGCTATCCTGCCATGGTGGCTCTCAGTGTAAAGAAAGGGGACATATACTCCACTTCAAAGCGCCTTCCACCATTACCAGGCTATGTAAACTTCTTAAAGCTTATATATTTGTTGGCTGCTTATGTTAATTTCTAAGATGACTGATAGACTGACTTTCACAGTCAGTTTATGAGGAAGTAAGTCGAGGTGGCGAAGGATATCTTCCTTTGGATAGCCCCTAGTCCCCACAATAGTTCAAAGAGAACCATGGGATGGTAAATATGGAGAAATAATCGATGGGGATGAATTCTCATCTAAGGAGCTCATGGGTTACTTTGCACCAAATGATGAGATGTGATTTTGTATTTGTCCCTAGCGCTGATCAGCATACTGCACATGGGAGGAACTCTACTACTTGAAGTCGAGATCATTTAGCCTGGAAATATACAATTCGGACAGTATGATTGATTGATGTTGTTTTTAACCCGGTACAAAAGGCGTCGTTAAGATACCACTGATTTTCAAGTGATAGCTGATGGTTTAGTTTGCGTCACTTGATACATGTTGATTTGGTCGCTAGGAAAACTCTTGGCCTGAACAATTGGCACAGAAAATGATTCTGATTCAGGGAAAAGCCTAAGCTTTTGCATTTTTTGGCCTGGCTTGCATATTTGGTAGGCTAGTTCATCCCATTTGCATATAGAATTACAATCTACAAATGACCTTCGAAATTTCTAATAATCTTTTACTGTCTGTGCCTTAGAGAATGGATGCATGTCAGTGAGGTTATATTCTGGTCACACACATACATAGTGCGCCATATCACTTCCCCATTACCAGTGTCCAGTGCTAGTCTTTGTAACGCAAAGATGTATGGTTGTAAAGTTTTGACTCAGGGCAAGTACAATAGCAAAGCCAACTACTGACTAATAGTAAGCTAAAAGGCAGTTTGTACAATAATTGTCTCTAAAGGTTGTCTTTAGATGTTATGCAATAACTATCTTTTCTCTCTTGTATATAAATGATTTACCTATGCTCCCGTGCAAAGCTGGCTACTAAATAAGAGCCAGCTCTCTTTTCTCTCCTTTTTTCTCACTCCTCCACATAGACCAAAGCTGATATGTACAAGCTAAGAGCCAGCTGACGTGGGTTTATTGTACATGCCCTAAGCTTGAATCCATGGAGCGTAATTCAATGCTTTGATGTTCAAGACTACAAGATCAATATTTTTTTTGCTGAAAATGACCCATGAGCAATAATCTTTACTAATATATAAATACGAGTTGATATCGATCATCTGTCTTCTCTCTCTCCTTCTCTTTATGAAAACAACACATCGACATATGGACCGTGACACACTTCCCCATCTCTCACGAATAACAAGAAAATCAACCACATCTCTCTCTTTTTATCCCAATCCACTCCCTCTGGTCGGACTATTCCCTACTTCTCTCTCCCCGTGACAACTCACAAATGTAATTTTATTTTTGTAAATACATAATTTAATTTGATTATTTGGTTCAGAAATATGTTTTAGTTGTAATGCACAGGCATTTGCCTAGTAATAATGATAAGGAGGAGGAAGAGGCAAATGCTATTTAGATTGAACTAGTATAATGCCCTGTATTCCGGTTTCCTTTTCCCAGCACGTAATATATGGTCTTTTTCTTTTCTAGAACGTTTGTTTCCTTTTCCTTAATTCCAGGATATTTGTTTCCTTTTCCCTGAGATGATCTTTGGAGGTGGGGAGATCTGTTGTGGGCCACAGGATGAGTTAGACACATTAAACAATGGCCATCGGATGTGGGTGAGTAAAGCTGAGGAAAGATCTGAGAGGTTAATTTTGATGGAGGCAAGTTTCTGGGGACGTTTCGCTGGGTGCATGAAGGTTGGGCCATCTCTAGTGAGGTGCATTATTTGGAGTGGACGTAGAAAAGAATGCTTAGGTGCATTATAAAGGAGTATAGATGTATTCTTACCCATAGTATAGTGCCTGTGCTAACGCTACGACGGCAGTACACCCGCTTATCAATTAAATGAGAAGATAAGTATGAATACAACACTTAATAATAAAAGAGAAATTTAGAATTTTAAATGAATTTAGAAAGAAAAACGGAACTAAATGGAGGTCGAATGGGCGAAAACGGGCTCCCAAAAGATTTTAAATCAAGAAAGAGAAAGAAAAAAGAATTTTCTGATTTTAGATTATTTTTTTTGCAGCTTCCACAGAGAGCACAACGTGTCTCTCGGGCTTGGCCAGCGCAAGGGGAGGAAGGCCAGGGTGGCGGCCGATCGCAGATGGGTCGGCAGTGAAGGCGAGATCGTCGACCGGCGCCATGAGGAGGAGTCACGGTTGTGGTGAATTTCGTCGGAAAAGATGACGGTGATGTCTTGGGTTACCTCCAAAATCCGGCGATCTTTACAAGAGGGAGCACTTGGGGATTTACGCAATGCGATGGGGTGGAGGAGAGCTCGCCGGCTTTTATAGCTCCGAAACAAGCATATTTATGAAAATCATAATTTGGGATCAAATCAGATTGAGAGGAAATTTTGGCAATAGAGCACGAAATTTAGAGAATTAACACCATAGATGAAAAGAGGAGATTTGGTGCGGGATTGATGGAGCTTTGGAGCTTCTTTCTTGCTTTAATGGAGGGAGGGAAGAGAAGAAGCTTCTCTGGTCTGGGCTGCAGCTAGAAGAAGCTACAGGTGAGTTGCCTTCATTTTTTTAAATATAGAAGGATTTTTGAAAAGATAGCACATTAGGTTAAAAAATTCTAGAAAAATTCTCAAAAAAACTTTCGATTATTTTGTACTTAATAAAATTATTTTCAAAAAAATTTAAATTATAAATTTGCCGAGGCACGGCGGCCGCGAGGTCGCTGACCAGCAACCTCGCCGCGTCGGCAAAGCCACCGATGGCGATCATGGAGTCATTACACACCTGCGTTCTCCCGATCGCGCTGCCTCATCTCCCGGTTTCCTTTTCCCAGCACGTAATGTATGGTCCTTTCCTTTTTCAAGACGTTTGTTTCCTTTTCCTTGATTCCAAGACGTTTGTTTCCTTTTCCTTATTGATGCTGGAGGTGAGGGAAGGTCTGTTCTGGGCCACAGGGATGATTTCGGAAAAATAAAATGCGCTCGCCGTCCGCTGGATCCGCAAGGAACAAAAGATAAAAATTAAACAGTGCTCGCCGGCCGCTGGTTCTGCGAGAAAAAATTGAAAACAATTAAGCAGCACTCACAGACCGTTGGTTCCTTAGATAAAAAATAAAAACAAAAATTCAGCGCTCTTCATGCGCTGAAATTAGGCTTTATGGGGCTAGATCCGTAAAAAAGTCTCGAGAAGGGTCATATTCGAAAAAAAATACGATCACAATGCCAGGACAATAAAAAATTCAAGTCTTGTTTCCTTGCATGCGGATCCTCCCTATTTATTTCCTTGTTTGATTCACCCTCCTTCCAAATATGTAGTACGTACAATTTTGGCCAGTAAAAAATTCAAGTCTGGTTTCCTTGCATGCGGATCCTCCTTATTTATTTCCTTGTTTGATTCGCTCTCCTTCCAAATATGTAGGTGGGGGAGGTCTGTTGTGAGCCACAGGGATGATTAGACACACTAAATAATGGCCATCGGATGTGGGTGAGTAAAACTGAGGAAAGATCTGAGACGTTCATTTTGATGAATGAAAGTTTTTGGGGATGTTTTGCTGGGTGCACGAACATTGGGCCATCTCTAATGAGGTGTATTATTTAGGGTGAACGTAGGAAAAATTGCTTAAGTGCGTTATAAAGGAGTATAGAAGTGAGAAATGCACGTAGATTTTGAAGGAAGTAGAACCATTCGGCATTCATAGGGAATTGTGTGAAGGTTCCCATGTATTAATTGGGACCTTAAATTTAGACATACGCAATACACAAGCCGAAATCATATAATCCCGAACTCATGGCATTTTGTCAGTTTACACGATCTATCCATCACGTTCTTTCGACGCTGCCACTAAGCGACCGCGTGAAATAGAATCTAAAATTTGCACGAATTACTCAGGACGAAAACAGTCACAATAAAAAACTTAGAACAAAACTAAGACAGTTGGTCAGCTACACAATCCATCCACTGTGATCTCGAAGGCATATATAATGATATAAACGATTTATCTATAATATACCTCTATATTATCTATAAGCATAACTAAAAATAACTTACATAATTAATTGTCTATATATTTATTTGCAATGGCCTTATATAATTAATAGGTTACCTATTCAATGATATACATAGCATAAAGTCGTTAAAATCGTCTGTTAAATAATAAATAATATCTTTCTCTCTCCCCTATTTTACATGCCATGAGATACGGAAAGAGATCCAATGTAGTTGTAGTCAGGACTACAACTTTAGCAATTATGTATTGACCGTGTACCAGAAAGTGATGGTTCAGATCTTTCGTAATACTGTTTGGAAAACACTGTAACAAACATTACACTATAGGAAGCATTGTAGCTAAGTACTGTTCAAAATCCGAACCATTGGTTGTTTTGATTGAATAGTTCTCATAGCGGGTAACGGATTAAGTTACAACATATCTCATGAGATACTCTCAACTTTAGAGCTCTTTAACGGTACACTAAATTTAATATGAATCATTTGTACTTTTTGATCTATTGGATCGGATTAGCTAGAACTTTTTTATATTTTCTTTGATGGTAGAGCAGTAGAAATACTCTTTAACAGTATAATACAGGGTTCACAAAACCGAATTTCGAAATTCGCGGTACGAAAACCGTAAAAACCGCTCGGAAAACCGTTCAAAAACCGTAAAAAACCGAAGGGTTAATAAATCAATTTTTTTTCTGAAAAATTCCAAAAGAAATAGAAAAATTGCGGTTTTTCGCGAAAAGCCGCTCGATTTTTGCAAAAAACCGTTGCTAACTGGATGTTCATCGCAAGACGGTTTTTGTGAGCGGTTTTTGACGAAAAACCAAGTGCATAAACTTTTTCAAAATTTTTAAATTTTAATTTTTTTTAATAGACCGATTTACCGAACGGTTTTTAATTTCGAACTTCAGCGGTACACTCGAAAACCGCGGTTTTCGAACTGTTTTCGTTGGTTTTGTGAACCTGTATAATGCAGTAAAATTTCTCAAACTCGAGGCAGGTTGTCTTGGTCCATCGTGCCAGCGTGGCCTTGTGCACTGCGTGGGTTGAGTAGAGTTTGCAACCGAACAATCCGGCCCCTGAAGTACTCAGCTCCCAGCTAGCCGCGGGCAATCCCGCAGCGGAGAACGCAGAAAGATTCAAACCTCAAAACCCTATACTCCCGCATGGCCCCGAAGCGCCCGGCCGCCGCCGCCGCCGCGTCGGGCTCGGCCTCCGACGGTGAGGCGGACGCGGCCCACCACCAGCACAACCTCTCCCCCTCCCGCTCCCGATCCAAGACCCCTCCCCCCAACCTCCACCCTAACGCCGCCGTGCTCTCCTCCACCCGCGCCTCCGCCGCCGCCGACTTCGCGGCCGCCTCCGATTCAGACGCTGGCGCAGACGGCCGCCTCCCCTCCCCGAGGCGCACCCGCGAGCGCTCCCCCCGCCTCCACTCCGACTCCGACAACTCCGCTGCGGCCGCGGTCGCGGCCGCATCTGACGACGACGGCGGTGACGAAGGCAACGCCTCGCCGCCGCCTCGTTCTCGCCGCTCGTCCCGCGTCGATGCCACCAACATCAAGCCCATCAGCTCCCGCCCCATGGACGCGCCCCGCCGGCCCGCCGCCGGCTCCAGCGCATCCCACCGGCGCTCCAAGCGCCCCCGCAGCTCCTCCGCCGTGCACTCCCCGGAGCAGCTGAGGCGGCCGCCGCGGGTTTGGAGCCCCGAAGACGAGATCACCATACTGCGTGCCCTCATCTCGTACCGCGCCAAGAAAGGCGTGCTCCCCGCGTCCACTCAGGACACAGGCAAGTTACACAGTCAGATTGGTGGGCAGCTTAATATTAGGGCATCTACTACCCAGCTTAGTGATAAGGTGCGGCGGCTCAGGCACAAGTACAATTTGCTCGTGACCCGTACTAAGAATGGACGGGATCCAGACTTGCCAACGCTGCATGACCGTGATGTCTATGAACTTAGCAAGAAAGTTTGGGGGTCAAAGGGTGGTGGTGCTGGTAATGGTGGAGGAGGACGTGTGTATGAGAATGCTGAGATTGCAGAGAGCGGCGAGGAGCAGGAGAGTGGAGAGAGTGACGAGGATATGGAGGGTGGGTGGGACGACCCTGACCACAGCAGGAACAGGAGGCTGAAGGCGTTTGCTGTCGCAAATGGGAATGGGAACGCCATTGCAATTGTGGGTAGGACTGGCCATGGCAACAGTGGTGGGAATGGTGATGTTGAGAAGGGAAAGGACATGTACCCTTACCTATGGGAGGCTGTTGAGGAGCTTTCCAAGGAGCACCCGAGTGGGACAGCGTTCAGGAAGGCCTTTGGTGTGCTTGAAGGGTCAAGAGCACGGGCGATGGAGGAGAAGCTACAGAAGTTCAGGCTGTCAGAGATCAGGCAGCAGCTGCGTCGGATGGACCTGATGAAGGAGACGGTGAAGATGGTGCTTGATGCACTGGAGGGCACCGACTGACTAGGTTGAAATTGACATACTGTTGGATTTTGGAGTGCATGGTCCGGTGAGTACATTGCTCAAAAAGGGCGATCTGTGTCTCTGTTGCCTAGAGTAGTCTTGTTCTAATGTTATGGAATATGGTTATAGATCCTTGGTTGTTTTAAATTTTGTGGACAAGGATATACTTGCCTCAATCAAATTTAGATCTAGAACAAGGAGTAATGGCTCCCCTGCTTATCATCCTCTGTGAAACGTTGTGCTTTATGTTGCTTAGTTTCTAACATATGCGCTATTCGTTATATCATTGCTATGTTTCTGGTTAGTGCTAATTAGTATTTCCATTTTTAGCATAAATGCTTTGTTTTATTTCCCTTTTCAAGTTTCAACTACTACTGTCAGTAGGAATGTCTTTGCATTTAATCCAGGCAGAATCTAGCTTGGTACTTGCTAAATTCATGCAGAACTGAAATACAAGCTTGGTGCTTGCTAGTTGCTAGGTTCTTGTAGCAGGAGGAACAGAAAATAAAATGTTTTGTAGAGATGATACATGTTGGAGTGGGTGGGTTGTCAAATGGAATTTGATACTTGGACGTAGTTAATCACCCCTCATGATTCTTAGGGTTGGTGGGATGTTTTTTCTCTAGACTAATGGCCTGTTCAATTTAAATTCTCGGGTTGGGAATGCTTCTTTCCGGATATACAGTCTCAACACCATTTTATTTCTCTTATATCATTAGGAGCACATTGAAATTCATAATGTGTGTTGGTATGGAATGAACTTATAATGGTCTATTAATAAGTGACCATTAACTGTGATTAGAGTTGGAGAATGGCGCAATTTGTAGAAAAATATTCGAGTGCAGTTCAAGTGCTTGTGTTCTGTGGGAAGTCATCTGCAGAAGAAGGGAGGGGTGGTGAGAAGTTAAGCAGGGTGGTCATCTTAGATGAAACTGGATGAAAGACTATAGGGGTTCATTTTCATGTTGAATCGTATATTCGTGTGTCTTGTTGGCATGCTCTTAATGAAGTGTTGATTGATTAACCTACCTGATAAGGGGTTGCTTGATGGGGAATGCCATCTTGCAGCATTTAGTCATTTACAGTTAAGGCCCAGTTGGTTTTTGTCAATGCACCTAATGAATTTCAGGTTCATGTGTGAACTCTGAACCTTACAGAAGAAGGGATATGTAGGAAGAAAATTTATTAGGATGCGTCCCTTTTTGATACCTTCTCTAATGGCATCTAGTGATCTAGTCTAACATCTGTTGTAAATTTGGGTGAAGCTCATTTTGATTCTTGAAAATGGTGCAAACTGGGATGACACAACGGAGTAATGACCATTGTTAGACCCAGGGTTGCCCCTCCTAGCCTCTGACGAGGGGTTATCTAGTTTTATTGCTTCAATACGCTCTTGATATGAGGTACCCCAAGTCCCCCACATACTTGGCTTAGTAACTAGATATTCTTGAGGCCTCAGGCAAAAAGACAGGAGTTCAGTTCATTTTGGTGACCTCAAGGATTGCAGGCGTCTGTCCAAACTATGTTCCTTGTCACAGATAGCTTACATGACTTGGATGTGAAATGAATTACTCTTAGGCTTCGTCAGATTAAGCAGGTTTATGATTGAAAAATGGAAATGTTGACTGGGCCTCGCCAACACCAAATTTGATGTTCATGTGCATGATCATATGCTCAGGCTATCTTCTAGAAACACCATGTACATCAGGGTTCACATTATCGATATCGCGATAATCGACAATATCGAGATTTTCGAAAATCGGAAAAAATCAGTCGAAAATCGGTAGAGAATCGAAGGGTTTCAAAATTAAACTTTTGATGATTTTTTTTTCTTCAAAAAATGATCTTCACCGATAATCGTTCGATATACCACGATATACGTCGATAATCGCTCGATATGCACCGATAATCGGTCGAAAATCGACCCGATCGATTTTGCAAAACTTGTGTTCTTCGGCGGTCGATATTGTGAGCGATCTTCGCTCGATATTCATCGATAATCGAGCGATATTCACCGATTATCGTGATATTTACGTCATATAATTTTTTTTGAATTTTTGAATTTTTTTTAATTTAACCGGTTTAACGACCGGTATTAGATACCGAATCGGACCGGTAAGGTCGATAATCGCGCGATAATCGACGATAAATGGAACCTGATGTACATATCCCCGTTTATGCAGATGACTATGCATTGGCGTTGTTATTGTGCATTCACATCTGAAAATGGGTCACAGTAGGTGGGTAATGTTAGTGCGCTCTCTCTGTTTTTTTAGGTACTAACATAATTTCGTCTTGGAATTATTAAATGCTGATTGATGTTTCCTTGCGTACCCTGATTTGCCTTTGTGCTGAATGTTCTTGACGAATGTTAGTTGGATGTCGCTGGAGTCTTATCATTACCGGAAAGGAAGTCACTTTTGGTATCTTTCTCGTTGTTCTTGATGCTGGGAACTAATTTGTGACCATGACCCCATGAGATGGATGCCGAAACTAGCACATGAGGATGAGCATGCCAAGGCCCAAGGTTGCTATGAACATCATGGTTCAAGCAGGAAAGTGTCGTAAGCCTCATTCTTATATGGTTTGAGCCTATATTTCTGTTTCATGATGAATATGCCAAGCTCTGCTGATCTTTTGGAACTGTCATGTGCATACCTGTTATTTCGATTTTTGAACTCAAGCAGGCTGCTCGTTGCTTCCAGTGAGCAGTCTTCAGCGCTTCAGTTTCGGCCTGGCTCGGGCCCATTCTGACATATCTCTGTTTAGTCAGCAGCAAGCAAGGTTTGAAATCTCGTTTTCGGATGATATCTCGGAGGTTGCCGAAATCCTATCGACATCTTGGAATTTCGGACAAATGCGGGACGAAATGCAAAAAAAAGAAAAAAAATCCGATTTTTTTTGCACTGAGAAAACCGAAATTTCGACCGGAATTCCCAAAATCTCTATGAGATTTCGGTGAATTTGCACCGAGCGAAAAATGACTCAAACGATGTCGAAAAATTTTGAATTTTTTTTAGGTTATTGACACATCAGTAATGTTTTCATAAAAATTTCAGATGATTATCGAGTCTGAGGAATTTTAAAAAATTCAAATATTGCTACTGTCCTGATAAAACGCTGACAAGCAAGTTTGAACCGAATGAAAAATAGAACAAACCAAGTTAGAAATTTTTGAATTTTTTTTGCACTTTTATGATGCATCACTAATACTTTCATTAAATTTTCAAATGATGATCCAGCTTCATGAATTTTAAAAAATTCGAACAGTGCTACTGTCCTAATAAAAGCCTTACCTGCAAAATTCAACCAAATGAAAAATAGTTCAAATTATATTAGAAAATTTTTGTGGATGGTCCTGATGTATCATTGATGTTTCTATAAAATTTTCATATGATGATCAAGCTTTAAAACTTTTCAAAAAATTTAACAGTGCTACGTCTTGATAAAAACCTGATAATCAATATATAGATTTGTTTTAACAATAAAAAAGGCTTAGAATTTTTGTAAATTTTACAGAAGGGTGCTAAGAAAATGATTAAGATCTCATAAATTTTTTTAATCATGATCACAATCCAGTAAATTTATAAAATTCTTACCAGGGCACTGTACCATTTATGTTCTTTCTGTTTTTGAAATATAACAAATAAAGTTCAATGCTTAGATAGATTTGATTGAGCAAATAAAAAAAGTTGAATTTTTTTGAAAATTTTAGAGAATGGTACCGAAGAAATTCTTAAGCTCTCATAAAATTTTTGGATCATGATCATACTCGAACAAATTTATAAAATTCTGACAAGGTTACTGTCCCAATTATATTCATTCTGTTTTTGATTTTTTTAAAGATAAAAAATGAAGTTCAATTATTTAAAAAAAATTTATGTATGATCCTATACTACTAAAGATAGTGCCATAAAATTTTCAAATCATGATCGAGCTTGTACAATTTTATATTTTTTTTATAATTTCTACTGAAATTTTAATAGGTCTCAATGAAAGATGACTTTCTTAAGGGTTATTGGACCAAATCCGGTCATAAAAATTCAAAAACTGGTGAAAAAAACCTGAGATTTCAGCGAGATTTGGCGAAATCTCGCCGTAATTTCCGAGATTATTGTAGCAATTTAATTTTTTTTCTTTCATTTTTTTTACTTGGCCGGGATTTTAAATCCCGTCCCTGTTGAGATTTCTGAGATTTCGGCGGTTTTTTTGAACCTTGGTCAGCAGTTCCCCAATAACCATGGTACTGATTAGACATGTTAACTTGTTTTCTATGTTTTTCAGCTATTTGGCATGAAATCCTCCATGATTACACATGATTTTCACCGTGAAGCTGAAATTCAGTAAACTCTCTAATTATCAGTCTGATGATCATCAACTGTTGGTTGGCATAGTATATCAATATATTATTTTCTTTTAGATTCTCCCAACATATATTCTAGCAGCTAGATGGTCTGAATGTACAGAAGTTCACAGTTTTGAGGTCAAAGTTATTGCAAAATTTCTCAGCAACCTAACAAGCAAGAGATCCATCAAGCAGCTCATCATTTGATGTTTCTTTCGCTATGAGGAACTGAACTTGCTCGGTTGCTCTGTGATTGGAAGCAGGGACTACAGAGCAAATCTTTCCTAGCATGATTATTTTGGGTCATCTTCTTATTGAGGAAGCCATATCATGAAATGCTTGATTACGGCAGCAAGTGAAACATTTGTACAAGTAACCAAAGTCCAGGGAGAATAGTTCTGGTCACTCATACGCATGTATGCAGGCCTAAATTTCCAGCAATTGGAGCAAGTGGCGGCGAAACTCTGTACTAGTGAATCTTCACGGAATTGCAAAGGATGCGCGCGGCTAGTTGCTCAGCGTTTTGGCCCTTCAAGCCTCCTTTCCGGTGAGATGACAAAAACCGCTTGCTACTGCTGCCTACCGCGACTTGCTTTATTATCAGTCATCAGATCGAATTGTATCACTGAAAGGATTACTGGTAGTTGCGTAATGAACCGTACAATGACAAGGTCAAATGCACCGTCAGCATGACACTGGAAACTGAATCTAACTGGACGGACGGATGTACGGTCATTGCATCAGCAAATACATTTGGATCGGAGTTACCGGATTCGCTGTAAAACCCCGTCAATCCTAAACTAGATTCATCGAATTCGAATTGGTTTAGATTACAAGGTTCGTATTCACGGTGAAAATTGCAAGTAAAAGTAGCGAATTGCGAACTCGAATTTCGTACCACGGTTTGGATGAATTGCGTTTCTGGTATTTGGACGAGAGTGAAACTGCATATTCTGCAGATTAAAGTATCAGTAGTTCTCCATTTCCACGCTTGATTCTGTGTAACAGCTCATATAGGACAAAGAACACAGGCAAAGATATTAAGATACTGCACAAGCACAAAATAAGACTTTTTTTTTTAATTACAAGGAAGACAGTCACCACCCCACACCAATCAGAAGGCCGGTCTGCAGTTCATACGTAGTTGCAGGAAGTGTAAAAGTTGAACAAGCATCTATCTGCTATATATAAAACTACATATATAAGTTGATGACACTTCCCTCGAAAACATTTTGATGACACGTGACTTATAACAGCTAAGAAAAAAAAGAAAAAAATGCTAGAAATCTATTATATAATTGATGTAAGATTATGTCTCGATCTTTCGATGAGAACGATAACTATCGATTTTGTGGAACTGATTTTGACGATCCGACTACAACGTACAACGACGATGCGCCTTAGCAATCGCTAAACCAACTCCAAAGGGTTATTGATCTTGCTGTGGGCACGATCAACCTGAATACGAAGTTCAATTCCTGCAAGCAATTGAAGAATAAACAAGAACAATAGTAGAAGCAATTAATCTAAAATTGCAAATAAGAATTGAGATTCATGAAAATATAGATCAAAGGTGGGGTTCTACGAAGAAGTCTCAATAGGCGGTCGTTCGACATGTCTAGAGGACAATGTAGTTTGGCCCTACGCAAAAACTATGTTCAACAAAAACCCAAGTGTCTAAGGCAGCGGCTACTGAGTATATAAGAGGGAGGGACGTGAGAGGGTCATCCTAGGGTTGTGTGCAGTCAGGGGGGAGACGCACAACTTAGGCTTGGGCCCCCACACGCTTACAAGGCCCGAAATAGCCCGAAACAGTGTTGTAGTATATTGTTTCGTTGATTTCGACTGATCCACGATGAATCTGGGGCTGGGACCAGATTCATTGGAAAGGGCTCGTTGTAAGTTTTCAATCAAGTGCAAAAACTCTCCAATCAGACATCGTATGCAAAAGTACTCGTTTTACTTCAGGTTGGTATCTAGAGCCGAATTAGATTCCAGAACATGATGGATTTGATATCTCTCTCTTCTTGGCCCATGGATGACGTGTTAGAGTTGGTCCAACCAGGTGTGATCATATCCGTATGTCTTCATCAATAATAAAACTGATAATACTAGATATAAGCATAATTCATAAGCTACTCTTGTGGAATGAGTACCAATTTTATGTGTTCTCAGACGCTTCTGACATGTATTATGTTAGGGAAAACAAAAGGACTACGTAGTATAGTTGAATCTTTTGATGTACTTCCTGGGCATCTTGATGCCGTCTCTGGGACACAGTTTGATGGTCATATGATGTATCATCTTTGATCAAATCCTATTTTTGTAAAACATGTAGCATCCTGTAGTAAGTTTGTCAGGTGAGCTCAGTTCTCTGTGTGTCAATGTTTCCCTCTTATTTGACATGTTGTATCATCATAGACACATCGAGTACAATTGGTTATGCAACAATGTTGAACTATGTGTGCGATCATCTTCAATTTTTTCTTTGTTTTTTTTCCTATGATCATATTTCATGTGGTTGCAGATGGCCACATATTAGCCAGTGCTACAAGCGAGGCGTTTTTTCATCACTTCAACGTATGCTCACCAAAATTTTCGTACGAGTAAACATTATAGTAGTATTGTAGTGAAAACATCACACAGATAGCTTACTACGAATCACAATTAGAACGAGAAGGTATAGGAAAATTCAATCCAACTGCACAGTAAAGAACAAACAGTACAAAACAGATCATTTCATTATCTCTGCGTTACAATTTACATATCATTTCATTATCTCTGCATGACAATTTACATCACCAGTTCGAAAGATCAGGAGAATGCACATTGATCAATCGAAGGACCATCACTCCTACGTCTCCTTTCGTCTGGCCGGCAATGGCAGCGCAACGATCAGCACCCGAAATAGCGGTGAAGCACGCCTCCTCCTGCGTCGGCAACAACGCCGGAACGCCGGTCTTTGCGGCAGCAGGGGCGTCGACGTAGTCTGTGAACCACGGACATTGGAGTACAATGGCCGCCGACAGCCGCTTCTCGGGGTTGCAGCTGATCAGCTCGTTCAAGACCTCGAACCCGTCGCGCGAAAGGCGCTCCTCTGGGAACAGATCGCGCAGCCGGTTGGGATGCGGGATTCGCGGCTGGGGCACCGCAGCGGCGAGCGGCAGGGACGCGTAGACCGGCCACGTCTTGTAGCCTGGGGTGCCGAGCACGCGGAAGATTCTCAGGAGTTGGTCGATCGGTTTCAGGCCCCGGAACAGCGCCGCGCCGGCGAGGAGCTCGGCCATGACGCAGCCGAGGGACCAGGCGTCCACGAGCTCGTCGTAGTCCGGCTTCGCCAGGAGCATCTCCGTCGCCTTGTACCAGAGCGTGCCGGCCTGTTTGTACGGCGGCTTTGCGTTCATCGACATGACCAGCCCGAGTTCGCATATCTTCATCACGTCGCCGCCTCCGGCGACGACCACGTCGAATCCTGTTCCGAAACGAGGATAGAGGCTGCAAAGTACGAGCTCCGCTAGGGCTAAAGTTTGAACTGAGATTTAAACCAGAGTTTCCCTTTATTATGATAGTTTGGTTGCAATTATGTGCTGATTTTATATATAAATAAGTAAAGCATGTGATCCAAATTCGTTTAAAATCTTTAAATTTTAGTATATTTTTTTCAAAAGTATGCATTTCATTTGAATTGTTATAGATAGGTATATACCTTAAAACTAAATTTGTTGAAAAATATACTGGTCTATAGCTTGAATTCGCGCATTTGAAATCATGGTGTTCACACACTTCGGCTTCATATATATATATATATATATATATATAGTTATTATTCGACTGAAATTATTTGTGTAAATTAGTCACATCTTGTACCGTATGTATATTCTGAAATATATAGTCGTTACACGTACGTGTTAATTAATTTTCTGTTGGATGCATGAAACAAAATGCTGGACATACACGACTGTATTTCCGGTGAAGTCCGGCGAGACGAACCTCCTGCGGTTCATCAACGCGGCGCTCAACACGGAGCTTTTCGTCTCCCTCGCCGGCCACAAGATAACCGTCGTCAGCGCCGACGCCTCCTTTTTATGCGGTGAAAAATGAAAAATAATTTTTGTAAGTTAGACAAAGAAAAATATGATTGGTGAACCCTAATAAAAAATTAAAAATAATTTTTCTAAACTAGACAAAGAAAAATAGAATTGGTGAACCCTAATAGAAAATAAATGAATCATACAGAAAAATAAAAAATAATTTTTCTAAGCTAGACAAAAAAAATAGGATCGGTGAATCCTAATAGAAAATAAATGAATCAAATCACCTATATAAATGCAGATGGAAGGGACAAAAAAATCTAGATCGATAGATAGATGTCCAAATAGGTGTATATACGCCGAGATGAAGCCCGACACAATGACGTTGTTGATTCACTTGGTTTTGTATCTGGCGTGCAATTAATCCATCTATATTATGCATCAGCTGCTTATCTATGGATTGATCGAGGTGGCAGTAGTATATATAGAAAAGTGACTGAAATCAAACAAAAAAATAGACGAAAAATATTTAGCAATTCTCTATATATATAGTCACCTTTGCTACTCTACTTGTTGCTACTAACATGATATTTCCTGGAAACACTTTGTATATACAGAGAAGGGAAGCAAAAGGCCAAATAAAAAAGGTAGCTGTAGCTGAGTTGTGTGAAAGGTTCATGTAAATCCCCCTCTTGTTCAGTGCAGCTGGAAATCAAGCCCGAGATGCATGTACTAACTAACCACAGGCCACCAAGCAATCTGAGGAATACGAATGAATGCTAACACGCAAAAAAAAAAAGTATTTACTTGATGATGTTGATGCATAATAACTCATGCGCAGCGATATTTGTGGGAGTTGTAACTAGCTCTCCGCTTGATAGATGAGCATAAAGCATTAGTACATCTGTTATTCTGCTAGCCTTAAAGGTTCTAGCTTGTACAGTGTAAAGTATATATGTGACAGAAAAATGATCTATTCATTTCACATATGTCCAAACTGCCAGCATAGAGTGAAAAAGACGGTGGTTAAGAGCAAACCGAACCAAGCTGCATGAGGATCTAAAACATGCCATTATTGTCATCATATATTTGTCTGCAGGTATCAACATATTAGTGCAGTTCATACCCATCTTCAGCAAGTTTATGTTATTGTAGCAGTTGAACCACCGTATGTGCAGTGAGCTACATATATATGTTGCTCCAATATAATCATGCGACTGACACAACCATATCACCAATATGTAATACCCTGTGAACTTGTATAGCAAATTCCAACTGGATTAGGTTGCTTAATAAGTTCAGGTACGGACTTACACAAATATAGAACTTAGTGGTCAGAACGCTACATATGAATCCCAGAGTAACATACAAATGCAGAAACGTTAGTTAAAAGTGCGATGCAATAGAACTGGACACAAAACGATCTCGTTGTACATCGGAAGAACAGAACACGTTAGACGACACTTTCCCTGCTGCATCCATGGTGTTCAGGTCCATCGGCAGGTGGCCGTTCCTGTTCCTGTGTAAGTATAAAAGAGATGCATCAAGAGAAAGCTGTGGATCATAAAGGCATGCTAAGTTAAAAAAATTCAGATTTTACTACTAGTCTCTGCCATTCATTCAAAAAGCGGAGTAGAGAGAAACCCGACGTTGCAATACCAGAGTATTACAACCACGAGGAACACAAGACTGCAGAACACACAAGAACCCAAAAGTTATCACATCATGCCTGCCATTATTTCAGGCAAAGAAGGACAAGACTACTGAATCTGGGACTGGGAGAAGCAGAAATCAGAATTTAATCCAGCAGCCAGAGAGTGAGTACCACCCAGAGCATAGGCTGGCGTTCAGAGGAAAAATCACTTGATGCTGGTTCATCTGACATAAACTCAGTACGGAATCCCTAAAGATTAATTGAAAAATAAGCAGATTACCCAAGCAACTAGGATGGCAGCCCGATAAGGACAGATATGGATAGCATTTTAGACCTACGGGTTTTCGAGTTCGGATACTCGATAAGGTCATAGGATGGGCGTGTGTGTCAATTTGTACCCATGGGTACCCAATGGGTATCCTATGACATGTGGGTGCCACTTTTTAGAGACAGATGTAACCCCATTAAGTTACATCAATGAGTATTCATCGGGTTCGGGTACCCATGTTTAGTTATATCAATGGGTACCCAATGGGTATCCGAGATGCCCATGTTTAGTTACATCAAATACCTAAGGGTACCCATCGGATTCGGATATGTGCACAGATCTATACCCGAAAAGTCTACTGGGTTCAGGTGGACGGCACAGTTTCGAGTTTCGGGTTCGGGTGGGCGATAGTCGTACCCGGAGGTACCCACCCGATTGCCATCCCTACGAGCAACTAGATTAGGTAAGTCAAGTCAAACTGCATTATTGCCTCAACAATAATGCAAATAATACCTCCATTATGTACGGAAGAATTCGCGAGTAGGGAGGGCCTCCATGTCACACTTTTTGTGAAAAACCCTTCGAAAAATCCGTAATCGTGGAAAGGTCCCTCCACCATTTTTTTTGCAAAAAGGGCCCTGTGAATTTCGAAATCGCGAACAAGTCCTTTCACGGTTATTTTGCAAAATGAACCTTGTAATTCTGCAAATTTGACTCATACACGGTTCTTTCGACCCGGAAGATTCTAAAATCGCGAACAGGTCCTTCTATCGGTTATTTTTCGAAATAACCCCGTAGTTCCGCAAATTCGACACGTGCGTTTAGGTCCAGTTATTTTGCAAAAAAAAAATACTCTTCCACAAATTCAACACGGATACTGGTTCGGACCAGATTTTTCCTCGCGGCGTAGTATCGCGCGCGATTCTACCTAGTCATGACATATTCGTGAAAGAATCAGAAAAATAGTATGGGAGAGCAACGTTGAGTTAATGTGTGGTTTAGCACTTACAAAATGCAAATCATGACATATTAGTGAAAGAATTCAGAAAATTAATTTAGCAACTGCACAAAGGCACCATCACAAAGATCACAAAAACAAAAGGAAACCAAGAGTCTCATTGTTGCACCGAACTCAAGCCCAGATCCATTTTCCAGCACACGGATGGCCCAAATGAGAAACATTCAGTGGCTGCGTAGCCCGCACGGCGCAGGAGGCAATCCGCCCAGGCCACTCCATCGCATAAATTCGACTGGTATTCCGACTGGATCACGCGCACTTGTGCTCCGTTGGGCATGCGGATTCCCGTCGCCCTATAAGTCGCTCGCCGGCGCATGGGGGAAGCCAGCGAATGCCATTAAGTTTCTCATCGCTCATCTCTGCCATCCGCAACTCCCAAGCTAGGGCAGAGTCCGCGTAAACCGCCATGGCCGCGCACAGCCCCCTCCGCCGGTGGAAGCCCTTCTTGGCCACCTTCGCCTGCATCGACGCCGCCATTGAGGCCGCCGATCCGGACCTCTCCCGCGACGACTTCCGCCGCACGAGGGGCCAGCTCGTCGAGATGCTCTGCGACGCCACGGACGACGGCCAGGCGGAGGGGCTCTGCCGGGTGCTCGACGAGGTGATGGCGGAGTCGCTCGTGACGCTTCAGTTGGTTCCCGTGAAGCCGACGATGCTGGCGTCCACTGACCTCGCCAAGTCCGTCGGCGCGTTGAGGAAGCACGAGTCGGAGAGAGTCCGCGGCCTTGCGAGCGGCATCTTCCGCGGATGGAGGGCGTCGGTCGAGGATGACCTTGCCAGGGTCAGAGCCGCCATGGAGAAGCTGGACCAGGCAACACAGGAGGAGACCGATCAGCATGTCTGTTCGGATATTGACGCGAAGATGAAGCATCCTGCCAGGATCTTGGAGCCTTCGCCCAACCAGACGGCTGCCGTCGTCGGCAGCGATCGTGCCAAGACGGCAAAGATCTCGGAGCCACTGCTGCCCAAGAAGGGGGCTCCGGTTGTTGAGTGCGGTCGTGTCAATACGGCTAACATGGACGCGTCATCCCAGGTTTCAAAGCCGCTACCCAAGAAGGTGTCGCCTGTTGTTGGCATCGGCGGCGGTAAGAGTGTTCGGTCCTGTTCTGACGAGAAGATGGAGGCTACGAAGCGCAAGCTCCGCGAAGGGTACCAAGAAGCAGAGCAAGCCAAACGG
This sequence comes from Otatea glauca, assembly GCA_036346275.1. Taxonomy (NCBI): domain Eukaryota; kingdom Viridiplantae; phylum Streptophyta; class Magnoliopsida; order Poales; family Poaceae; genus Otatea; species Otatea glauca. The sequence continues at coordinate 40,410,799 of CM070725.1, forward strand.
CAGCGCAAGATCCAGGCGATCCAGGCGCCGGAGATGGTGAGGCAGAGGCAGCGGAAGATGCACCCCATCTTGAGGGTGCGGAGCCAAGTCAGCTGCGCGAGCTCCATGGCCGAGAGGACTTTCTTGATGTCGTCGCTCCAGAGGGTTTAGGTTTCCTCTCTCTTGGTGCATCCAAGATCTGTTACACTTCATGTGTAGCCAATGTCGCTCGCTACACAGTTGAGCTTGTTTTGTCCTTGTCGTCTGACTCTAATGTAAACAGCAGACTATGTGACTCAATGAAATCAATCAGTTATCCTTGTATTAATCTTCTTAAATTCGCGTCATTTCCTCTGTCCTATGGCTATATGGGCATATAAATATAGATCGATAATGTGTCAATCCTAATCGTGTCGTTGACGTGCTATCATTTTTGCAACCGTGTCAATCGAATTACCTTGAGAGCAACTACGCAAGGATCGATCTCCGCGCAAAACACAAGCACAAATTAACATGGATTGATAAGGATTTTTGTGCAATTTCTGCTCAAAGTTCGCTCTGGTGTCTTAGTATTTCTCAAGATGGATCAGCACATAAAAAAATCTGCCGATCGTCATGCTGCTCTGGCACTTTTTACCCATACACATGCATGTAAATATGTACTGCTGTCCAGGCGCGTGCTAGACTGGTAGATCTGTTGTTACTGTACGTGCAAGCACTGGCATGCAATATGCTCGAATCACGTACGTATTGTTGATACGTCCTCCTTAACTTGGCCAATGGACAAAACAGCAAGTTAGTGTAACCACAAAATCCGACAACAGAAGCAAGTTTCCAGCGGAAGAAGATTTGGGAGCTTAAGTGCTCGCACAAAGTGAACATGTTCGTCTGGAGGATGGCACACAACAGTTTGCATCTGTGAACAAAAAATCAGCAGAAGGGTCATTGGATTGGATACACGCTGTCAGTTGTGCTGCAGAGTCGATAAAGTTGGCAGCCATGCTTTGTTTCAAGTGTAAGTGCAGCAGAGCCGGGTGCCGGGAATTGCTCTTGGAGGATACACGGTTGGTTGGGTGGTTCTTGCCGACTGTACTTCGCCAAAGTAAGCCCTGTGGACGATACGGCGTCAATGTCAAGAGAACCAAGCAAAAATAGTGACCTTTCTCTAGTGTCCGTGGACCGCGAGAAACGGAGCAAACACAGGCGAAACTCTGAAGCCGATTACAGAAGTCTGTTTCCAAGCTCAAAGATATGCTTCAGAATTCCTCGAGGCCCTTGGGAAAAAATATGCAGGACGTGCAGACATCTCGTGGCATGCACCAACGGAGGGATATAGATCTGATTTCTACTTATACAGCATACACAACTAGTATAATGCATTGTAAGAATTCTCTTGGATCTGTGTTAATCGAAATACTGTGCACTAAGCCACGAAAATAACGGTTCCAAATTACCGTCCTCCCTAGCCGGATAAGTTGTTCCCTTAGAAACCTTGCCTTTTGTATGTCCCTTGACACATTTTTTTCACTTCAAATCAGCCCCGTGCGAATACAATTGCAAAAATAAATCTCTTTTCCACCATGCAAGTGTCGACATGTGCCATGTGTTACCCACCGCATCCGTGTACCGTGGCAGAAGCCCACACTCACGGAGCACGGCCTACTGCAGTAGGAGCTGGCTATCGAGCTAGAACAACTTGGCAGTGGACCTGCTGTTGCGCCCAGGAAGCTCGGCAGCTTACCGTCAAGTTGGTGGAGAGTGGCAGCAAGCCTGCTGTGATAGGTCCACCAGCTACTGCCGCAGGTCTAGGCCTCTGCCACAGTATACGGGCGTAGTAGGTAACACGTGTCAACTGTTAATGCTTCTGTCATCAAAGATAAGGCTATTTTTTAATGATATTTTTAAGGGGATTAATACGCAGGAAAAAAATTCAACGGGCGTTTCGTTCCCTTCCTTTCACCGCATGGAATTTCTTGGGCCGCTTTCGCCAGTGTCCACACCAGCGCCTGAGGGCGTCCACAATGCCTTCGTGTGGCCCAGCTCCTCAGGGCTCATTGGATCTTGCACGGACAGCGTCAGGTGGCCACGAGATGACCATTTCGCTCGACCGTAGAGGCCGTGGGGGCCAAAGAACCACGCTGCACGGCCCAGTATGGACCGATCCCGCCTGAACTGGGCCTTCCATCACCGCTAGATCCCGTGTACACGGCTTCAGATTGAGTATCTATCTGTAGACCGCGCGCACAAACCCGAAAAACGCCGTAGGCCCGTAACTGTTGTGGTCTACCCACTGTGTATCTGTAGTCCCTAACAGGTGGTCCTACTATTCCTGGACCCACATGTCATTCTTGTGTGTGTATTCAGTATCCCTCGCACCTTAGCTCCGTGGACCCTCCTGGCCTACGGCTGCACAAGCTCTCCTTCCTCCTCTCCGACGAGCTCCCTCCTTCCATTGCCCGTCCCTGAGGCTCCCCTCGCCACAGCCTCCCTCGCGCTTGCCGCTTTCTTGCAGTGTGCCATCCTCCAAATAAAATCCTAGCCGCCGTCCTTCGAGAGCGCTGGATCTTGGCGATCACTCCAACGCCTTTGTGCCTTACCCTTCGACCGCTGCCGCCCTCCTCCGAGAAAGCGGTATCTGGGCGATTGCACCCCATAGGCCAACGACATCGGATCTGGGTGCGATTGAGGATGGCCGCTAGTAAGGGCGAATCCAAGAGGGAGGCTCCATCAGGCTTGAGCCTACCCTCCACCGTCGCTGGAACTCTCATCCCCCTCGTCTCCGCTGGTCGCAAGGGAGCCAGCCCGCCAATGGCCACAACGTAGCCAGCCGCCACCGCCTCGACTAGAGCTGGACAGCCTCTGGCCTTAGGCCTTAGAGGAGCCGCTGGTCGCGAGGGAGGAGAGGAGGAGCTGGTTGCGAGGGGTTGGGGGTTTAGGCCGTCGGACGGGCAGCCGCTGGTCGCAAGGGAGCCAGTGAGGCAGCCACGGCCTGAATCTGGAGGGAGGAGAGGAGGAGGGACCGAGGGACAGCACGGGGCTGCGCTGCTTGCGCCGCACTAGATTGGAGCAGTGGGCAACGCCGCATCAGCGGCTTAATCTTCAAGCCTTTAGCCATTTGGTTCAAGTACTATCTGAATTATTTGTAAAAAAATATAAAATCATGATGGGTTGAAGGGATAGAACTGACTAGTAGAGATATTTCAGATTTCAGATTGGAAAAAGACCATCACTTATGCTTTAGTGTTCAAGATTTGACAATTTGGGGAATAATTTCATTGCTTTAGGCTTTAGGACTATGGTAAGCTGTTGGTATAAATTAAGTTCTATATGTATCTGCTTTTCTGTTAACAGAAACTTCTTATCTGATGGAAAATTACAGACGTGGCTGTTCATTATCATGTTTCAACTAACTTTTGCTTGTCTTGTATAGTATTTTGCTTGGCCATTGAATGCAACTAGCTCTGGTCTTTGACTTTATTCAAGAAAAGCATCGATTTAGCCTTTTTTGCTGTAGCCTCAAGTGCCGAGACAGCTGAGTCGGTTGGGGATTTGGGGGCAGCAGGGTGCAAGTTGATTATTTGAATTGCTATATATTATTTTTTTCTATATTCAATTACTCTTGATGTTGTTGTACCGTGGTGATACGATGATTGATGAAATTGGTATTTGATAGTTGTCTAATTAATAATTTTCAATGAAGTGATGAAACACATTTGTTCGTAGATTTGCAATAATAGACAAACTTTCCTTTATTCATGTATGAATTTGAATTACACGAGACTATGTTTGTCTCAATTGAGCGTAATATTTTAAACCTACCCTCTATCTTCATCCTGGAATCTAGCATCAGCATACTCCACCGACAACGGATGGAAGTGAGCCGCACATACGGCCAGCCGGTGGCGACAAGACACGAGGCGCCGGTGGCGCCGAACTATAGAAGGAGAGGACTGACGGCGATTTGTATGAGACGATTCGGCGGTGTCGACTTCGACTTGCGTAGGAGGCAACAGCCGGCAGCAACAAAGCTTGAAGACTTACCTTCTCAGTTGCAGTGTTGGGGTTGGAGCAGAAGCTACTGAGGGTTGAAGGAGATTGTGCTGCATGGTGATTGACTAACGTTTCGCTGCCTTCGACTTCGAGAGCATTGTTTCTCCTTCCCAAGTTTTTACCAAGAACAAGGTATAACTACTTGAACCTTTGTAGGTTGTTTTGCTGCTTCATTATTTTCACTGAAATGTACTGATTTGAGATCTTTGGCGTAGGACCTTATCAGACGATCTCAAGCAATGGTCAAGATCAACACTTTGGATCCGAGATTTTTACTCTTTCAGCTTTTGTTAGAGCTCTATTTTCTTCATTCTTGCTTTGTTGTATTACTACTGTAAATGGTCTTCAAGGAAATTAGTTATATAGAATACCCTTCCATTTCATATAATAAGGGCATGTTTGTTTCCCTCCCCAGCTTATATATAATCCAGCTTATTGATGGTGGATTATATAAACTGGATTATATAAGCTGTCTTGAAATTGTTGATGGGTTGTTTGTTTCCCTGGATTATAGGTGTCTTGGATTATTGATTCGAGATGGTAAAAGACATCAGTACCCTTGACTGTTTTGGGCCATTTTTGAGAGGGTTCTATGGGTCTTGTGCAGTTGGAGTACTGACGCCTGGGATATGTGCAGCCCATTGTTTTTTTCACCGTTCTTTTTTTCGTCGTTCTTTTTTGCATCGTTATTTTTTCCCTTGTTCTTTTTTGCATCGTTTTTTCATCGTTCTTTTTCGTTGTTTTTTTCATCGTTTTTTTTCTCATCGTTCGTTTGTGCATCGTTCTTTTTTTCGTCGTTCTTTTTTTCATCATCTGGACGTGCACAAACATAAATTAGCAATATGTTTTTTCCCAATGTTCTCATGAATCAACTTGACCACACACACGTAACAAGCAAAATAAAATCGTTTCCCATGACTCAAAATAACCGGACAATATTTGATCCATACAAAACCGGTGTCATAATAAAATTACAAATTTCTAGCAAATAAAGCATTAGCAATATTATCACGGAAGTCATTCATGGCACCTTCCTCGTCCCCCAACTGACTTGCACTCCCTTGCGATGCAGGCATAGGCATATAGTTTTCATCTTCATCACACCGATCAAACTCCTCATCGGCCAACTTACTATCTCTAATAAAGTTATGAAGAGCCATGCATGCATGTATTATTTTAGATTGTTTGAGCATTGGATAGCTTGGCAGATGCAACAACATTCTCCACTTCATCTTCAAAACACCAAAAGAGCGCTAGATCACATTTCGAAGAGATGAATGTAAGTGGTTGAATACCTCCTTATTGCCACTTGAGCGAGGACCCGCTCGAAACTCCGGTAAATGGTACTTGGTCCCTTTGTACGGTGCTAGATATCCCGGTCGGTTCGGATAACCCGAGTCAACAAGATAAAACTTCCCTACACATTAAGCATACAACATAAGACATAGCTTCATTATTTTTAAAATTTTGATGAGAATGCAAATCTGATTCTACCTGGTGGAGAATGAGGGAATATATCATCGTATTTCAGTAAAGTAGCATTGAAAACCCTCATGTCATGTGCCGATCCAGGCCATCCAGCAACAACAAAAGTGAATCTCATGTCAAAGTCACATATGTCTAACACATTCTGAGTTGGAAATCCATGGCGACCCACATGTTGAACCACTTTTGTGGATGGCACAACCACCGGTATATGAGTACCATCTATTGCACCTATGCAATTATTGAAATGAGGCTCAAACCGTGCACCTTGGGTGGATTGTTGAGAATTGTGGATCTCTAGGTTTCACAAAACCTTCTGATAGGAGGTATACACTATGCAACATTTCACTGAATTTCCTACTAATTGTTTCTTTTGACCTCCCAAATCGGTTCTTGACTTGAACAAAAGATTGGGGCGAACTGATTGTCCATAAAAACATACATAAAGCTTCCATAGAATCCATATTGCAACTAGACTTCAAACCATAGTATGTGACCAATAAATCATGTAACCTATCAATCAGTGGCCTACTCATCCTGAACATGTCATAACAATCTTGTGGAACGCTTAGTGTTCTCATAACCCATTCGTATCCTGATAAAATATGTTCTATTCTCTTTGACTTGTTCAAATAAGTTTGAGCATAGTACATACCACAAGCAGATATCACCGCTCCAAAATTTCTCATCATATCGACTCGATTGCGTGCAACAACAAAAGCTTCATCCTCCTCATTCCCATTGATATCCATCTACAAAAATGCAACGTATACAGTCATGCAAACTGGTCTATATATAATATAACCAATATTCTAACATAGTTCATGCAAACTGATCGACACACCATAGTTTCGTGCCAACATTACAAAGATAACGGTTCATGCAACAAAACATATAAAATAGTCCACAAAATATAGTAAATGATGTTCAGTCGATGCAAAATATGACTTCTACATCAACCCTTCCTTCGCGCACCACCTCTTCAGCCAAAGGAGTCTTCCTTCCTTGGAAGAAATTGTCTTGAATACATCACGTTGCTCAGGTTTAACAAATAGTTGTCCTGCCATGAAATGTTCAGCTGATCCTTCTGTCGCTCCACATTCCACTGCCATGGCCATGCATTCCCTAATTGAATCGAACCTCATGTCACCTCTCATCACCTGATTAGCAATGTCACAGTTCAAGTCCAAGGTGGCATGTATATTTTTCATAACCTTAACCATGGGATTTTTTGTTTTCTTCATTGGGCTAGTAATTGCAATAGGACTACATCTCTTCAATGAAGTGGTTCTCTTCAAATTGGTACCACTACCAGCAGGTGATTCTTTTGGATCACCAAGATCTTCTCCAAAAGCAGCCTCAAAACCATCTACAAAAGCATCTTCATCACCGTCCTCTATTCCACCAGCATCTCCATAGATTTCACCAGGAGCACGAGAAGAAGAGCCATCCACTGCAATATTTTCAAACATCTGTTGCATCAAATCTTCATTCTCTGGTGGTCCTGTCCTTAGCTTCTTCCATTCAGGATGTCCCCGAAAAAAGAAAGAAAATAGTAAGTATTTTATACAGCGCACACAAGACATTCGAAATACAAAATACATGAAATATATGAGACCTTGGTCATACGTTTCCATTGCTCATCACTTGCATCCACAGTTCCTAAAGTTGGATTCCATCCAAGGCCGATTAGATCTTTGTTAATGCTTAGCCAAAAGCTGTACAACCCCTTCAGCAAATCCCACTTGTTCTTCAATTGTGTTTTTGAGCGACGAAGACCTGTCCTCTCCAAATACTTAGCAGCTATCTTCTTGTATCCTTGGATACTCATAATTCCATTAGGCCTATTCCCAGCACGAACCTCTTCAACACATATCTCACAAAAAATTGTGGTGTTCAAAGACGACCATTCTGCCTTGGCAAATTTCTCCTTCTATTTGGCAGATATATATACACATATATGAGCATAATTGGTACATAACTGATAATGCAACAGATCTACCAAATGTTAAATTTGCCAACCTCCTTACTACCAAGTATTTCTTTACCAATCCATTGTCAGGATCCAATGTGGGTCACAGAGAGTGCATCAAACACGCTATAGGTTAATAAATTGTTGTCAGGTTTTAGGAGACCTCTTGTCTCTTGACTTGAATTCAGTGGCATTCGGCAAACAACAATGCTAGAAATATGTCGACAAACACAAGTGTCCAAAGTTAGGAGTACTATTCCTATGGGTATTAGTTGACCTGGTTAGCTTCATTGAAAAAATTACAGGTTGAAACAATGCTTGCAGATCTAAAATGTAATGTCTGGAACAAGATCATACATTATTTTTTAAAAGAAAGCATATATTGTTTGAAGCTTGACAATGGATTGGTAAAGAAATACTTGGTATACTTGAAATACTTGGATTGTTAATCATACAACATCGACAAGTTAGTTGGTGTTTGTATAACACTTAGCATCGACAAGGATTGCAGGTTGAAACAATGCTTGCAGATCTAAGATGTAATGTCTGGAACAAGATCATACATTATTTTTTAAAAGAAAGCATATATTGTTTGAAGATTGACAATGGATTGGTAAAGAAATACTTGGTATACTAGAAATACTTGGATTGTTAATCATACAACATCGACAAGTTAGTTGGTGTTTGTATAACACTTAGCATCGACAAGGATTGTATATCACAAGTACATTCTCTGGTAATCTACAAGTGAATTATACAGTACAGATAACTCACCAAGTTTCCTTCGAGAACTCCAGTAGGCGCCGACACGGCGTTGGGGTCAGACTCCGCAATGACACCAGCATCGACATCAACGGTGTCGGTTGACGGGTTAGGTCCTAGCACAGCCGCGCCGATGCCGCCACGCCGCGTGCGTCGCCCAATGCCGCCGCCTGCGCTGGCTGCGAAGCAGCCGCGTCCCAACTCCGCAGGCCCAAGCGGTGCCCGATCGCCTCGAGCACGGCCGCCCGATGCCGCCTCCTAGCGCGCGCGCCGATGCCGCTCCCAACGCCACCACGTTGATGCCGCCACCGCGCCGTCGCGCCGAGCCGTCGCCGCGCGGCGCGGGCAAAGCCGTGTCCCAGCTCCGCAGGCCAGCGGCCGCCACGCCGCCCGAGCACGCCGCCCGATGCCGCCTCCCGGTGCCGCCACGCCGATGCCGCCCCCGCCGCCGCCGCGCGATGCCGCCACGCCCGCGCGTCGCCTCGATGTCGCCTGCGTCGCTGCGGGCAAGCCGGGTCCCACCTCCGTAGGGCCCAAGCCGCCGCCGCTCCTGTCTCCCTGGCCGGGTTCCGCCGCATCCACCCCTATGCTGCCGCCTAGGCCACCGTCAGCCGCCTTCGCGCCATGGACTCTGCTGCCGCTGCCGCCCAGGTCCCAAGGATCCATCGAGCGATTCGGCTGACGGTTGAGGGAAGGAAACAATTCGGCTGAAAAAAATGATAGGGTTCAGGGGAGGTATGTAATGGCAATGGTGGGTAAATACACTGAACTTGGAAGGGTACTTTAGACTTTGGCCAGAAAATAAGCTGGGTTATGGATCCATAAGCACCCCCTAGGCTACTTATGGATTATCATAATCTGGGGGCTTGCATTATATAATCCAGATTATAATCCAGGTCTGTTTGTTTCTCAGTTTAGCTTATATAAGCTAGATTATATAATCTGAGGGTAAACAAACAGGGCCTAAAGCTATCTAGATGGAAGGATTTCAATATTAGCCTCATAAACCTTCCAAAAGAAACACACATGTGCTTTGTTGTAGGTTTTATATTACAGAAATACTAGGGAATGGTATACCGTTCCCTAGCTTTCCAATGGTACAGCCTCATGCAGGTCAGTACTATGGCCAGCAGCATAGTGGAGTACTCCACTCTTACTAGCGTTGATGTCCTCTCACTTTTACTGCTTCACTTTGAGATGTTCGGAATTAACTTTTTTGTTTTAGCTTTGTATCTGCTGATCTTGTAAATGCAGATTGACAAAGTGGTGCGTGCCGTGATCTGTAGGATACCTGATGAAACGTATTAATGATCGTCTCATTCTTTTTGGCTAGTATATAGCAGCTTGTCGGCCAAGTCCTAGCTAATTCGCACGTCTAATAGGTACATATATTAATCAGAAATTAATGGGGTTGGGCCAAGGTTCAAAATTTCGGCGAATTTCGCCAAAATTTCGGATTTCGGACCACCCCGAAATCTCAAGTACCGGCCGGGAAAAAAAAATTAAAAAAATTTGAAATTGCTACATTAAAATCCGAAATTTCATTTTTTTGGGCGAAATTTCGCCGGAATTTCGTGTTTTTTGGCCGGTTTTGAAATTTTTAGGGTCGGATTTGACCGGATTTGGTCCAATAACCCTTAGGAAAGTCATCTCCTATGAAAATTTGTTGAAAAACCTAATTTTTTAAACATTTTAAAATTTTGGCAGAAACACTGTCAGATTGTTATAAAATTTTAAAAGAATGATAATAATCTAAAAATTTTATGGTACTATCCTTAGTATATTATGATCATATATAAAAAATTTCAAAATAATTTAACTTCATTTGTTATCTTTAAAAAATCAAAAATAGAATGAACATAATTGGGACAATTATATTGTCAGAATTCTATAAATTTTGTTGAGTGTGATTATGATCTAATTTTTTTTGAGAGATTAATAATTGACTCAGTAACATTATATAAATTTTTCAAAAAATTTAAACTTTGTTTGTTTGGTCAATCAAATCTATGTAAGCATTGAACTTCGTTTGTTATATTATATTTCAAAAATAAAAAAGAAAAGAACATAAATGGTACTGTGCCTTGTAAGAATTTTATAAATTCACTGGAGTGTGATCATGAATCAAAATTTTTATGGGATATTAAGAACTTCCTTATCACCATTATTTAAAATTTTCAAAAAAATTTATGGTTTAAATAATTTTTCATTTTGTTCAAGTTTGCCGGTAAGCCTTTTAACATGGCAGTAGTACTGTTTGAATTTTTAAAAATTCATACAGTTTGATAATAATCTGAAAATTTTATGAGAGCATTATAGATACATCATAACCATGCACAAACAATTTCAATAGTTTCTAACTTCATTTGTATCATTTTCCATTCGGATCAAACTTGTCGGTCAGTGCTCTATCAGGACAGCGCCACTCTACGAATTTTTAAAAATTCCTCACATGTGATAATCAGCTAAAATTTTTATGAGAACATTAATTATGGATATTAACCATGCAAAAAATATTTCAACAGTTTATAACTTCATTTGTACCATTTTCCATTCCAATCACACTTGTCGGTCAATGTTTTATCAGGACAGTACACTCTCTGAATTTTTAAAAATTCCTCAGATGTGATCATCAGCTGAAATTTTTGTGAGAACATCATAATTGTGTCAGAAACCTCCAAAAAACAATTCAAAATTTTTCAATAACGTTTAGACTACTTTTCAGCCAGTGCAAAAAACCTGAAATTTCGGAAATTTCGCCCGAAATTTCGGGTTTTTTCGCCGAATTTCGGTTTTTTTTCCGGATTGGACCGGATTTGAATTTTCAAATTCAAATTTTGTCCGAAATAATTCCAAAATTTCGTTATCCAGCTCGGGGCGAAATTTATTTCGAAACCGAAATTTGAAACCTTGGGTTGGGCTGTTGGTGCCGATTGGTTGTTCTGTGATGGATTGACTCTCATTTTTCTGTAGGCTAGATTGATGTTTCGTTAAGTTCATCAGGTTTCATGAATTTTCAGGAAAATTCAGTGCTAAGTTTTATAACATTTCATTAATATATTTTATGAGGTTTCATCGCATAGTTTCACGTCTAAGTTTGTTGTTTTATCAGTTATTTGATAGTTTTTATGACTATGTTTCAGTAATTTTCATGTTTAAATTTTTCAAGGTTTCATGAGTTCACGACTAAGTTTCACAACGTTTCACAGATAAGTTTTATAAGGTTTCACAAAATAAGTTTCACAATGTTTCATAAGTTACAATAGGTTCAGTCTGTATGACTATATTTCAGTAGGTTCATGTTTCAGGGCTAAGTTTAACATATAAGTTTCATGAGGTTTCATTTTGTTTCAACCAGATATGCGAACCATGTGAAACACGTTTGATTTATCTTAGAATCCTTTTGGAGCTTGTTTAATCAAGTTTTGTATATCTGAAAAAGGCTCTCCTTTTTGCTATGTCATGGTATCAAGTTGATCTTGAATTGATATGTAGTGTTAATCTTTGAGAAAATGAGCTTGTTTCAAAACAAATGTCAATTTTTTTCTCAAGTGGTATCCTCATGCAAAATGACTTTTACATGTGGTATCAATAGAAAAATGAGCATTACAAGTGGTATCACTTTAAAATTGATATTTACAAGCTTTATTTTTTCTTTAAGTGCTATTATAAGTGATGCTTCTTTAACACCTTCTATAAGTGGTTTCATGAAAATTCGAAACTCACTTGGATGTTTTTCTCGTTTAAGCGATATTAGGCTCTCAAAGACTCCTTTTGTGGGTTTATTTGCAAATTAAAAAGTCTAATAAAATGAGGAGTTTATTTGAAAGTATTTCAAATATCTTTCTCGTACTTAACTCAAACTATGACCCCTTTTCATGTTGATTTACTTTTTTAGGCTATATAAAGAAGAAGTTTTTAGAATTCTTGAATCTTATTGGAAAATCTTAATATTTACAAGTGGTATTTTTTAAGAATTCTTGTGAACTTCAAATTGGTCATATGCACTTATTTCAATCTTGTTTTGACCTTATTTCAGAGAATTTCTTGCCAAGCTCTCTCTTCTTCAAAGTGGTATTTCCTTGCCAAGCTCTTCACTCTAAAAGGTCTCATTTTTGGATTCGTTTTCCATTTTTGTGTTTAATACCAAAAGGGGGATAATCTGTGGGAGTTTAATACTTTAATACCTCATTTGGTTAAGGGGGAGAATTATTTGGTTATTTGGATGTTTTGTGCATGTCTTGAAGAGAAACATAGTTATTCATTCTAAAAATATCTCATATGCATTCTAAATTGTTAATGCTTAAATTGCTTAAAGACATGCTTACATGTTCAAATAGATTAGATTATCTCAATATGATGATTTTCATCCAAATGGGGTTATTAAGCTTGTATTTGTCATCAATCACCAAAAAGGGGGAGATTGAAAGTTCAAGCTCCATTAGTTTAGTTTTTGTGTTAATGACAAATCTAATATTGAGAATAACTCTTTTGACAATCATAATATTGATTAGTCTCAATTGATAATTAATGGCAAATCTTTTTATAAAACTAACTCTTTTGTTGAGCTTAATTCTGATTAGTCTCTTTTGGATGAAAAAGATGGAAATATCAAAGGTATGCATTTGAGTTCATAGTATCATATCTTGTTGCATTCCTTGGATATAATATTCATGGTCATATTGAATATGAGACTAACTCTTTTACCGAGTATACTTTTGTTTAGTCTCATCTCATTGAAAAATAGAAATCCTAAAGGTATGCATCTAATACAGCTATATTATTTCTAGATGCATTACTTAGATTCAAGATAAAGGATGAACTTCACCGTAGTCTCAACCTCAAGATGTGCAATAATGTTTCATTTCCATATATACATGAATGCACACACTTAGGGGGAGTTCATACTTTACCTTGATGTTTAAATAGTATTGATCTAACTAGAAACCTATACGCGGCGTGCCACGCCGCGGGCGTCGCTCTCCACGCGAGCAAATCGAGAAAACGCGCGATCGACGCTCCACACACGAGTAAATCGAGAAAACGCGCGAAAAGAACCTAAAAAGGATTTTGTGTTTTCCGCAAAAGGGCTTAAACGTAATGCTAGAAAAACGCAACAAGGACCTAAATGCGATGTATATTTTTTCAAAAAAAAGGGACCCGAACGGCTTTTTTTTCCCTAAAAGGACCTAATCGTAATTCCATTTTTTTGGTAAAAGGACCCGAGCGCAAGCCTTAAAAACGCATAAAGGACCTAGACGTAATATATATTCTTTTTTATTGGAAAAGGACCTAACCGTATTTTTTTCCTGGAAAAGGACCTATATGTAATTTTTTTTCGAAAAAGGACCCAGTTGTAATTTTTTTCGGCCTTCTCGGCTCGAGCCGCGAGCCGAGTCGGCTTGCTCCACGGCTCAAATCGTCCAGAGGCCAGGAAATCTTCCAACATTAGTAAGGGTATGATTCATCTTTCTATATCAAGGATCATTACTTTGAAACAATCCATTGAATATATTTAACTTGTGTAGTTGTAGTATACTCATGACAATATAGGATAAACTCCAAAGCAATCCAAAATTGATTATGTGCATATTAATTCCAAGTTCAATTATTTATATGCACATATTTAATGGAGTCTATTCTATTGTTGATGGTATTAAGAGTATTGATCCATTTCCACCACTCCAACATAATTTAGATCATTACTTAGTAACCATCAAATTGAGTATATAAAACTTGTGTAGTTAATATATACTCATGTAAATTTAAATAAAATTTAAATTGAGTTCGGTTGTCTTTCAATCAATCAAAGAACGATTCATCATGTGTTGATGGTGTTTCTTCGTTGGTTAAGGACAAGCGAAAAGTTCTTGAGTATAATGAAGCATTAGTTGCATCAAAGTACTCAAGACATCTTTAAATCATTCAAATTGATTAGGGTTGTGCTCAATTGATCGTGGTGGCATCCATTATATGTTGATGGAGTGCAAGTGATGATTGAGACAACCGTATTTGTTGGACTAACAATCTTCTATGAGTTGTGAAAAGGTTGAGTACAGGAAAATGAAGAATCAGGAAGAAAAAGTCATCATGTGTTGATGAACTTTAAGAGGTGATCCCGAAGTAAAGAAGAATAGAGGAAGTTCATCATGTGTTGATGAACAAGAAGAGAGAACCCAGCTTGGAGAGAAGATGATGGAAATCATAAAAGCTCCAAGTAGGATTGCTAGAGGCAAAGGTATTACTAGCTAGGACTAAGCATGTGTTCCTAGTCTTTTACCAATCTCGGTATTTGGATGGGAGACCCTGTTGCTAGTTAGGTGCCGTATTATTAAGAGGGGTTGAGTCATTTAGCTTGAGCTTCATCATGTGTTGATGAACTCAATCCGGTTCACTCTAGCTCACTCTCTTAGTTGGTTTTTGTATGAGCAAAGTATTTTCATATGTTGCAAATAAGGGAGCTCATGTTTGCTTCTTATTGAATCTTAATTGATTTGGATTTTGCATTGAGCTATGAATTTGCATGTGTTGCAAAAGGGAGATAGCTCATGCAATTTAGTTTAAGTGGTTTTGCATGGAGCTAAGTTTTGCATGTGTTGCAAAAGGAGAGAGCTCATTAAATTTGATTTTAATGATTGTTGTTTGCATGGAGCTGGATATTTGTATGTGTTGCAAATAGAGAGCTCATGCATTGGAGTCTTAGCTTGTGACTTGGTCATGTGTTGATCATCACAAGGCTAAGAAAAGATTATGCTTTGTGTTTGCAAAATGAGTTTATGCAAAATGTGGTTTTATTGGTTCTTATCTTGGAGCATGAGATAAGCATTTGTAAATGTGTTTCGCAAAGTGTTGGGATCATGTGTTGATCATCTCATAGCTCAAGATTTGACTTTAAATTGGATGGATTTGTTATTTGCAAATGCGTTTTGCAAATAAGTTGGTGGTTATGGGTTTCGATCTTAGAGCATATGATAGGGTGCTAAAGAATTGATCTAATTGGTTCTATGTTTATTTGCAAATGTGTTTTGCAAATAAGTTGAGCTTTAATGTGATTCTTTGGAGAATATGAATAGGGTTTGCAAATGCGTTTTGCAAATTGCTTAATCATGTGTTGATCATCACATAGCTCAAAGAATCAATCATTATTGGTGTTTGATTCAAAAAGAAAAGATTTTTTTGTGAAAAATCTATTTCTATTCTGGAAAGTCGGTCATACCGCCCTGAGGCTGATAGCAC
Organism: Otatea glauca; assembly: GCA_036346275.1. Classification (NCBI taxonomy): domain Eukaryota; kingdom Viridiplantae; phylum Streptophyta; class Magnoliopsida; order Poales; family Poaceae; genus Otatea; species Otatea glauca. Next base: position 40,426,283 of record CM070725.1, read on the forward strand.
CGGGGGGTCCGGTGCTACCGCTCTCTGTTGGCCAGTAGTACCGGAGGTCCGGTGCTATCTCCCCTCTGGCCAGTGTGAAAAATCCAAAGAGGAGTGTTTTCTCGGTTTTGCTGGCCGGTGCTACCGCCCGAGCGGTAGCACCGCTCCCGGTTGGCTGGTGCTACCGATTTTTCTGTACAACGGCTAGTTTTCTAGCCGTTGGCCTGGAAGCTGGTGCTACCTGGCCCAATTAGGCGGTAGCACTGGGTTTGCTGATGTTTTGCCCAACTTGCCCCCCAACGGCTAGTTTTTCTTGGAGAGGTTATACAAGGAGCCTTAGGGGATGGCATCTGGGCTTGCTAAGTTTTTAGGAGTTCTTGGAGGTGGAGTGCATGTGTTGCCTTCTCTATTTTGTCTCTTGAGCTAAGAGTGAGCCCTAATTGCATGTGTTGCAATTAGGAAGTGGATTGAGAGCCTCTTGTGCATATGTTGCACTTAAGGAGGATACTAGTGCATGTGTTTCACTTAGGAGGTCACCGGAGTGTATGTGTTGCACTAGGTGAAGCTCAAGCGGAAGGCTTGACTTGTTACTCTTGGAGGTTGCCGCCTCCTAGGCGGCATAGAGCGTCGTGCGCAGGAGCTCTCAACGGAGGTTGTGAGAAGCCCTAGCAAAAGTTTGTGAAGGTCGGTGCTTGTCTACCCGGAGGGGTAAAGAAGCAATCACTAGTAGATTCGAGGTGGGTGCTCAATTTGTGGAGCCGATCCAATGTGTTTGGGCTAACCTCAACGTGGATTAGGGGAGATCGGCAAGTCTCCAAACACCACGGTAAAAAGTATTGTCTCCTTGTGTATGCTTACAATTACTTATTTACATTGTTGCAATTTACATTCCTAGAATTAAATTGCTTGTTTGTCCTTAGGATTGTAATTTATTGTTAGAGACATAATTAGCTAGTGCACTTAGTGAGTCTAGTTGACTTAGGCTTTAATTGTCAAAACATTAGTTTATCGCTTCCGCATTGATTATTGTTTATGTTTTGACATAGGGATAAATAGAGTGTGTATTTAGTGAGAAGAATTTTTAAAGCCGCCTATTCATTTCCCTCTAATCGGCATCCTCGATCTTACAGATGCGTACAGGTGTGTCATGTACCGCGCTAGGGGACCGCAGCAGGGGTACCGCATAGAAGGTGCTCGAAAGGAGCACCTCTCGTGCTATGCTAGCTCGGTAGCATTAGCATTAAGGCACCGTTTTAATTAAGTAAAATGCATTAATTAAGTGGTTAATCAAGTGATTAATTAACTAAGTGATTTAATTAAACGATTTAATTGAGTAATTAATGTCACAAAGTTCTTACCGAGCCATGGGACCTCAGTACTTCCTATCGTGGTCTCCCAGTGCAGCAGATGATACATGTCACCTGCTGGTGCTTGTACGGTTAGAGAGGGGGCTATTTTTATAAATGCGTTCAGAAGAGGATTAGATTTGAAAAAAAGAGGTAGGAGGCTAGAAAAATGATGATAGTGGCCTGCTATTGTGATTTTATTGTCAGACACTCAGACCTGCTATTGTTATAGTGGCCATGAAGTTGTCATATAGTTTTCCCCACAGCATGGATTCTTTGCCCCACTTTACTCTGCATTTCATTGTTATGTTACGTGAGTTTTGGACAGATATAATAGTTCTCACTCCAAATGGTCAGACAACAGCATTTTTACCTAGCAAGAGCAACTGTTAAAGCAGCATTCTCACTCCAAATGATTTTTGGGTTCCAGATTGGTGGCAGAGATTTCTCAGGATCAATTTTAAAGCATTACTTATAGAATGAACTAGAAATTTCATTAGAAGGAGCTGCATAATCTGTTTAGGTTTCTCTCTGAGCAAATGGACATGTAGAATCTATTAAATTTGGTATTTAGTGAAGAGATACATTGTACTACCATCTACTGATATATTTTCTGATAGGTCAGGTAAAAGACGATAGTGTCCCCAAGTGCTTGATTGCTTGATATCTTAACTTTGAAGTCAAAATTTTGCAGTCATGTTGAATTGAATGTTCTCTTGAACCAATGATTATCCCTTTGTTTGCTTTGCTTTACTTCTTTAACCGAGGCCAACAAAATCATATGAATTTCTCTAGTTATGAGTACATTCAAGAAAACATGCTTCTCATGCTGGTGGGTGTTTGATATAACTGGTGGGTGTTTGATATAACTTCTGCTGTATAAAGAAACCCAATCGGCAGCCGAGCAACCTCCTCTCCTAGTGCCGCCTAAGCCGCCTAGGACCGTCTACGCGCCGCCTAGGCGCCCCCGCCTAGCATTCCGATTATAGCATAATCGGGGCGGATGCCTACCGCCGAGCGCCTAGGTGAACACTGAATATAAGTATATAGCTAGTGCTACAGTCTGGATCCATGAAAGGGAAATATAGTGTACACTGGGAAAGAAGAGGCTCAATGATTCTCATTGATTGCATGAGTTAATGGAGGTCAATCAATTTAGACAATAATTTTTTATTGCGGATTTTGTTAAAAAAAAGGTATAATGCTACCACAAAAAAATGGTAAGATGTGTCTTGGTGAGAAACTTCTGCTTGGTTTGCACATGTCCTTTCCATATGTGCACAACAGGTAAGCTATAAAAAATTTAATTAAAATCCCATAGCACCTGGATATATGCAAATAGATGTATCCTTTTGTTATTGGCCTTTGTTGTCAGCAGTTTAGCTGCAGTTAATGTTCCTTTTGCCTTTTATTGCTTTCACATTTTGCACTTAAAGCATGGTTATATTTACAAGTGCACACATCACCCGTCCTAATAATGATTATATTCAAATTCTCATGCTTTATTTTTTATCTACACTTTTGGATTATTATTCAGGTTTTTTTAATGTTGAGTGCACTTGTAAAACACTGAGCACTGCATATTTAGGATGATTATCAGAAGGTTGGTGTTGAGAAGAACAAGTAGGGTGTTTATCCCGATGCTTCTCAAGGCTCACAAACTCTGCAAATCGCCAGCCCTGATAGAAATGATGCAAATTAGTAGGCTTACACGGCTGCAAACCAAGGTAGTATATACTACAATGCGCCTTTTCTATGCACAATGGCCTTTCGAGCGTTAAATAGCTAGTACCTAACTTGATGCCGCTTGACATTAAGCAACGCAAACAAGCTTCAATTGGTGAGTTTAAGAGTATGCAGAACTGGACTTGCACCTGAGATCACCATCATCCTGTTAAAGAGCTCACGATTTGTCCTGCCAAGGAAAGAAGCATCACAGGTACGCCAATTCTACAGTTCCATTAGTACCACCAAATGCCAAGGAAAGAAGCATCACAGGTAGCATCACTGGTTGTTCCCAGTGCAGTATGCGTACGGAGAGTCTAGCAGTCAGCTGGGGGGCATAATTCTGCCAGGAGCTCCCCCCAGCGCGATTGGATCTTTGCTACAGATCAAAAGATGAAGAGATCTTTGGTATCTCAGATGCTATACATTCAGGAATAATATCGTGCTTTAACACTGTCCAGTTTCTCTGAAAAAATCTACCACCACCAGGTAAACCGTCCAGCTTAGGGTCCTTTCAGAGAACTGCTTGCAAATACTTCCATTCATAGAGGCCGTCACCTTCTGTTCTGCTTCTGCTTCTGCTTCTGCTTCTGCTTCTGCTTCGTGCGGCACTCGACGGGGAGCGACAGCAGGATCGCTATTCGCTCGTGTAAAGATGCTGGGAGAAAAGGCCAAAACCTCCTGCTTCGACTGCCTCGCCCTTGACGCCCTTAAGTTTTTTAAGTTTATTTTTTCCTCGCACGCTTTGCCATGTAAATACATGGTGTTTCTGTCACCCGTGTGGAAGGTTTAATGGAACAGCGTATGTTTCTAGACTTTTGGTCTTTTTGACTTCAAGCATCTGAAATCTGAATGCCTTCTTCTAGGTGCCTCTTTGACTTGCTTGCTGTACTCCGTTGAGTAATAAATCATTTTTTTTAAAACACGGTATAAGTTTACGGAGGGACTCAAAACGTAGGTATTGTAATATTGCAACTCAATATCTCTGCTTTAATGTAGAAAAATATATGTTATTAGAGCATATCATTTAATAAGAGTATGCATGGTTTAATAATTTTATATTTTTTAGATTTAGTATTGTACTTGCGTACGATGGGTTTGGATTTATATCACTGGACGGAGGAAGTAATAAATTAGCACAACTTTCAACATTAAATAAACAGTTATGACAAAAGGAAAATATAGATGGATGCGTGATTGCTGCGCCCGCGCCCGAGCGACTTCGCTCACGCTAGGGCTTGCAGGCAAAAATAGGAGCTGCACAGGATTTCGAGCATGCTTCAGTACAATTTTTTCTCTCAAGGTCGGTACCGGATGGTCTGTCACTCGCATACGATATCCTCCCCTTCCATTGACCATTGGCATAAAATGTTTCGAGAGCTACAGCAAACGATGGGTTAGCTTGGCTTGGCTAAACAGATCCTAATTTAAATTAACATGACAAGTTGACAACTAAGGCTACACTAACATGCAATCGATGCCACCGTTAAATCTCATTCTACAATAATAACAAGATAGAAACCTATACGCCGGCGTGCCACGCCGCGGGCGCCGCTCTTCACGCGAGCAAATCGAGAAAACGCGCGATCGACGCTTCACACACGAGCAAATCGAGAAAACGCGCGAAAAGGACCTAAATTTTTTTTTGTGTTTTCCGCAAAAGGGCTTAAACGTAATGCTAGAAAAACCAACAAGGACCTAAATGCGATGTATATTTTGTTTTTAAAGAAAAGGGATCCGAAAGTTTTTTTTCCTGAAAAGGACCTAATTGTAATTTCATTTTTGGTAAAAGGACCCGAGCATAAGCCTTAAAAACGCATAAAGGACCTATACGTAATATATAGTCTTTTTTTCGAAAAAGGACCTAACTGTAATTTTTTCGGAGAAAAAAACCTATATGTAATTTTTTTTTCGAAAAAAGACCCGGATGTAATTATTTTTGGCCGGCTCGGCTCGAGCCGCGAGCCGAGCCGGCACGCTCCAACGGCTCAAATCAACGTCGTGGCAGGAAATCTTCAGACTTTAGGAAAGGTTTGATACGAGCAACTGTTATGGTGATCGTCTTGCTTTTGTGTCATCTCCTAGCTTGGTTAAGATTATGATGGCTGTTTACCTAGCAAGAGCTGAACTATGCCTGGAAGAGAACAGCTGGATAAACAGTGATGACTATCTAAAAATTGCACATACTCTGCCTTTTCTGTTTGGAGTTTATTTAGAGGTCAAACTGAAAACTTTTTAAGCTATTGTTCCTTAATTAGTTTTCAATCATGAGTTGCGATCCATTGTAGACATTTTTCGAAATATCTGTATGCTTATTAATTGAAAATTTTGATATCAGAATAAAGGATTTTAGTATCTAGAAGTACATTGAGTGTGGAATCTGCAATTGTTGTATATGTTATCACAAGCTCGCAGCCTTATTTTGATTTGAAATGAAGGGCCTTTTGCTCTTTACAAGTTGTAGTTTATCAAGACTTAGCTGCATCTGATGGGATGCATACTTAGTAGGCTTATTTCTTTCCTGTTTTCTTTTTGCGAGATTAGGCTTCTTTCTTTGACGAGGCGTAAAATTAAGTAGTTTTATTATTGGCAGCTCCCTTCCAGTCACACAAGTCATTCTATTCAATGCATCAGAATGTATTTTTCGAGCGACATGGTGCTCCTCCCAGGCAATGGTATGTTCAGTAAGTGATATTCATCCTGGCTCCTTCGTAAGCTTCAATTTGAATGGCTTTTAAGTTTTTAGTCATGTCAGGTTTGGAAGAATTTAGTGCTTATGCTGTCTTTGTCCAGTAGGATTATCTAAACGAGTTTAAGGCCACGGTGTACAGCAGTACAGCTAAATGCGCTTCCCTCAGTTATGCATCTAATGAGATGCAAATTATGCTTCTTCTTTTTGTGTATTCTGCTCTGATCACTGAGGCATGGGAAAACATTGTGCACCAAAGCATTTTTCTTTACATGCGATTTTGTACTTATTTTGCGCTTTTACTACTGATAGCACACTTGCTTGCCTTCATTCCTGTCTTCCTTCCCCTCTTCAGTACCGCACGGCGGCACTAAGTTGGACCGTGGTTGATGGCACTGTAAGCTCGCCGTGTGCTGGCTGCGCAGGGAGCAAGCGCCGCTTGCCGTGCACAACTGATGAGCTCCATGACTCATTTGGACGCCGTCGAAGACATTAGCTATACTTGTGTTCGGACAACAAATGTGCCGCTGCTACTTTTGCCCAGCTGCAGCTCCTTTTGATGTACACATGTGCCGCTGCAGCACCTTCCCTGTCTGTCACGTATACATTCCACTAGATGCGTGGGCATGCCGCGCCAGAAGTCACGTGTCCAGCAGTGAAAATCGTGCGACTCAAAAAAAAGTTTCAGATTTTTTTAGAGGGTCTTCTCGGGAAAGAAAAGGGGTTTGGATATAATCCTTGAATTTTCCGGGACGGTCTGCTCGAAAAATAGTTGACCTAGATGGAATTTCAAAATTTTCGGATGCCTTTCTCGCCATAGAAATGAACCGAGAGGGTTTTCTATGGAGAAAGCGGACATGGACGTAATTTCATAATTTTTGAAGGGCCTGGACGAAAGAAAAAGAATTTCATTTTTTTAGGGGGCCTTTCCGCAAAAAAGGACAAAGATTTCGAAATTTTCGGACGACCTGTGCGAAAGAAAACGAATTTTGACATTTTTGAGGGGTCTTACAGCAAAAAAAGACCTGTATGTAATTTTTGGAATTTAATTTCAAGAATTTTTAGGGTCTTTTTGCAAAAAAAGACCTGTATGTAATTTTAGAAATCCCTGGAGGCCTTTTCGTAAAAAAAGACCTGTATGTAATTTTGGAACTATACCATTAAAGCTAAGTTATAACAGGCATTACATGTTATTACTTAAAGATATATATTATTTTGTGATAAAAAATATTAAAACATAAAAAATAATCCTTGTATATGGCAACGCTGCACACCGTGCAAACAAAAAAGAAAAAAGAAGCATACGGCTACGCACGCAGGGGAAAAAAGAGAAAGCAAGTAACAAAAAAAAGGAGTAAGAGAGGATGAAATCTAAACTCCCAACTTAGAGTCCTAATCATGCACTATTAGAGGGTGTTTGGCATAGCTCTAACTCCATCAAAATCCGTAGAGTTGGTAAAGTAGGGTATTTCTAACTTCAGAAATTTATGAAGCTGGAGTTGTGGGTACATTAAAAGTGTTTAGGTGGATCATCTTGTTTACATTTTAGACTAAAAATATAAACTTAGATTGTGTTTGGTACAGCTCCAGCTCTACATCCACTAGATTCGTGGATCTGGTAGAGCTGGGTATTTCTAGTTCCACCCAATCTGTGGAGCTGGAGCTATGGATATAGTAAGAGTGTTTAGGTGAGTCATCTTGTTTACATTTTAGACTAAAAATATAAACTTAATTCATTTTGTTTTAACCTACAAGTTTCAGATCTGAAGTGTAGTTAGGATCTAGAACTCTACCAAACAGGGCTTAATTCACTTTATTTTAGCTTACAAGCTACAGATCTGAGATGGAGTTAGGATCTAGAGCTCTGTCAAATAGGGCCTTAGCATCGCACGGCAAGAGATTGACAACTCAATGGTTACGATATCCTAATCATATATTTTTTAAAAAAAATTAGCCAGGAGCGCTAGTTTTCATTGTAAAAGGAGAATAAACTCAATGGTTACGAGCTACAAATACATACATATACCCCACACACGCCCGCCCGCCCTATGCTTGCACTCGACGCCGTGGAACAACATGTGCCGAGCGAGCTCGAACGCAGGTGGCTGACGTACGCACGAGACGAGACGGCCAACCAACTGAGCTACGCTCGGTCTCCATATCCTAATCATATTTGGCTACTCTAAGTTCTGTATTCACGTAGTATAAAAAGAGTTCTACACCACTTATTTTTGTGGTCTAACATAGTGGTGCATATTAATGGCATGGTTGGAATGTAGGAGTCCCACAATTCAAATTCCGCAAAAAAACGAGAAAATTCTCACGTTGCAAACGGGGATAGCATGAACAATGTATTGGTATGATTAGAAATTCTACAACAACCTTTAATATTGGGGAAATTCTAGAAATCCTCTTGTTAATCAATGGAAACTAATTATAGCTACAATAATCCTAAAAAGGAAAGGAATAATTGATGAAATGCCCTCACTTACTTGTACCATTGATCATTTGTCTTATGATGTCTCACTGACATGCGGGCCTTGGAGCCACATGTCAGTGAGACAAACAGGGCAAATGATCAATTGCACAAAGTAAAACATGGTAAATAATCAATTCCCCCAGAAAGGAAAAATATAGAAATTATCTTACTAATAAAAAGGAGAAAAATCTACATCACTTATTTCTGTGGTGCTAGATTATATTGGTGTAGATTAATAGGATACAGATATTACAATGGTTGCAATTATACAATACATAAACCTATAATTTTAGAGTAATGGTTCTATGCATCACACTTCAATACAAATTGCACAAACATTTAAGCAAACAAAAAGGTAAGTAATCATCATCTACCTTTCATTTATAATATAATATTTGTGTAATTTTCAAATAGTAATGCATAAAAGCACCTCCCATACTTTTATTATAGGTATTAGACTTGTATAAAAAAATATAGTTGTATCTTTAAATATAAACATAAGCACTTTAGTATCAAGCCACACAATTTAGCTTGTTCTAACAAGAAAAAACATCTAGCTCTTAATTTAGTGGACTCTAATTTTAAAGCCTTAGATTTGATAGTTGACTTAGTGATATAAAAATCTGTATAAAGATAAAAAAAAATTAGCGCTACCTATAGTTCAAAGGTGGTGTGTGCAAATTTATACAGGCCCCATCGCAATCCTTTATTTCACATAGGGGGATATCTCAAAATAAATTGTGCTAATTACACATGAAACAAATATCACAGATTTATTTTGTTTGCGGAGCAGGAATCTTTTTGTTTTTTGAGATTGTGAGGTAGGAATTTCAATACTCAAAATTCGCAACAAAAAATTGTATACCACGCTACGCCGTTCAATTGAATGCATGGTTCAAAATCCGAGTGAATTTCGGAAAGTTTGGTCGAGATTTTCAATTTTGGACAGGGATGAGATTCCAAATCTCGGCTGAATAAAAAAATTTAAATTACTACAGTATTTTCAGAGATTTTTAATAAATTTCACCGAAATTTTGGTATTTTTGACCGGATTTCAACTTTAGAGGACCGGATTTGGGTTAATACCCCTTAAGAATGTTATCTTTTATGAAAATATTTGAAAAAACAAAATTTTTATATATTTTATAAAAATAACAGAACCGCTGCAAGATTTTTTAAAAAAAGCGCACAAGCTTGATCATGCTCTCAAAATTTTATGGTAGCATCTTTATAGTCTAAGATCATATAGAAAATTTTCTAAAATAATTTAACTTCATTTGTTATGGTTAAAAAATGAAAAACAGAAGGAACATAATGAGACAGTAATATTATCAGAATTTTATAAATTCACTCGAGTGTGATCATGATCCAAAAATTTTTATAAGAGATTAAGAATTGCATCATAACCTTTCTCTAGAAGTTTAAAAAAAATTAAATTTTTTTGTTTCCTTAATAAAATCTATAGATGCAATACATTTAGCAGTGTAAAGCTTTTATCAGCACAGTAGCGCTGTCACAATTTTTGAATATTCCTCAGGTTTGATCATTATCTAAAAATTTTATGAGAACATTAGTGATACTTCAGGACCAGTCATAAATATTTTCAAAATTTCTAACGTTATTTGAACTATTTTTCATTCAGTTGAAATTTGCCGATCAGCCTTTTATGAGGACAGTAGCACTATTCGAATTTTTGAAGATTGCTCAGGATTTATAATCATTCGAAAATTTTATGAAAACATTATTGATGTGTTAGTACCATCAAAAAAATTTCAAAATTTATAACGGGGTTTTGACCATTTGTAATTCGGTTGAAATTTACCGGTCAGCCTTTTACTAGGATAAGAGCACTTTCAGAATTTTTGAAAATTCCTCAAGCTTGATCTTTATCTGAAATTTTTATCGTAATATTAGTGATGTGTTAAGATCATTCACAAAAAATTTCAAGATTGGCTAACATCGTTTCAACTATTTTTCACTCAGTTGAATTTTGCCGAGATTTTGATTGAAATATCATAAATTTCATTTAAAAAATTCCGGAATTCAAATTTTCTTTTTGAATTTTGATCGGGTTTCGTCCGAAATTATAAGATTTCATCGAAATTTCAGATTTCGTTCACCTTTGAGATGTGAACCGAAAATAAAATTTCAAACCCTGATTTCACGGGCCAATCGTACAACTAACCAAAGTCCGAGGAGGAGAATGGTTCTGGTCACTCGTGCACGTACACATATGCCTCGATTTCCAACCATTGGAGCAACTGAGCAAGTGGTGGCGAAGCTCTTCACTAGTAAATATTCGCGGAATGCAAAGGATGCGCGCGGCTAGTCGAGCAACATTTTGGCCTTTCAAGCCTCGTTTCTGCTGCTACTACCTCTACTCCGAGTTGCTTTATTGCCAATCATCAGATCGAATTGCAGCACGGAAGGGTTACCAGTATTTTATCCTATCGCAAAACACATTACAATACTTGCGTAATGGACCGTACAATGAGAAGGTTAGATGGTACTTGTAGTTATCAATACCGTATGGTTTCACCGGTATAGTCGGTATATACCATTTCGACATCTAAACTAGTACAAATAACTCTATGTATTGTACCAGTCTCAATACCGGTCAATACGGGGCATACCGGCTTCGATATCAATCAATACCGGGTATACCGGCTTCGATATAATCAATACCGGGCATACTAGTGGAATTGATAATATGGTCTATTAATTTATATGTTATATTTGATAGTACTACAATGTATCTGGAGTAATATTGTAAGTGAATTTTTGGGTGTATATAATTAAATATGTATATACTTATACATTTATATTATTATATTAAATTCGAAATGATATGTCAGTATGGATCGATGCCAAAATATATTATTCTATGAGTCAAACCGGTATAGTTTTTGGTATGATACTGACAAGTGTGAGCCGAATTCATCGTCAGCGTGACACTGGAAACTGAATCTAACTCGACGGGTGGATGTACGGGCATTACATCAGCAGATACATTTGGACCTGAGCAGAACAGCATTTTCTACATATTAGAGTATCAGAAGTTCTCCATTTCCACGCTTAATTCTGTTCAACAGCTGACAAAGATAAATGCGACGCAGAACAGGGACAAATATATTAAGATATCGCCACTTGCACAAGCGCAAACTAAGATTTTGAATCACCAAAGTCGAGAACAGTTTAAGACTACCAATCAGAAGGCTGGCCTGCAGTTCATATTCGAAGTGTCACATTTGGACAAGCAACTAGCCAGGAGGAGAATTATTAGTTGCAGCCTGTTGGACATAAGCCGAGAGGTTAATCATGTGAGAGGTGCTTTCATGTTTTTCTTTTTGATATTTGCACAAATATTAAAGTATGAATGAATGGTAGATAGTGATTATTTACCCCTTCGCTTGCTTCAAGATTTGTGCAACTTGTATTGGGAGGGAAAGCATTGCTAAATGTTTATGTTTTACATTTCTTTAATAAATATCATGTTATAAATCATTAAGTATGTGATTTGATCGTGAAACTCTGTAACATATTTATGGTATTATTATAATTTATTCATTGTCATTTAATTGGTTGGAACATCGATTATTTTCTTTATAGAGACATGAATATGATTGGGTGATGAACATGCTTTGTGGATCATGGATATGAGATATAAACACAACTATATGAATAACGTGTCGGTGAACATGCTATTGGATAGACTCATTATAAAACAACTCGTTGAGTATTACATTCGTGTCATCGGTTGGTTCCATACAATGTTTACGATTGATCCTTTGACTGGAGACATTAATGGATCCCAACATAAAGATCACATTCTTTGATATTATTAATTGTTATCCATAAGAGGATAATTATATTATTTACACTCAGAAATATGCCGAGACATGTGGAGGGATGCGAATAGTCAAGAAGGGATTCTATCCTCCTCGTTATACCAGAACAAAGATATCTTAAGGCCACTCGAAGAAGATAGACTAAAAAATGTGTATAACTATGCCCGAGCAGGTTGAGGTATTAACCGCTTGATCTATTTAGTCAAGCTTTGGAGATTCGAGAAACAATGAATTAAACAGCACAATGATGACACATATATCGTATTGGGTTTAATCTTGATATCTGAAAGTGGAAAAAGGATAGAACATATATTCATTAATGGCTTGTCAGATAAATAATATTCATGTGGTTTGGAAAGTCATAATGTTCTGCTAGCAGCCGCTTATGACTTGTGTGTTAAATGGTAATTCGATATACTGCCAACATTACAATGGGCTTAGGGGTCATACACAAGAATGAGTTAATAAATTTCGTAGATTATTATACATATAATTAATATATTAAAATTATTAAATACGGAATAAGTCCTAGTTTGATTTAGATTATTTGAATCTGAAATCGCAAGCTTATATGATTCCGATTAATGTAATATGAATTAAATAAAAAGTTAGTTCGAATAAGGATTTGAATTGATAAAGGTTATCTCGAATCCTATTCAGTTACGAAACAGAAATATTTTGGATTTATCTCAAATTTTCTAACTTCTTGGTTATAAAAAAACTGTGTGGGGGATAACCAAAGTCGATGGAGTAATTCTGGCGAGAACCAAGAGGGCCGTGTTGCGGGGGTTCTAGCAGACTAACACATGAGTCTTCTTTTTGTTCGTGTGAATACTCGTAGAACGAGGCTACTACTGCTTTGACGTGCTGATGCGATCTGACACGCTCTTCTTCCGCTGCTGAAAAGTCGCATTGCGTGTCTAATATGTAGTTTTAGATCATATGCAACGAATTATCTAGGTTCGTATAGATGAAAAATTTTAAAATTACTTCCTGTTTGCTGCCCTAATTTCCTAACACAGCCATCACATGTCAGTTCTCACACAGTGAAGTAGGAATTCGAAGCATTTGGAACAAACAATTGGCAACAACGAAGGCTTGCATGACTTTGCACGAAGCATAGTGGCATCGCATGGCATCTGAAGGATGGATGCGGCGGCTGGTTGTGGAGCCTCCAGCCCTTTCAGGCCTTCTTTTCGGTGAACTGGCAAAGCAGCTAATCCAAAAAGGAGCTCTAAATGTGCACGGACAGATTGAACCCAAGCATGATATTTACATGACAAAATAATTAGCTCACAAATATCATCCCAAAGCAGCTTAATCAATAGGAGCTCTATGACAAATGCGGATAGTGTTCGATACAAGTTTTGTCTTCAATCATGCGTCACTTTGGAAATAAATAAAAGGTCATGATCCCATTAGTTTGTCTACACCTAATTCTAAGGGTAGTTTTACTTCTTTTGCAATATTTTTGTAATAGTCCCGTTTCTGTCAGCAAATATCTAAGATGGAAAAAACAATAGTTCCTATCATGGAAGACCGTACAAGAAAAACTAGGTGCGCATCAGCAAAAGTTTCAAAACGAAAAAACAATGAACTGCAGGGACCGTACGAACAGAAGTCAGATCAGCGAAAGTTTCAAAACGAGAAACATCAGTTAGGTGGCATCATATCGTCACTGATGACTGATGTGTGTATATTCTGCATAATGTCTGAATGTGCTATTTTAGAAGAGTCTGACAAGTATGCCTTGCCAGTTCAACTAAGAAGTAACCTGTATCATGTCATTAGGGATATGTACAAACAAGAGAACTTTAACTTTCCAAGGATTTGCCAGTACATACATTAGCACTTTAGAATTTGCCACTTCATGTCTCATTGGCACTTTAGAATTCCGTAAAAGTCAAATTTACATACCAAAGTACATCTTACAAGCAAGTTAAACCATGTGCAACAACTGAAAGATGCCTTAAGAATTAAAATTATACCATTGACTCGGAGCACTTAATTCATCATGGCATACAACTTCACAATAGAAAAAACCTCTCCTGATCTGATTTTTAGGTTCTGACTTTTACTTCTAGAGTCTGAACCCCCCTCGAAAAACAATGAACAATAGTGTTCGTCCACACAATTTTAGAACTTGTCAATTCCATGTTTGACAGGAACTTACAATAAAAGAGAGGGGTAATATTCCACTGCGACTGTAGACGATGTACATCAGTACATATCTCTATTATGAACACAAATGACATAGTCTTACGCCTGTAAACACCAATAAACTAAAAGCACGGATCTGGAAGAAATACATAACCCATGAATTCAAATTCATTTCCTGATCTGAATGACATGTCAAAAAATTACAAATGTATTATGCAACTCTAGTTTTTTTTTTAAATCAAGAACTACAACTTCACACTAAGTAAAAAAACAAAATCTAGTTATAGATAAAATACTCTGTTCGGACAAAGGGGACAATCGATTATTTTCTCTTTTCTTTTCTTAGCTTTCCGCACTTTTGATCCTACCCACTACCGAGGGAGGAGGTTAGCATCAACAGTTTCTTTTCTCTTTTTTTTTGGGTGGTGGTGGTGGGTGGGTGGCGGGGGGGATCTACACTCGACAAAGACGACAAACAACATATGATCTGAATCTTGGCTCCATGACAAGAGAACCTGAACCAAGAAAGCGAAAGAACAATTGGCTGACGTCTACGTCCATATTGAGACGAAACTATATAGGCTAGGCTACAGTTGGATACGCAAGGCCGAGACAATTTGCGTCGTGTATGCCGTTCACAGATAATCGGCACCATCGCCCTGCAGCACGGCAGCTAAAGTCAATGAAAAAGATAGCACAGCTAAAATCAAATTTGCAGTGGTTACATATATGGGAGTTAGATATTTTGCAGGAGGCAATACAATTCCTATCACAATAGTGGAATATTCTAAGTTCCAACGGCAGGGTACTAAGTATTTCAGCACAATATGTGAACTGCCTAAATATGGTGGTAGTACATGTACACAGCATTTTCACTGTCTGCGAAGCTCCTTCCTTCGCTTGCGTCGCTTTCGAGAGTACACGCGCGTACAGCCGTTAACCAATGCAGTTCACACAGAAATCCAGCAACATTTTAACCTTTTGATCCCATGGGCTGCCGCTGAACCGCGGCTGGTACCGGTGGACCTGTAGCAGCTTTGCCAGCATCCGGGGGAGGTGCTAGCTCGCCGGCCGCACGCTGATTTGCACGGCGCACGGAGAAAATACTCAAAAGAAGCCTGGAAATTAGGAAAGGATCCCCTGCAGTCGGGAACGTAAACTTAAGCGGTTTCCATTTCCAACCGTTTGGATCCTCCGATTAAGACCACAACAGTTTGAGTCATTTAACAATGCTTAAAAACAGTATTTTCTATAGTAAAAGAAAATCGGTACAGTATTTTTGAATAGTATTCACGAAAGATCTGAACTCGTTTTTTAATCCAACGATTCAGATACAACTGTTCAAATTGTAGTCTCATGAGAAGTGCACGGGATCTCCATTGTGGAAATTAATTTGCTGGCCTGCCCGCGCTCGCGCCCCTTGGCTCTCGGCAGGAGGCAGGGCCGTGCGCGCATAACGCGCGCGTCCGCGCGGGAGAGGCCGCGACGCCATGGGCTGGCTGCCACGGTGCGCACCACTTGGCCATTGAGCACCCCATGCGCCAACCTCGCCGCGCGCGCGAGAGCAGCCACCCCGGCCGACCGTGCCGGCCCCTTCCACGCCTCGCTTTGCAGAGCTAGTAGCGAATAGTTATTTGCTTTGCATTGCATCAGAAGCTGCTGCGGCCACTTCGACCGGCCTGTGGATTATTAGTTTGTAAAAAGTAAATCAAACGACTCCATAACTACCCATGACTTGCTGTCGGAGTTGCAAACTTGATCGCAATACATATAGTAGTAGTAGCGTTCCAAGGACCCCCTTTTAGGGCTTGGCACTGCTACCCCGCTGTATTGTTGTCATTTCGAAGCTAGTGGTTTTGGAGTGATTTGTCAGCGACTTTTCGCGCTTTCTTCAGTGACCGAGTTGATCCGACTGGGGGAGGTTGATTGGTTGCTAAGTTGGAGACCAGCTGTGCCCTGATGGCCTGATTGGAAGATATTCAGATACTCTGATAAGATTCAGTAATCCTAACCCATGACATGTTTTACGAATTACAGAACGCATCAAAAGTCAATGATTAGCAACTTTACACATTGGTTGCACTCCCAATGAGACGTTATTACTAATTAATATCTATGTTACACTCATGAACCTTCTTATGCGAGCAGCTCTCCAAATTGGATCAAAACTAAGATACCGCACAAACGTGTACGATCTCATAAACGAAGAATATGAATCTCATAGAGAGAATCAAAATAATGGTGTTGAAGCAACCACGACAAAAGAGAGAAGATTTGGTGAAAACGACCGCAAATTTTTGAAGCACGACATCAAAAGAGTACAAGAGATTGTTGCTCTCTCACAACATATTGAAGTTGAGGGTGATATGAATTCGTTTCCTACTCCGTCTCAAATCTACTACTATACAAAATCTGCTATGTATCACTATAAATATGTCCTTGTAATCCATATGAAAAGCAAAAGCTTATTGTAAAAATATCCTCACATAGTGATATTGCATCCGTGTTCCCGTGGTTTTTCCTATAAGGGTTTTCTACGTAAAATCTCTATCTCTCGTTTCTTTGATCCTATATTTTTATCGTATATTTTACAACAAGTCGTATTAGAGCTTAGGGTTCCGCTAACTCCTGAGGGCGACACCAGCGTGGCAATAGGTGGCACTGGCACGGCAACAACATCCAGGGTGGCGTCTGTACAACAGTTGTGGGACATCCGGAAAATTCCATGTGACAAATCTGCTATGCATGTCCGCATTTTTTTTTCTCGGTGGCACTGTTCCAACCGGCGAATCGACGTGTTTATCTAGTCGAATCCAATGCAGAGCTGGCGTTTTTTTTTCTTTTATGAAGTCCTGGAATCCTATGGAGCCCAACTAATCTTGTCAAGACTGTTTGTGAGAGATTATGTGATGGTCTATTCATATTTGTGATGAATAATTGATTGTATTTGAGCTCGTGGTGCTCAGATTTGAGTTTAAAATAAGCTTATTTTGATTTTGAGTAATTTGAGTTGAGTGGTCATAGAGCTCCAGAGTAATCTTGGCCATGCTCAGAGTGGTCTTGGCCTTCCCTAAAGTGGTCGCGACCTTTCTAACCTCTAAAGTGATCGTTCTAGAGTGGTCACGATCATCAGGGTGGTCGTTACCTTTGTGACCTCTATAGTGGTCGAGACCATTAGGGTGGTCATTTCTAAAGTAGTTGTGACCTCTTGAGGACTAGTCCTGACCTCCATGGGAGTGATCTTTAGAGGTTATGACCTCTTGAGGAGTGATCCTGACCTCTATGGGAGTGATTTTGACCTCTATATGAGTGGTACAGACCTCTATATGAGTGGTACAGACCTCTTGGAAAGTGGTCATGACCTCTATGGGAGTGGTCTGGTCATGGCCTCTTGAGGAGTGGTCATAGCCTCTTAGGGAGTGGTCATAGCCAAGAATGGCTAAGTGGTCATAGCCTAGGGAGGTCATGACTTGAAGAGAGATCATGACTTCAAGAGTGGTCATGACACCAATGAGAGGTCATGACTTGAAAAGTGGTCATGAATTAAAGTGGTCACAGGCTAATTGATCCAAGGTGGGATCTTTTTATGTTTGACCAGTCACCTATATGTGCGAGATTATTGTGTATGTATTTTGTGACCAATGCTATTTAATGTGTTTCTTGTTTGAGATGGTTGCAGGACTTCGGTGCTAGGTCACAGTGAGGCGGAGGAGACCGGGACTAGGCTAGGAAAGTTGAAGTCCAGATGGTCAAAGAGACGCCAGAAGATGACTAAGGCTAGGGAGTTACTGCAAGCCTGGATGACAAGTTGGATAGATGAGATGCTAACTTAAGCCCTACTCAAGCGAAGGAGGAACGTTGGATCAAGGTTCGCGGGTAAAGTAATGTTTAAGTTGGTATGGTCAAAACGTGTTATGTTGTTGGGTTTCGGATTAGCCTATAAATATATGAGGGAGTGAATCTCAACCCTTGATAAGGTTTCTTGAGGGTCATCTAAAGGTGAAGATTGCTCCCAGTGTGCTATAAATAGAGGGGTGAGGGATGTCTCCACATCAATCTTGTCTGAACAAGTTTGAGAGAAGTTTTAGAGAAAGGTTCTTTGATTTCTTTATGCTCCTTTGAGTTTTGCCCACCTGAAAGTGTCGCTTTGTAACCATCCCTTTCTAAGAAATACAAGATTCAAGTTCATCTGTTCTAAAATTTATTTCTTGCAAATTTGCTTGGTTCTTTTATGCAACTTGAGCTCTATTTCACTCCTTTATTATTGCTCAAGTGTTGGTCTCCATCCTAGTTGAGATTTTTTGTCTCTTTGGTTTCTTTCTTTCTTGATCTTGTGTTGCAAGAATGAATAATTGATGGATGAATCTTTTGTAGATCATATCCTAATTATCTAGAAAATTTTTAACAAGATCTCCAAAGTTCTTCTCAAGAAACAAATTCTTGGCTTAAAAAGGAAGGATTTGTGGTGAGATCTGGTTCTTGCACGTTTAAGGGGTGTCTCTTTGGTGTTCTTGCTTGTTGTGATATGTGGGAGATCATCTTGATCATTAAATTTCCACAAGCAAGCTCAGAGTGAAGTTTGTGAGTTTTTTCTTATCTTAGGTGCACTCTTCCTTCAAACTAAAGAAGGTCGGAACTTTGACACCAAGCCTTGTGATTGAAGGTTGGAGTTCCTGACATCCATAGGAAGGTGCATACAAAGTTTCAAGGGATTTAGATGAGCCGATCAAAAGTATCTTGATTCTTATTTCTAAAATGGTACCGAATTTACTATTCACCCTGATTTTACTGTTCGCCCGAGAGTACGGAACATTTGCCTAGTTCTGGCCTAGCTGAGTCTTTTTATTGGCCCTTTTAGTGGCTTGAATTTTTCAGGAAAAAATTCATTTTGCTCCTATTCAAACCCCTCTAGTCGCCATTTTTAGTCCTTCAATTGGTACCAGAGTCGGTTTTGTTCTTTCTAGATCTTGACCGATCTCAAGAGCCACGGCGACGAACAAGTATTTCACCAATCCTCCTATATTTTTTGGGGTAGACTATCTCTTTTGGAAATCTTGGATGGAATCATACATCACTGCCCAAGGCTTAATGATGTGGCAGAAGGTGAAGCTCCCGTATGATGTTCCTGCCGATGAGAACTTCAATATCGGGAATATGGATAATGTTGAGGCAAATGCTAAGTCTAGGAACATCCTAATACAAGGGCTTAGCCGTAGTGAGTATAATAGAATCTCCTATCTACGATCTGCCCACCAAATTTAGGTAACCCTCGATGCTTATCATAGGGCACCACCCAAATCAAGAAGGTGAGGTAAGATTAGTACAAGCGTGACTACAACAAGTTTGAGCATCATACGGAAGAATCTTTAGATGAGTGCTTTGGGAGTTTTATGAATATTTTGAGTGATTTCCGAGCTGTTGGTACAATATACCCTCACTCGAAGAGTGCTCGATATTTTCTCATGGCACTCGATCTTCGTGTTTGGGAGATGAAGGTGACCTCTATCAAGGATACACAGATCTATCGACTCTGACTCTTGATGGACTTTACTCAACTCAAGACTCATGAGATTGATGTTGTCTCTCGCAAGACGAAGTCATAGTCGATGACATTGGTCACTGATCCCAACACGTCTGAGATGTCTTCTAGTGGCTTCTCCCTCTTTGCTCTATGTGAGATGAGCGATGAGTAGCTGGAGAGGTTTCCAGAAAGTGCTCTTACCCTTTTGGCTAGAAAATTCTCTCATGCCTACAAGAGGGTTAGAGAAAAGAAGAGAGAAAGAACGATCACCTTCATGCCCACAAGAGGGGAACATGGATAGAATCTATGATGAGCTTAGGAACAAGCTAGAGCTTAGAAATACCGAGTGTGTTTCCTATGAGGCCCTCCAGATTGAGGCAGCCGTACATAAAGAGAGATATGCATGTGCTGTTTATTCTTCCTTTTCTAGCTCTTTGTCTTCACCCCTATTCTTCATGTGCCTCTCTCTTTCAGGAGTGAGTACCTCATGAGCACTCTTGAGAAGTTTATTGGAGGCAAGAAGAAGCTCAATCTCATCCTAAACCAATATAAGATTAGTAATTCAATCAGGGTCTAAGATTTGACTACTTGGAGCACGTTCAGGCACATTCTTCCACCATTGTATGTGCCTCCAAGAGTGAAGAGATTGTGGTTGCTCCTAAGTCTAGCACCATACTATTTATCCCAGCCAGTGTAGTCCATGGGATCTCTGGTGAGAAGGTTGTCCCTCTTGTTGCTTCAGCCTGTAGCAAGACGGAGTACTCATGCACCTTCTGTCAGAAGGATGGAAATTTAGCTAACTTCGGTTTCAGACGTGCCAAGATAGCACATCGAGAGCGTGTTCATGCTCTTAAGGGCATTCAGGATTATCCCTAGACTCTGAGTGCTCCTAAGGCACCTATGACTCCTAGATAAACTATAGTATTTTGTAGTTGGACAGTGTCCAGGACTTGATTTTCAGGTTGTTCGTTCTGTTTTTGTTCCTAGAGCTGTTCATGGTCAGTCCTTCTGTCGTCCTCTTGATATTCCTCATTCTTTCCATTGAGGTGGATATTAGTAGTGTGAGGTTTTTGCTAGTAGGAGGTTTTGGCAGCGTTTCTGGGATGGTTTAGCCTTTGCATATCGATGGATCAACACAGCTCCTTCTCCTAGACTTTCTATAGGTCTCGTTTCTAGATTTGTGAGAGACCATGTGGTGGTCTACCTATATTTGTGATGAGTAATTGACTGTGTTTGAGCATGTGGTGCTCAGGTTTGAGTTTGAAGTAAGCTTGCTTTGGTTTTGAACAATTTGAGTTGAGTGGTCTTAGCCTTCCCTAGAGTAGTCGTGACCTTTGTGACCTCTAGAGTGATAATTCCTAAAGGGGTCTGACCACTAGGGTGGTCATTCCTAGAGTGATCGTAACCTTTGTGGCCTCTAGAGTGGTTGTTCCTAGAGTGATCGTGACCTCTAAGAGAGTGGTCATGACCTCCATGGCAGGGTCTTCAGTGGTCCTGACCTTCATGGGAGCGGGCTTGAGTGGTTGTGATCTCTTGAGGAGTGGTCTTGACCTCTTTAGGGGTGGTCCTTAACTCTTGGGGAGTGGTCTTAACCTCTTAGAGAGTGATTTCAAGTGGTCATGACCTGTTAGTGAGTAGTCTAGAGTGTCATGGTTTTGAGTGGTCATAGACAAGAGTGGTCAGCGATCACAGCATGGGAGGTCAAGATTTGAAGAGAGGTCATGATTTGAAGAGTGCTCATGGCACCAGTGAGATATCATGATTTGAAGAGTGATCATGGACTAAGGAGATCACAAACTAATTTATCCAAGTTGGGGTCTTTTGATGTTTGACCGGTTATTGATATGTGTGAGATTACAGTGCATGCTATTTTGTGAGCAATGCTATGTGATGTCTTTCTTATCTGAGATGGTTACAGGACTTCAATGCTAGGTCATGGTGAGGCGGAGGAGATCGAGACTAGGTTAGGAGAGCTGAAGTACAGACGATCAAAGTAACGTCGAAAGATGACTAAGGTCAGGGAGTTTCTGCAAGCCTGGATGACAAGTTGGATGGATGGATGCTAACTTAAGCCCTACTCAAGCGAAGGAGGATCGTTAATCAAGAGTTTGCGGGTGGAGTAATGGTTAAGTTAGTATGGTCAAAATCTGTTATGTTGTTGGACTTCAGGTTAGCCCATGAGTGTGTGAGGGAGTGAATCTCAACCCTTGGTGAGGTTTTTTGAGGGCCAAGAAGGTCATCTAAGGGTGGAAGTTGCTCCCAGTGTGCTATAAATAGAGGGGTGGAGGATGTATCCACATCAATCCTGTCTGAACCAAGTCTTAGAGAAGGGTTCTTTGGTGTATTTATGCTCTTTTGAGCTTGCCTACTTGGAAGTGTGGCTTTGTAACCATTCCTCTCTAAGCAATGCAAGATTCAAGTTCATCTATTCTAAAATTTATTTCTTGTATTTTTGCTTAGTTCTTTTATGCAACTTGAGCTCTGTTTCACCTCCATATTCTTGCTCAAGTGTTGTTCTCCTTCCTGATTGAGTTTTTGATCTCTCTTTGGTTTCTTTCTTGTTCTTGTGCTGCCAAGGATGAATGATTGATTGATGAATCTTCTATAAATCATATCCCAATCATCTAGACAAGTTTTAATAAGATCTCTAAAGTTCTTCTCAAGAAACCAATTCTTGACTTGAAAAGGAGGGATTTGTGGTAGATCTGGTTATTGCACGTTTGAGGGGTGTCTCTTTGGTGTTCTTGCTTGATGTGACATGTGAGAGGTTATCTAAGATCATATTGAATGTCAAATCCCACGAGCAAGCTTAGGATAAAGTTTGAGTTTTTCCTATCTTAGGTGCAACATTCCTTCAAACTGAAAAAGGTCAGAACTTTGACATTAATCCTTGCAATTGAAGGGTGTAATAGGTTCCTAACATCTATAGGAAGGTGCACACATAGTTTTATAGGATTTGGATCAGCCGATCAAAAGTTATTTCTATTCTTGTTTTTAAAATCATGTTGATTATTTATGTTTATCCCGATTTTACTGTTCACCCGAGAGCATGGAGTTATTGCCTAGTGTTGGCCTAGTTGAGTCTTCTTGTTGGGTCTTTTAGTGGCTTGTATTTTTGAGGAAAAATTTCATATAGCTCCTATTCACCCTGAATGACAGAAAATGACGATCAGGGGGAGAATGATCAACAACAACTTTTTCGTAAAAGAAACCAATCAAAACTTCTCTATACCAAAGAAGTGAGAAAAAGCAATTTTTTTGAGAATTTCACCCGGGGCAAGCATTATCGCCATGTAGAGGGCGGTAGTATTGGATAAACAGTAATTTCATGATGAATAGTGAAATCAGCACGAGTTCAAAACTAAAAATCGGTGTAACTTTTGATTGGAAGATCCAAAACTTGTGAAACTTTATATGCACCTTCCTAAGGATGTTATGAACCTATTTCAACATTCAATCATAGAGATTAACATCAAAGTTCTGGCCTTTTTAAAATTTATCGAAGGTTGCACCAAAAACGGGTTAACTATAAAAAAACTCACCCAAAGCTTGCTCGTGGGTATTTGATGAACAAGATAATCTTAGATGGTCACCCACATGTCACAATAAGCTAGAACTCTAAAGAAATTGATTTCAAATGTGTAAGATCAAGATCTACCTTAAATCCTTTATTCTCAAGACAAAAATCGGTTTCTTGAGAAATATCCTGATGATCATATGAGAACTTGCCTAGATGATTGGGATATGATCCACAAAGGATTCATCGATCAATCATTGATCCTTGGCAACACAAGATCAAGAGAGAGAAAATCACCAAGAAAGATAAAAAACACAAGAAGAGGGAAGATCAAAACAAGAGACAAAACTTGAGCACAAATTTTGATTTCATTTAAGAGTAAGATGGATGATTATAAAGCCTCTCACCTAAGGGCAAAGCTCCCAAGGAGCACTTACACACTCATAAGAAAACAAAATTCTTTTGGAAACCCTAATCCTTCTCCTAGGCTTAGTGGCTTGGAGCCTTACCTCCCTCTACATCTCCTTATATAGAAGAGGCAACCCTAACCTTAAACCCTGAACAAAAAAGTGGATACCACAAATATTTACATGGACTAACCTGATAATCCAACACACATAACAGGTTTTACACTCACACAAACACGTTTCTCAAAGCGGCCTCTTCATGACGCCCAATTCGCTCTATGAACGCGAATTTGGTCTATGTCCGCTTTGGCTTGACCTAAACTACTGGGATACCAGCGCGGTTTTTCAAACCACCTCGATCCTTGATAATAGGTAAATTACCAATTTGCCTCACGACCGGTCTTTTCCTTTTACTCGAAGCATCGCTCATGCTTCGCCATCCACCATGTTGCCCCAATGACTTCCAGCCAAGTCTCTCATTCGTCCAGACTCCCCCAAACTATCCTCGCTTGCAAACTGGCTCAAGTCATTTGATGCGCCACATGTTCGTGTCCGCTTAACCATGACGGCGTCGACTTTTATGACCATTCTGGACCTCAACTCCTCCCTGAGCCTAGTCCCGATCCATGGCGTTGCCTACCATGTCCATCACTAGTGCTTCACGCTCTGGTTCCTTGTCTTACCGGCTCGCAACCACTTCCCGACCTCAGTCATCTTCCGACGTCCATTGGCCGTTCTAGACCTCAGCTCTCCTAGCATAGTCCTGGTCTCCTCCGTCTCATCATGACCTAACTCCGAAGTCTTGCAACCGACACAAACAAGCAAACACGTCACGTAGCACTGTTCACATAAATATACAATAACATCACTTAACCACAGTTGACGGTGCACAAATATTCGCTCTGGAAAATATCTACCGCTAACTAGATGTCAATAGTACAGCCTGGCTAGTACTACCGTCCCCTAGGGCCGGTAATACCACCTGCCGGTACTACCACCAAACATTGGTCGGTAGTGCAGCTGGCTGGTACTACCGCATTTTCATTGTCCGTAGTACCGCCCTCCAAAAATCTTAGAAACGACCCTTCCTGAGAAATAACTACCGCCAATTAGGATCTGGTACAACCGTAGGCTGACACTACAGCCACTCCCTGGCGGTAGTGTCGCCGTTCCAAGGCCGGTAGTGCCGCCAAAACTGATAGCACTTCAAATTGCTTTAAATTTAAAGCAAATTCAAATCAAACTCAAACTTGAGCACCACAAACTCAAACACAGTCAATTACTCATCACTCACATGAGTAAACCTCCACATGGTCTTTCACACTCCGTCTAGTTGTCATTTTTGGTCCATCAATTTATATCAGAGCCGATTTTGCTCTTTCTAGATCTTGACCAGTCTCAAGAGTCATGTTAATGGATAAGTATTCCACCAAGCCTTCTATATTTCTGGGGTAGACTATCCCTTTTAAAAATCTAGGATGGAATTATACATAACTATTTAGGGCTTCATGATATGACTGAAGGTGAAGCTCCCATATGATGATCCAACTGATGAGAACGTCAATGCCAAGAATATGGCTAACGTTTAGGCAAATGCTAAGGCTAGGAATATTCTTATAGAGGGGCTTAGCCATAGTGAGTATGATAGGATCTCCCATCTACGATCTACCCACCAAATTTAAGTAACCCTCGATGCTTATCATGAGAGCACTACTCAAATCAAGACGGTGAGGCAAGATCAGTACAAGTGTGACTACAACAAGTTTGAGCAGCACGTGGGAGAATCTTATGATGAGTGCTTTGGGCGTTTCACGAATATTTTGAGTGATCTCTGAGCTATTGGTATCGCATACCCTGACTTGGAGAGTGCTCTACATTTTCTCATGGCACTCGATCTCCGTGTTTGGGAGATGAAGGTGACCTCTATTAAAGACACCATGAATATATCGACTTTGACTTTTGATGAGCTTTACTCTCGACTCAAGACTTATGAGATTAATGTTGTCTCTCGCAAGACGAAGTCACAGTTGATGGTCTTGGTCACCGATCCCAACACGTCTGAGATGTTTTATGATGGCTTCTCCCTCTCGGCTCTCCGTGAGATGAGCGATGAGCAACTAGGGAGGTTCCCAAAAAATTGCCGTTTTGACTAGAAAATTCTCTCATCCCTCTCTACTCTATGTGAGATGAGCGAGCGCGGGAGGCGGCCGGGCGCAGGGGAGTTGACCTGCCGCGGTGGTCAGGCACGGGATGCGGCCTGCCACGGCCGGCGAGCGCGGGAGGCCGTCTCCCGTAGTAGGGGAGCACAAATGAGGGGGCTAGATTTGTAATTCATCTCGGAAGGGAACTAGATTTGGAAAAAAAAATGATAAAAGAGGGCTAGAAAAATCATCACTTCTACTTTTATATCTAGCACACATGCAGCTGGAAATTGAATAATCTTGCGTATCAATGCATCGAATATGTGCGAATGATCCAAGAAACTGCAAGCACATAGCCTAGTTGGGCAATGTCTCTTGGCTCTTGGTGCTTTCAAGTTTCAAGTGGTATCACAATGGCTGTTCAGAGACGGAGCAATGGGACATGAAGTCCTGAATAGGCGCCAAGAGCGTACCAGCCATTAGACAATGCTGCCTCTTCACGTGCCTGCGTCCTAGCTAGCTATAGCCAGCTGAGCCCTTGCATGGACGGTCAGACCACTGTGCGCGCGCGCGGGCGCGGCTCTTCCGGCTTCTCAGGAGGCACGACGGCGACAGCGCGGTGTGGCGACCGGGAGCACGTGGCCGGAAATCCCAGGGGAATGTGCGTCACATACTAGGGGGAGTGTTCCCGCCGTTTGTGTTTTGGTGGATTGGGACGAAGAGGCTAGAGTTCACCCTGCAGCTAGCTTGCCTGCGATGGAAACCTGATCGATCGGGGTGCACGGGAGAGAGCGACCGGCGGCCGGGGGCGGACAGGGATGGCTTTCCGGCCACGACGACATGGTTGGAAGTGGAACCATCCTCTCGTCGAGGATTTGCTCTTGATGTAATGGACAGATTGATTGGGACTTATGTATCTAACTAGGATTTGGGGAAAAGATACTCTGGGTGATTCACCGTTTTAAGGAGTGCTGAGGTAAGTAAATTAAGTTAGACTAGTCGGAATCCATGCATTCGCACGTACCAATTTCTTCTATTAAATACTTATCTCTAAAAGATAAACTAAGTTAGACAAGCCAATAATTTTTCTTTGATTTTTATTCTTAATTGCTTATTTTTAGAATTTTAATTATGAATATGAAAAGAAAAAAAACTTCTAAGTATAATGTAGTTCTTCTTGTAAATTTTAATATTGTTTGGAATTTTAATTTGGTATTCATATACAAATCATCACTAATTTTTCTCTGATTTTTGTTCTAAATTTATATATTTTTGGATTATACTTGACATGGAGTATTTTAGTTTTAACTTTGAATTTACATACAAATCCAATTGCTAATTTTTATATCATTTTAATTCAAAAGTTTAGTTATTTATGGATTTTTCTTTCGAATTCTTATGTAAATCAATTTGCCAAATTGTGCTTCTTTATTTTACTTGATATGGAGTTTCTTTTTAGTTTTAGGTTGGAATTCGTAGTCAAATCCTATTGCTAATTTTTTATTATAATTTTAGCTATTTTTGTATTGTACTTTACTTGGATTCTTTTTTTTAATCTAAACAATTGTAACTCGAGTCCGCCACACGGATGACTAGATCTTTTTCTTTTTTTCCTCAATTTATGTGGGAATTTTCTCAGAGTGCCTAATTTACATCTTCAACTGCTAACTCTTATGTAATTTTTATTCCAAATTTTATCTATTTAGGGATTTTACTTTGTAATTCATATAGGAATCAAATTGCTAATTTTTTATTCTATATTCAATTATTTTTTATTGTGCTCAACATGGATTCTTTCTTTCAATCTACACCGTTATAACTCGGGCCCACGAGATGAATGACTAGATATTTTCTATTTTTTCCCGGATTAACATGGGAATTTCCTTTTGTAACATTGGATGCACATCATGATTCATTCTCTAGCAATAGCATTCTTATGGTTTCGGATTTGAACAATGAAGGGTGCTGCAAAATTAGAGGATGGCAGTGATCGGTGGCAATTCATTGATGTGGCTAAGGCATCAAGCTAGCTTTGGGGTAGTGGGATATTGCTCTTTTAGGGCGCAGGTGGAGGGGGGACGACTACAATGCGATAAGGGGTTGCCACGACATTAGGGGATGGCGGTGCTTGGTGGCAATTCATTTATGTGATCATGGCATCTAGCAAGTTTTGGGGTTAGAGGGATATTGCCATAGTGAGTCAAAAACGATGAGGAAGAAAGTGGTTGGCAACGATGGAGTGTAACACCCCATGGCTCAAAAATCGCTAAAATCCTAGCCCCCATGTGGCGCCAGAACATATGCATAGCACATCATTTAGGCATTCGCCCTCGGTTTGCCAAAAAGTTTACTCTGAAGTGATACTATTTGGGTTAACAGGTATTTATATGCTAGTGTAACTCAATGCAAATTGGCAACATGGTACTAAAGGGCTAGGGTGTTACATTGAGGTCGAGTGGCGAGTTAGGTTTTGCTATAATGGTTGGTAGAGGCGGAGGTGACGGCAGCGGCACACTAGTAAGCGTGGACTGTGTTGGCGGTGAAGACGGCAATGGGGGTGGGGTGGGGTGGTGTTGTGTATGGCTAATATACTTGCAATTGACGCGAAAATATTGGAAGCTACAGTTTCGAACACTATCCTTACAAGGGAGGCTATGTTAGATAAGGCTACAGTAAAATGTACAGTGGCAAGCATGTAAATGTACACAGTGGAGGCAGCTCTCGGGCAGGGTGGGCACCTGCCTAGGCTCCTGACGACCTGTACAGTGGAGCACTCTACACCTCCGGCAAGCCCAACCTCCTCCTGGGCAAGCTCATGCCAAAAGCTGGCGTTACGAGTGGGCCATTGCATGCCAACAAGCCAACTAGCATGTCAAAATGTCAAAGCCCATATATCAACTAAATCCGATCAAAGGAAGTTGAAATGAATCAAGGAATTCCCATTTCTTCTTAGCCCTAGCCTGTTTCATCTCATTGGTCTCCCCAAATCCCCAATCCTACTATCCCCAATCTTGTCGGTTCGATGAAGGAGACGGCCCGTGGAGGCAGCGGAGTAAGCCGTAGGCAAGCACGGACTCGGTGGAGCACTAGGTGAGGGGTGGCGCAGCGGCAGGTCAACTAGGTACCAGGCTCGGTGGAGCAGCAAACGGGGTGGACTAGCGGGCACCAGGCTCGGTGGAGACGGCAGAGCGGCAGACGAGTTGACGGGGTGGACCAGCGGGGCACCAGGCTCGGTGAAGGCTATGGAGCAGCAGACAGGGTGGACCAGCGAAGCTCCACGGCTACCGGGTTGCGGAGCAGGATAGTAGGGGGAGGGGCTCAGTGAGTCGGTGGAGAGCCTGCAGCCAAGCAGGGAGCAAGGCTACAGGGCGTGGAGCCACTCTAACTTTTGTTGTGTCTGTGTGTACTTTTCCATGGAGGCATAGACCTCTCCTTATCCTTTTGTAGTAGGCCAGTACTCAGTAGCATTTTTTCTCATTTGTGGCTTTGTCTTTGCTTGCAGAGTAACTAGTTGCGGGCTAGTTGCCTTTGTTCGTCCTTTCTGGGCCCATGTTTTGCCTACTGTTTGATGAAGATGGATCATGGATGGGAAGATTAGACTATTAGTTAGTATTATACTATTATCTCGTATACAAAATAGATTTGAAGTAGAATAATCACAACAACTTGTATATTCATACTTCATTGTATTATCTATTATGCAATGTTAATAAGAGCTAAACATTTATTATTCCATTTGTGAAATTTCATAAACGAGGAGGTTTTTGGTTGATAAGAGAAGCCTTGCAAGCGATGGTCATGAAAATACAAATTTAGCTCAACCGCAACGGCAAGTACAAGCTGAAGTAGCACAACCACAAGGTCAAGGTCTACTAGCACAACCAAATAATGCTAATGATGTCCGTGTATTTAATTTGGATGAAATCGTAAGCGATCCTTCTCTTATGGAACAAATAGATGAGTATGTCCCTGAAATTCAAGACTTAGTTAGGAAAGCATATATACAGAAAGGACCAACTCAACCTATTGTGGATTTTCCTCACAAACAATTTAGAAATCGCACAAGAGCCTTTTCAAAAATAAAAATATCAAGTCTAAGCTGCACAACAAGATTAATGATGATTGGTTTAATTACTTTTTGCTACACCGAATAGGATATATTTAAATCACTTGATGATGTTACTATTATGTGACGGTTCCAAAGCATAAAGACTCGAAAAATAAGTTTGCCTCATACTAGGTGTGATTAGAACATTAGTGGTATGTGAAGCACTAGTTCAATACTTCAATGTGAATATATTTTTTTATGTTATATGATGCACTAATCAATATATTTTTATCTTGCAGTGTCTCTTTTGGTATGTGGTTGGACTTTTGTTGCTGAATCGTCGAAGCGTTGATAGTGTCGTAGTGGGGTACTTACTCATCTTTTTGATAGTGTCATAGTGGGGTATTTACTCATATTTCTTTGTTTTCATCTATAGAATGTTCACATGTGTATTGGATTATACTTTTAGTAAAAACTTTTTTGGTTCTCAATTTTGCTTATGTGACATATATATGGATTTGTTCATATTTATTGGCCATAGTTAAGCTTATCTTGGCTCCTAAAACCATATATGTGAGAACAAGAAGGAAATCTTTCTATCAAGAAGAAAATCTTTCTAAGGACGAATCCACCACGATTTGGCTCCAGGGACATTGGCATATTGCCGAACCTCGGAAGCAAATTTCTATGTTCTTTTTATTTGTTATGATCGTCTTCCTCGTGATCTATGTACCGCCTCCGCTTCAACCGATAGGTAGGTTTAGGGTTGAGTTCAGGAGCCTTTTAAGTTCCTGTAAAGTGAGCAGCGACGATGTCCTACGTACGACACATTAATCTGATTAATGCTATTTATATTGGAGCTACACACTTGACTTTTAAGGTTCTGTTTGTATATTTGGTTTACAGCTTAAAGCTAGTTTTTTTTACTTAAATAGCTTAAAAGTAGTCTATTTTTATATTTGGTAGAGTCATAGAGGTGTGTAATTTTGCCTTAACTTAAATGTCATTAGTCTAAAGCCAACCCTTAATAAAGTAAAAAAAATCTCTTGTGGCTTTTGAGTTAGTTATATAGAGGCTTATACCTTTTTTAAAAAAATCAGATAAAATGCTACTTATTTATTTAGAATTTAGCCTTTTAGCTTTTATGTTAGAGAAAAAGTTAAAACAAACGTGCCTAAGTCTACTCCACTGATAAGCTTGATCAAGACAATTGCTCGTCGTGGGTACAGTAAAGTGATATAAATCTTGGCCTGCGTTGCACATTCGCTCCATCCAAGAAGATGCATGAACAAACAATTGGCTGACATCAATTTGATTTACCGAGACCAATAAGACTTACGGGAAATACGAGCAGATAAAAAAAGTTAAAGAAAACCCTGTTCTGCCGCTGCGTACGATCGTCACCGGCTTGGTGTACAGCACGCGCGGCTATAGGGCTGGCTATACGAGTGGTTTGTGAGTTAGCTTATGCTCGACTCATTAAAATAACTAATTAGGAAGTCGGCTCTGCTCGGCTCGCGACTCAAAGATTCGAACTTTTCTGTCAGCCCTAGCTGTGGATTAATGCCGAAGAGAAAGAGGATAAAACATGCTTCGCTTGTCAGGAATTCCAACGAAAACGAGCTCCGTTCTCGGCCCGTTGCGTGTGTCCTGGCTCCTGAGTGCAACTGACGAAAACCCCGGCTTTGCTGGCCGTAATGTCATATTCACGAGTACCTAGCGCACGTACGGTCCAGGTAAAATTCAACTCGGTAACCGGTCATTTCGCCCCGACATCGGGGACTGGTGATCTGCAACGTTTGCACGGTGCGGAGGAGAGCGCGGACGAAAACTAGCGGCGCAGAACCGAGCGGCTCTTGGCCGCGCGGCAAGGCCAACCGCGTGCACATGGCAGGCAGCTAGGCCGCTGCGCTCCACACGCCACTTCGCACCGGCGAGACAAGTGGACTAAGCTCCCAAGGGTATTTATCCAACACTAGATTCTTTATATTTATCCTCGACTAGAGTAAATTTCACAAACTATAATTCTTCAATATAAAATATTAAAAAAACTATATATTTTAGTTTCTATTTCACAAAATTACGGGAACTTGTATCATAAAACTATATGTTTTAAAATTGATCGTTTCTTATAACAGGTCTGACAACGTGGACCCACACAGCAGTCTCGCGTACTCTTATTTTCCGTTTCACTCGCATATGAGGTTGCCATATAGGTCCACACTGTTAGACTCGTTAAAAGAAACAGTCAATTCTAAAATATATAGTTTTGTGATGCAAATTCTCATAAAATATGCAATTTTGTGAAACATAAACTAAAACACGTAGTTTTCTGATAGTTTGTGTAAAAAATCTATAACTTTGTGAAATTGAACAAACAGACCATATTGTTTGGATGGAGAGAAAACCTATAACCAACTTTTCAGGAAATTTCCAAACAAACAATTTTAACAAAATCTTTCAATTTATTTTATTTTATTACGTTCAACTCTAGTGATTCCTACGTCCGTCCAGCCCTTCGTGTCCCCTGCCTAACCCATTGGAAGGGTATCCTACGGTCCTACCCTACACTGCGGGCTGCTAGCCCGGCCACTCGGTGGGTGCTGTTGGACTACTAGAAAACTAGACCCATACAAATGCTGCCGGGGTTTAATAGTGAGCCACGGATTAGGATTGGATTCCCCTGCGCAGGTTAATGAAATTGTTTGTGGTGGTCAGTCGGTGGCCGGGCGCGTGCGGCTGAGGATTTCTCGGTGCTTTTGCCGTGAGTTCGGCCGCTTTTCGGCACTTCTTTGGGTGTGCGTGCGTGCCCGGCCGGCCGGGGGCTCGGTTTGGTTGGGGAAGTTAGCCGCCATGCATGGCACGGTTGAATCATCAGTATAGTGTACTAGTAGTGATTTTAAGGCTTTATTTGGTAGAGCTTTAGATATTAACTTCACCTGAGATCTGAAACTTGTAAGCTAAAATAAAGTGAATTAAGTTTATATTTTTAGTTTAAAATGTAAACAAGATGACCCTTCTAAACACTTTTAATGTATCAACAGCTCCAGCTCCACCAGATTCACGGATCTGATGGAGCTAGAGATGTACCAAACACACCCTAAGACACGAGTGATTTGGACTTCGAGCTTGGCTTGAGTCTGGACTCTCGAGATCTAATGGTTTTGTGGGCGGTGATGAAGGCTAAAGCGATCACCTTTTTAGTCTTTTTTTTTTTGCAAGTGTAGGCTTTTTTCGAACGGAATTGTAAATATAGTTTTATCTTATATATGAAAAGTATCTCTTACGCTCTCATACCTACCATGACAGACGAGTGTGGGATGCACGTTCCGTGATCGGAACAGGACTATATTTACAATTCTGCTCAGAAAAGATCACATTAAAGAAAGGTAGAGGAGAGAAAAGGGGCTAAAAAAATTTAGGCTCGCCCTGGCACTTACGGGTGACGACTTGTGGTGCCGTAGTTCGATGGCGGGGATCGCGTGTGTCTAACTAAAATAGCGCTTGCCTGTGCCAGTGAATGCAAATCTGCCGGTGAGTAATGTGCATGCGTGTGGCACATGCGAACTACTGTTATGCAACCAGCACGGAAAGCAACTTACTAGATTTCAACATCGACATTGATCAGTGAATCAACACAGCACGTCACACCACTAAAACTAATGATTAACACTACATAAGAGGGGTGATCCATGCTAGATTTCATCTGTGAGGATAAATATACTTTAAGATCCAAAAGCTAGTACCAAAATACCTAGATTTGATTGATTCTATCCAACCAGAGTGCCCTCATCCTCGCCCATTTCACGCCATGCCAACTTAGCCCTTGCCGCGTTCATCACCCGAGAGCACTCAGTCACATCAAGCAAGATATCGGAAAGAACCCTTTGTTAGACTAGATAGTATTCACCATCGCTATACGAGCTTGAAGACATGGTGTGATTGACAAGTATTTAGATTAGTGCTCTGGGAAAAAACGAAAGAAGTGTTTAGACTGAATGGAGATTAGTTGGGAGTTCAATGCTTTTTAAGAAGTATTTAGACAGAATGGAGATGAGTCTGGAGTTCGATGCTTTTTTGCCCCCCTCCTTACTCATTTTTAGCATATACAATAAAAGACAATGTGGATGTCTATCCTTATTGGTGATAAGTTATTGATAGTATTTGAGCATGTGGTGCTTAAGTTTTAGTTTGTTTTGAATTCTATTTTGAATTTGAAGCAATTTGAGATGTTGTCAGGTCAAGGGCGGCACTATCGGCCATGTAGGAGCAGTAGTGCCGGCCAGGTGGCACAACCGGCCTGGGGTGGCGATAGTGCCTGCCCTGCGGAGCTACTAGCCTTGGGAGTGGTAGTCTTTTTTTTAAAGAGTGGTCTCTCGAGTGTTTCTAGGGCAAGCGGTATTGCCGGCCATCTGAAGCGGTAGCCCAAAGGCGCGGTAGTTATTTTCAAGAGAGGGTCTCTCCGGGGATTTCAGGGTGAGCGGCACTACCGGCTATCTGGGAGTGGTAGTACCGATGGTGCGTTACTATCGGCCACAAGAGGTAGTAATGCTGACTTTCCAACGAGATGTGAATTAAATTTTATTGATTTCATTGCATATGTTTGTAAACAGTGATATGTGATGTGTTTCTTGTTTGTATTGTTTGCAGGACTCTGGGCTAGGTCATGGTGAGGCGAAGGCGAGACCGGGACTAGACTAGGAGAGCTGAGGTCCAGAACGGTCAAGGGACGTCGAAAAATAACTGAGGCCGGGAAGTGGTTGCAACCTAGGAAGACAAGGAACCGAAGCATGGTGCACTGGTGATAAACATGGTGGGCAACAGTATGAACTGGGACTAGGTTCAGGGAGGAGTTTAGGTTCAAAACGGTCAAGGAAGCCGATGCTGCTATGGTGAAGCAGAAAAGGATATGTGGCGCGGCAAGTGACTTGGGCCCGCTTGCAAGCTAGGACAGTTCAGGGGAGTCTGAACGTGTAAGATACTTGACGGCAAGTCATTGGGGCCATGTGGAAAACGACGAAGCATGACGATACTTTGAGGAGAAGGAAGACCGGTCATTAGGGCAAAATGGTCATTATGCCCAATACGGCGTCAGAGCAGTTTGGAAAACCACGACGGTGGCATAAGTGGTTTAGGTCACACCAAAGTGGAGTTGGACGCAAACTCAGACTCGTGGAGCGGATTTGGCGTCAATGTAATGGTCGCTTAGATAAGCGTGTTTGTGTGAGTGAAAAAATCCGTTAAGAGTGTTGGGTTTCGGATTAGCTCATATAAGTATAGATGGTATCCACTTGTAGTGTCCAGGATTAGAGTTATAGTTGCCTCCACTATATAGGAGATGTAGTGGGAGGAGATACTTGAGACCTTAGACTTAGTCACTAAGAGTTTTAAGTTTCCCACAAGATTTTGTGTTTTTGTGTAGTGTGAGTGCTCCTTGAGAGCTTTTCCCTCATGTGAGAGGTTTTGTAAAACTCTCTTCATGATCTGAATGCAAATCATCTCTTTGCTCAAGTTTTTGCCTCAAGTTTTGATCTTCTTCTTGCTTTGCTCTTGATCATTTCTTGTGGTTTCTTTCTTGCTTGATCTCGTGCTGCCAAAGATATATAATTGATAGATGTATCCTTTGTAGATCATCTCATCAATCATCTAGGCAAACTTCTTCTTGATCAACCAAATTTCTTCAAAAAACCGGTTTTTTTAGTTGAGAGTGAAGTTCTTGAGGTAGATCTTGAACCTGTTAGTTTGAGGGATCTTTCTTGAGTGTTCCTACTTGCTGTGACATGTGGGAGACCATCTAAGTTCAACTTGATCATTAAATCCCCACGAGCAACCACAGGGTGAAGATTTGGGTTTTGATCCGATTTTTGTGCACTCTTCCTTGATCTGGAAAAATGTCAGAATTTTGACGTCAATCCTTGCGACTGAAGGTTGTAATAGGTTTCTGACATTCATAGGAAGGTGTTTACAAAGTTTCACAGGGTTTGGTTTAGCCGATCAAAAGTTATACGGATTTTTAATCTTGAACTTGTGCTCATTTTTACTCTTCATGCCCTGTTTGTTGTTCATCCGGCACTATTATCCTGGCACTACCGGCCTCTGTAGCGCGGTAGTACCACTCCTGAGCTGATTTTCAAAAGATATTTCTCTTCTGTTTTTCTGAGGTCTTGGGAAGTTTTGTTGGATTCTTTAAGGAGAAATTGTTGTGTGATCATTCACCCCCTCTAATCGCTATTTCCAATCCTTCATATAACCCTCTGTCACTCAAATTTGTAGAAATAGACCTTTCCCAAAACACGGAAGGAGCATTAAGTAACACATGCCACCTTATGCACTATCAAACCGTATAAGATGTGTGACGCATAGAAACATGCATCAAATTATTTGTTGCGCTCTCATACCGCATCATCAGGTGGCATGCCGTA
Source organism: Otatea glauca (assembly GCA_036346275.1). Lineage (NCBI taxonomy): Eukaryota > Viridiplantae > Streptophyta > Magnoliopsida > Poales > Poaceae > Otatea > Otatea glauca. The sequence continues at coordinate 40,462,565 of CM070725.1, forward strand.
TGCCACAGGCGGTTTGTTTCACGTTTCCCATTTGCACGGACCTAATATGATACATGTTGCCTTCTAAGGCTGTTGTGGTGAGAGAGAGCTATTTATGTAAATTTTAGTAAGAGAAGGCTATTTCCGTTAAAATGAGCGAAGAAAGGGCTAAATCGTGGGCAGGCTTCATTAGTTGGAGACCAGAATACGGCCACACCCGCCTTGAAAATGCAGGGAGAAACCCAGCTGTTAGCTAGCCAAATACTCAACTCGAACTCTTGGCGAAGCTGAAGAGTGAAGCGCATCAGCACGTCAAAGCTTTGCCATGTAACATGTGCATGCGGTCCCTGCTTCGCATTCAGCGTGGAGAATCTTGACCCCGAAGATGCAGGGTACCCCGCCACTGCACAGCACATTCATCACCATGCCAGATTCCTGAGTCCATTGGTTGGAAATATGCCTACTTTTTATGTGGGGTGGGTGCATGTCTTGAACCAATGGATAGAGAAAACACCTGCTGCTGCGGGATTCCTTGCCAGTCAGAACTGCAGCGAATCTGTTGTCTCAAGTCGATCGAACCGCGGGTTATCGATCCGTGTTAGTCCACCTGGTTTTTTCCTTTTCTTCTGAAGTGTTCCGATGGCTAGAACTTGCCCTAAGGTCATTTATGCATACACTTCCTTTGTATAAAAAGACGTGAACATCGGTTTCCTATACGGGTCCGTTTGGTTTGCAGAATTGAATTGGACTTATGGAAATGGAGTCCCAGTTCAATTTCAAGTGGAAATGGGATTAGGCTGCAATTCAAATTCTTTTGTTTGGTTAGCGTGGAAATTACTGAGATGGAAATTGGATCCAAATCAATTCCAATTGGTGTTTGGTTGCACAATTTGAGAAATCTAAACGTCACCGGCATACCTACAACGGTGGAGGTTGGCAGTGGTGGAGGTCAATCGAGCTACATCGGAGACGTGGTAACAAGGGAAGAGGTGGCAGCCGTGGTCTTCGAGGACACAACAGCGGCGGTGGAGAAAGATGGGAGCAGCCTCGTTGGAGGTCGACATGGCCGGCCGCAGTGGAGGGTGACGGGAGCGGACACTGTGGCGGTTGCGGTCGATCGGGCCTTCAAAGGAGGGGAAGGACTCTCGATTTCGCCTGATTCAGCTGGGTATAGCTCTTAATGGTGGGAGACCCTTTTTATGAAACGTACTTATGTGTTTTTTTCTTTACGGTTGCGTAAATATTAAAACATAAATAAATAATAGATGATAATTACTTATCTTTTCATTTGCTTAAAGATTTGTGCATCATGTGTTAGGAAAGAAAATACTAAAGCGCTGCTTAGACACCGATTTATGTTTGAGTTCAGATGGAATTGGGGCTTAAATTCAATTCCAATTCCATAGACATCCAGACAGCCAATATTCAATAGATCTAGTTCCAAGCCCAATTCCGCAAACCAAACGGGGTGTCTAAGAAGATACATAGAGCATCCTCCTCCTCCGTCTTTAGCTTGGTTTGGACCGCATAGCTAGACACCGGATTGCTTGTATGTTACGGCTGGCACATACATCCCATATTAATCGTTAAACGGAAAGTACTGCTATAGGACACCCCTAACGATAAATCAACTTCTGATTACAACAACCAATGCATGCTATTTCTACTTTTCTAGACTTTGCTGAAGAAAGAACCTGATCCAACATATTAGTTGACAATATATATCGTTGACGAACTTCTTGCACCGGAAATGAGAGAGAACAAAGTAGGAAAGGGAACGTGACTCTGAAAGTGGTGACAAAGTTTGGCGCCTCGATCGGCCCCCTCCTGCAGTCCTGCCAACAAGACAGAAAAACAAAGGGCGCAACGCATGTATACCACGGCTAAGTTCAACCGGATTATGAATCCCTTTATTGTTCCGGTGCTGCCTGGCATAAGGAAAGAAATCAACTTTGGTACCCATGGGATGAACCAACGAAATATCTTGGAGCCATGCAAGGATACGAGGCGCACGCCGCTCACCTACGAGACTTTCTATTAATTTTAAAGTGTACTTAAATTTACCTATTATCTCAATGTAAATTTTAGTACCTTCTAAGACCATGTACAATAAAGTCACATCAGTTTACTCTTGGCTTATACGCAACACAACTTTGTCTTATATGAAAGAGTGAGAAAAGGAATGAGAGAAGAGAGTCAACTCTTAAGAAAGAGCCAACATGGCACGGGAAATAATATAGATTAGTTATGTAGAAGAGAGAAGGGATGGTTATTGTATAGTATCTAGAGATAACCTTTAGAGATGGTTATTGTACAAGTTGACTCTATTGTTTACTCTAAATAATATAGATGAGAGATGGAATAAGCAGTGAACTTTGTTAATGTACTTGATCTGGAAATAGTAAAAAGTCTCACCAAGAATTGTCTGACAGTGGTATGTCACTGTTTTGGGTCTTTTAGATGCAGGGGGCGCATGCCCCAAAATAGTCAAGGTTACCGTGTTAACTAAAGTCACCCTACTTTTTTTTTCCTTGGTTAATGCTACAGATGACATGTAAAATGTCAACAAAGAAATAAGATCTGTGGACAGTATTGTTTGTATCTGAAGTTTGAACAGATGGAATACATGCAGAAAACAAGTAATACGACCTTTGATCAACTGGAATACAACTGTGAACATAGACATGCACACCGTGCGACGCTGTTAAATTGGCTGAAATTGAACGTTTTCGGGAAAGTAAGCAAGAAACAGCAAGATTTGCGAGCTTCGGAGGAAAAAATCAGCAAAAATTGTGGCGTCGAAGAGCGCAACTGAGAACTCCAATCGTAGCGCCAGAACTACCGTAGCTACGTGGAGGAAAACGGTGGAGCCATGTTGGCTTTTGAGGCGCCACGTCATGCGGGAGCTTGGCTGCGCGCGTGTATATATACTCACCTTGCACTACTACTCTTGGCACAAATTCCGCGCCTCTTCCAGCGCCACTTCCATACTGGCTCCTCATCACCGGCAAGAAGAGCGCTAGCTAGAACCGAGCACCTCTCCGGCAACATGGCCGCTTCTGTAGAGCCACGGCAGTTCGGCCGCCTAGAGCCGGGCTCCGCGCCGGTGCGCGTCACCGCGAACGGCACCAAGGCGTACCCTCCCGCGAGCGGCATCCGGCGCCGCGCCGACTCGCCCGTGCGCGGGTGCGGCTTCCCTCCCCTGATATCGCTGCCACGCAAGGCGCGTGCCGACGAGGACGCGTCGGACGACGAGGACGATGAGCAGGAGGACTGGCGTGAACTCTACGGATCGCACCTGGAGCTCGAGGTGGAGCCGGCGGTGCGCGACCCGCGCGACGAGGGCACCGCGGACGCGTGGATCGAGCGCAACCCGTCGCTCATCCGGCTCACGGGGAAGCACCCGCTCAACTGCGAGCCGCCGCTGGCGCGGCTCATGCACCACGGCTTCATCACCCCGGCGCCACTGCACTACGTGCGCAACCACGGCCCCGTCCCGCGGGGGGACTGGTCAAAGTGGACCGTCGAGGTGACGGGCCTCGTCAAGCGGCCCACCCGGCTCACCATGGACGAGCTGGTCAACGACTTCCACGCCGTGGAGGTCCCCGTCACGATCGCCTGCGCCGGCAACCGGCGCAAGGAGCAGAACCTGGTGCGGAAGACGGTGGGGTTCAATTGGGGCCCCGCCGGCGTGTCCACGTCGGTGTGGTGCGGCGTGCGCCTCTGCGACGTGCTGCGCCGGTGCGGCATCATGCCCCACAAGGGGGGCGCGCTCAACGTATGCTTCGAGGGTGCCGAGGACCTCCCCGGCGGCGGGGGCTCCAAGTACGGCACCAGCATCACGCGCGAGTGGGCCTTGGACCCGTCGCGGGACATCATGCTCGCGTACATGCAGAACGGCGAGCCGCTGCTGCCGGACCACGGCTTCCCCGTGCGCGTCATCATCCCGGGTTGCATCGGCGGCCGCATGGTCAAGTGGGTCAAGCGCATCATCGTCACCACCGCCGAGTCGGACAACTACTACCATTACCGGGACAACCGCGTCCTGCCGTCCCATGTCGACGCCGAGCTCGCCAACGCAGAAGGTAAATTAATTAACCAACCAAACTGTATCTGTGAATTACCACGCCGTGTTCCATCGTTTTGATACGTGGCGAAATGGAACGTCGACTGAATTAATCGAACAAATGTGCTGGCCGGGTTGTGCAAATGTGCAGCGTGGTGGTACAAGCCGGAGTACATCATCAACGAGCTGAACATAAACTCGGTGATCACGACGCCGGGGCACGACGAGATCCTGCCCATCAACGCCATCACGACGCAGCGCGTCTACACCATGAGGGGATACGCCTACTCCGGTGAGTCCATATATACCTTCAGCCCTGACTTGCCTTACTTACCTCCGGCTGTGAATTTCATACAGCTAGCTGGTAGCATGAAAAGGGAAACTTGCGACTGTAGGGATGACGGCGTTTAGACTTCGTTTTGCATGCGTGTCAACATTACGTACGTTAGTCTTCGTCTAAAAAAACATTATATTAGTCTGAAAAACCTTTAATGTTACGTACGTGCCTTGAAAAATCTACGGTGCTTTTGCCTTTTAAAAGACACAACCTGTACCGTCAATACCATTTGAGAAACTAATGCCAACAATCTAACCCAACAATTATCTTGTGCATTCTCTCTATCGTAGTCCTGCTTAATTAACAAGTTCACCTTAATTTTTTTTTAAAAATACTCTCTCCGTCCAAATTTATAGAATATATTTTCTCTTGGTACATAGACTAAAATGATATTAAAAATGACTAGACTACATCTAATTATTATCTTTAAGCGCTATATTCAGTGCATATAAGTAAAGAATATTAATTAAATATAGATATTATTAGGGTTATAAAAGAAGTATCACACTAATTTTTGAGTTAGAACATAAAATATACTCTATATTTATGGACAAAACCATTCGGAAAATGACTCCTACACATGGATGGAAAGAGGCAGTAATATCTTAGGCTTGCTAGGTCATTTGACCAAATAAGTAAGAGAACTGAAGTTACGAAGGAAATCTAGCTGGTGGTATCACGAAGGGCCATTTACAAAGAGGACCATTTTTCAAACCCATTTATTTTTTGAATGAGTAAATTTCATAAAACTACATGTTTTATTTACAAACTATCAGAAAAATACATGTGTTAGCTTATATTTCAAAAAACTATAAATTTTAGAAGAACTTATATTCAAAACTACAGGTTTTAGAATTGATCGTTTCTTGTGCCAGCTGATCACATGCCCTTATTTCACATTTCACTCGCACGTGAGGTACATGTGGGCTCATACCGTTAGACCTGTAACAAAAAACAATCAAATAAAAATACGTAGTTTTCTGATTCAAATTCTCCCAAAATCTATAGTTTTGTAAACTAGAAGATAAAACCTGTAGTTTTCTAATAGTTTGTAAAAGAAACATGTAGTTTTGTGGATACTTGGGACGTTAACACATCTCCTTTTGCTAACACCGCACAATTGACTATTAAGAAAATAAAGTAAGGACTTATGTAGAACACCCAGATGAAAAGACCAAGCATATAGCAGCCGATCAGGATTATATTTCTCTAGCGTGGAACCATTGACTAGCTGTATGTGCGCTATGCAGTGACAAACTAGAAAACATTTCAAAGAGGTAGTACATTTCACGCGTACAACTCTACAGTCTTATGCAATGGTTTCATAGCGTCATAAATGCAACACATATATTTGAAATTTGTTAAAGATACAATAAAAATAATTCCGAGATCTTACAAATAATAAACCACCGAAATAGAAACCAATTCAATTAACAAAGTTTCAGAGCGCCGATGTATACTCAGTACCCCTCGATCCGCCCATAACGTCACCGTAGTAGCTCGGAAACCGGGTGCGTGATACTATGTGTAGTTTGCTATACCATTTGTGTGCTTTTCTGCTAGGGAGAGCATACAGTTGACAACCGCGGAGTTGGCACTTCGTGGCACCCAAGAGCTGCTTGGTAGAGTGTACAACCAAAACGTTGCCTTTGGGACAGTCAGAAGCTATACCACTGTTGTTTGTCGAGGAGGAAGGAAATGCCCCACACTAGTCGCTCTATTCTTGTCGGGGCCTGTGGCAAGCTTGCTAGGTTGTACCTGGTGCCGGCTTGGAGAAGAGAACAAACATAGGGCAAAACCCATTCGTGGTCGAAAAGAGCCGCAATTCGTGTGGCCAATCGCAGCTACAAGAAAGATCTTTCTTCTATGCCTGCTCCTGCCTTGTTTCACACATAATTCGTTAACTAGTGTTAGTGGGTAATTAAGGAGTTGTTAAGGAGATATTATGTCATGCATGTTAATCTTCTATAAGTAGCATATCCCATGAATGAATAAAATAAGTCATTTTGAGTGAATCCATCTACTTCCTCTTGTATGTGTCTATATGAGAGAGATACCCAACAAGAGAAGGGGAAGAAATCAGTAAGTGATTTCCAAAGTGATAAGAAGAGTTTGAGTGATTCAATCCCAACATTTGGGTATCATATATACTCCTGGGTGTACGTACTCCCACCTCCAGTATATTGTTTAAATGATATTGTTATACCTCTTTATCCTTTTGAGTATGCTCTAATACTAATTATAAGATACCCCAAAGTGAGTTCCATGAAATATTTCATTAAAGTCCACCCTTTATAGCATAATTTGTTTATATATTCATTTTACATATGGAAAAGGGCCGGGTATGTAGAAAAAAAATAAGGGCTCAGATGAAATTTTTTCAACCATGTCGCATTGGAGTATCTTAGAATTATTATTGAAGTATATCGAAAGTGATAAAGAAGTATAAAGCGCTCATTTAAGTGGTATATTAGAGGTGGGAGTATGTACTCCTGGGAGTACAGAAAAGGCTTCATATACATACACACACACACTCACACACACATATATATATATATAGTATAATTATTTCCATGCCTGGGCTCCATGATATAAAATGGGTATATTCTCCTATGTATACGTTCAATCCTTTAAAAATTTTAGGATGTCGAGTTTAACTAGTTTACTAACTAGTTCAAACAAGTTTGAACTAAAATTTAAAGTAGAGTTTCCTTTTCTGATGATAGTTTGTTTGTAGGTATGTGCTGATTATATATATAAATCAGCAAAGCATGCAATCTAAATTCGTTTAAAATCTTTGAATTTGAATATATTTTTTCAAAGGTATATGTTTCATTTGAATTGTTATAAATGGATATATACCCTAAAACTAATTTTTGAAAAATATACCCAAATTCGGCTTGAATCCGTGCATTTGAAATCATGTAGCCTAGGCTCCATGGTGCCCCATTTTAGCATCATATATATATATATATATATATATATATATATATATATATATATATATATATATATATATATATATATATATATATATATATATATATATATAAGACTATCTATGTGATATGTATTTTTTTAAAGGTGGTATGTATATTTTTTAGACATACTTCTTTTTATATGCGTATATGAAGATATTTACAAAATACACTAAAAATTATGGACTCCCTTGCAATTTTTTCATGTGGTTAATATTGGAGTATCTTATAATTAGTGTATGAGTGTACCCAAAATGATAAAGAGTATTTCAAGTTTGTTTAGGCGGTATTTCAGAGGTAGTAGTAACTACTCCCGGGAGTAGAATGTATATATATATATATATATATAAGCCTTTTTCCATATTCCTGGGAGTACATACTCCCACTACCAATATGCTACTTAAACGAACGTGTTACACTTCTTTATCGCTTACAATATACTTAAATACTAATTCTAAAATACTCTAATGCGACATAGTTGAAAACATTTCATTGTAGCTCTTCTTTTTTTTCAATATATCCCTTTTTCATATGTAAAAAGAGCAAATACATAAATTATGCTATAAAAAGTGGGCTTTGATGAAATTTTTCACGGAACTCACTTTAAAGTATCTCACAATCATTATTAGAGTATACTCAAAAGGATAAAGAGATATAACTTGCTTGTTTAAGCGGTATATGAAAAGTTAGAGTACATACTCCTAGGAGTATGTAATACATATACATATATATGTATATACGTATATATAACTTGTTTGTTTAAGCGGTATATGAGAAGGGGGAGTATGTCCACCTAGGAGTATATAATACACATGTACATACGTGTGTGTATATATGTGTATGTAGGTGCATATACGTATGTATAAATATCTATATACACACACTCAAGTGCAATCGATATAGCTAGGCAAACACAATAGAGTGCATAATAATAGGATTATACAGACCATAGATAACATAAATAAATACAACCTGGAGTCTAATTTAACCTCCATGGCTTCTCCACATGGTTGGAGTGGGCTGTTGTTGGGTTGACTGTGTTGGAGAGTTGTTGCTAGAGTATCGGAGAAGTATTGGTTTGTCTTTCTGTTTTGTTAAATAAAAAAAGCTCGATACTCCTTCGATACATATTGAAGAAGTATCGCTATCAGATACAATATCCCATACTGGTATGTGACTCGGAGGAGTTTCGGTGCTTCCTAGGTGCTAATCGAACTGTACTATCTTCAACTTCATTTGACAAACAAAAAACGTTAGCAGCAAGCATGTATGATTCATCCCGTGTCACTAACATCGTCATCCCTCAGCGAAGTTGGCGAGGTAATTGGAATACAAGTATGTATCAACTGAAGATGTCTGTTTGTTTGGGCTTTTTCTTTAGATTAAAAGTTAAAGTTTAAACGGATGAGTGACTTTTTAACAATTTTTTTAGGAGCTATAAGGCTTCGTATAATTAAAAGCCAAAAGTCACCGGAGATATGTTATTTTTATACTTTTTGAGTGTTGGTTTTAGACAATGCCATTGAAGTTAAGGTAAAACCAATCACCTTGTTACGTGTAAGAGCGAACTAGTTTTAAACTAAAAAAACTAAGCCTAAACAACATGTCCTGAATATTCTGGTGTCCACAGAACCGTGTCGAATCCGAATACGTGCATGCAGAAACCGTCGCATGCTAACAGACATTACAAAATCATGCTAGTACACGGTAACCTGACGGCTCTTCTCTGCCGTGTTTTTGGTAGGCGGCGGCAAGAAGGTGACGAGAGTGGAGCTGACGCTGGACGGCGGCGAGACATGGCTGGTGTGCGCGCTCGACCACCCGGAGAAGCCCAACAAGTACGGCAGGTACTGGTGCTGGTGCTTCTGGTCCGTCGAGGTCGAGGTCCTCGACCTCCTCGGCGCCAAGGAGGTCGCCGTCCGCGCCTGGGACCAGTCGCTCAACACCCAGCCCGAGAATCTCATCTGGAACCTCATGGTACGCACGCATATATGGCACCTTCATCGATCTCTATAACACCTATAAGAATGGCGTGTCATTGACTTGGCAGACTTAATTACGTGATTCTGATGCATGGATGGTTTTGCATGGCAGGGGATGATGAACAACTGCTGGTTCAAGGTGAAGGTGAACGTGTGCCGGCCGCACAAGGGGGAGATCGGGTTGGTGTTCGAGCACCCGACGCAGCCGGGAAACCAGACGGGCGGGTGGATGGCGCGGCAGAAGCACCTGGAGACGGCGGAGGCCGCCGCGCCGGGGCTCAAGCGGAGCACGTCCACGCCCTTCATGAACACCACGGACGGCAAGCAGTTCACCATGTCCGAGGTGCGCAAGCACGCGTCGCAGGACTCGGCGTGGATCGTCGTCCACGGCCACGTCTACGACTGCACCAAGTTCCTCAAGGATCACCCGGGTGGCGCCGACAGCATCCTCATCAACGCCGGCACCGACTGCACCGAGGAGTTCGACGCCATCCACTCCGACAAGGCCAAGGCGCTCCTTGACACCTACCGCATCGGCGAGCTCATCCCCACCGGCACCGGCTACAGCTCCGACAACTCCGTCCACGGGGGGTCCAACCTCTCCCACCTCGCCCCCATCCGCGAGGCCATCAAGGCCCCCGCCCCCGTCGCGCTCTCCAGCCCGCGCGAGAAGGTCCCATGCCGCCTCGTCGACAAGAAGGAGCTCTCCCGTGACGTCCGCCTATTCCGCTTCGTGCTGCCGTCCTCTGACCAGGTGCTCGGCCTCCCGGTCGGAAAGCACATCTTCGTGTGCGCCAACATCGACGGGAAGCTGTGCATGCGGGCGTACACGCCGACGAGCATGGTCGACGAGATCGGCCAATTCGAGCTCCTCGTCAAGGTGTACTTCAAGAACGAGCACCCCAGGTTCCCGAACGGCGGCCTCATGACCCAGTACCTGGAATCGCTCCCGATAGGCTCCTACGTCGACGTCAAAGGGCCCCTCGGGCACGTCGAGTACACCGGCCGCGGCAACTTCGTGATCAAAGGCAAACCGCGGCACGCGCGTCGGCTGGCGATGATAGCCGGCGGGAGCGGGATCACGCCGATGTACCAGGTGATCCAGGCGGTGCTGCGCGACCAGCCGGACGACGAGACGGAGATGCACCTCGTGTACGCGAACCGGACGGAGGACGACATCCTCCTGCGCGACGAGCTCGACCGGTGGGCGGCCGAGTACCCGGACAGGCTCAAGGTGTGGTACGTCATCGACCAGGTGAAGCGGCCGGAGGAAGGGTGGAACTACAGCGTAGGGTTCGTGACGAAGGACATCCTGCGGGAGCACGTGCCGGAGGGCGGCGACGACACGCTCGCGCTCGCCTGCGGGCCGCCGCCGATGATCAAGTTCGCCATCTCGCCCAACCTGGAGAAGATGAAGTATGACATGGCCAATTCTTTCATCGTGTTCTAAATTCCGTAGCAGCCGGCCTATTATTTCGCATCGATCGATCGGATGTATGTAGATATGTGTCCACCGAATTAGACAGACCATGCATGCATGGGAAGGATTATGTTGTACACTTGTACTCTTGCTCTCCTAGAGTACATAGGCCATGCTATTTTGCCCTCTCAGAATGTGAAGTTTATGCAGTTCTGAGCAGTCTGTAATTTACGAGAATCGCTGAGCAAAAAAACGTGGACCGAGCAGATACAGCGCCAGAGAACGACGGCGGAGGACAAGAAGACGATTGCGCGTCGGACGGCGAAAACCAGGATGGAGCAAACGTGGACTGAGTAGGGAACGCATCAGGGAACGAACACGGAGGAAGAGATGGTGAAGCAACCGGCTGCTTCCCAGATAATATCGATCGACGACGCGCCTGTAGAGAAGAGTCAGAATCCATAGAACAAATTGGGGAAAAAGGAAATAGTGCCTTCAAACGCACGAACGGAGCCGCAGCTCACAGGCCAATTTGAGGAAAAAGCAAACAGCACAGGTAAAAAGCAAATCGCGTCTCCAAAACCAAAAACGGCCGAAACGGCGCAGCAGAAGGCCATGGCGATGGAGCCGAGGCGCAAACGGGGAGACGGCGAGGCAGACGGTAGCGGGACGGAAAGGCGGACGAGAAGAACCGAGGCGCTGGCCACACGAACGGATGGATGCAGACGCACGCGAGAACGGACGGGTAACAACGCACGGGACGGCGGCGCTATTACGGGAAATCGCAGGTGTTTTCTGAAAAGGGCGCGACGTGGCATGGCTCTCCTTCCGGGAATCCTTCAAGCTTTAGGAATTAGGAAAGGTATAATTCCTTCCTGTATACGAGTATGTAATTAATTAATTAATTAATTATTGTTGTTGTTAGCCTTGAGACGGAAGGACCTAATTATGTATTGTTAATTGTTTGAACAGAGAGAAAAACAACGTGTTCTTGGTTGTGTACTTGTATACAGCGCTCTGAAATAACTGGTTCTGAAAGGTTTGAAACCTTCAACTCAAGTGCCTAGAAGCCCTGTTTAGTTGGTCTTGAGCTCGTAGCCCAGCTTATTTGGTGTGGAGCTTCAGCTCGAATGGGAAAAAAACTAAGGCTCAAATAAACGGATGACACTTTAACGGATTTTTAGAAAAGCCTAAGCTACCTAACAACTATAAATAAATCAAAGGGAGTGTCTAGCCTTCATCCGAATGTTTTGTTTCTTATAAACATCTAAATTTTAGACCTTTAGATCAAAGTATCAAAACCCTAAATTCAAAAGCCAACGTAAGGGTACTTTTTAGGCTTTTGTGGGTTGAATTTGGGTGGTTGCCACCAAAGTTGTTACGAAATTATCCACCTATGACATCGTATATCACCAAAGTGCTAGCTCCTCCTTCCCTCTGACCTTTGTGCCCTCGACCTCCTCCGCCGATGACCCCATTCACGATGGATCATCTCCATATCGGCAACGGTGAGGCCGATAACAGCACATCGACAGGGGTAGCTCACAGATGAGGACAACGGTAGCCTAGCGGAAGGGGAGGCCTAACAGCAGCCGACTAGGTGTAGATGATGATAGATGATCTTTTTTTCACTTTTTCTTTCTTTTGAATTATGATTATGAATAGGAGATCTTATTTTTTGCGATTATCACTAAGAGATGTTAATTACTTTGCGAACGATTTTGTTCATATTTTCGCGGATGCATGTTTCCATTATGAAAATTGATGTACATGTCTTTCCAATACAAACCATCGTGGAAATGTCTGCAGGATTAGATCACTTTTTTCTTCTGAGATGCTCCTAAAAACATTGCTAATGGATGCCTTCAAGGCAAGCATCGCACACGGAGTCGTCATATTACAGTGAGCTTTCGTCCTAATCTGCCTAAAAGCCAGGTCCAGGCGTGCGCCGCGGCTTCTCGGCCGTCACGACTCACGAAAGAAACCAAGTTTGAGCTAAGTAGTAGGAGCGGCTTGCGAGCTTGACCTTCTCTCCACATGGCTCAGCAGTCTATGAGGCTGTTTAGTTCATAAGCAAATCTTGTCACATATAAGTCAAGTTTGGCTGAGTTATAGGTCCGTTTAGTTCATAGCTATATTTATAACAAAATTTCTTTTCTAAACTAAAAAAGTGTGATAGATTTTTCTCTTAGCTAAAGTGTGACTTTAATTTTAATGATAGTATACCAACAAAACAGGCCCTATATCGCAAAAAACCCCGTACGTCGCCTACGTGCAGGAACCACGAATTTTTATTTTAAATAATATAATTTTTTATTTAAATTGCAAAAATATACGTTCATCTCAAAAAATTACAAAAATATACTTTTATCGCCCGTATATGGGGCAATCGCCCATATACGGGCGATCGGTGCCGCTTTGAACGCGCGATATTTCCTCTGTCTGCAGTTAGTTCCTAAAAAAAATCATAACTTTTTCATATGATGTCAGATGGAGATGAACTTTATATGTTTTCAATTTGAATCCATTTAGATGGTAAAAAATGGGATAGAATGTTCATATCTAAAAAACTTCTATCCTGTTTTTGGCTATCTAAATGGATTTAAATGAAAAAAATTTGTATACAAAAGTTGTAGATCCCGTCGAGAGCTACAATTTTCATATAAAGTTTATCTCCATCCGACGTCATATGAAAAAGTTATGATTTTCTTTAGGAACTGATCGTAGACAGAGAAAATATCGCCCCATGTACGGACGACAAAAGTATATTTTTGTAATTTTTTTATATCGACGTATATTTTTGCAATTTGAATAAAAAATTGTGTTATTTAAAATAAAAATTCCAGGAACCACTGCTACACTTATTCGGGTATTGTGTACGCTGACAATTGCATAAGCAGAAAGAGCGATATTTAATGTCCTTTAGCACCTCAAGGCAATGATACGAATATTTTGTACCTGCCACTATTTGCATGATTACAGGTCTTCCGAGTAATAGAAAGGAAACATCAATTCAGCAGTGTACATGAAAACAATGTTATCCCACGCAGGGTTTGAAATATCGACGATTATCGAGCGAAAATTGGGAAAATCGGTCCGATCCGGCTTTATAAATCGGTCAACAAACCGGTTGAATTCAAATTCAAATTCACAAAATTTGAAAAATTCACAAAAAGTTATCCTAAAATTATTACTAATATCTTTGTGACCTTTAACATCGAAATTAGATGAAAAAATGAATTTATGAGACGTTTGTGAGGAAAATCGAAATTAGAAAATTGAAAAGTGAAAAACAATACAAAAACAGTAAAGACTCAATTCAAATATCATTTGGTATGCTCCTGAAATGAATGTAACTGAAATGTGGACTTATCGATTGATGCGTGTATGTATTGAAATGAAATATTATTTGATGACAACTTGACATTTTACTTCTACATACTTATTTTACAACTTCACATTGTTCAAAATATAGCAAAAGTCATACTGAAATTTTCCCAAAATTATTCATATTTTTCCATAGTTGTGCTATTGTTGCAAAATATGTACTTTGCAATTTGACATGATCTTCACATATAGGAATAATCATGCAAGAATTTTGTCGATCATATTTTTCTATAATCTTTTATGCATCCCCAATATTTTTATAATTTTTTTAACCTTTTTAGGCCTTCAACTAATTTTTCATATTTTTCTTAAATTTCCCTCTCTTTTTTCCCTCCGTTTTCCGATCTCTTCGATTTTCTCCAAAACCAACCAATAAACGGTCCATTTCGTCTGATTTTCATTGATTTTCAATTTGAATTCGATTTTGAATTCAAATTCACAAACCACCCTATTTCCCACGATTTTCGGTATCGGCGCGCTCACAATTTTCCACCCTGATTCGGTTTTGCTAACCCTGATCCCACCCATAACCATGCTTATCTAAGCAGCAGGAATGTGTATTGTAAGAACACGAAGATCGAACATAATACAACCCACAAGTAACGTCAGCAAAAAGGAATTAATAGTCATCAGAAAGATGAATCTATCGCCATACAAAAAGCAGTAATACAATTCGGCTCCAATTAAGGCAAATAAAAAATAAATAAAACTCAATCCTGTTAGCACCAAAAGACGAACTGCGGAGGAACAAAAAAAAAATCAAAACTACGAGAACACTCCAACTAATCTCTAATTGACGATTAAGTATGGTACATAACAGGCGTCAGTTAAAGTTACCAAAATCCAGTGAGACATAACATTTGTAGTCTGTAATCACTTGGAAGCCCATATACAAAAAAATGCCACCGCTTGTTTTGCGAACATGGGGGAGCATTACTTTCAGGTCCTCGAGAACACCACTGATCAACAGAGAACTCACTCCCTCTTTTGGGGTTTCTGAATCTTAACATACGGCAAGAAACCAAAAAGGAGGGTAATGCGGGGCTTCCACCCACGCTGCTGCGCCCGGCAAAACATTAAGAACGTGTTTGCAAAGTACGAGTTAAAACCCATAAGCACATGCCACCATGCGTGCCCCTGCGGGTTGATGTACCAATGTGAGAGCTTCTTACAGAAGATGCGATCAAATAGCCAGCAGAGAGTCCCCAGGCATATAGTAAGAACCCACAGCTTTGCGAGCCGCTTGGCAGCCAAGTCTTTAGTCTGTATGTAGTACTTGTACATCCGTGGAATGCAGAGGAGGCAGAGGCCAATGTAATGCAACTTGAATACTACTTGGAATCGCACCAGGAAATGGACTACAGCAAATGCAGCACCGTATAGGAAAAGGAATGTAGGCATGGTACTCCTGTAATGCCAGTCTGGTGAATAAAGTACATACAGATATAGGAGGATCTCCCACACCATTGGAGTCTCGTCACTCTGCTGTAGGCTGGAAAACAAAACATGACGAAAACAAATTAATATATTGAGCATAGTAAAGCAAACATGTTGCAATTAGCAGATGAGTACAATGAGATAACCCAATAAGTCAAAAGGCTATAGCATGTTGGAGGTGTAATTGCTAGGAGACAGTCAAAGAGATAGGAAGCTTCAGACAGAAGCTAAGAACATGCTAAGATTGATAGTACACCAAGAAATGCCTGTGAATAATACAACCCTTTACTAGAGATTGAGAGATAGAGGAAGAATTTTAGCCTGCAGTCTAGTCCTAGTTACGGGCAAGCACCCACCAGGGTTAACAAAACCGTCGCGGTTTTCGACCGTACCGCACCGGCTCGAGATTAAAAACTGCTCGGTAAACCGGTCTAATTTTAAAAAAAAAAATTGAAAAAACTGAAAAATTTTATGCATTGAAAACCGTTCAAAAACAACGGTTTTCGCAAAAAACCGCTCGGGAACCGTTTTTTTAGGAACATTCAATTGGTCGGTGGGTTTTACGCGAAAAACGAAAACCAAACGTTTTTCGATTTTTAAAAAAAATTCAAAATTTTTTTTATTTCTTAACCCTTCTGTTTCTGACGGTTTTCAAGCGGTTTTTCGAGCGGTTTTTGCAGTTTTCACGTTTTCGGTTTTTTGCGGTTTTTCGAGATTTCGGTTTTGTGAACCCTGGCACCCACTCTACATAGGTTGTGAAGTATCAATCACAATGGCAAAATAACTACTGATATGTTGATATAATGTACATATCATTTAAAAGAATTAACATGCAATGCAATTCAGTTGATAAGACGGCAATTGGCGGTGGCATCAATGATTACCAAACTAAGTTACTTCATTCCGAGTGTAAGTACTAATCGAATCTGTCACAATAGTTAGCTAGGGTATCCTATGTCCAAGGTTCTTAGTGCAAAAGTTGAGCAACAACAAAGTCAGATAACCAGAGAGAAGAAAAAGGTCCTTCATCAAATGAGCATTGCGGAATGCTGAATTTTAATCATTAAATATAAGAAAAACATTTGCAACAGACAAAATTTTGGCGATGACCATCAGAATTCAGAACAGCTGCATGTGGTGGCCCATCAGCCAGTGCATCAGTATAACCATACATCCCTATTTAGAATCCAAAATATTCGAAATAAAACCCTGACAGCGAAAAAACATTCTGGCATTCTGAGTGCACGTACATGCACGCATGTGTGTTGATGGGGCAAAGGGAATCAGAATTCAGAACAGCTGCCAGTGGTGGCCAATTAGCCAGTGCATCGTACAACCATACATCCCAATTTAGAATCCAAAATATTCGAAATAAAACCCTGACAGCAACGAAACATACTGGCAGTGTACACATGCATGCACGCATGTGTGTTTGATAGGGTCGTGAACTTTAACCAAGTAGATAGATCATTAAAAAAAACTCACAGCAAATCATCCAGAGAGCTGTGAAAGCAAAAATAAACAGGACAGCACAACAAAAGAAAAAAAAGTATAATGAAAGAATTTTACAACTAAACAAAAGATCAACGCTAATTAGATAACATTTCAGCCACCATAATTAGGGTTCTCAGCTATACTTTTGGTACAACCATTTTAAACTGATTTCCAAATCAATACACACCACACTTACCGAAACTTGGTTATCAACTTATAAAGTTCAAATAATACAAGGTGATCATCTTGCATCTGCAAAATACTGTTACTTTGTAACTTCCCAAAGCCAGTCAATAATTTTCAAAACTAGGAATAGAATGTGCATTTCAGGGTTTAACTCTCAAGGCAGTAAGGCCACTTCAAAAACTAAAAGTGGTGCTAACAGAATCACAATATAAGTAGAAAAAGAAATGCATTGTACACTCGTACTAGTTTAGACTCCATATAAGCTGGATTGTCACCTATCTAGAAAAGAAACTGCTCACTATGTTTTCACAATATTGGCCTACAGCCCACCATGCGCACAGACCAAGGAAGCACTAAATCTAAGTAATGATTAATGACCATACATACCCTTATCCAATGACAAATTACAACCACATAACCTCTTCCAAAGCATTTAAGTAGGGGTAGAGTGGAACATTGTAATAACTAAAATCTTGATATGGACAAATATTTTGAAACGAAGACTCCCAAGGCTATGGACAAACATGGTGAAAAGGAGGAAGTATATGGAAAAATAATTCTCTACAATGGTTTACATAACAATACATTGGAAATTATCAAGCCAATGTCCAGGTCTTGAGTATGGAGAAGCACTGACAAGTAACAATATAAACACTAAGGAATCTTGGATGTGTTTTTTTCTATATAAAAACAGAGAAGTAACCAAAACGAGGCTACCACAGTTAGAGTAATGTTGCTACCTGTTTGCACCAAAATTCGGCAAGGTATGGCCAAATTGTCAGGTTAAGGATAAAGAGATGTTTTGGCCGATATTGGATAAGGAAAAGAGAATTTAAATATGGATTATGAACGATATTGATCTAAACATGGGATCTGTCCAAGTAGAGGCCGAAACGGGTCATGGTGGACGTGTCGGAGATGGACACGATCAGCCGATGTGCTATAAAAGATAGTCAAGGGCGAGCGAGGAAAACAACATAATCAAATCAATCAACTCGCATTACTTTTACTTTTCTGTCAATTAGGAGTAGCCTTGTAAGTTAGATCCTTTTGTAATCTGATTCCGATCAATAAAGTTGTGCATCGCCGATTATTGATCTTTGTCAATTACGCCAATCAGGTTTGATTTTCTCCGATCTTGTTGCGCATCACCTTTTTCGGGAAGATCTACCTCTCATCATCTGATTAGTCCTAATCGGCTAATTAGACTTATCGTTACCTTAGATTTGATCGGCCTTTTTGGCTATTTAGATCTCTACCGATTATCTCCCTAAATTGGCTCTAAGCGTATTTTCTATCTTACCTATTGCAGGATTAAATCAGTTGGCACATCTCGAACCACAAAACCCGATGTTCGTCATGTGTGTTGTAGTCGATATACCTTTCTTCACGTTTTTGGCGCCAACACCTTTGGCACGACCGATGGGACACGATGTCTTCATCAGGGAAGTCAATTTCGTCGTTCGATCTCAACACTGAAGCCATAATCGTCCCTACTCTGGACGATTTAACGCCAAAACAACGCAAAGAGATTGAAGATCGGAAAACAACACTTCAAGAGATGATGTTGGGCTGTTATCAGAAAACCCGACGCGGCATCACTCAGAAGGTTGCATTGCCAACGGTTAATGCCCTCAGCGACGTAGGGATCACTGAAACCTCGGTAAGTCAATACATGCCCGCGCAAGCTGAATTATCAGCTATGATTAATCAATATGTGCACCATGCCTTGATTAACCAATCATCGGCTTTAGTTACAACTCTTAAGCCGATGATAGCCAATAGCGTGAAAACCATAGCTCAAGAGTTGGCATCGGCTGGAAGCCTGCTCGACCCAATGCAAGCTCTGCCGAATTATCCTGTCTATTCGGTAGCACAAAACACTCCGGGCACAGTACCCGATCCTAAACCATAGGCTATAGCTTTGTCCCTCACTATGATGCTAACCCAGCCTACTGTTATATTGCCGCGAGATCCTCGTGCAACTGGGGTTGCACTTTATCAAGCGTACACCGATGCTGCTAAGTTCGATGCACCAACTAACTTACCAACATCGGCTCCGTTCTACGCATTTCCCCAATCGGTTCCACAGCCGATTGAACCTAACAGGCATCCGCAATATGCTGAGCCGACTCCACACAGGAATCTGGCTCCGTACAAAGTCGTAACGCATTCGGAACCCTTTGTTCCGATACCAGAGCCGACTGCTAGGAGGAATAATAGATATGAACAATTTCCTCAATATGCATCGGCTCTACCAACTCGTCAGCCACGCTCGGGGGGCAGAATGCCAATTACGAGCATAATTGGCAGGCTCCTAACACCGATTGGCTAATACAATTAATTGGGCCGATCAAATATCAGCCGTATTGAAAGATCAATTCGGCATACAGCCCAAAGGGAAGGATATCGGCTATAGAAAACCATATCCTGATTACATCGACCGTATGACTTATCCTAACAATTTCAAGGTTCCTGATTTCGCTAAGTTTTCTGGGGACGACTCTGTTGCCACGTTGGAGCATGTTGGACGTTTTATTGCAGTGTGGTGCGGCAGCTCAATCCGACGGGCTAAAAATTAGGTTGTTCCTGCTGTCTTTATCAGGAGCTACTTTTACCTGGTTTACCAGCTTACCCCAAATTCGATTCACTTTTGGACCGATTTGTAAAGCCGATTCCATAAGTATTTTTTCTCTGGCAGTCTGGAACTTAGAATTTCCGACTTGAGCTTTGTTCACCAGAAATTTGGGGGATCGGTAACGGATTATATCAAAAGATTCATTCAGGGAGGTGAGGAATCAGTATTTTAGCGTCACTTTACCCGACAACAACCTAGCGGATTTGGCCTTCCAGGGGTTAATTCCCCAGTTGAGGGAGAAATTCGGTGGACAGGAATTCACCGATTTAAGTCATCTGTTGCATAGAGTATCGGCTCAAGAAGGCCGTTTTGCCAACAATAGAGCCTTTAGGGACAAATTCAAGGCTAATAACAACAATAGAGATAAGGAAAAAGCTAAGGCCAACCTCGTCGAGTATTGCTCAAGTGAATCCTCTGAAGACGATGAGGCTGAAATAAATATAGTTGAATGGGTTAAGGGATCTAAGAAATCCTTAGTCTGTTCTTGGCTTAAGCCGACTAAGAATAAATCAGAAATAAAATACATTTTTTATGCCAAGTGCGACCGTATTTTTGACTTATTGTTGCAAGAAAAGATTATACGGTTACCTGAGATGCATGTTATACCATCGACTAATGAAATCAAAAGGCGAAGGTATTGCAAGTGGCATCATTCTTTTTCTCTAATACTAACGATTGCAATATTTTCCGACAGCAAATACAATCAACTATAGAGGATGGCCGACTCAAGTTTGCAGAGGAGCCAACTATGCAGGTCAACGCTAATCCTTTTCCGATAAACATGGTTCAATGCTCTGGAAAAAGAAAGGAGCCGATGCAGGATGCAGGATCAAAGTTGCCCGACATGTTGACGTTCAACCGACTTCAAGCGGCAAGGAGACCTTAAAAATTACGGTCGTTCGCTACAGATAGAAATCGACAGTGAAGGGAGAAGCTCAAGAACCCTTAAGCCTAAAGGAGACTTGCAAATCGGCAAAAGGTATAAGGCGAAGAGATCATCGCCAAAGCGTCAAGCCGATGATGATAAAAGCCGATGAAGAAGATTTTTGGAAGATAACATATTATCTTCCAAAAATGGGGGGCATATGTTTGCACCAAAATTCGGCAAGGTATGGCCAAATTATCAGGCTAAGGATAAAGAGATGTTTTGGTCGATATCGGATAAGGAAAGGATAATTTAAATATGGATTATGAACGATATTGATCTAAACATGGGGTCTGTCCGAGTAGAGGTCGATACGGGTCATGGTGGACAACGTGACGGAGATGGACACGATCGGCCGATGTGCTATAAAAGATGGTCAAGGGCGAGCGAGGAAAACAACACAATCAAATCAATCAACTCGCGTTACTTTTACCTTTACTTTTGTCAATTAGGAGTAGCCTTATAACTTAGATCCTTTTGTAATCTGATTCCAATCAATAAAGTTGCGCATCGCCGACTATTGATCTTTGTCGATTACACCAATCAGGTTTGATTTTCTCTGATCTTGTTGCGCATCACCTTTTTCGGGAAGATCTACCTCTTATCTTCTGATTAGCCATAATCGGCTAATTAGACTTATCGTTACCTTAGATTTGATCGGCCTTTTTGGCTGTTTAGATCTCTGCCAATTGTCTCGCTAAATCGGCTCTAAGCGTATTTTCTATCTATCTTACCGATTGCAGGATTAAATCGGTTGGCACACCTCGAACCATAGAACCCGGTGTTCGTCACGTGGGTTGTAGCCGATAGACCTTTCTTCACGTTTTTGGCGCCAACCCTACCATAAGAGATATATGGGTGCTTTCTAGAGTAACCAATATAAGAGTCTGAGAGAGCGGCAGGCATTTCAAGCCATCCATTATGTGCAATAATAAAAACTAAAAATGTTACATACAGCCACACAAAGGACTAATGCCACCAGTAGCCAACAAATAATTCTTGTTTTAACAAAAATAGAATTCTCTCGAGGCATGAAATGGTGACAATTAGCAATTGGGATTTGGGGGCAAAATAAGGCTTTGAATGGTAGCAACAAAAGCAACTGAGATATTTGTGACTTTATGCAGTGAGTAATAAAACTGTGTTAGCAATAGTCAGTCATGCCAATGCTAAAAGCCTAGGCCTATTTGGTTTTATGACAAATTTGCCTTACTGAACCTTACCAAAATTTGGTCACCAAATAGGCTACCAATGTTTTGGCCAAAGATTGGCAAGAAAATGAACTAGAGAACCAAGGGAGAAGGAAATCTTAACAAAATTTGGTAGCAAACCAAATGGTTGCCAAATTTGGTCAACGCTACCAAAATTTGGTAAGGCAAGCATTGGTAACCATTAGAAGCAAACCAAACAGGCCATAAAACACCAGAAGTAAAATTCATTGTTCGACATATACACAGCAGCAGTATCGAAATGATAAGTATAGATCAATATCGTAAACTTCACATTAGCAGGGTGCAATCCATTGTATTACTACTAGAAACAGAACACTAATTTCATGTTAACAAAATTGAGTGGTAGTTTGCTATTAACATAAACTTTCAATCAATGGCAAGTGTGGGGTCACTAAATGTAAAGCATGCCTCCTGGGTAACATTTCTAAGAAACCTATCATATGCTGCTCTGAAGAATATTAAAATGTTTTGACATATTTCATATCCTGTTCAATTGCTAATTCGAAAAAGGTCATAGTTGATATAGGTCAATAACCAGAAAAATAAATAAAATACAATGGGAAACCACATGGGAAGAGTGGTCCCATGTGGTTTAGCAATCTAAATACGGTTACAATATAAGGGGCTGACTCAGCCATTAGCCTTCCAGGAGTTGGTTGACCTGTAAATTTGTAATCTATTCACCTAATTGCCAATGTGGACAAATAACTGTCCAAGAGGCTAAATCCTTTTTTAAGTTGATAATGAGTGGTCATGAAACTTCATAAGATCCAAAGAAATAGAAAGGATTTTTAACAAAAAGAAATATCTATTCTAGACAGAAAATCAGCCGAAAAAGTAATGAAGATGTTCTAGGTGAAGCAACAAATGCAGAACTTAACAATTTCCTTAAATCAATGCCATGGCTTATAAAGAAATTTATGGCAAAAAAAACATCACTAATGTTCTCAGGAGTTTCTCTAACATAATGACTATAAGCAGAATGATGTCTAGCCTTCTGCAAATGACTTTTTTTTTCCAAAAAGGTCACACCACATTTAACTTTCATATTTAGAAGTAAAATCATAAGCAATAAAACAGCAAAAGGAAACGCTTGTGTTTTCTTCAAAAGGAGGTAAAACATGGTAACCAACACCCAAATACAACACATCCCCATCACAGTGAGCTAAACGGTAAGCAGCATGTTAGGGAAAAGAACGACATTCCAGGGGAGAATAGTACAATTAATCACACAAAATCAAGGTCGTTGTTGCAATATCTGTGCTGATAATCACATTATTAAAGGTCACATTTAATAGCAGCAAAAAAATATTATAGTTAAAAGAAAACTTACACATGTTGCAAGGTGGCATGGAAGATTATACTCCCAATAGCAAGTATCATATTGGATATGTGCAGGACACTGAATCGTTTCTCAAAACGTTGGCGGAGAGCATTCACAAGTCCAATAAGCGCCAAAAGAATGCACGGAACATTAGAGATAGTATTGTAGAATTCTGCAATATATGATGAGTGCGCATAGTTCTTCTCGCACAACTCAGTTGTGGATGTAACAGGTCCCCAGAAGCTCGCTACTATCGAATCCGCCATGCTTAGTTCTTGGTTTGCTATTATATCAACAGGCTATGCCACTGCACAGAGTTGGAGGTCAATATGGCTGCTGCTAAATCATGAGCGGGCCACCAGGCCAAACAAAAGACCTGCAAATATGATATGCATATATAAATTTGTTAGACCCATTCAGCATCAATTATAGTGAATCTACGCAGACTAAAATGTTCTGCATTCAGATTGTCAAAACGGCACTGTCAGCGTACTAAAAGGGAAAGTCGATGACAAAAGATCAATGGGGTTGGTCAGACAATTCATCCATCAATAAAAGGTGATACGTCGACTTCCAATAATGTGATAACATAAATGCACTCGTTTCAAAACGTCTTCCAGAAAAGATTATCCAAAGTCAACACCACCAACGGTCCAGCGCAAGCACAAGTAAACAATTTGCTTAGCAAGGAGTGGAATGACACCTAACTATCCCAACAAAAACAGCCAAACGATATGCAAAATACTAGAATTAAAATTCAACGCAACCACCTTAGCGCGACCCTTTACAACAGAATCCACCCGCACCCGCAGATCTCATGAGAGATCCAAATCCCCGCAGCAAAAAACCGGCACCGATTCCCAAACCTCCAACCTACCTCACCGTCCCAGCAGATCTATGAGAAAACATGTCTGACAGAGTAGATCAGGGGCGGATCAAAAAAAAAAGGAAAATAAACTGCTGTTGGTACTCCACCACGCAACAAACTGCGTGGATTGGAGTATCCATCCCAGAAAGAAAGATTTGGATGAGATTGCTCACAACAAAGAAAAGATCCCCCCGCGCCGGCCACCGGAGAGGGGGGGGGGGGATCTGGAGATCGGTGGACACGAAGGAAGGGGAGGAGAAGAACTCACCGCGCCGGGCGCCAGAGAAGGGGGAGCAGATCTGGCGAACGGTAGAAACGAAGAGAAGAGGCGGAGAACGTCTCGGTTGCTGGTCTTGTTCGCGGCTTCGTGCCGTATCTTGTGCGTGTGCATGTGCCTTGCGGCCTTGCCTAGGGTTCGGGGTTCCCACTCCCGGCCCTTGTCCTACCGTCCGATCCGAACAGACGGAGAAGATGGAACAGTAGCACGGAAAGTGTACCCACCGGCCATCTTATCCAATTACCTATATACCCACGAATAAAAAACTCTAATAAAGATGAATATGTTCTTCTTTTATTACTCACAGGCATGTTTATAGAGGCTAAACTCTGCCGGTGGGCAAACAGGTGCGGGCATGGGCGAGCTCCGCCCATACTTGTTCCGCGTGATTGTCCGCCATCATCTACTGACGGATGGGCCCTACAATGAAACCCTAGATTAAATGACCTCATCTATTCATCCACCGGCCCCTCCCGCATCCAGCCGCCACTCGCGTCTACTCCCTTCCCGCATCTCTTACTTTCCCGGTATCCCATTTGCATTCTCTCTACTCTCACGCGGACCCACCTCCTTCCCACGGTCAACTGCTTACCGACGACCTCGTCGGCCAGGTGGCCACCCCACCATCTATTCCCTTCTCCCTCCTCCCATTCCCTAACTTCATCGCTCACCTGCTCCCTCCTCGTCTCCTCCATCCTCTAGTCTCCTGTTCATCGGCGACGACAACTGAGGCACTACTAGGCTCGTAGGCAGCAGTAGCAGGGGCTCCCTCCTCCTGTCCTCCACGTCCTCCCCTCATCCCTCCTCCCGCAGCGGAATATTGACGCGCTGCCACACCGGAATAGGTGAGTTTTTCATCCATTTCCCCTTCAAAATCCCGAGCAATGGTTCGTGGTATGTATTGAAGTTGAACTTTTTTCCTTGTGTTTCACCCTTGTCAAAACCAAATCCTGATGTGGGGATGCCATAGGGCGCTGCCTCGCCTGTGTTAGGCTCACAACCGCCACTCTGCCAACTATGCCAGGCTACTCTTTCCTCCAGCTCTGTCGGTTTAGGGAGACTGGGAGACGACGCTACAGGAAGAGAGCTGCCCTAGGCCTCCAACCCCGAGGTTCATTTTCCACCATTCCTCCTCCCAAATCTCAATCCAATGATTGTTTTGAGTAGTTGATGGTGGAAGATAAACGGGCATGCCCGCAGACAATGGGTATGGGCGAGGTTCTCTGCACATTATCCTTTGCGGGCATACATGTGGGTGAGGAATTGGCTAGCGGGCATGGGTATGAATGCGCACTACCTGTACCCATCGTGTCCGATTGCCATCTGTATCCCCAACCCATTCCTTGGACCTTATCTTGCTACTCCATCTTCCTCATTCTCTCTCCCTTCTACTCTAGGCACATCTCCATTGTTGCCCCGTCCTACTCCAACTTTGGCACCCTGGCTCCTACTCTTCCTCATCCATCGGTGAAGCATCTAGGTCCTCTAAAACTGTGTTTAGTTTTGGTAATTAATGGCAATCAAGATTAAAGGATTAACGTATCTTATTGAGTTGATGAAATAGATTCTTGGTCCTCGTCATTGAAAGGATTACATGCAGACAAAGGCAAAATCTTAGATAAATTAAGATCAAGGCAAGCGTATTAAGGATCTTTCATAGCTTTTACCAATCTCGGAGTTTAGAAAAAAGATCGGATTGCTAAAAATAGGTGTCGTACTATCAAAAGAGATTGATGTCTAATAGCTTGAGATTGATTAATGGTCACATGGCCCAAAGTCTCATTCATATGGACCAATGTTTGCATATAGAAATGCATCTCTGAACATTTCAGTGCATACTCAGTTTTGTCGGCACTGCCAGCATGGTTAAGCCAGTACTACCACAAGTCGGTAGTACTGCTCTTTTAGCGTAGTAGTCTTTTTCTAGAGAATGCGTTTTTCCTGTGAAACCGATGTTTTCTTTGGGCCGGCACTACCGCAGTAGTATGGCCGGTACTACCGTAGGTGCGGTAATACCAACTTTTTATTGGCGGTAGTTTTTTTACAGAAAGTGTATTTTGTGTATCTCTATGGGACAGAGCTACCGACGGCTTAAAGCCGGTACTACCAGGGATCAGTAGTAACGACACTTTTGGCTGGTTCTTATATTACAGAGAGTGTATTTTGTGATGTTCTTCTAGGATTTTTGAAGCCGACACTACCGCGGTCTAAACGCCGATAGTACCGCAATTTGTGTGCCGCTAGTTATTTTACAGAGAAGGCATCTTTTGGGTGTTTCTAAGATCGTTTGTCGGCACTACCGCAACTTACATGTCGGTAGTACCGAGGTACTGTAGCAACGGTTAGTATATATGCATTAAATGCTCAAAATGGACCGTTGAAAAAGGGCCGACACTACCGCACTTTACATGGCGGTAGAGCCAACTTTCTCGATTTTTTTATAAAATCGATGCAAACGGCTAGTTGGTTGGTTGGGGGTTATAAATGCCCCCCTCTCCTGCAGCAAGGGTAATTCTTGGACATTTATTGCATACTTATTGAGCCCTAGCAAGCCTCTCTTCACCATTTGAGCATTTATTTCATATTTTGAGAGTGTAGAGATCATTCAAGTGTATTTGTTGAGTTAGAGCCATTTGTGACACTTGATCACCTTCAAGCAAGCGTCATCGGTTCATTTCTCTTGGAGTTTGCCGACTCCTAGACTGCTTGGAGTAGAAATCAGTGATCTCTTCAAAGGAGATTGTGAGGAGACCCGGTATTGGTGTGAAGGTAGGAGCTCACCTATCCGGAGCGGGGAAGAGCTACCACTAATAATTCAAGGAAGGCTCAATTGCGCAAGAAGCCGGCTTGATTCGTTCAAGCTATCTCAACGTGGATTAGGGGAGACCAGCAAGTCTACAAGACCATGGGATAAATTGTTTGTGTTCATCTCTTGGTTTACTTTCTTGTTATTCACATTGGTGAAATTTATATTCATAGTGATTATATTTTGATTGATCATCTCCCTAGGATTGCCATATTTGCTTAGACATAGGTGGTTGGTGCACTTAGCTAAACCTAGCTCATTTAGGCTTTGATAGTTGAAAAAATATAATTTTTGTCATACTTGCCTAATTGTTGTATTAGAGCTAAAGAATTTTAAAAACCTCATATTCACCCCCCTCTAGTCGGTTATCCTTGATCCTACAACCGACCCACCCTACTCCTCCTCTACTTTATCCCCCTCCCCCTCCTACTCTAGTACAGGTTTGGGCCAATCTATACCTCTGCCCTCGTGCACACGCAGGTTCGATTTGGTTAATGACCTTGACTTTGCAAATATCATACATTTGAGAGTAAGTAACCGGTGTTCCCTCACCATCGACTCCGAGCACCAGCCAGCTTCCCCTCTCTGGATCTGACGTTCCTGACGTAAATCTCTCCCTTCCCCTCTTTTTCTTCTTCTTCTTCTTCTTCTCTACTCACTCTTTTTTCCCTTTTCTCTAGGTTGCCCCCTACGCGGTTGCGGCCGAGCTTGGGTCGCCGCCGCTGCCGGTTCTACCTCAAGCCACCACCTACCCCGGCCGAGTCCCCACACCATCGCTGTGCCTCACTAGATCAGACAGTCTCCTCCCTTACTAGATTCTTCTACAAGCTAAGTACCCAGCCGCCTCTTCTCTTTTACTGCTATTGTATTTTCTTAGATGTCCAGACATGAAGTTGGGTTGTTTATAGTGTATAGCATGTTACCTGATTGGAAGATGATCGCTATTGAGTAAAAATTTATGTATATTGAATCCTGTTGATGATGTCTATTTGTTTTAATATGAACTTCTGTGTATTGATCCAGAGAAGTATATGCTTAGGTAGTTCAGAGTATTTTGCATGCACTGGAATGGTAAATTTTATAATTGCTGGAACTTTCCTTTTTAACACAAGCATGTGCATGATTCTGATTTATTTAGAGGACATTATAGCTGTGTTCTGGAGTATGCTGCATTTGTCTGATAGAAAGGTGAAATGCTTTGGGGTTTATCTGTGTATAAAGATCCTGGGGTGGATGTATTGATGTCTTGAATTCTTAGGACAGAGAATAGTACATGGCTTTGAGTTCTGTACATACATAAAGAATCTCTTACGAATCTGGGGACATATATACCTGTGTATGATGAGATTTTGTGTTAATGAACGAGATTGAAATTGAGGTACTTGATCAAAATTTGCTTCCTCTCTGAGTTTCAGTTTCTGATAATTAATGTGTATGGTTATTTTGTGTATCCTTCTGTGATGAAATGGTATATGGTTTGTGCATTGAGATTGTGATAAGCATTCATAATTTGTTTGATTGTGAAGTCTCGGTTAATAAACAACAATTGTATGTGTGGATTTGTTACTGATGCATTCCAACTACATTTGTATATCAGTATTAGATTCTTGAGAATTTTATGTGCTTATGGAGCGATATGTGTGTGTGTGTGTGTGTGTGTTATTTGCATATGAGCTCTTGTAATATCAGTCTTACCTTGGTAATAGTTGTGAATCTTATGCTGTGACTTGATTCCTTACTATTTTTTGCATGGCTCAATTCAAATGAGTGAGTCAAGAATTATTTACTGCCTTGCCTGAGTGAAGTTAGGTAGTCTACAGATATAATGTGTGATTAATGTTTATTCTTATGGAATGGAAATGAAAAATGGGTCAAACTTTAGTCTAAATCTGGTACCTTTTGATTGCAGGGGAAGGGTTTGAGCAGAGAAGGGTGATAGGGGCTATCGATGCGCTCCCTCTCTAGCCTTCTTCTTGAATTCAACAAAAGGACAGGTAGAGAACTATTAAAGCTCCGATGAGAAAAACAGGGTGATGCTACTATCTTGCTTTTATATCGCAGTGAACCGACTTGACTACTGAATGGTTGTGCAGGGGGGTGAAACCAGGGGCTGGAATGGGTGAAACTGTGGGTTTGGGGTTGGAATCAGGCTGGAATGGGACAACTGAGAGGCATGTAGGGATTGCTCTTGCCATTTGGCTGTGCAGAATGGGCAAGAAGAGAATTGCTGGCAGGGAGTAAACTGGACTAGGTTAATGAGGTGGCAGCCATGCATGTTCATCATGCATGTGGCTTGGCAGCTGGTATGAGATGCACTGGTGGCTGCTTGGGGGCCAAGGAAGTGGAATTCAGGTCCATATTATGTCTCAGATTGAATGAAGCTTAGAACAAGTTTTGTGTGATGATAAGGACTTTTAAAATCTGGCATGAGATGCTATTGCATAAAGATGTGTATTAATTGTGAATGCTATTTGAAAAGTTTATATAGATTTGCTGTAATTTTCCATGTAGGGTTGAGTGTAAATATGAGGTTCTGAACACATGACTAAAGTGTGAATGCTAATGTAAGTAAATGGTGCTGAGAGCTATAAATTTATCTTTTCTCTTGGCTGTTGAAACTACAAATGGATTGTATTGGAGTATGCTATTCCTTAGATAAAAATACTTCAGTTGGTTGTTACATTTTGGTGGATATGATTCGGTACTTTGGTTGTTCAGCACTTGTGTGATCAATGATTTTGTTTTTGCTAGATTCTGAGTATGTGTGTGTATGTGATTAGTGTCGACCTTATATATAGAAGTATCTTCATATGTATATATGTTATGTATTTTTGCACAAGCACATATGTATGAGGTCTTATGAGAGAGCGATGATGTAGTATGACAATATTTTAGTTTTGTGAATGCTAACGAGAAAGCCTTAGGAAATATAAGCAAGGATTAAGGATTTCAGTTTGGATGGATTTTAGATGCTGTGATGTAGTTAGGTATAAGAAATGATCCGCAAAATTTAGTTGTTGCTTTTAGTATCTTTTGTTAATATAGATGTATTGGCGAATGTTTTTATATCTGATTAAGCATCCACTACTTTTAACCATTAAAAGCTTTTCTTTAAAGAGCAGAATCCCAGAAAAACTTAATAAGTAGAGAACAATTCAACTTAAGGCTAAAATTCAAATTTAAGTCTCATTTCAAACTCAACTTTTATTTTTGTCATTTTAAAATTTTAAATTCTTATTTTATTGGTTTTAAAAAATTTCGGGATGTTACACCCCTCTTGCGCCATGTGAGTTTTATTGCTCGTTCGGGACTCACGCCACCATTGGTAGTACCAAAGATAAAACATTGCAAATTAATCAGCTAGGTCCGTCCCATTCCAGATATGTGGTTGCATGTTTGACTCAGGTCAAAGGCTTGCAAGGTTAAGTCCTTATGTTGACCAAGGCAAGACTTCCACAACTTAACCGTCGCACTGACCCACCTTAGCAATCTGCCCCTTTCCACTTGCTTCAATTTAAATCATTTACCACCCCAGTTGTTTATCATGCACTACGTGCTATCAACAAATCAACATCATTTCGTGACACATGTCACTACAACTCAACACCATTGTGTGACATCATCCGACACACCTTTCATAAACATGTTTCATATTCCATTAGTCAAGATTGATTTTGATATTTTAGAAAACATGTGTCATATGTGGCATGGCTAAGCAAAACTACGTGCGATCTAACCATCCCATATTGATCTCTAAAAGCAACCAACTAGTAATGAATAATCCTAGGGTGATAAATAATCATGGCATACAAATGACAAGGTAGTCATATTCCAATTGGGTTGAATAACTAGATGCTAAATTAATTTGAAATCAATTTTACACATAAAATAACATGCAGTAATTTAAATCAACATAGCAATTTTGTAAAACTGGGTTCAACATAATCAAAGCATAACTTGCTTTGAAAAAGTTCTTGTTCCTGCTCTGGACCTTGCTCTTGGTTCAACGACTCCTCCTAAGACGCTCCGAGTACTTCAACGTCTACGCGTATCGAGAGAAAACACTAAATAAATACTAAATAGAGAGCAAACAAACTCTAAAATTTGAATAAAATTCACCATTAAATATATCTCAATTTTACATTTTTTTGAAATTTGAATCACCTCAATCGGAGCTCGTATGAAGAAGAACGGACTCTCAAAATATTTGAAAAACAGGAAAATCCGAAAATAGTAAATTAATATTTTCCCGAATTAAATTTCTATTAAAAAGCTATTTATGATGTCACACTGACGTTGGCATCTAATAAAATAAACCCAAAAATTCCTATTGCTGACACATGTCCCATTGATTCATGGACCTGGTCCACGGCTTCCAGATTGGTCCAAGGGGAATTCAGTGCGGTGGAGGAACGATTGAGAAGCGTCAGGGTCTTACGGATCTGAAGGAGTTTGGCACGACAAATCCAAATCCGACGAGCTCTCACTGCTGAACGACGATGCCTCGGGCGACTTTGAGCGAGCGAAAAGGTGCAGTGCTTCCTGAAGATTCTCATACGGGGCTCAATACAGCTTATAAAGCCTCAAGCGATGAGCTAGACGCAGATGTCAAGATGGAGGCGGAGGCAAAGTCCTCATCCGATACGGTGGCTGCGGCCCAGGAACTACGCAAGCGCAGACGTACACGTGTTGGCAATCAACGGCCATTAGCAACTTGGACACGGCACAATCCTGCCTGCACACTCGTCGGCAACTAACAGACCGGATAGATACATAGACTCAATCCAATCCCGATCGCACGCGATATCAACGGCGGAGATCAACTAGGGTTCCTATTAACCCCGACCAATCTCATACGTATGATCAACATCCGACGGTCCTGAATCAACGCATCACAAGACACGGGCCTCTACTGGGCCGAACTGTGACCGACATGGGCTAGCCAAGTGAGCATAGGGATAGGCTTTTAAAGAATACGGTCCAAACACTATTGAATCTATATCTCGGAATTTTCCAATTAAAGTAATTCTGATAAATAAAATTATTTGGATAAGGAAGCAAAATATCGTAAAAATTTTAGAAAAAAAATCCTAAAAATACTTTGAGATAATTAGAACCGAATAAAATATTTTTGACAAAAGTTTATTTAAACTTTTTAAGTATTTAAATATTTTCCATATTGAACATAACTAAAAAATAATAAATAAATCCAACTAAATTCCAATAAATTCACAAAATGCATGAATAACATTAGAATATTATTTTGAGCCAAATTTTGGAATGTTACACAAGATATTTTGAAATCCCAATTTGGAGGCTTTTCATCATGATGCTCTTGTCGAGACGGTCGAAATGCATATATTATTTCCTCAATTCGGAGTTCGAATGGAAAAGTTATGATGGAAACATCGACTCTTCGATGGATCAACGACATGATGTTGTGGAGGATTGCAACGTGCGTGCCAATTTTTGATGATAAATTGGTGGGACCCATAATTGAGTAGAAAAACTTATTATATTACTTCCATATGCTCCTACACGATTATTGAAGACATGAAAGACCAAGAGGTAAGGAAATTGACATATTCCATATTTGACACGAGAACAAACGGGATGAAATCTGTCTGTCATTTTACAAAGCAATTTCGGCAACCAAAACGGCTTCAAATGGAAATACTCATAACTACAAAGTTGTAAATTTCTTCCAGTAGTCCAATTTAGAGTCGTCATTAATCTGATTTGGACTCCAGACTTGGGAGATATGGCCCTGCGAAGTAGGCTGCACAGAGAATCTGAGTCCGCAATAGAGTCAATTGCCAAGGCACATTTGGCATCGAAGACGGCCATTTTAGAACTTCTCTACAACTATAAAGTTGAATATATTTCTGTTAGATAAACTTACAAAAAAGAATCACCTAATTTGGAGTTCGTATAACCGAGATATGACCTCCGGAAGGTTCGTTGCACAGCAGAAGAGTGCAAACCCACTCGAATTCAAAGGAGATTTCGAATTGAAACATGCCAAACTTGTTGTTTCCAGCTCTACCACATCCAAGCCATGCCCCACCAGCCCCTTGGCATTTAAATAGGACCCCATGGGTGCCCTCCGAAGCATTCAATCTTTGAGTTCTTCCCACATTGCTCTGGCTAGGCTAGAGCAATTTTGCACCTTGTAATTGGATCTAGATTAGAGTAAAGGATTAGATATAGCTCTAATTAGACTTAATTAGGGTTCTAATTAGCCTCTATAATTAGAGGGGGCTCTAATTAAGGATGGTTCTAATTAGCACCGAGATCCAGAGAGTCTACATTGGGAGGATGTCGAAGTCTGTAGGTTCTGTAATCTCCTCAGTTGTAAGCATTCCTCTTTATTCCTCTATTTTTATGCTTTGTTTTGATGTTAGTCAAATTTTGCATCTATGATTATCATTATCGTGTGTCTTCTTGATATTATACTTTTGTCTCTCAGTCGGTAATTAGCTATAGATGATTGTCAATTGTTTAGCACTAGGTTTAGATATGGTGTTTAGATATAGCGAGCAAAACTATATTAAGTTGTGTAGGACTTGCCGATGTTTATTATCTCGATAGATCTGTGACACGGGAGAATAGTGAAAGGCCATATTGACTGTAGGGTGAAAGCCACCTTAGTGATTGATTATAGGTTTAAATTTCTATCTTATGCTTTCATATGTTTAGCATTGCTACTTTGGCTACTTTTGATAGTTAGATGTTAATTGGATTGTGGAACCCTAGGTGAAATTAGTCTGTTCTTTGTGGATACGATAACCTTAGAATACTTCGGGTGAAAAGCTAAAATTGACCCGTGCGCTTGCGGATATTTATTGTGTGTGTATCTCGCATCGGCACTCATGTTCTATATTGTAAGCGTATCAGCAAGTGTTGCACTGTTAGTTACTTTAGGATGTCACGTTTTAATTTCTTGTCAAGTGTACCAACTATCAGCTGATGTACCAATTTTTTGTATCAACTATCAAGTATAATTGATGAATCACACATAATCTCAGTGCTCCATATGCATCAACTATCAAGTCTTCATAAGAGTTATCTTTAATACAGTTGGCCTGAAAAAAGAATTGATGCTTGCTGATGCAAGAGTGCTTTAACAAACATCTAGCTTCTATTTTTTTTTACATTTTTCACATGAGCAATATTCTGTACCTATGCATTAGTAGACGTTGGTGCTTTCAGTGTATTACCACCATATGCTTAATCAAGGATCGATTATTCTTTGTAACTATATCTTGAAGCAGGACGAGAGGTCATAAAAAGTGCCATCTGCAACATGAAGACCATTGGAGCAAAAAAGCCTAAGAAACAATCAAAGTATGTGTGGTCTCTCGTA
Organism: Otatea glauca; assembly: GCA_036346275.1. Taxonomy (NCBI): domain Eukaryota; kingdom Viridiplantae; phylum Streptophyta; class Magnoliopsida; order Poales; family Poaceae; genus Otatea; species Otatea glauca. The sequence continues at coordinate 40,497,267 of CM070725.1, forward strand.
GGACACAAGGAGACGACATGTTCCTTGCCAATGCTAGGAGAAGAAGATAATACTCATGTTCTGGTATATGAGTAGGAGTATTCTCTTCATATATTTTGATGGTGGATGGTGGTGTGGACTTTGTATTTTGCTTGGTCATTCTGCAATTCATTTGTATCTGAATGCGGTGGATGTAATTGGCTCATTGCAGGCTACGGTTTGCCGTGGTCTCTGTTCATCGTGCAAGGATGCAAAAGAAAAGCAGTGTCGGTGGTAGCTTTGACGAGCCACAATAGTCATACAAAATCCAGATGTGCCTGTTTGTTTGAGTTATTTGGTAAGTACTCTGCACTATGCTAATTGGGTTAAATTTGAGATTATGTGTTTTGTACTGTGCAAATATCATACAATTTTGATTGGAATTTTTGGAGCCATTGCAAATCTTTCTTGTTAAATTCGATTGGAATTATGTGGAAATAAACGCTTAGCTGGAAATAGTGTCTGTTTCCTTAAACTTGAATCTTGTTACACTTTATATAAATATTGTTAATTGATGCATTTGGTTGCATTCACAGAATGGGGGTATAAAACAGAAATCAACTTTGGCTATTTGGGATTTGGACTTGGTATAAGTCCTTGCATTATTGCAGAATTATCTTTTCATTTTTATGAGAGAATGTTCAAACTGACCAGTTATTGAAACATGAACCAGAGAAATATAGATCATTTACGAATTTATGATTTTGTAGTCCATACGATTTTTTCTATAGTTCCCTACTACAATTTCCAATTTCTACTTGAGACCCAATCTTCATTTTAATTTTATATGGGAAAATTTTGAGTGAATTTAGTGTGCAAGGGTGAACTATTGTCTCAAATTTTTGAAATTTTAAATTGGAAATGAAGAGGAGTTTCTCCTGGAGCCATTCTAAAATCTAAATTGAGATGTTTGTTAAGTTGCAACTCATGCAATAGTTACGAAACAGTTTTAGCAAAGCATATTACCTTACTTACTTTTTCTTATTTCGTCATAGGTGACAGGGCAGGTTTTGTTTGTCCGAAACAACGACCATAATGAGGAATTGAGGACTTACTTAAGTAGAACTACAATCTGCATTTTTTTGGCTGGTGCACACAAAAGTTCAATAACAACAAGGTCAAGCTAGTGGAATCCAATTCGAAGAGAGAATCCTGAGGGAGCACTTCGAGGAAATGGACTCCTCAAAATCCAGCCAAACCAACCCCTCCGTACTCCTCTCTCTGTCCATATTATGTTTTCTTACGGTGGCATGCTTTCAGCTCATGTACTTCTTAGTTTTTGCATAGAAATTCCATATGTAAGTGTAACATGTAACCTAATACATGCCCATTTCATTAAATTGCACCCTAAAAAATGGGAAAATTTGCTGAGTTACATTGCAAATATATACTCCCTTCGTCCTTTTTTAAGTGACGGCCCTATCATGCCGTCAAACTTTCCAAAGCTTAAGCACTAATATGTTTAAAGTTATCTAGATTGGTTACATAAAACTATACCATTAAATTTATCGTTAAAAATACTTTTATAATATTATAATTTTATTAGTATATAATATGCGAAAGTTACCCAAGGTAACGGTTAAAGTCACATCTGGAGACCGTAAAAAGTCACTAAAAAGAATGGAGAGGGTACAAATTGGAAAATAACATCCAATTGATATTGTTGAAGTATATTGTTCACCTTTCCTTGTAAAAGTTTTAAGCTTTTGGGTGAGCTGGTTGGTGCATGAAACTCAATACGGTATTAGAACTAAAGGTCGTGAGTTCAATACGTAGCTAACACACTATTTAAAAAAGATATTGTGAAAAACACTTGCAAGTGGGGGAATTTTTTAAAAACACACATACAGCTAGGGCTGTAAACGAGCCGAGCTCGAGCGAGCCTAGCCCTCCAGGCTCGAGCTCGGGTTCGAGCCTCGACCTAGGCTCGAGCTCGGCTCGGTCCAAGCTCGAGTAGGCTCAAGCTCGGCTTGAGGAAGCTTGGTAACAAGCTCGAGAAAGCTCGATTTAAGGAAGCTTGGTCCAAGCTCGAGTAGGCTCGCGAACCATTCGAGCTCGGCTCGGTTAAGCTCGCGAGCTCAAGCTCGAGTTCGGCTCGTTCGGAGCTCGAGCCGAGCTCTAGTAGCTCGCGAGCCTCAAGCTTTTTTTACAGCCCTACATACAGCACAAAGTTCGTCAAAATCCCATCCGTTGGTTGCAAATCCCTCCGCCCCCACTGGAAGTCAAGAACTGTTCTCCAATTGAGATAATCGCATCCTAGTCCATGGAGACCGCGAGAATCCTCCTACACAGCCAAAATGTTAGGGATCCCTCCTGATCGTCCTTCTTCCTTGTCTCTCTACTCTCCCCTATTGCATCGTGCTTTATTCTCCCACACTCGCCTCGTGTGCTCTACCCTGACATGTCTTCCTTGCTCGTAATCTATAAGACCAGTTCACTAAGATTGCCACACAAGCGCAATTCGACCGTAATTACCAAAATTTCGACAGAAATTACCGAAATCTCGGTAAAATTCAACCGAGTGAAAAATAGTCAAAACGATGTAAATATTTTTTTGAAAATTTTGTGGATGGTATTGACACATAACTAATGTTTCCATACAAATTTTAGATGATGATCAATACTGAGGAATTTTTTAAAATTCTGACAGTGCTACTATCATGATAAAATGTTGACTAGCAAATTTCAACCGAATCAAAAATGGTACAAATCAAGTTAGAAAATTTTGTGGATAGTCCTAACACACCAATAATGTTTTCATAAAATTTTCACATGATGATCAAGCTTGAGGAATTTTTAAAAATTCGGACAGTGCTACTGAAGTTGACCAGCAAATTTCAACCGAATGAAAAATGGTTAAAACCATGTTAGAAAATTTTGAAAAGTTTGTTGGATGGTCGTGACACATCACTAATGTTTCCATAATTTTTTCAGATGATGATCAAGCTTGAGTAATTTTCAAAAATTGTGACAATGCTACTGTTCTAATAAAATCCTTACAGTGCTACATGTATTGTCTCCATAGATTTGATTGAGCAACTAAAAAAGTTTAAATTTTTTGAAACTTTTATAGAAGGTTCAGAAGAAATTCTTAATCTCTCTTAAAAATTTTGGATCATGATAACACTCGAGCGAATTTATAAAATTCTGACACAGTTATTGTCTCAACTATGTTCATTCTGTTTTTGAATTTTTAAATATAACAAATGAAGTTTAATTCTTTTGGAATTTTTTTGTATGATCCTAAACTGCTAGAGATGGTAACATAAATTTTTTAAAGCATGATCAAGCTCGTACAACTTTATAAAATTTGATAGTTTTTCAAATACTTTTATAAAATGTATCAAAATTTTGATTTTTCAACAAATTTTCACAGAAGATGATATATTTAAGGGTTATTGATCCAAATCCAGTCAAAAGATTCGAGATTTCGGTTAAATTCGCCAAAATGTATAAAAGTACTGTAGCAATTAGAATTTTTTTATTTAACCGGTATTTTGTATTTTTATCCTGATTAAAATCCGAATCCTGAATAAAAATTTCAAAATTTCGGCGAGATTTTGAACTACGCCTCCCAAAACATCCTTCCTCTTCCGCCGCTCCCATTCAAAAGCCGCGCCTCCCAAAATCAAAATCAAAACCCACTATTCCCAAATCTGCAAACTCCGATCCCGACGCCCAAAATGCGGCGGGGCGGCGGCGGTCGCCGACCCCCGAAGTCCTCCCTGGCGCCCCCCGCGGCGGTCGAGCGCACCCCGTCGCTGGATCGGCACGTCCTCCACCCGCGCAACCTCGACCTCGCCTTTTCCCGCCGCGACTCCGACGACGCCAGCCTCTGCAGCAGCCGCCCCTCCTTCATCGGCACGGTCCCCTCCCTTGCCGCTCCCATCGCAAACCTCTCCGATCGATCCTCCCAGGCTGCCGCCCTCCGCGCCGTCAACGCCTACCTCGCCCCCGCCCTCAACCTCCGCCCGCCTCTCCCCGCTGCCCGCGACATCCTCGCCGCCTTCCGCCACCTGCTCGACCGCCTCAACTTTCCCAACCAGGACGCCTTCCAGGAGGACCTCCTCCTTCTCCTCCGCCTCCTCGGCTGCCCCTACAAGCTCACCCGCTCCGCCCTCAAGGCCCCCGGCACCCGGCACACCTGGCCGCCCCTCCTCTCCGTCCTATACTGGCTTACCCTCCTCGCCCGCGTCTTTGATAGCCTCGAAGCGTCCTCTTCCCCCTCCGCCGCCACCTCAAATGACCTTATGCTCTACACCACCCACAGCTACAACCTATTCATCTCCGGTGACGATGAGGCTGTTGCCTCTCTTGACGAGGAATACATCTCCAAGGCCCGCGCCCATGCCGAGGCAGCCGCCGAGGTCGTCCATGCGCTGGAGAAGGAGGCCGAGGATCTGGAGGCGAAGAGGACTAAGCTCACCTCAGGGCCCTCGCGGCGGGAGAAACTAGAGGCGGAGAAGGAGGCCTTCACTGCGGACGTCCAGAAGTTTGAGGCAGTGGTGAAGAGCTGGGCCACCAAGATCAAGGAGAAGGAAGAGTCGTTGGTGGATTTGGAGAAGGAGCTGGAGACGAAGTTGATGGATGGGCGACGCATGGTGTCCGAGAATGAGGAGCTGGTGAAGAAGGTGGAGGCGCAGGTGGTGAATGTGAGAGATGCCGATAGGATGCAGAGGGAGATGCAAGCGGTGGAGCATGATATCGCCAAGTTGGAGAATGGGAAGGCGGCGCTGGAGGAGAACGGGTGGGAGCTCGAAGCTGCGGTTGTCAGGAAGTTCGAGGAGATCGAGGCGCTTGCTGAGCAGTGCAACCAGGCCCTCAGAAAGTATGAATACCCTACAAGAACTTTTAACTTCCTGATTCTTCGAATTTATTCATGTCCTTCATCGATAACTACTGAATCTATACCCCTTATAATGCACCTAAGCATTTTTTTCTACGTCCACCCCAAATAATGCACCCCACTAGAGATGGCTCAACCTTCATGCACCCAGCGAAACGTCCATCCGATGGCTATTGTTTAATGCGTCTAACTCATCCCTGTGACTCACAACAGATCTCCCCCCACCTCCATCATCATCTCAAAGAAAAGGAAACAAATATCCTGGAATTAAAGAAAAGGAAACAAACGTTCTAGAAAAGGAAGAGACCATATATTACGTGCTGGGAAAAGGAAGCCGGAAGACAGGGCACTATACTAGTTAGTTGTAATTTAAGCAGCGGGAAGATGATGCTACAACGGTAAAGTTGACGCTTATGATGTCATTCTTATTTTATCTTTAAAGAATATATATATATATATATATATATATATATATATATATATATAAAATATCCTTTTTAGATCCTGGTGCCTAGGCCCTATGGTGTCCTAAGTAATTATATATATATATATATATATATATATATAAAATTCTAATTAATGCTGAAAGGATGATATGAATCAGTCGTTTCAATCTGTTCGATCATATTAAGTTCCATACTTCAAATTCTGGTAGTTCACAGTTTCATAACTGTAGTTTGAGAATCGATTTTCTTTGTTTAAGTCAAGGTGTTGCAATTTCTCAATTTCTTAACTGTTGTCGAATCTGTTTGCTTTGTTTAGGCCTTACTTTTGGAGTTGTGTTCACTGCAGGTAACAGTGGATTGTGCTTTGGCTTGCCTTAAAACACTTTTGCTGCCCACCTGCCCGTTTGCACCACTGTGCACTTGTTTGTATGGCTTCTTTAGGCTACCTTTTTGCTTACTTTTTTTTTCGAGGGGACCTTTTTTGCTTGCTTAAGGAATGCTGTTTATTATTCTTAACCGATATCACTTAATTTCGTTAATGGTTAAGAGTACAATTTAATATGTGCTCAATACATGTGTTAGGAAAAAGAATATGGAGGCCTGTTTTTTTTTATACTTTTGTTGAGGTTAAATTAAGTGAGCTACTGTGTAGGTGTTTGTTCATCACCAATAATTCTTCTGTCAGTCACGAGTCACCTATTATATTTATGTAGGTTTGTACATGCATAAACTTTGGATTGACATGGTGAATTACACTGTGCACAATGCAGTCTTCCACTAGTATACATTTCTCTGAATAGAGACTTCCATTTTTAACCAGAAAGAAAAGGAAATTATAGGAATTAGGACACCTCAGATTTTGTGCAGAATTTGCTTTATCTCCCTGGATTGTTTCTGCGATTTAACTCTTCATGTGATCCCCTCTGTCCCTGATTATCCCCTTCTTTAGTATTAGTGTTAAAATGTCACAGCATTAGCACATGGGCCCACTTGACCCTAATAACCATCATGGCCTCTTCCTCCCTTGCTATCGCTAGCGACATACGCATTATTGAGCCTGCCTGTTAGGTTATTAACAAATTGGGATCAACTGGAACTGGACCAAACCATGCACTACGGTATAGGAATAGGAAGGGTGTGCATCATTGTGCCAATTGGTCATAAATATATGGGATCATGTAGAGCCTACGTGCTACTTCTGTGATATTTGAGTATAAAACAGATAATGTGGGTGATTAGAAACTAAGAGGATAATGCAGCAGCCTAATATTATTTACAAAAAAAACATCGTTAACATAGATTCTGGGTAAAATGCAAGCATTCTTGTATAATGTCCCTAAATTATATGTCAATGCTCAGCTAGTTAGTGAAAGCACTGGAACAAACAAAGATCAAGATCTAAAATATCCTTTTTGTTGTGGTTTTGTTTCTTGTATTTTGCTTTAGAAGTTCCTTCTATTAGCTCAAGTTATATTCTGAGCCTGTCGCCTTATTGTCAAACACTGTGTGCCGTTTTGCAGATTGAAACCTGTAATTAATTTCCAGTACACGCTAAATGCAAAAGGATCCACCCCGACTGAGATCCTAGGTACCAGTTACAAAACTGTCCTGAAGCCAGCACTCAATGCTCTTGCTGATGAGACTAAAAAGATACATGTCTCAAAGCTTGATGAGTCAATCGATCTAGAAAAGCAATTGCAAGGAAATGTTAAAATCCTGGAGGAGAAAAGGAGTCACATTTCCGTTGTACAGGCCAAAACTGATGAGGTCAGTCCACCCTATGTTACATATCATAGTCAAAAAATAAACTAAGACCTGAAAGTCCATTTTTCTTTTTAACTTTGGATTCTGTTCACGATCTATTTGTTAAAAACGAGGCATCAAAGTGGAAGCACTTTCTAAAACTTAGGTCAACTTATTCAAACTTCTGGCAACATGGAAGTTCTATACCATGATAAGATTAGTACAACAGTCCATTGTCATGAATTCAGTGGTCAGTGCCCATTACAGTGTTTTATAGAACTGGCCTATTATTTATATGCAGGGTATCATGCTGACAATACTCAACGCTAGCAAATGGCTTACTTCCTTTCTCCTTTTTATAATTGGTTTCCATAGTTAAGACATGTTTAGTAATCTGCATTTTCTAGTAGAAATACGCTGTACTGTTGGTATGTGGGTTGTTTTATTGCTTATTGGCTGCTACTGCAATAGAACCAAATGAATGATGCTCACGTGTAACCTGTTACCAGCAGTAATCTATGCTGCTATACTTATTACTATATGGACTGCATGGGCTGGTGGAGATTTAAATTAACACTAACTTTAATCATTATTCTGATTGGCTCATTAAGATAGCAAAACATTTGGAGTTCTTTTATTAGTCAAACATGTGATTGAGCTGAAAGCTCTTCACTAATGGAAGCTGTATGTATCGTTTCTGCTTCATGATATCGTGGTGTCTTAACACTTTTGTTCTCCTTATCATGATTTATCAAAGCATAAACATGGATAAACATTGATGCATGTTCTGGAGTTACTTTAACTCGATAAAGCTTTCCCCCTTGGTCATCTGTTATACATTATTGCTAGAAATTTAGTTATCTCAAGTTTCATGTACCTTTATTAAAGATTGGGATCAACCTAATTCATATGATCAACAGGCCACAACTTGATGTGCTTTGTGTTTAGGGTTTAGAATTTAGGATATCACCGACATAGTTGGTCATCTTATATGATGAATATAGCCGTTTTTGGTTCCAACTTCTAACATAACTCAAGCGATTTGTTCTGCACAAACCATGGCTGCCCTGTTGCCTATTTATAATCAGGCCTACAGAGGGATAATTACCCCAATGTTCTAAATGGTGGTAACCGGTTAACGAATGGTCACCCTAGCTTTTAGCATTTATATAGTAAGCGACCTTATAAATTGTTTTACTATTTAAAATAAGAGAAATATAGGCATATATCTGCAGTTACAAAATAAGCATATACTCCCTCCAGTCACAAATAGTTGTCGTTTTGGATATCGATACGGTCTTCAAAACACAGCTTTGACCACTAATTTGTATTATAATATATTTATAAAAACCAATAAAATTATAATATTATGAAAGTACTTTTCGAGACAAATCTACACATATGATTTTCATGTATCCAATTTAAATATTTAAAAATATATTGACAGTTAAAGTTTGAAAGTTTGACTACTCCTATGTCCAAACCAACAACTATTTGTGACCGTGGAGTAATTCATCTTCTTCCCTGTATATAGAATGGAACTATCGGGCTCTCAGAGATTATCCACGACAGTGGCATAAAGAAAAAAAGATTTGACAATGTTTGACATTTCTACAGTTCTACTTGCTAAATAATTCATATTATATGCTCAAGCCATGTCATTAGTCAACTTCTTACCCAATATGTGAATGTAATCAAGCCTAATAATCTTATTACCCACGATAAAAAGGGCCTAGTAATCGTTAATGGCCATTAATTTGTATAAACGGCCCTATAAAACGTAATGGGTAGGCTATCTTTAACGTTTTAACTGCCGTTATTTACAACACTGAATTACCCAGATTAGGAAGGGTGGTGCTCTATAAATGTTGAATTGGCAGTCGGCATGAAGAGTATACTTACATACCAAGTTTGTAGAGGAAGAATTGAACATTTGGTTTTGATGCTATAAAAATTCTAATTCATTCATTAGCACTTTTTATGTTGGAAATTGAAATTTGTATTCATTTCTTGGATTATTCTGTGCTGTGTTATGATTAGACTTGAGGACTATCAGTCTTTTACAAAAATCTTTGTTAAAGGGATTCTTGTGTTTTCCTATGTAACATTCCATTTATTATGTTCTGTTTTGCACCCCTTTTGGGCTTTCGTCGATTCCTTGTATCCGGTTCTTTTCACAGTGATGCCAAACATTTATCAATTTGGACAAGTGCTGGAGCCTGTATTTACCATACAACTCAAGTTGTTTTGGAGTCTTGCAGCATAATCACAATAACTAGCTTACACCTTCTGGAAAATAGTTGCAAAAGAGTGACATTCATGTTTTTCTCCCTGTTTACGTTGAATTTATTTTCCCCAGATGGTTGCTCGATTGAATTCACTGGATCTTGAAATTGGAAATCATGTTTCAAGTTGCACTGCTGATGCAAGACAAATGAAAGATGAGTTAGAGAGAAAGGAACATCACTTGAGTACTGTTGAAAAAGAGGCAGACGAATTTTTAAAGGTACTTCTCAGTTATGTTTTGTGTTACTTAAATGTGTTCCCTCACCAGATTTAGCATGACACTTTGACAATCAGATAACATAAAGCAATCTGATTTGACAGAACTCTGAACAGAGGCTCCAAGATGCATTACAGGAAACTGATGAAGAAACTCAGATGTGCGCAAGCGAATTGATACAACATATTGATTCCATTACAGAGTATAAAGAGTTCATGGAAACATTAATTTCTGGTATGAAGAAAGACCTTTATGAACGTGCAGATGACATAGCTTCCTTGCCAGCCAAGATGGTATCTACCAGTCAAACCTCTGCTTATCCCTGAATGTGAAGAAAGTTCCACACGAAATTGATGTTGCCTCTTGTCAGCAGCTTCTCCTTCTCTTATTTGAGGTCACAAGATTAGTGCTGCATTGAGCTTGTTTTATTGACCTAAAGAAGCTGAAGTGGTTATTTACATCTTATATATGTCATGGTTGCTGTGGCTGTTGGGAATGGCATTGGTTCTTGTAGACTCCCAAGAATGTTCGAGCCCAAGTTCAATCAGAAATTGTCCCCACACCAGTGGCTACCTTGAAATGTTTACATTATCTGTTTGGTTTGAATTTTGAATCTAGGTTGGAATATGGTGTTTGTTTGAGAGAGGGCAGACATCCGTCTCAAAGCGAAGGGAGCCATGGAATGATGCGTGCTTCAACGTAAGTTGGAGCTCATTATGTTACCTGTAAACTTTACTGCCCCATGGTTTGTTTTCTCAACCGAGCTACTGTTTGAAGCTTCTTCAATTGACCGGGTGATTCCTCCGGACGCTGTGTATTTCCTCCTCTTCTTCCAGAAAACTTCTGGCCTCCAATCCACTCGGTGCAAAGATTTAGTTCCTCACCCCTGTTAGAGTAACTAGCCGATAGATTTGTTCATCTAGTTAGAGAATCCTAACTATACTCAGATAATCTTATCTTGTTGTAACAACTGATATTCAGTCTGTTTTATTGTGATACTGTAGCATAACCGAAAACACAAAGTCTATATAAGATGAGCATCTGTGCAACGTTTAGTCTGCGCAAAAGTCCACAACCAATCTCTTCACTTATTCTTGATATGGTATCAGAGCCTGTCTAAGATCCGTCTTCCTCTTCAACAAGCGATCATCAACATCTTCAGGATCTATGCAGACTGGCATTTCGGGAGCCATTGGGACCGAATAGATTGGTAAATTCTTTGTGCCCAACTTCGCTCAGTTCATCAGCGAAAAACTTGGGCGTGATAATTATCTGCTCTAGAGGCGCAAATCATGCTTTTCCTAATTAGCCATGGATTTCTTGGCTATGTTAACGGGACAATTCCCTGTCCCCCAAAGTTGATCACGATAGCAGGTAGTGATGGTGCAGCACAAGCTCCAAACCTAGAGTATCTAAACTGGATACAGCAAGATCAAACTGTCATGGGTGCCATTAACTCATCTCTAACAAGGGATGTTCTCTCCCATGTAATCTTGCTCTCCACAGCTCATAAAGTATGGGGAACCTTGGAGAAACTCTTTGCTGCGCAGACCAATTCTGGCATGGTTGAAGTGCGCATGCAACTCTCGCATCTACGAAAGAAAGACAACACTGCAGCAGAGTATTTCCATAAGGCAAAGGCTCTAGCTGACACACTAGCTGCTGCTGGTAAGCCTCTACTGGACAAGAGGTAATTGCCTATCTTCTTGTTGGTCTTGATAGCGAATATGACTCTCTGGTAACCACGGTCACTGCACGAATGACACTGAGCGAACCTTTGTCGCTCAGTGAGTTCTATAAGAACCTTGTAAATTATGAGGCACGACTTGAGACGCGTACTCATGGTCTGCAAATTGAAGGAGGTGTTTCGACTAACTTCACCAGCTGAGGGAGCAATGGAAACCGTGGTGGCCAGAATAACTACCATGGTGGCGGACGCAGTGGAAATGGTGGCCGAAATTGTGGACGTGGTCAAGGCGGCAGGGGATCAGCACAGCGTAACAACAACTCAAGCAACAACAATCGCCCTGTATGCCAGATATGCTCGAAGGTTGGGCATGTTGCGGCTCGCTGGCATCGCTTTGATCACTCATATGAGGTTGATGACAGTCATGCTGCTTTCTTCGCTCGTCAGGACAATGGCAGCTACCAAGTCGATACAAATTGGTACAGCGACACAGGGGCAATGGATCATATAACAAATGATCTTGCCGTCTCACTACGCGCGATCAGTACAATGGAAAGGAGCAGATTCACACGGTCAATGGCTCGGGTATGTCAATACTTCATGTTGGAAATTCTCAGCTCATTACACCACACAAAACTTTGAAACTTCAAAATATTCTTCATTCACCACATGCTGCTAAGAACCTTTTATCTGTTCATCGTTTTGCTTGTGACAACGATGTTTACTTTGAATTTCATCCTGATTTCTTCATTGTTAAGGATCGGGCAACCAAGACTCCTCTTCTTAAAGGCAGATGTGAGGCAGGTCTATATCACATTTCATCAATTCAGGGTCAAGCATCCAATAAAATGGCGTTCCATGCTTACCCTTCACAGGAGCAGTGGCACATGCGTCTAGGTCATCCGGCGTCGGCCATTGTCAATAAAATTCTTCAGTCATACAAATTGCCAACCTCCAATAAAGATTATGTAGTCACAATTTGCAATGCCTGTCAAATGGCCAAGAGTCATCAATTACCTTTTCCTGATTCTAGTTCAATTTCTTCAGCACCTCTTGAACTTGTTCACTCTGATGTTTAGAGCAAGCACCTCTTGAACTTGTTCACTCTGATGTTTGGGGCCCTGCTCTTCCATCCACCAGAGGATTCAAATATTATGTCAGATTTGTTGATTCCTTTAGCAAATATACTCGGATCTATTTGTTAAAACATAAGTCTGATGTTGAACAGGCTTTTGTGCAATTCCAGAAACAAGTTGAGAGATCTCTCAACAAGAAAATTATTTATTTCCAAAGTGATTGGGGTGGTGAGTATCAACGGCTTAATTCATTCTTTAAGCAGCTAGGAGTCATTCACCATGTATCATGTCCACACACACACCAACAGAATGGTGCTGCCGAGCGAAAACATCGACATATCGTTGAAACTGGTTTAGCTCTGTTAGCACATTCTCTTGTACCCTTGCGTTTTTGGGATGAAGCATTTTTAACTGCATGCTATCTCATAAATGGCCTCCCCTCTCGCACTATATAGAATTCTACTCCTCTTCAGCGTCTTCACAATGTTGAACCTGATTATAAGACACTGTGTACGTTCGGATGTGCATGCTGGCCCAACTTGCGTCCATACAATGATCGGAAACTCCAGTTCCAGTCTACACAATGTGTCTTCCTCGGATACAGTACAATGCACAAAGGGTTCAAGTGTCTTCATATTCCAATTGGTCGTGTTTAAATCTCGCATGATGTCATATTCGATGAACATGTTTTTCCTTTTGCATCCTCCAAACAAACATCCACACCAGTGACTCCAGTCACAGAAACTGCTCTTCTTCCGTGGCTTTTGTCATCACATTCCATTGCCGAGAATGACCAGCTTGAAGTTTTGACTAACCCCTCTATTGGACACACTAATCCTGCTCTTGATCGAAATGTTGTTGTGTAGGACAAAGGCACCACTTCAGATCATACTGATGTCCAGCCAATTTTTGCTGATACACCTGTGTCTTCAAGTGATGACTCGGATTCTCTAGTCATAGCTCCTGAATCACCGCAGTCAGGCTCACCTTCGCCATCTTGACCTGTGACATGACTGCAGAATGAAATTCGCAAGCCAAGGGAGATGCATGATGGCACTGTTCATTATGATCCTCAAAACCGGAAGTTTGCAGCTATTGCGATGGATTTAAAAGAACCTGTATCCCATGTTGATGCCCTAAGGGAACCACAGTGGAAACTTGCCATGATTGAGGAGTATGATGCTCTTATGAAGAATAACACATGGAAGCTTGTGCTGCCTGCACCAGGACGCAATATTATGGATTGTAAATGGGTTTTCAAAATCAAAAATCATGCTGACGGCTCGATTGAGAGCTTCAAAGCTCGCCATGTTGCAAAGGGCTTTCGCCAACAACAAGGTATTGATTACGACGACGCTTTTAGTCCGGTGGTTAAGCCAACGACTGTGCGTCTTGTTTTATCCATTGCAGTCTCCTGTGGTTGGCGTCTTCGGCAAGCTGATGTGAAAAATGCATTTCTACATGGTGATCTCAGTGAAGATGTTTATGTTAGCCAGCCGCCTAGTTTTGTGGACGTGTTGAAGCCTCATTATGTCTGCAAACTCAACAAAGCACTCTATGGTCTGAAGCAAGCCCCACGTGCTTGGTACCATAAACTCAACTCAAAGTTACAAGAATTCGGCTTTACTTCATCAAAGGCTCATACTTCTGTTTTTATTCTTCGCGAGAATGGACTGATCATGTATATCCTCATTTATGTTGATGATTTGGTCATTGCCAGCTGTTCTGATCAAGCAGCAGAGCAACTTCTTTGCCAACCGCATCAAGCCTTTGCTATCAAGGATCTGGGAACACTTCATTTTTTCCTTGGTATTGAAGTTAAGCCCTATCTAGGGGGGATCATTCTCTCCCAGCAGCAATACACCAGGGATCTCCTGCGTCGCACAAATATGACACTATGCAAGCCGTTTACCACACCTATGTCAAGCTCAGAAAAATTGTCCAGAATGGTAGGGAATCCTCTGACAGAAGTTGAGACTACAAAGTATCGGAGTGTAGTAGGAGCTTTACAATACCTCACCATTACTCGGCCTGATATTGCTTACTCAGTCAATAAGGTATGTCAGTATCTGCAAACACCAACTGACATACATTGGGGAGCAGTTAAGCGAATTCTTCGCTACCTACAACACAACCACGTTGATGGTCTGAAAATACATCGCAACAATTCTATGCTGATAAGCGGTTTTTCTGATGCTGACTGGGCCGGATGTGCAGATGACAGGCGGTCAATTGGTGGTCTTGTCATCTTCCTTGGGTGGGTCGAACCTTGGGTCATGGAGTGCAAGGAAACAAGCTACCGTCTCTCGATCCAGTACTGAGTCTGAGTATAAGGCTCTTGCAAATGCTACGGTAGAAATTATCTGGGTGCAGTCAGTTCTGGGAGAACTTGGTATTATACAAGTACGAGCACCGGTCTTATGGTGTGATAATTTAGGGGCAACATATTTGTCTGCTAACCCAGTATTCCATGACAGGACGAAGCACATTGAGGTGGATTTTCACTTCTTTCGAGAACGAGTAGCATGGAAAGCTTTGGATATTAGGTTCATCAGTACGCGTGATCAACTCGCTGACATCTTCACCAAAGCGCTGTCTGTTGATATGTTTAGAAGGCTTAGATACAATCTCAACTTGATTCCTGGCAAGTTGTGATTGAGGGGGGATGTTAGAGTAACTAGCCGATAGATTTGTTTAGCAAGTAGTTAGAGAATCCTAACTACATTCAGATAATCTTATCTTGTTGTAACAACTGATACTTAGTCTATTTTGGGGGTGTTTGGGACAGCTCCAGCTCCACCAAAATCCGTGGAGTTGGTGGAGCAAGGTATTTCTAGCTTCAGAAATTTATAGAGATGGAGCTGTGAGTACATTAAGAGTGTTTATGTGGATCATCTTATTTACATTTTAGTCTAAAAATATAAACTTAATTCACTTTATTTTAGCCTACAAACTCCAGCTCTGAGGTGGAACTGAGATCTGGAGCTCTGCCAAACAGGGCCTTTATTGTGATACTATATCATAACCGAAAACACAAAGTCTATATAAGATGAGCATCTGTGTAGCGTTTAGTCTGCGCAAAAGCCCACAACCAATCTCTTCACTTATTCTTGACAATCTGTAACACCCTGACCCAAATTAGCTCAAAGTCTAGCCTACCGTAGGGCGGATCTACGCATGCATAGCACCCCACTTACACTTTCGTCCTCGCTTCGTGTAAAAGGGTTAACCCGGAGGCCTTCACATTAACGGTGGCCACATGCACTTTGCGCCATATGCCTACGCCCCTATCATACACGTGCCCGTGCAGCGAAGGTTGATGCTCTGATACCATTAGCTCAAAGTCCAGCCTACCGTAGAGCGGACCTACGCATGCATAGCACTCCACTTACACTTTCGTCCTCGCTTCGTGTAAAAGAGTTAACCCTGATGTGCTATGTTTAGACCCAATAGGCATTATATACTACTACAACTCACTTTGTGTAAGCAATGTGGGATTAATCCCACCACCACTCCACATAGACTTTCACATTAACAGACTGGAGTGTAAACCAGTTCCACATCTATCCCTTCCCACTTCCCAGCTACGATCACCCCGGCAAGGACAGTCCTCAAATATAGAAGCTGTCCAATTCGTTTCCTTCAACTTCTAGAGGAGGCCCTTCCTTCTGATAACTTGACGGGCCCTTTCTTCTGACGGCTGCCAGATGGCTTGTATCAAGCAACGCCACCCGTCCATCCAATCAACTGACGGTTGCCAGGTGGCTCGTTCTGAGCAACGCCACTCATCGACCCGCAGGTTCAGGCCGGTCGTTATAATACATCTCCGGTTTGTCTTTCGGAAGGTTTGCGCTGACTGACACCTTCATCCCCGGTGATGTTTTGGGGAGGTCCGTGCTGACCGTTTCCTATATTTCCGGCGAGCTTTGGTCGAGGTGATCGACGACCTCATCCAACACCCTCAGCGAAACCATCACCGACGCCCATGGCGACGAACTGCAGAAGCTTCGGTATATCCATCTGTGCAGGGCAATGTGTAATTTTCATTTCTTTCCTGGGCCTGTTTGTAAAAGAGTTCACCATGTACTGTCTATGGATTAATGAAATCAGAGGTTAGCCCCCCTTGGGGCTAGTTTGCGTTTTTTTTTAAAAAGAAATCATTGATATCACTCCGTGATGCATCAACCATCGGGAAACAACCCAGGACGGCAGAAACTTTTTTCACTGCAGCCGTCGAACAAGGATTAAAAAATTTACATGATTGCACACTGTACCTGCAAGAACGTACATGACGGGGAGGGAAGAGCTGGAACGAGCAGACGCAGGCGCAGCAGTACGACGCACAAGAAACAGTAATGAAATGTTTGATTTGAAATTATTTTTTGCTATAACTAATCTTAGGTAAGTGTGGTTTATCATACTTTTTGTAGTAACAAAATTTAACGTATAAGTGTGACAAAGTTTAACAAAAAATTAAATTTATAACGTGCGAAACATAGAACTAAAAAAAATGTGGCAAACTATAGTTACGACAACAAATCAAACACTCGTAGAAAAATCTATAGTATATCTAAACTCAGATATAATAAAGTTATCTTCAAACCAAACAAACAGCTGGTGCCTTCAATGACTGGTGCAGCGGCTCCGCGTCCGGTGATGTCTCCATAAATGGGAATTTAGTGACCCCTCCAGGACACTGTCGACTGACGACGACCCCCAGGCCTTCCCTCCTCATAAACCCCAGGCCGCCATGGCTTCCGGTTGCCATGCATTGCAGTCACAAAATTCTCATCGCCTCTTGATATTCCATTCCATGTTCTTTTTCTCCGCTGCGTGACTAGGTGTACGTGAGGCTAGCGAACTTGACACTTTGCTGGTGGGTTAGTGGCCGGTTAAGGGGTTTGTTGTCTGGTTCAAGGTCTCCTGCAACGCGCCATTACGCATTTTCTTTTGCTAGATGTGTGCATCAGTTCAGTGTATGGATGGTGGCCTCGGACCAGGCTTCAATCCCTTTAACCAGCACTTGCGTGAATCATCATCTGATTTCTCTCTCAGCAAGTCAACACATGCTGTATATATATGGTGAGCATGCATGTATGTATTGCATTGCGAAAGAATACCACCAAAGGTTTGTTCTTTCTTGATTTGCACTAGCCTGTCTTTGTCGGTATAGCCCGTGCAAGTTCCCTTCACTCTGTTTTGTAGTAGGTAGGCCCTAAATTTGTTCTTCTGTTCGTCGTTGGAGTGTGATACAAATCACGAGTAGATCACGACTTACCAGCTATGGACATGTAGACTGGAATGCTAATTATTCATGCTTTGGTCGTGTAGACTGGAGCGTTGATTGCCCTTGCGGATCTTCTTTGTTGCTAAAGCTGAAGGATATATATGCACATGGATTTGAAGTGTTCGTCTTCAGTCATCTCTCACCAGGAGCATATGCGTGTGCCCTTCTACTTGCATAATTGCGTACTAGTGACATAGTAGTACCTTACAGTTATTTTCATCATGAGGTAAATCATGGAACTACTAAAAACAGTAGAGTACTAGTAGTATTTTTCTTGTCATTCTACAGTACCTAGCTTTCACTCTCCATTTCTCGGCTTTTGCACTTTCCTTGAGCAGGGTGCTTATGAGTTCTGGCCTTCTGCGACATGCATGAAATGAGTGATATGCAGAAGCTGGGAAGGGAACCGCCCAAGCATGCATTTAAGTAGGTTTGGTCATATGCATGACAAAGCAACAGTAGGCACATTTACTGCAGTCATGCCGCCGTTATGAAGATTTTTTTAAAGATTTTTTTTTTCTTTTTATAGGCTGCAGAAGTGCTTCCGTTGTGAAGATGTCACTGTTCTGTTTCATTGCCATCAGTCAGCCTGATGATCTGGCTCTGTTTCTGAAGTGAGTCTGTCTATGCAAGCCTACATATTTGCAATAGAAGTTTCTTTTCTACATTCTGAGATTTTTCAATATCACTTATATTATGTTCATTCAATGTAGAACTCATCTCTTGATTTGAGCATGCGCTATGCACTTCCCCGATGGTTTAGCATGAACATCTGAGCATGTGTGTCTGGACTCTGGAGCTCTGGGCTACGTACGTACATGCGCGCTTCAGGAAATCAAGATTGATTTTTTTAGAGAACTGCAGGGGAAGGGTCATCACCGATTCCATTAACGAAACCGAAATTACACGAGGTTCAGAACAAAATAAGAAAAAGAAAGATCCGGGTCATAACAGCGCTTAAACCTAAGACTATTCAGACCCAGAACAAACTTTATACCCCTAACAGCACAAGGGGATTTCTTGTTTACAGGCATCACCAGCTTGACCCACAATACTCGCAGATAGGAAGGAAAATCACATCGCAATCATTCTTGACGTCGGCTCCCATCCTTTCGAACGATGAAAAATCTCCATAGCCACCTTCTCGATCTGCTCGGCTCCTTAATGCAGCATGCCGCAGTCTTCCTCCTTTTTCTGCAAGATTGCCTAGTTGTCAAGCCAAGAGCACATGGTAAAGATCAGTGCAGCTGGATCTTCAAGTCTTTGGTTCTGAAAGCAAGTGGCATTTCTTGTCTTCCAAATTATCCAAATAATGGCTGCACACCCTACCAACATCAATTGCCTGTGTTTTCTGGGGAAACCATCCACCCAAGAACCAAGCATTTGATGGCAATTACCAGGTAGAGAGTGAAAATTCAGAGCACAAGCTACTACTCTCCAAACGTATTTAGCAAGAGGACAGGCAAAAAAGAGATGATCAATGGATTAAGAAGAACCACAGAATTGACATCTCTCATCACCTTTCCACCCCCTCCTTAGCACGTTATCCTTGGTAAGGATGCTATTCCGAAGCACCAACCAAGTAAAAACCTTAATCCTAAGGGGGATCTTAATATGCCAAATGAATTTCTGATGAATGAAACTTGAGACATTTTCACAGCCATGTAAATGTAGGTTATATAGTTGTTGGCATCAAAAACTTGAAGTAAGGTTTATCGGCCACAACACACCTAACAAACGCCGGGTTCAGTCGATCAAAGCGTGCCAACCGATTTGATCCTGCAATTGGTAAGATGAATATATGATATGTTCGAAGCTGATCGACGTAAGACAATCGGCTTAGATCTAAACAGCTAAAAGCTGATTAAATCAACTAGTAACGATAAGTCTAATTAGCTGATTAGGGCTAATCAAATGGTAAAGGTAAATCTTCCCCGAAGAAGGCGATGCGCAGAAAAATTGGAAAAAGATCAAACCTCATGGCGTAACTGATGAAGATCAACAACCGGCGATACGCAATTTTATCGATCAAGATCAAATTACAGAATTTTTAAATTACAGGAACTACTCCTAGTCGACAGAAAAATAGATGGAAGTAATACGAGTTGGTTGATTGAGTTGTTGTTATTCTTTGCCTGTCCATGACTATTTTTTATATCCGTCGGTCGATCATATCATTTTTCGATATATTACAAAACAAGATCCGTATCGGTCTTAATCGAAAAGGTTTTCCTTGAAATCTTCACCGTAACAGAATATTTTCAAGTTTTTCCATATCACACATCGGTTATGGTACGTTGACTTTATCCCGCCGATTCTGACTACACCTGCAAAATCTTGGTGCAAACATATGCCCCTCATTTTTGGGAGAAAACTTGTCATCTTTCAAAAATCCTGACCATCAGCTTGTTGGACGTCAGCTTGGCAAGACGCCCTCACCAGTAACAGCTGCATTAATAGCGTCGTAAAAATCTCATTATGCGTATCGTGCATTTTAACTACATGCATCGCTTCGAAATCCTTCCTGCCGTTTCACTTTTTACCCTTTGTATAAATACGTGGCCCCCACATGGTCATTCTCACACGCTCAAGCTCTCTGGACGTCTGCAATTGGCTTCTTCTCTCCAGCTGACAAGCCCTTCAGCGCTTGTCTCCTCCTGTTCTCAATCGGCTTTCCCCCGAGATCTACTAAATGGATTCCACCCAGGTACTCATTCCAATCCCTGACAGCAATCACCAATTATACCTAGGGCCGGTAGGAAATTTAGATACCAATACAGTTATAAACGAAGAAGTCTCTCATCTCCCGTTGTCGGCTGCTGGTTACAATATAGAGGGTTGGAGTAAGAGCTTTAGGGCTTGGCCGAAGCGCTCAAAGGATGGAAGAGCTGGTACAATCGGGTAGCGGCCCAGAAGAGAGAGATATCGGAGAGAATGGGGATAGCCGAGTGCCTCCCTCTTTGCTTAGCCGATCCAGAGGCCAATGAGCCCTTAGTGGCCACGGCTTGCTATTTCTGGTCGGATACATTTAACGCTTTTATGTTCCGCACTGGTTTCGTCGGCCCAACTCTCTTGGACGTGGCTCAATTAAGTTGACTGAGGCCAGACAGAGAGCAGATATCAGCTTATAGCGCTAAGCCCAAGTATAAACTTATCAGGTCCAAAGGTGAAGGATGGGCCAAGTATATCAGCAATAACAACATAGTTCATGGGCCAGTATTGGACGAAGAACATGTAATTTTTCTCAACCTCTGGCTAGATCGGTATCTATTCTGCAGTGCTTCTCTTGGGCTGACTCAGGTGTACCAAACCATAGCAGAGCAACTAGTGGAGGGCCGTCAGCTAGCCCTAGGAAAGATGCTATTGGGAGCGGTATACCAGATGATGTATGTAATAAGGAGTCGGCTTTTTATGGGATTCGCTAGTTTCTCCATTGTCAACATAGGCGGTCCCCTTTGGTTCATTCAGATCTGGCTATACTGCCTGTTCAGCCGATCATTCAACTTGAATCCTTTAGAAGACACAACATTTCCATGAGAAGACAGTCCAGAGGATGAGATTCCTCAATTCAGAACCAGTCGATCATATGGGGAAATATTTATGATGTGCTCTAGGAATAAGATAAGGATTACGCCCATCAGCTCAAGGAAATACTAGCTTTCTTTCTTTAGCTTGACGATGAAGACTTCAAGCAACAGGACTTCTTCAGTTATAGTGGAGTGGCCGATTTTCCATGACCATCATTCTTACATCTAGAATCCGACAGCTCTTTGATGCCTCAGGAGAACTTGAATTTTTACAAGATTTTCATCTCTCTAAGCATTCTTCATGTCGGCCTTAATACGAGAAATGGGACGTTTCAGCCATCCTACGAATTTTACCACCCCTCCATCTATGCTAGACAGTTGGGCTTCAGGCAAGTGATCCCAAGTCTCCCATTGCTTGATCGGCTTCAGCCAAGAGCTCGCGTTCGCAACGCAGCAGCAGCTAATATAGTACTGGAGATAGCCGATGAGCTTCAAATTAATGACTTACCACATTTCTTCCTGAACACTCATCGGACAGGCCACTTTTCTTCTTGGTGGCTATCAATCGCAGAAACACTATTCTTAGAGAGGACACCGTCGGCTGTTATTAATGTATTTTTCCCAAATCTACTTGAGCCGACAGTAGCATCTGACTCCGGGTATACTAACACAAGTTTAGGAGATATCACTGGAGAGGTATCAGCTAAAAATAAATCCTCTTTTCTTATTCTTCTTTTACCAAGTGCTTTTACTAATCGGCTTTCTCCCTTTTGTAGACCAAAGCTGCGGGCTAGAATATTGCATCCTCGCCATCGAGCAGTGGGCAACTCAGCAAGCGGTCTCATCAATCGACGGGCCTCACGGGCTACACCTCCGGCACTACGGGAAATCAAAGCTCCTCAGTGTCGGATATTGAGAAGCAACAACAACCCAGTAAGTATTTTTTAATCTGTTAGTGCTTTACCACGTGTACTCTTTAAAAACTAACACTTAGCTGATCATTTCCAGAGAAGAAGCGTGCTAAATCTGTAAAGAAGCCCGCTAACAGAGGCACCAAGCCGCAAGAGCAGAGTGGTGAGAGCCTTCCCCATTCTCCTCACGGATCGGCTACGGGAGGGGTAAGTTTCTTTTTATATATGATGAGTATATCTGTCTGTCGGCCTAACCCATTTGAATCCTTTTCTCAGCCGACTCCATCGGTACAAGTGGCCAACATTTTGGTTGATCTGCCCGGCGCGTCTCTAGAGGCTCCACCACCTTCTTCCCAGCCGACGCCGCCTACTCCCTCTGCTCCTGTCCTGGCTTCATCAAACCCGACAAATCTGCTAGGATTCTCTCTAGACAATCTCGTCGATCCAGAGAACATAGCCACCGATGACTATTCAGCGGACATCCGCAAAATACTTGAAGTATCGAAGGAGGCATCGGCTGTAGTAACTTCCGCGTCGGGTATGCAGGAAAGGCTTAATAGTCTTTTCGATCAAGTTATGAAGCTGGAAGTCGACCTCCTGAACAATACGCAGCCCCTCCGAAACGCTATGGCTGCAGTAGAAGCCGATCTGCCTTCAAAAACTATGAACGCACTCCTAAATGTCTGCCACTTGGATGGCAAAAAAGTAGAGGTCACGGCGGCTAGGGCCAGGATCACCCAGAGATAAGTGCAGGAAGCTGATCAAAGTCTTCTTAACAAGATGGTGGCAGAGGCTAAAGCGAAGAAAAATAAGTTTGATGCTGATACTCTAGCCCTGAAGACCAACAAGGTAGCCATCCAAAAGCTGGAGTCGACCAAGAGACTCCTAGAGGAGGAGCTAGCCAATTTAAACAAGGAAATAGCCAATGGCCAAGCTATGCTCATCGCAACAACCTCTTCCATAAAAGATCAGAGACACGAAATCGCTTTGGCCGTTGTGGGAGTTAGAGAGCAATCGGCTAAGGTGGTTCTTGTACTTAGCAGTGCTCAGGAAGATCAAAGGACTGTTGATGAGGTGGAGGAGATCATCGCCAAGGCCACGGGCGCATTATTGGCTTTGGGTGCTAGGCTTCTCGGCTCTGGCTTGTAATCTATTTCTTTGCAATGAATGTAATATTTGAAGATGTTGACCTCTCAAAACAATGCTTTTGGAATGTTTAAGTTATTGTAATCGGCTGTTTAACCGATTTATTACCGTTCTGCTTTTATATGTTCCATAATTTAGCATTTTGGCCAAAATTAACTGCACCGAGTTAATTTGGCCTTTGTGATGACAAAAATTCTCATAGCCGATTAGGAACCAACCCAAACGTTAGGATAGTATTTCTTTAAGTATTTTCCGTTGATTGCCTTAGGGAGCACAATCCCTTCCATCGTTTGTATTATGTAAGAGTTTTCATCGATAAGCCGATTTATCTTATAAGACCCTTCCCATGTAGGGGACCATTTACCGAATTGGTTGTCCCTAGAGGCGGCAGGCAATATAGTTTTTCAGGCCAAATCGGCTTCACGAAAAGATTTAGGCACCACTTTCTTGTTATACGCCTTAGCCACTCTCACCTTGTTCTTTTTGAGCCGATCCAATGTACATAAACGCAATTATGCCAAATCATCTAAGTTATCAGTCATAAAATCTTTATAGTCCCGAGCCGACAAACCATTTTGTCTAGCAACTCGTATGGAGTCAATATTAATCTCTACAAGCCAAATAGCCTCTTGACCTAAACCAGCTGATAGGGCGAAAGCTTTGTTGACCCATGGTATGCCAACCGATAAGCCCATAATGACTCCGACAACGTTGAGTGCCAATTCCTTGGTTTCTCATCGATTTTTTTAATCAGCTTAATCAATGTCTTATTAGATGATTCAGCTTGTCCATTGGCTTGAGCATAGTAAGCTGATGAATTCAATAGCTTAATACCCAAACTTTTGGTAAAACCTTGAAAATCATCAGACATAAGCACAATACCTTGATCGGTCGTAATGGTTTGCGAGATTCCAAACCGATGGATAATGTGTTCAATAACAAATCCGATAGACTCAATGCTTGTAACCTTTCTGAGTGGTATAGCTTCAACCCATTTAGAAAAATAATCGTTCGCAGCCAAAATAAACTTATGGCCTTTGCTTGAAGCAAAAAATATTTGCCCGATTACATCTATACCCCAGCCTCTGAATGGCCAAGGCTTAATAATGGGTTGCAAAGCCGATGCTAGAGCCAATTGTATATTACCAGATTTCTGACAAGTTTGTCATCCTTTGTAATACTTAAAGCAGTCTTCCAACATTGTCAACCAAAAATATCCTGTACGCCTTAACATCCATTTCATCTTATAAGCCGATTGATGGGATCCATAGATACCTTTGTGTACTTCACACATTGCCACTTTAGCCTCATCGACTCTAAGGCATCTTAGCAACAAACCCTCTAATGTTTGATAATATAACACATCATCCAACATGACATATTTTAAACCCTGCTGCCTAACTTTGCACTCTGTCGGCTCGGAAGGATCAATCAGGTAGTCTTTTATTTTCGACCTCCAGTCAACAGCGTCAGCGCACATCGCTACTTTCTCAATCAGCTTAGGCTTTTGAGATCAGCCAAAATCCTTATAGCCTGATGCCTGCTGAGCTAGCAAGTTAGCTCTATCGTTCATTTCTCGAGGAATATGACTAATGGAGAACAAAGTGAATGAGCCGATTGTAGGAAGGCATTGGTCTAAGTATTTAATCAGAATTTCATCATAACATTGATTTTTTCCTTTAATTTGCTGCACAATCAACAAAGAATCACCATAAGCCTTAACAGTATCTACTCCGATATTTTCCATCAACTGTAGTACTTTAAGTAATGCTTCATATTCTGCCTGATTATTAGAATATCGGCTATTTATCCGAAATGCAAATTCAAAGCTATGTCCCTTGGGCGAGATAAGCACTATTCCAATACCATCACCTTCTCGACATACCGGTCCATCAAAGTACTGTTGCCAAGGGGCTATACATACCAGATCGGCAGTAGTCTCATTACCTGTTATAAAATCGGCTATCACTTGCCCTTTAACTGCTTTAGCCGATTCATACGTCAGGTCGAACTCGATGAGCGCATAGGTTCATTTACCAAGTCAACCATGCAAAATTGGAGCTGACAGCATATATTTTATAACATCGGTTTTACAGATAACCTTACAAGTAGATGCTAAAATATAATGTCTTAGTTTTGTACAAGCAAAATATAAAGAGAGGTAAAGTTTTTCTACAAAGGGATACCTGGTTTCAGCATCGAGTAATCATCGGCTTAAATAGAAGATTACCCGCTCTTTGCGATCAACCAATTGTGCCAAAATAGCTCTAATAGTTTCTTTTTTAGCCGATAGATATAACTTGAACGGTACTCCCTTTTATGGCGCAGCCAGGACTGGAGGGTTAGTCAAATATTCTTTGATATCATCAAAAGCCTTATGTTGATCGGCTCCCCATACAAACTCTTGACTGTTCTTTAATTTTAACAATGGGGTAAACGCACGGATACGACCAAAAAGATTTGAAATAAATTGTCGCAAATAATTTATCTTGCCGATCAACTTCTACAATTTATTCTTGCATGTAGGCGGCTTTGTTTTGGCTATGGCCCTCACTCTTTCCTGATTGACTTCGATCCCCCTCTGATGAACCATGAAGCCTAAAAACTGATCAGCCGACACACCAAAAGCACACTTGTAAGGGTTCATCTTCAAACCATGCACTCTTGTGTTTTTGAACACACTCTCCAAATCGGCTAAATGCTGCAAATCCTCTTTGGACTTTACAACAACATCATCAATGTAAATCTCTACAATATGGTCGATTAAATTATGGAAGATTAAATTCATTGCCAGCTAATATATTGCACTAGCATTCTTTAAGCTGAATGTCATCACTATCCACTCAAACAACCCTAAGGCACCAGGGCATCTGAAGGTAGTTTTTGAAATATCGGCTTCTGCCATGAATATCTGATTATATCTGGCATTGCCATCAAGAAAACTGATGATTTTGTTCCCTGGTGCAGCATCGATAAGCATATCGGCTATTGGTATCGGATATTTATCTTTCGGTGTAGCTTTATTTAAATCCCTAAAGTCGACACATACCCTAAGTTTACCATTCTTCTTCATAACAGGAACGATATTGGAGGCCCATTCAGTGTCTCTGCAAGGCCGGATAAACTTTGCCTCTAGCAACCGTTCTATTTCTTCTTTTATAATATTGTACAAGGCTGGATTAAACCTCCTGGGATACTGTTTAAATGGCCGATAACCTGACTTAATAGGTAGTCGATGTTCAACAAGCTGTCGGCTTAAGCAAGGCATCTCGTGGTATTCCTAGGCAAACAATCTTTGTAATCCCTAAGGATTTTGATCAACCTTCTCTAGTATTCTACATCTAATTTTGCACTAATAAAAGTAGGTCTCTTCCTCTCACCATCTCCTATGTCAACTTCTTCAAGTAAGTCAGTTGACGTGAATCCTTGCCCCAACTTTTTGACTTCTTGGAAATCTTCAATGGCCTCGTGGCTATCTGTTATTTTTCGATAGCTCTGCATTTTATCATGTAGGGCCTCTACTGTTTGTTTGGACCCTATCGACGCAAAACTTCATTCATCCGATCAAAAGTGCTAGGTCGGACATTGATCGGTAGAAGCCCTGTCTTACTAATGCAGATGAAATCACAGTTGTCCAATGCTTTGCCTGATATGCATTAAGCTTCCTCATGCTGCCAATTCGCATCTGAACTGGCCATAGCGATGTGAGTCGATGTATCGGCCGGAATGACTTCGACTTCATCGCCATTCCATTGGACAAGCAGCTGGTGCATAGTCGACGGGATACAACAATTCGCGTGAATCCAATCCTGCCCGAGCAGTACACTGTAGTTGCCTTTGGCGTCAATCACAAAGAATGCAGTTGGCAATGTTTTACTGTCGACAGTTAATTCTGTCACGATGACGCCCTTAGCTTCAGTGGGATCGCTTGTGAAATCATTCAAGATCATGTTAGTTTTGATCAAGTCTTCATTGAACTTACCCAACTTTTTGCAGGTAGTGTATGGCATCAAGTTGACCGTTGCTCTGCCATTAACAAGCATCATAGAAATCGGCTTGCCGTTAATGTGCCCTTTCAAGTATAACGGCTTAAGATGCCAATGGGCATCCTGGGGTTTTTCGAAGACCGCGTCTTGAGCTCCCAAACACAGCTGAGCAAAGGTCTACTTAGCCGATTCAGTCTTTATTTTAAACTCGGCTGATAGGGTGAACACCATATTGATGTCCATCGGAGGAGTATCATCTCGAATCATTGGAGAATCTAAGTCATCGGCTGAATCGAACTCTTCCTCAACCGGTTCTTTCTTTCTCCACTCTTTTTTAATAGTTTTAATCGGCCGAAGTTCATTGAAAACTTGATCCCTTTGTTTTTCTTGCTCGGCCTCTCTAATCTCCTGAGTTCTTAGCCTCTGTAACCGTCAACACTATGATCGACTAAGTTCGAGAGGGCACCACTTAGGTTCGGGCTCGATCGGCTTGCGTATCCTGCCTGCCAGATCTCCTCGCATTGCAGAACTCAACTCTTCTGCTTGCGTCTTTACTTGATTCAGTACATAAATCCTTTCTTGAATTGGCTTCCTATAACTTTTATGGGGACGATCTTGTATTGGCCTAGATAACCTGTCTTTGGTCGATCGCCTTGGCCAATCATCTTGAGGATAATGTTTAATCAGGCATGTGTACGGTGATGGCAATGCTACTCCCCTCTCCCAACAAAACTGCCAGAAGGGGCACCTTTGTGAGCTCTTTCCAGGTTTTCAGGTCAATATAGATTGTCTGGCTGACACGGAGTATAACGCGGCTGATTGCTCATTCTCTCGTACTTCTCCAGTAAGTAAGAAAAAGTTGGCTTAGGTTTGTTGATCGGCCGTCGTGGCGATGATCTCTCTGCCTTGTACCAGCTGCCAACTTGCGGATCTCCTTTGGGCTTGACAATCTTTGAATTTTTACCTTCATGATTGGCTTCTATTTTTAATGAACTGATCGTAATCTTTAAGGTCTTTTCGTCGTCCGATGCTGCTTGAATGTCAACATGCCGACCCCTTTTCGGTTCTTCATTCTGCATCGGCTCTTTTTCTTTTCCTAAGCACTGCACCATGTTTATGGGAAAAGGATCGACATCCACCTGCATCGTCGGCTCATCTGCAAATTTAAGCCGACCGTCTTCTATAGCCGACTGTATCTGTTGCTAAAAAATATTGCAATCGTTAGTATTATGAGAAAAAGAGTGGTGCCATTTGCAATACCTTCATTTTTTGATCTCATCGGTTGATGGTATAACATGTCCCTCAATTAACCGTATAATTTTTTCTTGCAAGAGTAAATCAAAAAAATGATCGCAATTAGAGACATCAAATGCATACTTCACTTCTGACTTACTTTTAGTCGGCTTAAGCCAAGAACAGACCAAAGATTTCTTGGACCCTTTGACCCATTCGGCTATATTCATTTTTGTTTCATCGTCCTCGGAGGACTCACTTAAGCAATATTCAACCATGTTAACCTTGGCTTTATCTTTGTCCTTATTATTATTTATCTTGAATTTGTCCCTAAATCCTCTATTATCAGGAAATCAGCTTTCTTGAGCCGACACCAGATGAAGCAGGTGGCTTAAATATGTGAATTCCTGTCCGCCAAACTTCTCCCTAAGTGGGGGAATTAACCCTTGGAAAGCTAAATTGGCTAACTGATTATCGGGCAAAGTAACACTAAAACACCGATTTCTGACTTCCCTAAATCTCTTGATATAATCTGTCACCGATTCTCCAAACTTTTGACGGACAGAGCTTAGATCAGAAATCCTAAGTTCCAGACTGCCAGAGAAAAATACTCATGGAATCGACTTTCCAAATCGTTCCACAAGTGAACCGAATTTGGAGGTAAACTAGTAAACCAAGTAAAAGCAGCTCCACATAATGATAATGGGAACAATCTAATTTTAAGCTCGTCGGGCTGAGCTGCTTCGTCGCATTGAGCGATAAAGCATCCGACATGTTCTAACGTTGTAACAGAATTATCCCTAGAAAACTTGGCAAAGTCAGGGATTTTGAAATTATTTGGGTAAGGTATACGATCTATATAATCAGGATACAACTTTCTATAACCGATAACCTTACCCTTTGGCTGTATGCCAAATTGATCCCTCAATATTGCGAAAATTTGGTCGGCCCAAATTGGCATTATTAGCCAATGATATGTTAGGGTTCTGCCAATTATGATCATAATTGGCATTTTGCCCCCCGAGCGTAAGCTCAGGTTGCCGATTTTGTGAAGCCGACTGATACTGAGGGAATTGCTCGTATCTATTGTTTCCCTAATGGTCGGTTCCAACACTGGGATAAAAGGCTATGAGTATATCACAACTTTATATGGGGCCTGATTCCTGGGTGGAATCGGCTCGGTGTATTGTGAATACCTATTGTTTTCAATCGGCTGTGGAACTGATTGTGGAAACGCATAAAACGGAGTTGACGGTGGTAGATTAACCGATGCATCTAACTTGGCGGCATCGGTGTACGCTTGATAATGCGCAACCCCACTAGGGCGAGGATCCCTCGGCAGTGTGACAGTGGGTTGGGTCAGCATCATGGTCAAAGATTTATTTGTAGACGACTGCTTTGGGTCGTCTATAGTATTTTGAGTATTTTGCGCCATCGAGTAAACAAGATAATTTGGCAGAGCTTGCATCGGATCGAGTAGGCTTCCAGATGATGCCAACTTTTGAGCAATTGTTTTGACACTATTGGCTATCATCGGCTTAAGAGTCGTAACTAAAGCTGATGATTGATTGATTAAAGCATGATGCACAGATTGATTAATCATAGTTGGAAGTTTAGCCTGTGCAGGTATGTATTAACTCACCGGGCTATTCGTGAACCCTGCATCGCCGAGGGCATTAACTGTCGACAACGTGGCCTTTTGAGTGACGCCGCGTCGGGTCTTCTGGTAGCAACCCAGCATTATCTCTTCTAGAGAATTTTTTCGATCTTCAATTTCCTTTTGCTGCTCCGGCGTTAAATCGTCCAATGTAGGGATGATTATAGCTTCAGCGTTGAGGTTAGAAGGTGGAATCGAGTTGCCGAAAGAAGACATTTTCGTTGTCCCACCGGGCGTGCCAAAAGTGTGTTGGCACCAAAAACTTGAAGTAAGGTTTATCAACCACAACACACCTGACGAACGCCGGGTTCAGTCGATCAAGGCGTGCCAACCGATCTGATCCCGCAATCAGTAAGATGAATATATGATATGCTCGAAGCCGATCGACATAAGACAATCGCTTAGATCTAAACAGCTAAAAGCCGATTAAATCGACTGGTAACGATAAGTATAATTAGCCGATTAGGGCTAATCAGATGGTAAAGGTAAATCTTCCCCGAAGAAGGTGATGCGCAGCAAAATCAAAAAAAGATCAAACCTAATGGCGTAACTGATGAAGATCAACAATCGGCGATACGCAACTTTATTGATCAAGATCAAATTACAGAACTTCTAAATTACAAGAACTACTCCTAGTTGACTGAAAAATAGATGGAAGTAATACGAGTTGGTTGATTGAGTTGTTATTCTCTGCCTGTCCATGACTATCTTTTATACTCGTTGGCTGATCATATTATTTTTCAACACGTTACAAAACAAGATCCGTATCGGCCTTAATCCAGAAGGTTTTCCTTGAAATCTTCACTGTAACAAAATATTTTCAAGTTTTTCCATATCACACATTGGTTACATTGACTTTATCCCGCCGATTTTGACTACACCTGCCAAATCTTGGTGCAAACAATAGTCTTGGGAATTGCAAGGCTAAAGTGAACCATTCAACCAGCAATCCTCCCAAAATCCGGTTTTTGTTCCATCCCCTATTCTTGTCTTACAATGTGCCAAGAAGGCATCTATAACCTCCATGAGCCCAGTCCAAAAGTGCGAGTCGCCAACATTTCTGCGGACCTGTCCCAACATCGTGTGTGTCAAGTATTTTCTCCTGAGCAATTGTTGCCACATTCCATCCCCATTTTCCAGGTGCCATAACCACATGCCCACAAAACTCTTGTTCATGGTCTCAATGTCTAAAACACCATGACCTCCTTGTTCCTTAGGCTGGCCAATTGACAAGATGGTACCTTTTGACCCCTTCATTCTCCTGACATAGGAAAGGAGATATGAAGTAATCCATCCCCTTAACAACCCCTTCTGGCACAAAAGGAAAAGATATCATATACATTGGAATGCTACTTAAACTAGAATTCACTAGTATGAGCCTCCCACGAATTGATAACAACTTTCCTTGCCAGTAGGCTAATTTCTTCTCAAATGTCTTCTGCCTTCTTTCAATGACAGTTTCTCAACCTTTTATAATCTATAGGAATCCCCAAATAGGTAAGAGGAAAAGACTCTTGATTATAAGTGAATATTTCCTCATAAATATATTTTCTATTCATTGCCTCCCCCATACAATAAATCTCACTTATGAAAGTCGATTTTCAATCTCGACATTTGCTAAAAAAAGACTAAGAATGATTTCAAATTTCTTACACTTGACACATCATCCTCCATGATGAAAATTGTGCCATTGGCATATTGAAGGATGGCTAACCCCCCTCGATCAAATGAGGAACCATTCCTTTAATGTAGCTTGAGCTCTTTTGATCAATAAAGATAGCCCATTTGATGCTATATCAAACAACAAAGGCCATAACGGATCACCCTGTCCCAATCCTACATGTGTTGTGAAATAAGGACCAATTTCATCATGTACCTTAATCATCACTTGACCCCCTCTCACACTTTCATCATCCAATCACTCCAGACATCTCCAAAATTTTTTGCTTGAAACATTTGATGCAAAAAAGCCCATCTAACCTTATCATATGCCTTCTCAAAGTCTATTTTCAGCAACACTCCCGACATTTTCCTCCTGTGTACCTCATGGATAACCTCATGTAAAAGCAAGACCCCTTCCATAATATATCTTCTTTTTGAGAGACCATGCAGTGGTCTACCCATGTTTGTGATAAGTATTTGACTGCGTTTGAGCTTGTGGTGCTCAAGTTTGAGTTGAAATTGAGTTTGTTTCGATTTTGAGCAATTTGAGTTGAGGGCGGTACTATTGACATGGTGAGGGTAGCACCAGGATTGCGGTGCTACCGAGTTTTGAGAGGCGGTAGTTATTTTACAGAATGGTGTTTTTTTGGTGTTAGTGAAGGTGGTACTGCTGGCCTTTGTGAAGCGATAGTACCGGAGTTGCGGTACACTAGCTTATGTGAAGTAGTAGTTATTTTTCATAACGAAATATTTGATGCTGCTGCTGGTTAATATTATGTTGGGCAATGCTATGTGATATTTTGCTTATCTGAGATGGTTCCAGGACTTTAGAGCTAGGTCATGGTGAGATAGAGGAGATCAGGACTAGGCTAGGAGAGTTGAGGTCCAAACGGTCAAGGTGTCGCCGGAAGATGACTAAGGCCGGAGAGTTGCTGCAAGCCAGGATGATAAGTGGATGGATGAGATGCTAACTTAAGCACTATTCAAGCGAAGGAGGATCATTGAATCAAGGGTTCGCGAGTGGAGTAGTGGTTAAGTTAGTGTTAAATGATTAAAACCCGTTATGTTGTTGAGTTATGGGTTAGCCCATGTATGAGTGAGGAAGTGAATCTCAACCCTTGATGAGGTTTCTTGAGGGCTAAGAAGGTTATCTACGGGTGGAGATTACGTCTAGCTTGGAGAAGGATTTTTGATTTCCTTATGCTCATTTGGCTTTGTCCACATGGAAGTGTGGCTTTGTAACAATTCCTCTCAAGATAAAATAGAAATCAAATTCATGCTCATGTTCTTGCTCAAGTTTTGGTCTCCCTCCTTTCTTGAGATTTTGACCTCTCTTTGATTTCTTTCTTTCTTGATCTTGTGTTGCTAAGGATGAATGATTGATGGATGAATCCTCTGTAGATCATATCTCACTCATCTAGGCAAGTTTTAACACGATCTCTAATTTTTTTTGCAAGAAACAGGTCTTGAGCTTGAAAAGATAAAGATTCATGGTAAATCTCATTCTTGCACATTTGAGGCTATTTCTTTAATGTTCTTACTTGCTGTGACATGTGAGAGATTATCTAAGATCATTTTAATCATCAAATCCCCACGAGCAAGCTTAGATTGAAGTTTGACCCGATTTTGGTGCAATCTTCCTTAAATTTGAAAAAGATCGTAAATTTAAGGTCAATCTCTTCGATTGATGATTGGAATAGGTTCCTGACATCAATAGGAAGGCGCATGCAAAGTTTCACGGGTTTTAAATCAGTCGATCAAAAGTTACATCAATTCTTGGATTTGAAATCGTGCTGATTTTCCTGTTCATCCTGATTTCACTATTCATTATGGTACTACCGGACTCCGGACTGCGATAGTGCCACCCCTGGATGATTTTATCTGAAAATGCATTTTTTTGCTACTTTTGATGAAGTGAGGTTTTGGTTGGTTCTTTCTGTCCAGTAGGTAGGGGGATTATTGTTGATCATTCACCCCCCTCTGATTGCCTATCTTCGTCCCACGCTTTTAATGAAGGCTGTTTGGGTGAATGAAATCACTCTTGTATTACCTTTGTCAGTCTAATTGTCAATTAGAGAGCATTTTACAACTCACATTTAGCAAACAAATAGGTATGTATTTTTGGATAGTAGCATAATCTTTACTCTTGGGCAAAGAGATATAATGCCAAAATTCAGCCGCTCTATTGGTAGTATTCCTTTGTGAAACAATGAAAGTCATCGCATAGCATTTTCAAGTCTCATTTAATGATTTTCCAAAACTGTTGGTAAAATTTAATAGGAAACCCATAAGGACCAGAGGCTTTGTTATGTTCCATAAAGAAAACAACCTCTTTTATCTCTTACATTGTGAATTCATGAGTCAATGTATCTCTCTGTGTCAGAAAGTTTATCTATTTCCAAATCCTCAAAATGAGTATTTGTGTGATTTGAGTGACTAAACAACTTTTTATAGAAATTTGCTATGTATTCTAACAATTGGTCTCCTATCACACCTTCCTCCTGGTGTAAGGAAAAGATATTGTTTCTCCTCTTCCTTCCATTTGCTTTAAGATAGTAATATTATGTATTTCAATCCCCTTTAGTAATCTCTTTCGCTTTGGATCTTTGCATCCATTTTATCTCCTCTCTGAGTATTTTTGCAAGCTCAACTTTCATCTGACCTCTGTTTTGCCTGTATGAAATATGTTGAGTTTGAGTGTGATACGAATTTGTTTCCTACTACATTTCAAATCTACTCCTACACGGGGTCTGTTATGTTTCACTATAAACACATCCCTATAGTTCATAGGAAAAACAAGAGCTTCATTATAAACATCTCCTTATATAGTGATATAGCCATTGTGCACCTGTGGTTTTTCCCGCAAGGGTTTTCCATATAAAATTCATGTCTCCCGTTCCTTTCATCATATATTTTTGTCGCGCGTTTTGTAACAAGTGATACCAAAGCTTAGGGTTCAAGATCCAAACTGCTGTCCCCTGAGAGGAGACTCCCAGCATCTAGCCGACTTTCGGGTGGCCATCGTATGGCTTCTATTACACGACGTACAAGAAGCACCCTAGCCACCGTCACCCGTTTGCAGCGCAAGCAACTAAGATGGAGGGCAAGGGTGAGGGTCCGTCGATCGAGATCGACCTGGGCACCACCTACTCATGCGTCGACGAGTGGCAGCACGACCGCATAGAGATCATCACCAACGACCAGGGCAACCTCACCATGCCCTCCTACGTTGCCTTCACAGACTCCAAGAGGCTCATCGGCGATGCGGCCAAGAACCAGAGTGACATTAAACTCTCGCCCTTCAAGTTAACTAGCTAGGATCACGCGCTACGCTGCGTCATGCGAAATTTTGGCACGTGACGCTGTGACATGCGAATTTCAGGAAATTCGGTTGTGCGAAATCCTGTTTTTTTTTAAAAAAATTGTTGCTAGGACCCGTTGGCAAATCCGTGAACTGCTATACACCTTCGGTGAATCTGTGTTTTTTTCTTGTAGAAAATCGCGGACGTATTTTATGTTTTTTTATTTTGGTTTTCGTGTTTTTTTAAAAAATAGGTCACTAGGACCTACCGGCGAATCTGTGAATTGCTATAAACCTTCGGCGAATCTTAAAAAAATTTGTCTCTAGGACCCGTCGGCAAATTCGTGAACTCCTATAAACCTTCAGTGAATCTGTGTTTTTTCTTGGAGAAAACCGCAGACGTATTTTTTGTTTTTTTATTTCGGTTTTTGTGTGTGTGTTTTTTTTTAAAATGGGTCGCTAGGACCTACCGGTGAATCTGTGAATTGCTATAAACCTTCGGCGAATCTGTGTTTTATTTTTTTGAGAAAACCGCGGACGTATTTTTTATTTTTTTCGGGTCCAGTTTGCTAAAAACCACCGAGAGGAGATGAATGTAAACCGCAGAGGGACCTAAACATAATTTCATTTTTTTCGGGGTTCGTTCTGCTAAAAACCATTAGGAGGACCTGAACGTAAACCGCGGAGGGACCTAAATGTAATTTCAATTTTTTTGGGTCCATTTTGTTAAAAAAACCGACCAAAGGACCCGAACGTAATTTCGAATTTTACGGAGAGGCTTCTCGCGAAGGAGGTGACGTGGCTCGCCTGGATGGTGGACAACCTCTCCACACTTAATATAAGGTATACATTGTTGGACCTGGAGACAAGCCTATGATTGTTGTCCCGTACAAGGGTAAGGAGAAGCAATTTGTAGCTGAAGAGGTCTCCTCCATGGTCCTCATCAAGATGTGTGAGATTGCTGAAGCCTACCTCGGCACCACCATCAAGAATGCCGTTGCCACAGTTCCAGCCTATTTCAACGACTTTCAAAGGCAGTTCACCAAGGATGCTAGGGTGATTGCTGATCTCAATGTTATGCATACGACTAGTTAATTGCTCCTAGAGGCTGTATTACGCAAGCAAGGAATAGAAAAGAAGAAGAAGAAAGGAATATGCTAGGAGATTTAGGAGTCTCAACTTGGCGATTTCAACTCATCTCAACTCCGTTCCATGACTCGACTCCATACTAAGCGTTGACCCGTGCTCTACACCAACGACTGTTCCAGTGTCAAAAGTTCGTCAACACTATTGCCCACGCCGTTCGGCGCCATACCTAGGCGCCAATCTACGCCATCTCCATTGACAATCTTTTGCCATAGTCGATCATCGTAATGCTTATGTCGGAGATTTATTTCATTACAATTCAGGCCGATGTGCCTATTATTGACGCCATCCACGTGGGATTAATTATTGGTGATTTCTTCGACGATCCATCGTCTACTACGGGTTACTGTGACAAGATACACACATAGAGAGTCTAAGGTAGAGTATAGGCTTTCAACACAATGTGTTAATTTGGGCTACGCTTGATCGAGGAGACTTTGGAAAAAAAAGGAATGTCAGTTGAGGAGACAACTGACTTTGGTGTTCAATCACCACTTGGATATGTTGAAATTTTGGATCACTTGCGCGACCATTATGAAGGCTTTAGCAACAATAATTCTCAGGAATTTGATGACACCCTGATAGTAGCTAGCATTATACTCTTCAGAGTTTTACTATTTAAAAGTGATGGTTTTGCTCCAATATCAGTTTGAGATGAAGGATTGAAGTGCAAGCATGAGTTTGCTTCTGTGTGGATACTACAACGTTGTCTAGTTAACATAGCTCGATATGAGGAGTCTACTGCAATTTATACTCCATTGACAGCACAAGAGTTCCTTTCATCATGATAATTTTACAGGAGCAGTTTTAACCATGTCATGAAATTTAATTATCTTTGAAGTTGGTAGTTTAACATACGTGATGACTACATGTGCAAGTTGCTCTTTCAATGAGCATTATTTGCCAAATTTTGTGTTCAATGAAATATACATTATATGAGTTCTTTGCTACCTATCAAGAGCCGTAGGTGATGTTTTGGCATATGAGAAGCGTTTTGGATAAGACTATTTCAGTTTTTCTTGTTCAAATTAGTCCTTTGGACTTTTGGTGCTTAAGAGTTCACAATGATTTGTTTCGAGGAGATTTGCGTTATATTTTGGCTATAACAGGAATTCATCTCAAGGTGGAGATTGTTGAGTTTGAGTGTGATACGAATTCATTTCTTACTCCATCTCAAATCTACTCCTACATGATCTGTTATGTTTCGCTATAAATATATCCCTATAGTCCATAGAAAAAGCAAGAGCTTCATTGTAAACATCTCCTCATATAGTAATATAGCCATTGTGCGCCGTGGTTTTCCCGCAAGGGGTTTCCATGTAAATTTGTATCTCCCATCCCTTTGCTTATATATTTTTGCCGTGCTTTTTTGTAACAAAATATTCAGACTACAAAGTTCACTTTTCTTGTCAATTATATCAATTTATTCTAACAGACTCTTATTTCTTTTCCTGTAGACACCTTCCACATTCAAATTTCAACCTTTGAGACCTTTGTCTATGTCTCCTCATGTTATCCTGCCAATTGTCAATGTTGTCGCCTTTTCTAGGGGATTTATTCCAGAGTTTTCCACCATTGTATAAATATCTCCCCTCTCCAACCAACACAATTCGAATCTAAACATTGAATTTCTCTTGATTTGTTCACCAGTGTGAAGCAACAAGGATACACGATCTGACAAGGCCCTTTCAAGAGCGAGAGATGCTTCTATGCATTTTTTTTAAAAGTTGCACAAATATTAAAGCACTAATGAAGAATAGATAATGATTACTTACCTTTTGCGTGCTTCAAGATTTGTACAACTTGTATTAATAGGAGATGCACAGAAGAACCTCCTAGAGCGAGCTCGAAATGTGACATAAGGGAATTTTATCTCCCAAGTTGGGCTGCCTAAAATTGTGTTAAGTTTTTCAAACGTTGAATTGTCCTCGCTACTACCCCAAGTGAAATTTCTGCCACTCATAACTATTTCCCTTAAAACATGAGTTTCAATGATTGTGTTGAATATGAAACTCCATTTACTACGGCCACCCGGCTTGTTCTTTTCCTCATTTTTTCTTATGATATTGAAATCACCACCCATGAGGATAGGGAATTTATTTTTCTAACTGACTTGAGCTAGTTCAGTCAGGAAAGCTTCCTTCCCTTCTGCTTGTGCTGCTCCATAAACAACTACTAGGTTCCACTTGAAACCATTTGTTAAGTAGTAGCATTCTTAAACAGTAATTTCCTTCATCTTCACCAACCTCAAAAGTTAAGATGTTCAGTCCTACCAGGAGGCCACATGATTTGCCTTTAAGAGGAGACAATACCATAACATATCTTGATTCCCACTGATACTGGTTTTTTCATGGTCTCTTGAAAACCAAATCAATTCTTTTCTTCTGCTATCATTTCTGTTAGGAACCTTTTTTTTTCTTCTCAGGGAGTCCTAAACCCCTACAGTCCAAAAGTCCCCCTTCATTTCAAATGATGATGAGAGATAGATCTTCTCCTGATTTTGGCCTGAACCCTAAAAACAGGAGACCCTTCTTTCTTTTTCCTCCCTATCATAGCCTACTGTAACTGAGACGCATAGGCATTTTCAAGGGATAAAGTATCATCCTCATCTTCATCAATGATCAACTCCTGAAGAATGACAGTATCAAGACGAACCTGCTCTGAATGTTCTTCAGGTTTTCTGCCTTTTTGTTTCTTTTGTTCCAGAAAAAGGTTAACTCTAGCTTGTTCCAAAATTTTTAGAACATCAATGAATTGACCTTGTTACTCACTGTTATTCCCAATACACACTCCTAGATCAGAAGCCATGTCTATTAAATCACAATTTGACATATCCAGAAGAGTATGGTTTGTTTTATGCATATTATCTGTATCACCACCAGGGTTTAAAAAATCATTTTTGCCAAACCGGTTCGAAATTCGTGTTTCGAAAACCGCTCAAAAACCGTTAGAAACCGAAGGGTTAAGAAATCAATTTTTTTTGAAAAACTTAAAAAAAATCGAAAACCGCGGTTTTCACCGAAAATCAACCGACCAATTGAATGTTACTTAAAACGGTTTTGCGAGTGGTTTTCAACAAAAACCGCGATTTTTCAATGGTTTTCAAAAATTTAATTTTTTTAATTAAACCGGTTTACCGAGCGGTTTTGAATCTCGAATCGCAACGGTAAGATCAAAAACTACGGTTTTCGAGCGGTTTTCTTCGGTTTTTGAAATCCTGATCACCACCAAGATTTTTAGCAACAGATCTCTCCTTAGCTTT
This sequence comes from Otatea glauca, assembly GCA_036346275.1. NCBI lineage: Eukaryota > Viridiplantae > Streptophyta > Magnoliopsida > Poales > Poaceae > Otatea > Otatea glauca. Next base: position 40,536,704 of record CM070725.1, read on the forward strand.
GTCCAGTACGTTCATGTCTTCATATTCTTTTGAGTCTGGCACTCCTCCTTGGAACTGCATCTTTCTGGTCCAGCTTCCCACCTGGAAGCCCAATCTTCAAGGCTTTACTGTTTTTTTTGAAAGAAACGGCAGAAGCTCTGCCATGCCTTAAAGAAGAGTGCCCGCAATACAACAGAGCAATTGTTCTGAATTCGTTTGGAACGAAAAAATACAACACGAACTGAGAATAACCATAGCCATGACCCAACCTTGACCATGCCTCAACCATGGCACCATCAACTTTAGAAGACTAAACCTCTTTCGGGAAAATTCATGCAGTACTACTAAAATTCGGAAGCGGTCGCGTTTCTTCAGTTCTGTACATCATCAACGATGGTATTAGCCACCAACTGCACGGTTCAATACAGGTTATTGAAAATCCTGTTGTTCCTCTCCTTCCAAAGATTCCACATGGCATACATGAGAATTCCATCCATCTTCTTGCTATGTTGCTTGGCAACTGAGCAGCAGATTGACCCCCACCAAGCAGCGGATCCTAGGTCAACCAACGCAGGTTCTGGGACAATGTGATTTATGTTCATGAAGTGAAGCACCTTCCTCCAGACCTGCTTTGCGAAAGGACATAGGAGGAGGAGGAGGTGTCTGGACGATTCTGGCTCTAATCCGCATAGCGTGCAAGAAGCGCTATGAGGCCATCCCCTCTGTGCAAACTTGTTGGTTGTGAGAATCCTATCCTGTAAGAATAGCCAAGCGAAGAACTTGCATTTTGCTTCCACATTGGCATGCCAAATGTTCCTGTAGTTACCGTCCAGTATAGAACCAAGGAATTGTGCCCTGTAGGCTGTTCCGGTGGAGTACTCCCCATGTGACGTCCATTTCCAAGAATATTATCCTCCACATCCGGTTGAAGCTGGAACTGTTGAACGGCCTGCCATAGTTGAACAAACTCCTGTAACTACGTATTTGAAGTGATCCTCCGCAGAGGTTGCAACCAATTCCTGGTGACTAGCTCGTCCTTGACCGAACCTCCTGTCCTCTGGACTAACTGATAGCATGATGGTGCCAAGTCGCGCGGTGAGACTCCATGGATCGAGTTGGACTCCCAAAAACTTGCTGTTTCGCTGTTTCCTAGCGTGAGCGTGGTGCTCGCATGGAATAAACTACGGTTTGAATCATCACATGGCAGCGTCATCCCTGCCCAAGGCCTATGCCGATCTTTCCAGGCGTACTACAACCAACAAAGTTGAAGTGCCCATCCGAAGGTGACGAGATCCTTTACTCCAAGACCTCCCAGGGTCTTGGGTCTACAAACTTTCTTCCAGCTTACTAAGCAATGTCCCCTGTTGCATTCCTGTTCACCTCTCAACTTTCTTTCAGCTTACTAAGCAATGAAGCTTCTCCGTATTCTGTCAATTTTCTTTGTCACCCATGAGGTAAGCGGGTATACTGTTAGATGATAGATTGCGAGCGACGAAGGACAGAGTTCGTTAGAACCATCCTGACAGTAGACCTTAGGCTTCTTGTTTATCAACAAGGCTTTACTGTAATCCCTCATCTCCTTAGGCTTCTTGTTTGGTGCTGCTGCTTCATGATGATCCTCTTCGTCCCCCTGAATGTTGTCTAGTTGAACAACACTTTTGGCAAAAGTCTTCAGATTCTTGAGTATCTCTCTGCTCTTCAGTGTCTTCACTATCGGTGAAATGTGGCCTATCTCCTTCTCCTTGACCAATCTTCTCCCCTTCATCAATACGTTCCTCCTGAATAAGCACACTCACTAACTCCACAGATTGATTCCCGTCCCCTTTGACCTCATGATTGATTGCAGTAACTCATGTAGGATTGACTAACTGTAGTGCCATCTTGGCCTCTTTTTCTTGTAGCTTAATAGCAAGTTCTGTGTCTTTTTTCAATTTGTTGTTGCTGCAGTAGTTCAGCCCCTATCACTTCATCCACCTTCTTACTTTCACTTGTACCAGGCACATCTTACTGAGTTGAAATATTCATCATATTATCTTCATTTCTCTATCTTTTTTGGATCCCTGTCAAGTTGCACATCGCTAGGTCTTGCACTGGAGTCACAGACAATATCACCAGGACCTCCTCTGAGCACCCCTCCAATTTCTACCACTGATTCAACTTTGATGTACATCTCGAAGATAATAGGTGCGATAGTTACTTCAGTTGTAGCTGGGATCTTCATAATACTTTTCACATCTACTTTTATCCTCACAATGGCCATGGCTCAAAGCAAAGGCATATCTATTTCTTGAATTGCACCTATAGTTGAACCAATTTCACATAAACCTTTGTAATTCTTCAAGTCATCTGGAACCCCCTCAACCCTGATCCAAACAGTGTATAGCCTGGCTACGGTCATAGTAGAAGAAGACTACAGAGCTATATGAGCTGAAGCCTCAAAACCCCTCATCTTTAATTCAGGATAGATAGCCATATCATCCAGCTTTTCCTTGTTTGGAAACTTCATCAGAAATAGGCCAGGGCTGTGTGGCTTGGCAGACCAATACCATTGACTAGGAAACGTCACTTTCAAGGCCAGTTCAAGATGTTCGGCAATAAGGAAACCTGTCATAACAGTCATCTGCCCTACCACAGCTGAACCTTCTCTCCTAATCAAAGGTTTCAAAAACCTCTGTCCACTTGTATTAGTCTCTAAGCAGAGAGCATGTACATTTGTAGAGACTAGGGGTGGGCATTTTTAAACCGAAACCGAAAAACCGAACCGATTTAACCGAATTTTTCGTTTTTTCGGTTTCCGGTTTCCGGTTTGGTTTTTATTTTGCTGCTGTTCGGTTTTCGGTTGTTGGTTCGGTTTTCGGATTGAGAACCGATTAAATCAAAACTGAACTGTTGGCCCACCGCCCAGGCGCCCACTTCGGCCCATTACACCACCCATAGCCCACTTCCCCCGAACAGCACCGAACCCACCCGAACCGAAGAGGCGAAGACCTAAACCTAATCCCCATTCCCATTTCCCTGTCTGAGCCGTCTCCCACTCTCCCCGATCGGCGATAAGATCGGCAGTTCGATCCCCAAATCCTCCTCCGCCAGTTCAACTCGACGCTTCTCCTTGGGTCCCTGGCTCCCTCTGTGCCGCGGCCGCCCCCTGACGCCTCCTCCCTCTGCGCCGTGGCCGCCGCCCCGACTCTTCCTCCATCTCCTTCGCTTCTCCGCTGTCGGGACCGGATCTCCAAATCCGAACCCTCTGTGTATAACCTGTGCTAGTCCAGGAAAAGCTAGCACACACAGTGAAAACAGTGATGACAACACATCCATATCACGAATCAAATAATATTAATTAGCAAAAGAGTATTAGCCTTATGGCCAATTATTACAAATAAGAAGCATCATGGCTTGAGTTCAATAAGAAACAGCGGAAACGAAATAACAAAAGCAAAGTAAGTAAGCCCATCCATTTGCCCAACAGGCAATCGACTGGGGTTCACGTCCTAGCATTCCGGATCGCCTTCATCATAACCACAAGCGTAGAAATCGTAGTCACCTTTAGCTTCTGCGAACTCTTCTGTGGAAAGTTGGGGATGTTGCAAGGGTGAGCACAAAATGTACTCCGCAAGTCTTGGAAACATAATGCATGATAACTATATGCAAGGCTAAACAATTGAAGGCATAATATGGCTCTTTTAGCATAAAGCAAAGTTTAACTGTAAATACCAATAGTAATTTCATAAAACATCATTTGAACAAAAGGTAATAGCATAGTAATTGAATTTGATATGACAATTAAAGCAGGTTCCATCTACCTGATTGGCTCCATCTGCCAAACCATAACCCGAGAGTTCCATCTGCTCTCGGATTCCCAAACCATCATTTTCCTTTAAAACAAAACCATAAAATCTACAATGTGCAAGCGCCTACTTTGCCCTTGACCGTGGGCACGGCTACTTAAGTAGTTTTAACTCTGCAGAGTGTGTACACTTTACCCACAAGACATGATCGACTCTTGTTGCCATGCACTTAACACACTTCCTTTGGTGTGTCGGCGGAGAGATCATGACAAGGCCTTTACAATGCACAACCCACTATTAACCTCGCCCGCTAAGGTTTCACATTGTTAGGGTTCTAGCCGCCAAGATCTGAAGCCCCTCTTGCGCTCGCCAACATCCGCACTCACCAACTGGCGAAGCTAATAATGAGACGCATAAATTATTTAGCAGTCGTACCCATATAGACTTGTGGTTGTGCGGTAGTGCTCGGTCCATGGTAACACACGCCGGTCCTTAATTGACTAGGCGGAACATTCACATACCAAGGTCTCGTGCTTTTCGCACCCGCCAAACATCCATCCGCCCCGGTCTAAACCATTTCCACTTTATTTCATTTAAATCACAGCAGCAACACCAATTGCCGCAATTTCACAAATAAGTTTAAACAATATTTGAAATGATTCCCATAATGGCACAATACCAAACGCTTAATTTGGACTAAGCAATTCTACTGCTCCATGCTAATCATCGTTATCACCAAATAAAATAGCTAGTATATATCATCTAGGGTGTCAAAGGTTCGACATGATCAATACCAATGAGGGTATAACAAACTGGAATTTAACTATACTCTAGAACTATGTTTAAAATACATTGTGTAAAGTAAGCATGCATAATTTAAAACAATATAGGCATTTTGTAAAATTTGAGATCAATATGTTCAAGGAAGACTTGCCTTCGCTGCCTCTTGCTGGTTCTACCTCTGATTGTTGATTCGACTGATCTTCGACTGCGTCGTCTACACGCGAAACGAGAACAAATGAATAAATCAAATTCAAATAAAATTCAAAAATTGAAAAGAATGGTACTCGAGGATAGATATTGAATTTAGATGGATTTAAAAATTTGAATCACTGGAATTGGAGCTCGAACGAAGGAGAACGGGCTCCTGGAAGATTCCCAGATCAGAAAAACAGAGAGGCTGACACGTGGCGAGACGTGATTGACGGGAATTTCGGGTTTTCTGGAAAATTGGAAAAAGGAAAAGAAAAACCGACTGACACGTGGGGCCCACATGTTAGTGCATGGGTTCATGGTGGACTGCGTCCATCGAGGAGGGTTTGGGTGACACGACAGACCGACCGACGTGGCGCTGATGCGGCGGGCGACGAGGCGACAGGCTTGGCCGACTTGGGCGCGGAGGTGGCGAGAGCAGCGGCGCGTGGCGTCGTGTGGCGCTGATGCAGACGCCAGCGAGGCACGGCGGCGCGGGATGGAGCGGCTCACCGGAGCGGGAGAAGAAGGCGACGGCCTGGGCAAAACTGCGACGGATCCGGGGCGGGGCGTAGGGCAAAGGAGAGAGGGAGACGCGGGGACCTCGGCGAGACCAATAGAGGCGGCGGAGGCTCACCGGCGAGGAAGAAAAGCGGCGGAGAAGCGCTCGGGCGGCAGTGGAACTTCGGCGAGCGAGATCTCCGTGAGGGAGGCGACTCGGGCGGCGAGGCTTGGGGCGGCGGTTGCGGCGCGAGGAGGCGAACCTTGGGATGGGGTCCTCGGGGCTTTAAATAGCCTCGGGAGGCGCGCAGAACTCGGAAATCGAGATGGCGGCGCGCGGGATTGACGCGGTTAGGGTTTCCGGCGGCGGCTGGCGCGAGCGACGCGGCGCATCGTAGCCGCCCACGTGGCGCGATCGAAGCAGCGCGAGGCGAACAGGCTAGGCTGGGGCTGAAATGGCGTTGCGCGACGCGAGGCGGGCTGGACCGGGCCGAGCGGAGCGGGCAATGGAGGTGGGCCGCGGGGAAGGATTCAGCCCACGGAAGGATTTAGAATTTAAAATATTTTCCGAATTAACAAAATTCCAGAAATTCAAATAAAAGCAAATAATTTCAAATAAATATCAAATAAATTCAGAAAAATCTCCAAAAATACAGAAAAATTTCCTTGCAGCATAATGAACCCAACTAAAACTGGAAATCTTTTGTTTGATGGATAGATTAGCCAAATTAAATCCTTTTATAAATAGAAAATTCATATTAAGCTGAAATTAATTCAAGAAAAATGCAAATGGTGAGTTTTAAAATTTAAACATTCTAAAATCTGAATTTTGGAATGTTACATCCGCCCCCATCCTCCCTTGCCGAGGTCATCTTCTTCGCCCTCAGGGTTGTGGACTACCTCGCTAACGCCGATCTCCGCCCTTCCTCCTCCTCAAGCTCGCCTCGCTGGAGTCCCGAAGTTGTAAAAACCCTCCCTTTTTCTTGATTCTTCTATGCGAAACTGTGATGCTTGCTTTGGTGAATCTGTGATGTATTGATGTGGATGCTTACTTTGGTGAATCTGTGATGTACTGATGTGGATGCATGCTTTGGTTAGTTTTTCGGTAAACCGAAATAACCGAACCGAAAATCTTTAGTTATTTCGGTTAGGTTTTCAAATTTGGTTCAGTTCGGTTGCTAGTTTTCAAAAACCGAAAAAACCGAATGCCCACCCCTAATAGAAAGTAGAGACGATTGCCATGTGCTATCTATATACTCTCTATGTTGTCTAAAACCAAAACTAAAGACAACTTCTACAATATATGATATCTAAAGTTGTTTTTATGAGATTATACGGTCTTTTAAATATGGCATGAAAAAAGTGTTAATTATATGTGAAATTTTACGGTGCAATATTCTAGTAGTATATAGTAGATGGTAAAAATCAAATCTAATCGTTAATTTGTTAAGAGTATTTCTACTACTCTACTACTAGAGAAAATATAAATAAATTCTAGCTAATCTGATCTATTGAATAAAAAAGAATTAACGATTTATATCGAATTTAATGTACAGTAAAAAAAAGCTCTATTATATACAATAACTTACGTAATGATATTTTATGTTGTCTATATGATACTCCCTCCTCCTCTCTTCCGACAAAAAAAAATCTTACGTGTAAAATATATAAATAATTGACATCGCATTATTGTATATATATACCGACTGAGAATAAGCCGTGACTGCAGAGAACTTGCCCCGTATAACCGCACCGTATGCAGCGTTCAAATTACTTAGGATATGGAGCATGTCCTACAAAGCGTTGAGCGAGGCGTTGGGAAATGCAACACGGCGCGGCTGGGCAGGCACAACGCTCACGCCGACACGCGACGCCTGCAACATCCGAGAAGGTTCCAGTCACGGCACGTCCTCTAGCTGCCCTCTGGGCTCGTCACAGCCATCTGCAATTAACACCCGGTGCGGCAGCGCCTGGTGGCTTCGGTCTGGCGTCTGTGTACGCAGCAGGGTACCAGAGCAAACACAGCGGCTGACCGGCCAGCCTGAGCCGTCCCGTTCGCCGTTCGACACAATTAAAACTGCGCGCCGGGCGTCCGCCGGCGCACCAGCGGCGGCACGTGTTTCTGAGGTTGCGTCGCACAGCACCCGCAGGCCGGACCCAGCCTTGTGCGGTGCAGCCTCTCACGCTGGCTGCCCAGATTGGCCCACTACCCCGGAAAACCCCCGCGCGGTGGCCCCACGCGACCCGCTTCGGCGCTGGTGTGTGGATTAGTGGTCGCGCGAGTTTTTCGTGTTTTTTTTTTGCATCCGGGCATTTGTTTTAACACATCTAACCATCGTACAAGTGTTTTTTTTTCTTCAAAAAATAGCCCGTTCCCTATTGAAAAAGATGTAATAGACGACACGTATCAATTACCGTATCCCTGTACCATGGTAAGCCATCGACACCACGGGAGCACCGGGCATCACGGCAGGTGGACCTGCCCATCGCGACAGAGCCAGGTACAGTGGACGCATGCCGTGGCACGGTCCTGCCATCGTCCCTGTGCGCGGCAGGTACCGTAGGGTGGCACGGCAACAGCCCTGTCGCACTCAACCTGGCTAATAAGGGGGCGAGGCATCTACCGTGGTACACGAGTACGACATGTGACCTGTAGCTACTTCCACAATCGAAGAATGTTCTATTTTTGTCATTTTATTCGCAAAGGAGCTAGATTTGAAAAGAAACATGTGAGAAGACAAAAAGAAGGAACCATCACTTTTCTAACACTATGATAAACTTTTTTTTTACAAATCTAATTCTCTTCTAAACGTAATTGTAAAAATAGTTACATTTCCAACCATGAAAATGCCTAGCGCGCTTTGGGAGCTCGGTAGCTTCGGTGACTTGCAAAGCTCCCAGACTATGGTAATTGCTTTGTCGGTGCGAGAGCTTGAAATGTGACATGCGGCACTTTCATATTAAGAATAGGACTATTTTTGTAATGCGCACGGAAGAAAGCCAAATTTATATAAAAAATTATACATATGGCTAGAAAAAGCGAAGAACTAAGAAAAAGTAAGGCTTCTGGTCGCGTTCTACTGCGGCAGTAAAAAGCACAAGAATAGGTGCGCCCGCGCCTAGTCGCGTACCAACCGCGCGGCACCGGCACGCGCATGGCTCGGCAACGGCGCACGCGGCACGCCGGAGGGCGGAAGGCCGAATTCCGTATGCGCTGTCAGCCCGTCACGTGCCCACGAACCCGTGAGCTCAGGTTCCTTCTTGCCGCTTGCTAAATGAATTCCAGTCTAAATTGTGCTTCAGCTCAGAAGTTTTCATTCCCTTGAAACGGACCGCATTAGTTCTGTCTATTCGTTAGAGAGAGGAGAATACATACTCAACTTGATAGTAGAATACTACTCCCAAGGAGAGTAACTTTGTCCTTACACTTCGGATCCATACAAACCGGCCTGCTTAGTTATGATATGCACTTACGGAACAAAAAATTTCGTTTTGTTCCTCGATATGCAAACAGAGCTGCCTTGCTTATTACTCGTGCGTTACTCCTTCCACGAGGAGAAGCCGGTATAACTAACATGCAAATCGGGACATCCCATGCAGTAGGTTGTCAGTAAGGATCGTGGGATTGTACGAATTATTTTTTACATAATATATTTTAAAAATAATTTTACAAAAATAATATGCCGAAACAAAATTGTACAAAAAATACAGAAACTCTATCGCTATTTAAAACGGCGATGAAATTCCTAGCATTGTCAACCAAATAAATCAACGACAAAATAATCTATCCACCGATTCAATCCGCGACTAAAAAACCTTTGAAATGGCGACACAGGTGTATTTTTTTAAAGTTTTGCTTCAGCATATTATTTTCATAAAATTATTTAAAATATATATTATTTTTAACTAAATTTCAGGATTATACTATCTCAATGATTTAAATAACCCACTATAACTCAACGATAGCTTCGCTATAGTCTTTTTAGACATAAAACGCTACGCGATTGAATAAAATTCCGTGAATACAACTACAACTGTTATAGCCGCTATATCGACCGCTATTTTTGTAGCCGCGATAACTCCGCTATGCTACTTGTGTCAATTCTTTTTATATTTCTAAACATTAATTGTGTTTTGTTCATGATCTTCTTCTTTTATCATATTGGTTATACTTAAATTGAATTAATTTAGCTCCTAAAAATAGTAAATATTTGTTAAAATCCAAATCCATCTCCTAGATTTACATAGTTATATAAATTATTTTCTGTTACATATTGTACAACTACATATAACAATCATACCATATCATAACATGCATTTCAAATATAAATATAGCTCATTATATATAAATTATCGATACCACTACTTGCAATAGTAAATAATATGTATATCATAGTAAATGGTGATATGTAGCATATCTTTCGCGATAAGCTGCTATAGCCGTGATAGCTTTTTATACCCCTCACCACGACAGATCACGGACCGCAATATAAATCCTTGTAAGATCCTACAACCTCTTGGAGCCAAAATGACAGAGATTGGAAATTTCATAGAATCGTGATCCTGAAGGAAGTATTGCATCGAATCGGGTAGGGTCGTGCTCAGAATCACGTAGGATCATGAGGCTGACAACAAACTATATTGACAAGGATGCTAGAATCGCGATCTTGAATAGGATCGAAGGTTTTTCGGTAGGATCGTAAATCATTGAACCCATGTAGAATATAAGATTCTATCCGATTCTATTCTACCAAAGAAATTATTTTTAAAATCTACCTTGTATTTTAACACTTCGACATTTTTAAAACCACACACATTTAGAATTCTTGTTTACAAAAATATAGTGCAGAGGAAAGAACATTTGTTATTTATGCAAATTATAATGGACACGAATAAATAAAAACTAAAAATTTACAATTAAGGGGCATATACAAGTAATTATTTATAATAAATCACTAGAATATGTAGAATCATATGAAAATTGTGATCATGACCTTACAATTTTTTTGTTAGAATCATAATAATATTAAGATTCTACCAAATTAAGACTCTACCGTAGGATCATATCAGTCTAGTCAACCTAAGTCGTAGAAATGTATGATCGTATGGCTAGAACCAAGATTCTGACAACCACAAATATTAGCATATGAATTTTGATATTACCTATCGCTAATTTAAGTCGCAGTAGCTTAATTTGCATTGTTTTTATTGTTTAAATGTTGTTCTACAGCAAGAAAGTATTATTCTTAATATATTGGACTTTTAGGTTATTAGTTTACTAAAAAAATAAGTTTCAAAAAACAATCTTAATTCATTGCAACTTAAGTGTACCTATATTTACAAAATTAAATTAAATTTTTTTTATTATAGACTTGTATATTTAGAAATATAATTCAATTTTTATATAAAATATATATGTTTTTAGAAATCTAAAAGAATCGTGATTCTACGAGCCGATCCATTCAAACAAAAGAGATCCTACCTGGGGTCGATGATCCTGACAACCGGTAGCACCCGGCTATCCGATGTCGCTTCCCCGACACAGAGAGAAAGTTGTCGATACTGGAAACTACAAATAGGTTCTTTCATGAAAAAAAAGAAATATATGCACGAAGTGCTTTGATCAGATAAATTAGTGCTGTCAGCCTGCCACACAGTATATGAGTCGCATTTTAATTTGTGGGCCGATGTACCTCTTGCTGAAACGCATCCATGCCTTCCATCGCAGATCTCTAAACCTTACGAGTTTGCGTTGATCGGCCGGAACCGAAAACAAAATAATTTTGATTGTAATACCCCTGCACTAACTCTTCTTTGCCAATGGAGTCTCGAACACGGAAACAGATATAGTACAGTCCCCTGAGGACGGTTATGCAGTTTAAGCAGTTGCGGGTAGACTGTTAAATAAAATTAGATCTTCTGTAATACTGTAGTCAAATCACTGCACCGATTTTTTTTACTGTAACAACACTTGTTGAAAGATCTAAACTGTTTATTCGCTCCATCCAACCATCCTAACCAACATAGACTACCTAGAGACTGTGTAGGAACCTGGCCGTCTCACACACGCAGCTCCATGCTCTGCTCCATAGTCATCCTTCCCCATGGTGAAATCCATCCAAGCCATTTACTGCTCTACGCCGTGTCCAAGGCATAGTATAATACACATACATGAGTCCGAAACCAATCTTCTCCTTAGGGAAGCTACGTCCAGGATCGAGTACAAATTTCTGCACATGCTTTCGGCACCAGTAGCTGAGTCCTGAGAGCATGTACAATGTAAGTGCTTAGCAATAAAATACTGAATTTTTTTGGTGCCATATAGGATAGATATTAAGCACGGGTGCTTAGCAAAAGCTTATCTATACAACTATATGTAATTAATAGATAATATATAATCTAAACACCCACAAAAAGAGATGTATGCATTAGAGGAAATAATTTTTTTAAACACTTTTATATAAGCATTTTGTATCTTAGATATCCTAAGACGGGTGTGATTCATATGCTACACAGTACTATAAAAGATACCCTAGGAATCTTCTTCTTGCTCACAACTTCCGCAGCTAAGTTGAGTAGTCAGTAGTGCAATCGCTACGTACGTACTGCTCCAAAATGGCAAGTCTGGCGTTCTTGCTAATCCTATTTGCGCCTACCCTATTATTACCCGTTGCGCATTGCAATGGCAACGTTGGTTTCCAGCTCAAACTTAGCCACATTGACGCGCGGACCACCTACACCAAGCTGCAGCTTCTCAACCGCGCCGTCGGCCGGAGCAAAGCCCGCGTGGCCGCGCTGCAGGCCATCGCGGCGGTCGCGTCCGTGGACCCGATCACCGCCACACGGATCCTGGTCACGGCCAGCCAGGGCGAGTACCTGGTGGACCTGGCAATCGGCACGCCGCCGCTGTACTACACGGCCATCCTGGACACCGGCAGCGACCTCATCTGGACGCAGTGCGCGCCCTGCCTGCTCTGCGCCGACCAGCCCACGCCCTACTTCCAGCCGACCAAGTCCACCACGTACCGCCTCGTGCCGTGCAGGTCGTCGCGGTGCGGCGCGCTCCCCTACCCGGCGTGCTACCAGAACTTGTGCGTGTACCAGTACTACTACGGCGACTCCGCGTCCACCGCCGGCGTCCTCGCCAACGAGACCTTCACGTTCGGCGCTGCCAAATCGACCAAGGTCAGGGTGCCCAACGTCGCGTTCGGGTGCGGCAACATTAACGCGGGCGACCTCGCCAACAGCTCCGGCATGGTCGGCCTCGGCCGCGGGCCGCTGTCCCTGGTGAGCCAGCTCGGCCCGTCCAGGTTCTCCTACTGCCTCACGTCCTTCCTCTCGCCGACGCCTAGCCGGCTCTACTTCGGCGCGTTCGCCACCCTCAACAGCACCAACACCAGCTCCGGCTCGCCGGTGCAGTCCACGCCGTTCGTCGTCAACCCCGCGCTGCCGTCCATGTACTTCCTGTCCCTCAAGGGCATCAGCCTGGGCGGCAAGCACCTGCCCATTGACCCGCTGGTGTTTGCCATCAACGACGACGGCACGGGCGGGGTCATCATCGACTCGGGCACGTCCATCACGTACCTGTACCAGGACGCTTACGACGCCTTGCGCCGCGAGCTGGTGACGGTCGTCCCGCTGCCGGCGACGAACGACACGGACATAGGCCTTGACACCTGCTTCCCGTGGCCGCCCCCGCCGAACGTGACCGTGACCATGCCGGACTGCGTGCTCCACTTTGACAGCGCCAACATGACGGTGCCGCCGGAGAACTACATGCTGATAGACAGTGCCACCGGGCTCCTGTGCCTGGCTATGGCGCCGTCCGGCGACGGCACCATCATCGGCAACTACCAGCAGCAGAACATGCATATACTCTACGACATCGCCAGCAGCCTCTTCTCCTTCGTTCCTGCACCGTGCAACATAATATAGCTTTGGTTTCGCATGCATGTACGTTCACTTCTTTTTAGTTAGCATCGTTAATAAATCCAGTACTGGTTGATGTTGCGACTTGCAAGCGTAGGATGAACTAGCGTAGGTTAACTGTGTTGCCGTACTGGTGAGGTACTCGGTGGGCGTATGATTGTATTACGCTATCCCCATTTCTGTAGCTGAATTTTTGAGAGACTATGTGGTAGTTTGTTCACGTTTGTGATGAGTATTTGACTGATTTTTGAGCTTGTGGTGCTCAATTTTGAGTTTGATTTGAAGCAATTTGAGGTGCTATCAGTGGTGGGCGATACTACCGGTTCTGCTGTACTACTGGCCTGAGGATGGCTGTAGTTATTTTCTAGGAAGGTAGTTTTTCTGGTTTGAAGGAAGTCGGCACTACCGACGTGTTAAGGGCGGTAGTACCGGGGTGCGGTACTACCGGTCCTTGTGTGGCGGTAGTTATTTTACATAGAAGTGATTCTTGAGTTGAGCAAGGTGGTACTACTAGCCCCAGGTTGGCGGCAGTACCGATACACTACTACTGGCCCCGGGGGCGGTAGTACCGGTTTTCCAATGAATTTGTGATTTTTGTTTTGATTTTGTGATGATTATTGCATATATTTGTGAACAGTGCTACTTAACGGTTCGATTGTCTGTGTTAGTTGTAGAACTTCGGAGCTAGGTCATGGTGAGACGGAGGAGAACGGGGAGAGTTGAGGTCCAGATGGTCAGAGTGACGATGAAGATGACTGAGTAGGGGAGTTGCTGCAAGCTGGGAAGATAAGGAGCCGAAGCATGAACTATTGGTGATGGATATGGCAGGCAACGGTATGGATTGGGACTACGCTCAGGGAGGAGCCGAGGTTCAGAACAGTCAAGGAAGCTGGAAGTGTCATGATCAAGCAGACAAGAACATATGGTGTGCCAAGTAACTTGGGTCCGTTTACAAGCGAGGACGGTTTGAGGGAGTCTGGACTCGTGAGAGATTTGGCGGGGAAGTCATTGGAGCCACATGGAATGTGACGAAGCATAGACGATGTCATCGGCTGTTGCAACTTGAAACAATGTTTGATTGTAAGGATAATTTTAATCGGCTATTTAACCGAATTATGCTTAAACTCATTTTCTTATGCCAAGTGTGTCAACTCTCATCAGCCGTAATTTACTTATCATCACTCATGATAGTTAGAATTAACTGCAACAAGTTAGTTTGGCTTTCTAAAATCAATAATCATCTTTAGCTTAAATCTTTTAGCCAATTAAGATCCAATCTAAACACTTGGATAATATTTTTTCAAATATTTACCATTGATCACCTTAGGAAACACCGCCCCTTCTAGCGTTTTCAGAATATAGGAATTATCATCCACAAACCGATACACTCTATACAGTCATTCCCAAGTTAGGGACCATTTATCAAATCGGCTATCTCTTAAACCAACAGGCAATATAGTTTTCCAAACAAGATCGACTTCGTGGAATGATTTTAACAACACCTTTTTATTATAAGCCATTGTAACTCTAGCCTTATTCTTTTGAATCCAATCCAACGTACGCAATCGTATTTCTGCCAAGTCGTCCAAATTATCGGTCATTGAATCTTTATAGTCTTGAGCCGACAATCCATTTTGTCTGGTTACTCTTATTGAGTTGATATTTAATTCCAAAGGCAACAGAGCTTCTTGTTTACAAACCAACTAATAAGGTTTAAGCTCTGTTTCCCTATGGCAAGCAATTCGATAAGCCCATAAAGATTTTGATAATGTTGCATGTTAATTCCTTGGTTTTTCTTCATTTTTTGTCTTAATTAGCTTGATCAATGTCTTATTCGACGACTCAGCCTGACCATTGGCTTGTGCATAGTAAGGCGATGAATTTAATAACTTGATCCCTAAATTTTGAGCAAACACCTGAAACTCATCGAACATAAATAGTGTATCTTGATCGGTTGTAATAGTTTGAAAAATTCCAAACCAATGGACAATGTGCTCCATAGCAAATCCAATCGCCTCAATAGAAGTTACTTTCTTGAGAGGTATCGCTTCAACCCATTTAGAGAAATAATCGGTCATAGCCAAAATATAATTATGGCCTTTAGTTGAACCAAGGTATATTTGTTCGATTACATCTATTCTCCATCCTCAGAACAGCCAAGGCTTGATAATTGAGTGTAAAGCCGATGCTGAAGCTAATTGTAAATTTCTAATTTTCTGACAAGTTTGGCATCCTTTGTAATACTTGAAGCAATCCTCCAAAATTGTCGGCCAAAAATATCCGGTACACCTTAATAACTATTTCATCTTATAAGCCGATTGATGGGTTCCACAAATATCCTCATGTACTTCACCTATTGCCACTTTGGCCTCTTCAATCCCAAGGCACTTTAATAATAAACCCTCCAAAGTCCGATAATAGAGTGTATCATCAAGCAAAATATACTTTAGAGCTTGTCTTTTAATTTTCCTATTTGTGAGCCTTGATGGATTAAACAAATAATCAACTATTTTTGTTCTTCAATCTGTATTGGCATACATTACTTCAACACTCAGGACTGCTTTATCTATCGGCTCACAACTCTCCAAATGGCCAAACATCTTATAACCCGATACTTGTTGAGCTAAATCATTGGTCTTGTTGTTCATTTCATGAGGAACATGATTAATCAAGAATGAAGTGAATGAACCGATTATCTGAGGCATATGACCAAGTATTTGGTCAAAACTTCATCATGCAAATTATATTCTCCTTTAATCTGTTGAATCACTAATAAATAATCAACATAAGCCTTCACAGATTCGACACCAATATTGTCGAGCAACTGTAGGCCTGTTAGCAAAGCTTCATACTCGGCTTGATTGTTTGAGAATCTGTGATTTATTCTGAATGCGAACTCAAAACTATACCCCTTTGGGGATATTAGCACAATGCCGACACCATCACCTTCTTTGCATACTGACCCATCAAAAAACAAGCACCAAGGTGCAACAGATACTAGGTCGGCATTTGTATCAGTTTCATGCCCTGTTATGAAATTAGCAATCGCTTGACCTTTGATGATCTTAGTCGATTCATATGTCAAGTCGAACTCGATAAGCGTATAAGCCCATTTTCCAAGTTGACCTCTCAAGATTTGAGCCGAAAGCATGTAATTTATAACATCAGTCTTGCAAACAACTTTGCATGCCGATGATAATATATAATGCCTTAACTTGGTACAAAAATACAATGACAATCAAAGTTTTTCTACAAAAGAGTACCTGATTTTCTCATCAATTAACCGTTGGCTTAAGTGGAAATAACCTGTTCTTTACCGTTGATTTATTGCACCAAGATAGCTCCAATTGTTGCTTCTTCCACCGATATGTGAGCTTAAATGGTATCCCCTTTTGAGGTGCAACTAATACTGAAGGTTTAGACAAATATTATTTTATACTTTCAAAAGCCTTCTGCTGATCGGCTCCCTACACAAATTTCTGATCTCCCTTTAATTTTAGCAGCAGGGTAAACACACTTACACGGCCGAACAAAGTTGAGATAAAACACCGTAAATAATTAATCTTGCCGATCAATTTCTGAAGATCAATTTTGCAAATCGGAGGTTGGGTATCGGTTATGGCTTTGATCCTTTCTTGGTTAACTTCAATCCCCCTCTCATGAATCATAAAGCCCAAGAACTGGCTAGCCGATATACCAAAAGCGCACTTGTACGGATTCATCTTCAAACCATGCACCCTTGTCTTCTTGAACACCATTTCTAAATCGGCCAGATGCTAGAAATCTTCCCTAGATTTCACAACAACATCATCAATGTAGATTTCCACAATATGGCTGATTAACTCATGGAAAATCAGATTCATAGCACGTTAATGTGTTGCACTGGCGTTCTTTAAGCCGAACGTTATAACTACCTATTCAAATAAACCTAGGGCAGCGAGGCACTTAAAGGCCGTTTTAGGGATATCAGCTTTTACTATGAATATTTGATTGTAACCACCATTACCATCAAGAAAACTAATTGAAGGACCAGAAATAGCAATCAGAGGTGGTGAATGATCACAATCCAAAATTTTCCCCAAAGAATCCAACCAAAACCTCCCAAGACCTTAGAAGAGCAGAAGATGAAATTTCTTCTGAAATTCAGCACAGGGGTGATACTATCGCTCTTAAATGGTCAGTAGTAACAAGATGAACAGCAACCCCAGATACTACTAGGTATTGTAGCGTGGTAGTACCGGTGAACAGTAAATATAGGGTATCAACAGGAAAATCAGCACGAGTTCAAGATGAAAATTCGTGTAACTTTTGATCGAATGAACTAAACCCTGTGAAACTATGTGTACACCATCCTAAGGATGTCAGGAACATATTCCAACCTTCAATCATAAGGATTGACGTCAAAGTTACAACCTTTTTCAAATTTGCCGAAGGTTGCACTAAAACCGTGTCAAAATCTAAAACTTTGCCCTGAGCTTGCTCGTGGGGATTTGATGATCAAGGTGACTTTAGAAGGCCTCTGACTTGTCACAACAAGCAAGAACTCCAAAGAAATCACCCTCAAATGAGCAAGATCAAGATCTACCTTAAGAACTTCCTTTTCAACTCAAAAACCGGTTTCTTGGAGAAACTTGGATGATCAAGCAGAAGCTTGCCTAGATGATATACAGAGGATACATCTATCAACCATACATCCTTGGCAGCACGAGAGCAAACAAGAAAGAAACCACAAGAAGAGAGCAAGAGCCAAGCAAGAAGAAGATTAAAACTTGAGGCAAAAACTTAAGCAAAGAGATGATTTGCATTCAGATCATGAGGAGAGTTTTACTAAGCTTCTCAATTAGGGGCAAACTCCCAAGGTGCACTCACACACCCACACAAGAACATAAATCTTGTGGGAAACCTAAAGCTCCTAGTGACTAAGTCTAATGTCTCAAATCCTCACCTCCCACTACATCTCCTTATACAGTGGAGGCAACCCTAACTCTAAACCTGGACACTAAGGTGAATACCATCCACTCTTACATGGGCTAACTCGAAACCCAACACTCTTAACGGGGTTTTCACTCACAAAAGCATGCTTATCAAAGCGGCCATTACATTGACGCCAAATCCACTCTACGAGCCCGAATTTGCGTCTAACTCCACTTTGGCATGACCTAAACTACTTATACCACCGCTGCAGTTTTCCAAACCGCCTCGATCACCGTTATTGGATAGATTACCAATTTTCCCTAATGACCGGTCTTCCTTCTCCTCGAAGCATCACCCATGCTTCATCGCTTTTCGTATGGCCCCAATGACTTGCCGTCAAATCTCTCACGCGTTCGGACTTCCTTGAACTGTTCTCGCATGTAAATGGGCCCAATCCACTTGATGCACCACATGTCCTCATCAGCTTCACCATGGCGGCACCAGCTTCCTTGACCGTTCTGGACCTCAACTCCTCGCTGAGCCTAGTCTCGGTCCATGTCGTTGTCTACCATGTCCATCACCAGTGCATCATGCTCAAGTTCTTTGTCTTCTTGGCTTGCAACCACTTCCCGACCTCAGTCATCTTCCGGCGTTCCTTGACCGTTCTGGACCTCAGCTCTCCTAGCCTAGTCCCGGTCTTGCCCTCGCTTCACCATGATCTAGCCCCGGAGTCCTACAACCAACACAAATAAGAAATACATCACATAGCACTGTTCACAATAATATGTATTAATAATCAATAATGCAAACATTAAGCATAAATTCGCTGGAAACCCGGTACTACTGCCAACCAGAGGCCGGTAGTACCGCAAGTCTGCTACTACTGCTCCTATTTGGTCGATAGTGCCGCTCTCACTGATCAAACCCGAGAAACACTCCCTGGAAAATAGCTACCACCATTGTAGGCCGGTAGTACCAGGGGTGCGGTACTACCGCTCCCAAATGGCCAGTAGTACCGCCCAACACAGACAACACCTCAAATTGCTTCATATTCAAAATTGTATTCAAATCAAACTGAAACTTGAGCACCACATGCTCAAATACTGGTAATAACTCATCACAAATATGGATAGACCTCTACATGGTCTTTCACCAAAACTCTCC
The DNA here is from genome assembly GCA_036346275.1 of Otatea glauca. Lineage (NCBI taxonomy): Eukaryota > Viridiplantae > Streptophyta > Magnoliopsida > Poales > Poaceae > Otatea > Otatea glauca. The sequence continues at coordinate 40,555,948 of CM070725.1, forward strand.
CAGATGCAGCATTGATAAGCATATCGGCTATAGGCATCGGGTATTCATCTTTGGGTGTAGCTTTATTTAAATCTATGAAATCAACACACACCCTGAGTTTACCATTTTTCTTCACAAAAGGAACGATATTGGAAACCCACTCAGCGTATCAGCAAGGCCTGATAAACTTGTCTTTTAATAACTGCTCAATCTCTTCTTTTATTTTATCATACATGGCCAGATTAAATCGTCTAGGAGACTGTTTAAACGACCTGTACCCTAACTTTATTGTTAGTCTATGCTCAACTAATCGTCGGCTTAAACCAGGCATTTCATGATATTCCTACGCGAAACAATCTTTATAATGCTTTGAAAGCTTGACCAACTTTGTTTTATTCTACAGCTAATTTTGACTAATAAAAGTTGGTCTCTTTCTATCACCATTACCTATGTCTACTTCATTCAAAAAATCCGGCGACGTGAAACCTTGGCCCAATTTCTCAACTTCTTTAAATTATTCTATGGCCTCGTAGCTATCCGTTATTTATCGATAAATTCAATTTTTTTTCTTCTAAAGCTTTTACTGCTAATTTGGACTCCATCGGAGTAATATCTCACCTATCTAATCAAATGTGCTCGGCCTTATATTAAGTGGGATGAGCCCAGTCTTATTAATGTAGATAAAATCACAGTCATCAAGGGTTTTCCTGATATGCATTCGGTTTCATTGTGTTGCTAATTCGCCTCTGAACTGGCTATAGTTATATGAGCCAATGTGTTGGTTTGAACCACCTCTACCTCATCTCCTTTTCATTGAACGAGCTTTTGGGTATGGTTGATGGAATATAGCAATTGGCATAGATCCAATCTCACTCTAACAGCACGCTGTAACTCCCTTTGGTGTCCACCACAAAAAAAGGCGATCGGTAAAGTTTTGCTACCAACCTTGAGCTCTATCACCATGACCTCCTTGGCTTCAGTAGGATCTCCAGTGAAGTCATTCAAAACCATATTGGTCTTGATGAGGTCTTCATCAAACATACCTAGTTTTTTGCACATTGTATAGGGCATTAGGTTGACAATTGCTCCCCCATCCATCAGCATCCTTGATATTGGCATACTATTTTTAAGTATAATGGCTTCAGATGACGATGATCATCTTGAGGTTTTTCAAATATCGCATCCTGTGCTCTGAAGCATAGTTAGGCAAATGCTTCTTTGGCTAATGCAGTGCTTGTCCTGAACTCAGCTGGCAATGTAAACACTATATTGATGTCCATCGGAGGTGGAGAATCATCACAAATCATAGGAGAATTTAAGTCATCAGCCGAGTCAAATTCTTCATCAGCTGGTTCTTTCTTCCTCCACTCTTATTTAGCAATTTTGATCGGACAAAGCTCATTAAAGGTTTCATCCCTTTCATTTTCTTGCTCAGCCTCCATCCCTTGGATCCTTAGTCACTGAAGCCCCCTTCACTAAGATCGGTTCAGCCCTGGGGGACACCATCTTGGCTTCGACTCGATCAGCTTGCGTATTTTACCAGCCAGATTGACAATAGCCGTAGAATTGGACCCCTCATATTGACTTTTCTATTTTTTTTATCTGAGATTGGTCTAGAAATCCTATCTTTGACCGATCTTCATTGCCTGTCGTCCTGATATTCATGCCGATAATGTTGCATCGGACATGAAAAGGGCAAAGTTAATTCCAATCCCTTTTCCCAACAGAATTGCTAGAAAGGACATTGTTGGTGAGCTCTCTCAGGGCCACTCGGTCGATACATATCATTTGGCCGACGTACAAGATGCCGTCGTGGTCTTTTATTTCTTTTTTCATACTTTTCCAATAACTGGGAGAAAGTGGGTTTCGGCTTTTGTATCGGCCTACATGCCAGCAATACCCTCTTGACTTTATACCATTTGCGACTTGTAATTCGCCCTTTGGCTTGACTATTTTTGAATTTTTCCCTTCTCGATCAGTCTCTACCTGAATATAGCCAACTGTAATCCTAAGGGTTTCATGACCCTCATAGTTTGCATTCAAATCAACTTGCCATGCAACTCTTGTTGATGATGAAAACTCTGCCTGACCCTTAGATTCTGCAATCTGCATTGGCTCTTGCTTTTTTGTCAAGCAATTGACCATATTAATGGGAAAAGGATTAGCGTCCAACTGCATGGTCAGCTCCTCGGCGAATTTCAGTCGACCATCCTATATAGCCGATTGTATCTACCGATGAAAAATATTGCAATCGTTAGTATCATGAGAAAACATGTAATGCCATTTGCAATACCTTTGCTTTTTAATCTCGTCAGCTGATGGCAAGACATGGCCTTCAGGTAACCATATTATTTTTTCTTGTAATAGTAGATCGAAAATACGATCGCACTTTGTGTCGTCAAAGGCATATTTTATTTCCGACCGATTCTTGGTCGGCTTAAGCCATGAACAGATTAAAGACTTCTTAGATCCTTTGACCCATTCAGCTATATTTATTTTAGCCTCATCGTCTTTAGATAAGTCGTTTGAATCATATTCGAGGAGGTTGACTTTGGCTTTTTCCTTATCTTTATTATTTTTGAATTTATCCTTAAATTCCTCCTTTTGTGGTTTTCTTCAAAATGTGATAATTTCTTCAAATTTCTTCAATTTTGCACTAGGTAATTCAATATCATTGTTGATGTTGTAAATGTATGTCTCCTAACTAGGGAATTGAAAACTTGTAAATAGGGATGAAGGTATAGGGAGTAAATTATATATATTGGAGCCCATCCTATAGTTTGTAAAGGTAATCAAATAATGTCTCAATATTTGAAATAGCTAGCTATAGCTCCAGTTTTTTCTTAATTTAGTGTGCATAGTTTACTTGCAGATGGACCATGGTGAATGGATGTATCAGAAAAACTGTATGAGTGCTAAATTTTAGAGAGGTGTTAAGAAGTTCAAAAAAATTGCCGAAGAAGACATGGTCAAGAGGGGGTGTAAACTTCATATATTGTACTTGCTTTGATTGCACCAATCTCAGGAGATTTAACAACTTAGCTCAACTTAAAGACCACATGATTTGATGTGGCTTCGTGAGGAATTACACGTGTTGGATCCATCATAGGGAAATAAGTACTAACAATCCGGTATGCAAAGAAGACATGCTGGAACCCGATCACGATTTGCAGCGTGATATGTTTGAGGACGACAATTTAGATCAAATATTGCGGGATGTGGAGGGAAATTACACGGAAAGAGAGTTTGAAAAATTTTAAAGCTTGATGGAAGACGATGACAAACCATTGTTCTCAGGTTGCAAAGCGGAATATAACAAGTTGGGTTCGGTCCTTGCATTGTTCAAACTGAAGGCAAAACACCGTTGGATAGATACAAGTTTCAATGCACTTTTAGTTCTTCTATCGAATATGCGTTTGGAGGGAAACGAGTTGCCAACAAACATTTATGAAGCGAAGAAGCTACTTTGTTCCACAGGAATGGAAGTAGAAAGCATACATGCATGTCCAAATGATTGCATCTTGTACCGTAACGTGTATAAGGAATTGCATATTTGTTCCAGTTTGTGCTGTACCCTCGTACAAACAAAAGGAGAAGTGTAATGACAAAAAGCGTAAGAGCTGAGCCGATGATGGTGAAGAGGTAAATAGAGGGGCATCAGCCAAGGTATTGTGGTATTTGTCCGTCATTCCCTATTTTGAGTGGTTGTTTGCAAATCTCAAAGAGGCAAAATTATTGTGTTGGCATTATAAATCTCAAAAGGAAGATGGCAAGCTAAGATACCTCGCTGATTCAGCTCAATGGAGAAACATTAATTGAAAACATGAGGAGTTTGGTGCCGAGATGAGGAACATAAGATTTGAATTGAGTACCGATAGAATGAATCCGTTTGGTAATATGAGCAATTGTCATATCACTTGGCCAGTTTTGTTGTGTATCTACAATCTCCCTCCTTGGTTGTGCATGTCGTTACAAATCTTGAGACCCAAACAGTCAGAAAATGATATTGATGTGTACCTAGCACTATTGATTAACGATTTGATAAAATTGTGGAACGAGGGGGTCGCGGTGCGGGATGCATACAAAAAAGAGAACTTTACCCTACAAACTATGATATTTCGCACCATAAATAATTTCTCAGGCCTCGGTAATTTGGTGGGCTACAGTACGAAGGGAGCCAAAGCGTGTCCTATTTGTGAAGAGGAGACTGAGAGCTTGTGGCTGGCGAATTCTAAAAAAACTGTTTACATGGGTTACCGTAGGTTTCTACCTAGAAGTCATCGATACCTTAAGATGGATGAAAAATTTAATGAGAAGAGGGGAGTTCATTCAGTCCCATAACCTATCAGTGGAAAGCAAGTATATTCACGTGTGGAGGATATCGATGTTCAATATGGAAAGAGCCATAAATCTGTTCGTCCCAGGATAATTTGGAAGATGTCGATATTTTGGGACTTACCATACTGGAAGCAGTTAGATGTCCGGCATTGTATTGATGTCATGCATGTTGAGAAGAATGTTTGCGAAAATTTGATTGGCATCCTACTGAATATACCTAGGAAGACCAATGATGGTGTGAATGCTCACCACGACATTGCCTACATGGGAATCAGGTCCAAGCTTGCAGTGATAGAGGAGGATGAAAAATATCCGAACATCCCCGCTGTATACTACACCTTGTCCAAAAAGGACAAAGAAGACCTCTACAAGTTTCTCTAAGGTATTAAAGTTCCATTGGGCTACTCCGCAAACATTAAGAAACTTGTATCCATGGATGATTTGAAGTTGCTTGGTATAAAGTCCCACGATTTTCATGTCTTGATGACCTAAATGCTCCCTGTTGCAATCAGAAATATTCTGCTAGAGGATGTTAGGTTGGCAATCACGAAGCTATGTTATTTCTTCAATGCTATTTTTTGCAAGGTTATTGACAGCTTGAGATGCATTCCCCCCTCATTCTTCGATGTCATGGTCCACCTTGTTGTTCACCATGTTAGAGAGATTAAGATATGTGAACCTGTATTCCTATGTTACATGTATCCATTCGAGAGGTACATGGGTATATTAAAGGCATACGTGAGGAATCGGTCAAAGCTTGAGGGTAGTATTGTTGAATGTTATGGGACCGAAGAGATTATTGAGTTATGTGTGGACTATTTAGGTAAAAGAGAAGCAATTGGTGTTTCTGTATCTCGTCATGAGGGGAGACTTGGTTGCAAAAGAAACATTGGGTCGAAACTAATGGGTCCACGGTTTGATATGTATTATAAAGCTCATTTCATAGTCTTGCAACACAGCGCAGAAGTTCATCCATAACACGAGCAGCACAAGTTGATATTACAGGAAGAGAATCCACATATGGATGAGCTTTCCACATGCGAGAACACAAAGAGCGATTCCTTACATGGTTCAAAGAAAAGGCGAAGGTCTTCGTCAGTGAGGATGTCAAATAGTTGGCTGACGGACCAAGATATAATGTGCAAACATGACAGGAGTACGGTATTAATGGCTACTTCTTTTACACTGAAAGTTAAGATGCAAAGAGTACAGTTCAAAATAGTGGTGTGAGAATAGATGTTTTGTTCGATGATCGTTCGAAAAGAGGATTATCAACAGCAATAAATTTCTACTACGGAATGATCGAAGAAATATAGGAGCTCGATTACGGAATATACCATGTTCCATTGTTCTGATGTAAGTGGGTGAGACTTCCACATAGTGTGAAGGTTGACAAGAGAGGTTTTACTCTTGTGGATCTCAATAGACTCGCCTACAAAGAGGAATTGTTCGTCCTTGCGAAGCAAGCAACTCAAGTCTTCTATGTGCATGATCTGGCTAACCTGAGGTTGCACATCATCCTTCATAGCAAGAGTCGAATCATTCGAGTTGAAAATGTCGTAGATGAAGAAAAGTACAACCAATTCGATGAAATACCTTAGTTTGCAGATGGGGCATGTCTTAGCGATGACGATGACATACATGGAACAAATTACATGCGTGTATTATTAATAAAGAGATAATACATGTATACTCCAGTTAAGTATGTTTGTTTTCTATATCTAGTGCTTTTCCAGGAAAATAGGGTGGATTTATCTTTATCAGTTCCACGCTCAGAACCGATAGAGACGTGTGATCTCTATTGGTTCCGAGTGTTGAACTGATAGAGATGAATGTATTATTTCTATCAGTTCCATGCTTGAAACCGATAGCGATAACTAGTACATCCGATAGCGATAACTAGTACATCTCTATAGGTTCTGAGGGTGTCCTATGCCAACTTAGAATCGGCTAAGAAATCTCTAGAGGAGGAATTGATCAAGGTAAATGCCAATCTCGCTGATGCTCAATAGCAAATGGAAAAAACTTCATCAGCTTTAAAAACCAAGAAGATGTCCATTGCCTCAGCAGTAGTAGCTGTCAAGAAACAGTCGGCCAAGGTTACCCTAGTAGCAGGAAGCAAGAAGATTTCAGGATACTGGACGACGTCCAAGTTACTATTACCAAGGTGATAGTAGCTGTGTTCGGCCTTGTCCACGATATTTAGTGCCCCCTGCAACCTTGTCGGCTTTATGTAATCGGCTGATTCCCAAAAACTTCTTGAATGTTTGTAATGGGCTAGTTTTAAAACATTGCTTGTTGAATGCCTGTAAAAATATTTATAATCTGCTGTTTAACCGATTATTAATTATGTCCATTTTTGCTTCCTTTTAATTATTATATTTTGCTATGTTTTGTCAGTAAACTTCATATGCCGAATCAACTACAATGTGTTAATTTGGCTCAGTTATAGCCGACTAGGACCCTACCCAGATACTTGGGTGTCATTTTTTCAGATATTTGCCATTAATCGCCTTAGGAAATATAATCCCTTCAAGTGTTTCCAAAACATAAGAATTTCCACCAACAAGCCGATGAACTGTATAGGGTCCTTCCCAATTTGGAGATCATTTTCCAAACAAGCTATGTTTAGAGCCGGCAGGCAGTATAGTTTTCCATACAAGATCAGCTTCACAAAACGACTCGGGCATTATTTTTTATTGTAAGCCCTTGCAACTCTTGCCTTATTTTTCTTAAGCCGATCTAGCTTCTATAAACACAATTCCACAAAGTCGTCTAGGTTATCGGATATTAAATCTTTATAATCCTGAACCGATAATTCATTTTGTCTGGTTATCCTTATCGAATCGATATTGATCTCTATAGGTGTAAGATCGAGGATGCTGATTAGAGAGGGGTGAATAGGCGGATTTAAAAATTTCTTCTACGATTAAAATCTAGCCTAAGTAACCTTATGTCAAAACCTAAATGATAATAGATGCGGAAGTGATAAACTACTGTTTTGACAATTAAAAGCCTAAGTCAACTAGGCTCACTAAGTGCACTAGCTAATTATATCTGTAACAATAAATTACAATCCTAAAGACAAGCAAGCAATTTAATTCTAGGAATGTAAATTGCAACAATGTAAATTTTACCGTGGTGTTCAGAGACTTGCCGGTATTCCCTAATCCACGTTGAGGTAAGCCCAAACCACTTTGGACCGGATCCACGAATTGAGCACCCGCCTCGATTCCATTAGTGGTAGCTCTTTCCCCCTCCGGGTAGGCGAGCTCCGACCTTCACAACTTTAACGGGGTTTCTCACAATCTCCTTGAGAAGGTCACCGAGCACGACGCCTCCACACACCGTCTAGGTGTCGGCAAACACCAAGAGTAACAAGTCAAGCCCTCTAGCTTGAGCTCTTGGACTCTATGCGAAGCTTATGACGAGAGCTACAATCTCCACCCATTTTCAAGATTTAAGCAAACATAGATATTTTTACATATCACAAAAATAAAGATTCTAATGTAGTTATTCAAGTCAAAAATCTTATTTCTCGAAATCCCTCACATAGACTTGATCAAGAGCGAGACTACAATCTAGAGAGAGTCAATAAGATCAAATATTGAGCCATGTGATGATCAACTCATGATCAAAACAATTTTGTAAAACACATTTGCAATTTCTAATCACGTGCTCTAATATCAAATGCAAGAACACCTATATTTTGCAAAACACATTTGCAAATATAAATCTTGCAAACAAGAGCAATCAAGATCATATCTTTGAGTCATGTGATGATCAACACATGATCAAATCAATTTGCAAACATATTTGCAAACCCTATTCACATGCTCTAAGATAAGATTCAATTAAATCATATTTTGCAAAAACTCATTTTGTAAACGCAAAGCATAAACCTATCTTAGCCTTTGTGATAATCAACATATGATCAAGTCACAAGCTAAGACTCCGATGCATGAGCTCTATTTGCAACATATGCAAATATCTAGCTCCATACAAACAACCACTTAAACCAACTTGCATAAGCTATCTCTCTTTTGTAACACATGCAAATCTATAGCTCTATGCAAAAACCAAATCAAGATTCAAGAAGAAGTAAGCATGAGCTCCCTTATTTGCAACACATGCAAATACTTAGCTCATGCAAGAACCAACTAAGAGAGAGAGCTAGAGTGAACTGGATTGAGTTCATCAACACATGATGAAGCTCAAGCTATAAAACTTGACCCCTCTTAATAGTACGGCAACCTATACTAGCAACCCGGTTTCCCATCCAAACACTGAGACCGGTAAAAGACTATAAACACATCCTTAGCCCTAACTAATTATACATTTGCCTCTAGCACAACCACTCAGAGTTTTTATGATTTCCATCATCTTCTCTCCAAGCCGGGTCCTTTCTTCTTGTTCATCAACACATGATGAACCTTCTCTAGCTTCACTTCACTTCGGGATTCATCCTTGATGCTCATCAACACATGATGACTTCTTCTTCCCGATTCTTTATTTTCTTGGACTCAACCTACTTCACAACTCATGGAAGATTATTAGTCCAACAAACACGGTTCGCTTAATCATCAATTGCACTCCATTAACATATAATGGATGCTCTCACAATTGATTGAGCACAACCCTAATCAATTTAAATGACTTAAAGGTGTCTTGAGTACTTTGATGCAACTAATGCTTTATTATACTCAAGAACTTTTCGCTTGTTCTTAACCAAAGAAGAAATACCATCAACACATGATGAAGCGTTCTTTGATTGATTGACGGACAACCGAACTCAATTTAAATTTCATTTAAATTGACATGAGTATATATTAACTGCACAAGTTTATATACTCATTTTGATTGTTACTAAGTAATGATCCAAATTATGTTGGAGTGGTGGAAAGGGATCAATACTCTTAATACCATCAACAATAGAATAAACTCCATTAAATATGTGTATATAAATAATTGAACTTGGAATCAAATATGCATGTAATCAATCTTAGATAGCACTTGAGTTTATCCTATATTAACATGAGTATACTACAACTACACAAGTTACATATACTCAAAGGATTGTTTCAAAGTCTTGATTATATATTTTGTTTGGCAAGAGGACATGGATCAATACTATTGAAACATCAAGTTAAATTGTGAACTCCCCCTATATATGTGCATTCATGTAATATATAGATGAAATTGGAAACATAATGCACATCTTTTAATGTATAAGCAATGGAAGAGTTCATCCTTTAACTTGAGTCCAAGAAATGCATCTAGAAAGAATAGAGTTGTATTGGATGCATACCTTTAGGATTTCCATTTTTCAATGTGACGAGACTAATCAAAGATATACTCAATAAAAGAGTTAGTCTCATATTTAGATTTATCAATATGATCATGAATATTATATCCAAGGAATGCAACAAGATATGATAATATGAACTCGAATGCATACCTTTGATATTTCCATCTTTTTCATCCAAAAAAGACTAAAGAGAGTTAAGCTCAACAAAAGAGTTCATCTCATAAAAGTATTGTCATTAATTAACAATTGAGACTAATCAATATTATGATTATCAAAAGAGTTAGTTTCAATATTAGATTTGTCATTAACACCAAAACCAAATTAATGAAGCTTGAACTTTCAATATCCCCATTTTTGGTGATTGATGTCAAATCCAAGCTTAATAAACATATTTGGATGAAAATCATCGTATTGATATGATTTAAGCTATTTGAACATGTAAGCATACTTTTGAGCAATTTATGCATTAACGAATGAGAATGCATATGAGAGATTTTTAAACAAATAATTCTCCCCCTTAACCAAATTAAGCTCACACAAACTCCCCCTTATCCAAATGAGGTATTAAGCTCCCACAAATTCTCTCCCTTTTGGCATTTAACACCAAAAATGGAAAACGAATCAAAAAAGAGACTTTTTAGAGTGAAGAGCTTGGCAAGGAAATACCACTTTGAAGAAGAGAGAGCTTGGCAAGAAATTCTCTGAAATGAGGTCATAACAAGATTGAAATAAGTACATATGACCTATTAAAGTTCACAAGAACTTGTAAATATTAAGAATTTTCAATAAGATTTAAGATTTCTTCAAACTTCTTTATATGGCCCAAAAGAGTAAACAAACATGAAGAGGGGCCATAGTTTGAGTTAAGCACGAGAAAGATATTTGAAACACATTCAAATAAACTTTTTATTTTATTAGGCTTTTCAATTTGCAAACAAACCCACAAAAGGAGTCTTTGAGAGCCTAATATCGCTTAAACGAGAAAAACATCCAAATGAGATTCGAATTTTCATGAAACCACTTGTAGAAAGTTTTAAAGAAGCATCACTTATAATACCACTTGAAGAAAATATAAAGCTTGTAAATATCAATTTTAAAGAGATACCACTTGAAATGCTCATTTTTCAATTGATACCACATGAAAAGATTGTTAATGATATTATTTGAAAGAGATACCACTTGTAAAAATTATTTTGCATGAGGATACCATTTTTGAGAAAAACACTAACATTTGTTTTAAAACAAGCTCATTTTCTCAAAGATCAATACTATATGTCAATTTAAGATCAACTTGATACCATGACATAACAAAAAAGGAGAGCATCTTCCAAATATACAAAACTTGAATAAACAAGCTCCAAAAGGATTCTAAGATAGATCATGGAGCTAATACATTTAAACATGCACAAGTTTTGTTTTGAGAGGTTCTACCAACTTGAAGCCAATTTGAAGATAAGAAAACCACAAGGATTTCATAAGCTGAAAATTTCAAGTTCACATTTTGACATTTCAATTAGGCTTCAAAAGGTGGCTGAAAAAATGCTCAAATGAGGTCTAAAAAATCTGATAAAATTTGGTATCATATACCAACTATTGAGGATCAATTTTAATTATAATGATATCCTCAAATTATGATCATACTTGGAGATACAAAAATCACAAATCAGCTAGAAAACCATGCAAAAGTCTAATTTTTTGCATTTGATCAAAGAGAGAAAAAGCCATAACTTTTTCATTTGAAGTTGAAATTGTGCAGAAACATACTTTAGAATCATAAAAAGAATTTTCAAAACAGGAGTCTCCATTGAAAAGAGATCTCAAATTTTGCATTCAAGGCATGAATTTTACTCACAGGAGAAAAGTCAAAACTTTTTCAAATAAAGTCCAAATGGTTTTAAATTTTCCAAAATGAACTTTGGACTGGTTAGAAGGTTTCCCAAAAATAATTTTTAGAAAACAAATTTTCTTTCAAACGATATGGCAAAATGCGCTTTGTAGGTATGAAAAGAAATTGAATTACCACGAAATGCTCAAAATGCAATCCAAATTGAAATTTATGCAGATTTGAACTTTCATGGCTTTGTATGAGTTAGAAATACTATTTCAAACCAAGAAATACAAAAAATCCAATTCAAATTGCAAAACCCACAATATGCAAGAATATGTCATTTTGGGTTAAATTAAAGATTTTGGTCAAATTCAAATGGCTACAACTTATGAATGGTTGGTCGTTCGGAAAAAATTTGAACTAAATAAATGCTTGAAATGACCAACCCTACGAGTTTTGCATTGACCACTTTTCAAAAACTCAACAGATTTTGATTTATGAAAATATTTTATTTAATTCAAAATCAAGATCCTATAAGATCCATTTGAAGCCAACTTTGCTAATATGTTTCTAAAATAGTGATTTTTACTCCGAAAACATTGTAAAACATTTGAAATATATATTTGAGAAGTTTTATAAAGATTTTCACAAATAAGGGCCTTTTAAACACTATTTTTGACTTTTGACCAAAAAGTTCCTTTTAAACACTATTTTTAACTTTTGACCAAAAGGGTCATTTTAAAGAGAACCATTTGTAAAACAAAGTCAAATTCTTCAACACAAAATTCAAATGAAGCAAGAAATAAGATGTAGAGATTTGAATTTTGTATGAGTCTAAAATACTATTTTGAACCAAGATACTACACAAGATCCGGTCCAAAAGATGAAACTCACAAAGTGCTAGAATATGTCCAATATAGGTCAATATTAGTTTTTAGGCGAGTTTCAGAATTAAATAACTTTTGATATATTGGTCTTTTGAAAATATTTTGAATACGAGAATTGTTAAGAATGACCAACTCTAAGTTTTTTCGTTTTTGAGCTATTTTCAAAATCCTTTTACAATTTATTCTATGCAAATTATAAGTTTAAATCCAAAATAAGATACTAGTAACTAGATTTTGGACGTGAAAACTCATTTTCTTTTGAAATTAGATTTTGTAAAGCCAAAACCTTTGAAAAACATTTTAAAAGCATTTTTATGAATTTTTCAATTAGCTTTTCACAAGATTAGTAATAGTTACTAAGATTTTTCACTTTTGGCTAAATGGCTTGATTTTGAAAAAATATATATTAGCATTTATATAAATATGGGCACACATAGGGATGTGATATACATGGTTATGATTTAGCACTCCCCCTTAATGTGCCACTACCCAAACTTGCTCAAGATTGCAATCAATACAACTAATAAGAATGAGGAAGAACATGAACAAGCAATTTAAATTGATTTTCATGATAATGCACTATAACCTACACAAGGCTATAGGCTAAAATTATCAATTTAAATACTTGTTACCCGAGATGGCATCGGTTCATGATTGAAGTGATGGTCTTCATGCTTGGCTCTATTTTGCAAGTGATGAAGTCCTCTTCCCTTTTGAAGAAGCCAAGCATCCAATGCCTCTCCAAGTAGCTAATAATCTTTTACGCACTTGTTAGTACCCAATTTTTGTTGGGTCCAAGAATGCTAGTCACAATCGATTTAGGGACCCAAATGGCCATAATTTTAGTAGTATTTGGTGAATTAACACAACTAGCAAATGGTTTGCAATTGTTACTCCTCCTAAGCGAATTTTTAGCATTGAATTGAGAAAGCTTAGGAGTCCTAGCAATTTTAGCAAACCCATTACTAGTTTTATCCTTTCTAAGCACATGAAGATCATTATAATAAATGAGCTTAAAGGATCTAGTACAACTAGCAAATGTTTTGCTGTTGTTATTTTTCCTAAGCACATGATCAACATGGTTTTTCATGGTCTTAGGAAATTTAGCATTTTGACACATTTCTAGATTTATTTCTCCTAAGCAAATGAATATCATTATTTTGCATAGACTTAGGAAATTTGATAAACTTAGCAAACACATTACCATTTTTGTCTTTCCTAAGCAAATACTGATCATTTACAAGAGTGGGCTTAGGAGTGTTACCTTTGGGACAATCCTTACCAAAATATCCCTTTTCCCGGCAATTGAAGCAAGTGACACTATTAGGTCCTCTTTTGGTTCTCTTGTCTTGTTCCTTGCCGGTTTGCCTTAATGCTTGTGATGTGGACTTGTTCTCCACTTTGTTAGGGCACACGGAGGCAAGGTGTCCCTTCTTGTTGCATCCAAGGCACATGATGGTCTTCGAGTATCTTGCGTTGTGCCTTGACTTGATATTCTCCTTCTTCTTGGAGATGTAGCTGATCCCTCTCTTGTCTTTCAAGACCCATTGCTTGCTTAGAATGTCATCGATTTGTAGCACTTTTTTAAGTCACTTCTCAATTGAGTGACTAGTTCATTGAGCTCTTTATTCTTCTCTACAAGATTAGTCTCTAAACACATAGAAGAATTTGAAGCAATTTCATTAGAGCAAAAAGGCATATCAATTAAATCCTCACAAGAAGTGGACATATTGACTTTAGATGAAATACAAGAATTAACATTTAAACATGGCATATCATCTAGAATATCACAGGAAATTCCTATGTCTACTCTTGGCTTAATGATTCCCTTGAGAAGAAGGGATTCATGATTTTCTTTGAGCACATTATAATCATTTTGAAGTGAGTCATGCTCAAGCTTCAAAATATTATATTTAGTTTTCTAATTCCCAAAATAATCATTGAGCTCCTCTAACATATTCATCAACTCATTGTGAGAGGGCTCATCATCCTCATCATCACTTACCTTAATTTTACCTTTAGCCATGAAGCAACGCGATGGTGGAGATGGAATTGAATGCTCATCATCGATTGAGGTAGAAGTTGAGGTTGATGGTGTTGTCAGTTCTTCATCAATTGAGATAGAACTTGAAGTTTCATCTCCCAACATCCATTCATTTATGCAATTCTCACTTGAGGATGTGGACACATCATATAAGTCTTAAAGGTTTGTCTACATCTCACGAGCGCTCTTGAGATTACATATTTTATTGAATACATCTATACTCATAACGCTAAATAAAATATTAGTAGCTTAAGCGTCGAGATGTAGGCATTTCTCTTCTTCTTTAGTTGGAGCAACTTCGTTCAACCGAAGAGAAAAGACTAAGTCAACTAGGCTCACTAAGTGCACTAGCTAATTATATCTCTAACAATAAATCACAATCCTAAAAGACAAGAAAGCAATTTAATTCTAGGAATGTAAATTGCAACAATGTAATTAAGGAATTGCAAGCATTCACAAGGAGATAATACTTTTTACTGTGGTGTTCGGAGACTTGCCGGTCTCCCCTAATCCATGTTGAGGCAATCCCAAACCACTTTGGACCAGCTCCACGAATTGAGCACCCGCCTCGATTCCACTAGTGATAGCTCTTTCCCCCTCCGGGTAGGCGAGCTCCGACATTCACAACTTTGCCGAGGCTTCTCACTATCTCCTTGAGAAGGTCACCATGCACGACGCCTCTATACACCGTCTAGGTGTCGGCAAACACCAAGATAACAAGTCAAGCCCTTTAGTTTGAGCTCCACCAAGTATAACACATGTACAATTGTGATCACCGAGTGCAACACATGCACAAGGTGCCCCTCAAGTGCAACATATGCACAAGAGGCCCTCAATCCTCTTTTAATTGCAACACATGCAATTAGAGCTCACTCTTAGAACAAAAACCAAATTGGAGAGTGAAACACATGCATAACTCAACCACAAGGAGCAATGAACTCTCTAAAACCACAACCACTTGCAAATGCCAGCCCCGAAGGCTCCTTTTATAGTCTCCACAGGAAAAACTAGCCGTTGGGGGGAAAATAGGCAAAATGTCTCAGGAAACCCGGTCATACCGCCCTAGGGCTGGTATGACCGGCATCTGGTCCAACGGCTAGAAAAAACTAGCTGTTACTCAGAAAATCCGATCATACCGAACATGGGGTAGTCGTACCGCTCATCGGTGCTAACACTCACACCCCGGTAGCACCGGCCTTCAAAAAAAACAAAGAAAACCCTTCTCTAGAAGTTTCACTCCGCCTGGGGCCCGGTCATACCAGACTAGGGGCGGTATGACCGGCCTTAGGGCAGTTATACCGCTGCTACAACGAATAAAACGGCTATAACTTTTTACTCCAAACTTCAATTTAGGTGATCTTGGACTCTATGCGAAGCTTATCATGAGAGCTACAATCTTCACTCATTTTCAAGATTTAAGCAACCATAGATATTTTTACATATCACAAAAACAAAGACTCTAATGTAGTCATTCAAGTCTAAAATCTTATTTCTCGAAATCCCTCACATAGACTTGATCAAGAGTGTGACTACAATCTAGAGAGAGTCAATAAGATCAAATATTGAGCCATGTGATGATCAACTCATGATCAAAATAATTTTGCAAAACACATTTGCAATTTCTAATCGCGTGCTCTAATATCAAATGCAAGAACACCTATATTTTGCAAAACACATTTGCAAATATAAATCTTGCAAACAAGAGCAATCAAGATCATATCTTTGAGCCATGTGATGATAACATATGATCAAACCAATTTGCAAACATATTTGCAAACCCTATTCACATGCTCCAAGATAAGATTCAATCAAATCATATTTTGCAAAAACTCATTTTGCAAACGCAAAGCATAAACATATCTTAGCCTTTGTGATGATCAACACATGATCAAGTCACAAGCTAAGACTCCGATGCATGAGCTCTCTATTTGCAACATATGCAAATATCTAGCTCCATACAAACAACCACTTAAACCAACTTGCATAAGCTATCTCCCTTTTGTAACACATGTAAATCCATAGCTCTATGCAAAAACTAAATCAAGATTCAATAAGAAGCAAGCATGAGCTCCCTTATTTACAACACATGCAAATACTTAGCTCATGTAAGAACCAACCAAGAGAGAGAGAGCTAGAGTGAACCGGATTGAGTTCATCAACACATGATGGAGCTCAAGCTATAAGACTCGTCCCCTCTTAATAGTACGATAACCTATACTAGCAACCCGGTCTCCCATCCAAACATCGAGACCAGTAAAAGACTAGGAACACATTCTTAGCCCTAGCTAATTATACCTTTGCCTCTAGCACAACCACTTGGAGCTTTTATAATTTCCATCATTTTCTCTCCAAGCCGGGATCTTCATCTTGATGCTCATCAACACATGATGACGCACATCTCTTAGCTTCGGGATCCTTTCTTGACGCTCATCAACACATGATGACGTACTTGTCCCGTTTATCCATCTCAACCTTGGACTTAACCAATTTCAAACTCATTGAAAGTGTTAGTCCAAAATACATGGTTGTCTCAATCAGCAAAGCATTCCATTAGCACATAATGGATGCTCCCAAGATCCTTTGATCTTTTCCTTTGATGATTGACCACAACCCAAAGACAATTGATTGAAAAATTAATTGTGTCTTGAGTATACTAATTCAACTAATGCTTTCATATACTCAAGAACTTTCGATTGCTCTAGGATCAACAACGTGAACCATCCACACATGATTAGTCTTTTGTTGATTGAATGGCAACCGAACACAATTTAAATTGAATTTAAATTGTCATGAGTATATATTAACTACACAAGTTTCATATACTCATTCGATGGAATCTAAAAATAATGATCCAATTTATATGGAGTGTTGGAAAGGGATCAATACTCTTCAGACCATTAATTATAGAATAAACTCCATTAAATGTGTACATACAAATAATTGAACTTGAATCAATATGCACATATTCAATTTTTTGATTGCTTTGGAGTTTATCCTATATTGCCATGAGTATACTACAACTACACAAGTTAATATACTCAAGTGGTTGTTTCAAAGTAATGGTCCTTCATATGGAAAGATTAATTAGATCAATACTATTGAAACATCAAAGTAAAGTATGAACTCCCCTTAAATGTGTGCATTCATGTATATATGGAATTGAAAACATTATGCACATCTTAAGATTGAGACTACGGTGAAGTTCATCATTTATCTTGAATACAAGAAATGCATCTAGAAATAATAGAGTTGTATTGGATGCATACCTTTGGGATTTCCATTTTTCAATGAGATGATACTAATCAAAGATATACTCAATAAAAGATTTAGTCTCATATTCAATATAATCACGAATATTATATCCAAGGAATGCAACAAGATATGATAATATGAACTCGAATACATACCTTTGATATTTCCACCTTTTCATCCAAAAGAGACTAATAAGAGTTAAGCTCAACAAAAGAGTTAGTCTCATAAAAAGATGTGTCATTAATTAACAATTGAAACTAATCAATATTATGATTATCAAAAGAGTTAGTCTCAATATTAGATTTGTCATTAACACCAAAACCAAATTAATGGAACTTGAACTTTCAATCTCCCCATTTCTGGTGATTGATGATAAATCCAAGCTTGATAACCACATTCGGATGAAAATCATCATGTTGAGATAATTTAAGCTATTTGAACATGTAAGCATACGTTTGAGCAATTTAAGCATTAACAATTGAGAATGCATATGAGATTTTTAGAATGAATAAATATGCTTCTCTTCAAGATATGCACAAAACATCAAAATAAATTTTCTTTTGCAACCAAATAATTATCCCCCTTAACCAAATGAGGTATTAAGCTCCCACAAATTCTCCCCCTTTTGTCATTAAACACCAAAAATTGAAAATGAATCCAAAAATGAGACCTTTTAAGGTAAAGAGCTTGGCAAGGAAATACCACTTTGAAAAAGAGAGTTTGGAAAGAATTTCTCTGAAATAAGGTCTTAACAAGATTAAAATGAATACATATTACCTATTTAAGTTCACAATAATTCTTAAATAAAATAACACCTGTAAATATTAAGAATTTTCAATAAGATTCCATAATTCCACAAACTTCTTCTTTATATGGCCAAAAAGAGTAAACCAATATGAAAAGGGGCCATAGTTTGAGTTAAGTACGAGAAAGATATTTCAAACACATTCAAATAAACTCCTCATTTTATTAGGCGGTACTTCTGGCCCACTATAGTAACGGCTAGTTAGACGGTGCATTTAATGCAATAGTCGACCGTTGGACCTAAGCCCGGCAGTACCAGCCACCCTGAATTTTTCAGGGGTTTGGTAGCAACGGTTAGAAAAATTGATGAGGGCTATAAATACACCCCCATATGCAGCATAGAGGCTCTCTTGGACACTTATTGCATATTATTGAGCTCTTGTTTGCTTCTCCTCCACTCTAGTGAATTCAATTCATATTTTGTGAGTAGTTGAGAGAGAAATCAAGTGTGAGCAATAAATTGAGCTATTTAGACACTTGTACACCTCAATCGATCGTTAAAATCTATTACTCTTGGAGGTTGCCGCCTCCTAGATGGCTTGGAGGCGAAGGAACCAGTGACTTTCTCAAGGAGCTTGTGAGAAAGCCCAGTTGATTGTGAAGGCCGGAGTTTGCCTACCCAGAGTAGGGAAGAATTACCAAGTGATCGAGGGAGGCTCGAGTGATTGGACCCGGCTTAAAGTGATCTAGCTTCATCAACGTGGATTAGGGGAGACCAGCAAGTCTCCGAAACCACGGGATAAATTCTTGCGTTACTTTCTCTCTTGTGGTTGATTTTCTCATTCTTGCATGCAATTAACATTCCTAGCTATTTAGTGCTTTGATCTTGTGCTTAGGTTTGTATTATTGCTTAAATTAGTTTGTTGGTGCACTTAGTGAGACTTAGAACATTTAGGGCTTAATTGTCAAAAATTGTAATTCTTGAGTAGAATTATATTTATTGCAATTAGAGCCGAATAATTTTTTAAAAAAACCTCCTATTCACCCCTCTAGTCGGTTATCCTTGATCCTACACACACCAAAGGAAGTGTACTAATAACGTTGCACAAAGAGACGATCATATCATGTGGGTAAAGCGCATAACCTCTGCAGAGTGTAAAACCTATTCGGATAGACGTGCTCGCGGAATTGAGCAATGCTCGGGAATTAAAGTTAAGTGATATATTTTCTAAAATGAAAACTTGGAAAGGGAGGCTGGATGCAATTGGAAATATGATTTAGGGTGGGATGCCATGTTTACTTGAGAAACATTTTAAAGTTACTTATTAATGTTATTTGTTTTACAGTCATTTCAATTTATTTATTGTATTCTTTTACAAATGCTGCATTATTGCAAAGTAGCCATACCAGCCATTCCATTGGAATAAGCCATGCATATAGTGATGTTAGGATTGCATTTTGTGCACAACTTGTTGAGTGCTTTAAGTACTCACCCTTGCCAACAATAAAATCACCAGTTGAGGAAGAGACTACACTAGCTTTGGAGGAGTACCAGGAAGAGATAAACATCTAGGGTGCGAGCCTTGTTAGTTGCCTGTGGTGCGTTTTCATTCCATTGCAGTTTAATTTGTTATTCACAGTTTAGCCTTGCGAGGCATAGTTATGTAAGTCGACCATAAGGTCATTCAATAGGTATTATTTAATATATAAAGTCTTTTATTATGTTTTCGCTGTGTATAATTGTGATATTCATCTATGTTGAGCCTGTGTGTACTAGCGTGATCCTACAGTAGTGCGGTATACATAGAGGGTCCGGATTTGCATATTCGGATCTTGGCACAGATAAAATCACAATCATATAGGGTTTTATCCAATATGCACTCAGCCTCGTCATATTGCCAATTCGCATCTGAACTGGCCATGGCTATGTGAGCCGATGTGTCAACTTGAACCACTTCGACCTCGTCCCCATTCCATTGGACGAGCATCTGATGCATGGTCGATGGGACGCAGCAGTTGGCGTGAATCAAATCTCGCCCCAATAGAACGCTGTAATTACCCTTGGCTTCAACTACGAAAAAAGCGGCGGGTAATGTTTTGTTACCGACTGTTAGCTCTGTCACCATAACCCCTTTCACCTCAGTGGGATTTCCTGTGAAGTTATTTAAAACCATGTTAGTTTAAATGAGATTTCCATCGGACTTACCCAACTTTTTGCATGTGGTGTAAGACATCAGGCTGACTATTGCTCCCCCATCGACCAGCATCCTTGATATAGGCTTGCCATTGATATGACCTTTCAAATACATTGCTTGCAAATGTCGATGATCATCTTGGGGTTTTTCAAAAACTGCATCTTGAGCCCCTAAGCACAACTGAGCGAAAGCCTCTTTGGTCGATGCAGAACTTATTTTTAACTCAGCCGGTTGGGTGAACACCATGTTGATGTCCATCGGAGGTGGAGAATCATCCCGAATCATGGGTGAATTCAGATCATCGGCTGAATCAAACTCATCTTCAACCGGTTCTTTTCTCCTCCATCCCTTTTTAGCGATTTTAATCGGTCGGAGCTCATTAAAGGTTTCATCCCTTTGTTTTTCCTGCTCAGCTTCCCTCATTTCTTAGGTTCTTAGCCTCTGAAGTCGTTTGTGTTGCGATCGACTAAGCCCTAGAGGACACCATCTAGGCTTTGGTTCGATCAGCTTACTTATTTTTCCTGCCAGATCAACCTTAGCCATAGAACTTTACCCTTCTTTCAATCGCTTTTGCAGCTGGATCGGCCTAGAAATCCTTTCATGGATCGATCCTCTATGGATTTCATCATGACAGCCCTGCATCGGCTTAGATATTCTATCTTTAGTCGACTGTTGCTGCCAGTTACCTTGGTGCGGATAATGCTCCATCAGACAAGTATATGGTGACGGCAAAGCTGACCCTTTCTCCTAACAGAACTGCCAAAAGGGGCATCGTTGGTGAGTCTTTTCCAGGTTGTCGGACCAATACATATTATCTGACCGATGTGCAGGATAACATGACTTGTTGTTTCTTCTGTCATACTTCTCCAATAGTTGGGAGAAAGTTAGCTTCGACTTGTGAATCGGCTTTCATGGTGACGATGCTTCTCAGCCTTGTACCACTTGCCGATCTGCAAGTCTCCCTTTGGCTTGATGGTCCTTGAATTCCTCCCTTTGTGGTTGGTTTCTATTTGCAGTGAGCCGACCGTGATCTTCATTGTCTCCTTGCTGCTAGAGCTTGACTGAACGTCAACATGACGTGCAACTTTTAACCCACTATCTTGTATCGACTCTTTTCCCTTTCCAGAACATTAGACCATGTTGATCGGAAAGGGATTAGCATCCAACTGCATCGTCGGCTCTTCTGCGAACTTGAGTCGACCATCTTCTATAGCTGATTGTATCTGTTGTCAGAAAATATTGCAATTATTAGTATTATGAGAAAAAGAATGATGCCATTTGCAGTATCTTCATTTTTTAATTTTGTCAGCCGATGGCATGGTGTGTGCTTCAGGCAACCGTATTTTTTCTTGCAGTAATAAATAAACGATACGGTCGCATTTAGAAATATCAAAAGCATATTTTATTTCCAACTTATTTTTAGTCGGCTTAAGACACGAACAGACTAGAGACTTTTTAGACCCCTTAACCCATTCAGCTATATTTATTTCAGCCTCGTCGTCTTCCGATGAATCACTTGAACCACATTCGACGAGATTAACTTTGGTTTTATCTTTATCCTTATTATTGTTATTATTTTTGAACTTATCCCTAAAGCATCTATTATTAGTAAAACGGCTTTCTTAAACCGATACATGATGCAGTAGGTGAATTAAATCGGTGAGCTCTTGTCTGCCAAACTTTTCTTTCAACTGGGGCACCAACCCCTGGAAGGCCAAATCGGCTAACTGATTATCAGGCAAAGTAATGCTAAAACACCGATTTCTCACTTCCCTAAATCTCATAACATAATCTATAACTGATTCACCAAATCTATAACTGATTCACCAAATCTCTATCAGACAAAATTAGATCGAAAGTCCTAAGCTCCAAGCTTCCCGAGAAAAAGTACTCATGGAATCGACTTTCCAAATCGGTCCAGAAATTAACCGAATTTGAGGGTAGGCTTGTAAACCATGTAAAGGCAACCCTTAACAAACATAGTGAAAAACAATCTAATCTTTAATCCATCGGACTGAACGGCTTCACCGCATTGTGTGATGAAACGTCCGACGTACTCCAAAGTGGCGATAGAATCATCCCTCGAGAATTTTGCAAAATCAGGAACTTTGAAGTTATTAGGGTAAGGTATCCGATCAATATAATCGGGATACGTCTTCCGATAGCTAGTAACCTTCCCTTTAGGCTATATGCCGAATTGGTCTGTCTCGCAGCACCACAGCAATTTGATCAACCCAATTTACTGTATTGGCTAATAAGGTGTTAGAGGTTTGCCAATTACGTTCGTCATTGGTATTCTGCCCCCCGAGCGTAAGCTCAGATTGATAGGTTGCTCAGGGCGATGGGAACTGATAAGGCTGTTCATAGCCTACGTTGGTCTTCCTAGAAATTGGCTCTGGTACTGGAATGAAGGGTTCCGAATACATTTCAACTTTGTATGGGGCCGAATTCCTCTACGGGATCGGCTCAAAGTATTGTGGGCCCACAGGGGTTTCAATAGGCTGTGGAACCAATTGCTGGTAGGCATAAAACGGAGCCGACGATGGTAAGCTAGCTTGTAAATCCATCTTAGCGACGTCAGTATAAGCTTGGTAATGCGCAACCCCACTTGCACGGGGATCCCATGGTAGTATTATGGTCGACTAGGTTGGCATCAAGGTAGGGGTTGTAGTCGATGGTTTAGGATTAGCCAACAATACTAGGCTCTGCGTACTTGACGCTACCGAATAGACCGGGTAATTTGGCAGAGCTTGCATTGGGTCTAGGAGACTCCCAGCCGATGCCAATTCTTGAACAACAGTTTTAACACTGTTGGCGAGCATCGGCTTAAGAGTTGTTACCAAAGCCGACGACTGATTGATCAAAGCATGGTGCACAGATTGATTAATCATAGCAGATAATTCATCTTGTGTAGGCATGTATCGGCTTATCGATGTATCGGTAGTCCCAGTGTCGCCGAAGGGATTGACCGATGGCAACACGGTCTTTTGGGTAATGCCACGTCGAGTCTTTTTATAGCAACTCAACATCATCTCCTTGAGTGCGACCTTCCGATCCTCAATCTCCTTGCATTGTTCTGGTGTTAAATCGTCCAACGTTGGGACGATCATAGCTTTGGTGTTGAGATCGAACAGTAGAATTGATTTTCCGGTAGAAGACATCGTGTCCCACCGAGCATGCCAAAAGTGTGTTGGCACCAAAAAATATGACGACGGATTGATCGGCTCAAACACACACGAACACCGGGTTCAAGAGGTTCGAGGCGTGCCAGCCGATTTAATCATGCAATCGGTAAGAATATTATAGTCTAAACAGCTATGATAGCCGATTAGTTTTTTTAACACAGATCTGATCTAAACAGCTATTTAGCTTATTAAATCACAAGTAACGATAAATCTAAACATCTTTGTATGGTTGATTAGAAGGTTTGGTAAAGGCGGACTTTCCCGAAAAAGTCAATGCGCAACAAAATCGGAGAAAACCAAACCTGATGTAATCGAAGAAAATCAACAATCGGCGATGCGCAACTTTATTGATCAATGACAAATTACAAGAGATCTAAATTATATGACTACTCCTATTTGACAGGAAAAAATAGATAAAAAAGTACATATGAGTTGTTTGATTTTACATTTCCTTCTTAGCTTGCCCTTGATTCCCCTTTTATAGCATGCAGACCGATCGAATCCTTCTCCGATGTGTTGCCAAGCATGATATGTATTGACCTTTACTTCCTACATATAAGACTCCCTATTTGGACCGATATCAGCTATACATAAAAATCTAACTCACTTCTCCAAATCAATCATATATTTCCAAATCTCTAGTTTCCATACTAAAACTATCTAGATCTGGACTTTATCTTCCAAATCGGCTATACTGGCCAAATTTTGGTGCAAACAGGGCATCTGGTGTGGTGTTTCGCGATGAAAGAGGAGCGTTCATTACAGCCCAATCAGTCTGGTACTCAGCTGTTTCGAGTGCACTTCATGCTGAAGCTATGTCACTGACAGATGGAGTCAAATTGGCGTCAGATTGGAATTTCACCAAGGTTGTCTTTGAGAGTTACTCGCAGGTCTTGGTGAGTCAGTGGAATGCTGGGAGGAACCATCGTGCAGAGATCTCAGCTGTGTTGGCTGACGTTCAGGAGCTTAGAGTAGGAATTTTCAGTTTTCCCTTGTTTGTTATGTTCATAGGTTTGCGAATTATGTTGCTCACCTATGTGCTAAACAGGTGTATTTAGGTCGTAACCGGTGTATGTGGCTTAATCAAGCACCGGAGTTTCTGTGTGACAACCTTCAGGCTGATTATATCCCTATTATTATTCAATAAGTAAAGATCCTGATTTGCACTCAAAAAAAACATATGTGACAAGTTTAAGCAAGGGATAGAAGCCAAGAACCATATGAATACAAGGTCGGCCAACAGGTGGGCTCTGAATACTGACTTGGAAGGTTCAAAGTAGTTAGGCAGAAACTGGAACCGGTTTTACATTGCAAATTCGAAAAAAAAACAGAGTTCGAAATAGGTGTCTTCTTCGATTTTAAGGCGCATCACAGGCGAGAAAGTCTAGATTGCCTCCGTTGCGACGCACTAGGTCACTATACGGCCTGCTCATATCATGTGTCTATCATATCCTATGATTCTTTGGGCTAGCACATGCTAAGCTGAAGCATCCATTGAAAATGAGTATGATAAGTAATAATAAAGTAGGGTTCTAACTTATCTCGGTTTATTTACATTTAAGTGTTTGAAAGATAGTACAGGAATACAAAAGATAGAATAAAGCAATTTATATCATAGAGAATAATTATATTAGTACTAGTCGCGCAATTTGCGTGGGCCTCCCAGCTAGTTCAGCGCATACTAGATGCTACACGTTGATCAAAGTGAGGGTCTGTTTGGATCCATTAGCACTAATAGTTAGCTGTTAAAATTAGCAACTATGGATCCAAACAGGCCTGCTAATTATTAGCAACCCACTCTGCTAACAATTAGTTTATTAGCAGGTTGTACCCTACTAAAAGCTGCTAATAGATAGCCAATTGACACTTTTGCCCTCCCTCCAACCCTATCCACTCGAGCGTCCATGTCCACTCGTCCACTATCCTACTAAAAGGGTATTATGGTCATTTCTCCTTAATTGACTGATTTTGTGGGCTTTATTAGTAGGTAGATCCAAACAGCCTCGCTAATAATTAACCAACTAATAGTTAGCTAGCTATTAACTATTAGCCAACTAACTGTTAGCACTAATGAATCCAAACAGGCCTGAATCGTCGTCTTCGTTAGGCACGCACGTTGGACAGAATCTGGGCTCTGGAGTGGCCGTAGTATACATGATCGTATCGCCCCGTGGACGGCAGGGTTTAGGTATTAAGAACCGCTGCCGAGAACACAATCGGTATTTGTTTGGAAAGTCCAAAATTCCGACCTATCTACACGATAGACAAGGATTATGAACTCCAAACAAAACCTTAAATTATAGCGATGCTGCCCCGTCGTAGGCTGATGGGATGTTTCAACGGTGCCCCCAAGGTATTTTTGTTTACAACTCTGACTCAGTCACTCCCGTTAATTGTGAGCGGGGTTAGAAACAGGTGGCTATCGGCCAGCCGGTTATCGGTTCTACCATCGCGCTCCAGCTACCGGATGAATTCATAAATTTAAGTACAAAATTTTGAATTTGGATGGCATCGATGGGTGAATGATAATTCTGGACGTTAACGAGCTAGGAGGGCTGGAAACATCTGCTAATCGGTCTAAAACAAATTTAAAATTTAAAATTTGATAAGTGGAACCGTTCGAAAGAAAATCATTCCCTGCAGGGAACCGGACAAAAATCCGGGAAAGTTAAACCCTGGTTGTAAGCCAATTTATTTCGACGGCGCAAGCGAAGAATCTCTCGCTGGATCGATTCGCTAGTGCTAGGCTAATAAGCTACCACCGTCCACCGCCGGATTGTGCATTTGTGCGAGATCAAGCAGCACTAATATAAAGCAATCACTTTCCACGGCGAAAAGCACCGTGCACTCACCCCTCAGCATGTAGCAATCGCCATTTTTGCGCTTATCATGCAAGCACAATGATTGCCACGCGCGCTTGGCACGAACCAACCACCATGAGAATTGCCCCCACGAAAGGCTAAAACCCAAGCGGCCGCTTGTCCAAGGCATGGCACGCGCTCTTGTTTTCCTCTTGCTTCTCACGCTCGCCGGCGTCGTCGACGTCACCGCCGCTCGTGGCTCTTTCGACTTCCGCGCCGACCTTGACCACCCCTACGCCGGCAGCTCGCTTTCCAGCCACGAGGTCGTCCGCGACGCCGCCCGCGCCAGCAAGGCCCGGGCGGCGAGGATAACCGCCAGGCTCGCCCGCGCCCTCGGCAAGCGCGGGGACATCTCGGGGGCCGACGTGCCCCTCGCCCCGCTCAGCGACCAGGGCCATTCATTGACCGTCGGCATCGGCACGCCGCCGCAGCCCCACACGCTCATCGTCGACACCGGCAGCGATCTCATCTGGACGCAGTGCAAGCTGTTCCGCCGCACGGTGAGGCAGCGCGAGCCGCTCTACGACCCGGCCAAGTCCTCCTCCTTCTCCTTGCTCCCCTGCAGCAGCAGGCTATGCCAGGAGGGCCAGTTCAGCCTCAAGAACTGCACCAAGAACAGGTGCCTATACGAGGACGTGTACGGCAGCGCGGCGGCGGACGGCGTCCTCGCGTCCGAGACCTTCACCTTCGGCGTGCAACGCACGGTCTCCCTCCCCCTCGGCTTCGGCTGCGGCGCGCTCTCCTCCGGGAGCCTCGTCGGTGCCTCCGGCATCCTGGGGCTTAGCCCGGACACCTTGTCGATGATTTCGCAGTTGGCAATACCGAGATTCTCCTACTGCCTCACTTCTTTCGCCGATCGCAAGACTAGCCCGATGCTGTTCGGTGCAATGGCCGACCTGTCCAAGTACAAGACGACGGGGGCAATCCAAACCACCTCCATACTGTGGAATCCGGTGGAAACAGCCTACTACCACGTGCCATTGGTAGGCCTCTCGCTTGGGACCAAGCGGCTCGGCGTGCCGGCGGAGAGCCTCGCGATGAAGCCGGACGGCAGCGGCGGCACGATCGTCGACTCGGGCAGCACGGTGATGTACCTCGTCGAGACGGCGTTCGAGGCCGTGAAGAAGGCCGTGCTGGAGTCAGTGAAGCTGCCGGTGGTGAACCGGACCGTTGAGGACTACAAACTCTGCTTCGCGCTGCCGCGCGGCACGGCGATGGAGGCGGTGCAGACGCCGCAGCTCGTGCTGCACTTCGACGGCGGCGCCGCGATGGTGCTGCCGCGGGATAACTACTTCCAGGAGCCGAGAGCCGGGCTGATGTGCCTGGCGGTAGCCGACGGCTTCGACATGTCCATCATTGGCAACGTCCAGCAGCAGAACACGCACGTACTTTTCGATGTACGCAACCGCAAGTTCTCCTTCGCGCCCACGCAGTGTGATCAGATCTGAGCCGCTCTTCATACGAGTTGTTTCACCCTTTTTTTATTACTTTTTCCATATTTTTTTAAACTTCTTAGCCCCGTTTGGAACACGGAAATTTCCCCAACTACTACAGGATTTGAATTATTTCCTTTGAATTTCGTCCTACGTTCCAAACGGGGCCTTCGTTCATCAGGATTAATAAGATGTAACGAGCAATCCCTTCATCATATATTTATGCGACACACTTAAAAATCGTGAAGATAGAATATGATGATCAAAGAGAAAGTATAGTGCACCGATTTTAATTTGCGAGGGGAGAAAATATATGGTACTATCGACAGTAGTACACGATAGCGTCTCCTTAACTAATACAGACGTATACTGGTTGCTACACCCATAAAGATGCAAGAGACCACTAAATACGTGGATAATCATATGAGCGATTTCAAACTTACACAATAATTTTGCGGTGCGCACGCAAGCGCAGGTAGCGTATATATCCTGTTAGCTAGAAGATGTAGACTTCTTCGTCATTTGTGTTTTCAGCGTGCTGATGTTAATTCAGGCGCTTCCTTTTGTAATTATTGCTCTTGCGCTGGTTTCTGAAGGGGATGGGTGTGGATGTGATGTAAGCAAACATGAGCCAATGGATGATTTAAGCGTTCTTAGTTTGATACATTTACTACTGTAGAAAGGTTTATAACAAAACCGTATGTGACGATTAACATCACTGACGGTTTTATATTGAAACCGTCAGTGACATCATCACAGACGGTACTCTACAAAAACCGTCAGTAATATTCATCAATGTCACAGACGGTTTTAGTTCAAAACCGTCTGTGAAGATATCACAGACGGTTTTAAAAACCGTATGTAATATCAGGTATTATCCCAGACGGTTTTATAATATCTGGGATACTATGTTTATCATTGACGGTTTTTTATAAAACCGTCTGTGATATCTCTCAGCGATATATATATATAATACAGAGGCCCGAGCCACTTGGTGCATTTTAGGGTTTCGGGGTCTATTTTCATTTGGTTGTGGCTGTGAGGCGATTTGGTAAAAGAAGACCGTTGATTTTGAAGGGTGATTGAGGATCCATTTGATTTTGGTGATTTAAGGTTAGTAATGGTGTCTAATTGCAGTATGTTCAAGATCTAGCTTGGTAAGGAGAAAATTTGATGATTTTTTAGATTTAGCTTGTAGATTCATGTGTTCTTTCTATATAAGGGTAGTAATGGGTTTTAATTGCATTATATTCATGATCTAGCTTGGTAAGGAGAGAATTTGAAGAAAGATTGTATATAGATGTAGCTTGTAGATCTATGTACTGTTCTTTTCTATATTTAAGCATGTTAATTAGTATAAAATTTCTTAGATTTTAATTAATTGCTTTATATTCAAGATATTACTTAGAAGAGAAATTTGAAGATTGTTTAGATCTAGCTAGCTTGTAGATCCATGTGTGATCTTGTTGACCTAAGGTTAATTTAGTAATGGTAATTACATTATATTCAAGATCTAGCTTGGTAAGGAAAGAATTTAAAGATTGTTTAGATCTAGCTTGTAGGTCCATGCATGTGTAAGTTCTTTATGATCAAAGGTTAGTAATTGGTTAAATGTAACTCCATTATTATATATAAGATTTAGATAGCTGATTTGATAAAGAGAGAATTAATTTAAAGATTGTGTTTAGATATCTAGCTTGTAGATCCATTTGTTTGTTTTGTTCGAAGGTAGTAATTGGTTATAATTTAGCAATGTGTGCATACGGACACCTAGTGTACTTTAATATTTAACATTAAATGCTATATGCTTGGCGTAGATGGACCGAAATTGGATGTACACTAAGAACCGTGTGAGTGCCGAGTACATTAATGGCGTCTCCGCTTTTAGAAGAGCTGCAGAAGAGGATATGTTTAATAAGGGGGTGCAGTTTATGTCTTGTCCGTGCATTGACTGTGAGAATCTGAAGATGTTTCGAAACTTTACGCGGATCGAAGCACATGTGATTATGAGGGGTTTCAAAAGGGGTATACATGTTGGACCAGTCACGGTGAAGAGCAGGAGATACATGAAGCAGGTAGTATTAACATGGTCGACGAAGTCAATGATATGTCGGGTGATCATATCGATTGTGGTTCCGATGAGGATAGGTTGCAGGAAGATAATCTGAGTCAGATGCTGCACGATGTAGAAGGGAATCGTGATGATAGAGAATATGGTAAATTCCGGGGCTTGATGGAGGACTCAGAGAAACCTTTGTTCCTAGGCTGCAAGTCGAAATACACAAGATTGTCATCCGTGCTTGAACTGCTGAAATTGAAAGCAAGTAACGGTTGGTCCGACAAGAGTTTCACAGCGCTGTTACGTCTATTGGCGGACACGCCTCCTGAGGGAAACGAGTTGCCAACAACCACCTATAAAGCTAAGAAGGTTCTTTATCCCTTGGGAATGGAAGTAGAAAGAATATATGTATGTCCGAACGACTGTATCCTGTACCGTCAAGAGTACGCAAACATGCACATATGTCCTATGTGCAACACTCCCGGTACAAGCGTAAAAGTCATTCAGATGATGACAG
This sequence comes from Otatea glauca, assembly GCA_036346275.1. Classification (NCBI taxonomy): domain Eukaryota; kingdom Viridiplantae; phylum Streptophyta; class Magnoliopsida; order Poales; family Poaceae; genus Otatea; species Otatea glauca. The sequence goes on from CM070725.1 coordinate 40,586,578, forward strand.
CGATGGCATCCAGGTGATGAAAGGACCTCCTGCTAAGGTAGCATGGTATCTGCCTATAATTCCTCGTTTGAAGCGATTGTTTACGAACCCAAATGAGGCAAAATTGTTGCATTGGCACTCGGAGAAGCGTAAGAACGATGGAATGCTAAGGCACCCTGCTGATTCCATCCAGTGGAGAAACATCGATAGGAGGTTTCAAGAATTCGGTGAGGATCCGAGGAATATAAGGTTTGGATTGAGTACAGATGAAAAGAATCCTTTCGGTAACATGAGCAGCCAGCATAGCACTTGGCCCGTGAATCTCTGTATCTACAACCTTCCTCCTTGGTTGTCTATGAAGCGGAAGTACATTTTGTTGTCTATACTTATCTAAGGACCAAAACAACCTGGGAATGATATTGATGTGTACCTAGCACCATTAGTGGAAGATCTGAAAACACTATGGGTTCCCGGGGTACAGGTATGGGATGCGTACAAACGAGAGAACTTCACTTTGCACTGCCTTTTGTTCTGCACCATAAATGGTTACCCTACCCTTGGTAACCTATCAGGTCAGAGTACAAAAGGAACCAAAGCCTGCACTCACTGCTTAGACAATACCGAGAGTGTGTGGTGAATCGCTCGCGCAAAACTGTTTACATGCATCACCGTAGGTTCCTTCGGAGGAATCACCCATACCGCAAGATGAAAAAACAATTCGATGGAATAAACGAAGATGGTTCAGCTCCAAAGCCTTTAAATGGGATAGATGTTCATGATATAGTTAAGAACTTGGATGTTGCGTTTGAAAAGTGACGTAAATCGAGGTCCCGTGAGAAGAGCACGTGAAAGAAGAGATCAATATTTTGAGACCTACCTTATTGGGAGCACCTAGAAGTTCGGCACTGCATCGACGTGATGCACGTAGAGAAGAATGTCTGTGATAGCTTGATTGGTCTCTTATTGAATATTAAAGGCAAAACAAAGGACAGTATCAATGCACGGCTTGACTTGGTCGATATGGGCATAAGACCTGAGTTAGCACCGAAAGAGACAGATACAGACCGAACATACTGCGAACCTGCTTTTTACATTTTGTCTAAGGCCGAGAGAAATGAACTGTGCCAGTGCTTGCATGGTGTGAAAGTTCCATCCGGTTACTCCTCTAACATGAAGAGACTTGTTTCGATGCAAGATTTGAAATTAGTTGGCATGAAGTCTCATGATTGTCATGTGCTGATGACACAAATACTCCCTATGGCAATTAGAAGTATTTTGTCAGTCGAGGTTCGGGAGACAATCACGAGGCTGTATTATTTCTTTAACACAATTGCTCAGAAGGTCATCGATCCCGAAGCACTAGATGCACTGCAGGCTGAGGTGGTGATGACTCTATGTAATCTTGAGATGTATTTCCCTCCATCGTTTTTCGATATCATGGTCCATCTCGTTGTTCACCTTGTGATAGAGATAAAAATATGCGGGCCCGTGTTCCTACGTAGCATGTACCAATTCGAGAGGTATATGAGAATTCTCAAGTCCTACGTACGGAATCGATCTCGGTCGAAGGGTAGCATTGTCGAAAGTTATGTAACCGAAGAAGTCGTAGAGTTCTGCGTCAATTACATGGCTCAGGTCGAACCAATAGGTGTGCCTCGATCTCGCCATGAGGGGAGACTCCAGGGCATCGGGACCATCGGAAGGAAAGCAATCATGCCTGATCCGGCTTCCTATGCTCAAGCTCATTTCACGGTTTTGCAACACATGGCTGTAGTGTCCCCATACATCGACGAGCATAAGCACTGGCTACGACAAGAGAATCTGACGCGGCAAGAGTCTTGGATCACGAGACAGCATAACCTTCAGTTTAACAGATGGCTGAAGGAGCGACCCATCACTGGGACCACGTCAGGTGATACGCTCACATGGTTGGCAAAAGGGCCAACATTTACAGTTTTAACATGGAAAGGATACGACTTAAATGGGTATACATTTTACACGAGATCAGAATATACAGAGTACCAACTAGAACAGCGGTGTCCGCATAGATGCGTTCAACACCGTTGGGTCAACGAGGAGCTCAAACTATGGGTTCATAGAGGAGATTTGGGAGCTCGACTATGTACTATTTAAGATCCCCTTATTTCGATGTCGTTGGGTCCACCTCCAGCATGTGAAGGTTGACAAGTACGGTGCCACTACTGTCGACCTCGCACACGTCGGATACCAAGATGAACCATTCATACTCGCTAACCAAGCTGTTCAAGTATTCTATGTAATCGACCCGTCCAACAAGAAGAGACATGTAGTTCTTCAGGGAAAAAAGAGGATTGTCGGAGTAGAGAATGTAGTAGATGAGGAAAAATACAATCAATTTGATGAGTTGCCTCCTATCGGAAAGAGCATCACAGTCTAGGAAGAACAACCCGACGAAGCTAGCTACACACGTGTTGATCATCGTGAAGGGCTAATTTTTATACAAAAGAATAAGCATGTGGAGTTATGATTTTAAGTGTACTCTAGAAGATAATAGAGTTGTTTGTAATGAGATGCTCGAAATTCAAAATAACTTTGTGTATATATGCATCTGATTTATTTAATATAGTTTCCTTTCCTTTACTGATATTGCTTCATCTACAATTCCATATACATTATCCACTATCGATTGTATGTCAAGAAGGCCAAACTCTGGATTTACCTCAGCAATGAAGGTCTATGTCAAGCTTCATCACAGACGGTTCTATAATAGAACCGTCTAGGATATATTCTATCACAGACGGTTCTAATACATAATCGTCTGCGATAAAATACTATCGCAGACGGTTCTAATATAGAACCATCTGCGGTAAATTACTATCACAGACTATTCTATTGAAAAACAGTCTGTGATGTTATTATAACAGACGGTTCTAGTTTAGAACCGTCTGTGATATGGGAGCCCTATAAAAAGGCCACTCTTACAGATCATTCATTCTCCACTCACGCGCTCAAAACCCTAGCTATAGCTTTGTCTCCCGAGCCCACCCGCTTCATCTCCCATTCCGGCGCCTCCCCCAACCTCGACGCCTCCCCCTCGCCGACGCCTCCCCCTCGCCGACGCCGCCTCGGCGCCGCCCCCTCGCTGACACCTCCCCCTCGACGCCGCCGCCCCCTCTTCTACGCCGCCTCGACGCCGACCCCTCGTCGACGTCGTCCCCTCGCCGAGGCCGCCCCCTTGCACATGTTAGTTTGCCTCTTGTAATTAAGCCCGTGCATTACATATGATAATCAAGCATCTGCTTGAAATGACATTAACATTTCTATGGAGATAAGTGCTGAAAAGTTTAATTGGCTTTAACAAATAATAAGACTCTTATTGTTTTTCTGACTATTCATTGTCACAACCTAGCTCTTGTTACTACAAATTTTTTATGCTCTGTTCTGGTCAAGAAAAATTATTTCAATTTGCATCTTTAGAATCTAAAATTTGGAGCTTATTTAGAATGAACATGTCAATGGTCAATTTAGACAATTACCTGGAATGATTGGTGGTGATGGAGCAACAGGCAGATCACAAGCCACCTACAATATTCAGAATGCTTACTGTTAAACAAATGCCTTTTTTCCACATGTGAAAACTAATATTTGAACTATTTCGTAGTTAATAGAAAAGATTGCTAAAATTTCAACGAACAAAAGAGAAGAATAAAAAACACATGAGAGAATACTCACTCGTATTTTAAGGGAAAGAAGTATACAGTACCAAAACTAATCTCACTTCCATGGGAATGGAGCAACCCTACAAATTTTGCTAAAATATGAAATCTCTACAAATTAAACCAATCAAACAAAAAGCATGAAAGAAGAACCAGAGAAAACATAAGCTTATACCATTTCGTGTATGAACAATGGTGGAAATGCTAACACATCAAGAATTTCCCAGATCTTTTGCAACGGAGGTCACATCCCATACACACTACTCCTTAAGTCATATCTGCATATAATGATATTTGAGAACCATGTTAGAAGCTTCTACCAAGCAAGCCCACAGCTAGAACCAGCACAAATCTCATAAAAACCAATTCATGCTTAATGTGGAGAACATATCGCATTTGACATCAAGTTTAATTGATTCAACATCCTTGGCCTTCATGCACATTTCTTCATTCTTACCCCCATCGAACAATCCAATCTCCGCTCTTGAATATACTTAAGGGTCTAATATATATATTACATTTATACCCATTAAATAAAAGCAGCCATCAATTGGTAGCCTTCCTTGTTTGATTACTTTTCTTTCCTGTTGAGCCACGACAACCAGCCTAGATTGCAAGATGGTGTCCCCTCATTCGTCGTCTCAAGGATGTGATGAGTCATCGAAAAGAAAACCTCCTCGAGGTCCAAGAGGAGCAAATAAAAGGCCCACGGAACGATATACCATCACGGCGGTTGATCGAAGGGATGGGGCCCCCACCGAACCAAGAAAGGCGGTGAATGCATTTAGGACATTGTGCGGGATAGTCGCACGGGAACGGGTCCCCATCACCTGTCCATCCTGGAAGTCGCTGACTGATGAGAGCCGCAACGACTTGGTGACAGAAATTATATCTTCATTTGATATCCCAAAAGAGTTTGTGAGCTCAGTGCGACGGTATGCACTGCTAGTGGCGGGAAAGGCGTGGAAGAATTTCAAGAGCACACTTGTCAAGGAATATGTCAATAAGGGCAGGACTCCCTTCTCTAAGTACGGGTTCATTGCTGAGGACGTATAGCAAAGTTTTGTTGAGGCGAAGATGACGGATGAATTCGTGCGTCAAAGTGAAGCCCACAAGGCCCTGTAGGCAAGGAGCACCCACCCTCACAGACTTGGCACCGCTGGGTACACGGAAAAGAGGGACCAATGGGAGAGGGAGGATGAGGAGGCCTGTGTGCCATTTGCATCTATCGTTGAACAGCGCGCCAGAGACTGGCTGAGAGCAAGGTCAAGTGCCACGTCTTCCGGCATCGTCTCCTTTACAAACCCCGCGGACGAGGAAGTTTACCAACGCTTGGTAAGATATCGGACTTCCAATTTTGTACGTAATTAGTCCGTAATTTCGTAAGTGAAATAACTTATGGGGATCTTGCAGGTAGCGTTGAGTACACAATCTTTCGAGGGCACTTTTTTGGCAAACAAGGATAAAGATGTACTCTCCACGGCCTTGGAAAACAAGGAACACCCTGGTCGCACACGAGACATGGGGGTTTTTGTTCCCTGGAAGTCGGGATTCCCAGAAGACTCAGACAAATACCGAAGTAGGAAGAGAACCAAAGCAGAGCGGGAGGAACGGCTGGTACAAAAGATTGAGGAAAGACTAAGAGAAGAATTCAACAATAAGATAAGAAGCCTCGAGGAAAGGCTCAATAATCAGTCTGCACAAGTCCCAGATGTATGTGGGCAAATCAGCCCCACTACCAAAAAGAGCAGCTATGCGTCTGCCACTCCCACAGTTGAACATGGAAAATTTCCTGTCTGTGACATCAAGATCTTATTTATGTGTCTTGAATGCTCCATACAAATAGCTGTTGGACGTAGTAGCTAATTGTGTACCGTTATGTACGTGGCCATGTGGTGCACTCTCCAAGTGAGACTTGTCTATGGTGCTATTCTTATTCCGGCTGCTTCGGGGGTCGTGTATCCGCTTATTGAAGGGGCGATGGTGCACAGCACCCTTGTGGCACCGGGATTCATGAAGGTTAGTGTGGATGGTGTAAATGATAATTTCAAGACCGTCCCGCTACCGATGCCCCCAAATGACGAGATCGTGATACTGGGGGACGCCATTCGCACTTTCATCCAGTGGCCCAGCAGCGACATCTCCCTGGACGCTCGTCCTCCATCACATGAGCTTCCCCAACAGCCTTAATCATCTGCTGCACCTCAGCAGGGCACCAAATCGGCTCCCGTGCCCCCTTCATCAAAGGACTTTCAGTGGGATGGTGCCCACTCGTCTCCCGTGAAGACTCCCTATAGCAGAAAGCAAGTCAAGGGCAAAGCGAAGCAGATGACGAAGAAATTGGACTATCCGATTGCCCCGCTGGCCCGAGTATACCAACTAGGAGAGCCTTTTGTAACAGGAGAGCGCATGAAGAACCTTTCTATGGCTTGCGTTAGATTGCAGAATTGGTGCATAGAACAAGCTAAAAAGCCAGTGCAAGACCGCATAACGAGTATCTCGATCAGCTCCAAGCCTGAGCATCTATTCAACGAGTCATCGGGAGGATTCTTCACAGTCGACTTCAAGGACCTTTTTGACATCTTCAACCTCGACGCCCTCGATGCCACGCTCTTGAGATGCTGGACATTGTAAGTGTGTGCAATCAGTCTACATTCGTGTAATACCGATAAAAGTCATATATATATGACTCAATGCTTTCGTATATTTAGATACGTGATCCGTGAAGCGAGACAGAACAAACAACTGGTGGGTTTCCTGGACCCACACATAATCTCCAAGCAAACAATGGACAAAGATTTAGTATCTGTTGATAAATACGTCGAAGAGACCTTGGCGGCTCAAAAAGATAAAGAGTTCATACTTTTACCCTACAACCCAGGGTAAGTGCTACTTTGATTTGCACTATGCTCACAACTCTGTTCTGTTATTTGACCATGCCGACATACCTGTGTAGGTTTTACTGGGTTCTCATTGTAATTCATCCATCGACGAATCGGGTTATTTACCTTGATTCCTTACAGAGTGGCGGCCACGACTTAAAACCTATCACAAAATTAATCACCAGGTAATTAATCACGTTTCCTCCAAAGATAACATAGTCATGTAGGTTGTTCAACGTGTATGTTTCTCCTAGAATAGCTGAGGCTAACCTTTTGCAATCACGTAGTGCGTTCAAAGTGTACAAAGCTTATGGAGAGCCTTCTGGCAAGGACAGGGCAAAGCTAAATCACGATTTTAAGTTTTCGTTATCCGCTATACACAATAATCCTATATATACTATATAATAATGATTCTGAAACTAAACAAATATATATTTGCAGTGCCACTAGCAGGAAAAGGGAAATAACCGTTGTGGATTTTACGTTTGCCACAACATGGAACTCCTTGTCACTAAGAAAACGTCCAATCAGGTAACAACTGCGTTGGCAGAGGCCGATCTGGAGCGAATTCGAGGACAACTTTGTGCCTTCTTGCTCAATCAAGTCTTAAATGAAAAAGGCGAGTTCCACGCTGTCTTATAACTTCAGGAGTTGTATTTTTTCTGAATTATCATTTGGGTTAATTGTCAAACTTGTGTTGTGGATTTGTAAATTGTAGTTGTGTATTCTATTAATTGGTTAATGGTATTGAGTTACATTTGGTTAATATATCTGAGTTCATTTCTAAAAGAGATGTGCCGTGCAATATTAATCTATATGCAATCAGCTTCGCGCTGTGATGTAATCTGAGTTGATTGATGAAATGGATGTAATGTCTATAATCTGAAATGGTTGTAATGTGAGTTTATTTAGTCTGTAATCTGCTTTTTCCAGAGGGCGTGGCTAGCATTTCTTGACGCTAGCCAATAAATAGAAAAATGGTTGTCTGTTGGAAGTCTTATCAGAGACGGTTTTTAATTAAAAACGGTCTGTGATGTGATGATATAACAAACGGTTTCAAATTAAAACCGTCTGTGATATCATAAAATCACAAACGGTTTTTTATTAAACATCGTCTGTGATGTAATGATATAACAGACGGTTTTAATTTGAAACCGTCTGTAATATTTTCTATCACAGACGGTTTCTCAACCGTCTGTGGTATACCGTAACATCACTGACACATGGTTACAGACGGTTCGGGAAACCGTCTGTGATGACAGTTCTGAACCATTTATGATAAACTTTTCTGTAGCAGTGATTGTGCTATTGAAAACGACTGGGTTAATTACTGTGGTCCGCCCGTTGCTGTTGATGATGGTGGTCAGTAGTGGTAGCGATCAGTTTAACCTGTTCTAATCCAAAAGAAAGCAACATCAGAGGGTTACTTCAGAGAAATGCAGTCATGGTGATCGCCTCTCTATACGGGATGTTGGGAACTATTCTGCACGTTTAGCATCCCACGCTCGACAGTCCCAATTCCCAAACACAGGTGTAAGATTTTGTTTTGGGGGCAGGTACTCGTCGGACACGATGTCACGTGCTACCGTCGCAAGTATTTTTTAAATAAACTTGTGTATAAATGTATAATGTATTTTATGTTCTAATATAAATTATTATGATATTCTCTTTATACCTTTAACAAATATCTAAATTTACTTGATATTCTTTACATATTCCCTTGTTTCTGAATAGATGATTTTTTAGAATTTTACAAATCAACTAAGGCACATGTAGAAATAACCAAATCACATTGCTTTATTAGCTTACTTATTGCTCTTGGACAGTGTGAGTTACTCTTTCCACGGTAATAAATAACATTGGGAATAATGGATGATAGGGATATGCAAAGGATGTGAGTTACTCTGTTCCACAATAATAAATAACATTAGGAATAATGAATGACAGGGATATGCAAAGAAAAAACAGTTAAAAATTGTCTCAAAATTACAGAATTACATGTATTTAGGAATAAAATTTGAAAGTTACGATGACATGTATTCAAGAACAAAAGGAGTCAATGTATTGAATATAGTGTATAGAGATAATAATTAAGAGTAATTCAGTCATTTTCAACATATCTTTTGTCTATAAGATAAGAGAAAATACTTTCTGTAAACTTGGACGGAACAATACTGCCTAGTGTTAGCGTATATTTGTTGACAGGTGTTGACAGGCACACGAGCACCTCATTCCCGCCGTGCATGACGCGCTACACAGGAGCATTCACGCCGATCGCTTGTCATGCATGTCACTCCATGACTATCGCTTGCCATGTATGTTGCTCCATGATTATCGCTTGCCATGCATGTGACTCCATGATTGTTGCTTTTACACGTATCCAATTCTTTCACGCTTTCACATAGCAATCCTTCTTCTTATGCCCCTTCATTATGCATTCTTGACATGACAGAATTTAGAGAAGTCGCATTCGCATCAAACGAATCGCAACCACACGTGGACGGCGGTGCTGAGAGATCAAATATAAGTGGTGGCCGTCGCACAGGCTATACTTGTCAACCTATAAAATTTTAGTGACGCCTTCGATCGTCACCTGCTCACACCTTAGCCCAACGTTGTTGACCATTTAGCAGTGTTGGTTCCGATTAGACTTTCCTCGATTGTTCGCTGTTGCAAGAAGAGATATTACTCCGTGCATGTAGATAGATGGTACGGATTATTAGAGCACCACGTCTTATTTACCGTGTAATTTTATTCTTGTACGTGTCAAATGTCTCAATTTCTACTTAGGCCTTTCTATGTTGTTGCTATCTCCAGCATGATCTGCTGCAGTTCAGGTTCAGGTGCAACCTACATATACATGTAGGCTGTTATTAACTAGATAAGAAAACAACGCTTTGGCTCCTTTAATTCGAATAACTATTGATGATATGATTTGAGCGGCGAAGTCAGGATTGTAGAGGTTGAGCGAACTTCTAATACTGAAGGCAGAAGGTTTTTCTGCAAGGTTGGGTCCAACGGTTGCCTCTGCCCCTGGATCCAACGGTTGCACTTGCATGCATCCCCCCTTCCCCTGTTGTAGTCGTAACAAGCAAACGCACGGATTCTTCTTCGTCTCCACTTCTCCACAGACATTGCCACGCGAAACTGGTGTAGTATCCATCAAAAGAGAGAGAGAGAGAGAGAGAGAGAGAGACTAGTGCACTAGGAGCCGAGTGTGACTAGATGGCCTGATGAATGATGCAGGATACCGTTGCCGTCGGAAAATTTCTGACAGAACCATCGCATCCCCACCAAGGGGGCTCTCTAGCAGCCAATGATTTTTTTAGCAAATCGGTAAAGTTGACGATGGATAAATCTAAACGAAAGTCGATCCTAGATGAAACATCAATGCAAAGCAATAATAAACAGTAATGAAATCTCGAAATACAGGATAGACTCGCAGATTAATCAACACGTTGATGTGAAGCAATATTGATCAAAGTTAGATTACGAATGTAGGATTTTACTAGCTACGGCCTACTTCTGAGGTATAGAAAAAGTTATGCAAAAAAACAGTAAAGGTTAGTAGTGTATGCGGATTTTTCTGTCAAACGGGTACACGTTATTTATAAACCCAAAACAGCCGACTCAATCTTGAATTGCTTCAAATCTCACTTTTGATGTCGGCTCAATCTTCCGTTGGATAGAACCCTGTCCGTCTTCAAATCTTATTGTCTTTAATCTCCTAGTGACGATGCCCTTCTTTGCATCTACCTTTCCTTAGTCGGCATCAATTTTTCCAAATGCAAAAAATATTTTTGCTGACTATTTTATCTACCAAAATTCGGCAGCAACAGATACCTAGGAAAGTAGGAAGTGGGGCATAGATAACGAGTTTGAAAATGGCAAGAGTAGACCAACTAGTTACTCCCTCCGTTCATAAATGTATGTTATTTTAGAAAGAGAAATGTTATAGTGCATTATACTGTTAGTATATGATGAATAGTAGAAATCAGATCTAGTCATTGATTTGTTAAGGATATTCTTACTACTCTACTACTGAAAGAAGTATAAATAAATACTAGCTAATCTGATCTATTGGATCGAAAAGAATAAACATTCAATATTAAATTTAGTGTATTGTAAAGGAGCTCTTTAGAAAGCACACAATCAAACTTTTTTTTAACTTTGACTACTAATATACAAAAAGAAACTATTTGCCATCCTTGAGAGGTACCAAAACTTACATTGGTCTAGTAACAATAGGTACCAAAAGTACAAGTTTTGGTACCTCTGGTTACTATTTCAATGTAAACTTTGTTAAGTTTTGGTACCTCTTGGTGCCAGTTCAATACAAATTTTGGTACCTCTCAAGGATGGTAAAAAGTCTCATATAAAAAACTATTTAGATTGGTTATGTGAAAATGATATCATTAAATTAGTCACGAATAATATTTTCATAATATAATTATTTATATTTTTTATGAACGTAATCATATAAAAAGTACTAGTCAAAGATACGTACTAGTAATTACATCGATGCCCAAAACGTCGGAGGGGGTAACAAACAACAGGAGCAACTTCTGATGTGTGCATTCTAGCTTGTACGTACGATGCTGCTGGCTACCTATAAAAGGCGATGCAGTGCACCGCTACAAGCACCACTCAACGCAGCACACTCTCTTTGCACGGCACAGAAGCACAATGGTTGCCATACTAGTCTACACAAGCTGACAACCAATCGTACGTACAACGTCCCGTGCGCCCTGAAACCTAGTAGCAGACAAGACATGACACAATCTTGGTCGCTCTTGTTTCTCGTTGGAAGAACATGGTAAGGTCTATCTATATTTATGATGAGTTATTAACACTCTATTTATATTTATGATGAGTTATTAACAGTGTTTGAGCACGTCGTACTCAAGTTTGAGTTTGTTTTAAATTCTATTTTAAATTTAAAGCAATTTAAGATGTTATCAGTGTTGGACGACACTACTAGCCTTGTACTGGTGGTAGTACTAGCTAGGTGGCACTACCGGCCTGGGATGACGGTAGTGCCAGCACTGCTGTGCTACCAGCCGTGAATGCGATAGTCTTTTTACAGAGAGGTGTTTTCTCTGAGGGTGTGCAAGATGCGGCACTACCGGCCATGGAGGAGCGGTAGTACCAGGGGTACGGTACTACCGGCTTTCCGTTGTGGTAGTTATTTTTCAGAAAGGGGTTTCTCAGGGCAAACGGTACTACCGGTCAACCAGGAGCGGTAGTACTGAACTTGCGATACTACCAGCCCTAGGTAGGGGTAGTGCCGACTTTCCAGCGAGTTGGGATTAATGTTGAGATTTTTGTGATGATTATTGCATATATTGTTAACAGTGCTATGTGATGATTTGTTTGTCTGTGTTAGTTGCAAAATTCCGGGGCTAGGTCATGGTGAGGCGAAGGTGAGATCGGGACTAGATTAGGAGAGCTAAGATCCAGAACGGTCAAGAGACGCCAGAAGATGATTGAGACTGGAAAGTGGTTGCAAATCAAGAAGATAAGGAACCGGTGCGTGAAGCACTGGTGATGGATATGACGGACAACGGCATGGATCGGAACTAGGCTCAGGAAGGAGTCAAAGTCCAGAACGGTCAAGGAAGCTGGTGACGCCATGGTGAAGCGGTCAAGGACACGTGGCACATCAAGTAACTTGAGCCTGTTTGCAAGCGAGGAAGGTTTGTGGTAGTCACTGGGCCACGTGGAAAGCGCGAAGCGTAGCGATGTATCGAGGAGAAGGAAGACCGGTCATTGGGGGTAAATTAGTAATTTATCTAATACTGGTGATTGAAGTGGTTTGAAAAACCACGACGGTGGCATAAGTGGTTAGGTCAAGGCAAAGTGGAGTTGGACGCAAATTTAGGCTCGCGGAGCGGATTTGACTTAATGTAATGACCGCTTTGAGAAGCGTGCTTGTTTGAGTAAAAAAACCGTTAAGAGTGTTGAGTTTAGGGTTAGCCCATATAAGAGTAGATGGTATCCACCTTATTGTTCAGGTTCTAGAGTTAGCGTTGCCTCCACTATAGAAGGAGATGTAGTAGAAGAAACCTTAAGCCCTTAGACCAAGCCACTAAGCATAGGATTAGGGTTTCATAAGACTTTGGTGTTATTGTGTGAGTAAGTACTCCTTGGGAGCTTTTGACCTCAGATGAGAGGCTTTGTAAACCTTCCTCATGATCTGAATGCAAACTATCTTTTTGCTTAAGTTTTTGCCTCATGTATGGTCTTCTTCTTGCTTTGATCTTATCTTTTCTTGTGGTTTCTTTCTTGCTTGATCTTGTGCTGTCAATGATGTATGATTGATAGATGTATCATCTGTAGATCATCTCCTCAATCATCTAGGCAAGCTTCTTCTTGATTATCAAGTTTCTCTATGAAACCGGTTTTTGAGTTGAGAAGAAAGTTCTTAAGGTAGATCTTGATCCTGCTTCTTCGAAAGATCTTTCTTGGGTGTTCTTGCTTGCTATGGGAGGCTCTCTAAGACCATCTTGATCATCAAAACCCTACGAGCATGTTTAGGGCTAAGTTTTTGTTCTTTGACTCGTTTTTATGCAATTTTCTTTCAACTAGAAAAAAGTCGAAACTTTGAAATCAATCCTTGTGATTGAAGGTTAGAATAGATTCCTGACATCCATAGGAATGTGGCTACAAAGTTTCATAGGATTTAGATCAGCCGATCAAAAGTTACACGAATTTTTGGATTTGAACCTGTGCTAATTTTACCATTTATATCTTGTTTTTACTATTCATCCGGCACTACCAGGGCACTGTAGCACAGTAGTACGGAGGTACTGTTCAATCCAGTACTACCGACCATCTTAGAGTGGTGGTGTCGTTCCAAAGCTGATTTTTCGTGCTTATTTGACCTAGTAAGATTTTGGTTAGTTTGGAGAAAAATTTGTTGCGATCATTCACCTCCCTCTAATCACCGTTATTCGTCGGACCTTCACCATTGGACTCGACAGCCACGGTGCCACGTTCATCGACTCAGGCAGCACCATGGGCGCCATCCCTTTTGAGGACGATGGAGGCCAAGTATAACCCATCAGGGCTACTTACATGGACGCTAGTTAATATAGACAGCGATATTGCTACTCTCCAGACAGAGAGAATAATCAGAAGCGGTACTCACATCTGTGGAGCTTTTAAAAAGCTACTCCCAGAAATTTGATAGGTCAATGCAGGCTGAAATCTGAGAGAGATATCCAGACTCCAGATAATCTGACGGAGTGAAAAACGTTGGCTGGCGGTTCGAGTTGTTACTGCAAGCAATTGCAAGGGCACGGGCACCATCAATAGCTCAATTATGCACAGATGAAATATTATGTCTACTTCCTACCCTAAAACGTAGAGCATGACTTCATTTAGACAGATGGTCCTCTTTATTGCACCAAAAAAGGCAAAGTTCAGCATATTCATCAAGTGAACTTAGAATGTAAAGATATGGCGATAGACACAGTATGTAAGGAATACAGTCAAGAGGACAGCAACGGTTCACCTTGAAGCCTGATCATTCTGACGCTTTTCATCATCAATCTTCACTGTGGCAAGTCCAATAAATTAACCCACTGCGAGAATGATCAAAGTCGGATATCAGAATTACCATGATGCATAGGTATATCTGGAGCAAGAGTTGACTGAAGACATACCTTATCAACATGAGGACACATTGCAGAACACCAGCAATACCGGTCCACACAGACGGGCCCTTGTCCGTCAAAGCGTCTTGCACCAACAAACCAACTGCTCCAGCTAGGCATACGAAAGAAAGAACATATGCCACAAAGAGCCAAAGCTTCACTCTGCATATTAAGGAATAACTGCGAGTAAGAAAAGTTTCGTACAACATCACCAGAGGTTTTCCATTACAAACTAATTCAGCAATATAGTGTCTTCGTACTATCTTTCCTCTGTTTGTTATCCTCCGCAAATAGTCTAAGCCTCAGAAGTAAGCAGAAAATTGAAGTGTAAGAAATTTTGAGTGTTTTGACCATGCAACAACATGAAAGTTGTGGTGATGTAAATTGATTAGCTTAGAGACAGCAAGAATTATGTAATGAGCTTGTGAGGAAACAAGAACTACACTATTCTTCTTTATGCAAAGTAGAATGGCAGAACAGCTAATCTAGTACAAGGCTTTACATAGTCCTACCTAAAATTACATATCAGAGCCAGGATGATCGTAGCTGCGTAGTAAAACATTTATTTCAGCAGCTTCTTCTCCATTTTAACTTGACTTTCTTTATCACCGTGTATGACTCAGATGTGCCTATAAGCCTATAACACTAAAAAGTTATCATTCTGACAGCCCAACATATTCCAACTTACAAGAGCATAATCATCGACAACAACAATAACTCAATCTGAACCAGTCCATAGTATGTGCCAGGATGTGACCACCAGATCAGTTGTTTAGATCTGATTTTTTTTTCTCAAACCATGGTTCATACCAAAGTTTTATGACCTTGACTGAGCATAATATTAAAAAAGGACATAGAAAAGACGATGTCCTACCAAAGGTCACTCGGAAGTCGGAAAAAAGGTTTGAATTCAAGACTGCATGAAAAAAATGACGAGCCAAATTAAGAGTTGTGACAAGAAAATCTAAAAGAGCAAAATAAAATAAACAGTTAAATTGTGAAATCTTAGCTTTAACCTATAGATGTGTCAAAGAAAATGGGCAAAAGCTACTTTATAGCATGTGTCAGTCTCGAGGAAGATTAAGTAAACAGCTCTAATAGAGTTCAATCAAATAATCATGCTCGATCAACAAGATAAGAGTACAACTGATATGCATTTGACGCTAAATAAACGTAAGATTGAAAACTACAGAAGAAGAAAGATACAAAAGAAAACAATCCACATTTGAAAGTGCAGCTGTAAGTCTGGAACTAGCAATAATGAAACTAATGAAAAACAATCACATGCAATGAAATCAAATGTTTGGTTTCAGATGGAGTAAATTCTTTCCTGATGAGAAGAAAACTAAAATTTATGAAATTGGCCGGTTTAAACTGAATCATCTAAAATGGTCTGAAATCCGCAAAATAAATTATATCTACAGGTTGTCTACCATACCATACCATTTAAACTTAACTAACAGAACCGATCATTCAACAGTTTGATTTGAGTGATGAGAAGATTTATGTGGATCAAACAAGACTCAACATACACATTTGATTTGTACAAGAAAAAAAAATACATCTGCATAACTGAGGCTTGACTGTATATTCAGGGGCGGAGCCAGGCCTCAGGCCACCCGGGCCTGGGCCCAAGGCCTGGCCCAAAAATGTCCATGCAACTAATCAATAGATGATGTTGCATATCAATATCCATGCATATGAGGCCCATCTGTCATTCTAGTCTGCACGGGATTAGTTGGAAGCTCTACTGTTTTAGGCGCTCTAGGAACGGACTCATCTGAAACTCTAGGAACGAGCCATCAAATGTCCATGCAGAAAGCCATTAATATTTGGGCCAACCCAGGCCGGCCCGAGGCTTGGGCCTAGGCTGGCTCCGCCCCTGTGTATATTCATGAGTAGTCTCTCCTACAATATGCCGTGGAATAAAATATAATTATCCAAAAGAATAGCCTAAAAATGTTATAATACTGCTAGTAAGTTGCAACAGAGCATCTGACTGGTATATACACGGCTAACTTTGCTTTCTCAATACAGTTGGGTTCAAAATCTTAATACCCGCTTGGAGGGCCTAATGCAGAAGCCACTGTTACACAGAACATATACATTGGAGATCCACTACCTCATATGCAAGCAAACTCTACACATTTGTTTGTGGTGCAGAACTCGACCTACCAGAGACAAACACTGAACTTCTATCCACATTGTTAATATAAAGGAGTACAGCAACAGCAGACCCTAAAACCTTCACCGTTTCGACAACCATGCAGGGCTCACATCAAAATTCACGAGCCCTAATTAAGCAACCCAATCCAAGGAAGAGCCTAACCTCCACTCAGAATCGTCCCCGTAAGGCGAGTAGTAGTCATATCCGATCTCATCCTTGTCCACGCAGTTGAACATGAGCGCCGCCAGCGACGAGAAGATCCCTGGGATTCCGCGACCCAAAAATAGCATCAGTTCCAACCAATCCAACCACAAGCGGCCAAGCCCCAAAGCAAAAGTCCTAAAGGGGGAGCTTACCGGGGAGGTAGTGGAGGAAGGAGACCTGGACGGCGCTGCAGACGACGGCGTCGACCCAGAACCACCAGCCCGCGCCGAAGACGGTGCCGGCGACCCCAGGCCCGATGATTCCCCACACCAGCGTCAGGTTATCCATGCCCGCCGCCGCGCGAGCCCCAACTGCTCGACTAAATGGTTGAACTAAGCAATGCAGAATTGCAGATTTAGCGATTGCGTTGTCTTCTTTATCTTTCCGTTGGTTTTTTCGTGTCGGGTGGTTTCCTGGTGGGGGAGAAGAGAACAGCGGAAAGCGGCTTCGTGGAGGTCGTCTCCTCTCGTTTTCTATTTGCACGAACACCCCCGAACTCCGTGCAACTTTTGGGCGTACACCCCTCTGTATTTACTAGTGCCTGTGCTAACGCTACGACAGCAGTACACCCGTTTATCAATTAAATGAGAAGATAAGTATGAATACAACACTTAATAATAAAAGAGAAATTTAGAATTTTAAATGAATTTAGAAAGAAAACGGAACTAAATGGAGGTCGAATGGGCGAAAACGGGCTCCCAAAAGATTTTAAATCAAGAAAGACAAAAGAAAAAATAATTTTCTGATTTTAGATTTTTTTTTTTGCAGCTTCCACATGCTCTCTGGGCTTGGCCGGCGCAAGGGGAGGGAAGGCCAGGGGTGGCCGACAGTCGCAGTGGGTCGGCACTGGTATGGCGAGATCGCCGGCATCGGCGCCTGCGGGGGAGGAGTCACGGTTACGGTGAATTTTGCCGGGAAAGATGATGGTGATGGCTTAGGTTACCTTCAAAATCCGGCGATCTTTACAAGAGGAGCACTTCGGGATTTACACAATGCGATGGGGTGGAGGAGAGCTCGCCGGCTTTTATAGCCCCGAAACAAGCATATTTATGGAAACCATAATTTGGGATCAAATCAGATTAGGAGTAAATTTTGGCAATAGAGCACGAAATTTAGGGAATTAATACCATAAATGGAAAGAGGAGATTTGGTGCGGGATTGATGGAGCTTTGGAGCTTCTTTCTTGCTTTAAAGGAGGGAGGGAAGAGAAGAAGCTTCCCTGGTCTGGGCTGCAGCTAGAAGAAGCTACAGGTGAGTTGCCTTCATTTTTTTTAAATATAGAAGGATTTTTGAAAAGATAGCACATTAGGTTAAAAAATTCTAGAAAAAATCTCAAAAAAACTTTCGATTATTTTGTACTTAATAAAAATATTTTCAAAAAAATTTAAATTATAAATTTGCCCAGGCATGGCGGCCGCGAGGTCGCTGACCAGCAACCTCGCCGCGTCGGCAAAGCCACCGATGACGACCGTGAAGCCATTGTAGACCTGCGTTCTCTGTCATGCTTGCCCCATCTCGGTTTCCTTTTCCCAAAGACGTAATGTATGATCATTTCCTTTTCCAGGACGTTTGTTTCCTTTTCCTTGATTCCAAGACGTTTGTTTCTTTTTCCTTGTTGATCTTTGGAGGTGAGGAAGGTCATTTGTGGGCCATAGGGATGATTTGAAAAATATGAAAAATAAATTGCGCTCACGGCATTTGGATCCGCAAGAAAAAAAGATAAAATTAAATGATTGCTCGTGGCCGCTGGTTCCGCGAGAAAAAATTAAAAAAAATTAAGCAGCACTCACAGACCGTTGGTTCCTTAGATAAAAAATAAAAACAAAAATTCAGCGCTCTCCGTGCTCTGAAATTAGACTCTATGGGGCTAGATCCGTAAAAAAGTCTCGAGAAGGGTCATATTCGGAAAAAAATACGATCACAATGACAGGACAATAAAAAATTCAAGTCTTGTTTCCTTGCATACGGATCCTCCCTGTTTATTTCCTTGTTTGATTCTCCCTCCTTCCAAATATGTAGTATGTACAATTTTGGCCAGTAAAAAATTTAAGTTTGGTTTCCTTGCATGCGGATCCTCTTTATTTATTTCCTTGTTTGATTCGCTCTCCTTCCAAATATGTAAGTGGGGGAGGTCTGTTGTGGGCCACAGGGATGATTAGACACACTAAATAATGGCCATCGGATGTGGGTGAGTAAAACTGAGAAAAGATCTGAGACGTTCATTTTGATGAATGCAAGTTTCTGAGGACGTTTTGCTGGGTGCACGAACATTAGGCCATCTCTAATGAGGTGCATTATTTAGGGTGGACGTAGAAAAAATTGCTTAGGTACATTATAAAGGGGGTATAGATGCATTTACACACGTACAAACTCTGGGCATAGCAAAAAGTACTGGTAACTGAGAAGTCACAATGTTCTTCTCTTAAGTATGGTTCGGAATGCTGACATTTATTCTACATTGGTAGCATCACTATTTTCCCTTGAATTTTTTAAAATAATATATTTGAAAATTTTACAAAAAATTTATAAAAATTACAAAAATATACTACTGTGGCCAAATGAATTGACGACAGAAGCCTCAGCCTGTTGACCAAATGAATTTGTGACAAAACAATTTATCGGACAATTCAATCAGCGACAAAATAGACATCTATCGTCAATTGAATTGGTGACAGAGATATATTTTTGTAATTTTTTTCAGGTATTATTTTTGCAAAATTATTTCAAAAAAATCATTTTTTCTTCATAGTACTACTAAGGTCCTGCTTCGGGAAATTTTTTAGTTATTGTCTAAACTGGGCTGTAACATGTGAAATTCTTGCAAAAATTTTATGTTGAAATGCGGGAATTTTTCTCGAATGGAATTTGAACTGTTTCCTACAAAAAAATCCTGAGAAATTCCTATTAAATTCCTACGTTCTAATAGTGCCCTAAGTCGTCTACTAGCACTATCCTTAGCTTTGATACAGCTGCATGCTTTCTGCGAAGAATACAAGATAGCAAAATGGAGGCGGCTTCCCTGCTCCCTTCTCCATGTTCCATCGGTGTGCCCATGGTATGGACGGTTTGGATTTATTAGGGTGGGGCCCACACCTTCATCTCCCTCACCAGATATGGCAATGGCCCCGATCCTTGTTTTCTATGGGGAGTTCCTGATAGGGTAATCTCCTTCCGCAGGGTTTATCGGGGAAAATATTATCCGTATCAGGGATGGCGGGGCTGTGAATGTTCCATCATTCCCCGTCCCTGCCACACGTTATCATTGACAGGTGAATTTGTGGCTTAAGGTCAAAATACTATTTATGATTTATGAACAATTTTAATATATCGTGCTATCATGTACTCATCTTTTGATTTTGGTGTTGAAATGTTGTAATTGTTTGCTGTCATTTGGTATATTGTTGATGAAATTGTAATTGTTTACCCTGTTGCCGTACCTATCTCACCAATGGTTGTTTCTGTATCTTCCCTGCTTCCATGTCTGTTTCCTTTCAATTCACAGTGAAGGGCCAAAAAAATGAATGCAGATTTCAAAGAAAAATAAATCGAAAAAACGAATGGCGAAGGAGATCCCTCCAATCCTTCAATTGACTCAGGTGATATTTTAAACTAGGTACGTTTGTGCGGCGGCACGGCGCGCCGCGTAGATGCCGGTCAAAGAAAAGAGTCGGAGAAAAAATCTGAGAATTTTTTGGACTGCACTATCACAGAGAACCGAGCTAGACGTAGAATTTAAGGTATGTCGAAGGATATTTCTGACAGAAGAAAAGAACTATTAAAAAAATATAAGAAGTTTGGAGGGGCTAATCGGAAGAAAACAGATATATCTTTCTGAAGTTCTTGATCTCGAGCAGAGGAAAAACTAAGAGAAATCTAGTTTTCTTACGATGAGCAAAAAGGAAAACTTGTGCGTTGTGGTCAGAAGGTAACAGAGACGGGTGTGTATTTTATCGAGAAAGATAAGTTGACATAAAGTAAACAAATGAATAGCGGTTGTCCAAGCGATAATAGAAAGATGTATATGGTGGGACTACGTTTACATTGGGGAATGATGTGGATCACGGAGAACAAATCTTATAATTTCCGTTGTGTGATGCCTGCGGGAACAAACAACAAAAGCTCCGTCTAGTCTGCAGTACAAAGTAAGCAAACCTTCAATAGGAAAGGATTTGCACAACAAAAGAAAAGCAGAGAAGGCGAAGTCAAAGTAATGTCTTCTTCTCTCTTTTCTTTCTTTTCTGCTAATATCCAGTAATTAAGGAGCCAGTATATGGTTTAGATCAAAAGACGTAGTCATAGGAGAGAATATGCCAGCGCTATTCACATCCAAAAAGCTAGCCACCCTCACAAGGCGCTAGTTACCATACTGTTCAGATATGGTATTATTGAAAAATATAAGTAATCAGGAATAATAAGTTGTACAAATTGTAGTTGTGTACCTAATTATGTGCAAACAACTATTCTTGTAAAGTCAAGTAATACTATATATCAAATACACAGTGTTGCCAATATGAAGGCGTTTATGTGGTACGCACCTTAAGATTGGTTGATTAAGAAAGGCTCAGATATATTAGTTAATAGAATGGCATACCATCTGTATAACTAAACAGACTATGTTAGCAAAGAAAAACTGAACGTTAATAAGGAGGAGCCACTGCTGGGCTGTACTTGCTCAATACAAATCTTTTTTCCGCATTGAAGAAGCACTAATCCAGAAAAGAAAGGCATCATCCAGTTTGCCTACTTGCCATGATATCCATCAACTGGTCAAGGAACAGTACGGGACGTACTCATCAAATGCTCCTCTATGAGGTTCTAGAAATCAGACTACACGTTCGTGTGGCGGCAACTTCTATTAACCTAGCTAATACCATAAGCATCAACAAAACAAAAACACACTTAAGGACAGGATTGTACGCAAATGGCCCTAGTAATCAGACTACACGTACGAAAATTTCATTTTTGCATGGGTCAGGCTCAATGTAGCGGCCTAAACAGAAGAGCAAGTAGCTTGTCAGCAAAGGATATTACCTAGGAAAATGAACAAGGAAACCATAATCTCACGCTGTTCTCTCACATTTTATTTTACTGAAAGCGGACTTACTGAAGCTGTCAGCAAGGGACTTACGATTGATCAATTTCACTTTGGGAGGAGCGATCCTCGATAGCCTTGTCAGACCGAATCCTCTGACATTTAGTTGACCTCCATTATCCAGGAAGATATTTCTGGCACCTTAGCAAGATTCAAATAGCAAAATACAGGACAATGTAAAAGGTATCATTTGAATGTAATTTGTGTCACAATAATGCAAGAAGGGAACATTAGGTCTACTAATTTATTCATTTCCTCATCTTACTTTGGCTCTAGGTCGCGGTGGATGATGAGTTCTGGTTTGCACTGATGGAGATAAAGTCACACTCGTGAACATTGAAGGCAGCAACAGGGAACATTATTAGTAACTAATGCACATTTTGACATTGAACACTATTATCTTTGGAAGTCCAAAGGCTACAGACAATATACGGTTGAATTCTCTAGCTTATGTTATAATCAGAAGGTAGAAATAATTGGCAATATCAAGGGTATATCTTAGCATCTGAATACAATTTGTATCCCAATAATGCAAGAAAGGAACATCAGGCCTACTAATTTCTTCAATTCCACATCTTACTTTGGCTCTAGGTCGTTGTGATGATGGGTCTGATTTGCACTGATGGAGATAAGTCATACCCCTGAACATTGTGAGCAGAAACAGGGAACATCATTAGTAACTAATGCACATTCTGATATATCGAACACTACTATCTTTGGAAGTAGGAAGGCTACAGACAAATATATGCTTGAATTCTTTAGCTTCTGTTATAATCAGAAGGTAGATATACCTGGCAATATCAAGGGCATAACTTAGCACCCTCTGACCATTAGCTTTCCTTTCTTCTGCATACAGTTTTGACAAATCAGCTTGAGTTTAAGAATAACCAGATGGCAGTCCATCCAAGGGTCATACATTTGTAAGGTAGACAATGGCGTATTCATATTTGTATTTGAGAAATGACAGGACAGTCTTATTACATCTAGATGGAATTCATAAACAATCATCATAGGTATGCTCTAAGTGATGGCTCCAAGGAACAGAACAACATCTGGGTGCCGAACCTTGTCGAATACCATCTGTTCATGCTTAAAATAGTTCCTATAACACCAAAAAAAGAGGTTATTTATTTGGCAAATTAATTCTTTAACAAAATCGGCAAAGAAAAATTGCACCTTGAGCACCTCATCCCCTTTCCAGAATTGGAGCTCGGATCAACAGCTAATGAGCGGATTTGTCGAGATCAGAGAAAAAAAGAAATCATCAGCTGATGTAGAAAGAAGATATTGATTTGATCAGAGAAAGAAAAGAAATCATCACGTAATGCAGAAAGGAAATTTGAAAGCGAGAGAGGGACCAGCGTCCTGCCCTCTAACCACTGTGAACATATTTGTGGAGAAGCTGGAACGCTCAAGCACACTGTGAGCCAGGCGGCAAAGAGCACGAGATCCATGAGGATGACCAGCCAGAGCTGCCACCTCCACGTCCACCCGACGTCACCATGGCGCTCCCGCTTGGGCGTCCTCCGCGCCGGCCTCGACGGCGGCGACCTCACTGGCCTCGCGAGGGAGCACCTCCACATCGGGGAAGGGCAGGCGGAACACCAACCGCGGCATCTCGTCGCCCATCCTGGGCTCGGGGACATAGAAGGTAGAGGAGGAAGAGCAGGAAGTGGACCTCGCTGGCCTCGCGAGGGAGCACCTCCACATCGGGGAAGGAAAGGCGGAACACCAGCCGCGGCATCTCGTCGCCCATCTTGGACTCGGGGGACATAGAAGGCAGAGGAGGAAGAGCAGGAAGTGGCGGAACACCGAGAGTTGTGGTGCAAGCGGGACCGCCACAGGCGATAGCAGCGGTGTGAGGAGCAATAGGCGTAGCTGGGGCATCACGATGCAACCTCAGCGAAGCGAAGGAATTACGACGTGAGAGCCACCTTGAGGGCTCCGCGAGGCGAATGAGGCCCGATCTCGCGGTGCTGCAAGGGCACGGCTCCGACGGTGGAGGGAGGGACTCCATGGTGTTTTTTCGTTTTTTTGCTGACACGATCGCACGTGTCCGTCGTCGATGGCTCGTCGCCAGTCATGGCCTGCGCCCCACTGGAGGCCTCGACCTCCAGCTGTCCCAGTCGCTTCTAGAGCTCTCTTATTTCGATCCAGCGCTGCCTCGCTTTCTCCGTCCCCATCCAGTCCTCCCGTTCCTCGCTCTCGCGGGCAGCGCCCACGCTGGTCGCTCGCGGGGCCTCGTGCTCTCCACGCCATGGAGTCCCTTCCTCCACCGTCGGAGCCGTGCCCTTGCAGCACCGCGAGATCGGGCCTCATTCGCCTCGCGGAGCCCTCAAGGTGGCTCTCACGTCGTAATTCCTTCGCTTCGCTGAGGTTGCATCGTGATGCCCCAGCTACGCCTATTGCTCCTCACACCGCTGCTATCGCCTGTGGCGGTCCCGCTTGCACCACAACTCCCGGTGTTCCGCCACTTCCTACTCTTCCTCCTCTGCCTTCTATGTCCCCCGAGTCCAAGATGGGCGACGAGATGCCGCGGCTAGTGTTCCGCCTTTCCTTCCCCGATGTGGCCCGATCTCGCGGTGCTGCAAGGGCATGGCTCCGACGGTGGAGGAAGGGACTCCATGGCGTGGAGAGCACGAGGCCCCGCAAGCGACCAGCGTGGGCGCTGCCCGCGAGAGCGAGGAACGGGAGGACTGGATGGGGACGGAGAAAGCGAGGCAGCGCTGGATCGAAATAAGAGAGCTCTAGAAGCGACTGGGACAGCTGGAGGTCGAGGCCTCCGGTGGGGCGCAGGCCATGACTGGCGACGAGCCATCGACGACGGACACGTGCGATCGTGTCAGCAAAAAAACGAAAAAACACCGTGCAGACAACCGAGGCCACTACGCGTCGACAAGCTAAAAATCAATACCCGGCGCGTGCGGGGAAGACTCGAACGCGGGTGGCTGGGCTGTACGCGAGGGACCTCACTGCTGCACTGCGCGCTCGCACGCGAAAACTGGCCGCGACAAAATACTTGATGTGGGCAAGCGCATGAGCCATGAGGGCGCCGTGGCTCAACGGCGACGCAGCCGTACGCACGAGCAACCGGTTTCCTGTGAACGAGCTCGCGACGCGGCGTTCGGCGGCGCGGCCACGTCGTGCGCAAATCGACGTGGACACCGGCAGCGATCGGAAAAGCTTCCAATCTTAAATATACGGAGTATATATATATATATATTAGGATTATGGATTGAGTGCAATCATGGTGCTTAGGTTAATTTGGATATAGATTTCTTCCTTGTCTTTTCTGACGGCAAAAGGTTCCTTCTTTGTCGGTGCAATTGGACTTAGTAGGAGTTCAGTTCTTGCTTCTTATGTTGGCAGCTCGATTCGATAAAAGTATGTCTCAACCTTGCATCAGAATTCAGAGTATGCTCCAAGTTCTTCCTGATGTATGAAACCCTTATTTGATTCTACCCAAGGATCTATTAATTGGTGCTTATCGTTATGAATGAGAATTGAGAAACACCTATAATTCTTAGCCAATGTCGTGAGCCCGCGAAGGTCACGACATGGCGGTGGGACTACTCTGCCTTCGACGCTCGGCAATGCGGGGTCAGCGAACTTCAAGAGCTCTGCCTAGACCGGCGTTGGCTCAGCACTCTGCTAGTGGTGTTTGGCCGCACAGGGTCAGTGAACATCTCCAGCTCCGTTGAGGTCGCTGCCGGCGGCAGGGTTAGTGCGACAAGTACGGCGACCAGTTGCAATCGAGACGAGCAAATGCATGGGGGCAGAAGTTCTCTCGAACGCATGTGTTGTTTTACCGAAGGAAATGCATGGACCCAGTACTAGTCCGACCGTGGAGCTTTTTTTTTTTAAAATTAACATAATTCGATATAAAATCATTTTATTTACCATTTAAGTGGTTATTTCAAACTCGAGCAAACGAGTTACTGTCAAACCGAATCTCATTAATCTTTTTTCGTTTAAAATAGACTCATTTCAATTTTAGATCTATTAACTACTATAATAAAAGCTAATTTGATTCGAACTCTAACGAGTTTTTTTTGCTAGCCTTACCCACCACCAGGGACGGACACAAGGGGCTAAGGTGGGATCCAACCCCTCTACAGCCGGCCACCGTACTCATGTTGTATCACTGTTTCAATTGATGCGATTTTTGTCTTTCTGTTTGATTTTGTGTTGTTATAATTTAATATTAGAGTATGCTAGATTGCTTTCTTTTATAGCTATCCTAAAATTCTTAAATAGCATGTTCTTAAGTTATTGGATGAAATGTCTATAGATATAACTAATATCGAAAACACATTTGTAAGGTTAACTACTTGAATATAGAAAAAAAATATGACGCTAGCTTAAGAGAGGAGGCGTGCATACGGGATCTAAAGGTACACATATTACAAGAGTCTTGCTACGGACTTTCGTCGGTCTTTATATTTAATACATTGTAATTTATATGATTTAGCAGGACCAATTTAAGCAGGGCTGGTGGTAGACTAGTAGTTCCTCACCGGGTACTATCTTAATCCTCGTGCTTATGTATTTTTGTTCTGGGGTCGCTGCTGCGCGCCACAATTAGCGAGGGAAACTCAGATGACGCCACGTAGTCGGGAACAGAGATCGGAACAGGAATGGGTATCAGGGAAGTCGCATGCTTCCTTGAGGTGACTCCCGACTTTCTTGGCGATTCCAGATCCGACGGAAACGAGCGACTAAACCATGCATGGCCAATCTAAAGAGCAAAGGCCATTTGCCGGCAACCTCATCAGTCGGTGGTGGCGATGGGGCGAGGGGGCGCGGACAAGGGGGTGGCGGTAGTGGTAGCGATGGTGCTGTGGTGGCTGCAGGCGGGGGGCGCCGGGGCGGTGTGGCTGGAGCTGTCGACGACGGCGACCAAGTGCCTGTCGGAGGAGATCCAGTCGAACGTCGTTGTCGTCGGCGACTACTCCATCCTCTTCGAAGAGCATCCCACCGGCCCCATGGTCTCCGCCAAGGTAAATCTCTTTTGATCTGTTCACGGCTCCAACAACGCCAATTACAATGTTCGAGCATGGAATTGGAGCCTTGCGTTCAAATCGTGCGAATGCCTCGCCTACGGGTTCGTTCTTCTTGTCGGAAATCAAGTTAAAGGGCGATCAAATGCCGAATCGCCGAGAAAGCGATGATTGCACTATCACTATTCACTATGCGTTTCACGATTGTGATTTCTTTTCTTAAACACGACGCACAAACCTCGTAAGGGTAATTGGATCAAAGAATGTGTCTGCTGATGTGTATCCTGAATTGCTCTTGCAGGTGACATCACCTTATGGAGACGTCCTACACCACGGGGATAAAGTTACCCAGGGCCAGTTTGCATTTACCACAGCGGAAGCTGGAATTTACCTAACCTGTTTCTGGGTGAATACCTTGGAGAAGGGAATGGTGATAAACCTTAATCTTGACTGGAAAATTGGGATTGCAGCAAAAGATTGGGACTCTCTTGCTAAGAAGGAAAAGCTTGAGGTGAGCACATCTGACTAAGCAATTCAAACATTTTTCCCTGTCAGATTTCACATCCTTTGATTTGCCGGATTTTATCTGTCTTCCTTTAACAGGGAGTTGCGCTGGAGCTAATTAAGCTAGAAACTGCTGTTCAAGCAATCCATGAAAACTTGCTCTACCTCAGATCCAAGTAAGTGCACTTACTCTTTTTATACATTGATGATGGTTTACTGGTCATATTGACAATTTGGTTCTCAACGCAGAGAAGCAGACATGACAGATGTAACTGAGTGGACGAATTTCAAGATCACATGGTTGAGCCTAATGTCCTTCGCTGTCTGTATTATAGTCTCAATTGTGCAATTGTGGCATCTCAAACGGTTCTTCCGCAAGAAGAAAGTCATTTAGATGATACTTGTGATGTAGTTGTCTGGCACAAGCTCCGGAGAAAAGCAATTCTGGCCTTAATAGCATTTGGATGTAAAGAGGTGCAGATGACTTGTATGTTCATTTTACTCTCAGGTTCCTACTGTTTCCATAGCTCCTGCCCGTTTTGTTTGACAAGTAGTATTCCGTTTCCTTTGATGTGTCAACTACACTACCCGCTTTATGGCTTGGATTTCAAATATCCGAAAGATATATTCTTTGATGCCTGCATATACATTGTCATAGGATATTCCAAGGACACCCATCATATAGTAGAATTGCGAGAAATGCAGGTCAGTTTAATGAGAGTGCCTGACTTTAAAAAAGAAAAGAAAAGACTAGTGTGCCTGACTTGTCATTCATGTTCTTGCAACTGGGGGATGCTAGTTTGAAGTTTGAACTGTGGGATACTCCCCAATAATGTGGTACCACTTTGCATATTAAGAATTTTCTTTTATTTGCCATATTATGGATAAAAAAACTCTACTGTGAATTGTATCAAAAGATTTGAGTCGTTATCATTGGATTGCAATAGTATCAATCAGGCTAGGAATACAAACTACTAATCATGACAGAAATGTTCTCAACTGGAATACTACAAAAGGTTGCTAAGCCTAAGATCAGTCCATTGTTATGAAATTTTCCGATAGTTATCAAAGTCCCAAGTAACATGCATTCAGCATTATGCAGTGGCGGAGCTAGAAAATTTTTATAGCCTGGACAAGCCGCAAGCCTAACTATAGTGAGCTTTTCTCGTGGTAGCCCGTATAGAGTTCTGGCCGGGAGTAGGGACGGCAACATCTCGCTGACGTATGACGTACAGGCAAATATGCCTCCTTCGATGGCAAATATGGCCCAACTGACTGCAACTTTTCACCAAGAATGGACTTTCTCAGGACGAGATGGTCACGCTTTCAAGTACTACCAACTAGCCCACATGAATGCGAACAACAAATTTTAAAATCCACAGCACAAATCAACATGCACCAGCCTCCACGGCCCAACGTTCATCATCAAATTCGGCCTCTGAACATCATTTTCTTCTTCTTTTATTCGACTGATGAGAACTTCAGAAGCGCACACGATCGACGTATCGCACTGTAGCATTGCTAGAGCCACCTCTCACCGCCGGTGAGCCTAGGCAGCCGCCCAGGGTCGCTGGGAGGTGGCTCCGCCACTGGCACTATGCACCATATGTAGAGCAATGCCAGCTAACCAAGTCCGTGTTCCCCTCGGCTAGGTTGATTTGTGAGACTTGCGACCGTAAGTACATATTCGTGAAGCATTACCAGCGTCATGCTATCTCTAATGTCACTGATCCAGTTGTTGTTTGCAAGGCCTCCGCTATCGAATGATTTTTCCGCTTCGCTATGTTGTATAAGCTTAGAGCTAATAGTTTTGGCGCTTCTCCTGCAAGCCATCTGTCCACATAGTGGTGAAGCCAGGATCAAAATAGAGGATAGGCTCAAAAGCCTCAGAAGACTAAACTAAATTGAGACAAGCATAACAAATATAGTGTTGTGAAATTAGAATTCATACGTGAACAAAAAAAAGAAGCATAGAAGAAAGCAAAAAAAAAAAAAAATGAAAGTACCTCACTAATGAAAGGCATCCCAAAAACACCTGAATATGCGTACAATCCAAAGCGACTTTTATATCAAAATTTGCAAGATTAATGATACAATAGTAATTTATAAATGATTATGAACAATCAAAATGAAAGAAACATACAACTAAGATTGAGTTGTGCTCACGTCGGTTGGAAGAGTACTAATTGAATTGCTTGTAAAATAATTACGCAAAGTTCGTTTCTCTATTATTGCAAATCTACGAATAAATACAAATGTAAATATGTAAGTGTAATACAACTATATTACCAATAATAGAGCCAAGTTAAGACTTAAAAAGTATTGAATATTTGAGTATATTGTACATTTGTATTGAGTATATTACCGACTATAGATTGACTGTTAGTGTTACTAATTCACTATAGTAGCAAAATAGCAAGCTGCCAGTGCCAAGCAAGTTCCTAGTCAATTAGTATTTAGTCACCTCCTTCCTTCCCTGTTAGTTTGTTACCCAATACCCATTTACCTGTCCCTATTCAGCTATGGCTGTTGCTTGGTGTCCCTGTCGTCCACCTGCCCGATGGCTCTCCCTAGCGGCCGGTGGCCACCCGCCCGATGGCTCCACCTAGCCCGCAGCTCTTTTGCCACCGGAAGCTCTCCTAGTCTCCTCCCTTGCGGTCACGGCCGGTAGCTCCCTCAAACCCCCGAGCCTTCTCTTCTCAGCCGCTTCACTCGAGCACCTGCACGGCTGGGCTGGCGCCTGCACCACTCCAGGTTCTGACACAGCGCCAGCCACCGAGTGCCCCCTCCCTGGCTTCTGCGGCTCTGCGCCAATGTCGGCCGCCGTCTCCTCAAGACTTCAGGTGCGCTCTCCTGCTCTAATTGGATGGGGATTGGGGAGAAAGATGTGGAACTGGATTAGGGATTAGGAATGGCCACTGGGGGTGGTGGGATGGATCTGAGTGAGGTTGTAGTGGGCTTTGACAAAGGCCCGTGAACCAGTTTCAACCATTTTGTCTTCGGTTCTTTCTTTTTATTTTAGCTCAGCAGCTGAACACCCATCGCCTGCAGACGGTGGAGGGTAGACTCGAGTCTGATGGAGCCTACCTCTTGGATTCGCCACACGAATTATATATTTTCCCTGATCATAAATACATGTTGTTTAGACATCTACACAATCTACAAAATATAATTTCGACCGCTAATTTCTATTGTAATATAATTATAGATCCCAATAAAATTATAATATTATGATAGCATTTTTTGAAATAAATCTATACGCATAATTTTTATGTATCCAATTCAAATATTTAAAAAGATATTGATCGATTGTCAAAGTTTCGAAAGTTTGATTATACCTATATCCAAAACATGTATTTGTGAGTTGTGATGGTAAGGAGTACTATGCTATCTAGACGCCTTTGTATTCACATCTCTTCTCTATATGTTGATATCTAGACCGGGAGGATGGATTAGCAGCCAGAGGCATTGTGTCCTTGTCATCCTGGTATCCACCGTTGTGCACACATAAGTACACCTCAGTAGTAGCTTTGCGAGGTTACATATTATACCTTTCCTAATCCCTGCAGTTTCCCGGCCAGGCAGCGATGCCACGTCGCGCCCTTTCCAAAAAGCTCCTCGTGTTTTCCGGATTTGCGCCTCTCCCGCGTGCTGCTGGCCGTCCGTTCTTCGCCTGCGTGTGCATCCACCCGTTCGCGCGAGTTCTCGGTTCCCGTCCGCCTTTCCGTTGCGCCAGTTGCTTTTTCGCCGTCTCCGCCTCCGTTCCTGGGCTCCATCGCCCGGAGCTTCTATGTGTTTCACGAACAATGGAGTTTCTCGTTTCTTCTCAGCTGTGCTCTTTGGCTGCATCATTCGGTGCTGCTGCCACGCGTGTTGCCGTGCGTTGTCGATCTTCGGTTGCGCCACACCCTCCTTCGTCGCATTTAGGTTCCTATTCAGTCAGATTTCTTGCTTGTCTTCCGTTTCTGCTTTTAGAGATGGCATTTGTTTTTACCCCAATTTCGTCTGTCTACTGCAACTCCGTTCCTGGACTTTTAGGGACGCTGTTTGCTTTTCCCCCAATTTATCGGTACGGATTGCTTCGTTGCAGAGAGTCGTCGCCTTCTTCGGTGCGCGCAAATGGATTGCTTCATTGCGGAGAGTCCTCGCTTTCTTTTGATTCCTCCCGTTGGCGGATTCCCCGCGCCTCGCCGGCGGTCTTCCTCACCTGGGCCGCCGGGATCCTCTCCTATCCGACCAAGCCCGCGCATGCGGTGGTGAGCAAGTAGCTGGAGGTCGCAGCAGTCCTTTTCAAGATCACCGGTACACGACGCTCAAGAATTTCTATTCGTGTGTGTGTGTGTGGAAGCAAGGAAAGTGAGTGAAAAATCGGTCGCTTTTGAGTAGGGATTAGTAATTGGGTTCTCAGTTTCCCCCTTTTCTTTTCTTTTCTTGATTCTTGCAGGTGAGCATTTTCCTTGCCTTCAGCGCTCCGATTCGGGTCGTTACAATCTCGTCAGATGTGTACATCTCCGTGTGGAGTAAGTATTTTTCGTTGTGCGATTCTCTCAATTCTGGGGAATTTGGTGCTTTTAGTTCACTTATTTAGGGTTTTATCCGATAAATCGTGAGGGTTGATTGAGTCCCTTTTCTTTACGAATTGTAGGAACTTGAAGAGTAGTTCACTACAATCATTGTTGATGGAGAACTGCTTTGAACATTGAGTGTTTGTTGATTCAAGCACTTAGTATTCTCGTGATAATTTTGCCAAACCTTGCCGTTGCGATCCGATTCTCTTAGGTGTTATTGCGGGATTACAAGATAATTTCATATGTGTGCTCATTTTGATGTGAAAACCAAGACGATGAATTCAAACTCTAAACCATATAGTATTCTATAAAAAATTGCTAAACCATACATGTTTGAACATAGTTTTGTATATTTTTTCCTTATATTGCGATAAGAGTGACCTCCTTCATACTGCGGCTCGGCGTTACTTGCTCTTTGATACCGTAAAGAAGAAGCCGAGGTCATTGAGTTTCGTTGTCGTGTCGAAGGAGGAGGTGCTTCCATGCATCGTTATTTAAAAGTTACACAAATAATAAATCATGACTGAAAGGTAGATGATGATTACTTATCTTTTCCCTTACTTCAGGACCTGTACAATTTATATTAAAAGGGTGATCTATAGAACCACTACTTATCGAGGTTCCTTGTGGGTCGTCTTTGCAGCTGAATTAATTGGAATTGTCCTGTTTATCGTCTATGTTGTCTACACAATGGCCTACTATGCTGTGGAGAGCCTGAGCCTCATTTCAAAGTTTGACTTGCCGTCGATTTATAGGTATGTTATATGATTGTTTGCTACTAGGGAAGCCTGTTTAAGTAAAGAATGTTACACATGGCAGTACTGACCAATAAATTCTTGGCCACATCGCTTGTTTGTGTGCCCTTTAATACACCCTAGGTAAATTACCAGCTCACTTGGTCACGTCAGCGCTATGGTGCGGTGGTAGCGGGCCTCACTATGAAAGCTGCTATTTGGAGTACCATACCTGTTTTAATTATGGTGACTAATATCTTACCTTCGGTTACAAAATGAAAACCGCTAATTTCCCCATTCTTAGTTCATACTACTTGCTTCACCGCTAATTGATCTACGTTTTTACAAAAAAAAATTTGCCTTCCTTCGTACCTGATCATCCTGAACAAATTACCATGTCACAATATAGTAGAAGAGGATATGTCCTATGAGAATGAAGTCTCAAGATATGTGGTTATCGATGCGAATCGAAGACGATAAAGATCCTTGGTTTCATCGTGAGGCTCGCCTATGTCTTCCAACTACGAGTTTCGTCGGTTAGTATTTAGTAAACGTCCACTCGCAATTGTGAGCTACCAAACTGTTAATGTTGTTGCCTGAAGATGCACCTAAAGGAGCTCTGTTTCATGCTGCAATATATTGTCTTAATTTTCTGGTTATTGTCACCATACATGTCATCTTAGAAATATTGGCGCCTCAGTTTTACAGGTACATGTTAAATTACCATTTAGGTTGAGTTATCTCTGAACTTGTTCAATCATACAGGGATGACCTAACTAGGCTTGTTTCAGAGAAGCGATCTCTCTCAGTTCTCACAGTGGATGGCTGCAGCAGTCTTGGTTTTCTTAATATAACCTCACCAAGCCTCTTAACCCTTTGGCTATCAAATCTTTTTCCTTTACAAAATCGGTAATTTGCCATGACCCTACTATTATTTGCGGTTATATTGATTTGCCGTCACATATGTAAATTCATTTGGGTATTTGTTTCTCATAGGTCATAAACTATCCTAATTTAGATGAGCTCTCACTGGATTTTACCCAACAAAATAGCGATTCTACTTATCTGATTAGTCTAATGGACAGCCTGGCCATACCTGCTCAGATTTGAGAAACTTGCACATCTCCTCGATTCACTTATGCAAGGAATCTGTCTTTACTCTAGAGAGTGCTAATCTCAGGTGCCTTCATGTCTTGCTATGGTTCTTATAGAATGTTGCTCATATATTCCAGGAATTATGCTAGATAGTCTTGTTATGGTTACAGTTCCTTTTGAATATTTAGTTTCGTTTTCTTGTTCTGTCAGGGGTCTTTGCGTGCTATACTTGATTCTTGGTTCAAAATAACAGACACAAACTGTTGCGTCTATTGTTCACTCTTATGCAAGCTTGGAATTGATTGATTTAATTTGGTAAGCACAATTTCGTAAGGTTAAATGGTTAAAGTTGATCAATCTACTAATGTATTTTCTATCTGAGAGTTATTGCAAGATAGTGTATGAATTACATTTGTTTAAATTACAGATCTGCCATGGATTTGTTTAAACTTTTGCCGGCCTGTTTGGACTACAGATCTGACATTACGGATTTGTTTAGACTTCTGTCGCCCGGGTTCGTTTTGACCCCCTGGATGGTTGGAATGTTTGGAAGATTTGGGGGTGTATTTTTGGGAAATTTTAGGTTACGTAACGCAATTTGATCAGTTCTATTCAGCTCATGTTACCACGTTGTTTAAGTTATCCTTAATTCCTTATTGTCTGGAATATGGCTATGAGCTTTGATTTAGCTATTTCCTAATGTGTGCAATGATCGATTTTGGATACTGCTGTTTCGTAACTTGGAAACTTGCAGGCTTCTTTCAGGCTACCATTTATATGAATGAGGAAGCATATTCTATTGTATGATAAACTTGGTATGTGGAAGTGGCTAAAATTGGGCGATGTGCTTGCTTTTGCACATCGACCCTATTTGATCGATGCCTCTATTTTGGGCGAATTCTCCGTATGTTGGATTAGTACTATGGTTTTGAACAACAGGCACATTTGTGACTGAGAGAAATGTAGTACATGAATTTCGATCTTTGGTACTTCAACGTTGGTGAAATGCACACCATATATAATCCCCTTTATCTTACTTTTGTACGAAAGATTTTTTTTTCTAACTTTTGGTATTGAAAAGTCAAGAAACACTAATTAATGCTTTTTTTCTACGCTGTTATTGCCGCTCTCCTGACTTGGTGCTTCGCTTTTATCTACAGATGGTTTTGCTAATCGTGCCATTGGATAACATATTCGTTGTTATTTTCAGACCTGTACCATCTGTTCATCTATCACCGTATTGGGTATTTCTTATTTGCTGCTTCTGTCAGCTACATGTGTTTCCATGTATGCCTATTTTAGCAATGGTGTTATCACTTTTTCGAAGTTTCATTTTATAGACTATCCGCTTTTTCATACTGTTTTTTGCAGTGCTTAAAACCGTGTGCTCTTCCATCTATCCAAAACATAGAACAAAACTTACTCCTTAGTAGTTTTAGTATCGCTATTATCAGTTTTTTGATACAGCATTTCATATGCTATATGTCGGTTCGCACTACTTTATAGACTGCCTTACATAATATATTTTTCTATTTATCTGCAGATGGTTTTGCTGACCGTGCATCAGATAACCTATTTCTTGTTACTTTCAGACCTGTATCGTCTGTTCATCTATCGCCGTATTAGGTATTGCTTATTTGCTGCTTCTGTCAACTACGAGTGTTTCCATATATGCCTATTTTAGCTATGGTGTTATCAGTTTTTTGAAGTTCCATTTAATAGACTATCCACTTTTTCAGACTGCTTCGTGAAGTGCTTAAAACCGTATGCTTTTCCATCTACTTACTCCTGAGTAGTTTTAATACTGCTATTATCATTTTTTTGGTACAACATTTCGTATGCTATATGTCAGTTCGCACTACTTTATAGACTGCCTTACAAGATATATTTCTCTATTTATATACATCATACAAAAAATATGTTTCTACAATATAGCTTACTACTCAGTAATTTTCTCCTGCTGTTGTTGCCTGATTGCATCTGCTCTAATATATTCTTTTATCGAATATTTAGGCAGACCGCATGATCACACACCTATTTGTCGTACCTGCATAAAATTACATTTGGTTTAGATCCAACTAGCCTCTTAACCATATCCTTGTTTGGATACGGCTTACATCGCTTGAAGATCTTTGTTTGTGTAGATTTCGATTCAGCTTTTTGTCTATGTAATAGTCCTTTAGTGTCTGCTAATTTCGGTCAGACTTCGGTTCTACTTTTGATCTATGCAGCAGCCCTTTCGTATCTGCTATGTTCAATCCCTATTTTCGTGACAGTTTCTAGCATTTTCGTACACCTCTTTCCCCATATGCCCATCATGCGGAGCTAATGCAGCGTCGTACAAAAAGAGTTCGCGTCACTGCTGTACAGAGTATGTTAATTTGCTTTTAGATTATTACTGTCATTCTCCTGGTTTGCTATTTCATTTTCGTCTTCATAGCCTTTTATTGATTGAGATATTAAATAACCTATTACTAGCTATTTTAAAACCTATACCATGTGTTGGTTTGTTTTCATATTAGATCCTGCTTGCTTAATGCTTCTATCAATTATGAATGTTTTCATATATGCCTATTTTAGCAATGGCGTTATCAGTTTTTCATAGCTTCGTCTTACATATTATTCGCTTCTTCATGTTGCTTTGTAAAACGCATACAACTATATGCTTTTCCATGTGTTCAAAGTATAGAACAAAACTTATTCCTTAGCAATGTTAATAGCTTTTAATCTATACAATAGTCTTTTCATGCCTGTTGTCTCCAGTCTCTATTTTCGTTGCAGCTTCCTGCATTTGCATACAGCTTTTTTCCCGTATGTCTATCCTGTAGAGCCAACACGATGCCCAAAAAAAGATTTGCGTCACGCTATATAGAATATGCTGATTTGCTTTTAGATCATTACTAGCGCTCCTAATTTGCTACTTCATTTTCGTTAGCAGAACCTTTTACCGATTGTGCTATCAAGTAGCCCATTCTTAGTTGTTTTTGAACCTGTATCGTCTATTAACATGTTTTCGTATTAGGTGCAGCTTATAGTACTCCTATCAGTCATAAACATTTTTATATATACCTATTTTATCAATGCTATGGTCGATTTTTCACAGCTTTGTTTTACGTATATGCGAGTCTTCATCTTTGCTTTGTACAGCTCTTAAAACTATGTGCCTTTTCATCTATCCAGAGTATAAAACAAAGCTTGCTCCTTGACAGTTTTAATGCTACTCTTCTCGGTCTTTTTACATTTTAGACTACTCTTTTTTGCTTCCCTATAGAGCTAAATTTTTTTTTCTTACTTTAAGGTATTGCTGCTAGCCTCGAATCTATGACCAAAATACGTTTGTCTAGAGGAGCGAATAAATCCCAGAGTATATCCGATGTACTCACCGATGCAACAAGATTCTTTTACTCTTAGATATATGTGTGAAAATATTTGCGCTCATAAGAAAATGCGCTATAGTATGCAATTATTTTGCATTGAGCTATTTTCTTTGACGCGTTATTGTCTTCTGCTAATAAGGCTACCGTATGAGGATATTGCGCGCCAGTTTCTCATAACACAACTCAAGCGAGATCGACATGTTGTGTGTTTACTAAATCTCCTTTATTGCTACGCTTATATATGTATAAGACTATGAGGTAACTATCACGTAATGTGTTTCTTGTTCTTATTATTTTTATCTGTTGTTGTCTAAATCAGACCTCACAAAAAACCCATGGTGGTTGCTTGTTGTGGTAGATTCAAAAGAAATTGTTTCCATTCATACGAGAATAATATTGTGCCTTAGTTTTCCTTCTCGAGGTAAACGTGTTAGTTGTGAAGCATTTTCCATATCCGAGTTTTAGTTTTGTTAGCACATGCACTTTGTCGATACTTATGTTATTTTGTAAACATCGTCGGTGTCGGTCGAGCCAATGGTGTGGAAAGTCATGTTCTCTGCTGCATCTAAATTGATTAGTATCATTATTAAATTAATTTAGATAACATGACGAAAAGAACATGCCTATGCAAACCGCCTTGTGTTATCCAAAGCATCGCGTTCCATACAATTCCGTTTCACGCCATCTACATCTCACCTATATCGCTTACGCAACCACATATACCACCGTACTCCAATAAATAAGACGTGACAGTTCTAATTAAGCGCTATGAATTTACCTTCCTAAATCGTCTATCTTTTTTCTTATGCCATTGTTTCTTACACACAAACAACCTAATAATCACGACTTAGATATTACAGAATCAGATCTACGCTAAACAAACATTTTTTTGCATATGTAAAAAACAACGAGCGCGGCGTGCCGGCACGCCGCGATAACATTTCTAGTTTATCCTGTCTCTGTAATTTTAGGTGTGTGCACAGAAGGCGCACTCATGTACAACAGTTCTTGTCTTATATCGATTTGGAAGCGGCGTCACATATTGATTTATGGGAACGACTAGCATCCAGACTCTGGACATCAATCCGGGCGCTAGCTCCGTATGCTCCCTTCCATCGTTCAATGATACAACCAACTGTTGGATGCACGACAGCCATCACCCGCTTCTCTTCCTCTCCTCAATCTCCTTTCCTCATAATGCCTACCACTAGACAAGGAGGCATGTGGAGGATGGCGAATAGCAAAACTAGTTGGAGAAGGAGGTTGTGACCATGACAGTGAGGAACCCGAGGCTCAGTGCTAGTGAAGGTTGCATCCAGTGGCTGCGGAGCTCGCTGCCGGTGGTGGAGCTTGCGGAGGCCATGACTGATGTTGGTGGTGGAGCTCGAGTGCCAGTTAAGATGCCACGGCAGAGCTTGAGTATCATGTCTTATATTACCGGAGCTTGTGGAGTTTACCAAAAAAAAGTCGAGTATCCATGACAAAAACAAATTCATATTGCAAGGAAACAAATCAACACCATGATGCAGCATATAAGATAGCTGATACAACATCAACAAATACCTATTGCAACAATATAAAGATCCTCATGCAATAAATCGACATAACCAATGCAACAAAAAAGTACTCTTGTTACAACAAAGGAAAATGACCGTTGCAATAAATAGCAAACTCTAGTTGCAACAACCATTTTAGAGGAGGTATTCAAAGTCTACAATATTCAAGAAAAACCAATGTAACAACTCCATCTACCTATTGCAGCAATCGACATGAACAAAGCTAAAAGAAGATGAGAGGTAACCACACCACCACCTCGTCACCACCGTTGATTTGTCTATGGCCACATCGCTGGTCCTCAGATGAGAGTGGCGTTGCTAGGTTAGTAGCGTCGGGGACACGATGGCCAGGTCGTGCATGGCAGCGGCGTATCTCGGCTAGCCTCAGTGGTGCTTGTCGATTGGCCAGGGGGCAATGTTGACCCAATGCACTTCGGACCTCCAACCACATCGACCCGGCCCTCTCCTTGTGTTTGTCGGATAAGGAAGTGAAAGAGGAGCAGGAGCAGCTGGCTAGTAGCCACAGCTGCTCTCACCGCGATAGCAACCCATGCACCGCTCCCTGTTATCGAGTCAGTTGCCGAAGAGTCTTGCTATGCAGCAGAACATGGGGAAGAATCATCTGTCCCTAACCACTCCATTTCCTCTTCTATTTCTTAATCCAAAACTCCTCCGATAGTCATGCATATTTAAATTGAGTGGATGCTTGGGTAGATTGAAGGATGGGAAATCCAGAAATCATACATGCAAAAGTTGATTTTGGTTTTTGATTGGTGTATCTGGGGAGAGAAATAGGGTTGGAGTGAATAGCTTGGGGAGAGAACAAAGGAGAAGCAGCAGGGAGAGACGAAGACATAGAACGTGTGGTTATTTTTTTTTAACCAGAGTGAGGATGTAGTGGAGCAGAACGTCGGATACGGAGGGATTCCTCCAGAGGTCAGACACGCGGCAATTCCCTCAGAAGAGTTTGGTTCGATTACTTAATTAGGAGAGTCAATTGCCTTTCTTCACCTTAGTAGAGTTGTAATCCGACTAAAAATTTAAGAGTTACACGAGGTCTTGCTGGATGATTTCTTATTACCTTTAGACGACATACAATTATATATGGGCCATCTGATGGACGCGTGAGATATTTTCTTTTTGTTTCGATTAATATATGGATTTCTATGATTTTATTTTCTCTTTTAAAGATATTTGTGGGAATTTCTAATCCTCTAAAACAAAAAGATACATTTAATCTCATCAGTTGTTTGTTTTGTAGATATATAGATATTCGTGTCCTCAAAAGTTTTACTTAGACTGCGTTCCAGACCTCAGTCATGATGCATCATTCTCTTGTCTCTACAGGACATTAGTACCAGTCCAATATTGCAGCGAGCTATAATCGAGCACCACCGAAGCCTAGTATTGGTCGAACACAACACGGTCTATCACAAAAGGGAAGGAAAAAAGGGACGCTTGTGCAGAGAGAAGTTGCCTATTTTACATTGCCTTCCCCCTTTTTACACTCATTTCACATGCATTTCCGATTATGCGACCGGTTTCACTGAACTTTTTTACTTTTCAATCCATAAAGGCTTCTGAATGCCTATAGACGAGTAATTTGACTCCGTACTCACCTTCAATAAAAATGTGACTGTGTCACCTGTTTTTTCCCTGAAGGTTGGGAAGTATTAGATTTGAGAAATTTTACGGTGGATTACATAGGTAGTAAGTAGTGGTAGTAGGAATTAAATCTAACCATTCATTTTCAAGGGTATTTTAGACTTTTCCTATCCATTCATCAGAGGTCTTTTAGATTTTTTCCTAATTCGTTTACAGTTTTGAATTCACCGAATACCTGGTAA
This sequence comes from Otatea glauca, assembly GCA_036346275.1. Lineage (NCBI taxonomy): Eukaryota > Viridiplantae > Streptophyta > Magnoliopsida > Poales > Poaceae > Otatea > Otatea glauca. The sequence goes on from CM070725.1 coordinate 40,626,936, forward strand.
TCTTCAAAGACTTCTTATCCATTCATTCGTCATTCATCGGGATCACAGGACGTGTTTTACCGTAAAGAATAGATAGTATAACGGATTTTTTTACCCTTTTTCCCTTCTTTCAAGTTTACTACCGATACTACAGGTGGTAGTATAACTAAATTTTAATTGATTTCAACCATTAGATTCAAAGAAATGGACGACTTATATTGATTTTAATCCACTGTAAAAGAGCTCTTAGATTTAGAAGGGTGCTATCGGGGCAGCACTTCAGGTTTGGCTGGAGTGGCAAGAAAAAAATGACGCCGTACGGGCAAGGTCATTGAGATCAACTTAGGCACGTCTTTAAGCATCCTAGATTTTCAACCCCTCACCAACCGCAGGAATTTGCAGGAACTCGATCGCGCTTTCACCAGAATTGTAATTCACACTTGCTGCTTTCAGAAGCACTATTTCTTCGACTGCTATGAAAAAGTTCAGGACCATGTGTTCCTTTGCTGTTCATCCAAAGACCGGGAAGGCAACTGCTGATCTGAAAAGGACTAGCAACTATTCATTGGATGACCTAAGTAGTTTTTCACAAAATTGAAGTTGATTTACGCTGGTCCATGGCACATGGCTCATGTCTGATCTCACATTATTATAATATGTCCGTGCTTTACAACTGAGTATTAAAAGAGGATGATATATATATCAGCGAAACGTGATTCTAAATTGTACCACGTACATCAATTTTATATTACACGCATATAACAAAACATACAGATACATAGTTAGCATCTTTGTTAATGATATTCTTTGTAAATCTGCCAGCATAATTGAAGCTCCCATCCTTTCTCAACATAGCAAGTATTCTGAGGTTGCTCCTAGCATAGCTTGCGAAAGGGCAACATATAGTTGTCCATGTGAGAAAGAGTTTTAAAGGTAAATATTTTATTCATATATTGAATTAATACAGGGGTGTAAGTGTAAATATAGCAAGGACATAAATGGAAATAAATTACCAATATACACTATTGCACAAAAGGCCCGAAATTAACCCACCTCTGACTCAGCCCAAATTGGTACCCTAGGCCGAGCCAACCGGCTCATTCGGTCCACTTCTCTCCTGCACCAGCCTGTTTGCCACCCTCTAATCTAACCCTAACCCCTTTTTCTATCACCACCCTCATTTCTCCGCTCGCTCTCTCAACTGCCACTCTCTCTATCTATCTCTCCCTCTCGCTTTTGCGTTCTCTTTGTCCTCGGCTCCCATCTACTTTCTCTATCCTCTCCACTCAGTCGTCTCTCCCTCTCTCACCCGCTTAGACCGAGCTGTGCTGCCAACCAATCTGCAGCCCTCGACAGCCTCCACTGACTCCCCTCGGCTCTCCCCACTCGCTCGAACCGATGTTGGCCCAAATCAGCCTCGCGTCACTGATGGCAACCTCCTAATGCTCGTGGCTAGCACCACCACTGCCTAATAGCGCAAGCTATCTTCTGTAATGCCGGTGACCTCTCCAACCTCCTATCGGCTTCCTCTTCCTCCCCTCACCGGTGCCCTAGAACCCCATTCGACAAGGTCATCCTGTTTGGCTCCGATAGCTCCGTGACTGTCACTGGCGTTGACAACGGTCATTGCCTACACACCTTCTCTGCCGTTGTCACAGCCAACCGAGCTCGGTCGAGGGGCGTTGTGGCGTGGAGAAGGAACGACGATGCTCTGGTTTGGGGAAGTGGACGTGGGCGCTGCGGGCCGATTAGATAAGTGGATGGTAGTAGTGCGGGGAACTCGATGGACATTTAGATCAGGACAACACATTACGAGGGGAGGAGGATCCCATGTAAGAGTGGTTTCCTATGAACCTAGTTTTCTAGGTTCTTTTCAGAGCCGGTTTTTTTTAGCGTGAGTTTTTTTTGAACATACGGGCCAAGCATGTGGGGGTGGGGTGAGGGAGGGTGACGTACAAAGTTCCCTTTTATATTGGAGACAAGGATCGGTGAGCCTGTCCTATTCATCCATGTCCATTGATTTGTGGAGCATCTGGTTGCAATAATATATCTTAACCGACCCGAACCAAACTTAATAGCAAAAGATATGGGGACAGAGGGCAATTAGGAATAATCAAACATAACCTTTTTTTAGCGCTAACTAGGGTTGCGATAGATTAACGGAGAGAACAATCTCTTGATTGTTAAGAAGACAGCACCAGCTGGATGGTCTTATTTGAGTTCTTACCACTTAACAACAATCAAATCCTAACCATTTTTTATTTCTAAGGAGACAGTGCCAGCTGGAAGGTCGTACTTCAGTTCTCAAGTACTCAACAATAATCAAATTCATCGCCGTATCGTTTTACTTGATCGTATAAAAGACATAGAAATGGAAAGAATTACAAAAATCATATAAGCTAGCATGTACAATATGCTATCATTCAGGCTGGAGTATCAAGCTAATACTCGGTGTAACTTTATTCTGAGCTGCCCCTCCACATCAGCTAATTAAGCAGGAAATCAACCCTAATAATGCTTATGGGGACTAGGCCGGAAAATTCCGATATCTCTGTTGTTCACCTCCTGGAGGGGTCTCGCGTTCTTCTCCATGTCCTGCAGAGCAACGCGGGGGGGATTAGCCCAAGTTGAAATCAACCAAAAAGCTGCTTTCATATCGCTTTAGAATTTAACTATGCATGCGTGTGTCCAGTTTCCAAGTGCCTTCTGGATGTCTGCAAGTCTATGTCGACGTTCCTATCCTACCCCGGTCTATTAGTCAGACAGCAACACAAGCCTGAAGACTCAAGGGGGCGGTCGCGTTCGTGGTTGAACGACATGAGTTGAACCGCGAAATGGGAACGACATGAGTTGAACCGCGAAATGGGATTGTGCCGATTGGCACGTTGAGATCGCGCGCTTACGTACTAATCTGATATATTGAATGAACGATTTCTATAAAAGTTAGTAAACCGGAGAAAATCACGAAAAGACTCACGTCATGGACGGCCTCCCTGAGGAGCTCGATCTGGTACCTCGACACGGTGCGGACCTGCAAAACCACTTAAAAACTTCAGAAAAAAAAAATCCCTCACCAACCAAAATAACCGACAAGGTACACCTCCCCCGAAGAACACGACGACTTCTTGCATAGTTTTGGTCGCGTCGCGAACTCGTGATCAACGCTCTGATCACCTAACTAAACTGAGCAAAAACCAACACGAAAGTAGTATTCTTGAGATGAGGTGAGATGTGAGGAGAGGTGCCGGCCCTACCCTCTTGACGATCGTCCAGATGACCCCCTCCTTGCACGGCGGCGTGGTGAGGGAGCCCATATAGCGGTAGTACACGCTGGCCCTGCCCCTCGCGCCCCTGGGATCCACCACGCCGACCTTCTCCTCCCTGTCCCTCTTGTCTGATATCATCTTGATGAACGGCTCCAGCTGCAGGACCGAAGAAACACGCGTACGCGTACGCGTGCATGATGCATCAGGTCAGGCATCCAGCTAGCTGTTAGTTAACCAACTAAAAGTAGTAGCAACATAGCATAGTAGGAGTCCTCGCTTAATCGGCCCCGATGCCAACTTTTTTATAAAAATATTGCTTTTACGGGTAAAATTACAAAAAATAGTTTGGGAGTGTCTAACCTTCATCCGGATGTTTTGTTTCTTACAAACATCCAAATTTTAGACCTTTAGATCAAAGTATCAAACCATCCATCAAAACACAATCGCACCTCCCTTCACGTCTTACGGATCTCACCGCAGATCTAATGCTCTAAAATTTGGATGTTTGTTTGCTAAGAAAACATCCGGGTGATGTTTATCAAAACCCAAATAGTTTTCTTCCCGACAGCGAAAACATCACATATAATCTATCGTGTCCATATACCGCGACAGCAGCCGATGGACCTATCGCGAGGCTACCGAGCACCACTGGGGCGGTAGCAGGGAAGCAGAGCAGTGCGGTGGTGGTGGTGGACTTGCCGCCTCAGCCTTCTGCCGTGGTACACAGGCACGACAAGTGACGCGTATCATCTACTGTTGCCTTTATAGTAGGAGAGATGATTATTTTTATAAATTTATTAGTAGGGGACTAGATATGAAAAAAAATGTATCTAGAGAGCTAAAAAGGCTAAGGTGCTAAAACGGCTAAGGCGTCGCATATCAAAGTTGCAGCTTTCAAGGTGTTAAATTAAGCAAGCAAAGCAAGGTGCATGCCATGTCGCTTAGCTTAGCTTGATTGAAGAAAGAAATGGACCTTGTGCAGGAAAGCGTCGTGGCTGCCAATCTGGTAGAAGATGCCGATCACGGCAGCCTTGTTCTCGGCGCTCTCGTGGACCATGTGCAGCTCCATATCGTACCTGCACGCACGCATCTCGAAGCAATTAGTATGGTACTAAAACTACTACCACTTGCTAATTACTCCAGCAACAAATAGTACAGTTATATCTTTTTAAATATTTAAACTGGATATACAAAATTATATACGTAGATTTATCTTAAAAAATACTTTCATAATATTATAATTTTATTATATCTTATAAATATACTATAATAGAGATGAGTAGTCAAAATTATATATCTAAAACACAACTATCTGTGAGCCGAGGAGGAGCATTTAAGGTGTGTGTATGTCAACGGTAAGCACGCGCGGGGGGCCATTAAGGCCGTGAATGTTTGTTTAATCGCTAGCTAACCGGACCCCGGCCTCACCTGCGGCCGTTAACGCTGTGCTCGGTGGGCGAGTGCCAGTGCAGCTGCTTGAGGTAGTACGCCGTGCCGTTGATCGATAGGCTCCCGGCGTCGCCCTCGAACCTTACCTGCACACGGTTAATGATCAGTCGATCAATCGATGAGTTTGATTAGGAATGCTTCACTGTGCTCATCGATCAATACTACTAAACTCCTGTGGATCGGAGTAGATCCAGAGAGTAATTACTAGCGCGCGCGGTGGATGGATCCTATTCTACCATGATGTCGTGGCCGCGGTTGACGATGGTGGCCTCGGCGGGGCGGTAGGAGTAGTTGAGGTAGCCGAGGTGGCGCATCAGCGAGACGCGCCGGTCGGAGAGGTCGATGGGCGACTGCATCTGGCCCGTGCCGCACGCCGCCCACTCCTCCTTGATCTCGCCCCAGTGCTCCGGCCCATTCTCCGCGCCGGCCAAGTAGCTGAACTCCTCCTCATGCTCTGCAACAAGATAGCAGAACCAGGCAGCCGTTCAGTCAAATCGTTGTACATGCATGCGTGGTGGAACCGTAACATACATTGACTCGTTGAGGGAGCGAGCTTACCGGTTTCTTGCTGGGCTCTGGCCGCCGGGACGGCCGAGAGCAGGAGGGTGGCGGCGAGGAGGAGGAGGGCCGAGACGGCGAGGTGAGGGAGGCGAGTTGAACGCATGTTGTGCTGTGCTGTGCTGTCGTCTTTTGGGGTGTGCGTCTTTGGTCGCTGAGCTAACATGGGAAGAACGGGGACAGTTTGGCCGCTTTGGCTTTGGCGGGGCATATATATAGGTCTGGGAAAAAAAAGTTTGTTGGCAGGGTTAGTTGGTTCGATTCAAAATTGTTTTAATTATGTTTATTTATTAGTTACTTTGATTCGACTCGGTTCGATTCATTAGTTCGATTTTAAAAGTATTTAAAAATTATAAATAAAATAATATTTAATTAAACTGTGTTAATTTTTAAAATTTTTGAAAAAATAAGACTGGCTCGATTTCCACAGCAGTATACAGGGTGGTGGTGGTCAGGTTGGAACGCTTCAAACCTACTACGGGCAGGTACGTAGTGAGCAGAAGTACGCTTTGGTTGCGTCTCTTTTCGTAGTACGGAAACGAAGTAAATATACATAATCTACAGTTCTACACCGTGTTTGACAGAGATGTGCAGATGCGACATATCCCTATTTGATCGATGGGGCAGGTTTCACAATTTCGTTTCGAGGTCCGCTAATTTGGTGGTAGCAGTTTTCGTGAGAAACTGTTTGAAAACCGAGAAAAATTGAACGGTTTGCAAATTCAAAAAATTTGAATTTTAGTCAAATCTATGCGCGAAAACCGCGTTTTTGACGAAAACCACTCGGTTTTCGCGGTTTACCGCGGTTTTTCGCGAAAAACCAGCCGATCAATTGAACGTTCTTGAAAAACGGTTTTTCAAGCGGTTTTTTTTTGAAAAAATCGCGGTTTTTCAACGGTTTCCGAGTGGTTTTCAACGTATAATTTTTTTTTCAATTTTTTTGATTTTTTTGAATTTCCACCGGTAAACCGCTCGGTTTCCGTTTTCGAACCGGAGCGGTACGGTCGAAAACCGCTAAAACTGAGCGGTTTACTGTGATTTTGTTAACCCTGGATGGGGCAAATCCGATTGAATGAAAGTTCGAGCTTGGAGTTGTTACATGGAACGTTCATCGAAATACCCTTTCGCGCTACCCGACCGCGGTAGAGCGTTACCATCGCTGTCAGCTCTGCCACGTCATGAAAACGCTAAGGAGATATGTGTTTTGTGTCCGCTCTTTCGCGCTCAATGAGAAGGTTATTTTTTATAATTTTTATCGTATAAAGGCTAGATTTAAAAAAAAAATCTTTAGAGCATTTGGGAGTACATGGCAGTGGCAATCTGGCAATTTTTCCCTCTTCGAAACAGGACAAGTCGTCAATTTCAAACGCCGGTCTCAATGGATGGCTCGAACACGGTTGATGCAGAAAAGGAGCTAGGGATCATATCTAGGGTGCAAACGGAGTGGATAATTCCCGACCGTCCATCCGCCCGAATAAATTCGGATCTTATTCGGATAGTTTTGTCGGATATTCGTGCTTTTTTAGGATATCGGACTCGGATTCGAATAGTTTTTGTCGGATATAGAACCAGGTTCGGAATGAAAGTATCCGTTGGATTCAGATATATCTGTAAATTTATTTGGAGCTATCCGGTAAATATCTAGTAACTATCCAGAAGAAACCTGTCCAGCCGTCCCCAACTCGACAACCCCAAGAGCCAAGATCCCTAATCCCCAATCCCATTCGCAATTTTGCAGCTGTGCCCACTCCAACCTGCACTCCACAGCCACCCTCGAGGCCCTCGCGTCGTTCGGGCGGCCGGCTACCCCACTGCCAAGATCCCCCCGGCATGGCCCTCTAGAGAGACGCCAAGATCTCCGGGACTCCAGCCTCCCTCTATGCGCAGTCCAATCTACATCCACCCTTGCGCTCGCGTCGCCTGGCCGGTCGACGGCCGCCACTACCAAGATCTCCCCAACTCTGCGCTCCAAAGCGACGACAGAGGTGGTAGGTTGCATAAATACTCCAGTGAAGCTTCGGATCTCAGAAGATCAACACCATGTTCTTCATAGTAGTCAGGATTTGTGTCGGCTAATTGCATAGGAACAGAGGGGAACGATTGTGAAAGTAGGTCAGATGCAGCACACTTAATCATCTTGCATCCCATGTAAGTGTCTATCCTTACAGATCCATAATCAGTCCCACCAACACTACATTACACACAAAGAGTACATTTAGCTCTAGTTCATTAGTAAATTAGGGGTTTGGAGCAACATTCTCAATTTATGCAAATTACATCCTCATTGTTGATTGATTGATTATTAACTCTGCATGTAGTTAGCCCACAATGGCCAAGAGTATGATGAAGTGAGAGCAATATAATCATACAAAGGTTTGCAGTTCTACAAACTCAATGTCTGACATGACAAAGTGAGGTTCTAGAGATCACTCAGTGTTTCATCGTTGATGCTTCTTTTTTAGATCTATAGAGAGATCATTGGAACTGCTTCTGTTGATGATACAAGCTATGGAGATCCTGTACAGCAGAAGGCTGAAGCAATGGCTTTTCATCGAGCCTGTGCCCATCTTGGTCTTGGACTTCATCTCTATCATGACGATATGTCTTAGATGCTTAAAGTTAATTGTTTGTGGTGTGAACTTTTGCATGTCTCTTGATGTGCAGACTTGATTGTTTTTTAGGCTACCATTTTGCCCTAGATAAACTTTTCTTATACATGATATGAATGTGCTAGCGTATAAAACTAAGTATTTTAGGTTGTCATGTGGGTGATTAAATGTAAGCTACTGATGCAACTGTTGTTGTGATCTGTTGGCTTAATATGAATGAGCATGTTGTTCCAATGTCGAGTTTCTTTCTGCACCTATTTTCGTGGAATCTTGATTTCTATATTTTCCGATTTATAATATTCTTCATCTGAATCTTTCATTTGCTACAACGCTACTTGCTAGTTACCACTCACCCAACTAGCCCCTGTCATATGCTTGCTTAATTAGCCTCTGTTATTATCGAGTGGTGTACTTAAATCTACTTGCTATCGTACTAATGTAGTTGTATTTTGGACATATAGTATGGTTGATTAATCCTGATATGTGCGACATATATGGTTTCTGTTTTCACGCATTATCCGACTAACTATTCGTGGCCGAGACTAACCGTATTCGGAACGACCTGTATTCGCTCCGTATTCGTGACCGAGATAATCCATATTCGTATTCGAATCCGGCATTATCCGTATCTGAGAAAAAATTTAGTATAGGATACGAGATGAACGAAATTCGTCCGTATCCGCTCAGTTTACACCCCATATCCCCGTTCCTGGCCATGCCATTGCAGTGCTCCGGTCACCGCGTGTGTGCTCCCTGGACTGATCCTGTCCTCTCACATGCACACTGCTGCAACTTTTCTTCTACTTCTTGCTATTTCGATCGTGTTTTCCATGCGCGCAAGCAACCGCCCACTTTGGAGAGGACTTTGCAGTGTTTAGCCCGGCAAAAACGACCACCCAATGTAACGCATATGGTCGTCGCTGTAAGTGCAAGCGTGTTGATGTACGCATGGAAGATTGTGACAAGCTGACAACACATTTTGGTTGACCACACACAGCTAGCCGCCCAGTGACCGCTTTCTGCACAAGAGTACTTTAGCCACATGTATATGTATCTACTCGGCGTCTTGGTAAAAAATGGCGAGAACAGATAAGGGGATCATCTTCTCAATAGGAATGAGGGAGGATCGGTCGCTATCTGCGGATGGGCAATTGAATCGATCGGAAGCAGAGAGCCGGCATCAGATACTGGGTCAGAACTCAGAAGTTGCTGTTTATGACGTCCGTCTTTGGTTCTTAATTTTTGGGTGTTTGTGTTTGCAAATTCCAACTTTGATGTGCGCACTTTATGTTGCGACCAATAATAGGTCTGACCAATTTCTTTTTCTTTTTCTTTTAAAGAACGGCATAAGCTCTGTTATCTATTATATATTAAAAGCTCATGAGAGTCGCTAAGAAAAAAGAGAAATAGACTAGAAATTGGCTTTAATCTTTGAGAAATAGACTAGAAATAAAGCCCATGAGAGTTAGACTAGAAATTCCTACAAAAAAGCAAAATATCTAGCCCTTAATTTGGTGGGTTTTATTTACAACTGCCATTGGACCTTTGAGAAATAGACTAGAAATTCTCACAAAAAAAGCAAAATACTAGCATTTAATCTGGTGGACCCTAATTAAAAATACATCATATTGACCATTAGATGCTATTGAGTAGATATATATATTACTTTGTAGTATAAAATCAAAATAAAAGACAAAACTTACATGGTAGGGGCGGATCGATACATCTGGATCTCATGCGTGATTAAGCCTAATTATAATTTTGATTAGTAAATCATAACCAACAAATCAGCACATAAACTCTGACATTACATTGGACGCACCTTGGTCTTATACAGACAATACACATCGATGTGACTCAATGCATGCAATTAAAGAAAATACAAATGACCTCATGTTGATTAGCCATAACATAAAAGTCACGCAGCCCCAAAACTAATTTGTATTTGATTTGGTTTTTCTAAGAACTCCCTAAAAGTAGATCGGTTTTGTTGAGAAACAAATAAATCAAGACATTTACTGTATATAGACTTATCCCCTGGACGCCATGGTGTCTGCTGGTGCTCCCGAGGAAAGAAAAGAACGGAAAAATAATAACATTGTACGAGCTCGATAGCCTTCGAATCCTTTTACTTGCTTAGCTAGAAAAAAAAACAAAAATTGCTGCTTCTTTCTTGACGTAGAAGAGTACACCTCCTGATCTCCCAATCTAACTCCTACAAAATCAGGATTCCTTATATTTGTTCTTTTTTATCTCTTGGTTCGTCTATGATAGATTCAATACCAGGTATGGCATCGACCTGATCAAAGGAAACAAACTGATATAGTAATAGTGTTCTGGGTTTCATCAGAAAGCATTACGCCCATCCTATACTGGGTCACGGGGTTAAGATCGGTCCTCCAACGCTTCAATAGCATATCATGTAGAGTTGTTAAGAAAATAAAATGCTAGAAATTCTCATAAAAAAGCAAAACATATAACACTAAATTAACCTTAACTAAGTTGAATTATAATAGCCATTAGATTTGATGTTACTATTTCAAAAAACGTCTAACCGTCTATCTAGCGGATCCGAATTATAACGGTTTAGATTAAAAGAAAGAGTCTACGTGAAGTACAACAAAAAATTAACAAAAATTCGGAATAAAAATAAATTAGACGTTTGATTTTCATATGAACTCTAAATTAAAACACGTACATTACTAAAATTCAGAATAAAAATTAGGTAAAAATTAGCAATTGGATTTGTATTATCAATTGTAATCCAAAAGTAATATTCAAAACTAAATAAAAATAAAATCAATGGCTTAGATTAAAAGAAAGAGCCCACACTAAGAACAATAAAAATAACAGAAATTCAGAATAATAAATAAATGAAAGTCAACCACTTAACTTTCATACGAAGTCCAAATTAAACATGTACATTGCTAAAATACAGAATATAAATTATATAAAAAATAGTAGTTGGATTTGTATATGATTTCTACAGTACAACCGATATGCAAAATTAAATAAAAATTAACATAAATTTGGAATAAAAAACAAAATGAAATTAGTCATTTGATTTTCATACAAATTCTAAATCAAAACTTGAAATTTGAAATTAAATATAAATAACATAAGAATAAAAATAAAAAGAAATTAGGGATTATTTTTTAATTCCATACTAAGTGAAAAATATAATTTTTCATTTTATTCAGAATTAAAATTTTAGAAATATGCTAATTTAAGGGGAAATAAAATAAGGTAAGTAATTTGATTTGTATATATATATTATTAACTATTATGTAATAAAAGTCGATTACACATTTTTTATAGTCGCTAAAATAATAAAAAATATACTAAAAATTCTAACTCTTTATTTGGTGGATCTCCACGGAACGAAGAGATTAAAAGGGTGATGCATCAACAGTTGTTCACTCAGTTATATCGGTATGAGCAATATGATGTGCAATAAAAGAAGTACCAAAAGAAAGAGACAAACATTATAATAATAAAATTAAGAGATGATGATATAAATAAAAAATATTATGTTATGCTATGTTTACTATTTTTCTATGCGAGTATTCGTAGAAGAAAGTTTTGGTCACATGTGATAAGTACTGAGAAACGGAGTAAATATATTCTCTCCTATAATATACAATATCAAAATATCACAGATTGTGTTTTGTATTGATCTATTTTTGAAAAAAAAATCTCATATATATTATCAAGTCATTTAAACATACTTTAAAAATGATGTACGCGCAAATGCGCGGGCCATCTTGCTAGTTCATATAAAAGGGAGAGAACAATAGAAATTTTAACAATTATGCCGTGAAAGATTCGCGGCAAAAAATATCAACCCAATATATATACATAGGGCCATAGAAGGCTTAGACCTATTAAAACTTTAGAAAACCTCTTTAAAAGAAGCTTAGCAGCACAAAGAATAGATACACAAAAAACTGAATTGATGCTGAATTGCTGATATTTAAGCCTCCATGATTGTTGTTTCTTGTGAAGCAAGCAGGTGCTGTGTCCTTCCTTGAACGCTGAGGAAGCCAGATTGGGATTTCCTGTCGATATTTGTTGGTGTTGTATGTACTAGTATCACCGCCGTGTGGAGTCCGCACGACCGAGTCCACATGCCGCGACGAGGCGGGAAGAAAACTCCTCCGCCCAAAGTCTCCGGACCGCGCGCGCGCGAGCAAGTCATGACGCGATGGTTACGACGGCGCGACGGCGGCGTCGGACCGCGCGCTTCGGCGGGGACAGATGGACGCGGCGACGCGCGACGCGAGGACGGTACGACATACGGGCCGACGTCGCCGTCGGCCGCGGGGCACGTTCGATGAATCGAACGGAACGGGTGGTGCCGGCTTGCGTGGTGGCCTCCGGACTGGGGGAATGAATGAAGCGGCGGTGTCGTAGCTGAAATTTTTTAACCAAGAGCACATTTCACCCGTATAATTTCGTAGTTTTATACTCCTCTATCTGAGTTTATAGAACATATTTTCTTTTATAGATAGATCAAAGAGATATTGATAATGACTAGACTATCCATAATTATTATTTTTAAGCACAATATTCAATGCATGCATATCGAAAAAAGAAAGTAAAGTTGGATATTTATTAAAGGTGTAGAAGGAATATACACAAATTTTATATTAAAATATAAAATACGTTATATATTTATATATATATAATCACTTAAAATAAAAGCTTTATAAACTTGAACATAGAGAATATAATAGTTTTATAGCATCAATGAAGAAGATGAAAAGTTTTCCGTGCCTTCCATTCTCAATAAAAAAAAGGAAAGGATGTCCACTGTGAGCTAGGTTTCAAGAAAGATGCACACCCAGAAGTATTACGAATTAGATAAGTAATCGCGGCGTATCACGTCGTGACCATCGCTCCACGCGAGCAAATCAAGAAAACGCATGACTGCCGCTCACTATGCGAGCAAATCGAGAAAACACGCGAAACGGTTGAAATGATATAAACGTAATTGTATTTTTTCGCATTTATTCGGCGGAACGATTGAAAGGATATAAATGTATATGCATTTTTTTTTGCATTTATTCGGGGTCCTCTCACGAAGAATCTGCGATTTCGTTGAAACGAAAGGTCCTTTTCGCAAAAAACGGTAAAAACGATCTACGCGAGCAAATCGAGAAAACATGTGAAACGGTTGAAAGGATACAAACGTATTTGCATTTTTTTTCGCATTTATTCGGCGGAACGGCTGAAAGGATATAAATGTTTCTGCGTTTTTTTGCATTTATTCGGAGTCCTCTCACGAAGGATATGCGATTTTGCTGAAACGAAAGATCCTTTTCGAAAAAAACGATCTAAACGGAACTATTTTTTCGGTATTTAGTTGGCGTCCTATTTCTGAAAAAGTACCTAAACGTAATTTTTTCGGTTGAAGGACTGTTTTTCGTAAAAAAAATAGACAAAAGGACCTAACATAAATTTTTTTTTCTAAAAAGGGACCTAAGCATAAAAAAAAATTCGGCTCAGTTCGAGCCGGCTCAAATCGGCCTGATGCTGGAATTCCTTCCAACTTTAGAAAAGGTAGTATATTTGCTAGAGCTGGTAAGTCGGCAGTCCATATGCATCGCAACCTGCTTGCCGATTTCTGTTACGTTGATCGTTCCCCTGTTATCTGTGTTCAATCCAGTCATCATTCTGGGATCTTCGAAGGTTGGAAAGTGATGTACGCGCAGCAGCTTGTTCCTTTGCGACGATGTTAATGTCGTAAGAACCTGATGTTAATGTGGTCTTGTAACTGTTGTAACCTGTATTCATGCATCCCCTGTCAAGAACGCTATGCAGACGAATTGACCAGCCGCTGTGCTACTGTTGTTAGAGCAAGCTTTCGATTTCGGACGTCATGAGTAATGGAAAAAAACCGATTGCACATTGTGATATACATTGTTGAAAATTTTACTGTTTTTTTCCTTCTATAAATTCCAAAGGTGTACATTAGCACTCCATGGATCTTTTTGTGACATTGTTTGGTGTAGCGAGCGCGAACATTTTCCCACCACAACCCGGCTGACCACAAAAGCCTTGGCCAGATCGTGTCCATCTGCAACCACACAGAGATCTTAGCCCCGATTTGTCTTACAAATGGGCAAAACAGAACGAGGTGTATCGCTGATTCTGAATTTGATCCACACATTGGACACATGAGGCTGTTAGGCTATCCTCTGATGGCTAGTCTGTCTACTGTGAGGATTCTTTCTTAGATGAATAACCGAGATAGAATTTACATTTGTTTTTCGCTCGAGCACCCTAAATAGTACTGTAATCGTGATCCGCCACCGTTTCATTGAACTGCGCCTGATTTCACAGTGACCAATTTCTTTTGTCCGGCCGAGAAAACGGCTAAAATGGCGTCCTGTTTGTATTCTTTTTTCAACATTGTTTTCGTACATCGAAGCCGGCATTTTACATCACACGTTCCATTACAAAATGATCTCAACTCAGTTAGAGACAGTGACGAACTATTAAAGACCGTAATGAATGGATCATATTCACACAGGCATCGTTGCAATCGCCAAACCTTGTTAGAACCGTCCGTTTTGGTGATTGTACAAATGTAAAATTACTGAATTTATGCTTTCATGATTTTACATCGATCCTTAGTCAAGTATTTTTACTATTTGGCAATGCTATTTAGAAATTTAATTCTTAGTTAATTCGACGTTCTTTTTCTTGGTCTTTCTTTTCTTTCTATGTTCAATTTCACACCAGTATTCTTCTATCATTTCTTTCTTTTTGACTGGTGTCAAATGAGGTTTGTTCGAATTAACTTCAAAATTGAGAAAGAGGCACCCGGTGTACGGCTTGAGCACTTGAAATTTTTACTGTTGTACTGGTAGCTTGCTAATGTTTTTTAAAAATTAGCCCCCGACAGATCTGGCCTTCGGCCTGCGAAAATCACTTCGGAAGGCGCTGCACAGGCAAAACAGCGGACTGAGGGCAGTCAACACGTGGCGGCGAAAAAAAAAGGGAACTGCATGCAGCGGATTAGGAGCTCCATACTACAGTAATTTTCGTTTTTTTCTATGAGAAGGCTAATTATGGAAAAAATATATTTTAGTTTTATCTATCAGGTTTTATAAATGCATTATAATAGAAAAAAATTGCACGATGGTTAGTTCTAAAAAAATAATTCTACGAGTAGTTTTGAAAAAATAGTACGTCGGCTAGTTCTGAGAAAGCATGTTCAAGCTCGATGATTAAGGTACTAGGGGCTCACAACACTATCGAGAAATGGCTTTCGGCTCTTGAAAGTACTTTTGCTTTCCTTTTCACTAAGCCTTCACAAATCGCAGGTCCTACCACAAATATTTTGAGAATCCATATTCTACGGAGGGGCACAATATAACACAATATATTTGAGGAACCATATTTTACGAACCCAATTGCCGTTAACAATTATGCAGATCAAATTATCGTCAATAATTCTGTGGGCCGTTAATAATATTTTTTATAGGAAATATTTTTTATTAGTTTTATTATTGCCAAAAAAAATATTATTGACGGTCCGAAGAATTATTGACGGTAATTGGGTCTGCAGAATACGAGTCCTTAGAATACAGTAATTGACGGTAACATTTTAATTTTCAGAACTTGCCAGTAGTATATTCTTCTCTTTTCGTTAAATATCTGAGGACTTGTATTCTGCAGGCCCAATTACCATCAATAATTCTTCGGACCGTCAATAATATTTTTTTGGACAATAATAAAACTACTAAAAAATATTGCCTGTAAAAAAATATTATTGACGACCCGCAGAATTATTGACGGTAATTTGATCTGCATAATTATTAACGGTGATTGGGTCCATAAAATATGGTTCCTCAAATATATTGTATTATATTGTGCCCCTCCGTGGAATATGGGTCTTCAAAACATTTGTGTTAGGACGTGCAATTTCCAGAACTAGCCGACATACGATTTTTTAGAACTACTCGCAGAATTATTTTTTCAGAATTAACCGTCGTGCAAATTTTTTCTATTGTAATACATTTATAAAACCTGATAAAATTAAAATATATTTTTTCATAACTAGCCTCCTCATAAAAAAAACGAAAATCACTGTAGCATACATCACTCCTAGTCCGCTGCATGCAATCCTCTTTCTTTGTTTTTCGTCGCCACGTGTCGGACTGGGGTATTGCAGCGCCCCCAGTCCGCTGCTTTGCCTATGCAACGCCTCCTGGGCGCGGTTTTCACCGGCCCAGAGGTCAGATCTATAAAAAAAATTCTGATAGAGACTAATTTAAAAAATAAATAAATTTAGCAAGCTACGACAGCAAATTTCTGAGCACTTGACATGCTAGAAAAATAGACCACAAATTCAGCTGTCTGCTATGTCCTTTTGCAATTTGAGATCAAGCTTTCCACAGCTGGGTCTTGAAAACCTATGGTTACTTCCTATCGCGTGTTTCTGACAAAGTGTGCAGCTTTAGTTTCCAGATTAACCGGCCTCCCCATTACCGATTTTGCTATGATGCAATGTTTCAAAAATCTGAGTACTAAGTCATTATGGTTAGTATTGGTTATTGTTTTGTGAGACAACGTATACCCATGGCTTGTGATGCATGTATAACAGCCAATGTTTTTGTCCTTGAAGTTTGAGTTTGAAAAGGGTTGTAGGCTCTGTTTGGTATAGTTATAGTTTTTTTGAAAAGTAATTTTCGGCTGGACTATATGATTGAAGGGTTGTACGGCTGGGCTGAAGAAGTTTGGTGTTTGACAGTCTAGCTTTTAGTCTGTCTTTTAGGTGTGAAGGGTGCAGGTCGGGAAAGAGGGTGAGAGGGGTGGAATTTAGAATTTTATACTAGGTAGGATGGGTTAATTTTCTTCAACTCTAATGGCAAAATTAAAATCACAACCCATCAAAACCGTGGAAAGCTACCCTAGACCAGTTTTCGATTTTCAGCTTCTCTTAGTACAAATGGGCTACTGACTTTTGGCTTCTGACAGCAGAGAAGCCAGTCGTTTGAAACAACTTCCGACTTTCAAAGGAAAAAAAGTCAAAACTGGAGCCATTCCAAATAGGACCTAATAAGGAGTCTCTTTGTTTTTTATTCGATAGGATCATCTTTTCGGAAAGGATCATCCGGTCGGTTTGGATTATCTCGTTAGACTGGATCATCCCTTAGAAAGAGCACATTGGAATCGTTGTACATATCGAATCGTCCATTTGGATCGGATGATCAGTCGGATCATGGGAATATAAAAGGTGTATTGTTGTTAAGATTGTACTCCAAGGTGGGATGGCTTGATGCAAACGTGCACGCTTCTTTGAGCACAAATCAGCTGGAGTTGTTTGATCATTTCATAACCCGAGGATTTGTTTGATCGTAAAAATGACGGATGAATAAAATGGCCCTGTTGTTTCAACATACGGCAATTTGCTCACTAACACTACAACACATGTTAGGAGTTGGAAAATAAAATCGATATGTCACTAATACGTGGCCCTATGGCTCATCTGTCATCTTCACATTGGATGCTATTTTTCAATTTGTACATCATTGCAACTGAGCAAATTTTCCTTTCAACGAATATTGGTGTGTCAATTTTACTGTAGTTCGAATCTGGCTGAGCTGCTGGTACTGTGATCAGACAAGTCTCAAGAGGGACTGCAATTTGCCGACTTGCAACCTCATTGTATGATTGTAATAATCGTTGAGGATCTAGCTAAAGTGGAGTTGTGTGTGAATTACGTCCACCCGCATTATTTTTTACTACTATTAAGCTACACTAGCTAATGCTAAATCCTTTATCTGCAGACCTGAGTTGCGCTAATATGGGCTAGTTCTATTTTTTATTGGTGACTGTATTTAAGATCATATTTCAATTTTTCTTCTTCTTATGAGTAGTTTTTTAGCTACTATGAAAAGTTGTTCGTTGAAGAAAAATCCAAACCATGGTTAGATTTTTTTTCTCTGTCTATCCCCTAGAGGAAAGTTAGGGCTTTAGTTAAAGTATAGGATCACCACTTTGAACATCCATGTTGGTTATGAAAAATCATATAGTTAATCAGTGTTGATATAAACAACCTTAGACCTAAGAATAACTGGCCTGGCCATACGACTTTGTTCAAGGAATAACCCATAGTCGTTCAAGGAATTTGCTACATTCTTTTTGCTTCGTTTTTTCCCCACATCATTTGTAAGTTACTATTGTTTCCGTTTACTTCAGCCATATTGACTTCAGCTGCCGCAAGTGCAACGGATGAATCAACAAACGCATGGTGACGGTAGCTTTGTATGATTGATAAGCCTATTTCCAAACCACCGTATAAGCAGACCGCGATCAGAAAAAATCACACGCAACTGAAATATGGCATTCCCAATTATTCTGAAAGGCTGCTAGAGCCTGGCGTCAATGCATCATATATGACTTAATAAATTAACTAATGAGGACGATGTGAGACGTGTGCCATTTTTTAATATTGTGCCGGCAGACACAACAGAGTGATAGATTAAAAAAGGAAGATCCCAAACGTTGACTTGGAAAATAGTTGTGATTTCTTTACTATGTATAAATGTTTTGTTTGTTGCTCTTACAGTTGAAGTCTATTCAGCACATAAAGCTGTAAAAAATGTAGAAATGGATGTGCGCCTCTTGCTCAACTCTACGAGTGATTCAAACGAGAGGAGTGCCTTGTGCTCTTCTCTAAAGTCAAAAGCATACAAGTGATACCGACTACTCCATGGCTAGCCATGCCGCTTCAAGATCCGTACAGTTTAGTTTTGGGAGGAACGTAGATGCACTACTGAGGATTCATATCAAAATTTTAGAAAATAAATATCTTTTGCTTGTTGACTTGAACAATTGCACTATAAGTATTTCATCTGAAGTCATGCATGATAATGCAATCCAACAAATCGAATAGTCTGATTATTTGACAAGGCACGTAAGAAAGCCTGCAGAGATAGGACCCAACATGCCATGCTCTTTCATGCTTTCTGTATAGCTAGCTAGGATATATTGCTGCTATAGTTGCTCTGAAAATGATATCACAATAACATAAGTGTCATACATTCCATGATAACTGCAGAGAAATTCTGCTTGCTAATTTACAAGCATTCTAGCGAAAGAAACATTCCAACTGATCAAGATGAAGTTGTTACCTGTTGCTAAATCAGATCAATCTACATCACCTGGTGGCAATCATGCATCATATACAAATTTCAAAATTCAGTCGAACCTATGCATACAAGTATTCAATTTGAGCATGTAGGAATAGATATATATTAATATTGTCCTAAGATGGATAAATTATTGATAGTATGATAAAGGCCTCTAAACCTCTTAAGGAAATCATAACTATGGACTATGGAATGGAGTATTACCGAGTAGATTATTTGTTCAGTACTGAAAATGAGGATTAAGTCAAGTCCGACTCTTCACTCAGGGTTGGGTCCAGCTTACATACCTGGGCAACAATGAATACAGCCATGTACTTTCAGATTTCAATAACATCCGTTTACTTCAATATATGTAGAACGTCAGGATTAGAATGCAAAAAAATAGAGAATTGAAAGGACAAGTGGACTGCATCCCGGAGACAAAAATTTAACTTCTCGATCAAAATTTGACCCTACAAATTAGTGGACAGAGACTCTCAAGCAGTTTCTACTTGCCAGCCAATGGAACTAAGTGGGGTGTGCTGCTCCTATGGAACAATAATTTGGTTGAAATTAACTCACCTAGTTTGGCCCAATACTTTCTTACGGCCATGGTGTCACTCCGGCAAAGTAACACCTTCCTACTAACTACTATGTACAGTCCACCGGAAAACAGAGACAAACCATCCTTCCTTCAGGAACTCACCTCTGTTGAGCCACCAGCTTCGGTACCGTGGATAATCTTTGGAGACTTCAATCTAATATATGAGGCACGCGACAGGAACAAATCAAACCTAAACAAGAGATTAATAGGTCAATTCAAAGTGGCACTAAATCGCTATGAGCTAAAAGAAATTACACTGTAGAATAGGAAGTACGCATGGAGCAGTGAGAGAGAAGATCCAACCCTTGTTAAATTTGATGAAGTATTCTACAATCATAACTGGGATATTCTCTTATCAAACCACCTGCTAAAGGAACTATCCACCTCCATGTCGGATCATTGCTTGCTCGTTCTAACTAGCGAAAATGGGCGATGGAAACCACAGACCTTCAAATTTGAATTTTTTTTGCCACAACTGCTAGGGTTCATACATGCGGTGCAAGAAGCATGGTCGACTACCTGTAGTCACACAAACCACATGAGACGCCTAGCATACAAGCTGAATTTCACTACCATGAAACTACGGAAGTAGAGTAGAAAATTCTTAGTGGTGTGAAATTACAGCTCCTATTGGCCAATGAAATAGTCCTCTAACTAGATGTGGCACAGGAGAAAAGAATATTGAAGCCAACTGAATTCAATTTGAGAAAGACACTAAAACTAAGAGTGCTTGGCTTAGTGGCAATAGAAAAGACGCGAAAATGCCAAGTGGTTAGAATCACATGGTAAAGGAAGGAGATGCAAACAAGTGATTTTTTCACTTTAAAGTGAATGCTAGAAGGTGTAAAAACTTCATCCAGATACTCCAAACTTCAAGTGGAATTGTCAGGTCGCACCAAGATGAGGCAAGAGAACTCCGCTACAACTTCACTAACATCGTGGGTACAAGGACATCATGATCACACCGCATTGATTGGACTAAACTTCAATTGTTTTTCAATGACATACAGCACCTAGAAGCCCCCTTCACCTAGGAAGAAGTGAGGCATGTGATTGCACAATTGCCGGCAGAAAAGGCCCTTCGACCTGATGGCTTCATCGGCACCTTTTATAGGCATTGTTGGGATATCATCAAAGATGATGTAATGGCGGTTTTCCAATGCATGCACAATGGTTCCACGAACCATTTTGGTCTCCTTAATTAAGCAACCATTGCACTAATTCCGAAATGGGACGAAGCAAGAAAGGCCAAAGATTTCACGCTAATTAGCCTCATACATTCCATAGCCAAATTGCTCTCGAAAGTGCTTGCAATTTGGCTCTCTAGACACATTAATACACTAGTTTCGAGTGCACATAGTGCTTTCATTAAGGGGCGATGCATTTAGGACAACTTCCTCTTCGTTAGGAATCGAGTTGGATCATATCACAAAAGTCATACACTGGCAGTGATGCTTAAATTAGACATAGCAAAAGCCTTCGATTTAGTTTACTAGGGATATCTACTAGACTTGCTGCAGGCCAAGGGCTTTGGGCCAAAATAGAGAGAATGGATGACAATCTCCTTTACAACATCAACATCAATGATCTTACTCAATGGAGTGTCGAGGGTTGCACCAAGGCGACCCTTTTTTTCCCTTCCTCTTCATCCTGGCAATTGACCCCTTGCAGCATATCCTACAAATCGCCACCGAGTGAGGGGTTCTAACCCCTAAAAGGCCAAAACACCACAATGAGAGTGTCTCTTTGTGTTGACAACGTGATCTTGTTTCTCAACCCAGATAGGACACAACTAAAAGCAACCATTGTCATTTTGAAGAAATTTAGAAATGCCTCTGGTCTGCAAGTAAATTTGGACAAGAGCTCGGCTACCATGATAAGATGCCAAGATATTGATCTCCAAGCCATCATGCAAACTTTTACGGGAGCTCGGGTCAGCTTCCCGATCAAGTACCTTTTGAAAGTGCATCTAGGCACTTATGTTATTTTGGTGATTAATGAATGTTATTTTGGTGATTAATGACAAACACTCATAATGACAATCTATGTAAATTAAGTAAATGCTTAACTTAGTGCTTAGCAAATGACAAACCTCTAATATGATTATATTGCTATGAGACTAACTTGTTATTGCCTAGTTGAGTATCAGTCTCATCTTTTAGAGGAAAATCAAATAGGAAGGTTAAGCAAAGATAAGGTATGCAATTTTGGTATCTATTCTATATTTGTTATTGCATTCCTTTCGTGCAAATGCATAGTGAACTCCAAGTAGCATGTTGATTATATATATGCACATTGGTTCATGTCATATTTATTTGTGCATATATATTCATTTGAGTTCATTATAGTATGCATGTATTAACTAGAGTTAAACTTCATATTGCTATAGATTGACTTGGTGCATGCATGTTTTATTTGTATATCTTCTCATGCAATTCTCTTAGTGAAGTTTATCTAGTGTTGGATCACATATTTACTCTTACTCCAAATATTATTTGCACATGTACAATTCGTGTATATTCTATCATGTGCTTCATTTAAGTAAAGTCTGTGATCCTTGCCATGATTTAATTGATTCATCATATTGGCAATTATCTCTCTAGTGCATATAGATCAATTACATATTCATCATGATGTACTTAGTAGAGAACATTTCTTATGTCAAGTGTTTCTATTTTGTGTTGTGCTTCTTTATATGAAACACTTGTTGTAATCAACTCGCTCACAAATATCAACTCTATTCATATCTATTGAGCTTTTGGGACTAATGTCTTTCATGAGTAGTTTGGAAAGAATTAGGTCCCGTATGTGTATGATGACCAAGGTATCTTGGAGGATGATCATTAAGCTGAGGTCAACAAGACGGCGGTGTCACCAAGAGCTGAGGACTAAGTCAAGAGCAACTTGGCGTGGAGATCGTCAGAGAGGATGATCAAGTCAAGGTTGATAGGACGAGAGTCTCATGAGGTGAATCGAGTCGAGTTGGACAAGGCGGAGATGTCATCAATTATATGGTGAAGGTCTTCATGCATCGACATCAAGAAAGAAGACGGCAAGTGACTAGTTCTAGACTTATATTATCTTTGATTTAATTTGAGTCTAAGGATTGCCGTACTATTAAGAGGGATGCGATGTCGAATGACTTTTAGATGTGTCAAGTGCTCAAGTGATCCATCCTTGTGAATCTTAGAAAGAGAGTGGTGTTGGTAGTGCCGGAAAGTGAGGGTTGTAGGTCTCTCTTGATTTCTTTGTGAAATCTGTGGTTATCCTCTGTGATTTGGGTAGTGAGACCTTGTTATTTGTGTAGCCCTCGTTCTTAGCTTTCGGGAGAGTCCAAAATCTCTGAAATCGGAGTCCGGAGTCAAAAGTTATGCTCGTTTTCGTCGAGCTGCTCAGTGCTGATTCGGACTATCCGGAGTTAGTCCGGACTATCCGGATCATCCGGAATATCCGGATATTCATCCGGACTCTCCGGGTTGAGTCTCTCTGTTAGCCCTTTCTCAGTCAATCCGGAGTATCCGGATTGAAATCCGGAGTCTCCGGATTGTGCGCAGCCTGCCCCCAACGGCTAGTTTTTGGGGAGTTCTATATATAGCCCTTCCTCCCTCTTTTTGAGAGAGCTTTTTGGTGAGGCTTTTGGTGTGGATTTTTGAGGGGCTGTGTGGGGGGCTTTGAGGAAGCTTTTACCCTTAGATCTAAGTGATCCCCTTGTGAGAAGGGTTGGGAAGAGTTTGGGGAGTGAGATTTGAGTTGGTTGAGCACTTGATTTCATCTCCAAGTTTGTTCTTCGTGAGCATTTGTTACTCTTGGAGGTTGAGGACTCCTAGACGGCTAGGAGGTCGCCTACGAGCCACCGGAGCTTTGTGTGGTTGGCCGTGGGAAGTTTGTGAAGGCCGGTTCCGCCTCCGTAAGGGAAGGAATCAAAGGAGTGAAGACCGCGAGTGCATTTGTGCAACACCGGAGGAAGAGGGTTGAAAGAGACCCGGCTCAAGTGTGACCGAGCCGCCTCAACGGAGACGTAGGATCCCTCAAGGATCCGAACCGGGTGAAAAATCATCGTCTCCAAGTTTGCTTCTTTCTCTTGCTTTAGCATTTGATTTTGAATCTTGAAATTGCCCGATCTACTCTTTTGTTGTGTTTGGCTCTAGATCTACAATATCCCCATGTACACGATGGTATTTAGATCTTTTGTATTCAAGTAGATTGTTGAAAAATTGCAAAGATTTAAAATCTCCATTCAAGTCCTCAATCCGAGTATCCGAATCATCGAACCGGACAGTCCGGATAATCCGAGTATCCGGATTGAATACCGGACACTCGGGTTAGGACCCTCGGGATTGGACTATCCGAGTATCCGGATTGAATACCCCGGACAGTCCGGACTATCCGGAGTATCCGGATTGAATAACCCGGACACTCCGGGTTAGGACCCTCGGGATCGGACTATCCGG
Source organism: Otatea glauca (assembly GCA_036346275.1). Classification (NCBI taxonomy): domain Eukaryota; kingdom Viridiplantae; phylum Streptophyta; class Magnoliopsida; order Poales; family Poaceae; genus Otatea; species Otatea glauca. The sequence goes on from CM070725.1 coordinate 40,650,996, forward strand.
AGTATCCGGATTGAATATCCGGACACTCCGGATTGTTCAGGAAACTCGGGAGATTTTATTTAGCTGCATATTTTTATTCCGCTGCATTTAGCTATAAAGTTTTTAATTCGCCTATTCACCCCCCCCCCTCTAGGCGACATCCCCTGTCCTTTCAATTGGTATCAGAGCAAGGTCTCTCCTTTATTAGACTTAACCGTCTAGAGAGTAAAGGATGTCGACTAGGGGATTAGTGCACTCACATAATCCACTTGTGCTAGATGGCACAAATTATGCTTCATGGAAATTAATTATGACTTCTCATTTTAAATCCATGAGCCTCCAAATATGGTGGATCGTAGATGTCGGCTTTTCCTCTCCGTTGAATGAAGTTGCTCCAACCGAAGGAGAGAGGAAATGCCTACATCTCGACGCTCAAGCTACTAATGTTTTATTTTGTGTTGTGAGCGATGAAATCTTTGATAGAATATGCAATCTCAAGAGCGCTCATGAAATGTGGATAAAGCTTCAAGAACTATTTGAATCATCCACTTCTATCGAGGATTGCACTAAGGAAGAGATGTCGGGAGATGAAACATCAAGCTCCACCTCAAGCTCAAGTGATGAAGAACCGACATCTCCATCAACCCCAACCTCCGCCTCAAGTGACGATGAAGATGCTCTTCCATCACAAATCCGTTGCTTCATGGCGAAAGGTAAGAATGAGGTAAGTGACGATGATGATGATGAGCTCACTTATGATGAACTTATGAATTTGCTAGAGGAGCTCAATAAATGTCTTGGAAAGGAGAAAAAGAAATATAAAATTTTGAAGCTTGAACATGAATCACTTCAAAATGATTATAACATGCTTCAAGAAAATCATGAATCCCTCCTTTCCAAAGAAATTCATAAGCCTAAGGTGGACATAGGAATTACATGTGATTTAATTGATGATATGCCATGCTTAATTTCTAATTCTAGCATTTCATCTAAAATTAATATGCCCACCTCTAGTGATGATATGCCTTGATGCTCAAATAAAAATATTGCTTCAACTTCCTCTATGCATATTGAGACTAATCTTGTAGAGGAAAACAATGAGCTCAAGGCCAAAGTCATTAGATTAGAAAATGACTTGAGGAAGTGCATCAAGGGAAAAGCCGTTCTCGACGAGATCTTGAGCAAGCCAAGGGCGCCTCAAGATAAGCGAGGACTCGGCTACATCTCCAAGAGGGAGACTAGCAAGGCAAGGCACAACGAAAGACATTCGAAGATCATCAAGTGCTTTGTTTGCAACAAAAAGGGACACTTCGCCTCCGTGTGCCCTAATAAAGTGGAGATCAAGCCACAACCATCAACAATGAGGCAAACCGACAAAGAGCAAGTCAAGAAGAAGAAGAGACGCTCAAAGCCTACTTGCTACAATTGTCGGAAAAAGGGACACATCGGTAAGGATTGTCCCAAAGGTATTACTCTAAGCCAATTATTGTCAATGATCATTATTTGCTTATGAAAGACAAAAATGGCAATGTGTTTGCCAAGTTTGTCGATTCTCCCAAGTATTTGCAAAATTATGATATTCAATTGCTTAGGAGAAATGAATCTAGAAATGTGTTTGCTCAAAATGCTAGACTTCCTAAGACCAAGAAAATCATGTTGATCATGTGCTTAGGAAAATAACAATAGCAAACCATTTGCTAGATTTGCTAGATCTTCTAAGCCCTTGCATTGTAATGATTATTATGTGCTTAGAAAGGATCAAACTAGAAATGGATTTGCTAAAAATGCTAAAACTCCTAAGCCTCCTCAATTCAATTCCAATAATTCGCTTAGGAGTAATAACAATCGCAAATCCATTGCTAGTCATGTTAGTTCACCTAAGACTATTAATGTTAGGGCCATTTGGGTTCCTAAATCTATTGTGACTAACATTTTTGGACCCAACAAAAATTGGGTACCAACAAGTGCCTAAAAGAATTGTAGGTGCTTGGAGATGCATTGGAAGCTTTGGCTCAATCAAGAGGATGATTTCATCATATGAAAAAGGAAGCCAAGCTTGAAGACATTCACTTCAATCATAAACCAATGACATCTCGGGTAACAAGTATTTAAATTGATTCTTATAGCTTATAGCCTTGTGTAGGTTATATTGCATTATTCATGAAAATCAATTTAGATTGCTTGTTTATATGCTTGCTCATGCTTATTAGTTGTTCTGATTGCAATCTTGAGTAAGTTTGGGATGGTGGCACATTAAGGGGGAGTGTTAATTCATATCCATGTATATTGCATCCCTACATGTGCCCATATTTATATAAGTGCAAATATATATATATTTTCAAAATCAAGCCATTTAGCCAAAAGTCAAAATTTTGTATACCATTAGTATTCTTGTGAAAAACTAGTTGCAAAATGTATACAAATATATTTGAAATGTTTTTCAAAGGTTTTGGCTTCACAAAATCTATTTTACAAAGAAAATGAGTTTCATGATCAAAATCTAGATAGTAGTATCTTGTTTTGGATTTAAACTTATAATTTTCATAGTATTAAATGTAAAATGAATTTGAAAGTAATTCCAAAACGAAAATCCTAGAGTTGGTCATTCTTAACAATTCTTGTGTTCAAAAGACTTTCAAAAGACCAACCTAGTGAAAGTTATTTGATTTTGAAACTCGCCGAAAAACTATATTTGACCCATAATTGTCATACTATTGCACTTTGTGAGTTTCTTCATTTGGACTAGATCTTGTGTAGTATCTTGGTTCAAAATGATATTTATGACTTATACATAAAATTCAAATCTCTATATCTCATCTTATTCTTCATTTGAATCTTGTGTTGAAATATTTGACTTTGTTTTACAAATAGCTATTTCAAAAGGACCATTTTGGTCAAAAGTCAAATCTTATGTTTAAAAGGCCCAAAATTGTGAAAAGCTTTGTAAAAGTATTCTAATATGTATTTCAAATGTTTTACAAGCTTTCAAAATGAAAATTCTATATTGAAATCAATTTTAGCCCGAAAAGTTTTTGGTTTGAACTAAAATAGCTTATTCAAGCATTTTGCTCAAATCTTAGCATTCAAGTTGGATTTCATTATAAATGTTGGCTAGAAACCATCTTGATAATCAATTCTAAGCCATGGAAATTGAAATTGCATGAAATCCAAATTGATTTGTATTTTGAGGCTTTTTATGAAAAACTATTTCCTATTTAACTTGCATCAAAAAGGGATAAAAGCAAAATATTTGTTTGAAATGCAAAATCTTATGAAAATAGTCTTCTAAAATGTTTTCAAATGCATTTCAAATGTTTTCAAGTATCTAACCCTTGGCTAGAAGCTAAAAGTCAAACTTTGGCTTAAAAAGATCTTTGTGATCTTGCTTTTGCATTTAACTTCAAATTTTTCTAAAGCAAAATCTATTTGGAGTTTGAAAAAGTGGTCAATACAAAACTCATAGGGTTGGTCATTTTAAGCATTTCTTTAGTTCAAAGTTTTCCCAAACGACCAACCGTTCAAAAGTTATAGCCATTTGAATTTTTCCAAAATCATCCATTTAACCCAAAATGACCCGTTATTGCATTTTGTGGATTTCGCTATTTGAATTGGATTTATTTGCATATCTTGGATTGAAATAGTATTTCTAACTCATACAAAGCTATGAAAGTTCAAATCTCCATAAATTTCAATCCGGAATGCATTTTGAGCATTTGGTGAAAATTCAATTTCTTTTCAAACCTACAAAGCGCATTTTGTCATATCTTTTGAACGAAAATTTCTTTTAATGAAATTCTTATTGGTAAACCTTCTAAATAGTCCAATGTTTATTTCTGGAAAGTTTCAAACCATTTGAACTCAATTTGAAAAAGTTTTGACTTTTCTTCTCTTTGAGTAAAAATCATGCCTACAAAGCAAAATTTGGCATATCTTTTGATTGGAGACTCCTTTTTGGAAAATTCTTTTTGGAAAAGTTTCTTGGGAGTCTAAATAATGTTTATGCCTAATTTCAAATAATTTCAACTTAATTTGAAATAGTTATGCCTTTTTCTCTCTTTCGATCTTATTTGGCATACTCTTGCATTAAGTTGGATTTTACGATTTGAATGGATTTAATTATGCAAATAGGCTTATAAACATCTCTCTAAATCATATGAAGCCATATAAGTGCATATTACCATTGAAAACTCATTTGGTTCCATTTTGAGGATTTGGTGAAAATCTTAATGTTTTATGTGTTTCATATGCATATTTCATCATATTTCTCAAAATGAAATTTATTTATTGAAAATCTTTGTTATAAAACCTTCTCTCACATATGGAGTTCATATCTGAAAATTCTCAAATTTATTTGAACTCATTTGCAAGATTGTTAACTTTATTTGACTTAGTGTCAAAACTAAACCTCCAATGCCCATCTTGATCTAATTTTTGATTGGAGGGTGATATTTGAGAAAATCCTTTTGGAAAAAGTCTCTTGGATGTTCATGGATCATTTCTGCAAAATCTTATGGCTATTGGACTTCATTTGATCAAGATTTGATCCAAATTCAAAATATTGATTTTAGGGATGAAGTGAACAACCCGAAGTATCCGGTAATATATCCGAGTATCCGGATTATCCGGACACTCGGATCAAAAACACCGAGTATCCGGTTGTACCGCTTCGCCCAAATTCGAAATTGCTATCTACACTTTCTTGCAATATCTTGTTCATCCTATTTTTGGGTTTCTCCTTTGCTCAAATCAATATTCGGTCTTCATAGCCCTCGAAGAGATTTAGTCGGATCTGTTCGCGTTGATGATTTTTGTATTTGAGCAATGGTTTAAAAGTTATAATCGACTTTGTGCTGCTATTTGCATCTTTTGAGATTTTAAGAGTTTTAAATTGGAATCTTGGCAAGCCTTTCAAGATGAAAACTAAGTGAACTTATTCATTGCTCCAAGCTTCTAAGTGGAGCATATCTATTTAAGTTTTCATTCCAATGAAAGTGCATCTTTTGGCTAAGTTATTCGGAAATTGGATTTGATTGTAACTTAGCCTCAAAATGTTTTCTCTCTTGCATAACTTGAGTTTATTATGGAAAGAGAAAATTTCCTTGTAAGCTCAAGAGTGAGTTTGAATGTGTTTTACTCATTGTCTCTCTTACAAGTGGATGTCAAGATTAAATTTGAATGAGTTTCAAATATTTTCATTATAAAGTGGTGTAATAAAATCTTCAATTGATATCTTCAAATTGTTTTAAATTGCATGCAAAGAGTATTGTCTTGTATATCATATATATCATGCATGTTGTACTTAGACATTATCAAACTAACTTGGGTCAAATTAAAAGATATTTGTTCCCGGAAATCGTGTGCTTGTCTATTGATGTTCAAGGTATTGGAAAAGGGGTCACCTTCGACGGTGGGATGAAGGAAATGGAGAGGAGCTCCATAGTACGAGGGATCTAAGACCGGGCGCGGTGATCATGACCAATTCGAACATGCGGTGGACAAGAATCGACAAAGGGACGTATTTCTTTTCTGACCATATTCAATAATGTCTTTGCACACCATTATGCTAAATTGTGTTATTCTAAATGGTGTTGTATTTTTCAATTGATATGATTAATTGGTATCTTTCAAGAGGTATCCTCTAATCCTAAATTGTTTTGAAGTGTCATCTAACTTGCATTCGGCATTATCAAGAACTAAAAGGTACATATGGGTGACACATTGCAAAGAGGTATGCCCTTGATAAGTTTATGAAATTCTTGATCATGAAAGTGCATCTTACTTATACAACCTTGATTCATGATCTTGTATACATCTTGTGATCATATAAGCAATTCCTACTTGTGTAATCTTCTTTATATGATCTTGATTGTTAGAATTTGATTTGATCATGAGCATGTGCTTAAATTATATAAATTTGCTATATGATCTTGATGTTTAAAGAATATGTGAAATCATATTCGTGTGTCATGTTTAAGCATCACTTATATCCTAAGAATCATGACTTCTTTAATTTGGTATAACTAGAAAAATCTATTACCTAAATCTTGGAAATAATTGGTATCATATCTTACCTAGATTTAGGGGGAGCTTAATATTATTGTCCTATTACTAGCTCCTTATTTTTATTTTATTTCTCCTAATCTTTTTATTGAGTGTGCAATCAAGGGGAGAACAGATTTTATTGAATAAACAATAAGAATGTTTTAAGCACCTTTTGGGATTAATGACAAAGGGGAGAATTTATGGAATTATCAATTGTCCCTAATCGATTGACAAAAGGGATGATTTGTAAGTATGATCTCTTATTGTATCTTTATGCTTGTTTTAATGTTAAAATATCTTAATATTGTCATTTGGTGCAATTGATAATAGGTTTGTCATAAATCACCAAAAAGGGGGAGATTGAAAGTGCATCTAGGCACTTATGTTATTTTGGTGATTAATGAATGTTATTTTGGTGATTAATGACAAACACTCATAATGACAATCTATGTAAATTAAGTAAATGCTTAACTTAGTGCTTAGCAAATGACAAACCTCTAATATGATTATATTGCTATGAGACTAACTTGTTATTGCCTAGTTGAGTATCAGTCTCATCTTTTAGAGGAAAATCAAATAGGAAGGTTAAGCAAAGATAAGGTATGCAATTTTGGTATCTATTCTATATTTGTTATTGCATTCCTTTCGTGCAAATGCATAGTGAACTCCAAGTAGCATGTTGATTATATATATGCACATTGGTTCATGTCATATTTATTTGTGCATATATATTCATTTGAGTTCATTATAGTATGCATGTATTAACTAGAGTTAAACTTCATATTGCTATAGATTGACTTGGTGCATGCATGTTTTATTTGTATATCTTCTCATGCAATTCTCTTAGTGAAGTTTATCTAGTGTTGGATCACATATTTACTCTTACTCCAAATATTATTTGCACATGTACAATTCGTGTATATTCTATCATGTGCTTCATTTAAGTAAAGTCTGTGATCCTTGCCATGATTTAATTGATTCATCATATTGGCAATTATCTCTCTAGTGCATATAGATCAATTACATATTCATCATGATGTACTTAGTAGAGAACATTTCTTATGTCAAGTGTTTCTATTTTGTGTTGTGCTTCTTTATATGAAACACTTGTTGTAATCAACTGCTCACAAATATCAACTCTATTCATATCTATTGAGCTTTTGGGACTAATGTCTTTCATGAGTAGTTTGGAAAGAATTAGGTCCCGTATGTGTATGATGACCAAGGTATCTTGGAGGATGATCATTAAGTCGAGGTCAACAAGACGGCGGTGTCACCAAGAGCCGAGGACTAAGTCAAGAGCAACTTGGCGTGGAGATCGTCGAGAGAGGATGATCAAGTCAAGGTTGATAGGACGAGAGTCTCATGAGGTGAATCGAGTCGAGTTGGACAAGGCGGAGATGTCATCAATTATATGGTGAAGGTCTTCATGCATCGACATCAAGAAAGAAGACGGCAAGTGACTAGTTCTAGACTTATATTATCTTTGATTTAATTTGAGTCTAAGGATTGCCGTACTATTAAGAGGGATGCGATGTCGAATGACTTTTAGATGTGTCAAGTGCTCAAGTGATCCATCCTTGTGAATCTTAGAAAGAGAGTGGTGTTGGTAGTGCGGAAAGTGAGGGTTGTAGGTCTCTCTTGATTTCTTTGTGAAATCTGTGGTTATCCTCTGTGATTTGGGTAGTGAGACCTTGTTATTTGTGTAGCCCTCGTTCTTAGCTTTGGGAGAGTCCAAAATCTCTGAAATCGAGTCCGAGTCAAAAGTTATGCTCGTTTTAGTCGAGCTGCTCAGTCTTGATTCGGACTATCCGGAGTTAGTCCGGACTATCCGGATCATCCGGAGTATCCGGATATTCATCCGGACTCTCCGGGTTGAGTCTCTCTGTTAGCCCTTTCTCAGTCAATCCGGAGTATCCGGATTGAAATCCGGAGTCTCCGGTTGTGCGTGACTGCCCCAACGGCTAGTTTTGGGAGTTCTATATATAGCCCTTCCTCCTCTTTTGAGAGAGCTTTTGGTGAGGCTTTTGGTGTGGATTTTTGAGGGGCTGTGTGGGGGGCTTTGAGGGAGCTTTTACCCTTAGATCTAAGTGATCCCCTTGTGAGAAGGGTTGGGAAGAGTTTGGGGAGTGAGATTTGAGTTGGTTGAGCACTTGATTTCATCTCCAAGTTTGTTCTTCGTGAGCATTTGTTACTCTTGGAGGTTGAGGACTCCTAGGCGGCTAGGAGGTCGCCTCGAGCCACCGGAGCTTTGTGTGGTTGGCCGTGGGAAGTTTGTGAAGGCGGTTCCGCCTCCGTAAGGAAGGAATCAAAGGAGTGAAGACCGCGAGTGCATTTGTGCAACACCGGGAGGAAGAGGGTTGAAAGAGACCCGGCTCAAGTGTGACCGAGCCGCCTCAGCGGAGACGTAGGATCCTCAAGGATCCGAACCGGGTGAAAAATCATCGTCTCCAAGTTTGCTTCTTTCTCTTGCTTTAGCATTTGATTTTGAATCTTGAAATTGCCCGATCTACTCTTTTGTTGTGTTTGGCTCTAGATCTACAGTATCCCCATGTACCTGATGGTATTTAGATCTTTTGTATTCAAGTAGATTGTTGAAAAATTGCAAAGATTTAAAATCTCCATTCGAAGTCCTCAATCCGGAGTATCCGAATCCCTGAACCCGGACAGTCCGGATAATCCGGAGTATCCGGATTGAATACCCCGGACACTCCGGGTTAGGACCCTCGGGATTGGACTATCCGGAGTATCCGGATTGAATACCCCGGACACTCCGGGTTAGGACCCTCGGGATCGGACTATCCGGAGTATCCGGATTGAATATCCGGACACTCCGGATTGTTCAGGAAACTCGGGAGATTTTATTTAGCTGCATATTTTTATTCCGCTGCATTTAGCTATAAAGTTTTTAATTCGCCTATTCACCCCCCCCCTCTAGGCGACATCCCCTGTCCTTTCACCTTTACTTACCACTAACCTTGGGGAAACTACGCCGGAATGATCTACAACCAATAGGCCTAACACATGACAAAGCAACAAGAAGATTAGTGGGCTAGAAATTGCGACATCTATCACCAGGAGGGCAACTCACACTTCTAAAATCAATACTTAGCTCACTAGCGATATACTTACTCACAGCATTGAATTCACCAAAAAAATTCATGAAGGATTTTGATAAGGTTAGGAAAAGTTTCCTATGGGCAGCACTGAAGACATACAAGAAGGAAAAATGCAAAGTCAATTAGAACAAAGATTGTCGCCTGATACAGTTAGAGGGATTGAGAGTTTTGGACCTAGAGAAATTTACAACACCACTAAGGCTTAGGTGGCTTTGGTATGACTGGAAAGTTCCCCAAAAGCCCTGGATAGGATTACCAATGCCATGTGATAATAGGGACAAAACACTCTTTGCAGCGGTCACCAACATAACAATAGGCAATGAGCACATAGCAAAATTCTGAACCTCTCCTTAGATGAATGGTGTGGTACCATGCTTCTTGGCCTCAAAACTATATGCACATTCAAGAATAAAGAATAGAATAGTCGCAACTGCTATCCAAGACATGAATTGGATACGTAACATCCAACATTATCTTACCTTCGACCTATTAGTTGATTATATTGGCCTATAAGGCAAGGTGTAGTAGATTGACATAAACCCATACATTAAGGACGAGATCCAATAGAAACTAGTAACAGATGGAGCATATTCAACGTCCTCAGCCTATCGTGCACAGTTTCTAGGTTTAGTTGGAAATTCTTATCGAACTATCATTTGGAAGGCATGGGTACCTGAAAGGACAGGGGATGTCGCCTAGAGGGGGGTGAATAGGCGAATTAAAAACTTTATAGCTAAATGCAGCGGAATAAAAATTTGCAGCTAAATAAAATCTCCCGAGTTTCCCGAACAATCCGGAGTGTCCGGATATTCAATCCGGATACTCCGGATAGTCCGATCCCGAGGGTCCTAACCCGGAGTGTCCGGGGTATTCAATCCGGATACTCCGGATTATCCGGACTGTCGGGTTCGTGGATTCGGATACTCGGATTGAGGATCTCAAGAGAGATTTTAAATCCTGCAATTTTTCAACAATCTACTTGAACACAAAAGATCTTAGTGATGTCAGGTACCTGAGGGTATAGAAGATCTGGAGCCAAACACAACAAAAGAGTAGATCGGGGCTCCCAAAGATTCAAAACCAAATACTAAAGCAAGAGTAAGAAGCAAACTTGGAGACAAAGATTTTTCACCGAGTTCGGATCCTTGAGGGATCCTACGTCTCCGCTGAGGCGGCTCGGTCACACTTGAGCCGGGGTCTCTTTCAACCCTCTTCCTCCCGGTGTTGCACAAATGCACTCGCCGGTCTTCACTCCTTTGATTCCTTCCCTTACAGAGGCGGAACCGGCCTTCACAAACTTCCCACGGCCAACCACACAAAGCTCCGGTGGCTCGTAGGCGACCTCCTAGCCGTCTAGGAGTCCTCAACCTCCAAGAGTAACAAATGCTCACGAAGAACAAGCTTGGAGATGAAATCAAGTGCTCAATCAACTCAAGACTCACTCCCCAAACTCTTCCCAACCCTTCTCACAAGGGGATCACTTAGATCTAAGGGTAAAAGCTCCCTCAAAGCCCCCCACACAGCTCCTCAAAAATCCATTCCAAAAGCCTCTTCAAAAAGAGGGAGGAAGGGCTATAAATAGAACTCCCCAAAACTAGCCGTTGGGGCAGGTGCGCACAATCCGAGACTCGGATTTCAATCCGGATACTCGGATTGACCGAAAAAGGCTAACAGAGACTCAACCCGAGAGTCCGGATAAATGTCCGGATACTCCGGATTATCCGGATAGTCCGGACTAACTCCGGATAGTCCGAATCAGACCGAGCAGCTCGACGAAAACGAGCATAACTTTTGACTCGGACTCGATTTCAGTGATTTTGGACTCTTCCAAAGCTAAGAACGAGGGCTACACAAATAACAAGGTCTCACTACCCAAAACTAAAAGGATAACCACAGATTTCACAAAGAAATCAAGAGAGACCTACAACCCTCACTTTTAAGCACTACCAACACCACTCTCTTTCTAAGATTCACAAGGATGGATCACTTGAGCACTTGACACATCTAAAAGTCATTCGACATCGCATCCCTCTTAATAGTATGGCAATCCTTAGACTCAAATTAAATCAAAGATAATATAAGTCTAGACATAGTCACTTGTCGTCTTCTTTCTTGATGTCGATGCATGAAGACCTTCACCATATAATTGATGACATCTTCGCCTTGTCCAACTCGACTCGATTCACCTCATGAGACTCTCGTCCTATCAACCTTGACTTGATCATCCTCTCTCGACGATCTCCACGCCAAGTTGCTCTTGACTTAGTCCTCGGCTCTTGGTGACACCGCTGCCTTGTTGACCTCGGCTTAATGATCATCCTCCAAGATACCTTGGTCATCATACACAGACGGGACCTAATTCTTTCCAAACTACTCATGAAAGACATTAGTCCCAAAAGCTCAATAGATATGAATAAAGTTGATATTTGTGAGCAGTTGATTACAACAACTGTTTCATATAAAGAAGCACAATATAAATGGAAACACTTGACATAAGAAATGTTCTCTACTAAGTACATCATGATGAATATGTAATTGATCTATATGCACTAGTGAGATAATTGCCAATATGATGAATCAATTAAATCATGGCAAGGATCACACACTTTACTTAAATGAAGCACATGATAGAATATACACGAATTGTACATGTGCAAATAATATTTGGAGTAGGAGTAAATATGTGATCCAACACTAGATAAACTTCACTAAGAGAATTGCATGAGAAGATATACAAATAAAACATGCATGCACCAAGTCAATCTATAGCAAAATGAAGTTTAACTCTAGTTAATACATGCATACTATAATGAACTCAAATGAATATATATGCACAAATAAATATGACATGAACCAATGTGCATATATAAAATCAACATGCTACTTGGAGTTCACTATGCATTTGCACGAAAGGAATGCAATAACAAATATAGAAGAGATACCAAAATTGCATACCTTATCTTTGCTTAACCTTCCTATTTGATTTTCCTCTAAATAGATGAGACTGATACTCAACTAGGCAATAACAAGTTAGTCTCATAGCAATATAATCATATTAGAGGTTTGTCATTTGCTAAGCACTAAGTTAAGCATTTACTTAATTTACATAGATTGTCATTATGAGTGTTTGTCATTAATCACCAAAATAACATAAGTGCCTAGATGCACTTTCAATCTCCCCCTTTTTGGTGATTTATGACAAACCTATTATCAATTGCACCAAATGACAATATTAAGATATTTTAGCATTAAAACAAGCATAAAGATACAATAAGAGATCATACTTACAAATCATCCCTTTTGTCAATCGATTAGGGACAATTGATAAATCCATAAATTCTCCCCCTTTTGTCATTAATCCCAAAAAGGTGCTTAAAAGATTCTTATTGTTTATTCAATAAAATCTGATCTCCCCCTTGATTGCACACTCAATAAAAGGATTAGGGAGAAAATAAAATAAAGATAAGGAGCTAGTAATAGGACAATAATATTAAGCTCCCCCTAAATCTAGGCAAGATATGATACCAATTATTTCCAAGATTTAGGTAATAGATTTTTCTAGTTATACCAAATTAAAGAAGTCATGATTCTTAGGATATAAGTGATGCTTAAACATGACACACGAATATGATTTCACATATTCTTTAAACATCAAGATCATATAGCAAATTTATATAATTTAAGCACATGCTCATGATCAAATTAAATTCTAACAATCAAGATCATATAAAGAAGATTACACAAGAAGGAATTGCTTATATGATCACAAGATGTATACAAGATCATGAATCAAGGTTGTATAAGTAAGATGCACTTTCATGATCAAGAATTTCATAAACTTATCAAGGGCATACCTCTTTGCAATGTGTCACCCATATGTACCTTTTAATTCTTGATAATACCGAATGCAAGTTAGATGACACTTCAAAACAATTTAGGATTAGAGGATACCTCTTGAAAGATACCAATTAATCATATCAATTGAAAAATACAACACCATTTAGAATAACACAATTTAGCATAATGGTGTGCACAGACATTATTGAATATGGTCAGAAAAGAAACACGTCCCTTTGTCGATTCTTGTCCACGCATGTTCGAATTGGTCATGATCACCGCGCCCGGTCTTAGATCCTCGTACTATGGAGCTCCTCTCCATTTCCTTCATCCCACCGTCGAAGATGACCCTTTTCCAATACCTTGAACATCAATAGACAAGCACACGATTTCGGGAACAAATATCTTTTAATTTGACCCAAGTTAGTTTGATAATATCTAAGTACAACATGCATGATATATATGATATACAAGACAATACTCTTTGCATGCAATTTAAAACAATTTGAAGATATCAATTGAAGATTTTATTACACCACTTTATAATGAAAATATTTGAAACTCATTCAAATTTAATCTTGACACCCACTTGTAAGAGAGACAATGAGTAAAACACATTCAAACTCACTCTTGAGCTTACAAGGAAATTTTCTCCTTTCCATAATAAACTCGAAGTTATGCAAGAGAGAAAACATTTTGAGGCTAAGTTACAATTAAATCCAATTTCCAAAAGAACTTAGCCAAAAGATGCACTTTCATTGGAATGAAAACTTAAATAGATATGCTCCACTTAGAAGCTTGGAGCAATGAATAAGTTCACTTAGTTTTCATCTTGAAAGGCTTGCCAAGATGCCAATTTAAAACTCTTAAAATCTCAAAAAGATGCAAATAGCAGCACAAAGTCGATTATAACTTTTAAACCATTGCTCAAATACAAAAATCATCAACGCGGAACAGATCCGACTCGAAATCCTCTTCGAGGGCTATGAAGACTGAATATTGATTTGAGCAAGGGAGAAACCCCAAAAATAGGATGAACAAGATATTGCAAGAAAGTATAGATAGCAATTTCAGAATTTGGGCCGAGCTGTACAACCCGGATACTCCGGTGTTTTTGATCCGGAGTGTCCGGATAATCCGGATACTCCGGATATATTACCCGGATACTCCGGGTTGTTCAGCTTCATCCCTAAAACTGAACATTTTGAATTTGGATCAAATCTTGATCAAATGAAGTCCAATAGCCATAAGATTTTGCAGAAATGATCCATGAACATCCAAGAGACTTTCTCCAAAAGGATTTTCTCAAATATCACTCTCCAATCAAAAATAGGTCATTAGAAGCATTGGAGGTTTAGTTTTGACACTAAGTCAAATAAAGTCAACAATCTCGCAAATGAGTTCAAATAAATTTGAGAATTTTTCAGATATGAACTCCATATGTGAGATAAGGTTTTCCAACAAGGGTTTTCAATAAATAAATTTCATTTCGAGAAATATGATGAAATATGCATATGAAACACATAAAACATTAAGATTTTCACCAAATCCTCAAAATGGAACCAAATGAGTTTTGAATGGTAATATGCACTTATATGGCTTCATATGATTTAGAGAGATGTTTATAAGCCTATTTGCATAATCAAATCCATTCAAATCGTAAAATCCAACTTAATGCAAGAGTATGCCAAATAAGATCGAAAGAGAGAAAAAGGCATAACTATTTCAAATTAAGTTGAAATTATTTGAAATTAGGCATAAACATTATTTAGACTCCCAAGAAACTTTTCCAAAAAGAATTTTCCAAAAAGGAGTCTCCAATCAAAAGATATGCCAAATTTTGCTTTGTAGGCATGATTTTTACTCAAAGAGAAGACAAGTCAAAACTTTTTCAAATTGAGTCCAAATGGTTTGAAACTTTCCAGAAATAAACATTGGACTATTTAGAAGGTTTCCCAATAAGAATTTCATTAAAAGAAATTTTCGTTCAAAAGATATGACAAAATGCGCTTTGTAGGTTTGAAAAGAAATTGAATTTTCACCAAATGCTCAAAATGCATTCGGATTGAAATTTATGGAGATTTGAACTTTCATAGCTTTGTATGAGTAAGAAATACTATTTCAATCCAAGATATGCAAATAAATCCAATTCAAATAGCGAAATCCACAAAATGCAACAACGGGTCATTTTGGGTCAATTGGATGATTTTGGCCAAATTCAAATGGCTATAACTTTTGAACGGTTGGTCGTTTGGAAAAACTTTGAACTAAAGAAATGCTTAAAATGACCAACCCTATGAGTTTTGTATTGACCACTTTTTCAAACTCCAAATAGATTTTGCTTTAGAAAAATTTGAAGTTAAATGCAAAAGCAAGATCACAAAGATCTTTTTAGGCTAAAGTTTGACTTTTAGCTTCTAGCCAAGGGTTAGATACTTGAAAACATTTGAAATGCATTTGAAAACATTTTAGAAGACTATTTTCATAAGATTTTGCATTTCAAACAAATATTTTGCTTTTAACCCTTTTTGAAGCAAGTTAAATAGGAAATAGTTTTTCATAAAAAGCCTTAAAATACAACTCAATTTGGATTTCATGCAATTTCAATTTCCAAGGCTTAGAATTGATTATCAAGATGGTTTCTAGCCAACATTTATAATGAAATCCAACTTGAATGCTAAGATTTGAGCAATATGCTTAAATAAGCTCTTTTAGTTCAAACCAAGAATTTTGGCCAATTTTGATTTCAATATAGAATTTTCATTTTGAAAGCTTGTAAAATATTTGAAATACATATTAGAATACTTTTACAAAGCTTTTCACAATTTTGGGCCTTTTAAACATAAGATTTGACTTTTGACCAAAATGGTCCTTTTGAAATAGCTATTTGTAAAACAAAGTCAAATATTTCAACACAAGATTCAAATGAAGAATAAGATGAGATATAGAGATTTGAATTTTGTGTATGAGTCATAAATATTATTTTGAACCAAGATACTACACAAGATCTAGTCCAAATGAAGAAACTAACAAAGTGCAATAGTATGACCATTTTGGGTCAAGTATAGTTTTTGGGCGAGTTTCAAAATCAAATAACTTTCACTAGGTTGGTCTTTTAAAGATATTTTGAACACAAGAATTGTTAAGAATGACCAACTCTAGGATTTTCATTTTGGAATTACTTTCAAATTCATTTTACATTTAATTCTATGAAAATTATAAGTTTAAATCCAAAACAAGATACTACTATCTAGATTTTGATCATGAAAATCATTTTCTTTTCAAAATAGATTTTGTGAAGCCAAAACCTTTGAAAAACGTTTCAAATATATTTGTATACATTTTGCAACTAGTTTTTCACAAGAATACTAATGGTATACAAAATTTTGACTTTTGGCTAAATGGCTTGATTTTGAAAATATATATTTGCACTTATATAAATATGGGCACATGTAGGGATGTAATATACATGGATATGAATTAACACTCCCCCTTAATGTGCCACTATCCCAAACTTACTCAAGATTGCAATCAGAACAACTAATAAGCATGAGCAAGCATATAACAAGCAATCTAAATTGATTTTCATGAATAATGCAATATAACCTACACAAGGCTATAAGCTATAAGAATCAATTTAAATACTTGTTACCCGAGATGGCATTGGTTTATGATTGAAGTGAATGTCTTCAAGCTTGGCTTCTTTTTGCACATGATGGAATCATTCTCTTGATAAGCCAAAACTTCCAATGCATCTCCAAGCACCTACAATTCTTTTAGGCGCTTTTGGTACCCAATTTTGTTGGGTCCAAGAATGTTAGTCACAATAGATTTAGGAACCCAAATGGCCCTAACATTAATAGTCTTAGGTGAACTAACATGACTAGCAATGGATTTACGATTGTTATTACTCCTAAGCGAATTATTGGAATTGAATTGAGGAGGCTTAGGAGTTTTAGCATTTTTAGCAAATCCATTTCTAGTTTGATCCTTTCTAAGCACATAATAATCATTACAATGCAAGGGCTTAGAAGATCTAGCAAATCTAGCAATTGGTTTGCTATTGTTATTTTTCCTAAGCACATGATCAACATGATTTTTCTTGGTCTTAGGAAGTCTAGCATTTTGAGCAAACACATTTCTAGATTCATTTCTCCTAAGCAATTGAATATCATAATTTTGCAAATACTTGGGAGAATTGACAATCTTGGCAAACATATTGCCATTTTTGTCCTTCCTAAGCAAATAATGATCATTGACAATAATAGGCTTAGGGATAATACCTTTGGGACAATCCTTACCGATGTGTCCCTTTTTCCGACAATTGTAGCAAGTAGGCTTTGAGCGTCTCTTGTTCTTCTTGACTTGCTCTTTGTCGGTTTGCCTCATTGTTGATGGTTGTGGCTTGATCTCCACTTTATTAGGGCACACGGAGGCGAAGTGTCCCTTTCTGTTGCAAGCAAAGCACTTGATGATCTTCGAATGTCTTTCGTTGTGCCTTGTCTTGTTAGTTTCCCTCTTGGAGATGTAGCCGAGTCCTCGCTTATCTTGAGGTGCCCTTGGCTTGCTCAAGATCTCATCGAGAACGGCTTTTCCCTTTACGCACTTCTTTAAGTCATTTTCTAATCTAATGACTTGGGCCTTGAGCTCCTTGTTTTCCTCTACAAGATTAGTCTCAATATGCATAGAGGAAGTTGAAGCAATATTTTTATTTGAGCAACAAGGCATATCATCACTAGAGGTGGGCATATTAATTTTAGATGAAATGCTAGAATTAGAAATTAAGCATGGCATATCATCAATTAAATCACATGTAATTCCTATGTCCACCTTAGGCTTATGAATTTCTTTGGAAAGGAGGGATTCATGATTTTCTTGAAGCATGTTATAATCATTTTGAAGTGATTCATGTTCAAGCTTCAAAATTTTATATTTCTTTTTCTCCTTTCCAAGACATTTATTGAGCTCCTCTAGCAAATTCATAAGTTCATCATAAGTGAGCTCATCATCATCATCGCCACTTACCTCATTCTTACCTTTCGCCATGAAGCAACGGATTTGTGATGGAAGAGCATCTTCATCGTCACTTGAGGCGGAGGTTGAGGTTGATGGAGATGTCGGTTCTTCATCACTTGAGCTTGAGGTGGAGCTTGATGTTTCATCTCCCGACATCTCTTCCTTAATGCAATCCTCAATAGAAGTGGATGATTCAAATAGTTCTTGAAGCTTTATCCACATTTCATAAGCGCTCTTGAGATTGCATATTCTATCAAAGATTTCATCGCTCACAACACAAAATAAAACATTAGTAGCTTGAGCGTCGAGATGTAGGCATTTCCTCTCTCCTTCGGTTGGAGCAACTTCATTCAACGGAGAGGAAAAGCCGACATCTACGATCCACCATATTTGGGGCTCATGGATTTAAAATGAGAAGTCATAATTAATTTCCATGAAGCATAATTTGTGCCATCTAGCACAAGTGGATCATGTGAATGCACTAAACCTCTAGTCGACATCCTTTACTCTCTAGACGGTTAAATCTAATAAAGGAGAGACCTTGCTCTGATACCAATTGAAAGGACAGGGGATGTCGCCAAGAGGGGGGGTGAATAGGCGAATTAAAAACTTTATAGCTAAATGCAGCGGAATAAAAATTTGCAGCTAAATAAAATCTCCCGAGTTTCCCGAACAATCCGGAGTGTCCGGATATTCAATCCGGATACTCCGGATAGTCCGATCCCGAGGGTCCTAACCCGGAGTGTCCGGGGTATTCAATCCGGATACTCGGATTATCCGGACTGTCCGGGTTCGTGGATTCGGATACTCGGATTGAGGATCTCAAGAGAGATTTTAAATCCTGCAATTTTTCAACAATCTACTTGAACACAAAAGATCTTAGTGATGTCGTACGAGGGTATAGAAGATCCGAGCCAAACACAACAAAAGAGTAGATCGGGCTCCCAAAGATTCAAAACCAAATACTAAAGCAAGAGTAAGAAGCAAACTTGGAGACAAAGATTTTTCACCCAAGTTCGGATCCTTGAGGATCCTACGTCTCGTTGAGGCGGCTCGGTCACACTTGAGCCGGGTCTCTTTCAACCCTCTTCCTCCCTGTTGCACAAATGCACTCGCGGTCTTCACTCCTTTGATTCCTTCCCTTACAGAGGCGGAACTGCCTTCACAAACTTCCCACGGCCAACCACACAAAGCTCCGGTGGCTCGTAGGCGACCTCCTAGCCGTCTAGGAGTCCTCAACCTCCAAGAGTAACAAATGCTCACGAAGAACAAGCTTGGAGATGAAATCAAGTGCTCAATCAACTCAAGACTCACTCCCCAAACTCTTCCCAACCCTTCTCACAAGGGGATCACTTAGATCTAAGGGTAAAAGCTCCCTCAAAGCCCCCCACACAGCTCCTCAAAAATCCATTCCAAAAGCCTCTTCAAAAAGAGGGAGGAAGGGCTATAAATAGAACTCCCCAAAAACTAGCCGTTGGGGGCAGGCTGCGCACAATCCGGAGACTCCGGATTTCAATCCGGATACTCCGGATTGACTGAGAAAGGCTAACAGAGAGACTCAACCCGGAGAGTCCGGATAAATGTCCGGATACTCCGGATTATCCGGATAGTCCGGACTAACTCCGGATAGTCCGAATCAGCACTGAGCAGCTCGATTTAAAACGAGCATAACTTTTGACTCCGGACTCCGATTTCAGTGATTTTGGACTCTTCCGAAAGCTAAGAACGAGGGCTACACAAATAACAAGGTCTCACTACCCAAAACTAAAAGGATAACCACAGATTTCACAAAGAAATCAAGAGAGACCTACAACCCTCACTTTCCAAGACTACCAACACCACTCTCTTTCTAAGATTCACAAGGATGGATCACTTGAGCACTTGACACATCTAAAAGTCATTCGACATCGCATCCCTCTTAATAGTATGGCAATCCTTAGACTCAAATTAAATCAAAGATAATATAAGTCTAGACATAGTCACTTGCCGTCTTCTTTCTTGATGTCGATGCATGAAGACCTTCACCATATAATTGATGACATCTTCGCCTTGTCCAACTCGACTCGATTCACCTCATGAGACTCTCGTCCTATCAACCTTGACTTGATCATCCTCTCGACGATCTCCACGCCAAGTTGCTCTTGACTTAGTCCTCGACTCTTGGTGACACCGTCGCCTTGTTGACCTCGGCTTAATGATCATCCTCCAAGATACCTTGGTCATCATACACGACGGGACCTAATTCTTTCCAAACTACTCATGAAAGACATTAGTCCCAAAAGCTCAATAGATATGAATAAAGTTGATATTTGTGAGCAGTTGATTACAACAAGTGTTTCATATAAAGAAGCACAATATAAATGGAAACACTTGACATAAGAAATGTTCTCTACTAAGTACATCATGATGAATATGTAATTGATCTATATGCACTAGTGAGATAATTGCCAATATGATGAATCAATTAAATCATGGCAAGGATCACAGACTTTACTTAAATGAAGCACATGATAGAATATACACGAATTGTACATGTGCAAATAATATTTGGAGTAGGAGTAAATATGTGATCCAACACTAGATAAACTTCACTAAGAGAATTGCATGAGAAGATATACAAATAAAACATGCATGCACCAAGTCAATCTATAGCAAAATGAAGTTTAACTCTAGTTAATACATGCATACTATAATGAACTCAAATGAATATATATGCACAAATAAATATGACATGAACCAATGTGCATATATAAAATCAACATGCTACTTGGAGTTCACTA
This sequence comes from Otatea glauca, assembly GCA_036346275.1. NCBI lineage: Eukaryota > Viridiplantae > Streptophyta > Magnoliopsida > Poales > Poaceae > Otatea > Otatea glauca. The sequence goes on from CM070725.1 coordinate 40,671,769, forward strand.
TGCATTTGCACGAAAGGAATGCAATAACAAATATAGAAGAGATACCAAAATTGCATACCTTATCTTTGCTTAACCTTCCTATTTGATTTTCCTCTAAATAGATGAGACTGATACTCAACTAGGCAATAACAAGTTAGTCTCATAGCAATATAATCATATTAGAGGTTTGTCATTTGCTAAGCACTAAGTTAAGCATTTACTTAATTTACATAGATTGTCATTATGAGTGTTTGTCATTAATCACCAAAATAACATAAGTGCCTAGATGCACTTTCAGTACCCTCACGCTACAATTTTTTTGCTTGGTTGATACTGCAAGACAGATTATGGACAGCTCAAAGGTTGCAACTTCGAGGATGACTAAATCAATACTTTTGCCAAATGTGTAACAGAAACCTTGAAACTATAGCACACCTCTTCATCGACTACCTGGCAATCCGGCAAACATGGTCTGGAAAAGTTCAATGGCTCCACATGTAAATACTTGATCCAATAAACTGGGAACCGAGGTAATTTGGCAATGGTGGAAGGAGAGGAACACGTGTGTCTTCCAATACAAAATATGAACGCACCATGAGATCCTAGCCCTTATCAAGAAAAAAAGCCAAACTTGAAGAGATGACTGGAACAAAATGATTAAAATAGTTAACATCAAGGGCAAATAATGCTTGTAGCAATCAGTGGCCACCTTTCCCCCCTCCCCAATCTCTCCTATAAAAAGCAGTGTCTGCTTGTGTTACCTATAACATAACTTATATTTATTTCTATCCTTTCTCACATATAACCTGGCAATCGTTGGCTTTCAAAAAAGACAAGCGGAGAACTTACGAAAATACGGAAGTCTGTTTGTATAGAGAAGATGATAGATAGCTTGTTACTAGTCGCACAAGTACATAACCGTATAGTCGTAGACTCGTAGTTCCATTTGTGCAACATCTAATCAGAACCTCTTGCCCTCTGGGCAAATGTGCGCTCTGGAGCTCAGAACGTAACCAGACACTTTCACTACACTCTACGCACCTTTTTTTTACTAGTTTTATTTTGCTAGGTTATAGCTAACAAATTTCTTTAAGAGTTAGCCACCTATAAGCCTCGCTAGTAGTATTCTTTTAGAGCAAATTTCACAAAAGTATAGGTTTTATGTATAAATTATTAGGAAACTCCAGATTTTAGCATGTATTCCACAGAACTCCAGATTTAACGGACATTTGTTTCATAAAACTACAGGATATAGCTCATACCCTAATTTGCCAGCGCTCTCAGAGGGACACAACTAGGACGTCCTGTTCTATTTTGTTGTGTGGCTTCCATGTGGAGCCCACTTGTCAGAGCGGAACCAAATAAAATTAGAGATACTGCAATTTGTAGTTTTGTAAAATAAATATCCCTTTAATCTAGAGTTCCATAAAATACATACAAAAATATGAAGTTTTCTGATAGTTCATACATAAAACTATAGTTTTGTGTAATTTAATCATTTCTAGAGGGCTAGTCTTCCTTCGTTGGGTACGCCAACCTTGGGCGCGCCCACGTCGTCTGGTGGAGTTGGGCTGCCGGTAATTGCGCGGTGAAAAGCAACCCGACCGCATGCGGAGAGAAGCCGGATCGTGAGGACATGTGCCGCCACGGCCTGCAGCACTTGGCCGTATCGCGTCGTGCTGTAGGGGCAAGTGCGCGGGCCGGGCTCTGGGCCCCAATACACGGTTCCTTGTACAGGTTGCACTTGTACTACGGCTGGAAAAGAAAAAAATAAAATAAAAGCTGGCCTGGACTCGAATTGAATTTGTTTTGATTATAGTAGCTAAGTAGGTCTAAAATTTAAAAGAATCCGTTTTCAGTAAAAATGGTTAATGAGGCTCAGCTAACTCGTTAACTCTAATTTAAAATAACTACTTAAATAGTAAATAAAATGATTTTATGTTGAACTATGTCAATTTTTTTTAAAAAGATGGATCATAGTTCACTCGATAGCCAACCCTACTTGGTACCAATCCGAAATCCCCAGCACATCATATATGTCTTCATGATCACGATTCATGACATTAGGAATGAAAACAGATCAGATAGTTTTCGATCGATCCGAACAATTTTTGGATACAGATTCTGTCAGATCAAATATTTGTCGAATGGTATCGGATCAGAAACGGATACGGATTTTTTCTATCAGATACGGATATGGATCCGAATAATCTGGATATTCATGAGCTGGATTATCCAGATATGCACGCGGGCTAGACCAAGGTTACTCTTTTGGCCTAAAAAGGTTTCTGAATTTCAAAATTGTTTTCTAATTTAATTAATACACAAATCAAATTTCAATTATTAAAATTGGCAAATCAGCTCCAAACATTACGAAATTTTTTGGTGAAGTTCTTGATACAATCTTACACTTAAAAAATATTTTCAAGATTTTATAAACTTTTAGTTTTTTTCCTAAAAATGTTTTTGAATTTCAAAATTGTTTTCTAATTTAATTAATATACAAATCAAATTTCAATTATTAAAATTGGCAAATCAGCTCCAAACATTACGAAATTTTTTGGTGAAGTTCTTGATACAATCTTACCCTTAAAAAATATTTTCAAGATTTTATCAACTTTTAATTTTTTTCTTAAAAATTCAAAAACTGCTGTCCTTAATAAGGAAAATATTTTAAATAAGTAGCTAAAAATGCATAAAAACTCATAAATACATAATTTATTATTTAAACATAATTAACAAAGAACACAAAGGGTCATTACATGTTATTCATGAATGTTTGGAGCAAATAAACTAATTACTTTTTTTATTTTGTGCGTACAATTTAAAGGGTTTTCATGTTCCGATAAATATTCGTGACCGTATTCATTTCGATTCGTATTCACTCTGTATTTGATATTATTCGTATTCGTATCATATCCAGATTATTCATATTCATATCCATATTCGATAAAAATATAAAAATAAATATAATAGAGCAATTATCTATTTGTATTCGATCTGTTTTGATCCCTATCTAACACCACCGGGCCCAAGTTCAACGAGTTGACGGTGCTGTTCTCGCGCACAGAAGCTCCAAGGCTAGCAGTACTTTGTGCTGCTGTTGCTGTGGCTTCTAGGGAATAATACTATATGATCACAGTGTTCTAGCTCGTGGTGCCAGCCTGCATGAATAGTTGTAGGCATGTAGCTTGCCTCACGCAATGGAACAAAGCAAAAATGGCCTTCGTTTAAAGACATCTGTTTGGAATGAAATTAGAGACTTCTTTATTCATGTTTTTCTCGTCCGAAAAGATCAATGTTAGTCGCCCGCAAAATCGACTAGTACTAGTGTATAGCTAAACGAAGAATCATGGTTCGATCAATACTAAACCTAGACGGAAAAAGAAATTAAACCTTACCTTGGTAGATCGATCATCGATGGGCTAAAACTGCAACTAAAGCCTAGCCATTTATTGGTTCACATCAAATTAGCAGAACAAAATGATCACGCACGTGTGTTCAGACAACACATCACACACACATAAACTAGCTAAACCAAGCTAAATTCTAGCTGGTGACGAGGCCGCGCACGGCGGCGGCGGCGGCACAACGCTCAGTCTCAGGTCGTCGCATTCGAGCACCATGCTCCGCTTCCATTCCGGCGACGTGGGCATCCCCTCTTGCGGTGGTCTCTTGCGGTTCGCGCCGCACGTCTGTTGGGTGCTCAGGTGCACGCCGAAGAGCTTGGTCGGCCCCTTGGCGCTGCTGGTGCTGCCGGCCGCTTCAGTGCCAATCTTCTGCGTCCGCGCCAGCAGCGCCAGCGAGGGTTGGTCTTCAGCCACCGTGAGCGAGCTGCTGGACGTGGCGCTCCGGCCGGAGGCGTTGCGCGCCTCGGCCGTGGCCCCGTGCTTGCTGCCCATGCCGAGGACGTGCAGCACTGCCGCGGCGGCCGGGCTGGGCGCCACGGGGCGCACGTGGTTCTGCACGAAGTAGATGATGTCCCTGTAGAGCTTGCGCATGTGCGCTAGCTCCTGCAGCAGCGCCGTGTTGCCGCGGTGCAGCCGCTCGTTCTCCTCCATCAGCGCCTCCGCTGTCGCCGCCGCACGGCCGCCCTCCGCTCGTGTTGTCGCCGGGCCCAGCGTGAGCAGTCCCGAAGTCGCCACCGGCCCCGCCGCCAGGTCGAGCCAATGCCGCTGCGTGGCCAAAGCGTCAAAGCCGTGCAGTAACATGCCGTCGTCAGGACGGAAGAAAGGGAAGCGGTGCTGGCCAAAGAAAGTCGGCGGGAACGGTGGGCCCGCCGCAGCGGCCGACTTCCGCCGGTGGATTTCGCACAGCAGCTTCTTCTCGCCTTTCCTGAAGAACTCGTTGGCGAACTCCCACCTCTCCGGGACGACCTTCCTAAACCCCTGCGTTACATTGCACTGCAATCTTTCAGCAAAAAACTAAGTTACAAACATAAATCACAAGCAGGTGCAATGGCGCGCGCGAACAAGCACGCACGCAGATACGTACATAGGTGTTGAGCTGCCGAACGAAGGAGGAGAAGTTGTTGTGCTTGAAGTAGCTTGGCAGGACGTCGCGCGCGAACTCGGGCGGCCGCCACACGACGAACGAGGACGCGCGGTCGACCCCCCACGACACGACGTGGTCCGTCGCCGGGTCGTCCACCAGCTGGTACGTCTTGGTCAGGAACGGCGCGGGCACCGACGCCTTCTGGCCGGCCGCGACTTCGCTATCCCACTCCATCGTTTGCTCACGCGCGTCTTGACCAAACGCTAACTCGTGAAGCTAGTCTACACTCTACAGAGACGCAGGCAGAAGCGGTGACAACACGTATCTGCAGCCACATGCACTCGCGCGGCAGACAGTTTAACCACGGATGGGCTCGTCATTTTTGTGAGGGAGTGCGTGGTTTTTATCGTTAGTTTTGGGCTTTTGGCAGGGGTTGACATGTGCCTGCATAGGGAAACGTGCGGGGAAGAAGGGTGATACAGTGTAGGGGAGAGGGAATATGCATGTGTATGTGTGCGTCCGTCTCTGTGCGTGCCTGCCGTTCGTGAGGGAGAAATTAGAAGCTTGAATGATCAATTGCCCGTAATCCCGTGATCACTTCCTTCTCGACCACGATAAACTATACCAGTAGTTATAAAGCAGGGATCTCTTTAGTCTCCAATCCTATGGGTCTACGGAGGATATGTATAAGACGTACAAAATAACAGAGTACAGATCCAGAAAAGTAACCTGATCGCCGGCCCTCTGCTCCCACAAACCATCATCCTATCTTCGTCAAGAATTTTGTGTTTTTTTAGTCCTCTTACCAATGTTTTTTTTAATATAGCATTGCTTCAAAATCATTTGTAAATTTATCACCTCACAAATCACCCTCTGAACATTCCTACCAAGCTCCCCTTCCTTCCTGATAGGAATTAAATCCACTAATTTAATCATATTACTAATTAATCAATTTTCTTATTTCGCCCAGATTAGCATGTCCTTCAGAGACAAGGGGCTTGGTAGGTGGCTGAGCTAGGCAGCTCCCTTCCGAGATTCCTGTCAAGCTTCCCTTGTTCGGTAGCTTTCTGTCGAGCTCTCCTAATATAGCACCTATCACACCTTCTCAGCACATCAAGGAATCTAGTTTTGCAAATTCGAATGAAAGAGATCTAAATTTGTCAAAAATGAATTCTAGGGTTAGAAAAAGACGCCTTAAGACTTCGGATCACAGATTCACAATTCAAGTTCTCTCCCTGAATTCTGTAATCTGCGGAAAACACTATGAAAGTATAAGTCTTACGAGCAGAGAGATAGCCACCGCCGCTAATCCGGTGTTCAAAATTTTCCCTTAAATGACATCTTCTTCATTTCTTCCGGCTTTACAGCTCGGCCGACCGGCCGGGACCTTGGCTACAGCGTGCAGTAGATACTGCTGAAGGGCTGCACTGACGCCGCGTATTAACGCCTGATCGGTGGTATTATAAACGTACCGACATCTAGAACTTTGCGTTCCTCTGCGAGTCACTGTTTATGCTGAAGATGCCGAATGCAAGTGGCGAGGAATGCATCAAGTGTACTGCGATTCTGAGACTGTTAATTCACAGTGCGACGGTGTTCAATTAATTCCTTCTGTTCCAAAAAATAAACTCGTGAGACAGAAAGAGGGTTTCTTTTGTTTTCTCAAGATCAGACGACGCATCCCTTGTTCTTTTTGTTCATATGCATGCATGCGTGGCATGCATACCAGCTACGTACAAATGGTAAGCATGAAACAGTTAGTGGGAATTACTGATTTAAGGTCATCATCATTAAAGATTTGGTAAGGACACTATCTTCTTGTGACAAGTGGTATCACCTCTTGCCTCCTTCCACTTTTCTTCTCCCTCAAAGACCCTCTCCTTGAGACAAATAACATCACCTTTTTCCTCCATCCATTTTTCTTCTCCCTCAAAGGCCCTCTCCTTATGCAAGGTTTGAAATCTCGTTTTCGGATGGCATCTCGGAGGTGGCCAAAATACGAAATCTTGCCGTGATCTCGGAATTTCGGACAAATGTCGGACGAAATACAAAAACAAAAATTCAAATCCAGTTTTTATTGCACCAAAAAAAACCAAAATTTATGCGGGAATTCCCGAAATCGCGGCAAGATTTGCCGAGATTTTGATGAATTTGCACCGAGCGAAAAATAGCTCAAATGATGTAAAAAAAAATTAAAATTTTTTTGTGGAGGTTTCTGACACATCATTGATATTCCCATAAAAATTTCAGATGATTATCAAGCTTGAGGAATTTTTAAAAATTCGAACATTGCTAATGTCCTGATAAAACGTTTACCGGCAAGTTTGAACTGAATGAAAAATGGAACAAAACACGTTAGAAAATTTTTAAATTTTTTGTTCATGGTTATGATGCATCAATAATATTCTCATAAAATTTTCAGATGATTATGAAGCTTCATGAATTTTTAAAAATTCAGACTGTGCTATTGTCCTGATAAAAGCCTTACCGACAAACTTCAACCAAATGAAAAATGATTCAAACAACGTCAGAAAATTTTGAATTTTTTTTGGATAGTCCTGACGTAACATTAATGTTTCTATGAAATTTTCAAATGATGATCAAGCTTCAAGAATTTTCAATAATGCTGACACTACTACGTCCTAATAAAACCCTCATGATCAATACATAGATTTGCTTTAGAAATAAAAAAAGGTTTAGAATTTTTTAAAATTTTACAAGGAAATTATTAAAATCTCATAAAAAATTTGAATCATTATCACACAACACTAAATTTATAAAATTCTTACAAGGGCACTGTACCATTTATGTTTTTGATTTTTGAAATATAACAAATGAAGTTCAATGCTTACATAGATTTGATTGAGCAAACAAAAAAATTTAAAAATTTTGAAACTTTTATAGAATGGTACTGAGGCAATTATTAAGCTCTCATAAAAATTTTGGATCATGATCAAACTCGAGAAAATTTATAAAATTCTGGCAAGGTTACTGTCCCAATTTTGTTCATTATATTTTTGATTTTTTAAAGATAATAAATTAATTTAAATTATTTTGAAATATTTTTGTATGATTCTACACTACAAAAGATAGTACTATAATTTTTTTAAATCATAATCAAGCTTGTAAAATTTTAAAAAAAATTGACAGTGTTTCTATCGAAATTTTAAAACGTCTCAAAAAATCGGTTTTCAACGAATTTTCATTGAAGATGACTTTCTTAAGGGTTATTGGAGCAAATCCGGTCAAATTCGACCATAAAAAGTCAAAAACAGATCAAAAAACCTAAGATTAATTTTTGAGATTACTGTAGCAATTTAATTTCTTTCAAAAAAATTACCCGGATGAGATTTCGACCTTTTCTTAACCTTGTCCTTATGACAAGTGGCATCACCTCCTTCATACACCTTTCCTTCTCTATTCCCTTCCCCTCAAACTCAAAATAGTTTTTGCATTTTAAATTTCCCCTCAAGTTTTTGAAAACATGTATTTTTAACCACTTTTGAAAGTTTTTTAAGCAAAATTTTCGTGCCGAAAGTTTGTTGAATAGAAACTTTTTAATCCGAAAGTTTTTGAATTGAATGTTTTTGGAGCTGAAACTTTTCGATCTAAAATTTTTTAAGTTGAAACTTTGTAATTTTAAAGTTTTATACTTAAATTGTTTGGAGTTGAAACTTTTATATTTTAAATTTTTTATTAAAAAATTTTCGAGTTGAATTTTAAATTGAAACCTTTTGAACCAATAGTTTTTTGAATCAAATTTTTTTGAACCGAAAGCTTTTGAATTGAAAGTTTTATGGGTTGAACCTTTTTTATTTAAAACTTTTCTGTGTAGAAAGTATTCGATTTGAAACTTTCTAATTTGAAAATTTTCGATTTAAAACTTTTCGTGTTTTATCTTTCTGAGTGGAAACTTTTTTTATTTGAAACTTTTCGAGTTTAAATTCTTCGATTTGAAACTTTCTGATTTGAAATATTTTTAGTTTTAAATTTTTAGATGAATTTTTTTCGAGTTGGAACTTCTTAGTTAAAATTTTGAAAGTTTAAATATTCTAATTTAAAAATTTTGTGTTAGAGAGGGATGAAGAGGGTGGAAGAAGAGAGTAGGGAAAAGAAAAGGATGAGGTGGATGCGGAAGATGATACATGGCATATAGAAAACTGTTCTTAAATTTGTTAGTTTGAGGTTAGTCTCAAAATAGTCATACACACAATTAATTAATGAGGTTGGACAATGAACCTGGCCTACATTTTTGGGTCTATCTATGATACACATATGAATGATTTTTGGGACAAAAAATCGGTTATCACTAGTTTGAGGTGACCTCAAAATAAAATATTTAAGCACATCCTCATATAATGTCACGTGTTATCTTCTCCATCAAACTCCACCCTTCCCTTTAACCTCTTCGCTACTCACTTCCCACACCCACTTCCCGCCTCTCTAACACAACAAAATTCAAAGCAGAAAGTCCAAACTTCGAAAATTTTAAACAGAAAGCTTCAACTTGAAAAAGTTTTCCAATCAAAAAATGTCAACTCGAAAGAATTTTTACTAGGCAAAAGTTCAACTATAAAAATTTCAAATTGGAAACTTTCAACTCGGAAAATTTCGAAACGCGTGAAAACTTTCGAATTGGGAATTTTCAACTCAAGAAATTTCAATTAGGGAACTTTCAACTACAAAAATTTTAATTTGATGAACTTTCAACAAGAAAAATTTCAACTCGAGGAATTCAAATCAAGAACTTTCAACTCAGGAAATTTCAAATAAAAAAATTCAAGTGAGGAAATTTCAGAATGGGAAATTTCAAAAACTGTTAGTTTGAAAACTTTCGATTCAAAAAATTTCAGTTCAAAAATGTTAAGTTAAAAAAATCAATTTGAAATTTTCAATTTGGAAAAAGTTCCGGTTCAAAAACTTTCGACTTGAAAAACTTTTGGTTTGAAAAATTTTAATTCAAAAAACTAAAAAATAGTTAAAATACTTCTTATTCAAAAAGTTAGGAGAAAATTTGAAGACAAAAACTTTTTGAGTTTAAGAGGAAGGGAATGTGGGAGGAAAGTGGGATGAAAGGGACGCCGTCAAATGTCGCGATGAGAGCCTTCAAGAGAAAGTGAAGTAGGGAAGGAAGGATGTTCAGCCACATGTCACAACGAGAGAACTTCCTTGCCAAAAATTTGGTTAAGACGCCCTGAAATTAATTAGCACTTGCACAAAAAATCAATTGAATTTTGGTTCGTTGGAAGCCAATCGCATGATCTAGCCGACTCCCCCGTCTATCTATTGTATATTAAAAGCTCAAAGACAGGTGCTAAGAAAAAAAAGAAAAAAAGGATAGAAATTCTCACAAAAAAATAAAAAATCTAGCCCTTAATCTGGTGGACTGTAACTAAGTTGAACTATAGTAGCTATGGGGTATTGTTATTTAAAGAAAAACATCTAACCGCCTATCTAGCGGATCTGAGTTATAACGGCTTAGATTAAAAGAAAGAGAACATATAAAGTATAATAAAAATAATAGAAATTTGGAATAAAAAATAAAAATAAATTAGCAATTTGATTTCATACAAACTCCAAATTCAAACTCGTACATAGTTAAAATTTAGAATAAAAAATGAGATAAAGGCCATGTTTGGGGGGCTTTAATCTAGCTTTAGCTTCTGAAAATCTAGTAAGCCCCCAAACAGCTCAGATTTTAAGCGGTTTTTGACATAAGCCAGAAGCCATATATAACTAGCAAAAGATAAAAGCTAAAAGCTGGGTTCAATCTATTTTTGCAACTTATTGCCAAGGAAAATTAGCTATTTATTAAACGGTCTCTTATAAAAAAAACTATAGCTATTTTCAACCGAGAAAACCAAAAGGTAGCTTTTCACAAAGCTAAAGCTCTCCCAAACAGGCCCAAAAAATAGCACTTAGATTTGTATATCAATCCTAACCTAAAACTAATATTAAAAACTAAATAAATAATAACAATAGAATTAACAGCTTAGATTAGAAGAAAGAGTCCATACCAAGTACCACAAAATAACATAAATTTGGAATAAAAAATGAAATAAACCATCTAACTTTCATACAAACTCTAAATTAAAACATGTACATCGCTGAAATTAGGAATAAAAATTAGAGAAAAATTAGCAATTGGATTTATATATTAATTCTAACCTAAAACTCATATGCAAAATTAAATAAAGAATAACTATGAAATTAACAAAAATTTGGAATAAAAAATAAAAGGAAATTATCCATTTGATTTTCATGCTAACTCTAAATTAAAACATGAAATTCAAAACTGAATAAACAATAACAATATAAAATAAAAGGAAATTAGGTATTTTTTTAATTCCATAATAAGTGAAAACTATAAATTTTGGTCTTATTCAGAATTAAAAATCCAAAATAGGCTATTTTGAGAAAAAAAATAAGGTAAGGAATTTGATTTGTATATATAAAAACTATTAACTATTATGTAATAAAAGTCCAAGACTCATTTTATACTATCGCTAAGAATTATAGAGAATTTGCTAAAATTTCTCAAAATAAAAACAAGCATTGCAACAATGAAATTAAGAGATAATATTATAAAATGGAAAATGTTATGTTTTTCTATGTTTATATTTTTTTCTATGCAAGTATTTGGAGAAGAATTTTTTTTTCACATGTGACAAGTATTGGGAAACAGAGTGAGTATATTCTTTCCTATAATATATAATATCACAATTTGAGTTATGCAATTATCTATTTTCCAACAAGCAAAATCGAATATGTATTGCTAAGTCATTTAAAGATGCTTGCCGGATGATGCACGCACAAGTGTGTAGGCAACCTTGCTAATTATATATTAAAAGCTCATATAGAGTTGCTAAAAAAAAGGGAAATATGCTTGAAATTCTTACAAATAAAGCAAAACATCCAGCTCTTAATCTAGTAGACCATAACTAAGTAGAATTATAATAGCCGTTGGATGTTATTATATAAAAAAAAAATCTAATAGCCTATCTAGCGAACCTGAGTTATAACAGATTAGATTAAAAGAAAGAGTACATTCCAAGTACAATAAAAAAATAACAAAAATACAGAATAAAAATAAATTAGCTATCTTATTTTCATACAAACTCCAAAATAAACATATACATAGCTAAAATTAAGAATAAAAATTAGTAGTTAAATTTGTATATCAATCCTAAACTAAAACTAATATTCAAAACAAAATAATAAATAAAAATAAAATTAATGGTTTCGATTAGAAGAAAGAGTCCATAACTAGTAAAACAAAAATAACATAAATTTGGAATAAAAAAATAAAAGGAAATTAGCCATTTGGCTTTCATATTAACTGTAACATCCCAAAAATTTAAATAAAATAAGAATATAATTTTTAAATTCTTAATATGTTATATTTCTGAATTTTTATGGAATTATTGGTTTTTCTTTAAAGAAAAACATTTAAATGGAATTAGTAAAAGGATAAAAGTAAAAATAGAATGTCATAAAAAATCTAAAAAAATTATATTAAATTTTTAGAAGTTTCTAGTGCTCATTTTTAGTGGTAAAAATAAATTTGAATGCATTGATTAATGAAAAGAAGTAAAGATTGACAGATTTTTACTGGAAACAGTGACCTATCAGTATTTTAGAAAACTGTTAGTAGCTTATCTCAGGCTAAAACTTTTACCATGTCTTCCTCAGGTCATTATTGATCTTTTTTAAAAATATAGAAAATTAATATTTATATTTATTTTCTTTTACAATTTATAAAATAAAACAAGGAAATCTGAAATTGGCAATCTCAGAATGTTTAGAACATAAATATGCAATATCTAAATCTGAAATTTTTACACAAGAATACTTAGACTATAACATTCACTCTAAAAAATTTAAAAAAATTCTTGACCTCATTTTCATCCTCAAATAAAATAAAATCAGAAAAGAGAAAATGCATAGTCTGCCTTGTCAGAATTAATAGAATTTTTATAAAAAAATATATTAGTGCGAAAATTTTATTTGACAACAATACTTATATCTTTAGCTATTGGACACGATTTGATCTGCCATTTAATGGAAAAAGTTCGGTCTGATCAGCTTGAAGAGCAAGCCAAACCTCCAACCCTGTGCTTCTGCTGTGTGGGCCCCAGATCTCAGTGAGCAAAGCCAAGCAGCTGCCAACCTCGGCCCACAAGTCAGTCAGATAATTCTTCCCTACTCACCCTATCTTCTTCCTCCCTCACCCAAGCTGATCGCCTCACCAAAACCACTGTCTCGGCAGTGAACTGGCCACCAAAATTTTGCCACGGAAACATTCCGTCGAATCTGAGCACAGAGCAGCGGCAGCAAAACCCTCTTGCGTTCTCACCTGGTACTTGCTTTGCTAGCTAGCTTTCTCTGCCATTTGTGCACTGCGACAGGGCGAACCGCCTCAGCCGAACTACCGTGGCAAACGAATGTGGAGCCAAGCCTTCAATTTCTCTGGTGTTATTTACGGCGACGGGATAGACGCCATACCCTGCTCCCTCATCACCACCAGACCATCGTGCACCAGCTTTTGACCGACCAAGCTTCGCGCCGCTTCTGCCTGAACCCAGCACTGCCTTCGGCGCTTATAAAACCCGGCCGATGGCTATCTTGAAGATCACATTCCACATCCTAAGCCTCCATAAAGCTTCCACTAGAACTAAGCCGTGCACATCCAGTTTATTCGCCTCTCTCGCGCAGTCTTCTTCTTTAGCGCGGGCGCAACCCGCAGAAGGGGAAAAACTTTAGACCAAGCAATCCGGTAAGTATTTTTCGAATTTATTGAACCTAAATATTTCTAGTGAACCCCTAAGAACTGACCAATCTTCATTTTCAACTTCCAATGCCTGTAACCCACTGCACCAGGTCATCTTCTTCCCCACGGCCGGCGACCGTTGGCAGCCATCTCCGACCAACCTCAGACCTCACTAACAGGTGAAATGGATTAATTTCACCTCACTTATGCTTAATTAAGGCTCACCCGGTGAAAATGAGGTGTTTTGTGAGCTTGCCATTGCTCACCCATGGCGCCGCCGTGCAGCCCACGGTGGCAGGGCGCTCCGGCCATCTAAGGAGGAAATGTACAACCGAATCAGGTGCGCCGGAGTTCTCTGGTGCTATAAAATCCGTCGTACGAGCAAATCACGGGCTGTAGCGTCGCCGACGGCGAGCCCTAGTGTCGGCTCTGCTTTGAAGACACTGACCAACGGGCCCCATAAGTCAGCGACTGAAGCCGAATTCAAAAGGAACGCGCGCAAATCGAAAATACGCTTTCAGATATGAAAGCGCATTTTCTCTTTTCCAGTACTTTTCAATACCCGAAATTATTCAATCAATTTTAACTTCTGCATTATAGATCCAAATGAAGTGAAATAAATTTATAAAATCATGTAGTTTCATAATATGCAAAAATAAATTGAAAATGAACAATGTGTAATTTTGAAATTCAAATTTAAAGTAAACGTTTGAAAAATGCTATATATAATATTTTCACAAATGAACACCGAATTGAATAAAACCAGTTTTGTTGGAATACTTAGGTCATAATAAACTCAAATATGCAAAAATATTTTAATTTAAACTTGTTTTACACCTTTTTCTAATAAGAGTTAGTTTCAATATGTTGAGTATTCAAATATCCATAACTTACGCAAAAGAGCTCCAAATTGAGTGTAATCAATTTCTATAAGCCATTAAGTCAGTAATATACCCAAATATGCAAAAATTATTAGGGCAAACTATTGAGTTTGTACATGTTATATCATGTGGTGATTAAATAATAACTTAATACTAATCCAAATAATTTTATATATAAATATACATAATTTTAGCCACTTAAATTCGTAAAATAAGGAAAAGTGACTTATAAAAAGCAAGAAACCTTATCGTTACTTAACCGAAAACTGCTGGAAGTAAATAAGGAGTAAAAGACCAACTAAGTGCATGCACATAAAATCATGAACCTTAACCCTAAAATCATACCTATTTTCTATAGCAAGTTTTTATTTGATTGTCTATCTTTAATCTTTTTTCCCTTATTAAAGTTTACTATTTGCTATGTGTCCATCGAATGACGTGTAGAACCCGACATCACTGATTCCATCGCAGAAGACCCCGATTTCGAGCTCGACGAATATCAGTAAGGCAAGCACCCCCTTGACCATATTGAACCTACTATTTCAAATACCTTATATTGCTTTTGTCAAACTATTATGCATGCGCGTACTTTTTATGAAAATGCTATATTGGAATACTGGTAGTTATACCTGATGACCCATGGAACTTCCTTACTAAATATTGGATTGAAAACCTTGATAAACTTAGAATAAGGTAAACAATACATAATGTCAACATGGGTATATTCGATCGCTTAATAATCATGCTTAGTAAAGAACCATGTTGTTCTTTATAATTTAAAAATGTTGGATATGACATTTAAGGTTGATGGTATTTTGGTTAAAAATAAAAATAAAACTATGGTTTTGACGCGGGTGATTAATGGTAATAGCCGGTTGTATATGTGGCTTGCACGTAGTGTAGGGGGAGATTATCGCCTAGGTCGGATTAAGAACCAAACTACGAGGTGCTATCGAGCCAAGAAAATAGTACAACCACAAGTGATGGTATGGGACGACCTTAACCTAATAAGTTACTTAGATATAACTTTGCACATTAGAAGGTTAGAGCACACAGGCATTCCGGTTTGGTCTGCTTGTAGGGGTTTCTACATACCAATGCAACGATGTACGCTTTGATATGGGGAGAAACGTGTGTGGCAGGGATGGACCGCCTGAGTTATTACGTGAATAACAAGCTACCTTGAAAAAGGCCATCTGTGGCGGTTCATAACTGGCGGTTTTTGGCTAGAACAACCACTGATATTCTGGTATCAGTGACGGTTCGAGCCAAAAATCGCCACTAATAATAAAAAGTATTAGTGGCGGTTTTTTGATAGAACCGCCACTGATACTCAAATATCAGTGGCGATTCTAGCCCAAAAACCGCCACTGATAATCCAAGTATCAGTGGCGGTTTTTTGATAGAACCGCCACTGATACTCAAATATCAGTAGTGGTTTTAGCCCAAAAACTGCCACTGATAATACGACTATTAGTGGCGGTTTTTGGCTAGAACTGCCACTGATATTCCTAGTATCAGTGGCGGTTTTTTTATAGAACCGTCACTAATATTACTTTAGTAGCGGTTTTGGGCCAAAACCGCCGCTGATAATCCCACACACAAAAATAAAAAAATTGGCATTTGTGGCTAGCCTCAGGCAGCGCTAGCCATGCCTCTTCATTATATACATTATCAGCAATCACAAAAGAGGGTGATATACATTATTGAGGGATCCTAAACCATATATACATTATCAAGAATCACAAACATCTCTAAGCGATTAAAACACAAGAAGGTTTCACCTCTAACCATCAAATGGCAATGAAAAGCAAATAAACTCATTACATAAATGTAATCAAGAGTAAACCATCCTATGAGCCGCACTCAATGGCCTTGCTTTTACAATTTACACCGATTTAGCACCCATAAACGAAATGATGATAAGGAGGTAATAATTAGTATCATATGCCAACAATATAGCCCCATGTTTCAAAACTTCAATTCTAGAGTTTATGCAATCAAATACCACCAAGATTTGTACAATGCATGACGATATGAAATGCACTTAAAGAGATAGCTCTAAATTGTGCAAGCAATACACTTCACTAATAAAAGTAAATTTGAATTGCCCAAGATGCATCCAAGCATTCAGTTTGAAGGCATCACATCACAGAGCTACCTAAAAGATCACATTTTTCATCCGGTTAAACACTCAAGGGTCGATTCATAGGAAAATAGATTTCCAGGAATGCCACCTATATACCATGGTATAAAACATCAAACAATACGAAATATCAAGGCACCCCTAGTATTGCTCTAATTTCACCATCATGAAGGAGGAAGATGAGCTTGTCTGGGCTTGGGGTAGTTGGGTTTGGGTCTGGGTTTGGTCCCACTGCACCTAGGGATGGCAATAGGGCCCCGATCCCCGTTTCCCGCAGGGAATTCCTCTATTAGGGGACAGGGACGGGGACGGGGGAAATCTCTCCCCGTGGGGGGCTTATCGGGGAAAATATTGCCCCCATCGGGGATCGCGGGGACGGGGACGTTCCATCGTTCCCCGTCCCCGTCCCCATGTTATCACTAACAGGTGGAAGTAAATGATCATTCTCAAAAGAAAAAATATATATGTGAGGTTATTATTAATAAATATGCTAAATATGAATTACTTTAGTGATTTACACACACTTCAACCACACATGCACCATTACTCTAGTAATTCATTCATGTAGCATATAATATTTTATATAGCATTTTCGGGGATTAGTCCCCGTCGGGGCCCCGCAAACCCGTCGGGGATCGGGGACGGGGGTGGGGAAATTTTGCTTATCGGGGATCGGGATGGGGGCGCCTCGGGATTTTCCGTTGCCATCCCTAATCGCACTGCCGCTTTGCATGACCACCTTCTGCCTCTCCACCAGCTGCAGCAACAGGATCAGATCCAACACATGGGCTTCTTGATTTATCAAATTAACAAGTATTCATGCACTCATGTATGGCTTGGGAGATCGATCATGAACGTTAACTATGATGCTCAGTGCATGCATGCAATGCACAAGCTAGCTAGGGAGTTATTAAGCAGTATATATTTGGCGCATGACTTACTTCCTTTTGTAGAGTCTTGTTCTCCTCCTGCAGTGATCTCTCCTGCATGCAACAACGGTGCCATCCATTGAACTTTGAACATGTGTACATGACCAATCGAAAGTAGGAACTAATTAGTGCGTAAGAATGCATGCATCGTTTCAAATACACAAACCAATGCGTTTGTGATATAATCTAATATATGGTAGTGCAAGTGACCATACATACACAACAATGACAGTATTGCAGGCAGGTTGCAGCTTGGTTACCTTTTTCTGTAGCTCAGAAATGGACTCCAACACAAGGTGGCTCTACAAATACAAGTATGTTACATAGTTAGTCAACAATTGGAAATTATACTCCAGGAATATGCCCAGAAGACATCTTTTTTGCAACAGTAGGAACCACTTTTACAGATCTAATGCAGGCATGATCGCCTTTCATTTCATCCATTAGAAGCAGATGAAGAGATTTCATTGCACTACTAAGTTAAAATTACTACCTTTCTTGATCCGATGTGCTTCAATGAATTCCCATTTCTTTGCTCTAGCTGTTGGAGTTCTTTCAGTTCAAAGACTCTAGATCCTCTCTCATGAGGTGCTGCAGGATATATGAGTTGGTTTACATCATCCTGTAGTGCAATCTAGCTAAGTAAACCAGTCCCACGAGCCACACCAATGGCCTTACTTTGACAATTTACACCGATTTAGTAGTCCATGAACCAAATGATGATAAGGAGGTAATAGTTAGTATCATATCTAGGTCAACATTAAGTTTATCTAGTAACCCGCTCTCTTTATCAATCTACTGCACTTCCAACATCAGTTGTGACCTTAAGCAATACTGAAAGAATATACAACAAAAAGGCCAAGTGAAAAACACATAGAAGTATAGAAGGATTGTGCCTGTAAGGAAGGAACTTTACTCTCTACAATCTCCTGTAGGGAAAAAAACATTTTAGAATTATGACCTCAGCAAAATAAAGTAGCACATGTGTATATGGTAACTGAACTTGAAGACGTATAAAAAAGAAAGGATCAAGAACAACACACACCTTGATCGCTGCTCAGTTTGTGAAGTGTAGAGAAAATCAAAGCGCATCTCAAGGAAACTATGAAATGGGGCCGTCAAATGGATCAAGCTTGTATAAAACGAATGATGTTAGTTTGTTTGCTCTCTCATCTCTCTTTTCGGTATCAACTGAAATAGTAGTCATATCCAAAAATATGATATGAACGACAAAGGCTGAGCAAATTGTTTCTAAGAAGAAACCAGCATGATGAGCAAGAAAAGCATGATTCACTCAGAAAACCACGCATTTCTTTAGTAATTTTTTCACTTGGTTAGTTTATCAAACTATTACAAACACATGAAATAACTTCATATGAAAAAATAACCATGTAAGGCAAACACATGAAATATTTAGAAGTGTCACTCGCATGTGTGTGTGTTCCTGAAGAAGACAAAAGTACATGCAAGTTTAGCACAACCACTGACAAAAGAAGTGGCATTGACAAAAGAAGGGTTCCCATTTGAAAGGAACAAAGAGTTATTTACACTTTGTAATGAAACAGAAATTGAAGTAACAAAAGCCTAAACTAGTGGAGGTAAACTAGAAGCCTACGGGTCTTGGAGGTTGGAGACACGTGATTTGAGACAAGAGTATGGATGACTGGATCGTTGTTGTCTTCGTCATAAAACTCGCCATTTTTGTTGATTATTTCCTTCATGATGAAGTAGGCGAGCTGGCCCTGAATGGCTTGGATTTGAAGGAAGCGATCCTAACGTAGACAACTTGAGGCGCTGTAAGTATAAAAAACAAAATTAAGAGAGAATATAGAAATTGAGTGGTGCGAATCAGTGTGTCATGTCAGCATGAATGACCTCTACGTCATTGTCTTTTATTGTGCATGATAAGATTTCGCGCATGTACTGGCACACGAAGTACCCACATAAATTTGTTCCTTTAATTACCGCTTGTGACACTGCAAAAATCGAATGAACTAAGATGTCGTCGAAGGAGCTATTTACTATGAAATATGATATAAGAATATTCCTTACGTGCGTACCGGAAACTTAGTACGGATTGTAAGGGATTTGTGGTATGGGCGGTATCTCGAGCTCTTCTGACAATATCTTTTGAACGCCTCATTCACTAAATGTGTCATCTCTTCAAAGTCTTTTTTAGGTTTATCCAGTAGATCCATGATCAGCATCTTGCTCTTTTCTGGATGAATTATTACGAGAATCCAGTGGAAGCTACATACACATGCATGATGCCAGTCATTAATCCTTACATCAGAGTAAATAACGAAATAAACGAGTAATTTAACTAGCTAGTGAGCAACTTACTTAAAATGGTATGGCAAAAGTATAAACTCCTTGTCTTGTAGTTTAATCAAAACTTTATATACGTACTCCTCGACCTCCTTTGGTGCTCTTTTGATTTCATGTGGCAAACCGTTCCCGGGTCGAGGAATCCCACTGGCCCTTTGGTTCTTCGTACTTCAATCATCTCGTATCTATATAACGAAATAGTTAGACATGACATTTATCGGTATTACGTGAATGTAGGCCAAGATTGATATATTAGACACTTACAGTGACCAGCATCTCAAAAAAGATATGTCAAGGGCGTCGTGATAGAACAAGTTGTGCAAGTTATCGAATTCTATTAAGAAGTAGCCATGGCCCTCATGGTGAAAATGTTCCTCACGAAAAATTGCAGTGATCACCTTCGGGAGTACGTCTAGGTTGGATCGATCTAAGTACCATGCATGTAATCGCTGCATCATGGGTGTTAGACTTTTTAACTTTGAAGCGGTGACAAAGGGCTTCCCTACCTCGAATTTCAATCTTTGTTGATTATCTTGGTCATCAGACTGCGCCTTGCCCTTACTTTTTTGTCTCACGACATCATACTCGGTCCTGGCCTCGCCTGATCTGGCTGATATGGCTTGTCTAATGTGCCAATTTTTGGGATCAGGGGTTGTAGGTTTGTCCTTTGAAGTACCAGGTGTTATAGGTTTCTGCTTCGGAGTACTAATAGTGGCCATCTTGATGGGGTCCTCAATAGATTTCTTTTCTACCTTATTTTGCTTCTTCCCCGTTTCACTCTCAGGTGCTGGTGACGGATGCGAGGATTGTACTGTAGGAAAGGCTGGCACTGCATGGTCCAAGACGATGTCACGCTTGCGCCATTGGATGAATGAGTGGACGACACTTCCTAGAGTTGTTATCTCATCATTGGCGGGTTTTTCCAGTCCGATCTCAGCAAACTGTGCAAGTACCGTGTCCACTTGGACCTTTGCATAACCTGGCGCTATCGGGGTATTGTGCAAGATACCCCCTTCTTGGCACGAATAGACTACCCCTGTAGCAGGCTGTACAAATATGTTCATCACGGGCACGTTGAGCTGACAGGGTGTGGAGTCCTGTATGTCGTCCATAGGATAATGGTTGTTGTCCGCTTCTGCCAATGGCGTGGACGCGCAACTGCTGCGACGACCTGTAGGGCTTGATAGAACGTTGTGAGCCTGCGACTGGCTCAAGGCTTGTTGTACTTGTCGTTCAACTTGTGACTCAATGGTGCCTTGTATTTCTCGCAGAACCCTTTCCTTCATCATTTCCATTTCCTTCTCAGCCCGCTCTTCTTTAGCTCTCTTCCGACTCCTATAAGAGTCTCCGTGCTCAGGGAATCCACTCCTCCATGGAACCTTGACCCCGACGCCTCGTGTCCGACCGGGTGCTCTTTGTTTCCTAGGGCATTGTTAGCTCGTCTTTCTCCTCGTCTGGGTGAAAAGATCCTTGGGTGGATCAGGCGTAAAACTCATGAACTCTTTGCGTCATTCTTCGTCTTGTTGCTCTTGAATGATAAACCCCCAGTAGACAAGATATCTGCCTTCGCTAGCACATAGTGCTTCACTCGGTCTGGTAGTCCGATCAAGGGACTTGTGCCAGCCAATTGGACCGCTTCTAGTTCCTGCCTCTCCCATTGAGCAATTTTACCCGCGTACCCACTCGTGCCAAGTGCGTGGGGTGAGTATTCCTTCTTGCGATGCTAATGTGGTCCTCACTGGACTTCCTTGTCGCCGATTGCTTCATCGCCACAAACTCATCCCAATATGGCTCCAATCTTGGGTACTCTTCGATGGCTGACCGGTTTTGCTTCACATAATTTGTGTTCAGCCTCGCCTTGAAGTTTCTCCACGCCGCATCCATGGTCATCAATGCGTCGCGACGCACAAGATCTTCGGCTCCTTTGGGGAATTCGAAGGTTTCTTTGAGCTCTGTCCACAGATCCTCTTTGGTGGCTCGGGGCACTTTATGCCAATCCGAATAGGTGATTGTCACTTTATCCCTTACGATGCACCCGTATGTTGACCTATATTTTGCTGCTGATTTTCTCGGTGCAACAGGGGCCCCAGTATCTAAGACCTCTGAGATGGTGTACCGGCCTTCAGGCTTCTTAGTTTTTCCTCGTCCTCGGCATCTTGCAACAGGAGCATCATCTGCAACAGCGGTGGAGGCCTCGGCACCTTCGGTGGTTGGGTGGAGGGTAAGGTACCTGCTTGGGCTCTCCTCCACTATAGGATCGGTTTTGGGCTCCAATAGAACTACAGTTCGACCCGAAACATAATTTTCGTCAATTACTACAGAATCATCTCACGGAATTTCAAAGTACAGAATCATCTCATGAAAATGATTTTGCAAGAGCAAGAGACTTAATTATCTCAGAACAAAACTAATTAAGCAAGCATTAAATCTTGAACTAGTGCTGATTGGTTGTAAATTTTGTCGACGCAATATGTAGCTATGGTTTACTGACTATTCCATATAACAATATGATTAAAAGTGCATAATCCAATGATTGCCGAAATGACATACATCGCAAGATCCAGCATAAAAGCAAGATTATGTCATTCATACAATGAATCATGTCTTAAACAACTTAGTACTTATTTATTAAACGTGATGATGGATATGTTGCGATGACTACACAACTTAGTAGACCATATGGTTTCAAAATGTGGCATGAATGTCTAGGTCATCTTGGATACCTTGCATTGATAAAAATCATCTAGGAAACACTAGTACACAATGAAATCACACACATAACACATAACAAATAACATACAAAGCGAGATTTACTGCAAAGACCTTGCCTTCTTCTCCCAAGGGTCTGTGTTGAGAAGCGGTCGGGCAGCGTCAGGCGTAGCGGCGGCACGGCACGTAGTCTGGCGTCGCTGGGCGAGGCGGCGTTAAGCGGGGTGGCGGCGTCGGGTGCGGTGTCGGCGCGGCGTGGCGCGCGGCGCGGGTACGGTGTCGCGCGCGGCGCGAGGGGCGTCGGCGGCAAGCGGCGGCGTCGGGACGGCGTCGGCGCGGAGGCGTCGAGTCGTGGCGTGGCGGCCAGCGCGCGAGCGGCGCGAAGCGGCGTCGAAGCGATGACTGTGGCGTCGGCGCGGCGGGAGCTTAGAGGTTTAGGGCGCGTCAGAAGAGGCGGGAGTTTAAGGGTTTGGGCACTCGGTGAAAAGAGAGAACTATCCATTTTTATATACGGAGCATATTATGAGTGGCGGTTCTTAAAAAGAACCGTCACTGATACATATAATATCTGTAGCGGTTCTTTATACGAACCGCCATAGATAAGGTTATCAGTGGCGGTTCTTTATATGCACCGCCACAGATAAGGTTATCAGCGGCGGTTATTTTTAAGAACCGCCACTGATGTGCCTACCCTGAAATCTACGCTTCACTGTATATTGTCGAATAGCAGCGCAGAGTTTAGAAGACCTTGTTTTTGGTGCTGCGCAATTGCAGCGTTTCCTGATTTGTCTATTACTTATAAAGCAAATACATAAGCAGTTTACAGGAAAGAATTCAGACTCCTTTCACCTGACGGACTCAACAAACTCTCCAAACTTTCAACCGGATAAAGCACTATTTTGTCATCCGGCAAAACAACCAAGTACTCTTCAGACTCTGAAACAATCACCAAAACTAGCAGAGTTCGAAACTAACTCAAAGACCAGAAATACTAGCACATAGCTAGGAAACAAAACCAAAAACAGACTTTATACTACCATGCACAAGATTATACTAGGAAACAAAACCGAAAACAGACTTTATACTACCATACATAGAAGACTTGCGGCTGGTCATCAGCGGCGAACCAGGCAGCGCCATACCGCCAGAGCGGCTCCACCTCGATATTGCCATTACTCGTATATAGCTAATTATTTTCTTTCACAATTTGCCCTTTTTCATGATCGTCGCGATGATAGGTAGCTTCTGAGTGGTTTCTTCCTCGAGCTCGATGTTGCCATCTCGAAAGGAGGCAACTCATCAAAGCTGGTTGTACTCTTCCTCATCCACGATATTCTCAACTCCGACGATCCTTCTTTTTCCTGAAGAACTACAGCGCTTCTTATCTGCCGGTCGATTACATAGAAGACTTGTGCTACTTGCTTCGCAAGTATGAATGGTTAAATCTCTGATCCGACATGTTCGATTTCTAGAGTAGTGAAGCCGCACTTGTCCACCTTGACACCCTTTGGGAGTTGTACCCAACGACACCAAACATTGGGATCTTAAAAATACGATGAGTCGAGCTCCCAAATCTCTTCTATGAACCCATAGAAGCTACTCTTCTTCTTGCTGTGTTGTCATAGGCATCTATCTGACACCACTATTTTGGTAAGTGCTTTTGCTATCCCGAGATCTCGTGTAAAAGGTATATTCATTTATGTCGTATCCTTGCCATGTTAAGATTGTACCTGATGGCCCTTTTGCCAGCCACCTCAACATGACACTCGTTTCTTTCCAGTCATATGCTCTTTGAACCAATGATTGAACAAGCGGTTATGCTCTTTTGTTACCCAAACCTCGATCGTCCACGATTTTCCTCTCGTAGATTATCCTCGTGCATGTCCATATCGAGGACACCTCAACCGATTGTTGCAAGGCGTGAAATGAGCTTTTGAACAATCTATGATCGTAAGAATTTGTTGATTTCCTTCCAATCGTCCCTTTCCCGGCTAGCCTACCCTCATGGCGAGATCTGAGCACTCCTACCGGTTCCACCCCTCCATGTAATCCACGCAAAACTCGATAACCTCCTCGGTTGCATAACCTTCCACAATGCACCCTCGCCGAGATCGATTCGTACATACTTCTTGGGATACCCATGTACCTTTCAAGCAGTACATCGATGCAGGAATACGGGGCCACATACATTTATCTCGTTCACAAGGTGAAAAATGAGATGAACCATTATATCGAAAAATGATGGAGGGAAATACATCTCTAGCTGGCATAGTGTCTTGACCACATCATTCTGCAGTTCAGAAAGTCCGATGGGATCGATGACCTTCTATGAAATCGTCTTGAAGAAGAAACGCAACCTCATGATTGCCTCTCGGACCTTTTCAGGCAAAATACCTCTAATTACAATAGGAAGCATTTGTGTCATCATCACATGACAATCATGAGACTTCATGCCAGTTAACTTCAAATCTTTCATCGAGACCAGTTTCTCGATGCTTACGGAGTAACCGGACGAAACTTTCACACCATGCAAGCATTTGCAGAGGTCTGTTCTCTCTTTCTTGGAAAGAGTGTAGCAAGTTAGGGGAAGGTAAACTCGCCCTTTCCCGGTGTCCTGAGGATGTAGCTCAGCTCTGATTTTCATATCTTCTAGGTCCCTTCGTGCCTTCAGTCTGTCCTTAGTTTTGCTAGGAATGTTCAGCAAAAGACCAATCAAGCTGTCACATACATTTTTCTCTACGTGCATGACGTCTATGTAGTGTCGAACTTCTAAGTCCTTCCAATTGGGCAAGTTCCAAAATATCGATCTCTTCTTCCACGTGGTCTTCTCAGTACGAGACCTCGATTTATTATTACTATCTCCTTTTCCAAGTACGACATTAATATCCTTAACCATATCATATACCTCTTCCCCACGACGAGGCCTTGGGGCTATACCATCCTCTTTTGTCCCGTCGAATTGTTTTTTCATATTGCGGTAGGGGTGATGCCTGCGAAGGAACCTACGGTGATGCATGTACACGGTTTTCCTCGAGTTATTGAGCCACACACTAGCGGTTTCATCCATGCACTAGGGGCATGCTTTGGCCCCTTTTATAGTACGACCGGATAGGTTACCAAGGGCAAGGAAATCATTGATGGTGCAAAACAACAATGCCCGTAGGATGAAGTACTCTCGCTTGTACTTATCCCATACCTGTACACCTTTGTTCCACAGTACCACAAGATCTTCCACCAATGGTTGTAGGTATACATCAATATCATTGCCAGGTTGTCTCGGCCCTTGGATAAGCAGCGACATCATAATGTACTTTCTTTTCATACACAACCAAGGAGGAAGGTTGTAGATATAGAGAGTCACGGGCCAAGTGCTATGAATACTACTCATGTTACCGAAAGGATTCATTCCATCCGTACTCAACCCAAACCTTATATTCCTCGGTTTATTCCCGAAGTCCTTCCTAAAGAGCCTATCGATGGTTCTCCACTGAGCAGAATCAGCAGGGTGTCTCAGCTTTCCATCCTTTTTACGCTCTTCTGAGTGCCATCGCATCAATTGGGCATGCTTTTTGTTTCTAAATAAACGCTTCAACCGAGGAATTACTGGTAAATACCACACCACTTTAGCGGGAGCTCCTTTCTTCACCACAGTGCCCTCGCTGTCATGGCCTTTACGCTTGTATCGCGATGATTTGCACACCGGGCATACATGCATGTCTGTATACTCTTTGCGATAGAGTATACAATCGTTTGGACATGCATGTATTCTTTCTACTTCCAATCCCAATGGACATACAACCTTCTTAGCTAAATAAGTGGTTATCAGCAATACATTTCTATCTGGAAGCATGTCCGCTAAGAGATGTAATAGCGCCGTGAAACTCTTATCGGACCAACCATTGCTTGCCTTCAATTTTAGAAGTGAAAGCACGGTGTGCAACTTTGTGTATTCCTCCTTGCAACCCGGGAACAAAGGTGTGTCCGAGTCGTCCAACAAACCCTTGAATTGATTAAACTCTCTCTAACTAGTGTAGTTCCCTTCTGCATCGCGCAACATCTGAGTAAGATTATTATCATCATCAATGTCCAACCTATCATCACCAGATCCATAACTAATGTCAGCTGCCATAATGCCTTCTCCATCATCCAATACGTTATCACCTTCATGTATGTTTTCCTCTTCACCGTGACTTGTCCAACGTGTATAGCCAAGTACAAAACCTCTTCGAATCAAGTGCAAGTGGATGTGCTCTTTGTCTGAAAACATTTTCTCATTCTTGCAATCAATGCATGGACAATGTATGTACTTCGTCTTCTTGTGCAACTTGTTCTCCTCGTGGCTCTTAGAAAAGTAGATACCCGTCGATGTAATCTCTACATGTAACGGTTCGCATTGTACATCCATCTCCGGTCCATCTAAAATTAATTAACATATAAAAATTGATTAAAAAACTAATATAAATACTTATCTTGTAAAGAAGCTAGATAATAAATTCATCATCTAAAAATGATGAGCACTCACCTACCAAATTAACTAAAATTTCATGTATATTAATATCCACTAATTTTAAATAAATAAATTTAATATATGCAAGATGTATATTATACGTGCACACTAATGGAACCAAATTAATAGTAATTAAAAAACTAATCTAATTACCTATCATCTAAAGGAGCTAGATAATAAATTCATCATCTAAAAATGATGAGCACCCACCTACCAAATTAACTAAAATTTCATGTATATTAATATCCACTAATCTTAATTGAACAAATTTAATATATGCAAGATGTATATTATACGTGCACACTAATGGAACCAAATTAATAGTAATTAAAAAACTAATCTAATTACTTATCATCTAAAGAAGCTAGATAATAAATTCATCATCTACCAAATTAACTTAAAATGCAATTTATATTAAATATATGCTTGATCATAATTCATCATCTATAAAAGGAACACAACATCATCTAATGAATCTAGGTAGGAAATAAATTCATCAACTACAAAATGGTAGGTAAATAAAAATAAACAAAATCTAAACTTTTCATCACATCTACATATAAACCTTAATTGAACTAGGTTTAAAAATTAAATTGCAACAAGATTAACACAAATCAAGAGAGGCGAAAAAATAACTCACTAAGGAACAACTAGAGGAAGTACAACACAAGAATTGGAGAAAACGAAATATGAAAATAAGAAGTTTTGGTTTTCTCTCAGGAGGAAGAAGACCAGTGCTGCTACTGACCACCTACTTATAGGCAGTATTATCAGTGGCGGTTGTTAACTAGAACCGCCACTGATAATACAATTGTATCAGTGGCGGTTGGAGGATAGAACCGCCACGGATAACCTAGTTATCAGTGGCGGTTCTATCCTCGAACCGCCACTGATATTTTTCCCGCCATTTTCAATATAGAACCGCCACTGATAATTATATTTGTGGCGGTTCGAAAAAACCGCCACAAATAGACCGTCACCTATTGCAGGTTTTGGCGCAGTGATCATGTCTTGGGTGTGTGTTTTTGCATCCATATCAAGAGTTTATCATCACCAGGCTGGTGCAAAGTCATGTCTTGGTAATGTAATGGTTATGTTATGATCTCCTTGCCGACACACCAAAGAAAGTGTGTTATTGGCTTGGCAAAAAAGGTTGATCATTTCTTGTGGGTAAAGCTGTACACCTCTGTAGAGTGTAAACCTTTTCAAAAAGTCACGCTCGCGGTCATGGGCACTTGATAAAGTCATCACATAGTTAGAAGTTTTGGTATTTCTAAAATGGTTGGGTGGAAAATGTGTTTGAAAATCATCACTTCATGTCGAGGTTCGATGGTGAAGTTGATGTGCACTAAGGTTGTCCCGATCTTCTGATGAGAATGATACGATGATTTGGTGTGGTACAGAGTCGATGGATCGACTAATAACCACAAGATCAGCAACCAAACAATCGCAACGTCACCATACGAGGCGATCAACCGAATCAAAGACCCGATCAATCCTTGTACCTGCTTCAACCAAGAACATGCAAGAACAAGGTGATAGCAATTTCAATCCAATAAACTCAAAGAAAACAAGGTGAGGTTCTATTTTTCAACTCGGGTGGTCTAGTCGACACACGCAAGATTGAGGAGGAACGCACACGGGGTCTACCAAAACACAACAAAACCTAAACCCCAAAGTATGACGACAGGGGCATTATATAGGGTGGAGACCAGACTTGGGGCGTCCAAAATAGGGTCAGCCACCACGCAACCCTTACCATACATAGGCCATGGGCCCAAGAATATGGTGACGCAACACCTGACAGATTTGGCCCGTGATATTATTCTGCGTGTTCCTGTCTATCTGGATCAAATTGGAAGGTGAGGATGGATCTATTGGAAAGCTTATCTCCTAAGCTTTCAAACGGGTAGTCACACGCCAAAAACGGAGTCCGGGAGCCCGAGTTACGCCCATTTGAAGTTGGCGTGCTGCTGGATGGCCGAACCAGGTTTTTTGGCATCTTGGGTTTCCATACGAGTCTTCCTTGGCGCGTGGGCTGTCCTTGGCGTGTGTGCTTGAGGCGCTGGTTCTTTGTCGTGGGCTTGAAAGACTGAGCTTCTGGATTAAGGCCCTTTTGCGATGAAGATGTCGCAGCGTCGAGTGTAGGCGATGAAGACGGCGCGGTCGGAGAGGAAGTAGTGGCAGCGGTCGTATCCTTCGGGTTGATGTCCTCATCAGAAGTAACACGAAACAGTCGCGGTAGACTGTGATACGAAATTCAATACTCTGTCAATACTTTAATAATACTCATGCTTGTCTTTATAAATTCCGTTTGCAATCTACAATATGCTTATGAATCATTTCTGTCGATGCAAAATAACCATAGAACCTTCCTATTGTCATAACCTGTATTTTAATTATATCTGCATTTGTGAAACACTATAAGTCTTGCTGAGTACACATGTACTCAAACTTGCTTAAATTATTGATTCAGAAGATGAAGAA
Source organism: Otatea glauca (assembly GCA_036346275.1). Classification (NCBI taxonomy): domain Eukaryota; kingdom Viridiplantae; phylum Streptophyta; class Magnoliopsida; order Poales; family Poaceae; genus Otatea; species Otatea glauca. The sequence continues at coordinate 40,700,999 of CM070725.1, forward strand.
TGTGAGATTCCCGATGATTCATACTTTCACGTAGGATACGAGGATTTCGATAATGATCTTTACTAGGGTTACCTTGTCAGTTGCCTGCAGGTCTTGGAATGGGCAAACCACAAGGCATTTGGTTTTTCTTATTTTCGCTACTATGTATTATAGTTTGTATAAACCTTATATAGTTAAACTTTTAATATCAATATGTAATATAATCTATGTACGAATGTGATATAAATGTTGTAAATATGTGCGTACTAGCCACTGATCATGGAACTAGTACTGTGGGCACATGAAGGCCTTCCGTGCTTTAATGGCGGGTCCTCACATTAACTCCAAATTAAAACATATACATAAATGAAATTCAAAATAAACATTAGATAAAAATTATCAATTCGATTTATATATGAATTCTAACCTTAAACTCATTTGTGAAATTAAATAAAAAATATCAATGAAAATTAAGATAAATTCAAATAAAAACAAAAGGATGCCATTTGATTTTCGTACAAACTCTAAATTAAAACATGAAATTCAAAATTAAATACAAAATAACAGAACAATTAAAAAATGAAATTAGGGATTGTTTTATTTTAATTCCATACTAAGTGAAAAAATATAAATTTTGGTTTTATTCAGAATTAAAATTCCAAAATTATTATATTTTGAGAGAAAAAAAGCTAAGGAATTTGATTTGTGTGTGTCTATATATATAGAGAGAGAGATACATACATTATTAACTATTATATAATAAAAGTCGATGACAAGGTTTATAGAGTCGGTAAGAATTATATAGAATATGCTAAAAATTCTGAAAACAAAAAAAATTCTGACTCTTTATTTGATGGACCTCCATGGAATGAGGAGATTGAGAGGGTGATACATCAACTGGTGTTCACTTGACTATACAGGTATATGCAATGTAATGCACACTAAAAGAAGTACCGAAAGAAAGAGACAAGTGCATTGAGAGTTTGAGACAATGGAATTAATAGATGATGATATAAAATAGGAAATGTTATGTTACGCTATATTTACTATTTTGCTATGCAAGTATTTAGAGAAGAAAGTTTCAGCCACATGTGACAAGTATTGGGAAACGGAATGATTATATTATTTCCTATAATATCAAAATATCATAAATTGAGTTATGCAACGATCTATTTTCTAAAAGGCAAAATCACATATATATTGTTAAGTCATTTAAACATGCTTTAAGGATGATGCATGTTCAAGTGCACGAGCCACCTTGCTAGATTCCTTAAAAAAATAATGGACATGGTGCAACCCTAGCACCAGCACCAAGCCCCTAGAGCCCCTAGAGCCCCGCTGTTGCCTCGTGCAAGTGTGCCTTTGCTTCTACCGCCTCCTGACGCAGCTACCCGCGCCGCCATCGGCACCGGCACCACTCACCTGCTCGCCTGTCACCCCTCTGCCGCCTCTCCGCCTTCTTCCTCGTTTCCGCCAGCTCACTGCCTCCCACCGGCGTGATCCCTCGGAGACATGGCATCCCGCCCACCAATCGTCATCCGCCGTCCTCCTCCGACCTGTGCTCGGCGGCACCACCGCCTACTTGTCGTCCCGCTGCCATCACCACCCACTATCAGTTCTCTCCATCCCTAGTCTCCCTCTAAATCCGGGCCCCGATGAATCGTGACCCTAACCCATGTGAACATCATCAACCCTAAAGAAGCTCGCCAGAGATAGAGACGGAGGTAGGCAGACGCACGAATCATGATGCAAATTGAAATGTCAAAAAATAGACTGATATAAAAAAAATCATTCAACAGATTTCTAGCAATCCGGTAGAAAATATCACCTCATTGATCTTTTACATCTCAGAAGAAATTAAGAAAATTAAGCCTGCAGTGATCATCGTCTCTCAGTGATTTGCGTCGAGCAGATAACAAGGTTTTGAAACGAGAAGTTCACCCAAAACTGAGAGATGAAGCGACGAAACATAGAGTGCGAGCTACTTCTCCAAAGGGCCGAGTCCTGTGTCCTAATGTCGTAGGAGCAGATAGAGGCGAAGATCCGAAGACAGGTATGAACAAAACGGTAACATCCAGTGCTGATGTTGTGGCCTGTGGGTGCAGTACAGGCAGTGCGTTTGCAGGACAACGAAAAGGCTGCTCGGCGGCACAGTATTATACGGGGGCATATTGGAATCGAGCAAAAGTTAAGTAGGTGGAGGAATCCAACCAAAAGCCACTGTTTCTCAAAAGTTTTTTCATCTAGAGATGCATATGCGTCGACTGCCTTTATGCAAGGAGGTGGTCATGGGCCTCATGCTAGGTGTCAGATGTCTACTCTCTTCAAAGGAAACGACGTACTACAACTGCATGCGGCTACCCCATAATCCCCGCCCTTCACGGTGCTCCGAGATCCGTGCCTGCTCTTCTTTCCTCTTTCCTTCCCTCTTCTCCACACGCTCTCTCCGCCCAGCCCTGCCGGAGCCGCACCTCCAAGCCGTGTCGTCTGCCGCAACGCCGCCATTGCTTGACACGCTGTTGCGCATCAGAAACCTAGCCGTTGTGCCACGCCCAAACCTCGCCAAACCCACCACTGCTCATCAGAAACCTCGCCAAACCTCACCACCGTTTGCTGAAAACCTCGCAAAAACCCACGCAACTCGTCAGAAACACCTTGCCAAACTCGGTGAGCAGCAGGGGATTGGCAAGGTTTTTGGTGCAGCGGCGAGCGGCAGTTCAGCTTGGCCAAGGGGAGAGATGGGGAACGAGGGAGAGAGGAAAGTGAGAGGAGAGATATCATCATTTTTCTAGCTTCATAGCAATTTTTTTTGCAAATTTGAGCTCCTTATAAATGAAATTGTAAAAATAGCCTTATTCTCAACCGCAGAAGCGCTAGGAGGTGACTCTTGTCATATTCTGTGCTCCCATGTCACGAAAGGAGCTATCGTGCTCTCGAAGCGTGGCAAGTCACCGAAGCTAGGTACTACTATCTATACCCCTTTATAATGCACCTAAGCATTCTTTTCTACGTCCACCCCAAATAATGCACCCTGCTAGAGATGGCCCAACCTTCATGCACCCAGCGAAACGTCCCCCAGAAACTTGCCTCCATCAAAATTAACCTCTCAGATATTTCCTCAGCTTTACTCACCCACATCCGATGACCATTGTTTAATGTGTCTAACTCATCCCTGTGGCCCACAACAGATCTCCCCCCACCTCCAGCATCATCTCAAGGAAAAGGAAACAAATATCTTGGAATTAAGGAAAAGAAAACAAACGTTCTAGAAAAGGAAAAGATCATATATTACGTGCTGGGGAAAGGAAACCGGAAGACAGGGCACTATACTAGTATCTATTGGTTAATCAGTAAAGTGACCAACAAGTCATTTTGTCTATTGGAAGGATATTTTGGCGTAATAAAATAAAGAAAAAACAAAACAACACAGACAAGGACGTAAACGTCAGTATCTTTTTATATACTAATTGGAGGCTCTCTTAGAAGCCTCCACATTAATTAGAAAATACCAGAAATTCCCACGTTAATCTGAAAAAGAAAAATTGCTAGAAAATCTCGCATTATTCTAAAAGGAGAGAAAATCTTGGTCGTCCAATCTCCTTAATCATTTTCATGTTTAGATCTATTTATCTATTCATAAGATATATATGGTAAATCAGAGGAGTACCATATGGAAAGAAAGTTTTGCTTTCCTTATTTACTCGTGTATATAATATTGATCATTGTTTGCTTGGTTATGAATTCGAATACGTGGTTGTGAATAATTTCTACCATATAACACAATATATGTCTGATTGTAACATGGTGTCCGGGCTGGATTTGGCTTTTATTGTTCACAGATTTGTTAGTTTCCCCGTATGTATCTGTACCTCTTTATAATGCACCTAAGTAATTTTTTCTACGTCCACCCTAAATAATGCACCTCATTAGAGATGGCCTAATGTTCGTGCACCCAACAAAACGTCCCCAGAAACTTGCATTCATCAAAATGAACGTCTCAGATCTTTTCTCAGTTTTACTCACCCACATCCGATGGCCATTATTTAGTGTGTCTAATCATCCTTGTGGTCCACAACAGACCTCCCCCACCTACGTATTTGGAAGGAGAGCGAATCAAACAAGGAAATAAATAAGGAGGATCCGCATGTAAGGAAACCAAACTTGAATTTTTACTGGCCAAAATTGTACGTACTACATATTTGGAAGGAGGGTGAATCAAACAAGGAAATAAACAGGGAGGATCCGCATGCAAGGAAACAAGACTTGAATTTTTTATTGTCTTGGCATTGTGATCGTATTTTTTTTCCGAATATGACCCTTCTTGAGACTTTTTTACGGATCTAGCCCCATAGAGCCTAATTTCAGCGCACGGAGAGCGCTGAATTTTTGTTTTTATTTTTTATCTAAGGAACTAACGGTCTGTGAGTGCTGTTTAATTTTTATTTATTTTTACTTGCGGATCCAGCGGTCGGCGAGCACAGTTTATTTTTCCATATTTTTTCGAAATCATCCCTATGGCCCACAACAGACCTTCCCTCACCTCCATCATCAACAAGGAAAAGGAAACAAACGTCCTGGAAAAGGAAAGGACCATATATTACGTGCTAGGAAAAGGAAACCGGGAGATGGGGCAGCGCGACCGGGAGAACGCAGGTCTGCAATGGCTCCACGGTTGCCATCGGTGGCTTTGCCGACGCGGCGAGGTTGCTGGCCAGCGACCTCGCGGCCGCCGTGCCTCGGCAAATTTATAATTTAATTTTTTTTGAAAATAATTTTATTAAGTACAAAATAATCGAAAGTTTTTTTGAGAATTTTTCTAGAATTTTTTAACCTAATGTGCTATCTTTTAAAAAATCCTTCTATATTAAAAAAAAATGAAGGCAACTCACCTCTAACTTCTTCTAGCTACAGCCCAGACCAGAGAAGCTTCTCCTCTTCCCTCCCTCCATTAAAGCAAGAAAGAAGCTCCAAAGCTCCATCAATCCCGCACCAAATCTCCTCTTTCCATCTATGGTGTTAATTCCCCAAATTTCGTGCTCTATTGCCAAAATTTCCTCTCAATCTGATTTGATCCCAAATTATGGTTTCCATAAATATGCTTGTTTCGGGCTATAAAGCCGTGAGCTCTCCTCCACCCCATCGCATTGCATAAATCCCCAAGTGCTCCCTCTTGTAAAGATCGCGGATTTTGGAGGTAACCAAGCCATCACCGTCATCTTTCCGTGAAATTCACTACAACCGTGACTCCTCCTCCGCAGCGCCAGATCGACGATCTCGCCGCACTGATCCGACCCACTCACGACCGCCGGCCACCCCTGGCCTTCCTCCCTTGCGCGTTGGCCAAGCTCGGAGAGCACGCCTGTCTCTCGTGGAAGCTACAAAAAATAATCTAAAATCAGAAAATTCTGTTTTCTTTCTCTTTCTTGATTTAAAATCTTTTGGGAGCTCGTTTTCGCCCATTCGACCTCCATTTAGTTCCGTTTTTCTTTCTAAATTCATTTAAAATTCTAAATTTCTCTTTTATTATTAAGTGTTGTATTCATACTTATCTTCTCATTTAATTGATAAGTGGGTGTACTGCCGCCGTAGCGTTAGCACAGGCACTATACTAGTGTATTGGTAGTTTGCGTTTCGATTTGGCTGCTTGTACGTCCCCTGATTTGTCTCGGTAGTCGGTAGTTTCCGGTTTGAGTTGGCTGCTTGTTCATCTTCGGTTTGCAATTGCGCACAAGGAAGTTACAAATTACACATTGTACTCCTCAAATCCAGTAAATTTAAAACCAGGAAAACCGAAATTTCAGCAAAATCGGCTAAAATTTTGGTGATTTTCATCTGACTATGAAATGGTCTTCTGAAGTTAGAAAAAAATATGAAGAAATCATGCAAGCATTTATCTACATTTCATATTTGTTTGAATGCAAAATAGTAAGTATTTGCATATAAAATTCCCAAGTTAGAGTTTAGACCAAAATACATTATATAAGAACGAAATCCAAGCTGTGGTTTAGGATTTAGGGCGAAATACATCATTTAAGGCCAAAATCCAAGTTAGGGTTTAGGCTAAAAATCCAATTTAGGGCTTATGGTTACATAATTTGTATATGTTTTTTTTGCAAACTTTTAACATGTACTCATAAAAGGCATTACAATTCTTTACAAAAAAATTGGTGCAAAATCCGGTCCAAAAATCGTGCAAACCGGTCCAAAATGCCGAAATTTTGGTGGAAATCACTTAGATTTCGCCGAAATTTATCAAAATCACCGTAGCAAACCCTAATTTTTATTTTTTCCATTTCGCCGGGAGAGACAAAACGGACGACCACCACCAACTCGTATTTATATATAAGTAAAGATGAGAAAGAAAGAAAGATTGATTAAGTGAGAAAGCCATAAAGTGTGCATATATATATATATATACTGGAAGTGGATAGACTTGGGAAGAGGAGCTATTCTGACCCCGAGTGAAAAAAAAGAAAAAAAAAAGCAAGATGATGTATAATTGACTTGATCATGTTACGTGTGATTTACCAGCTGAAAAAAAAAGTCTTTTTACATGGTGGAGTAGTTGCTTTCCTCTTCCTAAAGCAAAGAGAAATTTCATTCACGAGTTCTGAACATGTGAGGATCCATTAATCTTATCCGTTAGTAAAAGCGACGCACTTTTTTATTTCAGATGAAACAACGCCCCTTCTAACTGAACTTCCAGAGCAGACTTGTGTATGACATGAAGCTCAACAGCTTAAACACTGTTTTTGTTGCCAACAAAAAAAATAGATAATAGTGATGTCGTTCCAAATTAATGGCATTCACTTCGAAACTTTAAATTAGTTTTCATCCAATGAAGTCTTGTTTGCATGGAATGATGCAATATGCAACTGTGGGGAACAAATCAGAGCAGGGTTGTTAAGAGGTCTTCACTCCAGAACATTGTCTAAATGGAGAGTATCCTAGCCTAGTAAAAAAAACAGGTAAGAATGTCAAAGTGGACTTCGATATGGTACGTGCCCATTTGACTGTAGAAATACCTTTGCATTGGATCTTTTATGCCAAAGTATGACTTCCTGATTAACTAAGTTAAAGGAAGGAGGCGACCTTTATTAGTACGTACTACGTACAGACAAAAGAACTGGAACTAGCTGGACCCTATATTCTTCCTGCCACTTCAGGGACCAAGAGTGAATGTCTTTCAGAGATTCAGCGATCCATGAGAACCTAATAAATAACACTTCTGATAGATCATGCATGATATTGATTCCCTAGCCTGCTGCCTGCCTCCTATGCTGCTGCCTGCTGCACCCTGCATTTTGCTACACTGGCAATATACTACCGGTGAATGACAGGCACAATCAAGGACTTGCAGGTGGGGCCGGGGAAAATTACTACAAGCCAGGAGAAGGGTTTGAAGTTTCAAACCTTTCTGAGCAGGCATCGATCGATCTCGATCAGGCTCAGCATCGTGGCATCGATCCATGGGGGCACAAAAGCTGTTGCCCGTCACATGCATGGTTCTCACTGGAACTCGGTGTGCTAGCTACCTGGGGCTGTGCGACGCATCAGTGCGTGCATGTGCTGATGTGTACGCCGCACCACCACAGGAAGGGCTTAGCTTTCTCTCCTTTTGTTACCATCCATCTCTTCTGTTCACTCTGCTCGTGCTCAGCTCGGCTCCGGCTCCGGCTCCATCAAAAGGATTTCTTTTCGGCTTGCCTGCTTTACCCCACCATAGATAAAGCGTGGAACTGAAAATGTACGTACGACCGGAGGCGGATCCAACGGTGTGTCCAGGGCTGACCCACATTCTACTATTAGGTGGCACCGTGGATATAACCTCTTAGCATCTCTAGTCGACGGGCGGCGGTGGACGTGAGCGGCAAGCCGGCGGCGTGCTGCAAGAGTCGAGGAGGCGGCAGACGCCGAGCTACAAGGACATGTGCTGAATGAGTAGTGGCGGGCGTGCTTCGATCGGCCAAGCGGCAAGCGGCGTGCGTAGAAGTCATTCGGCAAACCGATGAACACCCCGTAAAATTTGATCCGAATGTATGTGGTGTTAATTGCTAAATCAAAGGCGATCTCATTCTCAGATCATTAGCTCCGATCCAAATCATTGCCACCAGGATAGCACGGCACGACAGGGCCAGCGCCCGTGGAGCGACACGACGGAAAGTCACACGTATGCTGCCGCGAGACCTTGCCGCCGATGCTGCCGAACGTACGACGCGTTCTTGTGCATGCCATGCATGCTCCCGCGTCGCCTCCTCACGCACGCCATGGCCTCACCTCGGCGTTGCCGTTGTCGTACGCCGCCGGCCTGCGCGCCACTCGGCCATGCATGCATATATACCCGGGAGCATCGCCGTGCGAGACGACGTCCCCACCGGCCACAGCAGGTACTATAACCAGCGCCGACAAAAAAAACTCGTGACTACTAAAATCAAAATTGTTTTAATTACATTAGTTAATGGATTCAAAAATTGAAATGAGTCAATTTCGAACGTAAAGAGGTTAACGAGACTAAGCTCGATTGTGGCTAGTTAGCTCGAATTTAAAATAACCACTTAAATAATAAGTATATTAATTTTAATGTTAAACTATACTAAATTTAAAAGAAGATCCATAATAGCCAGTTGCCCTACTCGTAACAAAGAGCTGGTTCTATGCATGGACGCTGTTTCCTTCTCCTTTCGTCGGCATCTTCTGTTTTGAGCCCATTGTTCAAATGCAAGCATGGGCCTTGGATCCATATGTGATGGCGGCCAACTAGTACGGAGTCCGAAATACACTTTTTGACTGGTAGTGATTCCAGAGGGAGCAGATCGAGGTCCATCCATGTAGGCCGAAACTACACAGGTCTAAGCCGTCTACTTCACAGGACTAAGTATTAAAAATGGCCCGTTGAGTAGCTGAGTGATTCAAGAATTTAAATTTTATCTTTCTCAAAATCAAGAACTCAATATTTAAAATTTATACTTTTTCTAGAATTAAGATTCAAGATTTAAAATTTCCAAACTTTCAAAAGTGAAAAATGTAAGAACTAATATCCTCTGGGTACCAGGATGGCCCAAGAGATGGTTCCCCTCTCCTTTTGTCTTTTTGTGAGGACCAGACCAAATGTTTTTTTTCCTAAAAGCATCCATGGAAAAGAATCAGAAGGTACATAGTCAAAGCCAACACGTCACAACACAAAATCTTCTTGTGGCATCACACGGAAATAGAAATGGACAACAGGTCATTGTAGTAAGAATCTCCAGAGGCAGATGACTAAGCCAGCTCAGTGGCTAGCTCCTGCCGTCGAGCAGGCTGCCGACCCGCGTTGGAAGCGCGCTTCGAACACGGTTTTTCACTAAATAAGATAAATAGATACATATACATGTATGCGTTACGTATAACGGTGTGTTTCTATGCTAAGTAGCTCATAGGTCTCTAATTAATCAACTAAAGTGTGTAAAGAACGTGCAAACGTGTGTCTGCACGCGGTAGCCTGAGTGTATATTTCTATGTTTTAGAGGTTATAGAGCCTTCAATTAATTATCTAGCGGAAGATAACGTGTAGCTCATAGAGCCTCCAATTAATTATCTAATATGAGTAGATAACGTGTACATGTGTGTACATGCAGTGACGTGAGTGTGTGGGTTGTATACCTCTCTTGTACCTACAAAAATTCTCCAAAGGTAAAGTGCTCCTAGGAAGGCGCTCTCCATCGGTGTGGCTATGCCACAGCACTTGGGATTTGACACATCTGGTGAGAGTTCATGTGGAACATGCATACCCGACCCGAGAGCCGCTGCCTGATTGTATACATAGCACAGGAGCAGCTCCATGCAGGAAGGTGATCAATGTCTCAGATTTTTACTGGGGTTCGTTCCCTTAATTTGCTTCCTCTTGCCTGCAAACGGATGGAGTAGAACTGTAGAAGAGAGAGTTGATGTGAATGTCTCGTGCCCAATTAATACAACAGATGAAACAAGTGTCCTGGAGGGAGTTGTTTTCAACAGATGAAACAAGTGTCCTGGAGGGAGTTGTTTTAGTGACACTGACCTAGGAGGTGGCTACTGGAACTAGATATCTCTGCCGTCAGAGGGACACTTGTGGATTACTAAGTCGCTAATGGACTTTCAGGACCCCATGAAAGCGTAGGGCGCGGTCAGAGATGACGAGGCCAAATGTGTAAGTTCAGGCTCTGTTTTGATTTCCCTCAAAAAAAAAGGCTCTGTTTTGATTTATACGTGTAAGCCGAACCTGGTCCCGAGTCCCGACAGCGAGTCAGAAAGTAAGTTCGGTTTTGATCGCCCACGAGATCAAACTAGTAGCTTCCAATCAATTTTGACTAACTTTTCTTTTTGATTTCAGCCAAATTCTACGTGGAATGTAAAACCTGACTCACGTATTAATGGGGTGTTTTACACAGCTTCAGCTCCATCAAAATCCGCAGAGTTGGTGGAGCAGAGTATTTCTACCTCTAAAAATTTATAGAGCTGGAGCTATGAATATATTAAGAGTGTTTAGGTGAGTCATCTTGTTTACATTTTAGACTAAAAATATAAATTTAATTTACTTTATTTTAGCCTACAAGCTCCAGAACTGAGGTGGAGCTGGAATCTAGAGCTCTGCCAAACAAAGCTACCTAGCAAGAAGCCTGAAGTTAAGGGCATGTTTGGAGAAGCTGTAGCTTTTTTTAAAAGCTACTTTTTGACTTTCTGAACTGAAAAGTAGCTGTAGCTTTTTATAAAAAACCGTTTGATAAACATTTAATTTTCCTCAGTAATAAAGTGCAAAAGTAAGTTTGATCCAGCTTTTAACTTTTATTTTTTGCTAGCTATATGTGATTTCTATCTTATACTACAAACCAAGTTAAGTCGTTTGATAGAACTTGTCAGCCTTTCAAAAGCTGAAACTGAATTTAAACTCAAATAGACCCTAAGCCACCGACACAGGGCTTTGGCCCGTGGCTTGGGCGCTTGCCGCTTGCTAGTGCAGAGTTCCTTTTTTTTTTCAAATGACCAAAATTTCCTTAGGAAAACTAGAGCATAACCATATCAACTCAAGTATTCCCTCTGTTTCTAAATAGATATCATTTTAGATTCTTTTACTCCCATAAAAACATATCTACAAAAGATTGCATCGTGCTTTTTATTATTTCTTTGAATGGTGTGTTTTATTTTATTATATAATAGTAAATGACATTAGAAATAGTTAAAAGAGAGAGAGATATAGATAGAAAATTTTGTAGAAAGTAACATTGAAATTGTAGAATGACATATATTTAGAAATTAAATTTGAAAGCTAGAATAATATGTATTCGAGAACGAACGGAGTAATTAAAAAGAAGAAGATGAAATAGTAGAAGTCAAGTGTGCAATCGATCGGATTGTACGTGGATTAACAAAATGAATGAACAGAACAATTCCAAGAAGTTACATACTGGGTTTGGTTTTACTACCACTCTGCCTGCCTTTCAACGCCGAGCTGGAAACTTTGGCAGCACAGCGGCAGTCCCCGACCGAAGCTGATCAGATCAGAGCGGTTTAACCGGCGATCCTCCGCTTGGCTCCAAGCCGAGAGTGCGGCGATCCGATCGGCGGGGAGACAAGCGAACGGAGCGTGCTCGTACTCCGGCGCGCGGATCGTGTTGGGCTCCGGGCCATTTGTGCGCGTACAGGACAGACGTACGCCAACCGACCAACTGACCGGCGTCCTCGCCGCCGTTGACCGTGTCCCGACCTTCGATGGTGACTCGGAGGCCGCAACAAACGCTACCGGCTCAGCCGCTCCAGGGCTCTCGCCCGTACCTCTGGCCCTCTAGCTAGCTAAATTCCAGCTCGTTCATTATTCTCCCGGCCGGCGTTACATTAACCAGAAGAAGTAAGTACACAACTTTGGTGGTGATGAAGATTGCATCCCAGCTACAAATCCGAGCACGAAAGACAACTTTAGGAGACCAGTGATAGCCTGCGTTCGTGATTACATTGGGCTAGTATGTGCCAAGGCCTGATTGGTTACGGTCTTCAACAACTGCCACAGGTAAGTAGTTGCAAAGGGAGCCATGGGATTGAGGAACTGAAGATGTAACATTGAGAAAATTGCCAATCTAGCTCTGGTGTGTGAAAATTGTTGCTCAGTTTTGGCCCAATTTTGTTAGAAAAAGGCTTTTTTCAACCCTGCTTGAACCCAGGACCACACGCTCGAGCAAGCCGAACTCCTTTCGTCCCTTACAAAGTTTTAACAATACAAAAAAAAAAGGCTGATGAAACCAGTTTACGACGACAAAGAAATATAGTACTAGGCAGTAAAAGTAATTTCGCAAGCTAGCCTGCGAAACATTAATAACCCAAAAGAAACACACACCATTCGTGGATGCATCTTGGTACGAAACAGCAGCAGCAGGGTGACGACTGATATATCTAAGCCATTGATCTCGTGAATGCAGTCCGGAGTTCTCTGACGTGTGCTGTTGCCACAGTGTTTGAAGAACGAAGATAGATCCAAAGCTGTACTTAATACTACTATAGAATCAGTGATCATTACCACCGTATCACTGCCGGTTCATCAAAAACTGACAGTAATAATATTAGAGAAATTTTACAGTGGATTACATAGGTAGTAAGTAGTGGTAGTAGGAGTCAAATCTAACCATTCATTCTCAAGGGTATTTTAGACTTTTCCTATCCATTCATCAGGGGTATTTTAGATTTTTCCTAATTCGTTTACAATTTTGGATTCACCGAATACCTGGTGATCTTCAAAGACTTCTTATCCATTCATCCGTCATTCATCGAGATCACATGACGTGTTTTACCGTAAAGAACAGATAGTATGACGGAATTTTTTACCCTTTTACCCCTCTTTTAATATTACTACCGATACTACAGGTGGTAGTATAATTAGATCTTAATTGATTTCAACCATTAGATTCAAAGGAATGGACGGCTTATATTGATTTTAATCCACTGTAAAAGAGCTCTAATATTATTATTGTCAGTTCAAATGGAAAACCGGTAGTAGCGGCTTTTACTAATGAACCGGCAGTGATAAATCCCTTATTACTGCCGGTTCGAATAAAAATCGACAGTGATACTATCACTGTCGGTTTTTTAGAAGAACCAATAGTGATAAATCCCTTATTATTGTCGGTTCGGAACAAGAACCGGCAGTAATAATGGACTATCACTGCCGGTTCTAATATCCGGTAGTGATGTTAATTTGAAACCGACAATGATATGATGTTTTATAGTAGTGTAAGGCCCAGGAAAAACGAGTTGATGGCGCATGCCAGCGACAAAAATGGCTAGTTTTTCCACCGTGCATGCTTGAAATCGCTTCTTCTCTCCCTTAAAAAAAGTAAGCTTTACTGGATCTACTTATATTCCAAAATATATTTTCCTCTCATTTTAAGCAACCTATGCCCCCTCTTCTTGGATGTGTTTCTACCTCTCTCTTTTTTTAGATAGCTTAATTTGCTAACTTATTAAAAAATGGATTTAGAAAGCAAAATGCTATTAGCATGCATCCGTTTGGCACGGCATTGCGCGCCAACAATTGTTTGCCACGAACCAGTGGAAGATGTGGCAAGATCGATACTGAAAGATCGAACGATCGCGTGAGATCTAGCAGCATGACGAAACAATTAAACAGTTTCACATAACTTCGCGTCTAGGTGCAGGGAAGACCTATTGTGTGGTCTGCATTAGAGCGACATGGATCCGATCGAATCTACGACTGCATATGTATGGCTGTTGACGTACTAAATACTAGCTAATTAGTTATTAATAAGATATATATGAGATAATTAATCGTGAATCATTTGATTATGATTAGATACAAGGAGTAGTAAAGCTTTGTACAAGTGCATTAGTTTCCTCTAGCAGAAGAAATGCATGCATGGCAGCAGTAGAAGCTCCTTTTTTTTAAGTACAATGATTTTATTGCAAATTGGTCTTTACATGATTATAACTTGTTAGTATAGGACTTAGGATCTAGTAATTTTGAAAAAAAATATTAGTTAACCGTTCAACAATTAGTGACTCCGAAATTGAAGGACCATGTGGAGGTCCATCCATGTTTGTGATGAGTATTTGACTTTATTTGAGCATGGTGTGCTCAAATTTGAGTTTGATTTGGATTGTTTTTCGAGCTAGAGCAATTTGAGTTACTGGTTGGAGACCAGTCGTCCGACCCCGAGTGGTCGGGGCTTTGGCTGGTTGAAGACCAGTCGTCCGACCCCGAGTGGTCGGGTCGTCCGACCTGAGTGGTCGGGGCTTTGGCTGTGGTTGAGACCAGTCGTCCGACCCCGAGTGGTTGGGTCGTCCGACTCCGAGTGGTTGCGACTCCGAGTGATTGAGTCGGAGACCAGTGAACAGACCTCGAGTAGTCGGAATGGAGACCAGTGGTCAGACCATGGTTGGTCAGGATGGAGACCAGTGGTCAGACCACGTGTGGTCGGGGTTTATGTTGGTCAGCGTAGTGTATATCTGTCTGTTGAGATGGATATGTGTTGTTGGACATTGCTATGTGATGTGGTTTCCTTGTCTATGATGGTTGCAGGGCTTTGGAGCTAGGTCATGGTGAGGCGAAGGGGATCAGGACTAGGCTGGGAGAGCTGAGGTCCAGATGATCAAGGTGTCGCCAAAGATGGTGAGGCCGTGGAGTAGCCGCAAGCCGAGAAGACAAAGGAATGGATGAGATGCTAACTTGGAGCTGCTCTGATCTAGGAGGACCGTTGGATCGCGGTCAGGAAGATAGAGTAGCGGGTCAAGTTAGTGTGAGTTGAAAAGCGTGCAAAACCCGTTGTGTTGTTGGGTTTCGGGTGAGCCCATGCATAGCTTTGTGAGTGGGTAAAATCTCAGCCCTTGATGGAGTGCTCTAGGGTTTAGAGGCTCATCCAAGAGTGGTAGGTGTTCCAAGCCTACTACTAGACAGGGAGAGGGGTGTCTCCCTGGGGGCGTGGTGAGCAGGTGAGGAAAGTGTACGTGAGTAGTTGAGAGTTGTTGAGAGTGACAGTGTAAGGATCAAATCCTGGCTCTTGGATGTTGGCTTAGGATTGAAGCAGGACATCCAAAGGTGGGAATTGATCCCAGGTCACTATAAATAGAGGGGTAGGGACAGCCTCCCCTCTTTGAAGGTTCTGAGGTTTTTGCTGCTTATTTGAGTTTTGCCCACTTTGTTGTGAGGCTTTGTAAACCTCTCTTCCAGAAATGAAATGTTCTTCATTTATATTCTTGTTTCATTTCCTTACGTATTTACATTACGCACTTAAATTCTCATTATCTAAATTCGCATTTACTTACTTGCAATTTACTTTACGTAATTTGGATTTGCCTCATCTCCTTCTACATGCTATTGAGTCTTTGTTGAAATTCATGATTGATGAACTCTTCTCTGGACTTGGTGCTTTCAATCATCTAGGCAATCCTTGCATTCTTGTTGCAAGTTAGTAAATCTGTGTGTTCTTAAAGTGCGTAAACGTGTGACTTGCAGTTCTTTAGTCTTGATTGGCTTCTGGTTCTTGTTGCCAAGGATGAAAGATTGCTGGATGAATCTTCTATAGATCATATCCCAATCATCTAGGCAATCTACAACCTCTTTTATTCAGTTTTGCAAGAAACCAATTTCTGTGCCTAGTTTTCAGATAGTGTTTCTATTTGTTTGAAGGGTTGTTTCTTCGTGTACTTACTTGCTATGATTTGTGGAGAGTCATTCAATGATTTCTGACCATCAACTCCCACCAGCAAGTTAGGGGTGAAGTCTGTGTTCGTGTCTCTGTTTTTGGTGTGACATTTGTTAAACTGAAAAGGACGGAACCTTGGTTTTAATTCCTTCGATTGTTGATTGAAATAGGTTCCTGACATCCTTTGGGAGGTGCACACCAATTTCCTCTGTTTTTGGATCAGCCGATCAAAAATTACATCAATTTCTGTTTTTGAGATCGTGCTGATTTTACTGTTCACCCGAATACTATTCACCCGAGTACTGTTCATCCGACCTCCGCAGGTCGGGGTACTGGTCGGAGGTACTGTTCACCCGAACACTATTCACCTGAGTACTGTTCATTCGACCAATTCAGATCGGGAGTACTGTTCATCCGACCAGTGTTGGTCGGGAGTACTGTTCACCGAACACTATTCATTCCGAGTACTGTTCATCCGACCTCTGTAGGTCGGGGGGTACTATTCATCCGACCAGAAATACCCGACCAGTGCAGTTTCTTTCTGGTCTTTTGGTGGTTTGAATTTTAGGAGGAGAGTTTATTCGAAAATTTTATTTGGCTCTTATTCACCCCCTCTAGTCGCCTTTTTCGATCTTTCAGAAATTAGTGAAGTTCGCATGAAGAAAGGCTATGCGCTACGCAAGTCTAACAAATTGTCTACCACATTTTATGTTTTATTAGAGATATTGGTAAATATAGTTGCACATAATAAAAAACGGAGATTGATATATATATAGTGAACAATCACTAGTTAACTAACTTGTTAACAGTTTCTTTTTGTAGTTTTATTGAGTTGAAAGTTAGAAATCTTGACTTAGAATCTCCAGGTTGAATGCTTTAAAATCCATGTTGGAAGTTCAATTTTTAGAGTTGGGTTGAAAGTTTCACTACCTAGAAGGTGTGAATGCTCAAATTGTCAAATTTGAAGGTGGAAATTTTGAGTTGAAAGATTAAGTTCTCAAGCTAAAAGTTTCAAATTAGTGTTGAAAGTTAAATTTTCGAGTTGAAATTTTACTAGTTAGATAGTGTTAACTAGTGAACATTCACCTTGTAGAGAATAGACCGATCGAGACCAGTCAGGATTCTGCCCGTCCACATAGACCCAACTTCTCACCGTTGCCGCATTATTGTTGCCTTTGTTTATTTATTTATTTTTTATTTTTAAAAATAGTCAAGAGCTCTAGCATTTCATTAAAAAATGACAACAACTAAGCTATAAACGCACACCCACACATACGCGCGCGCACTTGCACCCTCGACTTCATGAGCGCCTGCGTCAAGCAGTGCTCAAACACGGGTGAGCTGGGCGTGCACATAGCACCCCAACCAACCGAGCTATGCTCAGAGCTTATATTGTTGCCTTTGTAACTATATTCTTTACTGACACCTCAATAAAAATTCGATATGAGCGGGCTAGGCACACACGCAGCACCGCAACCAATCGAGCTATGCTCGGCCCTCTTAATGTTGCCTTTGTAACTATATTCTTTAAATTCTACCGCGGAATAATAGATGAATTTTACATAGATATATGCTTTCCATCGCCTAGCCAAAATTAAAGGTGCAAGTACTACAAAAGAGAAAAACCTTCATGAAGATAACTAAGCTAAGCGGTCGGCATTCTTGAAATGTAGCGAAATAGTTACCGTGTTTTTTTCGAGACATTATCTTGAGACGTCATTTTCCTGAAAATAAAAGAAAGGGAAGGTTTATCTGAACATGCCACTTTGTAAAGCCGAAGGGATGATGCAAGGAAGCAACATTGCCTAGTCAAATCCAAAGAAGCCACCCCGTATACATCCCCCTATAAATTGCACCGGCCTCTGCACTAACAACTCGATAACAACACAACCCCTACATACATGAGCCTCTAGAGTCCGGAGCTTCTTTACACCTGCACCACTAGATAGCTGCTAAGCTTCCTCACCCCTCTCTTGCTCTTTCTACACATCTTTCAAGTTTCGGGAAGAAGTTGTCATCCGGAGTCTCACAAGCCTTGAATGGACTTTGAGATGCTGAATTCTAACCCGGAAGCGCAGCTCGAGCTGATGAGCACAATGCTACAGCTGGAGCAGCTCACTGCAGTGACTGCACTCCCTGAGCACGCCATGGTGGTGCCTTCGACTCCCCCTTCGCCATGCATGCATGCTCCTCGTCACTTCTCCTCGGTGCCTCACATGTCGGGCGCCAACGCCAACGGCGCCGCCTACCACGACCAGTACTCCCCGCAGCTGCCTGCTGCCGTGTACAACGGCAGCCGCCGCGCGGGGTACACGACACAGCTGCCTCCTGCCGGCGGCAACGGCTGCGACGGTGCCGCCGTGGGGTCGGCGGCGATGCGGGAGATGATCTTCCACATCGCGGCGCTGCAGCCGGTGAACATCGACCCGGATACGGTGCGGCCGCCGAAGCGCCGCAACGTGCGCATCTCGACGGACCCGCAGAGCGTCGCGGCGAGGATGCGGCGGGAGCGCATCAGCGAGCGCATCCGCATCCTGCAGCGGCTCGTCCCGGGGGGCACCAAGATGGACACCGCGTCCATGCTGGACGAGGCAATCCACTACGTCAAGTTCCTCAAGACGCAGGTGCAGTCGCTGGAGCGTGCCGCCGCCGCCAGCGGCCACCGCCCATCACCCAACGGCGCCGCCGTGGCCTACCCAGGCCTGAACGGCCCGTGGTAGATCGTGTCGACCACCCTGATCTCCTGCTTACGGTCCGACATGCATGGCCATGTAACAACCATTAATCGCTGTTGGGCCTGGAGCATGCACGTACGACGACGGACGCGCGCGCGCGTTGGCAGCGCACTTGTACCATCTTATGTGTAAATTAAGATGCAGTAGCTAGCTAGATGCCTTACTATTTACTACTAGCTAGCAATAGTCGCATGCCTGTGATTGGACTCAACGCATGTAGCTTGTACATTGTAACGTACGTACGCACGCATCTAGCTATATCTGTTAAGAATCTAGCATTTCCATTAGCTGCAACTTCGATCGTTTCCCAGCCCGCCATTACCATGTCATGGTACGACTATATGTGTGCTTCTTACATGCCTGTCATAGGTAGTGCCTTAATAAAACAACACGCCGTAAAGCAGATGGACTTACTCCTGTGAGAAACATATATATGCATTCATGATGGTTGGAGTGGACGGAGAGCAGATGGTGTAGAAGCAATCCAGCTTTCTGTGCACAAGACATGTTTGCGCAGCAACGAGCAGAAGACTATTCGCGTCCCATGATTTGCACGTACGCACCGTCCTCGCGCAGGCCTCCAATGGAGAAACCCGACGACGCCTCGGCAGGCGAGACCGCGCGACCGTTTGCCCTGCCCACGTCGCGTCCGCCGTCTGGTCCTGTGTTGGCGCACAGTAGCGGCGCTGTGCTCGCACAGCCGCGCACGAGCATACTGCCGGCCGGCCGGGAGATGCCTCGCGGGGGCGGGAGGGCGCCGTCCCGAAGTGGGGCGAGGGGGATCTCGCTTTCCAATATATTGCAAACTAATTCCGGTATACAACTGTTTCTCGCGCAAGCGTTTGCTACCATGTGCCTGTGTCAGGCTGCTATTAATGCCCAAGCAGTTTGTGTCTGCCGATATACGTACGGCCCCATCCCATACTAGGGCGTTGTTGTTTGGATGAGTGATACTTTGAAACGATTTGAGATTTAGTTTAAATTTAATTTAGATTTTGAAACATTTCAATGAAATACTCTTAATCTAAACACCAATAGAAGTGATAACTTTTTTAGCCTCTTTTATCTCTTTTTTACAAATCTAGCGTCCTCCTGAGCGAAAACAAATCTAGACCTCTTTCCCACTGCGGAAGGCACGACATGCGATAAGTGTCGCTTGTCACGCTAAGGGAGTGTGGGAGCTAGAGTTGCCGTGCCTGGGGAGTGTAGGAGCAGCGCCGCTACAGTGCGGGAGCAACGGCCTGCCACGGCTGGTGAGCACGGGAGGGGCTATCGCGGATGGCAAGTGCAGGAGGCGACCTCCCTCGGTAGGAGAGCGCGGGAGGCATGTAGCATCCGCAGTATGGAGGAGGCTAAATTTACAATTCCGTTTTAGGAGGAGCTAGATTTGCAAAAAAAAAAAAAAAAAGGTAATGGAGGCTAGAAAAATAATAACTTTCCTATATTACAACCTATGGTCCATGTCATAGATAATAATTAAGAATAAACTAATTTCTTTTAATATCTCTTTCGTCTATATATCAAGAGAAAATATGTCTTATAAAGTTACATAGATGTAGTACCTCAGATTAGTGGTACGATGGCTTATGCACTACAGGTGTGTCCTATTTGGAGTCTTCTTTTAGGAACTATTTTGGGGTTTTTATCTGGACAGTTCATTTGATCAGATCTGACGTTCGTGTGAAGCTCGAGTCCTCTCAAATCTCAATTGCGACTAGCACGTCAACCGAGACTCAATCTCGCGGTTGAACGTCTGAGATCAGGTGGGATCCACAGTCCCTAAACTTTAAAATTTCACCGCGGTTTTACATATATAGTTAGTCTGAAGGACGACGCTGCGTAGGTAAAAACATAGATTTGTTATAGCTGAGGAGGTTTTTATCATTTTTAAGAGGTATTATGAGGTACTACTAAAATATTCAATTTTTGGTACGTTCAATCTTTAAATTTTTTGTACCTGTTGTTATCTCCTGGTGTTAAATCAATAGATAAGCTTATATCTACAAAACATGACAAAAAAAATCTCTAATATTAGAAAGGAGGGTGACGATAGTGTAGCAGCGAAGAGACAGAGGTAAGAATCAAGCGAAAACAAATCCAAATCTTTCTACATGCATGTGCTCCATCCGCAGCCATGTGCCCAGAAATTGCTATGTGCCATCTACCGCACCACCCCTTTCGACGAATAGACCTTTTGAAACCGACGTGTTCACTCGTACAAACGCACTCAATCTAATATCTATTTACTGATTGATCTATCTATCGATCGTACGTCTAGACTCTAGACTCTTGACTTGGGTCTGTTTGAATTTATTAGTGCTAATAGTTAGCTGGTAATAGCTAATAGCTATCTAACTATTAGCTAGCTAATTATTAACTGGGGTTATTTGGATACACCTACTAATAAAGTCCACAAAATCAGCTAATTAAGGAGAAATGACCATAATGCTCTTTTGCATGAGGCTGACCGAATTGGAGAGAGGACAAAAGTGTCCATTGACTATCTATTAGTAGCTTTTAGTAGGATACAACCTGATAATAAACTAATTGTTAGTAAGATGGACTACTAATAACTAGCAGATCTATTAATAGGTTTGTTTGGGTTTATAGCTGCTAATTTTAACAGCTAGCTAACTATTAGTGCTAATGAATCCAAACTTAACCCCGGCCGGCCTCCTCGATTTTACTGTAATCTTTTCAAGTGCCCGTACGCCTCCTGTCGGCATGCAACAACAACGGCCGTAGCTCCGCAGATAATTTTTTTTAAGGGGACCTTCAGAGATAGGAAGGCTAACTGGCCTGATCAGTTAGTAAAAAGAAAGAGAAAGAAAGAAGGAAGAAGTTAAGAAATTCATGTGCCAGGAATCTGCGACCGATTGTAGCGGTACAGGAATAAGGTTACAAATTTAGTCGAGATTTAAAAAGTCTTGACTGAAATTTCGGTTTTTGATCGAGACTGCGGTTCCAAATCTCGGTAGGATAAAAAATAATTAATAAGAATTTAAACTGCTACAGTGATGTCAGGGTTTTTCATCAAGATTTCGGCGTTTGGGACCGAGATGATCACAATTTCAACCAATTGTCCTGTTTTTAGCACCGGATTTTGGACTAAATTTTTTGTGGCGAATTGTAATGCGTTTCCTGAGGAATACATGTGAAAATTTTGCAAAAAACATACATATACAAATTATGTAACTCTAACTTGGATTTCAGGATTTTTCGGCAAGAAAAATAAACACATGATGCGCTGTCTAATTGGAAAAGTTCACATGCTTGGTGATGCAAGAAGATGAGAATTCATATAAGCTGGCATGCTAGTTCTTCTGTTCTAGCTCTGTGTGTTCTAGTGCTTTACTTTGTCATATTGGCACCTTTTCCTCATCTATGCATGTTACCAAACAGAGTCACAACCAGATTGATTAGAATGTTTATTGGACAAGAGAATGCATATAGTATCATCATACTGGACAAAACTTGTAAAATTAGTGCCTTTCAGTTCGACTTCATAATGACAAAGCTAACTTTATTATATGATCGGTTAAAGCGTCAAGGTGCTTCCATGTTGTTATTCTTTTTTACAGTTGCACAAATATTAAAGCATGAATGAAAGGTAGATGATGATTACTTACTCCTTCGTTTGTTTCAAGATTTGTGCAACTTGTATTAGGAGGGAAAATACTGAAGCACTTGCGTCAAAGTATATATTGAGGTTGGAAATAAGCAATTCTCCGCATCATTCCAACCCAAGAATATTAAGAACTTCAACAGGGTCAAGAATGAGACCAAACAATTTTGTAGGAAATAGACAGGTGATGCACAGCCTGTCCTGGTTTGGTCTTAACATAAAGATTTTCTGGTGGGAGCAAAAAGGATAGGGCATCATATAACGACTTCCACCAAGTGGTGTTCAACAAGAAAGAACGACAACTACATAACTAAAATTGCATTTGGAAAAAGAATTGCTTAGTTGGTATCTTAACTCGTCCTTAATTCTTTGTGGTGTTACATACTGTTATAACTCAATGCCATCAAATAATAGCAACTCTATCCAATGTTCGTTGAAAGCATATGTAATCTTAGTTCTTTTGTCCTTCGAGTAATCCTCTCCTAATCTAGGGCCGGTCAACTCAATGAGGCATGCATCATCATACCATCAGAGAAGTGTTAGAATCCAAAAATTGATCAAGTGTTAGAATCCGAAAATCAGGCGAAATGCTGCCGAATTTTCTAAATTTAGTGTATTTTATCTACAAATACTTAGTATTTTTCATTCAAACAATTAGAAAATGTAGATCAATGCTTGCATGATTTTTTCATAATTTTTCCTAATTTTTTAGCCTCGGGAGACTATATCACAGGGGTTGAAAAGGGCCAAAATTTTGATTTTGCCGGTCTAAAAATACCAGGTTTGAAATTTGGCCAAAATTCCAAAATCTCGCCAAACTTTTGGATTTAGTCCACCCCCAAGATGTGGTCCAAAAATGAAATTTGAAACCCTATACAGGATTTGTGCGACATTGCCATCAGTGAGAAAACGGGGGCTGTTGTCGCGAGAAAACAATGCTACTGTATTGGGTGTCTTGTAGTATCTTTTGTAAAAACTAAACACATGACAAATATAGATCTCAAAGCAATTAAATCTTATTTTCTCTCCTAATATATACCATATGTATTTATTCCAAGAGAGATGCTATAGATGCTACAAGGCACCCGGTGCCATAGAATTGTTTTTCCGTTGTTGGGTACACCCACAACATATCGTGTGCACTAGCACATAGAAGCACATCACAGACGGTTAAAAACTGTCTTCACAGACGGTAACAAACCGTTTGAGAAAAAAGAGTAAGTGATAATCAGATGTACCGTCTGTGATAAAAACAATTACAGACCGTTCATTAATAACAAACAATCGGTGATTAGAAAATATCACAGCTCGTTGCTTATTAGAGAATCTTCTGTGATTACAGTTTATTACATACAAGCCATCTATGATAAAGGCGCATCATAGACAGTTTGTAGGAAAGAACCGTCTAGTATTATTTATAATCATAGATGGTTATTACCATAAAACCATCTATGATTTATATTTTTAAAAATATTTTTTCTATTTTATGGCTAGCATCAGGAATCACGCTAACCATGCCCTCTATACTGATAAACAAAAACACATACAAATAACATAATACAAGAAT
Organism: Otatea glauca; assembly: GCA_036346275.1. Taxonomy (NCBI): domain Eukaryota; kingdom Viridiplantae; phylum Streptophyta; class Magnoliopsida; order Poales; family Poaceae; genus Otatea; species Otatea glauca. The sequence goes on from CM070725.1 coordinate 40,724,567, forward strand.
TCAAAATTCACAACACAAACATATAACAATGGACAATTCAATAACATTTACACAATGTACACAATTTACAGCCGAAAAAAAATCAAATGTCAATTAATCTATAATTACATGGATAAATGTCCCTAAGCACTATTCGAGAAAGATGTACTCTCCACGGCCTTGAAAAACAAGGAACACCTTGGCCGCACGCGAGGCAAAAGGGTTTTTATTCCCTGGAAAACGGGATTCCCACACGACTCCGACAAATACCGGATTAGGAAGAGAACCAAAGCAGAGCGAGAGAAACAACTGATACAAAAGATTGAGGAAAGACTAAGAGAAAAATTGAACAATAAGATAAGAAGTCTCGAGGAAAGGCTCAATAATCAGGACTATATACAGCCTGCGTAAGTCCCAAATGTATGTGCAGAAATCAGCCTCACTACCAAAAAGAGCAGCTGTACGTCCGCAACTCCCACAGATGAACATAGAAAATTTCATATCTATGACATCAAGGTACTTATATATATGTCTTGAATGCTCCATACAAATAGCTGTTGGACGCATTAGTTAATTGTATACCGTTATGTAGGTGGCCATACGGTACACTCACCAAGTGAGACTTACCCATGGCTCCATTCCTCTTCCGACTGCTTGGGTGTTCGCATATCCATCCATTGAAGAGGCGCTGGTGCACGGTACCCTAGTGGCGTTGGGTTTCACGAAGGTTAATGTGGACGGCGTACATGATTGTTTCAAGACCGTCCCATTACCGATGCCCCCGAACGACGAAATCGTGACACTGGGAAACGCCATTCGCACTTTCATCCAGTGGCCCAGCAGCGACATCTCCCTGGACGCTCGTCCTCCATCACTGGAGCTACCCCAACTACCTAAGTTGTCTGCGGCACCTCAGTAGGCCAATAAATCGGCTCCTGTGCCCCCTGCATCAAATGACTTCGAGTGGGATGATGCCCACTCGTCTCCCGTGAAGACACCCTATAACAGAAAGCAATTCAAGGGCAAAGCAAAGCGGGTAACGAAGGAATTGAACTATTCGATTGCCTCGGTGGTCCGATTATACCAGCTAGGAGAGCCTTTAGTAACGGGAGAGCGCCTAACGAACCTTTCTATAGCTTGCGTTAGATTGCATAATTGGTACCTGAAACAAGCTAACAAGCCAGTGTAAGACCGTATAACGAGTATCTCGGTCAGCTTCACGCCTAAGCATCTGTTCAACGAGTCAGGGGGACTTCTTCGCAATCGACTTCAAAGACCTATTTGATGTCTTCGACCTCGACGCCCTCAATGCCGCGCTCTTGAGATGCTGGTCATTGTAAGTGTGTGCAATCACAATCTATATTCATGTAATACCGATAAGTGTCATATATATATAACTCATTGCTTTCGTATATGTAGATACATGATCCGTGAAGCGAGACAGAACAAAAAATAATGGGTTTTCTGGACCCACAGATAATCTCCAAGCAAACAATGGACAAAGATTTACAATATATCGATGAATACGTCGCACAGGCTTTGGTGGCTCAAAAAGATAAAGAATTCATACTTTTATCCCACAACCCAAGGTAAGTGCTGCACAACTTGTTATACTTTGATTTGTACTGTGCACGCAACTCTGTTTTGTTAATTGACCATGCCAACATACCTATGCAGGTTTCACTGGGTTCTCATTGTAATTCATTCAGCCACAAATCGGGTTATTTACCTTGATTCCTTACAAAGTGGCAGCCACGACTTAAATCATATCACGAAATTACTCAACAGGTAATTAATTAATCACGTTTCTTCTATAGATAAATGATCATGTAGGTTGTTCAAGGTATACGTTGCTCATATAATGGCTGAGGCTAACCTTTTGCCATCACGAAGTTCTTTCAGAGTGTACAAATATTATGGAGGGCCTTCTGGCAAGGACAGGGTGAAGCTGAAGCACGGTTTTAAGTTTTCGATATCCGCTATACACAATAATCATGTATAAACTATGTAATAATGTCTCTGGAACTAATCAATTCTATATTTGCAGGGCCACCAACAGGGAAAAGAAAATAACCGTTGTGGATTTTACGTTTGCCACAATATGCAACTCCTCGTCAATAATAAAACGACCAATCAGGTAATAACTGCGTTGGAAAAGCCGATCTGATGCGAATTTGAGAACAACTTTGTGCCTTCTTGTGCAGTCAAGTCTTAAATCTAAAAGGCGAGTTCCACGCTACCTTATAACATTAGGAGTTGTATTTTTTCTAAATTACCATTTGGGATAATTGTCAAACTTGTGCTGTGGATTTGTGAATTGTAGTTGTGCATTCAATTAATTGGTTAATAATATTGAGTTCCATTGATTAATATATCTGAGTTTATTTCTGAAATAAATGTGTCGTGCAATATTAATCTACACATAATCTACTTTGCGCTATGATGTAATCTGAGTTGATTGCTGAAATAGATGTAATGCTTGTAATATGAAAATAGAAAAATGGCTGTCTATAGGAAGACCTATCACAGACGATTTTTAATTAGAAACCGTCTGTGATGTAATGATGTAACATACGTTTTCAAACTAAAATCGTATGTGATATTATAACATCACAGACGGTCCTAGTTAAAAACCGTCTGTGATATTGTTCTATATCACAGACTGTCCTAGTTAAAAACCGTCTGTGTAACATCACTGACACATGGTTACAGACGGTTCGAAAAACCGACTGTGATGACAGTTCCAAACCATCTGTGATGACCTGTTCTGTAGTAGTGGTATCCGCTCCGTTCCGTTCCGGATCCGTTTTCATTACTATCCATTAATTTTTGCCATTTTTGAGGTTTCTATTTCGTTTTCGTTACAGGTAAAAAAAAATGGAAATAAAAATAAAACAATCATTTACCAGCCGTCTGTGTTCCGTTTCATCCATACTCGCAACAGCCGTCCTAAACCTCTCCCTCTCCAGCCAACCAGCCTGATCGATCTCATTCTCATTTCCACGTCTATACTTAATTGGAGCGCGGGACAGAAAATCAAGTTACACAACATACAGCTTTTTTGAGATATGTAGTTACATACTTACATGAACATAGTACACAAAAATATGAAAGTGCATGTTTTATCCCTAGTAACAAAATAAGCTCCGTCAACCAAATTAGGACTCAGCTCGCTAGAAAATGCCCGGTTTTAGCCCCGTTGGCTAAGATGCGGACGCAATGCCAACTCGCTAGAACTTTGCTGCGACGAGCCTTCAGCGAGACCTGTGACTCTCTGAGTCGGGAGAGCAATCTTTCTTGTCCAGCATCAAGACTACGTACCGTTCTCCAGACAAGAACAGCGGTCTGACAGGACCTGTTCGTCACACAGGATACACGCATTTCGTGATCCAGTGATTCACCATCCGGAAGCCAGCGACTAGACAGAAGGATCGATATTGCATGGGGAAGCCCCGGATCCCACACGTGTACGTCCAGCCAAATCCCGGCAAGATATATACACAGAAGATAAATACAAGCCACGTCCAGCCCAAACCGATCCCATCGACCGATCGCTCGGCAACAGGCTAACAGCTGCAACGTAACATCACGTCTTAACATGCCCGCGCCATCTCCATGCACAGGGTCACCTGGCCAGAGATACATGGAAGATCAGAACGGTCCAATACTTCCTTTCTCCCTCCACCGCCTCCAAGTATCACTCAGAATCTCACGTCTCTCTGTCGGAAAAACGAGTTGACCTGGGGTTTTCACCGGTTCTTCGAGGTACGCTAAATTTGTTATATACTGTTTATTTTTTCGAATCATATTAGCTAGTATTTATTTATACTTTCTCTATTAGTAGAGTTGTAGAAATAAATTTTACAAATCAATAGCTAGATCTGATTTCTATTATTCATCGTATGCTATTAGTATGATACACGGTAAAATTCCTCTATCTCCGGCTGGACACACAGGTAGCCAGATCCAGATGGGCTAGCTAAGCTTGCCGAAACGGCCGTTGCATCACCATGTGGAAGCTTGCACAATCTCCGTGGGCCCAGACTGTGGTCTCGTTGCTGTTGCGAGATGGATGACCAGTAGGCGGTAGTCGTAGGCTGATCGGAGCGCTTGTGTTTGTGGGCGCACCACGGCACGGCGCGGCCAGGCTACAGGGCGGGCGGGGGCCGTCGTGCCGAGGGCCACATGGGCCGGCCGGCGTTGTCTCGGGCGGCTGCTTGCCTGGCCGTCTGGCCGGTTGGCCCCTCGGGCTGATCAGACATCGATCGGAGGGTTCGTGCGCGGCGCAAGTCAGAGCGATTGGATGGAAGCCTCTGCGTCGTGCTCGCGCTGCCAGTGGTAGATGGGATGGGCATTTCATGGGAACGCGGTTGCTTGCTGCGGCAGACCAACGGCATACCGACCATTAGGACGGTATAGCTTTGACTTTTCGCCCTGCCCTGTACTACGTCGCTTTCTTCAGGTGTACTTGGACGGTTTGACCATTGGTTGCAGTGTTCACGGAGAACTGTTCGTGTGAAAGTGGGCTTTGAACAGTGATTGATTCTGCGCCGATCTGCGTGTTGAAATGTGGGGTGAAAAGATGTTCAATCCACGCATATAGAAACGAAGTGGCCGAGTTAGCCAGCAGCAGGTGTCGACTAGAAAGAGAGTAGTAGAAGCAAATCAGGAAATCAAGGGTGCGTGCTGGTCAGGGCCGTAACTGAAATTTTGGGACATGTGCTAAATATAAAATTATACTATATACTTAATAAAAGTTAATTACTACAAAATATTATTTGATATTACAGCTTAGTATAATTTTTTCTCACGGTATTTCATACATCGCGCTAAAAAATAAAATTTTATATACGATCTTCACTTGGAAAGCACAATTCTACTGGTATTATTTGAAACATAATCTTCAATTATCCTTGTAATTAGTATTTCTAAATTAAATCAATTACAACGGCGGTTGTTATGCCTTTCCTAGTTCGTTATAGAACACAAGTAGAACTTCAACTTCAATTTATATAAGCTTTTTTTTTGGCATGTGCAATAGTTACCGGAATTGTTAATAAAATTATATATGCAACAATTGCATTACAAAAATAATTTAGATATTTCAAAAACTTTAAGATATCAACAGGGCACATGGTTTTGCTTAGAAATGAATTTTTACAGTAAAAAATTTTAAAAATAAAATAAAGAGAATAAAATGAACTTTTCATCTATTAGTAAAAAAAATTAAAAAGAAAATAAAGAGAATAAAAAGAACTATTATCTATTAGTTCTTGCTCTTACTAATATAAAGATTAACAAGTAGTAATACAAGAATAAGTAGAAAATAGGTAGGCCCTTAATTTTGGAGGCCATGTGCAGTAGTCCATGCTTCACATGCCTCCCGTCCAGGCTTGGTGTACAACTTATTTTTGTTTGTACGAGGCGTAGGTGTGCATGGTTCTCAAATTTGCGCTTACTCTGTTTGGAAAGCGGAAATGTTCATATTTCATGCGAGAGTTAAATTATTTTATGTGAATTTCGTGCGTTACGAACAGATCCATAATTTGTTCAGGATTTTTTATGCACAGTAAGCCAAATGTCCTCACTGCCAGGCCTCACTAAAACCAGCCCGGCCCGTAGTTTCAGCCCATCTTACAAACCTACCTCCCGGCCAGGCCGGAGGACCGTCTCCGCCGCCGCCACGAAGATGAGGGCGAGGGCTTGAAGGTATCTGGCCCAGTAGTGTGTCGGATTTCGATTTTTTTTCTTTAATATTTATTTTTATTCATTATTTCGAAAATAGGTGTTGGATAATTTTTTTTTGCGGAAATGGGCTCCCGTTGCCCGTATATGGAGCGATCGCCCCATATACGGGCGATAGGTGCCTGCCCTAATGGCTCCGCCGTGAAATAACGGCAGGGGAAAAATCGCCCAAGGGCGACAGGTGCCCCACCTCGCAAATTTTGTTTTAATATTAATTTCAATTTTTATTCCGAGAATAATTAATAGGAAAAAATAACAAAAATGGCCATAGGACAGTCGATACCCTATACCATAAGTTAAAAGCACTAATCTTTAAATTTTTGATACCTCTTAGCATTGATTTACTGTAATATTTTATATCTATTGGCCAAAATATACCATAAGTTAAATGTCCTCGGTCACACACACGTTACCATCGCACCCGACTACATCCGACGTGCGCCGCGCACTGATCCCACGCGCATGGTATATTAGTGCTATTAAAATATCGGGAACTACCGTTAAATGTTGTCGATACCGACCAATAGGCGATTAGGGGTAGCCGCATTACTAGAAAGGTCCAATTAGAATAAGATAAATTTTAAAAATTTTATTAATATACAAGGATTTAGATTATGTTATGAAAATTACTATATTCCATGCAAATTTAAATTGTATAAATCAATTTTACTTAAAGAGCATTTAGTGTATTATGAAGAAACTATACAAACCATGCCTCGAAAAATCATGAAATAAATATCACTTGTTCGTAGGGTGTTAGGTGTCCCATTTTTTCAAAAATATTTAGGAATAAACTCAGTTGAATGAACCAAATGACTATTAAGTAGCCTCACTTGCATGAAACACTTAAGCCTTTTCGCCAGCCCGTGAAATATCATGTTTAAATGTATTTTTAGGGAGAACGGGCCAGATTTGCTCTTTGATATATGCACTATCATATGATGGGAAAATATTTTATTTACACCTTGCTTTGCATATTAATTCTATTAGTGCAATAACCCTAAGTATTATGGTCGAGGCAACAGTGAAACGCTTAAGCCTTTTCGATAGCCCGTGAAATATCATGTTTGAATATAATTTGTAGGGAGAACGGGCCAGATTTGCTATTTGATATACGCACTACCATATGGTGGAAAAATATTTTATTTACACCTTGCTTTGCATCTAAATTGTATTAGTGCAATAACCCTAAGTATTACAAAACGAGGGTGAGAGATGGAGATTAGAGAGCGGTCGATTCACAAATCAGAAGTTACTGCAAAAAATAAGGTAGGCCACACTCTTTATTACGGCTTAAAACTGAAAGGAGTACCACGAATAAGGAAAATAATAGTTAAAACTAGACGTCTACTGAGTACTTCGAGGCCACTTCCCCTTCGCCTATGCCTCAGGTGGGGCTTCTCTGCCATGACGCGCCCTCTCTCATTTCCTCTCTCTCTCAGCCTCCTTCTCCTCCGCTTCCTTTCTACGTGCCTCCTCGCGTACGGCATGACGCTGCTCTTGAAGCTGTCGCGTGAACTCCTCCTGCCGTTTGGCTTGATCAAGGAGCCTTTGGTCTTCTGGGTTGATCTCCATATCAAACCACTGCTCAAATTCACACAGTGGCAGAGGTGACTGCATGAAACATAAATTAGCAAAGTTTCATGTACAAATATTACATAATGCGTAAGATTGTTACCATCTGGCGATCCTTCAGACTCTTCTTCGGCGGGTCGAAGGCATAGTTACGGCACTTCCATACCCCCTCTTCCAAGTTGGAATTTCCCAAGAGTGGACAAGCCTGCAAGGATCTCCACACATACACATCGGTGCTACAGCTCCACGAGGTAGGAAGAGATCTTGGTATGCTAAATTACGCGGGCATGCACTTCCTTCTTCCTTTGCTTTCCCCTTTCCCTTTCCACTTGCACGCCTCTGCATTTTCGATTGATCCTCTACTTATTATTTTCTTTCTTCCTCTTTCGTTGCTGCCTTTGCGAGACCGCGAGCGAGAACGAATGTTATAAAGGGTAGATATCGCCAGGGTATGGAGCCATCGCCCCATATTTGGACGAGCGCCCAAAATACTGCCGATATTTACCTCGGGTAGTGTGCCCCTGACAGTATTTAATGGTAATTCCTGATATTTAATGGTAGTGTGCCCCATATTAGGACGATCACCCCAATTATAGGCGATCGCTCCTATGCAGGGCGATAGGTGCACCCAGCCGTTAATGGTCGTTAATGCCGGCCTCTCCAACCGTTATGGCCGGTGGTGTGTTCTCACGTCGTGTGAGAAAGTAAAAGCGATGACAGCACAATTAATAAAACATACATGGATGTTCACAATTTAAAGTGATAAGGCACTCATGTTACTAATTCAGACAGTTATACAATATGGTGCTGAACGTAAAGGCATTACAAAAATACATCTGTACAACAAGTCAATGACGACCACGCTTCCTGATCTGGCCTGTGGGGTACGTGAGTGGCGATGGCGGACGGACATCCCTCCTAGGCCGGCCCTGCGGCACAGGGGTAGAGTGGTGTGGCGGTGACCCGGCCGTATCCTGGAGCGATGCTACCGAGAGCTGAGAGGCGGCGAGGTAGTCGGTCGATAGGTACTCCTTCAGGTCGAACTCGTTGTACGCAGGGTCGTCGAAATCACCCTGGGGCCCTGGTGGGGTGCAAGACGATGAAGGCCCCTCGCCAGCCAATTGTCCCCACTACTGCTGCGTGGGAGCGTAACGAGGAACCGTCGGGATAGGGTGAGGTGCTGGCCCACGGGGACGTGGTGCGCTGCGTCCGGCGACATCTCCGCGCCGCCGGCAGGTGGCCAGGCGACCCAACCGCCTCGCCCTATCGAGGACCCGCTCCCAAGCTACCTCGGCCTCAGCGGTGGTCATTTGTATGCCCGCCCGGAGACGTGCCAACATGGACGTAGCCTCCACCTCCACCTCCCCTGCAAGATGTGCCTGCATGTAAAGCCGGATTGATATTAAGTAATTTACATGAAAAAGACGTACCCATGTAGCTTCGATTGTGACACTTACCGCGGAGCTGTCTCTCTGGGACATCTGTGAAGGGTACGTGTCCGTCACCGATGCCTGTCGTGCGACATACGGTGCTGGTGTGTACCCTACCCTGAGGCGAGTCCGCGGCGCGAACCACTCCATGTACTCATTGTACATGTCATGGTCATACGGCCGGGTCTCGGTGACCCTGTCATCGAGTGCGGCATCCCACTGCACCACCCATGGCTGCATGCGATGCGCGAACTGAGTGCCCACTGCAGCACCCATCCGGGTCATCCTGCAATGCAAAAACAGGAAATACATACGACATCCATTCTGCAGAAATACTAAGTACTCAGCTCAGGAGACGTACCAGTGAGCGCCACGTGCGACAACGTGACGAGGCGGTAAGGAAAAGATCGAGCAGTCGAATCGCCGCGGCACTTTCGGTCGGCGAGTACTCCTCGACACACAGGTCGAAGACGAGAACCTTACGGGTGAGCCAGAACGGCTCATCTCACGTGCAAAGCATGGAGAACCCGTAAGGTGCTCAGGCGTAGACGTCGTACGTGTTGTATGACGTCCACCACACGTCCTCGTCGTGGAGGTTGTCGAACTCCCGAACGAACTCGAGGTAGGACCTCCTCACCTGTCGGTGCGCGTACGACCGCTGCGAGGAAATAAAAAATGGTGGATGTTATGGAAGTGCGTAAGTGGGGAAAAAGATACAAGGGAGCATACCTGTCGTCGAACCCAGTAGTGGCCCATGGTGGGCCAGTCAATCGGGTCCTCTCCGTACAGGTCCTGCGGGTACGGCGCGGTGTCAACAGCAGGCCTGTTGATGGAGAAGCGCTCCCAGGACCACAATTGATGGAGTAGGATGCAACCCGACATCGTCGCGTCCTGGTTTGCCCGAGACACGGTGTCGCACAGACCTCTGTACGTCACCGCAAGCACAGCAGAGGCCTACGACCACTGCACCATCTGTTTACAATGAGAAAGTTAGACGTTTCATGCACAGAAGGGATTTCAACGGAATGTGTTACCTCATGCTCCGGGGTGTCTATGATGTACTGGGCGTATTCGATCAGGTGCCGGTCCACCGTGTTCCCGGTGGAGGATGGGAACATCACCCAACCGAACAGCAACAGGAGGTATGCCTCCAGATGGCGGGCCACATCCTCCTCCTCGGCATGCGGGTGGATCAGCTCAGCCTGCAGCATTTTGTACAAACATTATCAGCAACTTAGCTTCTCTGTTAACTTGCAATGAAAGGGGTACTAACCGTGAACTGAAGCAGCCACGCCTTCGTTGGTCCGTGCCGCTCACTCGGCCTGAGGGGCTGGTAGGGGGCTGCCCGGGGGTGCCGCTGCACCTCGGCGAACCACGCGGACAACTCCGCATGCCACGTCACGGAGACGTCGTGCGGCACAACTGCAGGACCCGCACAGGGGAGTCCTAGGAGGTAGGACACGCCCTGCAGCGTCGGAGCCATCTCTCCGCAGGGAAGGTGGAATGTGTGCGTCTCCGGTCTCCACCGATCGACGAGTGCGGCCAGCAGGGACCGGTCGCACCGAACCGTGGGACTGCCGCCCTCTAACAGGCGATGACTGCTCCACCATCCTACATAGAGGAAGTAAACCAGCCGCTCGCAACCTACATGTAGTGTATTGCGTCGTTAAAATTGCATTTACAGGTAAGTACATGTACATAAAAGAGTGCAAGCGTCGGCAGCTTACCGTGGAAGCTAGCGTGGGTCAATGCGAAGCAGCTCGTTGGGCACCCGAGGCCCGCAATGTCCCTAGTTGTCGGTTCTCCTCTGAGGAGTACCTAGACTGGTGGGTCGCATCCACGGTCGCGTCTAGAAGCTCAGGGCAAGGTCGCGCCATCGTCGCCTGTTACAAAGCAAATACAGCAAATCTATCAGTAATTAAATGTGTACACAAAATAACGAAATGTAGCATATTTAACAAATAATACAACGAAAGTCCAGAAAGCTAAAAAAACTCCTGTTACAAACATACTAAAGATGAAGATATGTTCAATGAAGCACACAACATGGAAAATTACATGATGGGAGCAACAATTAACTGGTACATCGAAAATTACATGATAGGAGCAATAATTAACTGGTACATCGAAAATTACATTATCCGCATAACAATTAACGAGTACATCGTAAATTACATGATGCGAACAACAATTAACTGGTACATCAAAAATTACATGATGGGAACAACAATTAACTGGTACATCGTAAATTAAATGATGGGAACAACATCAAAAATTACATTATCCACAATTGCGACGCGCTTCGGACTCGTCCATATCGTTCCGAATATGCCGTGTCCTTCGACGCTCGACCTTCTGCTTCAACATTCGGATGTCCGGTACCCATCGATGCTCTGCAGGGGGCTGTTGTGAATGATCCATCCACTCGGTATCCATACACCTCGTGATGCCACGTGTTGAGAACACTTTGCTTTTAGTAATAGGAGGAGATGTACGGACGACATGATTGATGCGTCTTGGCGGCTGCGGCAATGACGTGCGAGCACAGCAAGTGCAGCAGGCGTGGTTTCTGGCACGAGCACTCGCAGTCAGTTGCTCGGAGTATGCACAGATGGGAAGTCCTCTCCCGGTGGGCACCTATGCGACCTCGGTCACCGCAGTGCATGTGGTATCTCCGTTCCACGCCACTCTCCGGTGTCACCCGATGTGTCTGTGCCTTTCTTGTTTTCTTGGACATGTACGTAGATACAACCATTGAGTATAACAGTCGATGTCCGACATATATGCTGCGGAGTTCTTGTATCGCTCAATGAAATATCTTTGTGTCCCTAGTAACACACCTTCAACTATACCCACCAATGGAAGGCATCTGGTGCGATTCATTACCTAGTTCTAAATCTCCGTCAGGTTCGTTGTCATGATTCCATAACGCGAACCGCCCTCGTCATGCAGAAGGGACCATTTCTCCAAAGGCTCGTGTCGTATCCAGTTGGTGAAACTCTTTATGCTGGTCCCCGACCTACGTCGAATGTTTGGGGCGTCGATCGGGAGCACACACAAGGCTGTGGGGTCCTCTCCTTGCTCGTGGTAGACCATCGGGTTTCTTGATGAACTAGCGGTATCTCTTGGATTCATTGATTGCTTCTTCATTAGTCCATCCAACGTCCTCCAAAGCGCATCGAATTTCCTCTGTTGGTTCTGTTTGCACAGCCGCTTGAACATGTTCATAAGCTCCCTGTTCCTGAACTAACAAAAAAATTGACACCCATGTGCCTCATGCACAACCTGCTCTTCAGGTCTGGCCACTTTGCTGCTCCCACGACGTCGGACTCTTGTTGCATATCCACGATCGCCCTTAGCAGCCCTGCATGTCGGTCATGGATGACACAAACATCAGGCCTGTCCTGAACAACTGCCAACTTGACTCTTTCAAGAAACCAGTACCAGTTGTCCGTGTTTTCCCCCTCCATGAAGGCCAATGCAACCGGTAGAACCTGGTTGTTGGCGTCCACCGCGATCGCAGTTAAAATCTGGCCCTTGTACTTCCCTGCGAGGAATGTGCTGTCCATGCAAATGACCTGGTGACAGTGCCGGAACGCATTTATGTATGTACCGAGGGCGAAGAAGGCACGCTGCAAGACCCACTTACCCGCGCACAAACCACCCGCAGGAAACTCCGCAAGGTCAATGGATGTATCGGGATTCCTACGTGCTATTGCCCTGAGCAAGTGGAGAATATTCTCGTAGGAAGCCTCGTGCATCCCGAACCGTATTTGCGGTGCTGTCCTTTTCGCTCTCTATGCTTTTCCGTAGCTAATCTTGTACTGAAACCTCTCCTCCATGGCTGTGATAATAGATCGAGGCTGCAGGTGCGGATTGTCCAAGATCTGACCATAAAACACATTTGCCACCCAAGTGGACGATAGATTGCGGTGTCCCTGCTCCGCTTCTTCCAGTTCGCAGTTATGCTCCATCACTATGGAACATTTCCAATAGTCCTTCCACTTCCCGTTGTATGCATGCACCCGTCATGGGCACGAATCAACTACGCACTTCACGTCGCACTCCTTTTTGCTGGACTTCACTACCCTGAATTGTCGTCGAAGAGACATTGCTCAGTACTTCACCGCATCCATCACAGCCTCCTCTTTATATATGGCCCCCTGCGTGACCTCGTTCTCATGATACTCTCATGCATCAATGTTCCCTTCATTCATTGTTAGGTCTTCGAAATTGTAATTAGTCCACGCACCAGGGATAGGCACCTCAGGAGCATTGTCCTCCTCATCAGAGTGTTCGCCATCAGAGACTTTCTCATCCGCACGGTCCTCCTCCTCCATCAGGTGAACTATGTCCTCGACCTCCTCCCCCTCGTCGGCCACCCCTCGCGCCTCCACCACTGTCTCCTCGGCCCCACCGATCCCCTCACCACCGCCAGTCTCGTGCTCCTCGTCTCCAGGCTCCTCGCCACCTTCATCTTCGCATCCTTCCATATTTGACTTCCCCTCCCCCGTAATATCTACCCCGACATCACGAACTTGCGACACCGGGTAGCTCTGTACCAACAACATGAGCGGCAAACCCCGCTCTACGGCAAAACCAACATAGCTCCTCCATGTTGATGTCGCGTTAATAGGAATTAACTCTACATAAAAACAGTGTTGCGCACGGCTTACTACTACTCTGACCCGCAACCGAACAGTCTAGGCATCCAAATTGAACATCCGAGACATCCACCCCAACAAAATCCCTGTATGTCCTATCGCTCGGTCTAGATATGCCCTGTACGACTCTTGAAAATGATGACAAATCCACCCTATCCGCCCCCTGTGCTATCTCCCCATCTCCATAAAATATTTGAAAATACAATTTTTTCGACATGCTGCAACGTTGGACGGAAATATATTACTCTAAAATACAATAGACAAAACGTATATTGATCGTACTAAAAAATTCGACTATAAATAAGTCATTCGACTATAAATAAGCAATTCGACTTGCCTACCATATAGCCTAATATTAAATTTCTCCCACATTACATTTGTATATATTGCCTAATACATTATTTGCATAATAAAATTACTACTACACAACCCTACTAAATTAAATTTCTAAATATTGCCTAATATTTCTACTGTATTAAATTTCTAGATACTAAATACCACATTAAATTTGTACATACTAAATACTACACAATCCTGAAATTTCTAAATACTAAATACTACATTAAAATTCTAAATATTAACTGCTACATTAAATTTCTAAATATTATACAATCCTAAAATTTCTAAACACTACACAATCCTAAAATTTCTAAACACTACGCAATCCTAAAATTTCTAAATACTACAATAAATTTCTAAATATTAAATGCTAAATTAAATTTCTAAATACTACACAACCCTAAAAAAATTCCTAAATTTACCTTCACAAAAATGACGAATCGATTTTTTTCTTTCCCTTTTCTTCCCGTTTTTTCCCCTCTTCTTCTCTTCTCCTCCTCTTCTTTTCTCCTCTTTCTCCTCTTCTCTTCTTCTGCTCGGCTGCCGAATGAGGCTCTGGAGGCGTCGTCGGGCTTAAAAACCCCACATATCGCCCATATATGGGGCGATCACCCGTATATGGGGCGATATGTGGGTGGCCGTTAATTGGGCCATTAGGGCCGGCACCTATCGCCCGTATATGGGGCGCGCCCCATATACGGGCGATAGGAGCCCATTTTTGCAATTTTTTTATCTAACGACTATTTTCGAAAAAATGAATAAAATTAAATACTAAAGAAAAAAATTCGTCGGATTCCCGCTAGTCGGAGGGCTCCAGGGGGGACAGCTGGAAGAGACGTCAGCGTAGTAGCGGTACCAGCAACAAGTTAAGCGGCCGCCATCGGCGACGATCACGTGGTACGGAGAGCGATATCGGCGAGGACTGGGAGACCTCCTATGATTCTGAGGATTCTTGGGATAGGAGGAGGGAGAGATCAAGGAGCCACAAGAGTTCTAAGAAAATTGGGAGGGGATCCATGAGGAAGAAGGGTAAGGATGGCTCAAGAAGGAGGAAGAGCAAGCGGTCAGATTCTGGTGACTCTGGTAATCCCGGTCATGCCGTCGCGGGCAATGGCAAGATCAGCGATGAGGCGAAGGATCGGATATGATCGAGTCAAGGAGATTATCGAGGTGCGGAAGCAGGCGCCGCTGGTAGGGCCGATGCCTATGCCGCTACCAAGCATTGAGGTGCAGGTCAATTACGGCGGCTCGCTTTGGCCAGGGGAGGGCGACGCCATAGCGCAGTTCGTGCAGTAGGGAAGGCGTATCCCACGACGCGGCGAGGTGGGCTTGTCCACCGAGGAGATCCAGAGGTTCGAGGAGGCGGGGTACGTGATGAGCAGGAGCAGGCACTTGAGGATCACCACCGTGCTCCTCCGGAAGGAGAACAAGGTGTACAGCGCCGAGGAGAAGCTCGCGCTAGCCGCCTTCAACTATGAGCAGAAGGCGAGGCGGGAGAGCAAGGTCAGGGACGACCTCAAGGCGCCTCATGGATATGGCGCTCGACAAACTCGACGAGCTTGATTCATTCACTGATAAGTAGCACGCCATTCCAACCTGTTGTTATATATCCTTCTGTGCCCCCTGTTATTACGACAATTTGATTGACTTCGCTTAGTACATCAGCAAATCTTGCATGAAGATATTGCCATAATTAAGTAATATGTTTGCTTCTTAAGTTTGGAGTAAGTAGGACTTATCTGCAAATTTTGGATCATATCAACCATGCTTTGGCTTATGATGCTTACTAGTTACTATCATTATTATTCATGTTGCATCTAATAGCTTGTAGTGTGTCTGCAAACAATGAGGCATGAACTAGAGGATTAGGGCCTATATATGTAGCTCTTAACTACATTTTCATGTAAACAAACAGGATTAGGCTTATGTGCACATGTGGTTGTCCAAGTTTTCGTTTTAGGAGGCATAAAGTAGTAGAGAGCATAATGCCATTGTCAAAAGTTTCTGTTGTGATATACTCCCTCTATCCCGCAATATAAGTCTTCGTTCTCAAGAAGTATCGTCCCATAATATAAATCCATTGCAAAGATCAAATATATAGTTATTACAATATTTTCACCATATACCTCTCCTTTAATGCTGAAAAAAGTGGATAAGTAGTTATATTATGTCATTCAATAAGAACATGTATGGTTCAATAACATTAATTTTTTCTTAGATTTAGTGTCTCCTTGATCTGTGCATATGGTGGGCTATGGATTTATATTACAGGACGGAAGGAGTACCTTAGTTTCTTATATGTTTGTATATTCATATTATTTATATTAGTCAGGATAATTCTAACTTAATTGAACTTCCTATGCGAACTATGGTATATATATATATAGATCTCGCAATGTATTGATTAGGCTGATGACATTATCCAAAAAGGTATTTTCTTTGAGAAAAGATATTTTCTTTGAGCTCATATCATTCATCTGTTTATCTATTACTATAGTCAAGTTCACACGTAAGCTGACTTGTACTTTTTTGTTTGCTATAAGCATTAGTTATTGTCACTACTACAGAATGGTACAACACTATCGCTTCATCTGGGTTGGTTCCTAACTTTTCAGAAAAAAACCGATTTGTGATAGATGATTCGGTGAGGGTGTAATAATATGGTGGGAAATCATTACAATCGGTCCTGACCTCAGAACAGATTGTGATGTGCATCATACATCATAATCGGTTCTTAGGTGAGAACAGATTGTGATGTGCCACTCTGCTAGGTTATACCTTCGAGCTGAACTCTTCGTAGCCACCTTTGTAGTGCGTTTCATTGGGAATGAAATAAAAAAAACAGAGCTTTACAAGCCCTGGCCTCCTTTGCTGCGTGCACGCTGCCAGATGCGATTGCTGTCATCTCCTGCCGTTGCCCTCCCTGTGCCTTAACGCTGCTGCACGTCGCCGCCACCATGTCCAGTGCCACAACCATCACCCAGCTGTAAGTTCAAGCTCCATTGGTTTTGGTGA
Source organism: Otatea glauca (assembly GCA_036346275.1). NCBI lineage: Eukaryota > Viridiplantae > Streptophyta > Magnoliopsida > Poales > Poaceae > Otatea > Otatea glauca. Next base: position 40,741,314 of record CM070725.1, read on the forward strand.
TTGGTTTAATATTAATGTTTAATCATTGTTTAATGAAAAATCTAATCATTATGAGACTAACATGTTTTATTAAGTCTTATTCTTATTAGTCTCATACTTGGATGGAAAATGGAAAACCTAAGGTAAGAACTCGTATTCATTCTATTATCTAAATGCATACTTAGAATTCAGGTTAAAGTATGAACTCTTCCATTGCTTTAGTCTAAATATGTGTATTATGTTCCTAATTCATATATACATGAATGCACACATCTAGGGGGAGTTGATAATTTAACTTGATGTTTCAATTGTATTGATCCATATCCTCTTGTCATATAATATAAAGGATCAAGACCTTGAAACAATCTTTTGAGTATATATAACTTGTGTAGTTGTAATATACTCATGCTAATATAGGATAAACTCATATGCAATCTAAGATTAAGTATGTGCATATTGATTCTATGCTTAATTTGTTATATGCACATACTTAATGGAGTTTATTCTATAGTTGATGGTCTCAAAAGTATTGATCCCTTCCATCACTCCAACATATATGACTCATTACTAACCATCACATTGAGTATATGAAACTTATGTAGTTATATATACTCATGTCAATTTAAATGAAATTTAAAATGAGTTCGGTTGTCTTTTAATCAAATCAAAGAACATTTCATCATGTGTTGATGGTGTCTCTTTGTTGATTAAAGACAAGCGGAAAGTTTTTGAGTATAATGAAGCATTAGTTGCATCAAAGTACTCAAGACACAATTAATCATTCAAATTGATTAGGGTTGTGCTCAATCGATCTTAGAGGCATCCATTGTGTTAATGGAGTGCGGTGATGATTGAGACAACCATGTTTGTTGGACTAACATCTTCCATGAGTTGTGAAGTAGGTTGAGTCCAAGATGATAAAGAATCGGGAAGAAGAAGAAGTCATCATGTGTTGATGAGCTTCAAGAGGTGATCCCGAAGTAAAGAGAAGGGCTAGAGAAGGTTCATCATGTGTTGGTGAACAAGAAGAAGAAGATTCGATCCCGGAGAGAAGATGATTGGAAATCATAAAAGCTTCAAGTGGATCGCTAGAGGCAAAGGTATAACTAGCTAGGTCTAAGGATGTGTTCCTAGTCTTTTACCGGTCTTGGTGTTTGGTTGTGAGACCGGGTTGCTAGTTAGGTGCCGTACTATTAAGAGGGGTTGAGTTTTTTAGCTTGAGCTTCATCATGTGTTGATGAACTCAATCCGGTTCACTCTAGCTCACTCTCTTGTTTGGTGTTTGCATGAAGCTAACCACTTGGCATGTTTTGCAAATGGGTGAAGCTTGTGTATTGGATTTTGTATGAGCTAAGTATTTGCATATGTTGCAAATAAGGGTGCTCATGCTTGCATCTTAATTGAATCTTATTTGATTTGGTTATTGCTTGGAGCTAAGTTTTGCATGTGTTGCAAAAAGGAGAGAGCTCAACCAATTTGGTTTAAAGTGTTTGCATGGAGCTAGAGATTTGCATGTGTTGCAAATAAAGAGTTCATGCAAATTGAGTTTGATTGGCTGTTTGCATGGTACTAGAGATTTGCATGTGTTGCAAATAGAGAGCTCATGCTTTGGTGTTTTAGCTTGTGATTGGATCATGTGTTGATCATCACAAGGCTAAGCTTGGTTTGGTTGCAAAATGTGTTTTTGCAAAGTGTTGGCTTGTTATTTGCAAATGTGTTTTGCAAATAAGCTGAAAGTTATGAGGTTCGATCCTAGAGCATGTGTTGGCATTTGCAAATGTGTTTTGCAAAGTGTCGGGATCATGTGTTGATCCTTACATGGCTAGGAGGATTGATCTTATAGGTTCGTGGTTTATTTGCAAATGTGTTTTGCAAATAAGTTGGAGTTGTTATTTGCAAATGAACTTGAGATTATGGGTTTCGATCCTAGAGCATGTGAATAGGGTTTGCAAATGTGTTTTGCAAATTGACTTGATCATGTGTTGATCATCACATGACTAAGAGGATTGATCTCATAAGGTCTTGGTTTATTTGCAAATGTGTTTTGCAAATAAGTTGTGCTTAATGAGATTCTTTGGAGGATGTGATTAACATATGCAGATGTGTTTTGTATAGTGTTGTGATCATGTGTTGATCCTCACATAGCTCAAAGAATAAATCTTTAATGGTTTGGAGAAAAGTTTTTGTGAAAAACAGTGTTTTCTCCCTGAGGCCGGTACTACCGCCTATGTAGGGCCGGTAGCACCGCTTGGCCGGTAGTACCGCTTATGGGAGCGCTACTGCCGCTTGGCCGATACTACCGCCCTTGTAAGGTCGGTAGCGCCGGGGTCCAGTGCTACCACAGTTTGGCCAGTAGCACCGGGAGGCTAGTGCTACCGTCTCTCTGGCTGGTGTGAAAAATCCAGAGAGGGATGTTTTTGGGCGGGTTGGCAGTCCGGTGTTACCGCCCATGGTAGGCCGGTAGCACCGGAGGTCCGGTGCTATCGCTCTTCTGGCCGGTGTGAAAATTCCAGAGGAGATGTTTTTGTGTTCGGCTTGAGTCCGGTGCTACCGGGGTGAAGGCCGGTGCTACCGCCCGAGCGGTAGCATCGCTCCTAGTTGCCCAGTGGTACCGGATTTCCTGCAACGGCTAGTTTTGTAGCCGTTGGCAAGGAGGCCGGTGCTACCGGTCCCAGTTGGGCGGTAGCACCGGGAATTCTGGTTTTGTCCAGAATTTCCCCCCAATGGCTAGTTTTGGCTTAGAGGCTATAAAAGGAGGCCTTGGGGGGTAAGGGTAGTGTGGGTTGCTATTGCTAAAGCATTTGGGTGTTTGTAGGAGTTGAGTGCATGTGTTGCCCTCTTCCATTTGCTTCTTAAGCTAGTGTGAGCCTCTAATTGCATGTGTTGCAATTAGAAGAGGATTGAGAGGCTCTTGTGCATGTGTTGCACTTGAGGAGGATTCTAGTGCATGTGTTGCACTTAGGAGGTCACCGGAGTGCATGTGTTGCACTAGGTGAGGTTCAAGCTAGAAGGCTTGACTTGTTACTCTTGGTGTTTGCCGACACCTAGGCAGCGTGCGGCGGCGTCGTCTTGGAGCTCTCAATGGAGGTTGTGAGAAGCCCCGGCAAAGTTTGTGAAGGTTGGGGCTCGCCTACCCGGGAGGGAAAAGGAGCTACCACTAGTGGATTCAAGGTGGGTGCTCAATTCGTGGAGCCGGTCTAATGTGTTTGAGCTAACCTCAACGTGGACTAGGGGAGACCGGCAAGTGTCCGAACGCCACGGTAAAAAGTATCGTGTCTTTTGTGCTTGCATTGTGTTTGTTATTTATGTTCAAGCAATTTATATTTATAGAATTAAATTGATTGATTCCTTGTCTTTAGAATTGCATATTCTTGTTAGAGATATAATTAGTTAGTGCACATAGTGAGCCTAGTTGTTTTAGGCTTTAATTGTCAAAACCTTAGTTTATCGCTTCCGCATTAATACTTGTTAAGGTTTTGGCATAAGGATAATTAGGGGTGAATTGCTTTGTAGAAATTAAGAGAGAGATTTTAAAAGCTGCCTATTCACCCCCCCCTCTAGTCGGCATCCTCGACCTTACACTAGCGTACGCTGGCGCTGCCATGCTAGCTGCTGCCCTAGTACCTTGCTCTTCTTGATGCGCGTTGCCCCTAGTGTGCTTCTGCTGTATGCGTGCTCTGTGCTGCCGCTGCTAGTTAGGAGATGCCGCTAGCATCCACGACAGGCCATCGGGAAGACAGAAGCAAGCCAACGGGAGGAAGGGAGCAAGGCAAAGGGAAGAGAGAAGAAAGGAAAAAAAGGCAAGCCAAGGTAAGAGCACTAGGGGTGTTGCAGCGAGGAAGGAAGAAGAAGACAAGAAGACCAAGGCAGGAGAGAGAAGTAAGGAGGAAGAAGGAAGAGAAGACAAGCTTATCACTGCCATTGCCACGGGTTTCGACGTTCGTGCCTTGGGTAATAACCAAAAATTCTTTTCTTTGCCTAGTTCATCAATTGTTTGTATGTGTGTATGGTGAAAGCTCCTCTTCTTTGGTGCAAATGTCTCAAAATTTTTTGTCTCCTATAGGATGTTGAGATGCTCAAATTCAATGCATCTTCAAAAAACTGCTCTTTTTGGTGGATTATTGTAGAACAAAGCATGAAAATAACAAAATAAATGTTTTCCCTTAAATCAAATTACTTGATAAGAATCTCAGCCAAAAAGCACAAACATTTCATTTATATTCTGTCGTTTGATATACTGATTGCATGTAGATTGTCTTTTGGCTATGCCTATCCTGCATATGACTGCTACAAGACCGTTGAATTGAGCAAACTTGAGATCGAGCAGCTCATATTTTGGTATCAGTATTGGTAAGGTGGTTCTTTCCATTCTACGATCACAAGTTCAAAACATTAGCCAAGATGATAATATTACAAATTTTGTTTTGTCTCTTGTGTCTAGGATTTTAGTTGCTCTTATGACACGGTTTTGGAGAGATATGGAGATTTTACAATATCACGGTAAGGTTGTTAAAGGTTGCATTTTTTCATCAGTTCTTTTTAACAGTCTCTAACATTAGTTGCATCGTGCATGTGCTCATGTTGAAGGCTACCATTTTACTCAGATGCAAAGCTAATATTCTTTATATACTTGTGGTGCCATAAGACAAAGGTACTCGATTTTTTTCGCTACTGCACGATGCTCTTAGGCATGTATTTGCAGGTAGAATCATGGATATCAAGGATTCTCCCACATGGAGTTCACTTCATTTGTCTCATGTGCTTCTAATGGTCTGGTACTCAGAGCTAAAAATACTTGGCAGCCTTTCTTTATTACAGAACCTATGGTTGGAAGGCAACCCAAGTTGTTGTACTGAGTGGTATCGAGCACACGTTTTTAGATTTTTTCATAATTCAGAAAACGTAAGTGCTTCAAATATTAGATTCCTTTCCTTTTTCCATAGTTTTGTTCATCATAATAGTCTCTTCCACAGTATGGGAGTAATATGACAGGCTGTTCCAGGCCTTTTTCTGCTGCAGTTGAAGTTACATGATAGAGGTATGAACAAACAGGAATACTAGGAAAAAGCAAGTAATGTTTGCACGCAGACAAAAGTAACCTGCTGGTTATAGATTTTATTTTCCTGCAAAAGATGACCATGAGGATGAAGACAATCAAGACATTTAAAATTCAAAGATCATAGGTATCTTGTTTACCAATTTCCACCAAGTTCATGTATTATATGTCATTATGTCTTACCAAATATCAAGCTCTCTCGGTTAGAGCTTTTGGTCTTATTATTCTCTAAGGATAATTTCTTATGGAAGCAGAGATCACCTCCTCAGCTTCATATATTGAATATGAGAGGATAGATAGATGAGTCACTATAGGTGTTGTTTAGTGAATCCTTGTCATGCTTGCATTTTGTTCCATGAAAATATACATTCTTTTCACGTGCAATGCAGAAGCATGGTTTTCTTATATTATGTGCACCATATCTTGCTAATGCTTCTATCTCTGTGATTACCAACTAAACACAACTTACTGTCTATTGGTTGCTTCATGCTATACGGTGCGGCATAGCGTGCAACTCTCCCTAGTATGGATAATGGGACATAAATATTTCCACTAGACTAATGATGACTAGGTATTTACACAATGACTAAGTGTTGTTATTGAGATTTTATTTTTTGTTAATATATTATTCATAATGCCTTCAATGATAGAATTAGGGTTAACGAGCAGCAATTTGCTATCTTTCTATGTTGTGATTATCAGTTATATATATGTGTGTAATTTAGAGGGTTTCCTATGCACTAGCTTGGCTAATTTCACATTGCCATTTATGCTCATCCGGATAATGAAATTAGTTTATCTATCATATGCATATAGGTATGAATTTGACATTGAAGCGTCCCTAATTTATCTGTTTATCAGGACTAGCTCTTGTGTGTTGTGTGTAATACAAGCATGTCTCAATTGTATGATGAATCATACTAGCTAAATGTGTAGATCTGTGTTGGATTATTAGGAATCATGAGTACTAGTTGTATGAATTTCTAGTGTAATGTGTGTGACATTGCCAATTACTCCCTCCGTTCAGAAATATAAGACGTATTTTGACTTTGCACAAGGATTAAGGTTGGATGAAATTGAGAAAGGTATGCGTGAAAATGATTTAGATACTCCACTTAATTATCTTGGAAGATGAGAGATAATTTTTTGTGTGTGGTGGTCATGAATAAATGCATATAGTTGAGAGAGAATAAATAGGGGTATATTAGGAAAAGCCTCATTAAATCTACATACAAGCCTTATATTTCTGAATAAGACCATTCAAACTATAGATCCTATATTCCTGAACGGGGGAAGTAAGATTGAAAATAGTGAAGCTATGTTTGTACCCACTCATAAATTACCATATAGTGCCTGCTATTAGATGGTAAAATAGAGCTAAAGATGTGACGGACACCACATCACAATTAGTTCTTATCTCAGAACCGATTGTGTTGTGCTCCTCATCATAATCGGTTCTAGCTCAAAACCGATTGCGATGTGAAGAATCGATTGTGATGATACCATATCTCTATCGGACGAAAACCGACTGTGATAGCGTCTCCTCATCACTGTCAAACGACTTTGTATCGCCACCAAAACCGACCCAGACGACGAAAAAAAATCGATTGTGATGTTCATTTCTGTAGTAGTGTGCTTAGCTTCTTATCTGAATTAGAATGGACCTTTTGTTTCTCCTTGACCAAAGTCTCTGACACTGATTTGATGATCTCTTCAAGGACAGAAATATTTCTATTTTAATAAAAATACTAGTCTTCTGTGGCAAGCATGGATCACGAAGGAAGTGGGTGGTATGTCCTTGCAAAGGTACTTAGCCTCCCATTAAATTCAATGAATTTTCATTTTATGCTTCGCCTAGAAGCCCAGTAGCATGCAACATTCAGATTTGCATGTGACGTTTCTGGACCTGCAGATTGTAGTATTATACTGCACATTCTATAGATGATGGTCTCAAATGTATTGATCCTTTTCCATCACTCAAACATATTAGATCATTACTTTCCATCAAATTGATTATATGAAACTTGTGTAGTTATATATACTCATATCAATTTAAATTTAATTTAAATTGAGTTCGGTTGTCTTTTAATCAAATCAAAGAACATTTTACCATGTGTATATGGTGTCTCTTTGTTGATTAAAGATAAGCGGAAAGTTCTTGAGTATAATGAAGCATTAGTTGCATCAAAGTACTCAAGACACAATTAATCATTCAAATTGATTTGGGCTGTACTCAATCGATCTTAGAGGCATCCATTATGTGTGTAATGGTGTGTAGTGATGATTGAGACAACCGTGTTTGTTGGACTAACAACTTCAATGAGTTGTGAAGTAGGTTGAGTTCAAGATGATAAAGAATCGGGAACGAGAAGTCATCATATGTTGATGAGCTTCAAGAGGTAATCCCGAAGTGAAGAGAAGAGTTAGAGAAAGTTCATCATATGTTGATGAATAAGAAGAATAAGATTTGATCCTGGAGAGAAGATGATTGGAAATCATAAAAGCTCCAAGTGGATCGCTAGAGGCAAAGATATAACTAGCTAGGGCTAAGAATGTGTTCCTAGTCGTTTACCGATCTTGGTGTTTGGATGGGAGACCGAGTTGCTAGTTAGTTGCTGTACTATTAAGAAGGGTTGAGTCTTTTAGCTTGAGCTTCATCATGTGTTGATGAACTCAATCCGGTTCACTCTAGCTTACTCTCTTGTTTGGTGTTTGCATGGAGCTAACCATTTGGCATGTGTTGAAAATGGGTGGAGCTTGTGCATTCGATTTTACATGAGCTAAGTATTTGCATGTGTTGCAAATAAGGGTGCTCATACTTGCATCTAATTTGAATCTTAATTGATTTGGTTTTGCATGGGGCTAAAGATTTGCATGTGTTGCAAATAGAGAGCTCATGCATTTGAGTTTGATTAGTGGTTTGCTTAGAGCTAGAGATTTGTATGTGTTGCAAATAGAGAGCTCATGCATTGGAGTTTAGCTTGTGATTGGATCATGTGTTGATCATCACAAGGCTAAGTATGCTTTGTGTTTTGAGTTTGCAAAATGTGTTTTTGCAAAGTATTGAATGGATTCGTTATTTACAAATGTGTTTTGTAAATAAGCTCGAGAGTATGGGTTTCAATCCTAAGAGCATGTGTTGGCATTTGCAAATGTGTTTTGCAAAGTGTCGAGATCATGTGTTGATCCTTACATGGCTAGAAGATTGATCTCATATGTTCATGGTTTATTTGCGAATGTGTCTTGCAAATAAGTTGGAGTTGTTAGTTGCAAATGTGTTTTGCAAATGAACTAGAAGTTATGGGTTTCGATCCTAGAGCATGTGAATAGGGTTTGCAAATGTGTTTTCCAAATTGACTTGATCATGTGTTGATCATCACATGGAAAAGAGGATTGATCTCATGAGTTCTTGGTTTATTTGCAAATGTGTTTTTGTAAATAAGTTGTGCTTAATGAGATTCTTTGGAGTATGTGATTAACATGTGCAAATTTATTTTGCATAGTGTTGTGATCATGTGTTGATCCTCACATAGTTCAAAGAATAAATCTTTAATGGTTTGGAGAAAAGTTTTTGTGAAAAACCGTGTTTTCTCCCTAAGGCCAATCGTACCGCCCATGTAGGACCGGTAGTACCGCTGGGCCGGTAGTACCGCTTATGGGACCGTTACAGTCGCTTGGCCGGTACTACCGCCCTTGTAAGGCCGATAGCACCGGAAGTCCAGTGCTACCGCCCATGGTAGCCCGATAGCACCGGAGGTTTGGAGCTACCTCTCCTCTGGCCGGTGTGAAAGATCCAGAGGAGTTGTTTTTGTGTTCGGCTTGCGTCTGGTACTACCGGGGTCCAAGGCCGGTTCTACCGCCCGAGCGGTAGCACCGCTCCCAGTTGGTCGGTGCTACCGGAATTCCTACAACGGCTAGTTTTGTAGCCGTTGGCGAGGAGGCCGGTGCTACCGGTCCCAGTTGGGCGGTAGCATCGGGTTTGCTGGACATTTTGCCCAATTCGTCCCCCAACAGCTAGTTTTAGCTTTGAGGCTATAAAAGGAGGCCTTAGGGGGTATTTGCTGGTTGCTGAACTAAGGGGGAGTTTGTGAGAGTTGGTTGCATGTGTTGCACTCTCCAATTTGGTTCTTGAGCTAAGAGTGAGATATAATTGCATGTGTTGCAATTAGAAAGTGGATTGAGAGCCTCTTGTGCATGTGTTACACTTGAGGAGGATCCTAGTGCATGTGTTGCACTTAGAAGGTCACCGGAAGTGCGTGTGTTGCACTAGGTGAAGTTCAAGCGGAAAGGCTTGACTTGTTACTCTTGGAGGTTGCCGCCTCCTAGACGGCGTAGAGCGTCGTGCGCGGTGAGTTTCTCAACGGAGGTTGCGAGAAGCCCCGGCAAAGTTTGTGAAGGTTGGAGCTCGCCTACCCGGGAGGGAAAAGGAGCTACCACTAGTGGATTCGAGGTGGGTGCTCAATTCGTGGAGCCGGTGTAATGTGTTTGGGCTAACCTCAACGTGGACTAGAGGAGACCGACAAGTCTCCGAACACTACGGTAAAAAGTATCGTGTCTCTTGTGCTTGCTTTCCATTCATTATTTATATTCAAGCAATTTGCATTCATAGAATTAAATTGATTGATTGCTTGTCTTTAGGATTGCAATTTATTGTTAGAGACATAATTAGTTAGTGCACATAGTGAGCCTAGAGAATTTAGGCTTCTGCATTAATAATTGTTAATGTTTTGGCATTAGAGTAATTAGGGGTGACTTGCTTTGTAGAAATTAGTAGAAAAAATTTTAAAAGCCGACTATTCACCCCCTCTAGTCGGCGGCGGCGACGGCGGTGGCGGGGTCATCAGGAGGGGGAGGGAGGCGGGTGCTCGACGACCCGTGGATCGTCTCGTTGCGACTCGGTCAGTGATTCCTGATCCCTGCATTGCCGAGTTTGTTCGTGGAGTAGTATCTCGTAAACTTGTACTATATATGTTGGAAATGGCAAACTCTTGAGGCCTATTGGAGCTGCGGATATGGAGTTGCATCCTTCGTTCCCATTTCCTTTAATTTCCATTTCGTGGTGGAGATGAGAAAATTTGGGTGATCAGACTGCAAAAGATGTTATTTTTGCTAATGGGGAGGGGGGATTTCAGGTAATTAGTCTGGTTGAAGTGATGAATTTTAGCTTATGTTTGGAGGCTGTCACACAGATCTATCTAGGTTGTCTATGAAACCCTGGTGTTCGTTTCTTGATGCCAATGCTAGAGACAAGAAGTAACAAGTCAGATACTGTAGTTGTACAACTATAGATTATAGCCAAACGATGGCTACTAAACCAATGTAAACAAACAAAAGGGGGGCCTTAACCTTGGACGCTAGCACAAAAAGGGGAGTGTACTTTTCGATAATGAAACGGGCATTCTGTAAATCTTTTCGCCTTTCTTATGATCGTTTCTTTGCAAATTGCAACTTCACAGACTAGGTTGTTTTGCTTTATCTATGACAGTTGTTAGTGCAGCCTTTGCCCAGCTTCATGCGATTGGGTGGTAGACCGGGGACAGATCTGGAGCCTGATGTGTCGCCAACTTCCTCCTCCAATGGTGAGCGCAATGTGGCCACGCAGCTCATTGCTTGTATTCTTACTGTTGTTGCATGTGGATGCTCGGGTTGAGCACAACTTTACAGCCCTTAAAAGTTGAAGCAGTTTTATTTTCTGAAGCTTCTGCAGCTTCCACAGGGCCACATGAGGAGGAGAAGAACGGGGCATTGGAAGGGGTGAAGGAAGAGGGGTGTATACAACTCCAAGAACCGACCAAGTATCCAGCCCCCCGTTCTACTGGAGGTAACATTCTTCAACTTGGTGATGGTCTAGGTGGTAAATGTGTGTTAATTTGTCATGATCATATTTTGTTTGATAGAATGCCAAAACCAGCCATACCGATTGGATACTGTTCTTTTCGATGGTAGGAAGGACCGGCAGCAACGGCCAGCCTCACTTGATATTGGTTGCCCCGGTGTTGATAGATCCTCCACTCATTCTCCTGCTTTCTTGGTCAGTGGTGTGGGGTTGGTGAACAAGGGATTAGGTGTTTCATCACACAGTACATCAGGCGTGTTAACTAGTCCAGGGACACCAAACTGCAGCTGGCGTGGCGCAACAGTTGTTGGGTACCAGCAGGGGTGGAGTTCTGAGAGAGTACCGCTACCTTCAAACGGCCACAGAAGGCATACGGGCAGTAGCATGGCGTTACCATACCACAATGGGAGATCATTGCCCTCGAAATGGGAGGATGCAGAGAGGTGGATCTTCAGTCAGAATCCTAGCGATGCACTTGGGAGGACCTCATTCCCACAACCTCAGCGACCAAAGTCCAAAAGTGGACCACTTGGACCACCTGGCAGATTTGGTGGACCATACTCATCTGTTTCATCGTCGGCTTCATTGCTTGACAGTGGGAGGGTTGGAAATCTCACAGTGAACTCACCTTTCCTGTCTGGAGTCTTGCTGCCAGAGCATGTCTGTGGGGGCAGTAGCCACACGGGAATGGATCTAGGAGGAGCATCTGGTGAGGATAGCATCAATGGCCGGGGAGGCAGGTCTGATCGAGCGAACGGTGGACACCCTGCCATCTGGTCTACCAGAGTTTGCCAGCAATTGGATAGTGCAGTTCAGTCATCTCAGGCATTGCCTACTTCTCAAGAATCTACTCAAGGTATTGATGCCTTATTTTCTTAAGCCTCATAGTTATCCGTACTTGTTAAGTTTTTATTGATTAGTATAGGAGTAGTCCTGATAAGTGTAGAGGATAAACAGTTATTGAGTATGCTTTCTGTTTGCTAAAACAAAGTAACCGTCCCAGAGTTCCCATTGAACTATAAAAAGTTTTTCATAATCGAAATGTTGGTTGCCAACTTGATCCGGGTGTTATTATTCTGAAACTTTTTCATGTTTGCTGCTTGCACAGATGGTCAGGTTGAAATAACCAAAGACTCGGCCACTAGCAGTACTCCTGTAATTTTGAGGAAGGATGTAGCAACACAAACTAGTCCTGAGCTAAGCAGGTCCTCTTCTCCCAACATAAGGCCTTCATTTTCCCATTCACTATCAGTACAAGTCAAAGAGCTGGAGAGCTGTTTCTCTAAGCTTGAGATCAGGGATGTGCAGATGGATGATCGGGTGACTCTGACCAGGTGGTCCAAGAAACATGTGACACGAGGCTGTGACAAGAACTCAACAAATATCATAGAGTGGAAGAAAAGGACAATGGAATCTAAATCTTCTGCCTTGGAAGTAACAGAAACTGCAGAGTGTATATCAAAGTAAGGAAATGCTATTATATTGGTCCTTTGGGACGAAGAAGTTGTTTGACTGACCCTTTTCAGGCATACCATTGTTCCCTTGCACTTGTTTTAGTATATGATTAACTAATTTGATGTTTACTTCCTAAAATTATGTGTATACTTCGGTTGTCTCTTCTAATTCCTATGTACCTAAACTGTTTGCCTCAGACTTGTTCTTTTCATAGTTTAGCCTTGCATTACTAAGACATAAATAATTGCATCATCATAAAGATTGAAGTTGCTTTAGAAGAATTTATAAAAGTGCTTTTACAGTTGGAGATTAAAGAGAGCAGGAGTTACAGGGATAACGTCCGTACATATTCTCTTGCTACAGTGCCTGCCGTAGTCTCTGTCAGTATTGGTTTTGGGTTTGCCATTACATCTAGAATTATCCCAGTTTGAAGTGAGTGGGAGATGAAGTATGCTTGTTGCATTGGTTCGTCTAGGGAGCTACTTATCAGATCTATTATCTGTTCTGTAACTTGGAACTGATTCTTATCTAGGTCAATCATCTAATAGAAGGGTTTGGGTAGCTAATGAAGCTGCAATGAATTTATGCTGTTTTATCAAACGCTGATGGTTGCACGTATTGTCTGTTTGAAGGATTGAGGGAGAGCTAGCAAAGATGACCGCATGGGAGAATATGCAAAAAGCAAAAGCAGAGGCCGCAATACAAAAATTTGTGGTATGCTTGTTTCTTTGCTTCTGGCTTTCTTGTATCATTTTATTCCTCTCCTGCATGTGTCTAACTTTGTTTTTTTCTGTGTGTCTGATTCTACTTCTCATTAGTGAACCTGTGTTTTCTATTTATAGTTAGCTGCTTCGTTCTTGTTTACTGCTAGGAAGTTTGATTGCATTCAATGCGTACTTCTTTGTAATTGTTCAGATGAAACTTGAAAAGAAAAGATCATACTCGCTGGAGAGGATTTTCAACACCCTTAGTTCTGCTCATAGGAAAACACAGGTGGTACGCAGGACAACAACCGCAAATCATGACCAGCAGATTTCCAGGGCTGTCAAAAGGACATCACACCTCAGCAAGAATGGCCAAATGAGTTCGTTGAGTGGCTGCTTCACTTGCCATGCTTTCTAGCGTGATCTGGTTAAACAATCAAGTAAGATGATTTCAAATTTCATTGTTAATAAAATAGCATGACTACTTCTGCAGTTGTGTTTGTGATAATGCTCTTCTGTGTATGTTTGGTGGCAATGATTGCTCAAAGTATTCTTCTTGATCCATTTTTAATAAATAGCATACTTGCTCCCTTTGCTTCATAACATAAGGCCCTGTCCCTGTAGACGCGATCTCTGAAACTAAACTTTGGCCATTAGTACATTTTGCGGTAGATTACTAGTAACCACAAAACTGTGATCATATGGAAGTTTTTTTTAACATACAACTGCACCAAATTGTTTATCAACTTTACAAACTACTTTGCAGTGGCATTCGAACTTCGAAGTATACCCTTTTTCTGTAACACTCGAGATATTTTAATACTCTGCACTATGTTTGCATGGGAAGATGATGCATTAAGTTTAGCATGCTTGTCACCTGCATGTGTCAGTCAGTATGGCAATATTATGTTCTTTTTTCCCCTGCCCACATCCGACAGTTTCAGAATCATCAATTGTTCTATCACATTATATGGAACATCTAAGTATCTAACTGCATTTGTTTGTTTTTACAAATATCTCCCTGCAATTTAAAATTGGTGTAAACTTCGCCAAGTTGAACGCTGGTTATTTTATTCTGAATTTTGTTGACTTAATATGAAAAAAATCGAGAAACATGGTGAAAATAAATGGAAACTTAAAAAATAGTATAATTCAATTAAAAGTATATTGCGGTCGATTAGGTACCCATTGATTATAGAATCACATAAACTTGCACCTTCCATCCATGTGTGCTTAACTCTTCAACATCAAGATTTCACTATTTTCAGTACTATTATTACTTTCAAGGTGGAAACAACAGATAACCCCAATAGTAGGAATCGGGGCCAGTTAAATTTTTTCAACCGATGGTCTGTGTCTACAACAGGGGTCATATTGTGGCATTTCTTTTAGTGTTGATTCTGCCAGGGAAACAAAAGAAAGCAGACGCAGAAGGAGGAACTGTTGATCATACATGATGCAACCCTTGTGAATTGTGATCTATTGGCATCTCACCACATATAACAATAAAATCCTCCTCTGCTTCTAGTCTTCCTGGTGCATTGATGTTATTAGAAACAAATAGTGTGTCATATGGCATTCCAGCCAGAGCAAGGATTCTTCTTGATACTAGGAGGAGAACGTACTGTTCGCTTGTGCTTAAACCCCAACATCGTCTGGATAGTGTAGAAGGGAACCGTGCCATGTTCTCTTCGGCTTGGTTTTGTACATGAGGCATGTTTCTGTTGTTGATAATACCGGGGGGTTTTATCTTTGATAGTATGTCGCTCAGAAAAATACCATCCGGTATCTCGCTTATATTGTCTAGGGGCTAATTATACACTTATTGTACTCGTGATGGGTGATAATTATCTTTGTCCTTTTCTTTTTATCATTTGCCAGAATCTTCCCATTTTGCACTCTTAACAAAGAATAATTTTAACTTGAAAATTTATACGTAGTGAGCAAATTGAGAAGTACAAATGCACCAGAATTTTCCTTTTCAGAATTTTGAAGTATTTGCTGCCCAAACCACTAGTGTTTTCATGATTGCACTTGATTGTTGCTTCCCACTTATATCTTCCGAACTTAAAAGGCTCGAAAGTCAAAACACTATTGGCCTTCCCAATCCCAATATCATCCATTGTTTGTTTATTGTCAGAGAAACAAAGTAACAGCTATTACAACACAAAGGGAGCTAATCGAAGTACAGATAGCAGATGATTTCAGGTTACAACGTTGAGCACAACACATTCAACCATTATGTGCTGGTCGTGTTGTAAGCATTGTCCGCAGAGGACGTATCCATGTCATTCAAGCCAAGCTCCTCATTCTGCTCCCAACTCCTCTCATACTCCTCAACTGCAATTCACAGATAACAATGCAATGAGCACCTCAGGATTGCAGTAATTATGCACACTCTTCCTGGGTACTGGACAGAATATTATCTGCAGTTCGCATCAAAGACTACATGGAGGCAAAAAGTTTACAACAACCACTATCATTTGATTTCAAAATTTAAAGTGCGGGAATGCCCCATTTCCTGATTTTAAAGATGCATAGCGCTGTATATGATTCATTGATTAGGCTAGCTTACTTGTTAGCTGGCTATCATCTTCTATTGAATCCGTGGCTGGAGCAACAAACGAAGCCGCCAATCCATCATCAATAATTAAAGTCCACGGCTCTTGTAAACCTAGAAGCTGAAAATATACATATGCAAATAGTATTAAAACAGTCAGCGTAACAGAAATCGTGTCAGGAAAATGCATAAAACCAAATTGGTTTTTCGTCGTGCTAGTCACTCTTCTTAAACAACGTCCCAGGCATAATCATACTATCCACGTTGTCTCTGTTGTACAACGTGTCGAAGTAGTCCCTCAAACTATTCTTGATCTCGTCGTCTTTCACCAGAAGTCTATTAGTATCGTCTTTGATGCATTTAACTTGGTTGAAATCTCGTCTCCCTTTCTCGAAGTTTAGCCATCTTGTAGATGTCCTTTTCACCCTCCTTTGTACTCAGCTTCTAATAAAGATCCTCATAAGCCTTGCCCCGTGCTTTCCTCACCACTTTCTTTGCATTCTTTTTGGTTGCTTTGTACTTCTTTACGTTACCATAGCTCCTATCAAGCTGTTTGTACTTGTAGCATGCCTCCTTCTCCTCAATAACTTTTTGCACTTTCTCGTTTCTCCACTAAGTGCTTTAGGTTCGCATCTAGTCCTCCGGGTCACTCCACACCTCCGTAGCCACCTCCTATTGCGAGTTACCATCTCTGCCCACATACTATTCGCTTCTCCCAAATTCCATATCCCTCCACGATCATCCTCTCCTTAAACACACGTGAGATGTCCCCTTTGAGCTTCCATCACTTCATCCTCATGACTTTGGTGACTTTAGCCAATCGAGCCTACATCCTAAATCGAAAATCCGAGACTAGCAACTTATGTTGTGGAACAACACACTCTCCAAATATAACCTTTACAATCTATGCAGGTTTCTTTGTCCTCCCTCCAAACAAGGACAAAATCAATTTGGCTAGAATGATTACCATTGCTAAAGGCTAAATGGATTATCTTTCCAAAGGTGTTAGCTATCATAAGGTCATAGGCTACGATAAAGTTCAAGATATCTTCTCCTACTTGGTTCATATCACCATAACCAAAACCCCCATGCATCCTCTTAAATCCCCCACTAGTTGTACCAACACGACCGTTGAAATCGCCTCCTAAGAAAAGCTTTTCGCTGCTAGACACACTTATAACCATGTCATCTAGATCTTCCTAAAATTTCCTCTTAATGGTCTTACTCAAACATACTTGTGGAGCATAAGCACTAATAATGTTCAAAACCAAGTCGGCAATGACAGCTTGACTAGGATAATTCTATCCCCCTGACGCCTCATGTCAACAACTCCGTTCTTGAGGCTCTTATCGATTAGATGCCCAATCCATTCTTGTTCCATTCTATTCTAGTATACCACAACTTGAAGCCAGTAATCTCCACTTCCTTCGCCTTCTGAATGTCAATTTAGTTTCTTGAATGCACAAGATATTTACATGTCTCCTAATCGTCGTATCAACTATCTTGCTTAACTTACGTGTTAGGGACCCTACATTCCAACTACCTATGTGGATCCTACTCTCCTCGCTAGCTTCCTTGCCCCTTGCACTTGTCGAGTAAAGTGCAAAGACCCATGCGCATTTTCCACTACAACCGGGCACCGACGTAGAGCGTCACTAAGGGAGTGACATCCCGACCCTTGCCCATTTATCACCACACCCGGGTTTTGACATCATAAATCGAAGAGGACCCACAATTGATTAGTTCAATCATATCCCTCCACACCTATGTTGAAAACAAACATCTAAAATAATAAGGCTTTTTCGAACCCAGCCTCAACTCAAGTTTAGTATGAATCAATTGGTAAGAAAAAGAAATTCAAAATGAGCAGGGCCGGCCCAATACTTTCTGAACAAGGATGCTATTAAAATTTGTTTGCTTCATGTTATCAAGAAAGAAAACAAACGATGCCATACTTTAGCCAGTATGACTTTTAAACAAGAACTGAGGCGCTATGAAAGGAAAGGCACTCCAATAATCTTCTGCAGATTAGGTAAAACAGAACCCTGCCTGAACAGATAAAACATTCCACATTAAGCTATATAGAAAAGAAATTACCTACCTTAGATAATCTCTCCTTGAAATCCTCCCATTTATTCTTTTTCCATTCCGTTGTGCTATCACCCAATTGGAATCCGTGAACTCTCTCCAGAGCTGTAACCCCAAAATAGAAGTTATCTATTTGAGTTTCAGAAGAAAATGTCTGTACCCATAACCTATTCTAGTGCACTTCGTATCGATACAAGTTGCACAAACTGTGTTGAATAAAGAAGCCTCCTCTAAAGAAAAGTATATGCATAACAACTGCATAAAGTAACAAAACTTCCTCTAGAGGAAGGAGATACATCAGCAACAAATGCTTGAATGAATACTTGCCTAATGATACTAGGAGTGTTGACCAAATGATGAGATGTATCTACATCTACTTATAAGAGAAACATCGACTATGCAAGGTGGCTTCCAGATACTTCCATTTCATACCATTAAGGAAGCTACTAAAGTTGAAAAATTGCTGGTCAGCACACTTTGTACTAATGACTTGAATTCCCATGTCACCTTGCAGTCCATTTTGGTGTCATAAACAGAGAGAATAAGTAAATAAGAGTCGCGAACCTACCCTCACATATTTTCACAATTAAACCTTCAACTGTTGTGACAATACCACCCAATGTGCCACTTGCCAGCTCCAACTCAAGTTCAGGTACTTTCACACCGGCCGAATCTGACTGAAAAAACAAACTTCGAATTATTTAAGTTACATATCAGATATTTGATCCAAACACACCAAAATTGCAACACGAACGTGCATCCAACAATACAATTCCTAAATTGGAGTTTTTTTTTTTGCTCTGCACAAAAGAAAATTGAACCTATTCGTCCTTTTTGGCATGGCAAAAAAATGCAAATAGATGACACCTCAAGTTTCTTAACTACACAAGAATCGCCAAGTTGTTTGATCCCTGTGGAACTGTGTGTGCGTGTTGTGGTGGTGGTGTTGGGGGTATTAATTCTCCCCACACTGAAAAAGGTAGCTGAAGTTAAATCCAAAAACAGTTGATCCATAATTCATATTACTTCACTAAAGAGATGACAAACCCACAAATTATCTGACCTCTGTGTAACAGAAAAGGGAAAGAGGTGCCAACTTAAACCAATGTCAAAGAGGGGAGAGAATTGCACATTAGAGACTGGAAGAGGCAAAACCCTTTATAACTTCAGCGAACTGCAAGATTCTGAGGGGGGAAATCTTGATTTGCAACATCGAATATGACAACATGTTTGACCATAAATGTCAAATAACCACCAGTTCAAGAAAAAAATTTGAGGCCATGAAATAACACTATTCCCCATATTTGACATATATACAGTCATTGATCTCATGCATAGCACAGGCATGCAAACTCGAAAACCAGCATGTGACAAAATAATACCAAAAAAGAGCAAATTTCTGACCTTTATGACATCACGAGTAAGATCTTTTATATTTTGCACATGTACTGTAATTTTCTTTCCTTTAGCTGGGATTTCACCACCAGGCTTCAACTGATTGAACAAAAAGAAAAGCTGCTTTTTGAGTTCAAGTGTCACCAAGTACCAGGGTCAGTTTTTTTTTAAAAAAAATCCAGGTATGATACCGGAACTAACCTCTGAGTTACGATAACCACACATGTCACATGTTGTTGCCATAACAATTACCTCTCGAAAATATGGGATTTCTACCAAAGGTTAAGGATCAGATAATATAGCAAATACTGATTATTTGCAGCGTTACCTCTCCAATTAGTGAGATTGATCACATAATCAAACTAACATAACAGACACACCACACATAATCAGTTTCTGATATTGACCAGGCAAATAAACAAGTGTTACATAAACACTTCACATACCACATATAAATAGTGAATGTAAGGTGGAAAGGATACTTGTAGAAAAGAAACGAGTCACACACTCAGTTCCACAGGCCCCACATGTTGATGGCAAAGTATCAACCTGTCCAAGTGAATTTTGTAAGGCACAAACGAACTTAATCGGTGACAAGGTTGTCGCCAGCCAACTGAATAGACATACCTCTTCTGGCGCTGAATACCTACACAGCGCTGCAGCAACTTCATCAGGGTTTCCCTGAGCTATAGCACGACGACCTGCAACAGCTCCAACTGAACCATGGGGCTCCTTTTGCAACCCACCAGAATTCGCTTCCATTGTTGAAGCATGCTGAACAGGCTCTCCAGGTTCTTCGGTTGGTGGTTCAACAAGAAAACCAAGTGCTGCTTGTTGTTCGCGTGTCCTTTCGTAGAATCTCACAGATAACAAAGGATCTGACGAAGGTGCGTGCCTGTGGATTTATGGGGACTAATCAATATATATCAAATTAAGTACTTCATGCATGTGGGAAGCTAACAGAAACATATCGACTATTATCTTTCTATGCACACCACAATGGGTACCATCGCCTGATAGCACAATACAAGTCACTCGAATGACTACAGGTTATGCAAAATGAAGGTAGAAATTATATTATATAATCCTGGTTTGAAGTTCACCTATGCATTGAATGCTTAGATTAGAACAATGTCTTTCATGTCAAAACAAGTTAAAAATCCTAAAATTATAATACTATCAAACTGTTGTGGACTCCTTTATTGGCAAGATGTATCAGCAACAGCAACGAGCTCACGACCAGGCGCAAGGCAATAGTGGCAGCTAGGCGCACACCAGCAGCAGGAGTTGTAAACGGAAGGCATTAGATAAGTTAGGAAGTTGATTCCCTTAAGGAATCAGTATCAGTTTAGTTAGAGATAAGATCTCCTTAAGAGATCGGTTTAGAATCCAATTGTTAGTATCATGTCTCTATACAAGAACAAGAGACCTTTCAGTTTCTTTGAGAATCAAGCAAGAATAAGCCTTCCTAAATCTTTCTCTCGTTGTTCACAGCCTTGTCGCTGGCTGGGGATGAACCCCATCGCACACACAAGGGCAAGAACGACTTAACTTT
Organism: Otatea glauca; assembly: GCA_036346275.1. Lineage (NCBI taxonomy): Eukaryota > Viridiplantae > Streptophyta > Magnoliopsida > Poales > Poaceae > Otatea > Otatea glauca. Next base: position 40,761,942 of record CM070725.1, read on the forward strand.
TGTACGGTCGTACCCACTTCGTTCACGACCAGAAACAACCAACTATAGTGGCCAGTGTCCTCCCCATAAAAACTACACCGTATCACAAACAATCAGAACTCTGAAGGTTACAAATAGTCTTACGGGTTCTCAATGAAGCTGTTTCCAGAAGGATCATCAAGAACAAAGGTAAAAGCAGCTTCTCCTGATCCGAGAGACCTCAATTTTACTAAAAACTGATCAATAGCTTCAGCTTTTTGAGGATCCACTTTCTGCAGGACCAAAAGGATGATTAGTGTGTCACTACGTGGCGCAATTTAAATTCAAAAACTAAGCATACAAGCCCCAAGATTCACCTTTCTGTCATCTTGAAGTGCCTGCAACTCATCCACAGCTCGCATAATAATCCCTTCCATCTAATTTATAATGCAAAATACTCAGTGAACTGGCAGTTAAAGAAAATAATTTGGAAAAAAACCATTTCCCTAGAGGCCGAGAATTTATATATAGAAAGGAATGAAGCGTACTGTTGAAAGTGTTCCACGTTGAGCTTCTGGAGGGATCTCAAAGTCCAGCTCTGGAATCTATAAAAGTGTACATGAGCCAAGTTTAAAGTTACAAGGAAAGCAGTATACTGTATGTATTTAGCATACATGCATTAACAAGTGCATAGATCAGCATACCTTGATAGTTGCTGAATCAGATTTCACAACCTGACGGTTCAGTATCTGTGCCAGTACCACATGTTAGTTATGGTATAAGCATACAACTAGAATGCTTTATGTACCTAAGATTAAAAAGGCACAGATAGGAAGCAACATGCATATGGGTTTAAGTTTGGAATAATTTTGAAATTGTTAATACCGGGAAAAAATATGATGATTCAGTAGTAGGGATGACAGCAATGAGAATACCCATTAGAAGCAAAATAAAAAGTACTGGGGGAAGATAATAATATATACCAATAATAATGAATCATAAAGTGAGCATACTTATATAACAATGCATGCACATAAATGCAACATAAGTTAAATGGTGCAAAAGAATACATTGCAATAAAGTACATAAGAAATATAACAAGAAACGTGTCTAGTTGCAAGCTGTAACCTTCAAAATGCAACAGTTCTAACATTAGAATCAGCTGGTCTATAGTCCATTTTCTGATTATTTACAAGAGAAACAACAACAAACAAATTCACCTTTTGTAATAGTAGAGATATACAACTAAACAGACAATGGCATAATTATAGGAGGGTTTAAGGCTCTCTTTGGCATTGCGGTGGCTTTTTCAAAAGAAGTTTTAATTTTCTGTTTTTGGATATAAATATATAAGATCTACTGGGAAGCATGTTTTTCCGAGTCATATGTCATAACAGCAAAATCTTACACGAATGCTAAAGATTCCTGTTACTATGGATTGCACGGTGCAGCACAGCACAGATACCACAAGCTACTACTAACAATGGATGAACGAAAATATAGGCGCACTGTACAAACATACCTCGCTCTGCCTCGCCGGGACCTCCAGGCGGTAGCAACATCCCTTCGGCTGGAGCTGTCCAGCAAACTGAACCTCATTGTTCCTAACGCACAAGCACACCAAATGGTAAATACGAAATATACCTGTTGTTCACTTGTACTGTGCATATCGCACATTGCATTACCTTTCACCACAATGCGGGCACTCGAAGGCCATCAGAACCACCTGCAGATTTACAAAGCCGAATTTCACACCGCTCTCTAATCAGAACAAGCAGCTTTCGCCACGAGCACAGTGCGCGCAGAAACTCACCTCCCGGAAGTGCGGAATCAAAGTCAGCAGCAGCCTTGTGGTGCCCTAACCACAACAAAGCACAAGTCTCAGAACGAGCGAGCGAGAGAGAGAGAGATTAGGGGGCGGTATCAGAAGCCAAGGCTATTACGTTCTCGCCGCAGCGCATGCAGAGGGACTCGATCTCGTGGAACGGCGTGGCGTGCGCCTCCTCATCGCCCGCCGACTCCGCGGCGGAGCGGAGATCCACCAAAACCGGCCCTTCCTCGCCGGAGCTCGCCATGGCCGCCGCCGGAGACTGGTGCTGGCTCTGGCCTTCTCGCGGTGGAACGGAGCTTCCAGAAGCTCCTCGCGATCTACTCGCTTCGCTTCGCTTGGTTTGGCTCTCGCGCTCGTGGAATAGTGTGCCCTTCCGGCGGCTTCGCGGCGGGAGGGGAGGGGAAGGGAAGGGGAGACGGGAGAGAGAGGAGTATCTGGAAACAAATATGGGCTGGGCTGGCTATGTGAAAAAGGGTAATAGTTAGGTCCTGTTTTAGTGTCACGGTGGCTAAAGTAACGAGTACCCATCTTTTAATATATTTTTTTATAGGGTTATTATAGTATCTAATTTACAAGCATACGAGAACTTTCTAGGAGGATTGCTGGTATACAGTTGTCATCTGAAAAGGATATTTTTAGATGGAATCATCATCAAAATAGATAGTTTTCTGTTAACTCGATGTATACAGTTTTATTGCGTTAAAATATCCCAGTTACAAATAGACAACTGTGATAGATTAAAATACCTTTAAAAATTAAAATCTTTCTTTGGTACTTACGTCGAGGGGTGATTTTGACAAAATATAATCTAAATAAAAGAAATTGGACTGGCAACAAAGAATGCTGTTTTTGTCACAATGAGGAAACTATCCAACATCTCTTTTTTGATTGTCAGATTGCTCGCTTCGCATGACGTGTGATACAAGTGGCCACAAATCTGACCCCTCCTAATAGTATAGCTCATATGTTTTGAACTTGGCTAATAGGACTGGGAAAGGAGATAAAGGCCCAATTTTTAATTGGGGCTACCGCTTTATGTTGGTCTCTTTGGCTATGTCGAAATGATGTTGTCTTTGATAAAAAAATAATTGTCTAATCTATTGCAGGTTAGTTCTGCAGCGTCAAGAGGATCAAGAGATGATTTCAATGGCATGCAGGTGTCTACATGCCGTGGTTAGAGACTTCTTCATTGGGCATAGATGGAGATTCATAAAAGATTATGCGCGGCTTGATTGTTTTTTATTTTTCTTTTTATTGCTTGTTGCAACCTATTTTTCTTGTTTAAACTTCTTCATGAGAATTGTCTTGAAAGCTTTTTTGGCTGTAACTTTATGATAAATTTTTGGGCTATGTGTATCTCATAATGCAAAAGCCGGAATGTTAATATATTATTCTATTATTTAAAAAAAAAGTTCCTATTTGAAAAGCTCAAGACCCCGTTCTATCAACGTAAACAGGCCGAAGTATCAAATTAAAATCTTGGTCTATTTATTTAGGTGGGCTAAAATTTTGGGCTTCCTAAATAAATCCTTGCCGAAACGACGAAGACCGATTTAATAGTCCCTGCCGAATCGACGAAGGCCGATTTGGCAGTAGTTTTTAAGGCCCATCAATGGCTGTCACCACACGACTGAACCAAAACCCCGTAATTTCGCAGCGTGTGAACAAAACCATGTGAAAACCAACACCGACCACACTACAGACGCACTGCTCGCTAGAACAAATTGTATCCTCGATTTAGCGAGCAAAAAGGCACAGTTCATCAATAATACACTGGTCAAATATTGCAGAACGGAGGTTTGAAGCTGAATCGATACTGGATCAGTTTTTTGCGAGCCTGCAACTCTGGGAGCCCGGCATAGCTAAAGCTTCCCACATGAATTTGCACAAGTCGCAGAGCAACATCAAAGGGCTTTGAAATTCTTGAAAGCCGCCTTTAAACATAAAGAGGCACACTGGAGATCATAACTTTTCTTCTGAGAGCATACATACAAAATGTCAGTTTAACCGAAGGTGATCATCACTTCATCAGGTCCAATCGTAGATCCTAGCAAGTGAACAGAAGATAGTTTACAATACATCAGCTCATATCCTACAAATGGCTTCATCTTTGTAACTTAATTACTTGGGGAAAAACAATAACACAGTTTTAGTAATGCCATGCCACCAAAATTGTCGTGAATTTACAAAGTTACAACGTTAAATTTATCCTTTAGTGCAGAGAAAAAGGTGATTCATAGTTCCAATAAGCCAAAAAAAAAAAGATCAGTTGTGCCAAGATCAAAACGATTTATGTCTATCAACATCAAATAGAACTTACCAGTTAGCAATGCACCTGTGTCATGTATCTGCCAACAGATCATATCGAGATGAATTGACCACCACTGAATCTTCTCAATGCAAAATTGGTCCATCCCAACATATATAGTGGAATATTTCAGTCCAGCTGTCCAACAAGGCAGCAAAAGAGGAATATTTCGCTGTGTCAAGAAGAGTCGCAGTCACTTTTTGTCTCGAACATAGCTGCTACAAGAACCCCATAGCGCAACCAAATCTGTGTCTCCTTTCAGCACATTACTTAGTACCAGAAATTTCAGGTATTTCAGCTCTTGGGATACTCAAAAACCATTCCATTTGCCACACCTTTGGCTCGTCCATGGCCAAAGAACTTTCTAATGATAGCCAGGGAAAAGTCGATGACTGTCCCAAGCCCCTTCCCAGTAATCAAATTCCCATCAATCACAACCTTAGATCGGTCAATCACTTGGCAAGTGATCTGATTGACTATGGCAGGATGAGCTGTCACTGCTTTATCCTGAGCATCAATTTCAATGTCAATTTACTTCCATTTCCAGGAAATATAAGATGCAAGAAGTTTTTAGTCCTAAAATTCACCTGGAGTAAACCTTGCCTCTGCAAGATCACAGGAGAATAACAGGTCCCACCATACATCCTGCCTGCTTGCTTTTGTTCCTTGAGTAACTTCTTAAGAATTCTGGACCTGTGCAACCGCTCAGCTCCGGCAGGTCCTCCCTAAACAATTTCAAGAGATACAACATATCACAAATGGAATTACTGAACAAAGAAAAGCAAAACATATTTGCTGAACAAGCAAATGCACACACTTGAACAACTGAAATTCTAGCTTGTTTGGCATTGAGGTTCTCAATGCTACACCTTAATAACATAATAGAGAAAAGCGAGAAAATGAAGATTAAAATAGGACTTCATAATTGCATAACAGACAGTTGTGTTACCTGGACACACAAGTCCGAAAAAAATTTGTCGCGTCAACGCGTATCCCCGTATCGACGAGTGTCGGACACTCGCTGACACACATCGGACACCCTTATCAATGTCTTAGATGAAAGAGAAAGAGACTACATGGTAAAAAGCTAGGCTAACTCGAAATCCCCTATTCGTGACCATGGCTAGGAAAAGCAAATCTAGAGGAAGACTGGAAGAAAAAAAGAATGGTTGTTCTCCTTCTTTACCATGGTCTGCCATGGCTTTGGTGGAGAATGAACAGAAGAAGGGAAGGCTTCGAAGAGAAGAAATAATGGAGAGGAAGATGTCAGGGATGGGAACATGCTCATGTGGATTTGGAAGAGAAAAGTGCTACCCATGGTTATCACGACACCCTGGCGAGGCGAGTCACCTCTGGGGCTCCTGGATGCCTAGGCGCCCGCTTAGGCGACAGTTAGGCGACAAACTAGTTTAGATTTCAAACACAAATATAGTTCAAGTTTCGTATGTACAAAATCATAATAACAGTGTCCTATACAAAACAATTGCAACACCAGCATCATTATCAATCGGTGCGACTGCTGTTGTCAATTAGTGCGATTCAACACTACTCGATCGGTTGAACGCTACTTAACCCACCGAGTTGCATCCCAACAAAGACACCGAGCCGCAGCTTCATCCCACCGAGCTGCAACCCAACAAAGACACCGAGTAGATTCATCCCACCGAATTGCATCCCAACAAAGACCGAGCAAGAGGCCAAGTGACAGCCCAAACATCCCACCGACACCGAGCGCATCTCCTAAAGGCCAAGCGCAAGCGGGCAACGGCATCCCGAGCAAGAGGCTTCAGCCAAGCTACAGCATTCCACCGAGCAAGCTGCGCCATCAACCAAGCAAGAGGAGAAGCAAGAGTCTGGTCACATCAGCTCTGCTGGACTTCCTCGGTGGACGGGGAGAAGCAAGAGGAGAAGTTGGGAAGCTGACGGGAAAGGGGAGGCGGAGGGGGAAGTAGAAGGGGAGGGGGAGGCGGAAGGGGCTTACCGGGGGAGGCGGCAGCAAAGTTGCTGGCGGCGCCGCCGCCGTTGCTTGCTAGGGTTTCTCCACCCGGTCACGCTCACGTGAGTCTTCTTTCCCCACTGATCTATCCCGTGCTCCAGTAGTCCAGTGCTCAAATACCTCGCTCAGTCCAGTCCCAGACGGCCACCAGGATGCTATGCCGACGCCTAGACGTCCACGCAGCAACGCTAGGACGTCCAGGCGGCCACCTAGCCATCTTCAGGCGAGGTGCCAGGCAATGGCGCCTCCGGCCGGCCGCCTGACGCCTAGTCTGCGCCTAGGCAACACCGTAATAACAGTGGTGCTACCTTTCTTTTGTTTACTGCTTTTCATCCTCACGTGTGACAAGCTAATAGCAGGCAGCCATATCAAGACAAGAGGTGGATCTTCTGTGCTAAATATAGATCTTTTGTGCATTAGACCCTCCAACTTTAGTGATAAGAGGCTATTTAAGCATTTATTAGTATTATTTACTATAGAAAATAAATATGTCCATTTATTTTTAGTATTATATTAATATATAGTAGTTGAATCCCCTAATCCTATTTTTTTCAAGTCTCCCGAATCGGATACCCGAATCCGAGTCGGATTCCGATTCCCGTGTCTGTGTCTGTGTCCAGGTAACATAACAGAACACACATCATTTATCATAGAAACGTACAAACATGACTATGAAAGACGCACATGCTGAGATACAAATACACTTGCATGAGGTTGCACCAAGAGTTCAAAACCATGGTGACAAACATGATACATTTTTGTATACTGCAACTAAAAGTAATCGCTAAAATCTCCAACATTAATGCACTAGTACAACTGATTGCGATACCCTCAAGGCTATCGATGACATGTAACACATGGCTACAATTACGAGGGCAGCAATAAGCTTAATTCTTCTTCCAAACTTTTCTGAATCCTGTCATATTCTACTAGCTTATTGTATCACAATTTGGTTTGCAGGTCAACTCCTATGCAAGGAACAGCGAACTTGGGTTGATCATGACATGTTAGGCATGCACTTCAGAATGGTCTTACTTTTTATCAGTAACATGCAAGTGTAATCATAATCATACGAAGATTGGGAAATTTATTCCTCATTCACGAATCAACTAAATACGAAGTTTTGTAAGTTGTGACGGCATTTACGATTATCCAAATACAAATGTGAAATGCAAAACAGCTTACAGGAAGAATGATTAGATCATATTTTGAATCGGAAGCACCCGGAATGCATTTATCAGCAACAATCTTCATCCTCTGCGATCCAACAATATTCAGAGATTTTTCAACCGATGCCAACACCACATCTATGTTTGCCCGTCTTAAAATATTCACCAACATTATGATCTCCATCTCTTCTGAGCCATTTGCAATCGGAATGAGAACCTATTTCAGAAGTCAAATCATCAGACAATCAATGACATACTATAATAAACCTCCAGCACAATATATCTGGCTCCAATTGCACCTTTTCTAATTTTTCTCCAAGGACGCATATAGCTGTAAGTAATGAGGACTAGATAGATATATGAGTTACGCTTTTCATATAGAATGATAGCATATGAGGGTGAACAGATAGAACAGCTATATAGCATGCTAGGGCATATGCAACCAAATGGAGCTTTATTTAATCAAGCATTCACCATTAAATAAGCATAAACAACATACCAAATTAAGTGCAATAATTTACTCCAATGTCGTCCAATCTGATTTTTTAAAAGGAAAATGCTTTCCTCATCCATTGTTCAACTAAACCTTGTTACGCTTCGTTAAATTTCAATCATATAAACATGGTGTCATATTCATTCTGATTTAAAATCCATCGTTCAACATGAACTTACATGAGGGTTGCGATCAGAAGACCACTCAACTTCATTGATTTCTGTAGATCTTTCGAGATCATCATCAATTTGTGCCATCTATGGGGAATATACAATAATTACACAGTGATCAGCATGTATTACAATGCAGAAAATAGAGTTGTCCCCTTTGGGCAGAAAATAGTGTTGTAATTATCTTCTTCTCAAAATGTATGGCAGAGCACTTGCCCTTGCTTTCAAAAAAAAAGAAAAAAATGTTCCTTAATAAGTTATAGCTGCAAATATAAAAAAAATCGAAGCATAGCCAACTCCCAACTGAAAGAAGTACAATTACCACAAGAAATAAAAAAATTAGAAAAATTTCAGTTAACATTTACGCTATTAATAAATTTTAACGACAAATGAACAAACTAAATTTAGAAGAGAATTAATCTAATCAACTAAAGGCAGGATAAAACAACAAAGATATGCAAGTTTTCTTTTGACAAACCAAAGTACTGTCCATGTCTTCAGCTGCATGAGGCCCAAACAATTGCTCGACAAATGATAAAGCGAACTGAAATGCTGTCCCTGGCCCACGACTAGTCGTTAGCTCTCCTGAAACCTGAACATTTGATTCAACAGCTCGGAATGTCGGGAGATCTCCTATGAAGGACGGGTGACAGGTGATCTTGCAACAAAAAAGGATACAATGTCAATTAAACAAGGCCAAACTTGATCTACTAAATTTAGTCATATAGCAAAATGGCCACCTTTTTTCTCTTGTGGAGACCCCACGGCATGAGAACAACAGCTGGTGCAGCACATATAGCACCATACAATCTTTTCTCCTCAGCCTGTCTAACCGTGATCCTCTGAAGGATCTCATTATCTCTCAACCGCACTGAACCAGGCATTCCTCCCTGACCACATCACCCCGAGAATCAAAGATGAGATTTTGGATACCGTCAGTAGGTAACAGTAACACACATATAACACCACAGCTTAAAGAAAGTGACAGAGCGACGAGGTTGATCCGTTGCCATCAGCACGAAAAGTGAGCAAATATGATGAAACACTTTAAAAGTTTAAGTACCGACGATGAGTGCATAGAAATATTTGAATGCTATCCCAAAGTAAGATTAGAATGCTCCTAAAAGTTTCTGCTGCTAAATGCAGTAAGAAATATTTCTGCTCCACACAAATTAAATGTGCCATCTGTGGGTCAGTACGAGAAGAGAGGTGAGTTACCTACCGGGAGAGCCACAAGGTCGAACACCTGCTCGGCGCAGGCGGCAATGGGCTTGTCTGCGACGATACGGGAGCCACACGAGGCCTCCACCTCCAGGCCGTCCTCCACGGAGGCCAGTGTCACGTCAGCGCCGGCGCACCGGAGGACACCAACCAGGATGACCGCCTCCATCTCATCCGTGCCCATGGCGATAGGCACGAGAACCTTCACAATAAAAAGCGCAGAAAATCAGACGCTGTTAAACAGGGAGGTGATGAGCCGAGGCCAGACCTTCTTCTTGGGAGGGGGCTGCGACCAGACAGCCGTTGCGGCGGCGGAGAGCGAGGATGCGGCCCGCGTCACAGAGCGGAATGGCGGTGACCGAGCGGACGTGGGAGCGCAGCGGTTTGGTGGGTGTGGCGGCGGCCGAATCGCCATGGCAGGAAGCGAGGTCGGCGAGAGGAGAGAGCGAGACGCGGGGAGCATCGGAATTTGGGGATGGCTAACTGCGGGAGCACTGAGCAGAGTAGGAGAAAAAGGATAATTCGTTGTTTTTTTTAAAACGGCAAAGCTGAGATTAGATTAAGGTCCTGTTTATTTGATGTTTTTTACCGGTTTAAAAGCAAAAAAAAAAAAAAGTCGAAGTCAAAACAAACTTGTGACTTTTCAGTTAGGCTTAAAAAAAAAGCCTAAAAACTCCGTATAACTATCTTTCTTTTATTATTATTATATATAATTGGAAGCGCTCCTAGACTCCATGTTAATCAGAAAATGCTAGAAATTTCCACGTTAATTAAAAAAAGAAAAATTGCTAGAAAATCCCGCATTATTCTAAAAAAATAGAAAATCTTGGTCGTCCAATCTCCTTAATTATTTTTATCCATGGCTTAGATCATTCATGGACATGATTCATACACGTATAAATGCAGGAGTCCATGGCAAGTAATGTATAAATGCACTGGTTAATGACTAGTAAGCTAAAAGCCAATTTGAGGGGGCTTTTTTTTTTTGTTTTTGTGGATTAGAATTTGGCAATTGCCATTGATGTTCTAAAATATTTACCCACCAGTGCCATCCATATATAAAGGAAAATTTCTTCTGTTTTTTGGCTACTCTCCTCCCCCGATCCCCTCATCCCCTTGGAGACTCGGCGGCGCAGTACTCACTCGCGACTAGGGTTGAGCGGCAGCGCCCTCCTCCCCAGCGACAAGCCGGCGGTGCCCTCCTCTGCCCGACTCCCTCATCCCCCACGAGACCCGGTGGTGCCCTACTCCCCAGCAACAAGCTGGTGGCGCCCTCCTCCGGCCGACTCCCTCATCCCCCACGAGACCCGGCGGCACTCTCCTCCCCCCGACTCCCTCCTCCCCCGCGACACCCGACGGTGGCCTCCCCCGCGACAAGCTGGCGGCGCCCTCCTCCCCCTGACTCCCTCATCCCCAACGAGGCCTGGAGGCGCACGCCTCTGTCCTCCCACCTCCGCTGCCATTCTCCTCCCCTCGCCGATTCAATCAGAGCTCCCAACTTGAAGGTATACTGCTTGCTGTGAACAACATTGATTGCTTTTATTTTTTGCAAATGAGTAGAGACTTGGCAATATGTAGTGCCTCAGTACAAAAGAACCCTTTTCTCTTGCAGCATGTGGAACTTCATGTTCATAATAAGAATTCCAGATCAGTTTCACCCATGGCAGATCCATGTTATTATAAATTTTTCCTGTCCAAGTTGAATCGTCATATGTTTAGTGATAGTTACTCAGAAAAATAAACTGGCTCTTCGGCCAATTCGGTTGGAAAGAAATGCAAGAGTCTTCAAGCTTACATTGAAAGCCCACATGCTGCTCACCAAGGAAATCAATGAGGAATGCCAGGACTCTGCACTCAGCAGTGAGGAGTTGCGTAAGCTACTTGTGTGGACAAGTTCTTTCCTTGATCTTTTTGGTCGTTGATCCCTCATCAGAAGGCTATATGACTAGAGAAAAAAGTTGTATTTTACTGTTATCAACTGTCAATCAAATGCACAGAACAGCTTGGAGTTGTTTCTAAAATATATGCCATTTTAGAATTTTTGCAGGCAATCTTTTAAACTTTAAACACTACAAGTATTTACATTGCTACATGGAAAAAAGTTGTTTAGATCTTTGTATTTTTGGCTAAATCAAGCGTGCTATTTGTTAACGTAATATATTTGTGTAACAACTGTGACCTTGTGGTTCAATGCTTATTGAAAGCGCATCTAGGCCCCTTAAGAAGTTTTGGTGATAGATGGCAACACAATTAAAATACTAATGGTCAAGTGAGAATCTATGCAGAGATAGAGATTATATCATCATGATAAAGCGATTGGAGATCCCCGCTGCATTTGAAATTTGTGAAGACGGCATCAAGACTTATGTTGTAAATTTTCTATTTTATTTGAGTCTAAGGATAGCCGTACTATTAAGGGGGATACAACGGAAAATCGCTTCTAGGATATACTTGTGCTCAAAGGATAAATATTGCATTGCATAAGAACTCCAAACACTTTATTTCCTTTAAAAGCACACCTCTGGCCGAGTGGGCCAATCCGGAGTATCCGGACATTTGGTTCGGACACTCCGGGTTGACACCCTCGGTGGCTGCTCTCAGATAGTCCGGAGTACTCGATGTTAAGTCCGGACACTCCGGGTTGAATTAGTCCGGAGTATCCGGGGTTTTTGTCCGGAGTCTCCGGGTTAACTCCTTCGGTACAATCTAAACCTCACTAACCCGGAGTCTCCGAGGTATTTGTCCGGATAATCCGGGTTGTGCGCAGCTCTCTCACAACGGTTGGATTTGGAGCCCCTATTTAAGCCCTCTCTCTTCACCTAACAGGGGAGAGCTCCATTTATTGCACCCATTCATTCTCAAACTCTCTCTCTCTCACTCTCTTGAGCCCTAATCTTCTTTCTCCACTTGAAGCTAGTGATTGATTTAAATCTTTTGGGAGAAAGAAGTGGATTTGAGTGCCTTGAGCTTGCATCTTTCATTCTTGAGCACAAGATTCATCCTTCAAGTAGATTTCGCGACGTATTTGTTACTCTTGGAGTTTGAAGGGCTCCTAAACGGCAAGGAGTCACCGGGAGCCTCCAATACTTGTTGTGGTGAGCCCTGGAAGTTTGTGAAGGCAAGTCTCGCCTCCAAAAGGAAAGAGGCAAGAAGTGAAGACCGGCGAGTGCTTTGTGCAACACCGGGAGGATAGTGGTCAAGAGGGACCCGGGCTTTGTGCCTCCTCAACGGAGACGTAGGATTCCCTTCAAGAATCCGAACTTCGGGTAAAAAATTATTGTCTTCGTGTTCTTCATTTGCTTTTGCTAGGGTTCGTGGTCTTAGACTTTGGGAGCCTCGATCTACTCCATTGCTTTGTTTGGTTCCAGATCTATATCATCCTCAGGTATCTGATAGTATTTAGAACCTCTGTGTTCAATTAGTTTGTTGGAAATTTGTAGAGATTTAAAATCTCATTTTGAGGTCTCCAATCCGGAGTATCCGAACTTCTAAACCCGGATAGTCCGGATATATCGGAGTATCCAGATAAAAACCCCGGACACTCCGAGCTTAGTCCCTCGGGAGATTTTGTTTTTACTGCAAATTTTTAATTCGCCTATTCACCCCTCCTCTAGGCGACATCTCCGGTCCTTTCACTTATAGTTCAACGAATATTGTCTAGATGGATCTGATTCCTATCTCCAAGGCAAATTGGGATGCATACCACAACAGGGCATTTTGCAAGTTTTGTAAGGAGGAAGTAGAGGCGGGTAATAGACCATTGGGAAGTTTGAGTAGCACTGGTTATAAGAACCTACAACAGAAGTTTTTTCAGATGACAGGGAAAAAGTATGATAGAAAGCAACTCAAGAACCATTGGGAAGCATTAAAGAAGGAATACAGCTTGTGGAATGAACTAAAACTAAAATCAACTGGGCTAGGTTGGGATCCCCAAAAAGGAACTATAGCTGCATCCGATGCTTGGTGGGATGACCACATTAAGGTACCTATTTAATAAATATATATCTATTTCATTTCATAATACCTTATTTATATTTAAGGTAACTACTGTCATTTTATTTCTTTTCCAGAATCATCCAAAACATAAGCATTTTCGTGATGGACCCCCTGAGAACCTAGTTGAGATGGAGGTTATGTTTGAGAAGGCTTATGTCACTGGTAACACTTCAGCCATCCCAGGTGAGAATACACAAGCGGCTCATAATGTTGTTGAAGTTGATGGTTCGGAGGATGGCGTTGAAGTTACAGTCGCTAATATGGATATCACTGACGACTATGGCAACAAACCGAAGGGCCCTGCAAAGCGTAGGGGTGTTAGTATTACTCCTAGCCCAAAGAAGAATAGGAAAAATCCCATGGCGAGGGATTTCAAGCTTATGGTGGACATTATGGCTAGTGGCCCTGCTTCGACTGGTCCATCCATAGCAGAAGTCATGGATATAGCTATCCAGGCTGGGGTAATTGAAGGAAGTGATGAACATTTCATTGCAACAAGGCTCTTCACTAAGCAAGAAAATAAAGAAGTGTTTGTCACTATGAAAACCATTGAAGGAAAGATTAACCGGCTCAAGAGGATGTTTGATCTTAATATAAAGAAAAATTAGAACTATTTTGTCTTCCTTTTTAATTTGTGATCTTTTTAGTTATGTCCGTATATTGTTGATTAATGATGGTTATGTAATAGGAGAATTGATCATATGCCCAGTTTTACATGGTGCAATTGATAAAATGTCCCGTTTGTCTCACTGACATGTGGCCCCAAGGCCAGTATGTCAATGAGATATCATGGGGCATTTTATCAATGGCACATGTAAGTGAGGGCATTTTATCAATTAATCCTTATGTAATGGAGTTGAAACTATTGAATCGAGTATATGTTATGTACACGTAAGACGTCATGCTTTAAATTCTATGCATTGTTTTTCGTTATTGTGCATTGTTGTTACCTTCTCATGTATGATCATGTTTAGCTAGTTAGAAATTGTTGTGCTATTAATTTTACATCAATGATCAATTAAATTGTTTGTAGATGAGCTCTTCTAGTGAAATTGATGATTCAACAATAGATAGTGGTTCTAGCGAAGGTGAAGTTCAGAATAGAAAAAAGAGAAAGTTTCAATTTCAAGATTTTGTTATAGCAGCTGGTTATGTTGGTACGCATTACTATGACACTTACCTAAATAAGAAAGAAAAAAACAACCACTCATGACTAGGTATGAATGGGTTATGGAGCAACTGAGCGATGAAAGAGATTGTTACAACATGTTCAGAATGAGTAAGAATATATGTTATAGATTGCATGAAACATTGGTCACAAAATATGGCTTGAAATCAAGTAGGGAAATGAGTTCTATCAAATCTTTGGCTACGTTTATTGTTTATCAAAATAAAATTAATGTATATAACGATATTCTTGGTTAGCGTAATCAATACTTTTTTCATGTATAGGGAAATATTATCTTGTTGATGCGAGATATCCCAATCGAAAGGGCTATCTAGCTCCTTATAAGGGAAAAAGGTATCATCTACCGGAATTTCGACGGGTTAGACAACCGAGTGGAAAATACGATGTGTTTAATCATGCCCACTCCTCCCTTCGAAATGTGATTGAACATTCATTTGACGTGCTGAAAATGAAATGGTGAATCTTGTTGGCTATGCCATGTTACAACATGGACAACCAAACACAAATTATTATTGCTTGTATGGCTCTTTACAACTTCATCCGAGATAGTGCTTTACATGATGAACTTTCTGAGATATGCGATGATGACGAAGGCTATGATCCTAACACTACACAAGCTGGATAATCTGGAGGAGGTGGTGGTGGTAATGTATCGGCAATGGATGATAGAGACATGTGCGCTTTTCGCGAGGGTATTGCTAATTCCTTGATGGTTGCAAGAGTATAGACATATAGTGTTATGAACTATATATATGCTAAAACTATGTATGAATCAGAAGCTTCATCGTAATAAAATGGGAGCTGTTGTTGCAGAGCAAGGAGAGAAAATAAAAGAGTTATCCTTATAGCAGCATGTTTCTGTTTTTGTTGTAAATCTCTGTTCATGAAGGTAATAAGAATTAAGAGTAGAGAGAGTGTGCTGGGTGTGAAAAGAAGCAACCATTTTGATGAATTTTGCACTTAGTGGCTTATTCCAACATCTAGACCTAAGAAACATGTTAATTTGCTTATTCAAAATCTGAAACCGCGATCTGCCGCCACCTGCCTCATTCTCCAACACACGCATGTGGCCTTGTAATTTTTATAAGCGCAAGCTGCTCGCGAGATTAACATCAAAGTAGGTGTGATTTGGTCGTTGATGGATTGTCTTCAGCGATGAACTTGTGACGTAAGATAATGTTTGGAAATCTTTGGGTGTGTATTTGTTTTATTAATCTATAATTTTCAATACACCATTCGTTAAAAAAAATCATGAAACAATTGTACAGTACATTAGAAAAGTCCTTACAACCTTAAAGGGTATTTCACACCTTTCAACAATAAGCTACATCATCTAACCCATCAAAAAGTCAGGATGCCAAACAACATGTCTTGACTTAAAAGCAAACGGCTTAAAAGCTCGTTAAGCCAAAAAGCTAGCTTAAAGTCAAAAGCCAAAAGGCCTAAACCCAAACAAACAGGGCCTAAGAAAGGTAGAAAAGGTACATATACAAGGTGCAGAGACGCTTCTAAGACTACCCCTGTAAGAGATTGCCTAGGTGTGTTACCCCTGCTAAAGTCCAGACTGCAGCCTCATCTTTGATGGATTGAAAGATTTGTTCGTGAGTTGCCCAACTCCTTTGGAAAATTCTGTTGTTTCGCTCTTTCCACCACTGCCAGCATGTTAGGATAATGATTGTTTTAACACCTTTTTTGAAGGAGGTGCAGCTGGCTATGCGCAGAAGGTTCCATTGGTCAAGGTGCGCCAATGACTCCCATTGGTCCGGCCGGAGGGATGGTACGCGGACCCATTGTGCAACGGAGGACCATATACGTCGGACTTGAGGGCAGTCGATGAATAGATGGACAACCGTTTCTAGGTTCCGACAGCACATGTGGTAGAAATATTGATTCGGTCAACCTCTGTGCTGCAAACGTTGCGCTGTTCACAGCCAATTTTGCTGTGCAAGCCAGAAGAAGGTCTTACAGCGTAGAGGTGCGCCCATACCGACCAAATTGTAGAGTGAAAGGGTTTTGTTGTGCTTCCATTAAACTGAAAAAGGTACGCCGAGCTAGCTGAGTAGACGCCATCAGAGGTTGGCGCCCATACGATAGTATCCTCCATTTCTGGTTGAAGAGGCGCTAATTGTATGTTGGACCATAGACCGACATATTCCCTTAGGAGTTGCGGGGTCAGTCGATGGCAGATGTCTCGAATCCAATTATTATTTTGCAAAGCATTTGCAACCGATCTTACTTTTTCTCCTAGAGTGTTTGTAGAGGTGTGGCGCGAGATGGCAGGGCACTACACCTTGTAGCCATCTGGAGGTCCAGAAGGTTGCCACCTGGTCATCACCAATGGTGATTTTGGTGGCTGCCATGAAGAGCTGTTGGTCGACCCGGTCGCAAGGTGTAGGCAAAACGGCCCATGGCCTCTCCGGGTTCGTGTGCCTGAGCCACATTCAGCGTAGTCTAAGAGCTCGTGCAAATCTATCGAGGTCCAATACTCCTAGGCCTCCTAGTTTGTGTGGTCGGCAAACTATTGTCCACTGCACTTTGCAGTTTCCGCCGTGAGCTGCCGCATTGCCAGCCCATAAGAATCTCCTTCTTATCTTGTCAATATCTGTGATAAATTTCTTGGGCACCTTGAGTGCTGTCAACACGTAGATTGGGATGGAGGTGAGAACTGATTTGACCAAAGTCAGGCGTCCACCCAGCGTGAGATGATTAGTTTGCCATGCCGCCAAACGTCGTGCCACCTTATCCTGGATGGGTTGAAGGTGGACCTGTCGCAAACGACCCAGCGTGAGAGGCATTCCCAGGTATTTGGTTGGGAAATGTGAGATGGTGCCTGCGAACGGCTAGAGGATGCTATCTAGGTTTAGGTTCTGGCATTGGATTGCAGCTATGGAGCTCTTTTGTATGTTGACCCGCAAACCGGAGGCCTCCCCGAAGCGATGCAGGATGACAATGACAGCCTGCAGTTCCTCCCTGGCCGGGTTCAGGAAAATGACAGCATCGTCTGCATATAGGGAAAGCCAGAATGACGGAGCACAACCTTTCAAAGGTGACAGTATCCCGTTGTCAGTGGCCTTTTTGAGGATGTAATGAAGCGGGTCTATGGCCAGAATGAAAAGAAACGACGATAGGGGATTGCCCTGTCGAAGCCCTCGCTGATGTGAGATTGTGGGCCCCGGCACCCCATTGAGCAGCACAGATGAGGAAGACGTCGCAAAACAAGCAGACAACCACCGGAGCCATCGATGCCCGAAGCCGTGTGCATGCAGAAGGCTCAGAAGGTACTCCCAAGACACAGAGTCGAAGGCTTTCTCAATGTCGAGCTTAAGCATTAAAACCGGGATGCGCGTTCTGTGGTAATGCCGTGCTCGATTACGAACAGCCAAGAAGTTCTCCTGAATGCTTCACCCTTTGATGAAAGCTTTTTGGGAGGGTGAGATGAGCGAGTCTATATGGGAGGACAGGCGCAATGCCAGCACTTTGGATAGGATCTTTGAGATGGAGTGGATTAGGCTGATGGGTCGGTAGTCCGCAGGTGTGCCCGAACCCTCTTTTTTTTTGGGTATGAGAGCGATGGAGGCAGTGTTGAATGGAGCGAAAGTCGACGAGGGGCAATTCTGGAACGTGCGCAGAACAGCCATGATGTCAGCCTTAATTGTTTCCCAGCATTGCTTATGAAAAGCCACAGTGAAACCATCCCGGGGCCTTATCGGCTGGCAAGCAGTGAATGGCGTGCAATACCTCATCCTCTATGAAGTCCGAATCTAGGCCAGCCATATCATGGGCGGTTAGACTAAGGTGATGCCAAATGATGTCCTAGGAGCGCATATTCGTTTTGCCCAGCAGGGATGAGAAATGCTGGAAAAGAATGCGCTCCTTGTCCCCGTGGAGCATGGCCATGCCTTGGTCTGTCTGCAGAGATTGGATGTAGTTTTTTCGACGACGTCCGTTGGCCCTCAAGTGGAAAAAATGAGTGTTTGCGTCTCCCTCTTTAAGCCAGGTGATTCGCGAGGTCTGTCTCTTACGTGCCCTTTCAACCACAGCCAGGCCAATGACCCTGAATTTGAGTGCTCTGTGGAGACGTTGCTCATCCGAGGAGAGATCCCTCGACTCTTGAGCCACATCTAGTCGTAGGATGATGGCATTTGCTAGATGGAAGTGTTGGGACGCGTCGCTGAAAAGGGAGCTGCTCCAAGCGCGCGGCACCCTTGAAGTCGCACGGAGCCTGTGCGCAAGTCGCTTGAAGGGGTTCGTGTGCATGGCTGGCTCAGTCCAAGCGTGGTGGACGAGCTGCTGGAAGCCTAGGAGGCGAGTCCAGAAGTTCTCAAATCTGAAGGTCCGGTGCTTGACAGGTCCGTTGTCGGTTGTCGTAGTAGCAGGCAGTGATCAGACATTGATGAGGAGAGGGCGTGCCAGTAGATGATTTGAGAAGAGGGCGTCTCATTCGTGTCAAGCCTGACTAGTGTCGGTTCATTCCACTCGTTACTCCAAGTGTACATTCGGTTTTGCAGTGGTCTTCACGTAGCGCACACCGAATGATGACAGCACGGAACTGTGCCATTAATCGATGATTTAGGTTGGAGTTGTTTTTATCTCTCGCTTCGTAGATTAGATTGAAATCGCCGAGGACAAGCCAAGGCATCTGAGAAGGAGGGGTTAGCGAGGCAAGCTCTTCCAGGAAAGATGCCTTCTCTTGTTCGGCTAGTGGCTCATACACCACGGTAAGCGAGAAGGAGACGTTGTTGCTCCGAAGTGAGACACGCACCGTGAGTGAAAAGGTGCGTGTATCCGCTTGTGTCACTCAGACCTTGGTGTCGTCCCAAAGCAACAGGATCCCGCCTCTAATGCCTTGTGACGACAGGTAAGAACCCGAGGCTAGGTGATGTCCTCCAATCTGGTGGAGAGCGATCTGGTCCACGCTCTGCAGTTTAGATTCCTGCAAGCAAGCGATAGCTGGCTGGATGTCTTGTAGGGTCTGGCGAACCGTGGCGCGTTTAGGCCACGAACATTCCAGCTTAGCATGGAGCAATCACACATGTTCTTTGAACTGGGCCACTAAATAGGTAAGTGATATTACAGGAGACAGTGAAGATAGCATTGCACTTGAGTAAGAACTGAGGGACATGCAGTTGTTGTACTTGTCGCATGAAGCAGGCGGCAAGCAGTGAAAGCAAAAGACACATGGACCGGGGATTCACAGTGCACTGACTGACCATTGACGCAACTTGGAAGGAATTCCGAAGAACCACAAAAGACACATAAGCAGAGACAGCTGGCAACTAGCAACAGGACGAAGGATAGAAGCAAAAGACATGCGAGCTAGGGCAATATCTAACTACGACGCGCGGATCAGGTGGTCGAGTGAAGCTGAGGAGGTCTGCCTTCGGCAGCCTCCAGTGCCCCCGCGGCAATGACCCAACTGCCTGCATGACCTGCAGGCTCTGGTCGTCGAGACCGCAGATGTTTTTCAATGCCGCTATGGTGACGCTGGAGAGCGGTTCATCGAAAAGGTTGATGAACTTCTGCATGGCTTCTGGCGGAACCTGTTTGGTCTTTGGTGAGCAGAAGCCGAGCCGCCGCGCAAGAAGTTATTGTGCCATTTTTGCAGTTGGCACAGTCCTCGATCGGCTTTGCCGCGAGGCGCCGGTTGCGTCGTGGGAAAACATTCCCATGCACCCCTACATCAAAGCCGCCGCTAGTCAGAGGCCGGTGCTCAGCGGCATCCCTCGACTGGTGGAGTTGGCAGAGAGAGGGCAGCGGAAGCAATGGTGATGGCGGCTTGGTGAAAACATCTTCCAGGAGATTGGTGCCTTCACCAAACAAGTCTCTAGCCAAGACTTCGCAAAGGTGTTAGAACCCTGATTACTCTAACATGTTGGCAATGGTGGAGAGAGAGAAACAACAGAGTTTTTCGGAATGAATACAATGGCAATGAGGATATCCTTTAGTCCCTCAAAAACGAGGCGATGGTCTGGATCATCGCTGGAGCTGTTCAACTAAAAAATCTAGTGCAACGACATGCTTGACGCACCAACCGCCCTTTCTTTCTGCTGTTCATTTCCTTTTCTCCCCTCCCTTCCTCCCGTTTGTTGTGCTCCCTCTTATACCTTCACCCTGTGCAGAATCCTGCACCTCTTTCCCTGTAATCTTTTCTACTATCTAATATAATTCATAGCCTAACTGTCTTTAAAAAAAAACATCTTGCAGGAAAAGCTGCACGTAATTAGTGTCGTTGTCGTTCTGAGCATTCAAGTTGTTCCCAGGTTGAGAGATGTTGTGAATTTGTTCGTGGAAACTGTTTAGTTGGGGCTGCAAAGGTGCGTTCGGCTAAACCGAGCAGTGGTTCATGGGGTGGATGCTGTCTTGGAGATGCTGAGTGGGGCAAGGCCATCTGGCCTAGGCTGAAAAAAAACTTCCGTGTGGTTGGGCAGCTGCACAGGACTCCCTTCTGGCTAAGCACAGCCAGATTCAACTGCAAGGCCGACTTGGCTCGGCTGGCATGGCAGATCCGCCATTGACAGAGCAGGCCGAGGTGGAGTCTTCCCATCGGCCCGAGACAGCGGTGGGGCTGCCGGGAATGGGCAGGAGCGTTCTGCTCTCCCTGGCGAGCAGAAGATCTGTGGGTAGCAGGTGACATCAGATTTGAGGATCGCTTCATCCAGCATCGGGTCGCGCCATGAGGTGGGCCGGACGAAGCACTCTTCTTTTTGCAGGAGGACCACCAGAAGATCGCGGCCATTGTCAGGGCCTGCTAGCGAGCCAACTTGGTGGTTCATCTGTACCAGTGGGGAGATGTCCATTGGGACAGCCTCCTGCGGAGGTACCATGAGAACCGGTGTCACATGGTAGACATGACGCACCGGCGAGACCGACCGGCGTTGGCTGGAAGGACTCGAACGCCTTTGAAGCGATCTGCCCCGTCGTGGATAGCCCCGTCGAGTGGCCACACGCGCAGCCGCTCAGCGGACCTGGTGCGATGTCGCCAGACAGGATGTCCCATCGCACGCCTTGGCGAGGCGCTGGTCCGGCCGTGCACAACATCGCGCGGTTGACCGACAGAAGTCGTGGTGTTGCCCCGGCGACGAGGCGAGCGAGTGCGGCGGCTGCTGGCCCGTCCGCAACGAGGCGAGACATCACGAGAGCGGTTTCGGCCAAAAGACCGACCCACCCAGGAGCGACTCCCATGGCGGTAACGGCGATCTCGCAGGTGGCGATCATGGTCGTCCCTGTGTTCATCATCATCTGGGCGATCCCCGTCGCGGCGGTCACCCAACCGGCAGTGCACGTCCGACCGTCGGGGAGGGCGTGGCGGCGAGTTTCCATTGACGATGCCAAGCGTCCAGTCGAAGGAGCAGGTCTTCGGCCAGACTTGGCCATCCGTGCGGAGGTGTGGCGAGTAGTCTTCGGCAACGTCGAGGTGGATGAGGACGTCAAGCGAAGAGCCCTCATGCGGGTCCGAGCGCGTGGGCAACGCGTCCGGAGCACCATGCCACGCCCGCACCGCTCTCCCGCTACGATCCTCGGGGAAGACCGAGACGAAGATGGTTTTGGGGATGTCATCCAGGCTAGAGACCCTGACCCAGACCCAAAAAATATTGGTGGCTTCATGATGGCGCGACCGACGGTCAATGCGGTAGAAACAACACCAGCCCCTTAGCGCTTCTGTTGCAGAGCTGAAGTTCCAGGCATTTAAGGGCAGCCCCTCTAACCCGATGCGTGCCCGGACGAATAGCTTGGAGAGAGTCGCGGCACTGTCAGGGATCCATGGCGCGATGTCATAACCACAACCGTCGTGGTCGATATGCTTTGCGCGAACGGCCGCATTCCGTTGCGCCGGGAAGTCGAACCACGCCATGAAATCCTCCGGGCTGTGGCGCGTGACGCGCATAACAACCCAGGGGATGACAAGCTTTGATTCGATCGCCTTGGCAACATTGAAGGTGTTGGCAGTATGAGCCGAAGACCTGTCTCCAGTGACCACGAGAAGAATAGCATGTTGGCTGAGCTTAGCAGCCTCGTCCGACATGGCGTGCGTGGCGGTGAAGGTGCAGAGACCACGCGCCGGTCGGTTTGCTGGGTAGCCAGAGGCAGCCATTGTTGGCCGGCGAAGCACAGGAGGAAGCGCTCGGCGGGGGCAGGTGCGCGCCTGATGGCCACTACGCTTGCAAGCGTAGCACCTGATAGGGTCTCTGCAACTTTGGACTTTGTGGTCATGAGCTAAGCAACGATATCATTTTCCTCTGAGAGCTGTTGCCCGAGCTAAGCAACGATAGTGTTTTCTCGAGTTTCACCTCTGGAGCAATTGCATAACTTGCATTCGCGTGATCACTAAAACTTAGGATGTCTTTTTTGACGAAATCTTTCAGCAATCCTACGAAATTACTTTGTTCATAAAACAACCATTAATCTGAATCAGAAATCCAATATTAAAACCACATTACCAAAAATTCTAGTAATATATCTCTTTCACAAAGAAAAAGGACATTTTATCTTATATTACGAAGGAAAAAGAATCTTTGATGTTACGCTTTTTTGTCATTTGCTTGTAATTGTCACTTTCAAATTTTGAAGTTTCAGAATTAAAAAACCAAATTATGATTTATTTTAAAATTTCAATATGAATTATGAAAATAAACAAAATCATTTGTCCAAAATATGAATTTCGACACAAACAATATCAAAATTTGATTATTGAATTTCAGAATCTTAAATTCAGACAAATTCACATTTTCAAGTTTTAATTTCAAAAACTCATCTTTATTTGAATATTAAAATTTCATATTTTAATTTTTGGATTTTCGAAATTCAAACTTAAATCTGAAATTCAAAAATCTAAAATATGAAGGTTTGATTCATAAAATTTGATATTTTGAATGTTGGAAAATTTAATTTTAGAGAATTTAAGTTGTAAACTTCAAAATTTTAGTTTTTAATATAAAATTTATAAATGTTAAATTTCAAGGTTTGAAAATTCAAGTCCTACAATTTAAACCTGTGGTTTCGTTAGTTCAAGTTATGTAATATTTGAACTCTTATATAGACTATTTTGTAGTTTCTTTCAAACCAACCAAATGTTAGAATATTATATTACTAGTAATATATTTACCAGTACTCAAATTGAGGGGAATATTGGATTGCATGGGAATGTAAGATAATGTATACCAAACTCCCCGTAAATTAGTTATTGGTTTATTATTAGTAGGATTTTTTCTGGCCTATTTGAATTGCTACAAAATTTAAATCTGATTGCAACATAATAATCTTCTGTTATGTAATAAAAGCTTTTGACAGGCAATTTACAGTCCCCGAGAAAAAATATGCTAGAAATTCTAAAAGGAAAAACATCTAGAAGTAAAATTCAAATGACTAGATTTGATAGTTTTTTAGAGATATCACAATTTAAAGTAAGTATTTGAGAAAGAGAAACCTATAGCTCTTAATATGGTGGACTCTAATTTTAAAGTTCATAGTTGAGAGTTGGCTTAGAGATATATTAATTTGGAATAATTCTAGAAAACATCTATCCCATATTATAAAGGCATATATTTGATAATTGGCTTGAATGTATATTAATTTGAAAACAGAAGAAGACAAAGTGCGATGATAAAATATGAAATAAAATATCCCTTGCGAAATATGTTTTTCAACATTGTAATTTGTAAGGAAAATTTTATATGCTATATATTATATCACTACACTGCACAGTTTCGGGGCCAATTGGGTAGTTACACAAGAATTTCGCATCAACTTTACTATTCATGTGCCTTACACAATTTTCTGTATACACTGTAATAATGATACAATCATACAATCACGTACACTCCGGTAGCAGATAGGCTAATATATGTATACTCTATATTGGTGGGATGTGCAAATAAAAACACGGCATATGTTGTGACCCTTCCTATTGCAGTGTAAGGAACTGAAACATTTGTTTCGTCATTTTGGAGTTTCACTATAAAATTTAGATTATTATTTATACTAGTATAGTGCCCGTGCTAACGCTACGACGATCAGTACACCTGCTTAAGAAAAGAAAACTATGCAGTTTAACACTTGAAAGGCTTTAAAATTGTCCTTTACGGCTATGCAGATGTAGGAGAACAAAATAATTTAGAGAGCCAAATCTGTATTAGGGAAGGTTCGTGAATTCCTAGCTGACCCCTTTACGATGCATGAATATATAATAATATGATAACTTTGCAGAGCATGTAAAGAGGGAGACCTCGTGTTTCGCTTGAGAGGAGTAAAGCTCGCAAGCCATTGCCATGACTTCAATTTTTAATAACAGTTCAGGGGATTACGATATTGTTTCTTTGACAAATCGAAAGGACTTGGCTCGTAGGGATGTATGCATCCCTTATGATTGGCACATATCAATCATCAGTTCATGAGCTAGCAAGCACATGAGGTCAAGTTGGATTTAGACAGTTCTGTATGTACCTTTGTCCACGCATGAAAGAGCCGACGTCGCCTGTCGCCGTCGCCGCACGCGTGCGTATGTATGTACGCCGACGTTGCCGGTTGCCGTCGCCGACGCGCTGCGTATGTATGTATCTCGACGTCGCGACCGCCGTCATGCAAGACGTAAAGCCTCGCGGCCTCGCCGAGCGGATGGAGGTATAGCACCTCCGTTCCAGCGTTTGGACGTTCTTTAGTTAGGAATTCGGGATTGTTGATGGCTACCCCGCCCTGTGTATTGTATTGAACAATAAGTCCGGTTTATCATATACAAATATAAAGAACTACTTCCTAGCTGCACATGTTTTGGTCTTACCATATTAGAAATGCTATTACGTAACATCATATATTGGGAAATTACAAGATTGAGAGTGTAATCCAGAATCTGAGAATTTTGCAGCACAAAAATTATAGATTTCATCATTTCTTCCAGGATCTTACCATTTTAGTAATAGGAGGCATTTTGCATGCGTCTGAGTTTCCCTTTTTTTTTCTTTTCATTTTGACCACCCATTTGAGATTATTTTAGGATATCATCTTACGTGGTGATCTCTTATTTTAGGATATATGTCTTATGAATTAGAGGTTTATTTAAAAGTTTCTCTTGTGACCTAAGTTAAGGCCTGTTAGGCTTGTTGTGGACCCTGTAATTATATTTAGTCATCTGTTTTATTGCTTAAATGGGTTTTCATCACAGATCAGTCTGTATCATTTCAAAATTTCATCACAGGGCAGTAAGCAAATAAGTAGTTCTTGTTATTTGTTAGCTTTGTTTGGTGGTATACTTCTCCGTAAGCGATGGCCATATAGATTGTTTTTTTCTTCTTCACTTATGGTCTTTTTCTAGTGAACAAGTTCAGTGTTCTCCTTCTAGAAGCTGTATTTTTTCCAGTATAACTATTTCTGTTTGCTTTGTATACTACGTAGTGTGTACTGTTGTTTGAATGAACCATCATTTAGGCCCGTTGCTCCTCCGTGGGCTATGGAGCAGCTTCCGAGTGGGGCCTCTCATGGTCAATGGAAATGGAACAGTTTGGAGTTCAACAAATTTGCATGCAATAAAGGTGTGGTTTCATTCTTGTTCTTCTAATACTTGTATGGTGTGTTACATCCGTAAGTCACATCGAAGAACGCTCGCTACAGAGAAGTTGAACTAATAAAATCAATACAATATTTGCATCTTCATGCTTCATTGATTTACCATTCTTAGATGCTTTTTTGTTATTACATGCTTATTTGTTTTGTAGGTCTTCAATAAATATGTTTATGGTTCTTTCACAAATTAGTTAAGGTGAGGTTCCATGTAGTTTCAAAAATTGGTCATTACTCATTTTGGGTTTTCTTGGTCTAAATTTCATTAGAGGCAAATTTGTTGTTCTTGGATTCTCGGTTGGAGTTGGCTTCTCCTACACTAATACCTCCTCGTGAATAATCCAAAATCGTAAAATACACTAACTTTATTTGGAATTGGAATATTTCTTTTTGTTTGTTGTTGACACAAAACCCAAATATTTTGTTTTTGATCCAACAATGTAGTAATGACAATAAAAAAACAACAATACAATTGAGTTTCTATATATGCAATGATCAAAAATAAAATATTTCCTAAAAGCAATCCGGACATGATAAAAAATTACCTTGAAGCAATCCGAAATGGCTACTTGTAACAATAAGATTTAGTAATCTTGCACACATAAAAGAACAACAATACAATTGAGTAAGTTTCTATATATGCAATGATCAAAAACAAAATATTTCCTAAAAGCAATCCAAACATGATAAAAGTAATCGAGACAATCTCCGATGGTCTAAGGAGGCTTGGAGACATCTGCATGCAAGTATTGAGGAGATCATGTGCCCGCTTAGCAACCACACTAACGTTCCCGAAGAAAGAAAAATGTTGGCAGCAATAGTGTTTTGGATCTAATATGAATTTCAGTTAGATAAACGAAATAAACTTTGTTTCTGGAAAACAAAGAAGCTTAAATAAATCCAAAGCAAATAATTTTGTTTCTGCATTGGTTAGTTCAAGAAACAAAGACGAAGACTACAATTAACAATATGCATGTTAGATGTTTCTTCAGATTTACTTTTGCTATTAGATGTTTGCATAGAGATGGAATTTTTGAAAAAGAAACATGCATTGTATATGGCGCTTATACAACACTTTTGTTATTTTTACGAAATATAGAATATCAAGAGAATTACTACTTCTATTGTTGATCTGATTTACTTGGTCTCTCTCCCTATTATGTGTAATCAACTATGTTTTCTATATTCAATTTCCATGGCAAGCCATGTTATTATAACATAATCATCATGATTCATCATAGAGTCCTGATCAACTTCTGCAAGCATCACTGAATTCATTGACTCGGCTAATGGGAGTAGTAACTCTTTACACTTGATACTAATTTTGCCTGCTTTGCAGGCAAAATTCATTCACAAACACACTATCTAAACATATTATTCTAAAGAACCGGTAAAAAAGAAACTTGGCATACACTATTCATTCACAAACACACTGTCTCATCATATTATTTTAAAGAACTGGTAAAAAATAAACTTGCCTAATTAGATTCGTCTTTTTCTAAATATGTTCCCAAGGAGGACATCCTTGATGGTTAGTTTGTGTGATTCTGGGTGTAGTATTGCAATGTTATGGTTTTGGAACTTCTAATGTCAAGCAGTTCTGGAAAATCTGGAAAGACTTAGAGATTCAAATCAGTTTCTCCTGGATTTCAGAAAATGTGTCAAGATAAGCGTGTTTCTGTGTCAGTAAGACAACATATAATGTGATAATAAGTGCACTATATACCTGTCCTTGATCTCTTAATTTGGCTTCAAAGTTCTGACTGGATGTCTTTTCTTACCTTACCGAGACTATTTTCAAGCGTGATATGCAACTGTGCCCCACATTCAGCAAGTTTTAGACTGGTTCTCGATAGCTGGGTTGTGGCCAGCGAAGTTCATGCACTAATTCGCTTTCTCCAGCATGCGCCAATCCTAGAGAAGATCTATCTTGGACTTTGTGATTTATATGCACTCTAATGATGGCTAATATCTTTCCGAAGCTATCGTGTGTTATTGATTGAACAAAGATATTGTTATCTGCTGTTGGAACAATTTCTTCCGTCAGAGCACCTTAATATGATCAAAGTTAGCTGCAGCAGAGACAGTGATGGAAAGGTTCACAAACTTGTGAAGTTGATGAAAACCTATAGCAGCTACTGGACGAAGGCAGGAGATGACTCGGGAGGAAGCTAGAAACATGTCTGAAGCAAGGTGGCCCAGCATAAGCACTAAGGTGCAAGTTTGAATCACGAATTTTGACTTTTATTCTTTGAAGCATTCGAATCGGTTCTTTTGCCGGTTGATTGCTAGTTGTGCTTGTAAATACATGGTGGGCTGTTTTGTTATTTTGTTTGAAGATTGAGCACACATTTGGTTGAGAACCAGTGGCGAAAATGATATTCAAAGTGGCAAAAGAAAATGATGTTCAAACTCGGTGGTAAAAGGAATTTTCTCTAGAAAAATATTCCTCTTTACCTCAAAAGTTTAATGAGTATTCCTTAACATAAACTATGGTGTCCAATTAGGAAGTGATAAGAAAATGTTTAACAATAGTTGTGAAGTGTGCTCAGTTGCTCACTTTGCGTAATTTTTGAAAATATGCTAGTAAATACTCTTTTTCTAATTTTCCTTATAGATAAGCGATTTCCTATGCGGATCAAATGCAAAAATGCGATCATTCTAGCTGCAACTAATGTGGATGAACTGGACATGGAGTGGGATTGTCTTCTAGATACCCAAGAGAATGGTTTAGTGCGGGCTAAACCTTTTGTGTCAAAACATCTCAGCACTTCGCTCTCAAATGTATGCCTAATTAGATTCGTCTTTTTTCTAAATATGTTCCTGAAGACTTATCTTTCTCATTTTGTCTATGTCAGTTTAAAAATTATTCGTCATAGTCCATGCGCATCTTTTAGTAATTTGACCTCTCAACATTTAAAATAGAAAAAAAAGATGTCTTCATTCATCAATTTATCTCAAACCTCAATAATATTGTTTTTGATTAAAAAAACTTTATTTTCATGACTGTTCCTTTGTGTTCTAAGCATTTCACTATGTTTCTTTACCCTTACTTTGGGAATGACCCTATGATTCCAGTGTTGCCTTCCAACACCAAAACTGGGTTGATGTTAGGCGAAATGATAGTTTAATTCAATAACACATACTTAAGAAAGCATCATGTTTAATTCCATCATGTTATGCGAAATCATAGTTTAATTCAATAACACATACTTAAGAAAGCATCATGTTATGCGAAATCATAGTTTAATTCCCTCATGTTTATCAAGAAGTGAAAGTGTTGAGATTTTAGCATGGTGGTTATCCTAATGTCACACAAAAATGAAGGCCTATGCAAGAATCCTCAATATCTAATGTGTTTCACACATGTAGCACAATTTTGAAGGATCGGACAACGACCAACTTTCATACAACAGCCGAGTACCATTGAGAAGTTGGCGATTACCATTGATGAGGTCAAATAAACCAAACACAAATTGGAAGCAATTAAAGCACAGAGACACAATACACAAGTAACTCAAATCCTTTTTCCTACATTGGGAAACTAAAATGAAACTGAAATAAGGTCGAGATAAACGAAGAGAGTTGCAAGATCTTGAAGCCACACATATGAGATCTCACGATAATTGAAACAACACACCAAATGGGATTTGGGACAAACTCACGACTCAAAGGTGCAATTGGGGTTACCACCTGAAAAAAAATTAGAGAGTGAACAACATGATTAGTTATTTATTTAAAAGGGTGCCTATTTTCTTAAAGTAGAATTTTGTAGCAGGCTAAAAGTAGCTTGCGGTTTTCCTACTTATCAGGTGTCTCGTGTTATTCTACCAGTATGACTTAATTAAATATTATGTAATCTGTTACATGTGCTTGAAGAGGTGTGTTAATCGGCGTCAATGATAAGGAAAAACTTATATTGATGAATATATCACTCCACGAGCACATATTTTCGTACCTAGCTAGCTAGTAAATTTGAGAACTTACATGCACATGAGACACGAAAGTTCTCCAAAATTTCACAAGACATGCAACGATCAACCGCTAGAAAAGTTTGGTTTTCCAGAGAGGAGATTGGCAAGCAAATTTAAGTCGCTCTCTACTTGTCTACTCTTGGTAGTCGCTTGAGGATTCAAAGATAACAATTTGTTCAAATCTTGGCAGCGACAACACGAAATAATGAAGAACAAAAAGATAACTCTTGAAAAGGTTAAAATGATAAATACCGCTAAAGCTTATAAAGGGGATGCAAATGTGGCTGTGCTTTTGATTTCCTCTTCTCCACGCACGAATGAAGAAACCGACTCTAGGGCACTCCACCGCGCTGCTTGAATTCCCAGATCCGCAATAAGCACCAAGAAAAGGAAGAACACCAAATGGATGGATTATGTACCAACGGAAGAGACCGATAATAAAAGGAAAAGACTGGAGAACAAACTCATCTTGACGAATCGGAGATTTCCTTCCTTACGAAGAGCATCAATCAATCAAATCAGAGTCTGAAGACACTAATATTGATGAATCGAGATTTACTTCCTTTGTAAGCGCGTCAATCAATCCAATCCGGATCAAGCGGAATGTAACTGGATCGGGAGAAGACCGGGATCGCGAGGGAAATCCGGAGCTCGCGGGGTGGGGGTGGCCGGTTGGTGTGGAAGTCTTTGGAACCGGATCGGAGGTGGCTGGTGTCCGAGCGCACGCGCGGGGAGCCGAGACGGATCGGAGGCGACTGAGCGACGGAAATGGAGCTCGCAAGGGCTTGAGGCGATGGAAAAATGACGAGGCGACGCGTGGAGATGGAATCGATGGAAGGGAGGGCACGGGCGAATTGCTTTCCATCCGGACGCCTTGCAGCGTTAAGGCCAATTGGTTTCCATCTGGTCGCCGCTGTTCGGGCCGCTTCAATATTCGAAGATCTGAGATAGGGATTTAATTAGGGACTTCATTTCCTTAATTCGAGGATGATTAGACACACTGAATAATGGCCATCGGATGTGGGTGAGTAAAACTGAGGAAAGATCCGAGACGTTCATTTTGAAGATTGCAGATTTCAGGGTACGTTTTGCTGGGTGCAGGAACTTTGGGTCATCTCTAGGGAGGTGCATTATTTCGGGTGGACATAGAGAAATTTGCTTAGGTGCATTATAAAGGAGTATAGATATGGAAGAACCCAACATATGATGTAAAGTAATTGTATTAGTTTCAAATTTCAATATACCAGGTATTAGCATAATGCATCAGTTGATATATCTAGATTCAGCAAAACATGAGCTCTAAATTTGTCTATTTCAACCCAATTCGAATGCAAGTCTTCGAGGATGCTTTACACTCCTTGAGACTTGAGAGGCTACAATAGCCTTAAGCACAATTCAAATTAAGGGCGTGATGTCACATGTCAGTAAAAATCCAGAGAGTTTCTTGACCACCTCTCCACTCATGGAATCTCGGAATCTTCCCCATGTCATCTTTTATATATATATATGTATATATTATACGTCATACATGTGCTGCTGTGCGGTGTCCAGCCTTTCTCTTCACGCCAACAACGTACGAAAGCTCCACTATTGCACATGCTAACATCGAGCTGTTCATGTTTTAGCCGCCTATTTTTTTTCTTCACAAAACTAGCCCCTCTTAGATTTTTTTTTCAGAAATGGTCTCATTATGCGTAAGGGAGCGCAAAATTTGCCGAACCACCACATTGTGGTAAATCCAATTGCTGCGCTCCCATCATGTGGAAATTGCATTTTTCGTGCCCGGTTCCACGGAAATGCAATTTCACACCCCCATTCCGCGGCAATTGTGCGGTCGCCAGTGGGTTCTGCGCCTTGTTCCATGGCAAATCAAATTCTCGCGTCTCCATTCCACGGCAAACCAAAATCCCGCGCTACAATACCCGTTGGTACTGTAGCAATTCCACGCTACAGTAGGCGGGATTACCTCCTCGCGGTACTGTAGCGCGGAGAGAGAGGCTATTTTAGTAAAAAAAATGAAAGGATCTATTTAAAAAAAAGGGGTAAAGGGTCAAATATGGTAGCAGTTCGCTAACATCTGACTCATTTATTCAAAATCCCTGCTTATTCTTAACTCAATACTCCCTCCGGTCACAAATAGTTATCGTTTTGGACATCGACACGGTCCCCAAAACACAACTTTGAGTATTAATTTCTATTATAATATATTTCTGAAACCCAATAAAATTATAATATTATGAAAGCACTTTTCGAGACAAATCCACACGTATGATTTTCATGTATTCAATCTAAATATTTAAAAAGATATTAACAGTTAAAGTTTTAAAAGTTTGACTATATCTATGTCCAAAAAGATAACTATTTGTGACTGAAGGGAGTATAAAGTAGGGCAATTAGTTGTTTTTTAAACACCCCTTTCCTAAGGAGGTGTTTGGATTAGGGGTTTTTCATTGGAATGTTTTAGAATCTAGTTCAAATTTGAACTAAATCTCAAAACCTCATATGGAATTATCACCCATCCAAACAGAGGCCTAACACTAATAAGAAACATTTCTTCAGTCTCATATTGCATTTTATTTTGGGTTAACTAGGTACATGTCACTGTAAAGTTGGAAGTTTTACAATATGCCACTACAAAGCTTGAAAATTGGAAATATGCCACTCTAGAGTTACATTGCTTTGGGATATGCCACCATGACCTTTTTGGACCAATTTGCCCATCCTCATTCCTTCTCCCATCGAATCCTCCCACGCCACTGCTGCTGCTCACCACCATCAAGCTCCGTCCACTGCTGCTCGCCATCATCGCTCACCATGGGTCGTCGTTACTTGCCATCACCATGGCTAGCTGCTTCCTTGAAGTCTTCGCTTGCTGTGCTCGCCATGGGCCGCCACCTTGTTGAGCTTTAACTGCTACCCGGGATGTGGATGGCGGTGGCGACAAGGTGGGTACGGGATGTGGATGGTGTCGAATCTATGGTAGCACGGTGGAGTGTGGTGGTGGTGCTTGGGATGGCGAATGACGAAGAGGCGGGGGAGGACAAAGAGAATGAAAGGGATCCGGAAGAACTAAAGAAAGAGGAGGTAGGAGGGGGAAAAAGAGAGAGGAAGAAAGAGCATTTAGATCCAAAAGTGTTCATAATGACATATTTTAAAGAATTCGCACATTGGAGTTGCATATCCCTATTTTCAAACTTTGCATAGTATATTTCAAAAGTGGAAACTTACAATGGCATCTGCTCTCTCTGTTCTAGAACACATGTCATTATATGTTTCAAATTTTGTTTCTGAGCACATGTCATTCTATAATTTTTAGGTGACTTTTTTTTAATATATTTTTTCATTGTATTCCTTTCCTTTAGTTATTTCCATTGTCTTTTACTGCAATATATTAAAGTAAGATACATCATTAAAAGATATAATAAAAAATAGACAATAGTCTTTTAGAGATATATATTAGTAAAAATTGGAAAAAAACCCCTATAATTGACCTTTATTGATGAACTGACCGAGTATGGGTTACTTTAGGGTGTGTTTGATTGCTTGTACCAAGTGGTATATATATGAGATGGTTAAAAAAAAGTTATCCATATGTTTAGTTGCTTCAATGAACCATCATATCTTGGATGATGGGATACAAATTTAAAGAATATTTCCTGTATATGATGAACCATTACATTAACTTCAAACAATAAAATCAAATAATATAGTACCATTTCACCCCTTCAATCTCATCTCGTGGACAAAAAGAAAAACAATCTTAACCGTTCGGGAAGACCGTGGAAGGAGAGCATCTGCTACGGTATCCGGTAGGTACGGCGCTTTCTAGAACACAACGGCATCGGCACCCCGCCAGGGTCAAGGCCCTCGTGGTTCGCTGCTGCTCCTGTCCGGACGCCGCCGGTTAATAAAATAGTAACTAACGGTGCAGATACCCCTCACGTATCGCGCCCTGATTGGACGGAGCGTCGCATCATGCCCGGTCCACACCTCGGTACACCGCCACGTATCAACCCAGCCCACCCCACTGCCTCCCCACCACTCCCGGATCCCCTGCGCCACCTCGTCCAAATCCAAACACGCGCACCTCCCCGCGGCTGCTGGGCCTTCGGGCGCAGAGGATCCGGCGGAGTTGGCACCGGCGTGGGCGACGGT
Source organism: Otatea glauca (assembly GCA_036346275.1). Lineage (NCBI taxonomy): Eukaryota > Viridiplantae > Streptophyta > Magnoliopsida > Poales > Poaceae > Otatea > Otatea glauca. The sequence goes on from CM070725.1 coordinate 40,795,952, forward strand.
ACACCTGTCCCCCGCCGCGCGCACCCGCGCCCGCACCCAGGCGAGACAGGACGAGGCGAGGCAAAGCCAACTCCACCACCAGCCGCAACTCAGCGGCAAGTAGTAGGTAACACAGGAGTGAGTCACTTTCCTTCCAATTTGGTAGCCCCACGGCCCACGCGGCCACGCATCGATTGACCCCGCGCACGCGACCATCGATTTTGCCATCTTCTCCACCCCGAGCAACCTATATAGCGCCGCGCAAAAATTCCTCTCCTCTCTCGGCGATTCCTCTCTGCTGCGGTGGGGAGGTGAGAGGAGGAGGAGGAGTTGGGGATGGATTTGAAGGACGGCGGGGGGTCGGAGAGGAAGGGGGCGGCGCCGCTGGCGAGGCAGGGGTCGATCTACTCGCTGACGTTCGACGAGTTCCAGAGCACGCTTGGGGGGATGGGGGGCGGGCTCGGTAAGGACTTCGGGTCCATGAACATGGACGAGCTGCTGCGGAACATCTGGACGGCGGAGGAGAGCCAGGCCATGGCGTCGGCGTCGGCGGCGCCGGAGGGGGAGCTGCAGCGGCAGGAATCGCTCACCCTGCCGCGCACGCTCAGCGTCAAGACGGTGGACGAGGTCTGGCGGGACTTCGTGCGGGAGGCGCCGCAGCCCAGGAGGCAGGCAACGCTCGGGGAGATGACGCTGGAGGAGTTCCTGGTCAGGGCTGGGGTCGTCCAGGAGAACCCCGCCGCGGCAGCGCCCGTGGCTCCGCGGCCGATTCAGGCGGCCAACAACAGCTCTATCTTCTTCGGGAACTTTGGAGGCGTCAATGACGCCGCCGGCGCGGGTGCGATGGGGTTCGCGCCGGTGGGGATTGGGGATCCTGGCATGGGCAATGAGCTGATGCCCGCCGTGGCAGGGATGGGGGGTGGTGTGGTCACTGTGAGCCCGGTGGATACGGCAGTTGGCCAGCTTGATTCTGTGGGCAAGGGGAACGGGGACCTGTCGTCACCGATGGCGCCGGTGCTGTACCCCTTTGAGGGGGTGATTAGGGGGAGGAGGAGCGGTGGGAATGTGGAGAAGGTGGTGGAGCGGCGGCAGAGGAGGATGATCAAGAACAGGGAGTCTGCTGCTAGATCCCGCGCCCGGAAGCAGGTCATATCTTTGTCCTGAATTCTTGCATGTGTTGCATATGCAGCAGTTTGCGCTTGCAAGTGGCTGCGCTAAAAATATTACGAATCTGATAAATCGTCATGTCGGGCTTGCCCTTACCATGTCGAGAACAATGGATTTTTCACAAGGTATTCATTGGTAAAGGAAATCTTGCCTTGCATGTTTCTTGTGAAGCTTTGGCTCAGAAAATTGCTCCATTTTCTTGTTTTATTTACCTTTTGTAATTTCTAGGCATACACGATGGAGTTGGAAGCTGAAGTTCAGAAACTCAAGGAACAAAACAAGGAGTTACAGAAGAAGCAGGTACCTTAAGTTAGTGGAACTGAATTCAAGTCATTTTGGAATTTCCAAAATGAGACCGTAGTACTTGATTTTCAAAATTGAAAGAAATGGGTCTTAATTGAAACATTTTGGAAAGAATCAGGACATAAGTTGAAAAGTTATCTTAGAATATATAGTAAAAAAACTTGAACTTCAATAACCTTAAAACAACCACTGCTTGATTGAAATCCATTGTGACAGGCTAACAGCTAGCTTTTGTAACTTTTTTCTATTGATCGTGTGCTTTGGATATAGTTTTGGGTGGGAACATCAGACAGTATTTTGGTGATATAGAAAACATGGTGTTACATGCAAATATATGTGTATTATAAGTTCTTAGTGTCCTCCGACTGACAAACAAATCAACATTTATCCCTTGTGTTCTATCTACCCCCAAATTCTTCTCCAATGATGGCTATTCCAACTTCTCAAACCTGGATCTTCCAAATCAAAATGGAGGGAGGTCTAAAGTTGTCTAACATCTTGTAATATTTAAAGATCAGTATAATACTTACGTATTCAATCATTTGGAGAATTTTTCATGGTAATTTGGAGGGAACAACATCAGTTAGGACTTAGGAGCATAGCAGCAACAGCCTCGATATCAAGAGTATTCGTTTTCAAACCTCTAAATTCAATCCTTGTCCTTTGCATTTTTTTGTAAGCAGGTTGGATGGCACATGTTGTTTGGAGCTTTCTAATCTTGTTTCTTTTTTTAATTATGCAGGAGGAAATGATGAAAATGCAGAGAAACCAGGTAAATTTTTTTGGTCAATCTTCTGCTCTTGATCTTTTTTATCATCTGTCTGGTGCATTAAGAAGGCTTTGTTGCTGTATTTAACTAGTTCAATATAGAGTTCTCTTACTATTAGTTATTACATTTTCATTAGAGAAGTTGGATGCTATTTACTACATACTCCCTCTGTTCTTTTTTACTTGGTGTTTTTGACTTTTCACTTTCTCTGAGATGCAACTTTGACCACATTTATACCTTTACAATATCTTATACTAATAAAATTGTAATATTAATATATTATGAAGGTATTTTTTAATGATAAATCTAATGATATAATTTTCAAATAGCCAATCTAGATAGTTTTATACATATTGGCGGTCAAACTTTAGAATGTTTGGCGGCAAGGATTCTTGGACGTCAAGTAAAAAAGAACTGAGTGAGTATCATATTACATTTGAATGGTTGGTTGCTACATTGAACATTGGTTTCACTTTTTTTTTTACCATAGTAGAAAATGGACGAACTCCATTATTTCTGCTTGTTTACATTCAGTTTTTTTCTGCAAATTTCTTTTCCTTATATTTTCAAATTGTTTTAGTTTTTTTTAATGTTTCTTGCTGTATTTAGAGCATAACATAATACTCATCAGGAAAAAAAGAACCGATGCTGCTGCAAGAGCACCTTTGAGCATAAAAACTTGCATTACAGTTAGTTACAAATATTTTGATATCTTTATGTGTAATTACATAGAGAATAGAGATGATACTTATTTGTGTTAAGGATATAAATATTGTCTTGTATAAACTCTCCATATGTAGGCTTTCCATATACATGATTGCCTTATATAGGTTTTTTATATACAGTATTGCCTTATATAGGCTTTCCTTTTGTACCTGTGTGTACTCTATATATTCTGGCTATTAGCCTCATATTGAATACAACAAATACTATTCATAACATGGTATCAGAGCTTAGGTTCTAGGTTAGGGTTTACCGGCGTGCACTTGCGCCATCCCTAGCCACCACTCCGTTTTCTTCCGCTGTCGCTGCCCCCGGGAGAAGAAATCTCCCCTCCCGGGGGCAGCCTCCTCCGTCGACGCGCTTCGTTTTCGTGTCGGCCTCTTCCTCGGCCGGCTCCGTCTTCGGCCTCCCGCGCATCGACGCCGACTCTGCGCTCCCAATTCACGCCCGCGTCCTTTGGCTTCCGCGCGGCCTCAGCGCCGACGCCCTCTGGCCGCCCGCCGCCACCACGTCGTTCTCCAGTCTGACGCTACTCTCCACGCTCCCAGTACACGCTCGCGTCCTTCGGCTTCCGCGCTGGCCAGTACCGCGTTGGGCTTCCTCGGCGGCATCTTCATCGCACAAGGCCGCACCCGATCAGGCCGCCTTCACACCTCTCCGCACCGCTCGCCGCTCGCCTTCGGACACCCGACCGACATCGCCCTTCGCGAGCGGCCTCCGCACCGCCGTTCGCCTCGATCCTCCGCTCTCTGCCGCTGTCCCTCCGGCTTCCTCGGTCGCCTCCGAGCTGCCTCGATGAGGCCCCTGCGCCTTCTTCCGCCGACGTCGGCTTCCTGGTCTCCGTGCCGCCGCGCGGCCGACCACGCACCGAGCCTACCGCGCCTAATCGCGCCGACCAGGCCACGCCCGTCGTGGCCCCACGCCTCTCTTCGGCTTGCTCCACCGCTGGCCGCCTGTGAAGTCTCCCCGAGAAGCCTCCGCGTGAAGTGTCTTCCCAAAGCCAAAGCCTGGATCTTTTTGAAGTGTGAGCGGATTTGAAACAAATCTCAACGCTCTATTTGATTTCAACCGTTCCATCGGCTCCGGCTCCTGAGCGGCTTCAGCTTCTTCGGCTTGTCGTATTTTTTTCGGCTTCGTTCGGCTCGACTTGGGCTGCGGCTTATTTTGTCGATTCTTGGCTGATCTGGCTCCGGCTCTCGGCTCGGCTCCTGCTCTTTTGGCTACGATTTTCGGCGGCTCGTTTTCGGTGGCTCGGCTCACTCTAGCAACTCGGCTCGTTGGCTCTCAGCTCGGTTCCTACTCTTTGGCTTCAGTTATTCGGTTTGGCTCCGGCTCTTCGGCTCCCCTTTGAGTCTTTTATTTTTAGCTTCGTTGCGTCCATCCAAGTCCTAAGCATCTTGGCTTTTTCGTTAGCTCAGCTCTTTTTATCGGCTCGACTCATTTCGTCGACTTGGCTCATTTTGTCGGCTTCATCGACTCGGCTCATTCGTCGGCTTTTCTTCATCGACTTGGTTTCTTCTTCAGTTTCCCATCGTCGATTCAGCTCCTTCGTCAGCTTTCCACCGTTGACTCGACTCCATTGGTTTTCCACTGTTGGCTCGTTTATCCAAGAGTTGGATGCTACGACAACTACTTCAAGAACAGGACTTTGGATTTTTTCCTTTTTACTGTCAACCCTTCCAAATGCAATGCTATTGCATACGCCTTGCATTTTGGGGGGGGGGATGTTAAGGATATAAATATTTTCTTATATAAACTCTCCATATATATAGGTTTTTCATATACAGTATTGCTTTATATAGGCTTTCCTTTTGTACCTTTGTGTACTCTATATATTCTGGCTATTGGCCTCATATTGAATACAAGTGCTATTCATAACAATTTGGACAATGGTGAGAAAAACAGTTTATTCTGGATGGTTGGTGCATCTGATTGCTTTGTTTTACTATTTAAATTTGGTGTAAATTATATTGGCCTCTTTCGTTAATTTATCTCACAAACATAATTTCTGATAACGGCTGGCAATTTAGAGGGGTATAAATTGCACCAGACATACATTCAGCTTGAAAACTTTTTGAAACTATCTATAAAGTTTAGATGTTGGAAACATAATTTCTGATAACGGCTGGCAATTTAGATGTTGGATGCTCTTGAGTCTTGAGGGTTGGATGTAAATGGCTAATATGATTATAGTAGTCTTGTAACAAGAGGAATGCTGGAAACGATGCTTAACATAGATTTATGTAACTTTTTTTCCTATTCAAGTCATTTTCTGTTGAAACCACTGGAAACTGCCAAATGTGTGGATGCAAGGAAAATGTCTACATAATACTGATAGTATAGGTCTGTTGCAATTTATTTATCAGAAATATTTACTGGAAACTAGCTTTGTGGCCCCACAATTGTTACTACCTCCGTTCCTGAATAGATGACGATTTAGGATTTTGCACTTCAACCAAGACACGTGTAGAAATGACCAAATCGTCCTCCTTCGTTAGCTCGCTTATTGATCATGGATGGTGTGTGTTACTCTATTCTACAGTAATAAATAACATTGGGAATAAGGAATGGTGGGGGTATGCAAAGGAAAAGGCATATAAAAGTTGTCTCGAAATTGTAGAATGACATGTATTTATGAACAAAATTTGAAAGCTAGAATGACATGTATTCAGGAACGGAGGAGTACAAGACATTGGGTGAAGGTGTCTGAAGATTTGTAGACCATGGCGAAGTTGGCACTAATAGGAACATTGTGTGATAAATTGATTGTATAACATAGTTCTTTATACAATATGATTATGATAAGATCATAAGACCACTAGACAAGCACAGTGAGTTTGGTTTGTGACAAATCCGGATGTTCGGATCATATGCATGCTTCTTGGTGCAGTATAGAGTATCTCTCCTTGAGAATAATATGTCAACCATGCCTGTCTTTTTTTTTTCTCAAAAAGTTCAACCAAGTCTGTCAAGGGGCATGAAGTTTCCACATGAGGTAGTTCATATGATTCGTTGGAATTGTTTCCCCATTTTAGAGAAACGAGCTCAGCAATGATTTATCAAATCCTGCGCATATCTTACTATGCCACAAACAATCACAGTGCTGAGGAATTGATGATTAAAAATGGAGATAGAGAAGTGGATGATTTGGGTGAAGTAGAAGTTGATGCAAATTTATATTCTGGCTTGTAGCTGTAGTTGGGAAAACTGGTAGAAGCTAGCTGGCTGTTGCTCTATTTTTCCATGTAAGCAGGGATTTTTTTATTACATTGGTTGATGTTTGATATTTTTTGGTGGATCTAGGCGTTAGGAGTATATGTATATATTTGCATTAGCTCTTTGTATAGAGTGTTTTCTGCTATTTTCCATGCCTTGTACATGACTATGTTTTGGCCATTTGGCCCCTGGAATAGTATGAGTTCCAATCTAACATGGTATCAGAGCTAGGGTTACCTCCAGGTCCTCCACCGCCCTTAGGCCGCTGTCGCTGCCTGAGTGCCTCCGCCGCTCCCTCCTCCCCCTCTCTCTCTCTCTCTTGAACTGCTGCTGCCTTCCCGATCTCGAGCGCCATTGCTTGTTAGATCGGAACTCAATACTATTCCAAGGGCCAAATGACCAAAATATAGTCATGTACAAGGCATCGCAAATAGCAGAAAACACCCTATACAAAGAGCTAATGCAAATATATTCATATCCTCTTCACTCTAGGAATGTAGGGTTGGATTGCGGGCAGTGATATCCCTGCATATGAAATATGAGTTAGATGTGATACTAAAACTCATAACTTGGATTTCCCTGCTGTACACTGGGCAGAGAAAATTTGACCAGAAAATACCCAATATTACCTTCGTTTTTGGAGCTGGATGCTGCAAAACAAAAGCGTGGATAGATTATGAACCAAACAGGGTTATAAAGTTGTAGAGATAACAGTTTCGTAGGTTAGTTGATCAAAGTAACATGTGTATAACTTTTCATCATTGGCGGGAACAGGGTTAACAATATCGGTTTGGAAAAAATCACTCGAAATTTGAAAATTGGAAATATCGGTCGAAAATTGTCGAAAATCATAGAGTTTCAAAATCAAATTATTTTTTTCAAAAAACGACCGTTTTCATGGAAAATAGATGGACTAGTTGATCTTTTTTGGCTGTCGATTTTTTTAAGCGATTTTCACCGATTTTTGACCGGTTTACGTCGCATAAATTTTTCCGATTTTTTTATTTTTTTTAATTGGACCGGTTTACTGAACTGTTTTAGAAGCCGAGCCGCACCGATACAGACGAAAATCGATCGATTTTTTCAACCCTGGGCGGGAATGCGCTCTGGAAGAATAAGGAGGATTACTTATATTTGCGTTATCAAAAGCAGGTTGGTAGTTCGTAGCTGAAAACTGGCCTTTTTTTGTTTTTGTTTTTATGCGGTATGCGTTGACATTGATACAGGGATGTTTTGCTTGTAAAAATCCAAGTTAAAAAACAGTATGTTTCCATCTGTTTCTTCTAGAGTTGGATTGGATGTTGTGCAAAAAGCATATCGGTGTTCAACTGCTAGAAAGAGAGATCAAGGGATGTGTTGTCCTGTGAGGGCAAGATCCCATTGAATTGTGAAGAAAATTTCTCTACTAGTTGTATGATTATATCTAAGCATGAAATCATTATTTGTTTAAAGGAGGGACCCCACTTCAATATTCGTGTACATTAGGGACCATAGAGTGAACTTCTAGCTCTGCTAGTGGCCAGGAAGTGTCATGGGACCAGTATCAACAGGGCCACTGATAATTGGTATTCTAATTCTAGTTATAACTTTTTGATTAGCTAGTGCAGTGATTCATAGCTGTAAAATCCTTGAGTTTAATTTTACTTTTAAAAAAGATTCAACCATGTCATCTGATTCTTAAATACAGCTCGAACATAAATCCTTGATACAGGTAGCTAAAATGCTTTTGAGGGGATGCCCTCAGGTCCAATTGCGTATTAGATTATGGTTGACCTTAAGTGAATTAAGCTTTGTTTCATTAACCCAAGAGCTAGACACTAACTATTACTTTCCCATCTCTAGAACTCCAAAATTACTGCACTTTAGGCAAATGCATCTATACAAGCAAGCACCTTGCACACTGGAGGCAGTTGAGGCCTTGTGCCCTATAATGGATGATTTTGTTGTGATTCGTGAACCTGGCAGAGAACATTCTTTCTTGACGGTGTTAAAGAGAGAGTGGATTGTGACGCGAGTGCTAACGAGGGTGAGCATGTTTATGGAGGTGGCGGCAGCAAGGTATTTATTACCATACCGGTTGCTGTGGCCATTGTGAGGTTTAGGTTATGATGGAGGAGGCAGCTCTAGTTGGGGAAGGTGGTGAAGCACCACGCGGATGTCGTTAATAAAGTTACCCTATTGAGTGGGGATTTAAATACGTATTTCTGATTATAATTCAACCAAAACAACATGTAACACTTTTTTGCTTGGAATCAAAATACAGAGGAAGCAGCTGACTGAAACAGCGCGAATATTTTTTTAAAACCTAATGAATGGAATTGGAACATGAATTTGGATTCATTTGGTCATCGGGTGACGAACAATGTTGGAAATGTTACTTGCTGAACCTTGTTATCTTTCGTCCTTGTACTGACTGACAAAAAGTATCACAGCCATTCTTGGAAATCTTTAATGTTAATGTAATCATTGTCCACACTAAATGGTATTTTTGTCTTTCCTATGTACTTTGGGATGGTGTGATGCCATGAATGCAGTAATTTTGCAAAATGATTTCTTTCTTTTCATCATATCTTTGTGAACTTATGGCCTTTTTTCTTTTTCTTTTTTTTTCCTGTAAACTCGTCTTCTGCTTTAAATGAGGTAGGGTGATAAAAATAAAATCTTACTGTCTCATTTGTAATATATTATAGCTTACAGTGTATGCTTCTACAGCAGTGTTTGTTTTTGGTCACTTTTTTTGGATATCCCATGTAACTTGAAAACTTATTTCAGAAGGAAGATTTGGTACATGTAGTAAGTTGCTTACTGGAACAAAGATTTGGAACTGTTATCACACACGTGTTTGTTTTGGTTGATCACAAGTAGCAGTAAATGGGCCATATATTCAGTTCTTGTTGGAAACTTCTGTTTATTGCATCATAGTTACTATGTTGGCCCAGTTGTTTGGCTACTGAGCCTTGACTTATTCAAAATTCTGTTGTGAATAGCAGGTTAAATGGCATCATGGCACATGGATGCCCCTTGCATGTGTGTGCAAGCCTTAGCCACATGTAGTCACTGCATCGGTGGAGTTTTATTTAGTAGAGTTCCTCTTTATGATCCACCAACTGTGCAGTTTGTTTATGTTCTATACCTTTTATGAAAATCTCTTCTAAGTGAGTGTACATGTAATTCTTTCTTGTCTTGTTTGGTAATGATTACTATGTGATTTGGTGCAAACAGGTCCTGGAAGTGATCGACAATCCGTATGGGCAAAAGAAACGCTGCCTACAAAGAACATTGACAGGTCCCTGGTAACATTTGAGTTGCCAATTATCGGAGCTTGACAAGATACACCATGTTTAACCTTATGGTACTTGTACATATTGTCAGCATTCGGAAAATTCATATCTCTGTTGTAAATTGATGATCGACAGAGTCGAGTGTACTAGTGCTTAACTTCCTTTGATTTACAGTTGTTCAAGTCGGGTTTATTTATCTTGTATGACCTCTTTAACTCATTTCCTACCCTGATGACTGATGGTCTTAGTATCTGCGGTATTGTTTCATGGGAAGATAAAATGTGTTGTTCGATGGTTTTGGCCACTGGTTGCATTGGTCCAAGAGAAGAAGTTCTGGAGCGTCTCGCAGTTAGCCGATACAAGAAATGGATGTGTATGTGTTGTGGTACTGGGAGACTCTTGACCTCTTTGTTGATAATTTAGGGTGAACTTGTAAGTATTAGGATTGAAGTCTGAAGCCTTGATTCGTGTCAACTGAATATATGACCAAACTAAGAGATCAATTAAAAAAAGAACAAAAAACCTAATTAGCATAATCCAGCTGAGTTCCATGCTCAACAGGTACTCTTGTCTTTGTAAGAAGCGGCAACAGATTGGGTATTTCGGCTTGCACGGCCTGACCAATTCTTTGTCAGTTACCATTTGATGTAATTACTTTTTGAGTCTTGCCCTGAATTAGTTATCTTGGCTGAAGTTCTCGTTTCCTTATTTAGTTGGACTTGAACCTCTACAACTATGCTGGAAATCATCGTTTTTCTAACCTTGTGATTTTTGTTTTTGGCAAATCTGGCCCTCTGTGAATATAATTGTAAAAATAGTCTAGAGTGCGGAAGATCACATATATCACATTTCGGTGTTTTCGCGGTTAGGTATAAGCTATTTTTTCAATTACATTCACAAGATGGTTAAATTTGCAAAATAACTTTGCTATAGAGCTAGAAAAGTGATGACTTTAGTGCATACTTTCGGAGAAGCCACCAAGCATATCAGCATATGCAGTGCACCATTACCATTTTAGCTATAACTAGATGCGGATGCGTGGTGTCACGCCATGCTGGCGTGTGATGCCGCACGAGGACAATTTTCCATAATTCTGGCTTTTTTTTTAAAAAAAAAGTCATAGCTGGAGCAATTGTTTTTCCGGATTTCCTAGGAAAAAAATTGGGTGTAGGTGTAATTTTAAAAATTTCGAAGGGTTATTATCGGCGAAAAAGGGACATAGATGTAATATTAGGATTTTCGTGAGGCTTTTGCATAAAAATAAATAAATTTTAGAATTTTCAGGAGGCTATTGTCGAAAGAATGGACCCGGATGTGTAATCCCAGAATCTTTGGGTGTAATTCCAAGAATTTTGGAGGGCTATTCTCAAAAAAGGACCTGGATGTAATATCGTTATCAAAAAAGGATCCGAATGCAATATTATAATTTTTAGGGGCTTTTGTGCAAAAAAACCTATTAAAAACAATTTAAATAGACCCGGATGTAATCTCATAATTTTCGAGGGACCTTTGTGCAAAAAAACCCGATTTCAGGAGTTTCGGGTGGACCAATATGTAAATTCAGAACTTGTGGATGCCTTTTCACAAAAAAACACACGCCACGTGGCTGGCTGGCGTCCGCTCCACACGTCGCGGTGGAAAAAATCGCTCGAGGCAACGCGCACGGCTTCGATGCGAGGCGCCCTCCCATTGCGCTACAGCGCCGTTTAGGCTAAACAATGAAAACAATTTACTTAACTTGGACGAAAAGATGACAAAACTGGGCGACCTAGGCACACGCGGAGCGGAGCGAATACCTGTGATGTTTGATATTTCCTTCGCATCAAGACTATTGGAGAAATCCATCTTTGTTTGGATGTAAATTTTCCAGCTGTGTGTACAATCGACCAGCGTACCTAACCACATTAAAAGGCGCGTAATCGTGCATTATCATTACGGCACTGGAAAAGCCCACAGCTTTGGGATCATCACAATCAGAAAGCGATAAGAACGAAATACGTGCATCAATCAGATTAACTGCATTATTGGCCTCCGGGCGGAGCGAGTACCAAAGCCAGAAAATGACACCGCTTGAATGCAGATCCAATGCACTTAACTAACGCACAGACAAGCCATAGATCGCAAGCTTTCACCAGCAAAACACTAGGCGCGACCGTCCAACTTAGCGAGAAAATGACAAGTTAATTCGCTTCACAGAACATCGTCCTCGCTAGGCGCCCGATGCTACATGCAATTAAAACACGAAAGGCAGACGAGAGCGTTCTACCATACCGGAGAACGACCCTCCATTTCCGGTGCCGGGCAATGGCCAACTGACCACCGGTACGAAATGAGCTCTTTCTCTGCAGACTCTTGTGCTCAAGTACACTGTAATGCCTCTCCGGCTGTCGGCCGGATGTAATTCACCATCAGGATCAATGGATCAGAAAAGGATTCATCAGAAAAAGTACGACAGTTACCTCGATAATTTTCCACGGTGATTTGGTTTTAAAAAAAATCCAAGGTGATCGATCTTCGATCCAGAGCGTCGAGCTTGTCCTCTGATGTAGTACCCTGTCACATCGCGCAGGCTGTTTCTTGATGTACTTATTGGCCCAAACTACATGTCCCTGTCAATTGTCATGCACTGCTGCCCTACACATTTTTTTTTCTGTAGATGTCCTACAATTATTTTTGGATACGAGATTTAGATATGGCACCTCCTATCTTGCATTGGTAGCACCAGTAGGTCTCATGGCCATGACCAGCAAGGCAGTAACTACTACTAGTAGTGTGCTTTGCGCCGTGGCATTTGCCTCAGGAACAAGACCCGTTCCAATTAGTTCATGTACAGTCACTGTCCATGTCGGGCCGCCTTGCCGGGCCTAGGAGGAGCCCATTCAGAACACGCCCCAATGGCGGCACCACCCTCGTGTTCCCTACGCACCGGGACACGGCGAGCCCACACCATCTTTGCACACACACAACAGTGTCCATGTCATGGACAATTTGAGAAGCAATTCTTCCCTCCGTCTCCATCTCTCACCTTCCAAGAGCCAGAGACTTGGGATTTGGGAACAGAGCGATGGCGATCGCCTGATTGGGAGAGACCTGTGCCGGATTTGGTCTGGATCGGATTCACTTCAGCTGGATTGTAGTATTAACCAGCACCAGAACTTTTGTTAAAGAACAGGGACTTTTTCGGACGAGTGCGACCGGACTGGATTTCAATTTGGACCAGGTTGGCAGCGTTCTCGTTCAGAGTTTTGCAGCAGCAACGAACTACTGTGCCATGGAGAAGTTCAGGTTATGTGTGTAAAGTGGTTACTAAAAGGAACAACATTCCTTGGTTCAGCAAGAGAAATTTTGTCTTTTGAAAATAGTCCGAGAGCGTCCTTTTTTGCTTGGTTTCACTCCATTGCCACCTAGAGTAACCTGCAAGATTGGCAACTCAATCTGAACCCGGACAAAGCACATCTCGAGGAGGTCCACGGCCATGAGCCATCGTATTCTTATCCAACCTAGCCATATAGTGGCTCAACTTATAACAGCTAGTATATGAACACCCAACTACAGTACATGATCTTGCATTGGAGCCTACTAATACTATCTACTAGTATCACCTCAACATTTTCTGTGGCATGCTGTTTGTCACTGATTAGCTAGCTCATTGAGCTTACCAGACAGTAGACACTTTACTGGACATACAGTGAACTCCCCGACAAGTACTCATCAATGTCGAGTGTGCCAGTGGAGAACACTGCTTATCTGTGCCCTGTAATTTTTTTTTTCAAATCTGGCCCCCTAAAAACGTATTTACAAAATAGCTCACTTCCCCACTATAGAAGACGCGGCAGACGACACATTTCTCCTACCACGCCCAGGAAGCGTGGGAGATGACCGGAGCCACGGCAGTCCATGTGAGTGCGGGAGGATGTGCTACCACTGCTGTGACCGCGGGAAGATTCCTTTCGCACTACCGAGCGTACCACCGGACGCTCCTGCCGATGCACCCACGCGGTCGTGCCCTCGCGCCGATGCCCTTCGCACTCACACACGGTGCCGCAGAGTCGACAACCTCTTGAGCTCTCTAGGCGTGCCAGGGGACAAATATCGACTGTTGCGTATTCCATGGTAAGAGAGGGAACAATTTTAACAATACTTGTGGAAAGCTAGATTTAAAAAAAAAAAAGTAAATAGAGCGGGATAAACACAGTATTCGGCAGTGAACAATGAAACGTCAACTAGATCAGTAGCTAGCTTTTAGGTAGTATGTTACATTCTGCGATGGCGGGCCAGCAGCTAGCTAGCTAGGTTGCTTTTCTTTGATCTCAACGTATGCACCTCGATCTCTCGCTCGCTCCAACGTCTTGTCCAACAATTGCCATAGATACTGTGCTAGCGGCTGCCGTGTTGGCTTGTTTTGGGCAAACCAAAAGCTAAGCCACCGCCTGCCGGCAGGTCGCTGGCTAGAGAATGCTAGATCGATCGACGCACGGCAACAAACTTTGATCACTTTGTTAAGTACTCCAATCACAGCCATCATTCATCAGCAAATTAAGAATCCTCTGCTAACTAATAACCGTAGCTAATCTCACTATGGCGATCATACTATTCGTATGTACTGATGCTGATGCATGAGATGATGAGAATGACACCAAGCACTGTTGCTGATGCATGAGAATATGAGATGCTGATCATACTATATCGCGCGGTAACTGGCTAGCTCTCCCTGTTGCTGATGCATGAGAGGATGAGAATGACACCAAGCACTGTACCGCGCGCCCTTGCATACACACGGCGGCACGGCGCTTTCCCCGCCGGTCTCCACGCATCGATCATCATGCACATCAACTGTTCCGGATAACGGAAGCTAGCTACGTGCGTCGTCTCGTGCGCGCGCCGCCACATGAGTACATGATGCACATCGGACTGCCTGGCACGGCCCCATCACCGGTGACGCGCGCTTGCCTGGCGGTGCACTACTACAGAATAATGCATCACTATCGTCTTATCTGGATCGGTTCTTAAGTTTTTAGGAAAAAACGATTGTGATAGATGACTTAGGAGGGGTGTTAATAAGAATCACTATCGATTCCTAGATTAGAAGCGATTGTGATATAGCACTGGGCACGTCACAATCGGTTCTTATTTAAGAAGCGATAGTGATATAAATGCTCATCACTATCGGTTCTCACAAAAGAAGCGATAGTGATGTGCCGATAGTGATGAGGACGCACATTACTATCGCTTCTCAAAAAAGATCCGATAGTGATGAATACGTGCTCATCACTATCGTTTCTTTTATGAGAAGCGATAGTGATATGCGTCCTCATCACTATCACTTCTCAAATAAGAACCGATAGTGATGAGCGTGATCACATCACTATCGTTTCTTAAGTGAGAACCGATTGTAATGTGCCTCTCTAGATTATTTATACCCCTCGAGCTGAACTCTCCTCTATTGTTGTTCCAGAGGAGATTTCTCTGTCATCACTCGAAAAAACAACACATATTCTGGTTGGAAGCAATACTTGGATAAGAAAATTTGAAATCCTGAAGAGTGAGTGTTAAGAGGGTAAATATGAAGCCATAGCTTGAGGAGATTCCCTCTTCCCCCCCCCCCCCTCATTTGTGGTTTTCTTCAAAATGTAACCAGTCAAAAGTTCATTTCTGAAAATTTTCAAACAATTCTAGCTTGATTTGAATTTTTTTGACTTTTCCACGCTTTATGCAAAAATCATGGCTACAAACTTAAATTCAGCATATCTTTTCAATGCGGAGGTATTTTTCAAAAAATCTTTTTAACAAGCTTTGCAGTACCTCAAAGTATGTATCTGCAAAATTTCAAATAATTTCAACTATGTATGAAAAAGTTATAGCCTTTTCATTCTAGGATGAAATGCTGAAAATTCAGACAATCTGAAAACAAGAATTATATCATGTTTGGCATATTAGTCTTTAACATAGAAATGGAATCAGTCAAGGACTCTCCATAAACTAAGTACATAAATATATGATCATCATATTGGTGTGATGGTGTCATGGTGTGACCTGTTCTGGATTGCCAAAGAAGTACAAATAATTTACTAACTGCTACAAACTTAAATTCAGCATATCTTTTCAATGCGGAGGTATTTTTCAAAAAATCTTTTTAACAAGCTTTGCAGTACCTCAAAGTATGTATCTGCAAAATTTCAAATAATTTCAACTATGTATGAAAAAGTTATAGCCTTTTCATTCTAGGATGAAATGCTGAAAATTCAGACAATCTGAAAACAAGAATTATATCATGTTTGGCATATTAGTCTTTAACATAGAAATGGAATCAGTCAAGGACTCTCCATAAACTAAGTACATAAATATATGATCATCATATTGGTGTGATGGTGTCATGGTGTGACCTGTTCTGGATTGCCAAAGAAGTACAAATAATTTACTAACTGCATTAGACAAATCACAGTGAAGCTAGAATCTCATCTGTGTCGATTTTTTATTAAAACCGATAGCAATCTGACAACCATCTGTGTCGGTTTTATTTTTAAACCGATAAGAATACATATACATCTGTGTCGGTTTCGTTCTAAAACCAATAGTGATGTCGAGTGTACTATCTATCTCGGTTTTCCTTTAAAATCGATAGCAATATGGAGTCTATATGTATCGGTTTTGTCATAAAACCGATAGTAATACATTAATTTATCAATGTCGGTTTCCATATAAAACCGATAGTAATGTGTGTCTAACATCTGTGTCGATTTCCTTATAAAACCGATAGCAATGTATGTCTAACATCTGTGTCGGTTTCCATATAGAACCGATAGTGAAGTGTAACTTATTTGTGTCAGTTTTGCTGAAAAATTGATAGCAATGTGTGTCTAACATATGTGTCGATTTCCTTATAAAACCGATAGCAATGTATGTCTAACATCTATGTCGGTTTCCATATAAAACCGATAGTGAAGTGTAAGTTATTTGTGTCGGTTTTGCTGAAAAATTGATAGTGAAGTGTAATTTATCTGTGTCGGTTTTCGGTTGTAACCGATAGTGTAGAGTACATTCATCTGAGTCGGTTTTAGCGAAAAGCCGATAGCGATTATTAAGTCAGTCGGTTTTTCTAAGAAATCGACAAGGATAAATCTCATTAACTCAGTCGGTTGTATTGAAAAACCGACACAACTAGTACCTCTTCCGGTAAAACTCACTCTCACGCGTGCCTTGTTCCCGCAATTTCTATTTGCCCTAGCTCATCCTGCGCCTCCAGCTCCTGCGATTTCTAATTTGCCCTAGCTGGCGGCTCCCACCCACTGGCACCCTCGGCCATCTCCAAGGTCCCCCCACCGACGCCTCTGGCCAGCTCCAAGGTCCCCAGCAGATCCGCCGCGCTCCGATTGAGGTCCGCCCCCGCGGTGCCTCTCAGGTCCATGATTTGATTGTCTATTCTGGTTTGATGCAGAGAGGCAACGAAAAATCCCCAATTATTTGTAGGTTATGATTGTGAGTTTTGATGCCCTCTACCTATTTGTTGTTATGCTTCTAAGGTTGGAATGTTATTTTATGACTAAAACGAGAAGAAGAAAAGCTATAAATGGAAACTAAAAGCTAAATGCTTACGTTTATCATGAGAAATAAAGAACCACCTTATTTGTGTTGGACGGAAGAATTTCTAAATATGTAATCCAATGTCTCTTGTAAGCCTTGATTTCTCACATGCATGTCCTCAACAGAAACTGGCACTTGCTACTCCTATGCAGAAAAGGTTCTTGTCTCAGCCAAATCTGAAACTCAGGTAAAGTGTGCAAACTAGAGACTAAAGCATCTCATGTGCCGAATTTACACTATTAGAATATTGACTATTCAAACTGATCATGTGCCAAATTTTGAAGAAAAATAAGAAAGCTATGAAAGGACATTAGAACAGATTAGAGTTATATTGTGTATTTGATTTACTTTTGGCGGTGTTATATTAGTCTTTTGATAGACACAGTTTGTGGAATGACAGTAGCATAATGGTCGTATAAGATGGCCTCTTGACTTTTTTTTCCAATAGTCTTTTAGCATCAGAAATGTACTGCATGAATTGTAGAGTTACTCATATATCCTTTTCGTGAATTATTAGTGATTACCAATTTATATGATCTGATCAAGTGCGTTATGTTCTTATCCTTTTCGGAATTTCAAGATCTATGCCTAATAAACTTCATTATCTAACAACTCATATAACGGTAATTTGTCTAATAGGCTTCACGAGCTAACCCACATGATTGTCATAATGAACTTGATTGACAGGGAGAAAAAGAAAATTCCAAGGCTGCGTAATGTGAATTGTCCTTTTTGTTGATGAAAGTGCTGTGAACACAAAGATAACTCCTGTATTACTGCAGGCACAAGTTAAAAATGGACATTCCATTCAGTCTGATGGATAGGTTGTTATTTCTTTCGGTTCATATCATTGTACTTCTAATAATGTTTTTCTAATGTAACTTCCTATGATGTCGATGGAGTACATCGATATGCCGTCTGTAGTATCGGCTCATGAGTACACCTTTTCCTTAAGGTACATGTGTACATACATAATAATATACTTAGCTTTTTACATACAAATTTTGAAACTTAAATTAGTGCACTCATTTCTATTTGGGTTTGCCTATTTTGATGTTTTGGCTTGTATACTGCTCAGGAGGATTACAGCAGATTGAGCCTTTTTAGCTATGAGAATGTCTTGAAGAAGGTACTCATATCACTTTTCTTGATGCAAATTTCATTTTGACTTATTAGGCACAATTGGGAATAATGTGAATCAGAGTTATGTTAGCTTGATCACCATGATCAATTCTTATTAAAATAGAACTGTTTTGCTTAACGCCATAGTTTAAATTGCTTCCGTTTAGTGGACGAAAAGACATACATTACTCATTTATTCCCGATGCCTTCAGAAAGTTAAAAACTTAGGTAGCTGTGTGACTTTTTGGGACATTTTTGATGAACCACCAAAGTTTGTTAGACATACTCTGGTGGCTGGTAATAACTAATAATAGTTAAATCTTTTGCATTGGTAAAAATTGCTAGTCATCAAAAGTATTAAAAGCTTCAATGTAGAAATTTCACATAGAAATTTCAAAACTTAAATTAGAGTACTCATTTCTATTTTACAGCATATCAATATCCCCTAGAAGAGCTTAGATAGCTCTTCACTCAATAAGTTACGGAATCACTTATGCCAGTGGTACTGGATGGAAGTTATGTCGGTGGACGGACGGTTTAGAGATCCTGAAAGCTCATACTAGCCCATATGTGAACAATATTACATATCTGAATACGCATGTGTACTGATGGTTAAACATATTTGAATTCTATTTTGTGAATGAATGTGATATGTGTTGTAATAAAGTGTTCATGTTCTGTGAATGTGATGTGTGCGTAATGTGTGCAATTGCTGTGTGAATGTGATATGTGCGTATTGTGTGAAATATATGCTGATTGGAGGGTAAATTGAAAAACAGCACACCACACCCCCTCATCTCTATCGGTTCTCAGAAGAAAACGATAGAGATAAGAGGGTCATCTCTATCGCTTCTTCTAAAGAACCGATAGAGATGACACGCCAATCTCTATCGGGTAAGAACCGACTGTAATAGCGTCGCTTTATCTCTGTCTAATGACTTTGTGTCGCTATCAAAACCGACTGTGATGATAAAAAAGAACCGATTATGATGTATATTCGTGTAGTAGTGGTGCGTCGTCCCGTGCACGCGCTGCCCAGCAGCTCCGGGTCTAGTCCCCGTGGCGCACGTACAATCTGTTGAGAAACCCTGAAGCCCACCGAAGGCCCATGTGGTCCCTAATGCCGAAACCCTAGAGAGCGCTATAAAAGGAGGAGGGGGGGTCCCCCCCATGTACACAGAATTCATTAGCAATAAAGAATTTCCGCCGCTCTCCCTAAACACGTGTCTCTCTCTCTGCTTCTCCACTTCAGATCTGCTCGGGAACCCGGACTATTCGATAGCGAGGTTCCTTAACACGTTATCAGCACGAAGCTCTACGGAGATCAGAATTGAAAAGGTGAGAAAAGGTGGGATTCGACGATTTGAATCTAATCGTTTTTTTGTTCCTTCGCATGCATCTATCCTACGTGGCACGGTTACACGAAGAACGCCGGCGCCTCGACGGCCACAAGATACATGAATTCACCGCTCATCGGAAAAAAAAATCACGCGTCTCGGTTCGGCGTGCACGCTGGCTTGAAGCCCGGCCCGATCGCCGCCGTCTCGCACCCTGCGGCGCGAAGGCACGGCCGCCGCAGCCACGCCGACTCGGCGGCCCCAAGACGGCCGCCTTCGCCGCTTGGCACGGCCGCCTCGGCATGCGCGCCACGCCATCGGCGGCGCAAGACGTCGGCGCTGCGCCTCGTCGGTTCGGCTCGGCCGCTCCGCCGATCTGATCGCGCGCACGACGCCTCCGCCTTGGCGCGCGCCGCGACTGAGCTCGGGTCCTACCAGCGCCTCGCCCGGCAAACCGCCGGCGCTCCATCTCCGGCAGACGGCCGCAGCGTTGCCCCTCGGACGGGCGCGCGTCACGCAGACGCCGCCGTTGCGCTCGATGAATCGCTTCTCATTGCGTCGCCTCGGCCCGCCCACCGTCGGCCTCCGGCCGGCCGCGGCCAGGCGGCCGGCCGTGCCGCCACTCGGTTTCCGCGCCGCCGCCGTCGGCTCCCGAGCCGCCGCGACGACGCACGGCGTCGCCGGCCGATGCCTCCTTGGCGGAGCGCCGCGCGCCGAGGTAAGCGCCACGCCGTCGGCTCGGCCGAACCGACGCCGCCGGCCGGAGCGCCGCGCCGAGGCAAGCGTCACGCCGTCGGCTCGGCCGAACCGACGCCGACCGACCGCCGTCGCGGCGCGCCCGAGGTGGCGCCGGCGAGCCCGCCTAGGTGCCCGGCGTTGCCCGACGGCGTCGCCGCACCTCCACGCCGCCGCCAGCGCGCAAGAAGCGCCACCGCAGCCTCGCTCGTCGGCCCGAGCTCGCTCCCGCCGCCGGCCGCCCCGGCCCGAGCTCACTCTGCGCCGCCGCTGGGTCGCACGAATGGAAGAAAGAACGCGATGGCTCTGTGCGCAAAAGAAAGAAGTGAACGCCAGGAAAGAAAAGGGCGTCTCACGCGTGAAGAAAAGTGAAATGAGGCGGCGGCGGCTGCGGCTAGGGGAAACCCTAGCCGCACGTGCAGGTGGGCCGAAGATGAAAAAAAGAAAGAAAGAAAGAGGGCAAGGCCCAGCGGGCCGAATCGGCCGGAAGAAAAGAAAAGAAGAAAGAAAGAAAAGAAAAGAAAAAAGAAAAAGAAAAAAAAAGAGAAAAAATTGCAGAAAATTGCAGAAAATTTTGAAAAAAAATTGCCAGAAAATCAAGAAGATTTATTTGGCTCTGTTTTTAATTTTTCTTGCTCTATTTCTCTGTTTTATGAATTTTCTTTAAGAATTTTGAATCCTTTGCTTTATTTTATATAATGCAATGCATATGAATTTATTTTTCTGCACTTTATGCTTTTTGCAACCATTTTCTATCAGATTACACGCAGTAATCTAAACCAGAATCTTGAAATCATGCAGATGTCTGGCATAGTGAATCGTGAGTTTGAAGAACTGGCCCCGCACGGTCAGAACTATCTCACTTGGGCATCGGACGTGAAGATCGTTCTTGGGGGCAAGAAGCTCCGCTCCGCGATTGGTCTAGGGTCCTCGCAGGACGCAAAACCTACCGCTGAGCAGAACGATCAAGCTCGCATTTTCTCAGCACCATCTCTCACCACTCTAAAGAATGAATATATGGTCGAGGAGAGTGCACTTGAGCTTTGACCGCACTTGAAGCGGTTCGAAAAGCTCAAGTACACCATCTTGCCCCAAGCACAAGAAGATTGGGTACGCTGAGGTTTGCGAGACTTGAGCAAGTGGCGAGTACAATTACGCCTTGCACGTAATTTGTACCAATCTCTCCCTATGTGGCAAGAAGATCACTGATGAGGAGAAGATTGAGAAAACTCTCTCTACCTTCCACCCTAATGCTATTCAGAGTGCACGCAGCTATCGTCAGGACTCATACAAGGAGTATAGCGAATCGATTGATGTAATGCAAGTTGCGGAATCGCAAGACGATGTTCTACGCAAGAACTATGTCTCGACCACACGGACGAGGCACCGCATCAAGTCAATGCCAACAGCTACAAGGTGAGAAAGCCCACTCATAGAAAGAAGGGCAAGCAGGGTGGAAAAGAGAGACCCAAGGCCAAAGGAAAGTCCAAAGCCCCTGTGAAGAGGGATGACAAAGAAAAGACGCACGCCAAGCCGTATGGACAAGCAGAACAGACGTGCTTCAAGTGTGGCACTTGGGGACATTGGTCGAAGATATGTCGAGAATCCAAAGAAGCGATCAACGATATCAAGCTAAGAAGAAGGCAAAGGACAACGCCCAGAGGCGACGCCGCCAACATCGGTGAAGATGATGTCATGGATGTAGACACCCCACTTGCCTCATCCTCACAGAATAGCCTGGACATCGATGCTGCAGCCATGATTATGGCAAATGAAGAGAAAACTTCTGCAGATGATATAGAAGCAGAAATTAATGCATATTTTACAGATTCATTTAATGCATTTCTTTTAGTTTTGGTTGTTAGCATTTTCTTTGAATAAAGGATTGTAAGCTCTAGAAGAGCATACTTCTTTCATGAATAAATACGCAATTTATTCTTTATTCCAAGATTCTTCAATTTTGCAAGTAATATTTGCATTGTTTTGCCTCTATCCGATTAGAATTATATTTCTTTTATCTAGAAATCGTAGCGCCCAAATGGAAGAGATATGCATTGTTGATAGTGGCACAACAAATACCATCTTAAGAGAGTCTAAGTATTTCCAATGATCAAAAACGCTGGAAAGATTACTACGATCGCGAAGCGACTCATATGTAATCGGCTCGGGAAGAGCCACAATTATATTGCCTATGGGTACAACTTTGGTAATTGAAGAAGCCCTTTGTATCCCGAATCAACTCGCACTCTCTTAAGCTTTAAAGACATCCGCGCCAATGGTTTTCACGTAGAAACCAATGAAGAAAATGGCAAAGAATACTTGTGCATTGTGAAGCACGCGGTATGTGGAAAAATGGTATTAGAAAAATGTCCTCATATGAATCGGGTTGTACTACACGAATATTCATGCACCAAGTGTATACTTCCTTGAAGACTATTTTTAGAAGCTCAATTATTTTCTTTATGGCATGGTAGATTAGGTCATCCCGGTCTTAGAATGATGAGAAATATAGTGAACAACTCACAAGGTCATGGCATTAACGTTAAGAATTTCCCAAATCATGAAGATTTTGTGTGCCTGCATGTGCCACCGAAATTAATAACTAGACCCTCTGTCATGAAAGTGCAAAGTGAAATCCTGCATTCCGAACGCATCCAGGGGATATTTGCGGTCCGATTCAGCCTGTCGGGCCGCTTCGATACTTTATGGTGCTCATCGATGCTTCCTCGAAATGGTCGCATGTATGCTTGTTGTCAACAAGAAACCATGCTTTTGCAAACCCGATCTCGCAGATCATAAGAATTAAGAATGCTTTCCCGATCATCGCGTGAAGTCCATTAGAATGGACAATGCCGAGAATTTACTTCAAAGGCATTTGATGATTATTGCACAAAGAACAGGATAGCGATTGAGCACTCAGACCGCACGTCCATACACGTAATGGACTAGCGAAGCACTAATAAAGAGGATTAAGTTCATTGCCGCACCACTTTTGCAGAGTTGTAACTTGCCCAACACTTGTTGGGGACACGCAGATCCGCACGCAGCAGCTCTTATCAATTTTAGACCGTCGGCCTACAACATCCATTCTCCTATGCAACTTGTGCAGGATCATCCCAAGATCTCCCATCTTAGAAAATTTGGGTGTATGGTATATGTACCTATACCACCCCTCGTGATCGCAATGGGCCCTCTCCGCAAGTCCGGGATATACGTTGGTTATGAAAGTGCATCCATAATCGTATTTGGAACCCATGATCGAGATTTGCATACAACCGGTTCATTGATTGCATCTTTGACGAGGATCGTTTCCGTCATTAGGGGAGGAAATCAACCTTTGGATGAAAAATGTCGGAAATCATATGGCATTCCACCGATCCCGCACATGACCCCGCACTAATGAAGCAAATCAAGAAGTCCGAAGATAATTGATTTGCGAATTTAGCAAATGAACCGCCTGATCATTTTGTGATCTCAAGGGCGTGGTTAAGTCGCATGTACCCGCAAGGAATGCACCGAGAGGGTGGAAATACCAAAGAAAATAGAAGGTATCCTCAACCTGCTCAGAGGCCTCAAAGGAAAAGAGCAGTAACTGCTCCTCAAACCCAAAGTACCCGGGACGCCCGAGAAAATCAAGCGAGAGGACTTACCACAACCAATCACGAAAATGCCCCAAGGAAAGAAGGGGAGCAGTTGAGACTGCACCGGAAAGAAGCCAACAGAAAGGCAATTCCAGACTTGAATCTTCCACCGCAGAAGCCGCGGAAATAATGTGTGCGCACACATAGGCGATGAAAAGCTAAAGGAACTTGCTCCTGCGATAGGGAAAAGCAGAGAAGAGCAAGTAGAAGTGCATGAAGTACCCCATGAAGAAATGGCCATAAACTTTGTAATAACAGGAGAATCCCTGAATAGAGCAACAGCCAACGTTGATGCATACTTCGCAAAGAAGATTGCCTCGATCATTGATCATGATCCCGAGCCCAATCTCTCGCAGAGTGCAAGAAAAGGCTAGATTGGGAAGAATGAAAAAGGCAATCATCTGCAGAGTTAGTCTCTCGAACAAGAGAGAGGTGTTTGGGTTCGTATGCCGCACACCTCCCCATATAAACCCGTGAGGTCACAAATGGGTCTTTGTTCTAAGAGAAATGAAAACAACGGTTGTAAGGTACAAAGCAAGGCTTGTAGCTCAAGGTTTTACTCAACGTCCCGGAGTTGATTATGAAGAAACCTATTCTCCGGTCATGGGAGGAATTACCTTTAGATATTTGATCTCAATGGCATCAACTTGAAGTTGAGAATGAAGCTAATGGATGTTGTCACAAAGATACCAGATGGAAACTTGGATTCGAGATATACATGAAAGTACTGGAAGGAATTCCTATCCCGAACCAAGATGGAGCAAATAGAAACTCATGACAGTGTGAAATTGGAGAAATCTTTGTATGGGTCAAGCGATCGGGAAGAATGTGGTATAATCGCTGAGTGACTTTCTCGCAAGAAAGGCTACACAAACAGTGAAGATTGTCCATGTGTGTTTATACAATGATCCACGAATGGATTTCAGATAATCTCCGTCTATGTAGATGACTTGAACATCATTGGGACGGATGAAGAAATTGAAGAGGCATACTCATACTTGAAGTCCGAGTTTGAAATGAAAGATTTGGGTAAAACCAAGTTTTGTTTAGGCTTGCGGCTTGAACATGTCCAAGGAGGAATCTTGGTACACCAATCAACCTACACGCAGAAAGTGTTGGAAAGATTTAGCTTTGAAAATCATATCCCGCAAAGACTCCAATGGTGGAAGGTCACTCCAAGCGCACCTAGACCCATACTGGACTGAGAGAAGAGGGGAGGAAGTCCCGGGAGCATAATTCCCATATTTGAGTGCAATTGGAGCACTCATGTACCTTGCGAATAGCACTAGACCGGACATTGCGTTCACTGTGAATTTGCTAGCTCGATGCGAAAGGCGAACCCACCAAAAGGCATTGGAAAGGGATCAAGGACATCTTCCGTTACCTCCAAGGAAGCAAAGACCTCGATGCATTCTTTAGAAGAAATAATGAATTGAATTTGGTTGGCTATGCCGATGCCGGGTATTTATCGGACCCAAGATACGGCAAGTCCCAAACCGGCTATGTTTTCCTATGTGGAGGAACAACAATTTCTTGGAAGTCGTCTAAGCGCACTCTTGTCTCGGCGTCGACAAACCACTCGAAATCATCGCTTGTATGAAGCATCTCGTGAATGTGCATGGCTCGGAAGAATGGTTCACCACATCCGTAAGTCATGTGGTTTGAACATTGAGCAAACTCCCACGATAATTTATGAAGATAATGCACTTGTGTTGCCCAAGCACGGATGTGTTATGTGAAGAGCAATCTCACGAAGCATATCAACCCCAAGTTCTTCTATGCTCACGAATTGCATAAGATGAACGAGATCAAGATATTGCATACTAAGTCATGTGAAAATCTTGCAGATTTGTTCACTAAATCACTCCCAAAGATCTACCTTTGAAAGGTGCGTGAAAGGAATTGGGATGATGAGACTTAGAGAAGTGCAGATTTGGGGAGATATTTCACATACTCCCACATAAATCTCGAAGATGAATTATGAATACCCAACATGAATCTCAAGATTAGCAATTGAAGTTGGGAGAATTGTACTCTTTTCCTTAGCAAGTTTTTCATGAAGTTTTCTTGCATAAGGTTTTAACGAGGCAATTCGTGCAACATTGTAAAGCGTATGCTATGTACTCTTTCTCCAAGTATTTTTCCCACTGGGTTTTTCCGAGTTTTAATGAGGCATATGCATCTCGCAAGCAAAGGGCCCAGGGGAGTGTTGAGAAACCCCGAAGCCCACCGAAGGCCCATGTGGTCCCTAATGCGAAACCCTAGAGAGCGCTATAAAGGAGGAGGGGGTCCCCATGTACACGTAATTCATTAGCAATAAAGAATTTCCGCTTTCGCTCTCCCTAAACACGTGTCTCTCTCTCTTTCTGTTCTCCACTTCAGATCTATTCGGGAACCCCGGACTATTTGATAGCGAGGTTCCTTAACATAATCATACGCAAAATGGGAGAAGCGGAAGCGGGCAGGCAAGCGCGCACCGGCTGGTCGGGGCGGGCCCGAGCGATCGGTCGTCCCGGGTGATACGGCCATGGCACACCAGCTGTACGGATCAGAGGAAGGGAGTGGTTGGCCGACCGATCGATCGAGCCGGGCATGTATCTGAGATGGTGCGTCTTCTGTTCATTCGCCATCATGAATGCATGCGTAAGCCGCGCGCACGTGCGCGTGCGGTAGCTAGCTTGATGGAATTATATATGGTTATGCCTGCAACAGGTCGTGGTGTCTGATCTAATAGGATAAGTCACGTAGGTACTATAAAACAGTTCTCGGTTCTCACAGCCGTCTGATAAACCAATAAACATAGAATAATCTATCATCTATACTTGGAGGAGCTCACGCTCTGAGAGGCGTTTGAGCCGCCTCGCTCACGGCTCGGCTCAAGCCGCGAAAACTTATTTGCGTATAGGTCTTTTTTTTGAAAAAAAAATTACGATCAGATCTTTTTTCGAAAAAAAATATGGTTAGATTATCTTTCCGAAAAAAGAATATATATTACGTTTAGGTCCTTTATGCGTTTTTAAACGTAGTGCTCGGGTCCTTTTGAGGAAAAACGAAATTACGATTAGATCCTTTTCGGAAAAAAATTCGTCCAGGTCCCTTTTTTTTTTTAAAAAAATACACTGCGTTTAGGTCTTTTTCGCGTTTTTCTAGCATTACGGTTAAGCCCTTTTGCGTAAAACATAAAATCCTTTTTAAGCCCTTCTCGCGCGTTTTCTCGGTTTACTCGTGTATGGAGCGACGATCGTGCGTTTTCTCGATTTGCTCGCGTTGGGAGCGGCGCCCGCGGCGTGGCACGCAGCGTATAAGTGCCTAGTTGTTCAAAAATATCGCTATAGCAACTTACAAAATTATCTATACCCTTTTATAATGCACCTAAGCATTCTTTTCTACGTCCACCCCAAATAATGCACCCCACTAGAGATGATTCAACCTTCATACACCCAGCGAAACGTCCCCAGAAACTTGCCTCCATCAAAATTAACCTCTCAGATCTTTCCTCAGCTTTACTCACCTACATCCGATGGCCATTGTTTAATGTGTCTAATTCATCCCTGTGGCCCACAACAGATCTCCCCCCACCTCTAGCATCGTCTCAAGGAAAAGGAAACAAATATCCTGGAATTAAGGAAAAGGAAACAAACGTTCTAGAAAAGAAAAAAGATCATATATTACGTGTTAGGAAAAGGAAACCGGAAGACAGGGCAATATACTAGTATGCTAGTGAAAAAGTACAGTATTTTTGAACGTTACTTTTTTAAAAAATCTGCCGCCCATGTGACTTGATCTCCGTCCGATCTAATGCTACTGTTATCTCTACAGTTACCGACAGTATCGTTGTATAATAGTCTCGGATCTCAAGTTTAAACCCATTAAGATTGGGCCAATTAGGCCGACGCAGTTGTCTACTTGGATGTCCTTTCTCTCACCGGCGGCTGGGTCCATTGCCCTGAGACCCCCTGGTCCGGCCCACGTGGCGGCATGTGGGACAGGACAGGCGCACGTGAAGGTTGCATCGGTGCCGGTGTGGCTCGACGCCGCAACGGTCTAGTCCACGTGCGATGGGTGACGCACTGACGCCCCGTGTAACAAGTCTCGACCGGTAGCTGACACGTGGGCCACGTAGTCCACGGTCCCACGTGTCATTGTACGCGTATGTGATTTAGAGTAGGTCCTATAGATCCCACGTGTCATTGTTAGGCGTGAAACACAGGGTCCATTATCCATATATGACACGGTTCGCTGTACCTGTCAGTCGCTAACACGGCCGGAGCGGGGAGGGATCAAGGCCGACGGTACGGCGGTGACAGTTGAGAAAATCATCGCATATTTAGTACTATATATTTTTTATTTTCAAATCTAGCTCTTTGAGTATATATTTGTAAATTTAGTTCTCTCTCGTCACGAAAGACGAGCTAGACGACACATGTCTCCTACTGTGCCCAGGGAGTGTAGAAGCCAGCCGACGCCACGATAGGGCGACTGAGCATGATAGGAGCTCGTTGCCGTGCTTAGGTAGTGTAGAAGCCATCTTGCCACACTGCTTTCGCGATCGGTTGAGCTCCGCTAGCTTCCACGTTCTCCGAGCGCGGCAGAGGATACATACTTCTTTTAGTGCGCTTTCTACCGTGAGAAGAAAACTAATTTTGTAAATATATATGTAGGAAGGGGCTAGGTTTGTAAAAAAAAAAGACACAGGAGACAAGATAAGGGATGAACTCACCGTTGAGGTGGAGGTGTCACGTCCTCGCGTCGGCAGGCGGGCAGCTTGGGCGGCTGCGCCTGCGCCGCACCGTCAATTTCGTGTGGGCGGCGGCAGCAGTTCCGGGAAAAGGTAATCAAATTTCGGCGTTCGATCACGCCGAAAAATTGATGCACCGAAATGCCAAATGTGGCCGTACAAATTTGGTTTTAGTCCTTTTTAGGGCAAAATTTGGTTTAGTATGCTCTGCTTAAAATTGCACTCCCATCGCTAACAAATGTGTCCGTCAATTGCAGTAGCGCGTACCATTGGGTTTTGTCCTTTTAGCAATACTCCTACTTACTACGTAGAAGAGAACATTCGTACGTGTATGAGTAGTACACTAACTGTTACGTGCTCCTCTTAACAAAGTAACAACTGGGTGGTATTTTATACTAATCCAAACGATCTGAATCCCTTTTAAAGCACAACTTGTACGCTAATCTTGTCCGTGCCTGGTTGTAACCGCGTGTTGGAACATGCTATTCGTCCACCAAATGCAATGAGACGAGGTCGACGACTTATCGGGATTACCGCACGGCACGGCACCAAACCGAACGTGCACAATGATCACAACGAGGAATTGCATTGCACGGGAGGGCCAGAAAAGCTAGATTCGAATCAGACGCCTTCTGCAGCCACCGCCGATTCGAAACAGCTCACTCTACATGCTCTCCCTTTCAAACTTTTTTTTTGTGCTCACGTGTAATCCAGTGGCGGAAGGATTCCAATAAATCTCGAGCAGAAAAGTAAGCCGCTATAATTAATCTCGAATGTTATCCACGTCGGGTATAACAAAAGTACATCACAAATGCACAATTCAAAATAAATTTGAACTTCATACTTAACGATACAATAAAACAGATAAAATATATCAAAAACAATAAAACTTAACATAGTAGACTAGTACAAAAATTAATAAATAACTAATGAAAGTTTGGTGTATCTGAGTCAATCATATCTTTATCAACAATAGTATAGGAACATGAACCATCAAAGATGAAATTGCATATATATATATTAGTGACATGCAGTGGCGAATCTAGGATTCAAACCTAGGGTATGCCGATTAAATAATAATTCGGTAAACGATTTAAAATTTATTGAGCAATTCGGTATACAAGTAAAAAATAATTAAAAACAAGATGATATATTTTAAAAAAAGCTTTTTTACCTATAATATTACTTCTTCTTATTCGGTCTACGCCTTCTAATAGCCATAAAACTCTTGATTATATCATCTTCTTCCACTTTGAAGAAAATATCTCACTCAATGTTGCAGTTTGTGACGGGAGAGGAGGTGAAGCAGCAGCAGCCGCCTTCTTTGCTGCATGTTTTCGAAAAAGAGATGCAATGTCTCCGTTCCTCTTCATAATTTAAAAACCTTGCAAATAAAATACGTCCATTGGGTGGTTAAAATACTAACTAAGATAAGCAATAAATAAAGATATAACCATATCAGCTATAGTAGAAGTCGAATAAAGTATATGTGTAGGATCGAAATATACTAAACTAGTAATCAGAGGGGGGTGAATGATTGCACGGAAGCTAAAATCAAATTTTTGATCTACAAAAAATTCACCCCAATTCAGACTCAAATAATTGCTTCGTATTCAACAAAACAGAGTAGGTGTGTTCGGTAAATCACGAATTCTCAGAGATCCAACCGTTGGATTTACCTGAAATTTGAAAAGAATAAACTAGATTCCAATACGCATCTAACGAAAAAAGAATTAGCACGATCGGACCTATGGATCAAAAGTTATAAATCCTACAAGGTTACTGTGACAGATTATGACGATAATCATGTATGAGTTGGGCCAAATCTACAGGGTATGCCGCGGCCCACCCGGCATACCCTGTAGATCCGCCCCTGGTGACATGGAATTACAAAGTTAATTATTGATGCAAATTGCAAAACAAGAATGTAACGTACCCATAGCATGATGTAGTTTGTGCTTACGCAATCTCATATCTTGAAAACGCTGTAAAATCTTGTTATTTTCGGTGCTTGCAAATACATCATACCATGCTATCATTCATATAGTCATCACTCACCTTATTCCACAACTCGTTCTTAACAATGTTTATAGCTAAGAAGGCTCATTCTACTGTTGCGGTTGTAATAGGCAAAATCAATACCAATTCAATAAGGTGATATACCAATAAAAAAACTATGTATCTATTACATCAAATTGAATTCAATCAATTAATCACTAATTAGCTAATTCGAAATGTGAGTAATGCAACGCGACAAAGTAAGGATTAAGATAAAATCATCTAGAGTTGACGGCAGCCATGGCTAGCTTGACTGCTTGAGAAGGGTGCAAGGCGAAGGGCTTGCTGTCTCGGAGCCTGTGCTATCTTTGCGCCTCAGCTCTCATCTCGTCCATAAGAGAGAGGTAGAGAGAGAGGAGGCTGGTCCTGATAGCCGATAGAGTTTCTCACTTCTCAAATTTGTGAGCTATGGACTGTCACGAATAGTAGTGCGTTAATACGCTGGCTTGGTGTGCCGAGGAGGGAAGGAATATGGGCTGCTGGCCTGAACATCTCGGGTAAGGTAATTTTAAAAACTTTTAAGTATTAAGAAAAACTTTTCTCAATAAAAACTTAGTAACAGAAAATAATTAGAATAGGGAATCAGCACAACTTAGTTGCAGTAAGAATTTGAATGAAAACTGACAATAAGATGAACACGCAAAGATAAACCAATATCAGAACGACTCAAGGATTTTTCACCGAGGTTCAGAGACCAATCTCCTACGTCCCCGTTAGAGCAATTCTTCAGAAGTATTTGCTCCACCAAATAGCCAATCTCAATGATTTTTGGTTTTTCACTAGCTTGACTCTTTCACCACTTCGGTGAGGTGAGTCTCAACCTTTCACAGCAATGGTGGCCTTCCACAATCCCTTTTGGATAGGTCACACCAACAACTTCTCCAACCGTCTAGGAACAGCTAGTTCCAAGAGTAATAGACTATCCACAAGCCCTGTCTTCTTGGTTCAGTAGCTAGATGCTAACTAGACTAAGCTTGGAGCATGAACTCTAAATGTTCAGAATGAGTGTTTGTGGTTTTTGAGTTGAAGCTCAAACTCTTTGATTGAATGAAAGCTCAGGAATGCTAAAGATCAAAGAGATGTAAATGATTTGAGAGATGTTAACGATATTCAGAATGTCAAAGATGTGTATGTGCAAAGTCTCTACACTTTTAAGTCAACTCAAGCACTGCATATATAGAGCTTTAAAAAGAGCCGTTCTTCCTGCCATTTGCCCGTTAGGTGCGTCAGGAAAAAACAGGGCAAATATGGAGTCACAGGCTGCCCCTTTTTATAAGTATTTTAAGGTGTATGAGTCATACCGAACTGATATTATGAAATTTATGCACGCGCCGGACTGAAAATGTTATTCCGGAGTACATAGGAATTTATCAAGGTTGATCCGTCATGTGAAGAAGTAACTGACGCCGGACTGAAAATGTTAGTCCGAGGTACACAAGTGCGGAGAAGTATTGTACCTAGTGTAACCCATTTGCGCCGGACCGACAAAATCGGTCCGTCGTATACATGTACAGAGAGAAGGTTAACACTGGTAAAATTAAGTTTGTGCCAGACCGACAATATTGGTCGGGCGTACACATGCTTTGTTCTATTTGGATACCAGCAAAAACAACGTTTGCGCCGGATTGAAAAAGTTGGTCCGGCGTGGAAGGGAAAACAACTGGTTTTACTAGAGAGAAACACGTTTGCGCCGGACTGAAAAAATTGGTCCGGTGTACACTTAGAATTCGGTCCGCCGTAAACGGTATGTTCTCGGTTAAGATTTGAGTAAAGAAATTCTTAACACCAGACTAGAATGATGGTCCGGAGTGAAAAGACAACATACGCCAGACTGAATATAAGTCTAAATTCAGATTGGTCCGGCGTGAACAGTGTACTCTCGGTTGAAATAAATCAGAAGAGAGCTCTTAGCGCTGGGCTGAAAAAATCGGTCCGACGTACATGGAGTGCGCTCGGTTAGAACTTGAAACTTGATTTTTCAGCGCCAGACTAAATGTAGTTGGTCCGAAAAAGAACTCTTTTGGCTAAGAGAGGGAAGATCTGGATTTTTGAATGAGAGATATGAAATGTCCTATGCTCTAAGTAATCTTAGTGATTTTTGCATATGAACCAAGATTATTACTTGTGTAGAATCCCTCTTAATAGTACGGTTATTCTAGCTATATGGCTTGAATCAACTCCCAAGCCAAAATTAATAATAAACACCTTAGCCTTGTTCTTCAAATATAGCTATTGTCATCTTATACTAAGTATGCTTCTTGATCATCAACACAAAAACCTACATAATAAGCATAACTGACAAAAATAGGAGGCCTAGATGCTCTCAGACTTGTGGACTGAAATCTCGCTATATAGAGAGAGAGGATTTCCACTACTAGTTGGCCGAGGCCTTGGGTCATTGCCCCAACGACCTGAGGCCCAGCTCAGCCCGTGCATGTAATATACTCTCTCCGTTTTCGAATACATGTCATTCTAGTTTTCAAATTTTGTTCCTAAATACTCCCTCTATTCTACAATACATGTCATTCTAGCTTTCAAATTCTTTTCCTAAGTACATATCATTCTACAATTTTAAGGTGACTTTTTACCACCATGGACAAGAGTAAGACACACTCTCTAAGTATATAATGAGAGGGATAATACAATATTTTTTTGTAGATATGGCTTGGTGAAAGTGTAAGAATCTCGAATGACATCTATTAAGGAACAGAGAGAGTATATATCATTCTACAATTTTGAGGTGATTTTTTTTATCATTTTTCTTCTATACCCCTTCTCTTTAGCTATTTTCAATAGTATTTACTACCATAGACTAAAATAAAACACACTATGCATAGATATAATAAACAAATATAATAATATTTTTATAGAAACACAGTATCCTTGGAAGTAGTTACTGCCGCTTCATCTAATGGGTTGTACAGGTGCTTGGATTTTAGAGGAAGTTTCCCTCATATTCAAACATGGCAAGGGGGTGGATGGATGGAGAGGGACCCTCTCGTGCAACGAGGAAGAGAAGACACATGTGGCAGTGGCTATGCCTTCAGATTAGCGAATGGGTCCAAGAGGCAGCTAATTTACACCTTTCAATAGATTCCGTCCTAGGATTCTACGTTTGGAAATCTCTTCCGTCTCTCTTTTCCATCTGCCTTCTCTTTATCTAGAGTTCGGGACATGTGTGCGCACGGGTGCATACCATGTGTTGCTGAAAATTTCTACCTGGCTAACATTGTGTGGATGCACTGTTGGATGAATGTGTTTTTCTACAGTTAGGCAAATCCAGCTCAACCTAACTCTGCTTGAGTCATTCAATGCAGGAACAGATCCAAGGAAAAGGTTACCAGATTCACCATGGTATAAAACTAAACTAAACTAACAATGCTAAAATTGATAAGTAACATTTAGAACTTGTTCGATCTAATTATGTAATTTTGATGCGTAGGACTTCACCCCTAGCACTCCAAATCCCCTCTAGGCTTGTTTGGCAATTAGGGAAGAATTTCCCGAGGGAATTGATCCCAACAAGAATTTGGTTAGCCACCCACAACTCCATGGGTAAGAATTTCCCCGGGGAATCCATCCACACATGAATTCTAGTTGGATTTGGAAGGGCAGGGAACAAATAAAAAAATTAAAAAAATGGAAACAAAAAAGGAGAAAAAGGAAAAAACTCGTGTTGCTCGCCATTTGTGTTGGCGCCTTGATAGTGTGCATGCCGTGGACCTTCGATTCCAAGGGTGTGGGAGCCTAGCGGTAGAGACAGCGGCTCTCGCGCATGAGGCGACAGTGTGCAACTGCTGCCTTGTTGGCCTACGGCCCCCGCCGCTACCCCGATGACACCTCAGCGACGACAATGCCCTCTATTGGGTCTCCTTTGGCATTGAGTGTGCTCTCAGTTCATGCTCCTCTAGCCACGATGACTTGACGCCATAGCCCGCAGGTGAAGCCTGAGGCAGTTGACAGTGTCAAAACCACCGAATTAGGCTAGATCTAGGCAATTGGGGAGATGAGCGAGAGGCATGAGGCAAAGGGAGCAGGTGAGAAGGTGTCGCGGTTGCGGTTTGCGAGCACGTATGCAATGTTGTTGCTACAAGATGAGAGACAGAGAAAAGTTCCACCAAAGTGATGTGATTTTTTATCCCCATGGAATTGGCTAGCCTGGGATAGGAAAATCCCCATC
This sequence comes from Otatea glauca, assembly GCA_036346275.1. Taxonomy (NCBI): domain Eukaryota; kingdom Viridiplantae; phylum Streptophyta; class Magnoliopsida; order Poales; family Poaceae; genus Otatea; species Otatea glauca. Next base: position 40,830,782 of record CM070725.1, read on the forward strand.
CACTTCTCGTCAAAATGCAGTTTCAGGATGGACCGAGGGCGATTCCCTTGTGGGTGGAAACCACGTAGATTGGGTTGGAACCCTGGCCGATCCTAGCCCATCCAAACAACCCTCCAAAATGATGTACGAGTGTAACTATCTGTGCTACATACAGTGAACAAAATTCTGGTATATACCACTCCACCTAACACTCATGGATTACTTCTAAGGTAGCTCCACTACCTTTTGCATAATATCACCCTAACAAAAACGGCCTCCAAAAGCTCATCCAGCGCTGACGTGGGAGTGAACCAAATCACACCGGCCTCCAGAATGTAGAACTGTCGAGTCGGCCGTTCACGCTGCACTCCCGGTGGCCTACCGCTGCGGCCATGAGGGCAACAGAAACACTTGTTTCTAATCATTGGCTTGTGCTCATCTAGGCACGTGACTCTGCACATCGCAGTAAAAACACCGTGCACAGTGCCGCACGTTGGTGTAACAGAGGAAGAGGATGGCCTTTTGGGGCGCAATCGGTCGGGGCGACAAGCTGGCCTACATGTCGAGCTCCCATGAGGGGCACCAGATCAGTGATTGGATCTAGCGTTGGGTATCTGTGCTTCAATGCTAGCTATCCTTGGTGTGGCCTCGCGGGTCATTGAGATTACTTTAGCTTTGTTACGCCATTTGGTGTTCTGTTAATTAGGAAACGATCAAATTTGTTCAATGCGAGACCATGTAGAGATCACACAATGGTTTTTGATGAGTATTTAATTTTTTTTTGTGCAAGTGATGCCGATGTTGAGTTGGGTTTTCAGAGAGTTTGCAAATTTTGGGTTGTTTTCAGGAAGAAAGGTAGCACCGCATTGAAAGTGTGGTAGCATCAATAAATTGTAGTACTGCACTTTGGTTGACGGTAGCACTGATTTCTGGTAGTACCTGGTTTTATTTAGTGGTAGTTATTTTCTAAAGAAGGTGTTTTAGTTGAAGGTTAAGAAAGTTAGTATCGCAATTGAAAGTGTGGTAGCACCGATAGAATTGGTAGGATTGACTTTTAGTTGGCAGTAGTACCGGCTTTGGTCAAGATTATTGAGTTGAGTTGTGAATTGGTTAAGGTGTTGAGGATAGGTCAACATGTGTTGCTTGATGCATTTATGGACTATTGGAATGACCTTGTGTCCGAAAATAGTTTGCTTGGTTTGTTGATGTGCATGTGGCTCGAGGTTTCTCATGGAAGCATGACCGAGGATTGAGATTCTAGGAGGGCTTTGAGTTTTGTGCCTAGATTTAGATTTATGAGATGTATGTTTTGGCTTATGTGACATGGTCATGAATGGATGAGCATGGTGGTGACAGAGATGAGATGGATAAGGTGCACTTGGCGTATTGTGAGCCGTAGGATGGTTATGTGGTTTGGTGGTGCTTTTAGGAGCAAAGCATGAAGGTATGTGTTCTTGTTTCATCCGTTATGTCAATAGATGATTATGTTTGTTATGCGGTGCTACATGATGGATTTGTGCATTTGTAATGGTTGCTGCACTCTGAAGCTACGTCATAGTGAGGCAGAGGGGGCTCGGACTTTGCTAGGAAAGCTAAGGTATAGATGGTCATGATGCCACATGAAGATGACTAAGGCTTCCGAGGTGGTGGATATGGTGGGCAACGGCAAGGTGGATCGAGACTAAGCTCAGGGAGAAGCTGGGGTCCAGGACGGTCGGTGAAGCTGGGTGCGGTCATGGTGCAAGGTGAGGCATGTGGTGCGCCATGTAACTTGGACACGTTTGCAAGCGGGAATGGTTCGATGGGATCCGAACACGTGAGAGTCTTGGTGGGAAGTCAAAGGCGACAGAGCATGGGCGGCACTTCGCGATAAAGGATTAGAGAAATGTGGGTGGAAGGGCATTTTGGACATTTGCCTAATACCAGAGATGGAGGCAGTTTGCAAAACCGTTGCGAGCTGTGATTTAGGTCATGAAGATAAGGACAAGACAAGGTTAATCAGGTTATTAGAGCCAAGTAGAAGCGGCGCTTTGAGAAGCGTGTGTGTAAGTGAAAAACCCATTATGTGTTGAGTTATCGGGTTTGCCCATATGTTGTGTATGAAATCCACTTTGTATTCAGATTTAGGGTTTTGATATAAAGTGGTAGATTAGCTTCCAGTATAAAAGAAAAGGGAAAGGAGATGGCTTACATGTTAAGCCAAGTAGAGGAGAGTTAGGATTCTTGGAGAGAACTTTTGAGAGATAGAGTACAACTATTGTGCTTGAGCTTCTTGTCATCCTTAGGTTTTTAAAGTGGCTAGAGCGTGGCTATAAACATTTATCTCCAATTATCAATAGAAACCCAAAATTCGTTTGAGTCTTTCTCCTATTTCCTCAAATATTGAAATCTTGATTTGGCTTGGTTTTTGGAGTTTCCTTCTCTACTCTTGATCTTGCTTGGTGCCAAGGATATGTAAGTGATGGAGATATCTCTTGGAGACCAGATCCCATCTATCTAGACATTTTCCTTTGCAAGTTCTTGGATTTGCCCGATTTTGCCTCAAGAATGAGTGATTTTGAGGGGTTTTTTTCTCTTGAGGAATTTTAGCTTGATCTTTTGCTATGGTTTTACTTGCTAGGATGTGTGGGAGTTGATTCAAGGTCATCTTGACCATCCATAACCCACGAGCAAGCCTTTAGCTCAAGATTTGGTTTTTTCCCGGTTTTAGCGCAACTTGTATTCGAACAAAAAAGGTCAAACTTTGGAAAGCTTCGATTCGATTTCTTGTTGGAATAGGTTCCTAATATCCTAGTCAAGGTGTGCGCAAAGTTTCAGGTGGTTTGGATCCTTGGTTTGGCTCATTTTGTGATTTGAACTCAATATATGGTGGAGTTGTGCTTTGAGAGCAAGAAGGTCCCAACTTTCTTGTGATGTTACGAGAGCTCTTATTGTTTTAAGTTCCTAAGGTAGTGATCTAGCTTTGGTTCAAGTCATTTTGGAGCTTCTACATGAAAATTGTGTGGTTTCTAGTTCTACTCGGGCTGAATTTGCTGTGATGATCTGAAGGTGTGGTAGTACTGCAAACTAAAGGGAGGTAGAACTGTACCCTTGCCATAGAACCTCACTTTTCACAGCGATAGGACTACACTAAGGGCTGAAATTGTGTTTTGCTTTGTTTTTCTTGGAGATTTCATTGTAGGTGCCTAGGCTATGTTATTCATAGCTATTAGAACAAAAGAGTTGAGAGTTTGATAAGGTAAAGATAAAAATTGATTTTAATTTTCTAGGATCCTATTCATCCTCCTACCTCTAGTCGCCGGTCTCAATCGTACAATCAACCTCAAACACAGTACTTTCCAGCGATTTAGCTTGGCATTGGGATCAGATCATGAATTTGATGTTGAGGAGTAATGGGGATTAATAGATCTCGGCATTGATCACTTGACCATCGGACATGCAAGTCATTCGAGGTTATGACCTGCATGGAGTAGGGCTCGTTCGTTCTGGTACACCTAACGATCTTTTCTATCTCTACAAAAACAGTTTGTTTTTTAGCAGGTGAAATGGAAGAACATCAATTGCTAAGAACATCAATTGCTCTTTTGGGTGATAAGTATAAATAGAGAACATCCTAATCCTTGGTAGCTAATTTCTCCTCTTTCACCACACAATTTTGTGAGCGTTGAAGCCACATGAGGTTTTCACACTTTGACAAACACAATGGTGGTGTTCTATCCATCGAAGTTTAGGGGGTTGGAGTTTGAGCCCCTAGCTGTGGTCTAGCTGATCGGTAATGAGCAAGGTTGGTAGGGGGTGATCACCACACGAGTAGTGAGTTAGGGTTGTTGCGAGGCAGCGGGTCCAACGTTGGTGAGCTACCGAAGATGGGGAGGCAATAGGGGGGACGGTGTTAGCATCCACTGCGGGAGGTGTTGGCACTAGCGGGGGGGGGGGGTGGCGATGCTGACATTTTGTGAGGACGAGAGATATGTCATCATTTTCTAGCCTCCTGATAATTGTTTTTTTGCAAATCTGACCCTCTTCTGAGCACAATTGCAATTAGTCACATCTCCGACCGTGGAAGCACCTGCAGGCAACACGTGTTACCTGCCGTGCTCCCAGAGCTCGAAAGGAGCTACCAAGCTTGGGGAGCTCGGTAAGCCACTGAAGCTACCAAGCTCCCCTAGCTCGGTAACTCCTTCTGAGCTGCGGGAGTGCGGCATGTGACATGTATCGCCTGCCGACGCTTTCGTAGTCGGGGATGGGGCTATTTTTGCAATTGCGTTCGGAAGGGAGGCTAGATCTACAAAAAAAAATTGTTAGAGGACTAAAAAGTGATGAGTTCCCAAGGAGGGAGGAGACATGTTTATTAGGGTTATATGAATTTCAGAGCAATAAAAAGGTTGAAAATGTACCTAATTTTTAGGTAGAAAACCGGTACCTATTAATCTAGGTGAGCCTATATAAATACAGCACAATTCTAATGGTACATCCCACAATATGTTAAAAAGTGGTTTAAAACTGTTAACTGTCACAGTGGCATATTCAAACAAACAAAAAGAAATACTAGTATAATCCACATTGATTGTCTAATCTGATTGCTTGACCTGTGACGACGAAGCATAGAACATACTACGTACTCTATTAGGAGAAACCGCTGATGAAGCGAAGTACTAATGTAAATACCAAAGATGGAATTGACATTTTGCTACATCGACATTTGATGTGGTCCAACAATACGTGAATAACGAGACATCCAAATAAGTACAATTAATCCGACGTACTTTGTTAACAAATGAAATATAAGAAGCGCCTGCATCAGCATCAGTATTTCATCGACACTGTAATTTGAGTTCATCATACGTGATTGTGGTCCAGGAATATAGCTAGCCACTATATATTTTGTTCAGCCAATGCTCCCCTGCCAAGCAAATGAGCCAAACTCCGACATACTTTACAACCAAAAATCCTGTATCTCGACAGAAATCCGTGCGTGAAGCCTCCCAAGGAACTTCATCGGTGGCAACAATGCAAGGACCACCAAAGATTTCTGGTGAAATTTGATGTAAACAATGCAAACTTCAGCTGCCATGTCTAAAACTGCAAGCTGCTATGTCTGAACTTGTAATGCTTGGTCCGCGTTCGTTACAGCCATACATGCATGGGTTTATCGTTTGCGGCGTTCGTTTCTTGATGTAGTGCCAAAAATGCACAGCCAACCTCTACGTGCTACATTTTTTTTAATCAGTGAAAGGCTTCGATACGACAGGACTTGCATGCTTCACAAGTCCGATTTGTCTGCGGAAAGGTACGTGCAAGTTTTTGTTAATACGAGGACCTATCCATGGCGCAATCACGATGGATGATACTATCAACTAACACGATGCTTCCGCACATCCTTACGAGTACACCGTAGGTAGGCTATGTCTATGTATAGACAGGTAATATTTGACAAGGACTACTTGCACTCGAATTATTTTTTAAAATAATACATGCAAAATGAAAAATTACAGAAATAATATACCAAAATAAAAAATTACAAATATACCTCTCTGTCGAAATTTCAAATAGCGACAGAGAGTAGTTTATTTAGGCCTCATTTCCACCGAGCAAACGCATGCGACAAATAGCGACAGGCCTCTGTCGCAATTTCAAATAGCGACAGAGAGGTATATTTGCAATTTTTAATTTTAACATATTATTTTTGAAAATTTTCATTTTTCAAATATTATTTTAAAAAATAATTCACTTGCACTCACTATCTAAGGGTAATACCTTTTGCCTTACGGTAGATAGAGTCACTTAGATGTTTTACCTATCGCAATTAAAGATTGGTTTTATTTGTTTAAGGGTTACCCTGGGGCATGCCATCTCGAGCTTCATCTGTAGCTTTATAAACCTTACAATACTGAAAGACGGCTTACTCTTGGATTTGTTCAGCATACCGAGAATTCTACATCCTCGAATTAATTGGAACCATTGGGTGGCCAAATTTGGAGGTTTAGCTGCTCAAGAATATGGCAAACTACTTCCTCAAATCACAAAAGGAAGTCTTTTTAGGCTATCTATATTCGAACATTATAAAATTTTACTAGCAATACCTTTTTAAATATTTAGATTGAACTAAAAAAATGATACATATAAATTTGCCTAAAAAAATACTTTTATAATATTATAATTTTATAAAGTTTTATAAATATACTACAATAGTAATGAGTGATCAAAGTTGTATTTTATGGATCATATCGGTGTCCAAAACGACTTCTTTTTGTAACAGAAGGGAGTAATTCATTGGTAAAACCTACTATACAAAATTAACCTCCTAGGCGACTCAAACTAGGAAAGGGGTATGATGGGAGCATTGGACGCCCCAGATCGGTTAAAAATGACATGAACAGTGTTTGCTACAGTACTATAAACAATGTTTGCATATAGTAAAAAACTGTACAATGCTTTGCGTCGATTCGGAACATCTATTTTTAATCTAACGGTCTTATAAAGACTGTTTAAGTTGTACTCTCTATGGGACTACACCAAATCCCTTTCCCTCCTACTAACGCACGGTGGAAAAAAATAATACTTAAATTTGTTCAAGTAAGATGTGCCGGACAATTCGAAGTGGAAGGTTGGACGCAATTAATGCTGAAGCTACAAGAGTAGTGGTGATATACTTTGTTGAAAGTGAAGAAGCTAAAAATAAAAGAGAAATGAACATGCTTATCTGGTTCATATTCTTAATTCCCAGTTGCAGCAAAAACCAATCCGGTTGCATCTATAGTTTACCACTAGTGAAAGCTGAGTTTTTACCTTTACCACCGTCCATCTCCCAACCAACCTAGGCTCTGAGTTCTAAAATCATCCTTTTTCTATGCTTGATTTTTTTTTTCAAATCTAGCATGTATATAAAATCAATTGTAGATTTAAGTCCTTTCTCATCATGAAAGGAGCTCTCGCGCCTAGGAGCGCAGCAGCCGGTGAGCCACGGGTCCAACGTGCTAGCGCAGGTTCAACAGTTTCTGTGAACAAGCAGTGTGGGAAGGACGGCTGATGCCACGATCGGGGCGCGGCAGCCGGGCAGCCACTGATAGAGAGCGCGGGAGGCGGCCGAGAGTGAAGGAGGCTCCTTTTGCAGTAAGAAAGCGTTTCGGTGCTTCTGTAGTTAGGAACAGGATTAATTCTACAAATACATTTGTGAGGAGACTAAATTTGTAAAAAATACGAAGAGAAGGATTAGAAAAAGGGATGATTTCCCGAGTTCTCCCACCCCATTAAATTCTAAAAACCTCCTCCCAAGTCCCCACTCTCGAGTCCCGACCAATGCGCAGAGCAAAAGTACAGAAAACACCCAGCATCACCCTCCACTGCTTCCATTAAAGGTGACAGCTTTGGGGAAGAGCTTGGAGCATGGTGCTGTGGCCTGCGCTGCGCTCGCCACCGCAGCCTTTGCCATCCGATTCAAATCGAACCAACGGTCGAGATAGGACGGCGAGCGAGCGAGCGAACCGCACAGTCGCACGGCCTCTTCCCCGTTCCAACTTCCAGGAGCCCGAGCATGCACCAGAGCAGGACCACCGGCACGTCGGACGCACCGGAGCGTGCATCCCTCACACGTCGCTGTTTAGCCACAGTCCGCGGCTCCGCTTTACGTGATGGCGCTGCGCGGAGCGGACGCCGCGGCATTGAATTGAGAAGGCGCGCCCCCAGCGCACTAGCTCCCAAAGTGAGAGAGGTGAGGTGAGAACGCCCCACGCCGCGCCGGCCTTGTTGGCTTGCTCGGCATGGCAGGCGCGCGCAGCACGGCCGCGTGGCTCCCGAGGCCAGCCGCCGCGCGCGTATGTGCGGCGCTGCAGCTGCACGCTGGGAGCCTACGCGTATTTGCCCCCTGCATATTTTTTTATCCATAGCGGCTTCTGAACTCTGAAGGAAATTATGGACCTAGCGTATTTCTCAACCATAAAAACACTAACGGACAACACATACTGTGCAGCATCTGCCCAGTTTAGGTACTGTAGTAGTGTCTGCCAAGATCGTACACTATCCAATTCTATCGAGCTCGGATACTACAGTAACTCGTCTACCGGGGTAGATATAGTGTCAACGAGGTGCCGTGTCAGGTAAGCCCTCCGCTCGACAACAGAACAAGGTTATTCTTTTTTTTTGGAGGGCACACCGAAGCGAGGCAAACACACGAAAAGTGAAGGCACACATCACGCACCCCCCAACCAAAAGCGCGAGCAAAGCACAAGTGCATGCACGGGCAGAATTTTTTGCTGTTCTAGCCTTTTGGGGAATTCTTTTTCGAAAAATAGCCATGCTCACGATGAAATTGCAAAAGTGGCCCTCTGCAGTCAATTCCAGTGATATGGAAGCGCATGATTTTTTTTTGTTTCCTACGATTCCATAGATTATTTATTTTGCAGCGAACCGAAAACATGGGAAATCGGAGGAATCCAGCAGTCTGAAACCGCTGGAATTTGCCGAGAGAATCCGGCGGTTCTAGATCGCTAGAAATGGCTGGCGCTGGCACGATTCGCACGTGCGAGGAGTGCTATATCAAAAGACTTGAAGCGGGGATTTGATACTTTTTGGTGATGTTGGTTGTTATGGAAGGAAATGAATACACGTGTTTTCAGTAGAAAGTATAGATCTATGCTGGAAGTTTTGGAAACTACATCTGTCGAGAAGGAGCGCTGTGGCGTTTTCGGCGATTTCCAGCGGTTCTAGACCGCTCGATTCCCTCGGCAAATTCTAGCGGTTTCAGACCGTTGGATTCCTCTGATTTTCCGCTTTTTTGGTTCGTTACAAAATAAATAATCTATTTTTCCCACTGGTAAAAAAATTAAAGAAATTTTCAGTGGCTCCAAACTGCAGGAAACAAAAAAAATTCCTACGCTTCCATACCGCTAGAATTGACCGCAGAGGGCCACTTTTGTAATTTCGTCGTGAGCATGGCTATTTCCCGAAAAAGAATTCCCCAAAGGGCTAGAACAGCAAAAAATTCACACGGGCATGACCCAACCAACCACTCATGTGACTCACCACCGTCTACTCCTTTTGCACACGGAGAACTGCAGAGTTAATGAGAGCTGAAATTAGCAACTGATATCGGTGTCGGAACTATAAAATTTTTAATTGAGGTGTACATTTCATCGGTATAACTATATAGTCTATAATTTTGTGTAATGATTTTAAAATATCATAAATCTAATATATATATTCAAAATTTGATAAAAGTACAATACAAATATATATTAAGGTCTTACAAATCCTAAATTATCAAAATTAAAATAAATCCAATCAACCAATTTAAATCAATCTGCCAACGTATTTCATATTTTCGAACATGCCGGTGCATACCTATTACCCATTTAGTTCCGCCTATGACTCATATGCTACTGCTGATCTGCAGTTGCCACAGCTAGGGATGAAAACGGAACAGAACGGTCGGTAAATGGTCGCTCCGTTTCCATTTCGACATCTTTTACGGGTAACGGAAATGGAATCGAAAACCCCGGAAACGGATACAAAAACGAATAATGATCGAAACGGATGCGGAACGGAATGGAGCAGATACGGAAACGAAAGTAGAAAATTCCATAAGAACGTAAAACATGATCACAACATACATGACCACAAAAACAATGGAACTCACTCCATCACAAAGGTGAATACAAGAACAATGTATGTCCACCGGTATTAATAGAAAGTTTTTTTTTCAAGTTTGTCAGTTCAAGGCTCGCTATTTGTCCTTAGATCAAACCATCATATCCTCCTCCATATCATTATCATCGACATCCTCTTTCTCCTCCAACTATAAAGATGTAGTGCCCTAAAATTTGCATATTATTTTTCAATGTTCATTTATGATTTTATGAGATTTATCCTGGATTTTCTGAAGTTTATAAATGCCATTTTACTATTTTTAGATTTATATAATTAATTTATTCATGAAAAATGAAGCAAAAAATATGATATAAATAATTTTCCTAGGTTCAAAATATTCCAAACTATTTTTGAGAATTTGTTCAGAATTTTTGAACTCTATTTGATATTTCTATAAAGTTATTTGTATTTCTAAAATTATTTTAATTTGAAAATAAATGTAAATTCTCCCTTCACCTTTTTGGGTCAAATGGGCCAAGTTTTTGACGGAATTTTCGGTTTCACCTCTACGGAATTTTTGATTCCGTTTTCGTTTCCGACGGAAATGACTTTCCCATTTCTGTTTTCGTTTCTGATAAAAAATTTTCGTTTCCGTTTCCGTATCGACATTGTCTGTTTCCGTTTCCGAAAAAGGCTTCCGTTTTTGTTTTTCTCCGAAACGATCAAAAATTCCGTTTTCGTTTTCATCCCTAGCCACAGCTCATGAATCATGCATGGTGTGATACTACTAACAATCCGAACGGAGACTGTACTGAAGCAAAACAGACAGTACAATTTGTGAAAGTCACTAAAGGCTGAATAAGCTAAAGCAAGATGGCTTTTGTTCAAGCAAAGTAAATCTTGCACCGGAGTTTCCTAAGATCCGTTGCAAAAACATTATTAGTACGGCAGCTGCATGGGATCCGTTTGCTAGTGGAAATGACTCGGTAGATCAGCAGATTAGCAGCAGACATTGTCATCCACCTTGACCCCCTAAAGATTCGACAAAAAGTACCGTTCCTTAACAAAAGATTGAAAAACATTGCGCCGTCAATATAACCGTTACTATTATCTCATTTGGTAACCAGTAAGGACACGCACATGATCATGGGGCTAATTTTTATTTCCTTGATTAAAGTACAGGTATTCTTTCCTTGTATAGTGAAAAAGTCGAGAAAAAAGAAGCAACTTTTTCTAAAAGAAAACGGCAAGCTAGTGCCAGTGAGCAGTGCCTCCGGCGGCGGTGAGGTCACGGCCTCGCTACCGACTGCGCGAGCCGCTCGACCTTGACGGCGATCTCCGGCGGTATCCGTGCGGCGGACCGCGGCCGCTCCTTGCACCGCTGGAGGTCGAGCCCGAGCGCGTCCGAGACGTCCTCGGAGCTCCACCCAGCTCGACGGAGCGAGTCGGAGCACCGGTCGGCCTTCAGCAGAAGCGCGTCGAGCAGCGCGTCGGCGTCCACCGCAGGCGTCTCCTCGCCGTCGAACAGGCCGGAGGCCGCCACCTCAACCATCTCATTCACCTCCGTGTCCCTCCACCCGCCTTTCTTCAGCACGGACCCAAGCCTGTCCAGGTAGTTGTCGACCCAGTGCGGAGTCCTCGACCTCCTGGCCGGCGGCGACGAGCACCCGGAGGACGACGACGCGGTGGAGGCCTCCGAGGAGGACGAGTCGCGGCGTCGCCGGTCGGACGCGGCGTCGCTCCAGAACTCGATCCAGCGCGGGGTCTTGCCGCCGCAGGCCGCGTCGAGGCTGCGGCGCATGTACGGCGTTGCCTCGCCGGAGGTCGGCTGCACCGACGAGGGGACACGCAGGTCCTGGAAGGACGAGTCGTGGGTAAAGAAGTGGAGGATGTCGAGGCCACAGCAGAGCACCCGGTCGTCGGTGACGAAGAAGACGGGGTTCCCGGCGAGGCTGGGGCGGCAGGGCAGGAAGCACCGGTCGAACAGCGGCACGAGCAGCGGCGCGCGGCGGATGGCAGAGCGCGCGAGCCGGAGCGCCCGGTCGGGGTCAGCCGGCCTCGGCCCCCAGCACCGCGGCCAAAGCGCACCCCGCGCGATCTGCAGCGACGCCGCCGCGATGGGCAGGTCGAACGCCGACCGCAGCCCCGCGCGCGTCCGCCAGTCCGGGAACCCAGGGCCGGACGGGAGCCCCATGGCCAGCACTGCGCGCAGGTCGGGCGGGAACGCGAAGCCCATCTCGGCCTCGGCACGCGCCAGCTCCGCTTCGGAGAGCCCCGGGAGCACGACCACCCCGGACGCCCTGAGGTGGGAGAGCACCGCGGCCGCGAGGGCGTTGAACGAGTGGAGCCCGTGGCGCGGCGACGCGGACGCCGACGAGGGCCCGCCGCGGCGCGCGTGGACAGGCGGCGCAGCCCGGCCGCGTGCGCCGCCGGGGACAGGCCTGCCATCCGGCGGTCCACGTCCACCATTGCGGCCGTCGTCGTATCCCCGCTGCCCTCCGTACGTCGTCTGCTTTCACAAGTGCACTGAAGTTGGAGAAGGTAATGGCGAGTCAGGACTGAGTACTAGACGGACGGGGTGGGAAGAGAGGAGGCGGGGTTTATATAGGTGAGGCGGCCATTGCCCATCGCGTGGTACGGGTAGTGGGCCCTAAGGCAGAGATCCTTGGGCCACCAAGTAAGAAGAGGTGGGGGGAGCAAGGCAAAGGTGGTGTTTTCTTCCTCCCAAGTCCTAACGAACGAACAATGTGATAGGGTGTGACCTCGGGCCTCGGCTAAGTATTTGTCTCCCTGTTTCCATGCCTCATCTCGGGGTAGATATGAGTATCGATAAAAACGAATCGAATAGTTTTTAACTGATCAAGTAATTTTTGATTCAGATTCTATCGGATTGGATAGTATCAGATCGAATACGAATAAATATTTTTCTATCGGATGTGAATACGAATTTAGTAGCACACTATCCGTCGAATACGGATTCGATATCACACTATCCGTTGGATACGCATATGGACCGGATTATCTAGATATGCATGTGGGCTGAGCCAAAGCTTCTATTTTGGTCCACAGAGGTTTGTGAATTTCAAAATCATTTTCTAATTTAATTAATTCACAAATTAAATTTCAATTATTAAAATTGGCAAACTAGCTCCAAAAATCATAATTTTTTTTAAGAAGTTGCTGACACAATTTAAAATTTATAAAATTATTTTAAGTTTTTATCATATTTTAAATTTTGTTAAAAATTCAAACACTATTGTACTTAATACGAAAATATTTTAAATAAGTAGCTAAAAATGCATAAAAACTCATAAATACATAATCAATTATTTTAAATATAACTCAATAAAGAATACAAATCTTGGGTCATTACATGTTATTCATGAATGTTTGGAGCAAATAAACTAGTTACATTTTTTTTTCATTTTGTGTGTACAATTTAAAGGGTTTTCATATTCCAATAAATATTCATGACCATATTCGTTTCGATTCATATTCACTTCGTATCCATATTTGACATTATTCGTATTCATATTCGTATTCGGGTTATCCATATTCGAATTCGTATCCGAGAGAAAATATGAAAATAAATATGGCAGAGCCATTATCTGTCCGTATTCGATCCATTTTCATCCATAGACAAGGGGAACGAGCTGTGTCTTTTTGGATCGGTCCTTGACACGGCTAGCCCATCACGGATATCTTGGGTTCGGGTCAGTACAACACGAATGATGGACTATGCTAGGCCTAGAAACTCGGTACGATAGGCGACCCAGCACCGCACGACCTATTGGGCAGTGTCTAGGCCAACACAACACAAATGCGGTCTTTTGTAAAAATAACATCATATCGATAGCTTAGCCCATCATCAACTATCTTATCCTAACAGTCCAGTCCATCATCGAATATTATCTCTCCCTTTCGCTTCCTCCCATGACCCATCCACACATAGTTGCCGTCTCCCTGCGCCTTCGTCATCTCCTCTCTCTCCTCCCCTCCTCCACCACCCCTGCTTCCTCCCTATGTCGCTACCTCCCCCTGCCACCTCGGTACTAGATCCATCAGTCTTCGATCATGTTGCCGCTGGATACGGCTTTGAGGCATCGTCCACCAGCTTTGCTGACCATCCTGAGGAAGAAGATGGCGACGATCGAAGATAACACAGACATAGACGACACCAAATCTTGATGATCCTCACCACCTTGGTGCTGGATCCAACAGTCTTTGCCCATACCGCTACCAAACCAAGCCTTCCTGCACCACCATCATCCATGCCCATCATGCATGCTTCTTTCCCGATACTAGCATCTTTCTCGCTTCCGACCGAGTTGCACTCCGTCCTTGCGACCATGCCGATAAGTGCCACGTTTGTCCTTTGGTTCCTTTCCTCTTCTTTGTAATAGTCTAAATGGACCAAACCTAGGTCCGCACAGCACGGAGGTGGCAAGACGTGTCTAGGCTCATCGGAGGTGAGTTATGCTAGTCTAAGTTGGCACGGCTAGTTGGCGGGCTGTTGCAGCATGGCACAATCTAGGTCCATAGTCCATTGGACATTCGGACCCGTAGCATGCCAGCCCGGCATGACCTAATGTCCAGGTCTAACCCGGCGTGTGATGACAACTGATGACTCATGAGTATGATAATGACAAGAGACTTAGAGCGCGCAGGGAAAGTAGTAGCTCCAAATGGTCAGGACTCAGAATAGGCCCGCCCCAATACCGTTGACAATTCGTATAGTTTGAACCTGTCTTGACTCGCTTAAGTATAGCAGATTAGAAAGTTTAGCTCTTAAGATTAAGACGTAAGTGATATAACTGTGCAAGTCTAGGACCCAACGTGTACTTTTATGGACATTAATTGTATGATCTAATCTAAGAACCAACCTACATACAGGGGAAGGTCCAGCATTGGTACATGCCGCCTGGGCCTATGCCATCTGATATCAGCTGTGCTCTCGTTGTTTAAAAACGGCTCAAGTAGTTACGAAAAATTAAAAACAAACATAGGTAGGGTATGATATGATCTACCATCTTGTAAAATTTCAAATTGAAATTCGGTCTACACATTGAGAAACAAAAAGACAAAATCTGCTGAAAATAAAATTCGAAATAAAAAAAGAAAAAGTTAGAGCTACTATTCACTGAAATTTGTCATTTTTGTTTCTCAATGTGTAGTGCGATTTTAGATTTGAAATTTTGTAGTAGGGTAGTTCATATCATGCTCTACATATATAATTTGTTTTGAATTTTTTTCGTAACTATTTGAACTGCTTTTGGAATAATAGAACCGCAGGTAGCTCCAAATATACTGGGAGCATTGGATACGTCCTCGCGGAGTCTCTGCTAGAGGAGGTTCAATGGTCGTTTTGTTGGCTGATATGTTCTTCTCCTAAGCAACCAAACAATATTCTAGGTCTAGGGGAAAAACTGAAATAATATTTCAGGAAAAATTGTTTTAAATTGACGAAGAAAAGATGCTTTGCATTATTCACGTTCGGTATTCACTGTACGAGTATGTGTTCACTGAGCACATTATTCAAAAGTAAATCTAATCTAGATGAAAAAGATGACGTGTAATTTAGACCTTTTTTAGTCTTTAGATAGGATGGAAGTGGCCTACAATGGGAAACAAAAAAGTGGATTCTCAACACGGCCATTTGTTCTATAAAATATGTTTCTTCTTTAGAACACAGTTCGATTACCAGCGGCATCAATCCTCATTCTGCGTGGAAGACAATCTCCTAATCTTTCACTGCCTGCAGTAACACTGAGCTGAATTTGCTTCGCGAGCGAGTATTTATCGCCTTTCAGGAAGGCGTACGGCCGAGAAAAATAGAGAGATGTTCGATGTTGCAACTATAAAAAAAATGATTACGAGACTAAATAGGTACCAGAGGCATAACGGTTAAAACCAATACTCCCTTTCGATCCCCTCCTTACATACGCCACTGCCTTTCAGTGGTTACACTGTAGAGAGACATGTTAACACCAGTAAAAAAGACCGAACTTTGCATGAACGTTTGGCCTGGACTTGACGCTCACCCCCCAATTTAGCTTATCAAGATGGCTCAGTTGACTTACTAACTAGGCAAATCAAAGCATGAAAGACTGGTAAGCCAGCTTACTACTAGATTCCTCGTAAAAATTACAGTTGATCAGAGACGAGACAAGGAGAAGCTAGTCCATAGCAGCTGTGTTATCTTGTCAGAGCTCTACTACATTCCTCTCTTCCTGTGATTGTAGTGGGGGCCAAGCTAACACGCACGAAGCCTCCAAGTTGGTGAGACCGAGATTTCCAAGAGCTCGTGATCGTCGCCGTCTGACTTTTGATGTCTGCGAGTCTCACGTTTTCGACTGGTGCTATGCTATTCCTCGATCGCTCCAAGCATGCAAAACTGAAGTGAACAGTAGTTTACACCTTATTGTCAATGGGATTATGGGAATCTCAGCGGTTCCTTCTTCTCTCTAATATTTTTAGTCAGTGTAAATAGTACCGACAGAGAGGTCACTGTGAACTTTCCCTAGTTCTGGCATTCATCTCTATTACTGAAATGATGTTTTACCTTGATAATTAATTAGCTAGTGCATGCTCACTTATTAAACTTGCTTTTATAGCCTCTCTGTTTCTGAAGCTCAATCAACTGCAGGAAGATCCAACTCTTCTTTAGAGGTCTAGTTGTCCTTCCTTCAAATGATGGGTGTCAATCAGGTTTCACTCCAGGGAAAGATTAGGACTCAAAATCGAGCCAATTAATGATTGGATTGGAGTGTACATTAAAACTAGGTTACCATACTTCGATTCTAGGTTGGTGTTGGACGTGACTAGCAGTCACGCTCCACACGAAATCATTCATTCGCCAATTAATCGAGACAAGAGTTCACCACGATTCACCGATCACAAGGCGGATGTCTTGTTCATCAACGAGCAGGTGTTGGGTTTTCAGCAGTAGGAGTAACAGTTCCCTGACGACATCGTCTCACCGAACAGTGGCCCTCTCTGTTTAGAAACTCTGCCTCCAAATTCCAAGTTTCAAACTCTCAACTCACCGTAGCTAGCTTGGAACCATGTGGTTTCTCCACTACTCACGGTAGCACTAGTAAGCTCTATTTGCATGCTGATTAGTAGTGATTACTTGCAGATGATCTAAAGATTCTCGCATGAACTGAGGCATGCAAGAATAAGCTATGCGTCCGTCTCGTGGATCTTGTGAAAATTTTAATCAGCACCATCTCCAAGCCGGATCAATAGCGACCATCCTTTTTCCCCCATGCGTGACGTTAATGCGGCAACCGAAAGCACCCATAATTCCGAGCCGGTACTACCTAGGAGCAATTGATTCATTTAGGATCAGTACTCCCAGTACACACACTTGTGCCACTGAACTTGCTCTTTTGTTCGAGCCTAGCTAGCTAGCTAAGCCATAGCCGTGCCTTTCGAGCCATTCGTTGCTAAAACAAAAGGCGCTCGTCTTTCTTTCATGGCCACCGAGACAAAAGGCCAATAGGCGATTTCTCTAGGCGAATGGGTTCTTGTGTTGTTTAACTCTTTTGGGCAACTCTTTCTGCAGTACAATTGCCGGAAACATGATTAAAGCCATGCTGGCTGATAATACAGTTGCTAAAATGTACTAGTGTAGAAACTTAAAAAAAAGACGCGTTAATGTGAAGCATTTATACCGCGTACCAGGCCCGCATCATCCTCTCGTTTCAGCATTTTGGTTAACTCCTCAGTTATGCCTGAAGTGTAGCACTTTGCTTTGCTTACTTTTGGGTCCGTGCAAAAATGCACAGAAATGGTTCGCTTCATTGTATATTTGTATTGCATACTCTACTTGTTCACCTGTACGATATTCAGAGAGAGCACTGAAACACTTCTATTTTTGTTTTGTGTTTGATATGGGAAAAGTAGGCTGTTTAAAATTTAAGTTCAGCAACCTGAGTTACTTGACCTACTTTTTCTTTTGCAACGGTCCTTTCAAACCAAATTCTCGCTGTATTATCTTAATCGCTGAGCCATCACAAAATATCCAAATAAATTAACTTTCACTCAACTTTGTTGGCTCGTGCGGATGTGCCCCAGCAGGAATATTGTCTGGCTACATGCCTATGCCAGGTAGAGTTGGCGGACGGTCTAGTGACTCTAGTCTACGAACAAGAGTGCGCTCTGCGATGAAAAGCACCTGGAATATTGCGTTAGCTTTCGACCTGGTTATCTGATGGGACAGTAATGCTAGTCATGTGGGTTTGTGAGATAAACCTAGCATCTGCCTGATATGGACTCCATCTAATCAGTGATTAATCACCACTATACTACTGTGATTTGTGAATCAGACAGGATAAACAAAAGCGAAAAGGCGCGGACAACGTAGTATAGCTAGCTAGGGACATCATTATGCGGCACCACTATATGTGTCTCCAATCTGAATCAGTCGTGGATGTAAAGGAAAGCCCCCCTTTTTTGGGTAGTTCCTGAAAGTTTGATTTGTACTATACTAGAGAAAAACAAATCAGTAATTCTTCTTTCAGACATTAATAGGTCATTCTTGCGCAATCTTGGAGAAGCATCTATATTCTATGGTAAGGAAGGGCATGTTTCGGAGGTGGCAATTCCACGTGATTTTGTACAATGGACATTTTTTTTTAAAAAAAATCGTTCCAAATTGAGCATAAATGTAGAGCAATCTTCAGGGTAACACATAGGAGCACCATTTCCCCCCTTTTCCTTACGAACAACCCTAAGTAAGGTCATTGTTAATCGGGAGTCCTAACTCATACGTACTACACAACGCAGCATTATTGTTCTAGAGAGCTCTTCACATGATAAAGCAGATTTTATTTGCAGCTGGTCCACAGCCTGCAAAGGCAAAGCGAACGAGATTAGTATCTTTTCTCGCTTCATGGTAAGTTAAACAAACAAAGCCTAGCCCTTGTAGGCACATAAGCTAGGCAAACTTGGTGGAAGAGAAAAGAAGATGCCATGATCACTTCTAATTAGGTAGTTGTTGATCAGCATTCCAATTGATTTAGGGACAGGGACACCCGTGCGTCTGATTGCAACGATCCAATATACCTCCTCCCAGGTAGAGAAAAAGGCTGCGTATTGCGGTAGAGATGCATCTATGAAAAATTCGAGCTGTCTCCCTTGGAATATAGACAGAGGCATATTGCTAACCTGTCCTACTGGAAATCCGTATGGTACAACAAAAAATTTTTAGTTGTGCTACTACTATATGTATCGATTCCCTTTGTTGTTTCTATGAGCATCTCCTACTTGTACTAGCATATACAATACACCAGCACAAAAAGCAGGTTAATTCTTCAGACTAAGCCAGCTTTCGTTTTAGTAGTATATTTTGCTGGTCCCTGAACACGATTTGACGTTTGGTAATGGCTACGTGAGAAATCCAAAGCCGACTATGAGCGTGTGTGGACAAATTTTACTTGCTTTTTTGCGTAGTTTGGTAGGGGAATCTAACATAAAAGAGCTGGAAAGGAGAAGAAACCGATGCTTTTTTTTTTCGCTCTTATTCTGACCTCCAAATGAATAATCACTACATTGTTCATTTCCTAGCTGTCTCTGATGGACCACGTAGAGAATATCAGTGGAATACTGAATGGAGAGTACATAGTAACAATAGCTAGCCATTTTCATGCACAACTTTATTGTGCGATTTGTCTCATGTGTTGGGTTCACGCACGTACATTTCTATGCATGGTCGACATGGTGACACGATAATGTATAAATAATTCGTCTTCTTTTCGTATTGGTTTTAACCACGCCTTGATGACATGCGATGTACAGATGGCAAACTTAACGGTTTACATTTCTCTCTTGTTCTAATCTACCGTCACAGCATGTTCGTGATTATTACCTTTTTGTCTAACGGTTGCGAAGATCGGCACACCCTGCGTGGCAGTCTGGCAGAGGACTAGATGCATGGAATGGTTGGAGCCTAATCTAGGTTTGATCCTAATCCAAACACTAAATGCGAATTTTATATACCTAACCCAGGTCTAATTCAGTTAGCTTATGCCCAAGCCTAGCCTACGCCCAATTAGCTGCTGGATGAAAAAAAAAACCCTCAATTTTTTTTCTCGGGATTAGATCTCTGTAGCGGCCAAGAAAATTCAAAAACTTAATTATTTTTCTCTCGGGGGTAGATCTCTGTAGTGGTGAAGAAAATTCACTGCTGTAATAGAAATAACTATAGTTGCGAACTCGCAAATTGCACGGCTAATGTTAATACTCCCTCGGTTCCGAATACGTATCATTTTAGTTTTCAAACTTTTCTCTATGATATAAATTACATTATTATACTTTTTGTATCATTGTACTACTTTTTCAAACACTTTATTATTACTTTATTATTAGAATCCTACTTTATTATTACTTCGCATACTCATTTTCAATGAGCGCTTCAATTTAGCGTCTGCTAAGAATCTTAACTCCTTTTCGTGCTTTGGATTGGTCTTAACTGGCTTCTATATCTAATTTAGCTCCAAATCGACTGATGTGTCGATCAGGTAATCTGCTGAGCATCTTAACTCCAACGCCGTATGGTATAATTAGTTGATTGACTATTACTCTATGGCTATATCTTTACTAATATATAAATGTAACTAGCCAGAGCCACGCGCTACGCTGAGTCGTGCGAAATTTGAAAATTTCGGTCATGCGACGCTGCGCTGCGTGAAATTTGGTCCGACAGATATTTCTAAAAAAAATGCGTAATTTCGGTTTCCTTGTTTTTGTTAAAAAAAGTTGTTTTTTTTTTAAAAAATGGGTCACTAGGGCCCGCTGACGAATCGGTGGATTGCTATAAACCGTTGGCGAATCCTTTTTTGGGAGAAAATAAACGTATTTTTATTTTTTTGCGTAATTTCGGTTTCCTTGTTTTTTTTTAAAAAAAATGGGTCACCAGGACCCGTCGGCGAATCTGTGGAATGCTATAAATCGTCGACGAATCTGTGGTTTTTTAGGGAGAAAACTGCGGAGGGATCTGAACGTATTTTTGTTTTTTCTTTGGGTCCAATATGCTAAAAACCGATTCCTTGAGATGTAAACAAAAATTTGTTTTTTCTCGGGTCCGCTCTGCTAAAAACCGTCGGGAGGATCTGAGCGTAAACCGCGGAGGGACCTAAATGTAATTTTGTTTTTTTGGGTTCTTCCTACTAAAAAACGACTGGAGGACCTAAATGCGATTTTGAATTTTTTAGAGGACTTTTTCGCGAAGTCGATGACGTGGCCCCCTTGCCTGCGCGTAAAACCTCTCCGCTATAAGGATAGTATATATTTGGTGACCGTCATCCATCCCCTCTCACCTTCCCTGATTCTCTTTAAGAAAAGTAGTACGTTGACATATGAGCTGCGGACATCCCCTAACCTCTCTCGAATAAAAAAGGAACTAATTGCATCCCTCTTTTTATCCACACCCACTCTTCCCGGTCGAGCCATTCCCCACTTCTCTCTCTCCGTGACAACTTGTAAATACATGGCATAGTTTGATTATTTGGTTTAAAAATGTGTTTCTGCTGCAATGCACGAACATTTGACTAGTCATATATAAATACAAGTTAGTGGTGGTCATTTGTCCTTCCTCTCCTTTTATGTAAGAAAAGCAGTACACCGATATATAGGCCACGAGATAAAAAAGAAAACCAAACGGCATCCCTCTTTTTTTTATCTACACCCGCTCCCTTAGCCAGACCATTACCCATTTCTCCCTCTTTGTGGCAACTCAAGAGCACAACTTTATTTTTTGTAAACACGAGACATAATTTAATTAAAAATATGTTTTCATTGCAATCGCAAGAGCACTTGACTTGTCCATGTTAATTTGAATGGCTCTGCCTAGTTAAATGACTCTCGTCTTGTCACGTTCACACGTAGGTGAGAAATATTTTACTCCGTTTATAAGATTGTGATATTTTAGATATTGATATGCTCTACACTATGCAACTTTGACCCTACTTTTTTATATAAATATGTTCTAAGAATATAAAATAATTATTTAAAAAATATTTTTCATGACTAATCTAATGATACTATTTTCGCATGACTAATGTGAATAGTTTTTTTTCATATATTAACCGTCAAAGTTAAAAAGTTTGAATGTTTTCTAAAAGGCGGTACATTTAAGAATGGATGGAGTAACGTAGATATGTAAAGCCCATGTCCAAGTTTCATTTTACACTTCTTCTTGATCATGTGCAACAGTAGGCTCCACGATTTAGCGGGCCGCAGCCACCATGCATCTCGAGTTCTCGACTTGTTTCCTCAAGCTCCATCTATTCATTACGATTCCTAGTTCATGGAGCAATTCTAGCGTGGCCAATGATGTGCTAGCTAGGGTTCAAAATCTCACCGAGATTTTGAAAATCTAGGCTTTCGACCGGGGCCGAGATTTCAAATCTCAGTGAGATAAAAAAATTTGAAAATTACTACAGTGATTTCAGGAAATTTTGGTGTGTATTTTGGCGAGATTCTAGGTTTTTTTACCAATATAATCACAAATTTGACAGGTTTTCATGTTTTTAAGATCGGATTTAGCACAAAAATTTTTATGGTGAATTATAATACCTTTTCTGAAGAATACATGTAAAAATTTGCAAAAAAAATACATATACAAATTATATAACCCTAACTTAAACGGTTAAACCTATCCATAAACCCTAACCCTAAAAGGCCTAAACTCTAACTTAAATTATGCAAACATTAATTGGAACCTACTGCCCAGGCCAGATAATTATCAGATGAAATTGCCAATAGCACTAACAAATTTGAATACCATAGTTGCCTAACATGATGTCTGCATTCCCAAGAGCACAAGAATAGATACTCTTCATTAGTGTATACAGTATACACACCATTTTCTTTACATTTTTTCTATTTTTGTCCAGTGCCATGACTTGTATATTAAGCAAAAGTTGGATATTGAATACAGTCAGATGCTTTACTGTCTAAAATATGTATTTCAGGCTTCTGAATTGCGAAAGGTGTCCAATCACATCTTCTGAATTATGAGCTTAAAAAGTTAATCGAACACAATTGCGAAAGGTTTCAGCCGCGCGGAGCCTCTCGGACCTGAGTATTTTATATCTTCTACATCATGGCAACCAGTTACTATTTAATATATTCAGTTTTGGGCACAACATCTCAGCTGCGGTTCTACTTCCCTTTTTTGTGTATTCCCTGAACCTTGGATTAAATGGAGCTGCACTTGCAACTAGTGCTTCACAGTACGTCTTGCAATGAAATTGCACAGCCACGGCGGGATTCAGATGGAGTACGATCGAGCTGTTAATTGTTTGAAGTGCCAGCAATTAACACTCGTACGACGGGAAATCTGTTTTACTTCTCGATCGGCTGTCTAGTATGGCGTTTGTGGAGAGAGGTTCTTCAGTTATGGGTGGGATTTAGAGCTGCAAAATTCATTAGTGCACCTGCATTACATTCTTTAAACAGAGCGATCAATTAGTACCGCGACTGTAGGTCTAGTTTGGTATTGCCGTTGCTTTTAAGCTGTAGTTCTTTTTGCAAATACTACCTCTATTAAAGATGGTGGAATCGTGGCCACCAGAGGCTTACTCGCGGCTCGAGCCGAGCCACGAAAAAAATTAACGTTTGGGTCCTTTTTTTGAAGGAAAAAAAATTACGGTTAGGTTCTTTTTGGAAAAAAATGTTACGTTTAGATTCTATTCTGGGAAAAAAAATATTATGTTTATGTCTTTAGGCCTTTTTTAAGCATTACGTTTAGCTCCTATTTTGTTCTTATCCGAAAAAACAGCGTTTAGGTCCTTTTTTATGTCCGGCCATGCCGTTGCTTTGACCCGACTCGGCTCGCGGCTCGAGCTGAGCCGCGGGAAAAAAATGTGCTTAGGTCCTTCTTTGAAAAATAATTACGGCTAGGTCCCTTTTCGGAAAAAAAAGTTACGTTTAGGTCTTTTTTTCGGGAAAAACTTTATATTACATCTATGTCCTTTAGGCCTTTTTAAGCATTACGTTTAGATCCTATTGTGTCCTTATCCGAAAAAATAGCGTTTAGGTCATTTTTATGTCCTTTTTCGGAAAAAAAACCGTTTAGATCATTTTTGCCATTTTTTTACGTGCGGAGCGGCGGTCACGGCGTGACACGCCGCGGTAGCTCAGATATATTTATATCCTTTCAACCGTTCCGCCGAATAAATGTGAAAAAATGCGTTTGTATCCTTTCAACCATTTCGCGTGTCTCCTCGAATTGCTCGCGTAGAGAGCGGCGGTCGCGTATTTTCTCGATTTGCTCGCGTGGGTAGCGGCGGGCACGGCGTGGTACGCTAGGTTGCTTACCTAGTACTTATTATTTTTCATTCAAATAGATAGAAATGTAGATAGATGCTTGTATCATTTTTTTTTTATTTTTTCTACCCTTGAGAGATCATATCATAGGCGTTGAAAAGGGCCAAAATCTCGATCAAATTCGCCAAAATTTCTGTCATTTCTGCCTAAACTTCAGTTTTATCGGTCTAAAAAATACCGGATTTGAAATTTAGTTTTTGAATTTCAGTCAGATTTCAACCGAAATTTCGGATTTTGGCATTCTGAGGAAGCTTTCTCTCTCTCTTTCTGGGTTAAACTTTTCGATCTACATGGTTAAGCTTGCCGATCGCGTAACCCTGTGCTGTACTTGCATGCATCGTTTTTTTAGAGCCAAAGGGTATGACCCCGGCTCCATTTTCATTAAACCGAAGCTTAATGTTTGGCTAAACGCCACATCAGTTATCATCCAAAACATAACCTTCTTGGCATCCCAAATCAGCGCACACTCACCATAATGCTAACAACAGGAATAACATCACGTCGCGGTACCAGAAACCTCCTGTCTATATAGAAAAGCTCCAAAGCTGCCTCAGTTTTCAGATATCCATTGGCTTTTTCGCGCTCCTGATCAGCTCCTCCTCCGCAACCGTATTGGTCTTCTTCAGCGCCACTTGATCTGCAACTTTGACGTTGCTTGACGCTCCGAAACCCCAATACAATGCTTCCAATTCTTCAGCGTTCGGCATAGTTTGCGGCATACGTCCAACATCGATGACCATCTTTACCTCTGAAAAGGAAGATAATTTCTTGTTTTCCAGAGAGTCCAAACAGTTGCAGCACAAACAATGTTAACAATTTTATTTTTTTTGAATCACTTATCCACTATCTCGCTAAATGTTCATAATCTAATCCTACTCTTTTGTCAAGCATTTAAGAAATATCAGCCACACGACCAAAAAAAAAACAAAAGAATAAGTCTATTTTACGTCCCTCAACTTTCAAAAAGTCCATTTAACATCATCAACTACAAAGCAAGGTATTTAACTCCTAAACTTACAAAATCGGATCAATTTACACCTTAAGATGATTTTTTAGGACGGTTTTGATGATTTGGATCCTATTTAAGATGGTTTCCGCTATATTGACAGCTACATCTTTAGTTTTGGTAATGAAGACTCAATTCAAGGGTATTAGCATCAACATCATCGACCTCTTTATCACTCCTTTTCTCCCTATATACATTCTCTTTCTTTTCTCGTCATTATTTCTTCTCTCATTTAGATCTACATCAGCAAAAATCGATGACATGGCTACCAACATAGCAAAAACTATAAAAATCATCCTAAGTTGAATCCCTGTCAGCAAAATCGCTCTTCAAAACCGTCTTAAGGTGTAAATTGACCCAGTTTTATAAGTTTAGAATGCTAAATACCCGGTTTTATAGTTAAGAGTGTTAAATGGACTTTTTAAAAAGTTGAGACGTGTAAAATGCGCGAGGCGGTGTAATAAATAGTGCCCTCGGCTTCCGTGTATAGCACGGAGAATCGCGGGGAATTCGCGGCGGCTGGGGATTCCGTTGCGGGCACGACCGGCGATGTGGCACAATCTCCGCCCTCCATGTGGCTCCGATCCAGCGGTCCAAGCGCAGCAGCGACGCGGCGAAATCACGCACGTCTGATCACGATCCGACGGCGGAAGGCTAGGGTTGCGGGCGAGCGGGCTGACGGCGCGGACTTTGGGTTGGCTGGCGTGGTAAATGGGCCAAGCCCATTGAGTTTCGGCCCAAAAGGTTTTAAGGTATTTTCCAGGTTTTTCTATTTTAAATAATTCTAGAAATTAAACATAGCCGAATAAAATAGCAAAAATACCCAAACAATTCCAAAAAATTCTGAAAAATGTTTTAGGGTATTTGGAACTCAAATAAAACATTTCCAACAAAACTTTATTTAAACTTTTCATACTATTAAATAGAATTAACAAAAAGGCTTAATTTAGATAAATTATAAATAATTCAAATAATTTCCAGAAAATTCACAAAAATTGCAAATGCACAATAACTCCAAGAATTGTAAAAATTGGAATGTTACATACCCCCTAATAGAATATCAATCCCGAGATTCAGGGCTGACTGAGGAAGTGGTTAGGGAATTCTAACATCAGATCCTCCTCACGCTCTCATGTAGCTTCATTCTCTGATTGATTGCTCCACTACACTATGTAGAAACGCACTGACTTATTCCTGATACTGCAATCAGGTATATCCAAAATCTTAACTAACTGCTCTTTATAAGTCAAATCCTCTTGTAGCTCAATTACTCCAACTGTGTCTACTCTGTTAGCACTCGAAGACACTTCTTTAACTAAG
The DNA here is from genome assembly GCA_036346275.1 of Otatea glauca. Lineage (NCBI taxonomy): Eukaryota > Viridiplantae > Streptophyta > Magnoliopsida > Poales > Poaceae > Otatea > Otatea glauca. The sequence continues at coordinate 40,857,006 of CM070725.1, forward strand.
ACACATAAAACACATATGCATTCCTACCAATGACTGCGGCAATTCTAACTGATAAGCAACTTCTCCTCTGCGGCTCAAGATTTTAAATGGATCAACATACCTAGGTGCAAGCTTCCCTTTAGCGTGGAACCTTCTAAACCTTTTAAGAGGAGTAACTCTGAGATACACAAAATCATTAGTCTCAAAACTTATTTCACGACGATGATTATCAGCATAATTTTTCTGTCTCGATTGGGCAATCTTTAATCTCTCTCTGATCATAGTAATATGCTATTCAGCTTCTTTAAAAATATCTGATCCAAAGACAAGACACTCTCCGGTCTCATTTCAGTTCAACAAAGTACGAGAAGAACGACCATACAAAGTTTCAAATGGTGACATCTGTAAACTTGCTTGATAATTGTTGTTATAGCTAAACTCAGTATATGACAAATATTTGTCCCATGAGGTAGCATAGGCTAGAGCACAAGCTCTCAATATATCTTCTAAAATCTGATCAACCCTTTCAGTCTGACCATCTATCTGCAGATGATAAGCTGTACTAAAGTTCAAACACGTTCCCATTGCTTCATGCAACTTATTCTAAAACCTCGAGGTAAATTGGGTACCTCTGTCTGACACTATATTCTTTGGCACTCCATGTAGACACACAATCCTTGATATATATAACTCTGTCAAACGATCTCCTGAATAAGTGGTCTTAACTGGTATGCAATGAGCAACTTTGGTCAAACGATCCACTATGACCCATATGGAATCATAACCAATCTGAGTTCTTGGTAAACCGGTAACGAAATCCATACCGATCTCCTCCCACTTCCATTCAAGTACTTTCAATGGCTGTAGCAATCCTGCCGGCCTCTGATGCATAGCTTTCACTCGCTGACATATGTCACACAAAGCAACATGTTCAGCAACCTCACGTTTCATTTTAGGCCACCAAAATCTTTCCTTCAGATCCCGATACATCTTTGCACTATCTACGTGAATAGAATACTTTGAATCATGAGCTTTCTCAAGAATCAACTGCTTTAGCTCCTTCTTATTCGGTACACAAATTCAACTTTTGATCCACATAGTACCTTGATCATTCAAAGTAAAATCCTTAGCCTTGCCTTCATTCATCTTGGACTTAATTCTCTTAATTTTAGCGTTATCTTTTAGACCTTCTCTGATTTGATCTTCCAATGTTGGCTTTACCTCTAGGGTTGCTAGAAATCTCTCAGGTACTACTTCTAATTTCAGCTTGTGAAATTCCTTACATAATTCAGACTTACTCTCTTGAATTAACATGTTAATATTGTGGCTTTTTCGACTCAAGGCATCAGCTACCACATTAGTTTTTCCAAGGTGATAATGAATTCCCACATTATAATACTTGATTAACTCCAACCATTTTCTCTGTCTCATATTGAGATCTGACTGAGTAAAGATATATTTTAAACTTTTATGATCCGTATATATCTCACAACGATTCCCAATGAGATAGTGACGTGATAACTTCAAGGCATGCACTACGACAGATAATTCCAAATTATGTGTCAAATAATTCTCTTCATGCAGCCTTAATTGTCTCGAAGCATATGCAACTATTTTGTCATTCTGCATTAACACACATCCAAGTCCTTGGCGCGAAGAATCACAGTAGATATCAAAACTGCTCTGAATATATGGCAACACTAGCACTGGTGCTGTCGTCGATCTTTTCTTTAACTCTTGTAAACTCTTCTTGTACTTTGTCGTCCATGCAAACTTCTTTTTCTTTTTCTTTTTCAATAACTACGTAAGTGGTCTAAAAATTATTGAAAATCCTTCAATGAATTGACGGTAATATCCCTCCATTCTAAGAAAAACTATGAATCTGAGTCACTGACTTCGGTTGCTCCTAATGTAACACTACTTCGACTTTACTTGGATCAACAGTAACTCCTTTAGCAGTCATTACATGACCAAAGAATTACACTTTCTTTTCGAAAAGTCACACTTACTAAACTTAGCATACAATTGTTGCTCTCGAAGCTTCTCCAGAACTAGCCTCAAGTGCTCTGCATGATCTTTTTCTGTCTTGGAGTAGACAAGAATGTCATATATGAATACAATAACAATTTTATCTAGGTATTCAATGAAAACGTTATTCAGCATATTCATGAAATAAGCAGGGGCATTAGTCAATCCAAATGATATGATTGTGAACTCATAATGTCCATATCGTGTTGAAAATTGCGGTTTTAGGCACATCTTCTGTGCGAATCTTCAATTAATGATATCATGATTGAAGATCAATCTTGGAGAAAAATTGAGCTCTTCTTAACTGATCAAACAAATCATCGATCCTAGGTAACATATACTTGTTCTTTATCGTCACTTCATTAAGCGCACGATAATCAATGCACATCCTTAAACTTCTATCCTTCTTCCTGACAAACAAAACAGGTGCTCCCCATGGCGATGAACTAAGTCTTACAAAACCTTTTTCCAACAACTCCTCAATCTGCTTCTTCATTTCTACCAACTCATCGGTAGGCATCTGATACGGTCTCTTAGCTATTGGGGCCGTACCAGGCACCAATTCAATCACAAACTCGATATCTCGATCTGGTGGCATTCCAGGCAAATCTTTAGGAAAAACATTCGATTATTCACTAACAACCGGTTCTTCTTCTAAACTAACAACTTTAACATTGTTAACCATCAACTGACCATCGCGAACTGCGGTCGCTTGAAACTCCACTCTTTCACCTTTCAAGCTTTCAATTGACACAACTCTTCGACCACAATCCAACACAACTTTGTGTTTTGATAACCAATCCATTCCAATGATAACTTCTAATGTCCGAGTATCCAAAATAATAAAGTTTGCTAGGAACTTTATTCCATGAATGAGCAACTTAACTCCCAAACATCTTAGGATAGATCGAAGTTCTGATCCAGAGGATTGGACTAATAGTATACACTTAAGATTCATAATATCCAACCCATTCCCAATAGCAAAATCTCGAGAAATAAAGGTGTGAAGCTCTAGAATCAAATAGAACTATTGCAGGTACTGAGTTAACTAGGAACTTACCCAGTACGATGTCTGATGCCTCCTGAGCTCCTTCGGACGTGATGTGGTTGACATGACCTCTCACTGTGGCTTGGGGTGTAGCTCTAGCTTGAATGGCTACACGGTTCACTCCTAGTGCAGGTGTCTGGGTAGATGTAGGGCCAAGATTGAAACGAACAGGTGTAACACCTCCCCTCTTAGGACAACTATTGGCGAAGTGTCCCGGATCATTGCAACTAAAACAACGCCTGACTATCATCTGTTGACTTCCTCCTGACACGTTGTTTGTGTGAGCAGGTGTCTGAAAATTCTGACCAACTGAACGTGGTGTAGGGGATGGCATCTTGAACATAGATTTTGGTTGAAACCTGATAAACTAATGAGGTGCAACCCTCACTCTATGCTATCCTTGATGAGCTCCTTGTTGTGCCATTCTGTGCTTATGGTTTTTCAAGATTTTTGTGCTGATCCTTCAGAACAAGGGCCTTGTTGACTAACTCTTGGAAATTAGAAAAATTATGAGTAGTCAACCTGTCGGCGTTTCGAGCACCAGCAAGTAAATTTGTAAGTCTAAGGGGCCACGCGTTCCCTCTCCCTGAATGGTTAGACTCAAAAGTCCAAGATGTGTACTGGTTCGGGCCGAATGTCCCTACTCCAGTTCGTGTGATGAGGTTGTATTGCTTTTGGTGCAGGAGGCTGCACAGTGATTACAAGCGAGGGTTTGAGCACAAGAGTGTTTCTTGTTGTCCAGAGTGTGTGCGTGTGTCTATGCGCTCAATCTGTTTTGTCTCCACTCTCCCCCCTCTCCCGGAGGGCCCTGCCCCCCCTTATATAGGCGGAAGGGGCAGGTTACATCGAGAATTGGGAGAAGGAAGGAAGGAAGGAAAAAACTAGGCTAGGAGCCCTAGTCCTTTGCCTTGGTGATTGGTCGCCGTCCGGCCTCGCCCACTCCGGGTTTGGTAGGCTTTGGCGAGAGCACTCGCCGCTTCCTTGGGAAGCAGCGTGCACGCCCTCTGGGAACCCGTGAGTATTGAAGTTGCGGTGTAGCCACGAGCTACCTCGGGAGAGAGCGCGTTCCCATACTTCGTGTGACTGGGCGATGGGACTGGAGTTTTGACTTGAGCAACCCTCGTGATGCCTTGGGAAGGGCCACCGCCGTCTGATACTTCGAACGATCTTGTCAGTGGGCACGTGGCCTGATCCACGGAGGCTCGACACATGGCCCCTGGTGTAGGTCGCCTTAGCTTGGTCGGGGCTCAGGAGAGCCCGACCAGTTACGAGGGTTGGCGTCCCACTTAGCCGGGATTGCTTGCCCCGCTCTGGTCAGGGACGAGCGTCCTTTCACGGCCCCGCAGGTCCCTTGGTCGGAGTTGGGCCCGAGGGCGGCTTGTCGGGCCGAGCCGAGCTTGACGCTACCGCTTGCCATCTGGGCGGCTGGGTACCCCGCACGCAGTATTCGTCACAACCCAACTTGCAATCCTGAATTCAATCCCTTCATGAAATGAGACTGCTTAGCCTTATCTGTTGCAACATCTTTAGAGGCATAGCGTGAAAGCTGTGTAAATTTGTTCAGATAATGAACCACTTATTGGCTTCCTTGCTTGATTGCTTTGAACTCTTCCTTCTTTAAGTCCTTGACACCTTAAGGAACTTAGTACTGACAAAAAGCAGCAGCAAACTCTTTCCAAGTAATCTCCTGTGGGTTCTCACGAGCAGCACAATAATTCTCCCACCATTCAGCTGCTGTTCCTTCCAGCTGATGAGAAGCATAAAGCACTTTCTCATTTCCAACACACCGAGTGATGTGCAGCTTCCTCTCGATTGTTCTAAGCTAATCATCTGCTTCTATTGGGTTAGTATTCCCAGAAAATGTGAGTGGACGAGTCCTCATAAAGTCTAACAACTTAGAGTATGGACAAGTCCCATTATTAGCAACTTGGTTTGCATTATTAGGAGTTGCTTGGTTTGTGATATTCTGCACTTACTGCATCATGGTATGCATCAATTGAGTCTGTGCGGCAAGGAAAGCTATGAAATTCTGCATATCAACTTGGGGTGCTGGTTGGGAAAATGGCATCTCATTCGGGTTTCCACTGGGTCGTGAACCACTTCCACTAGCTCCGTTGTTTCCTCGAGTCTGAACCATCTATTTATTACTCCAAGGTTTAGAGAAAAGAGAGAAAAATCTTTGACAAGTAATAAATATCTTTATTAAATACTCGGTATGGTTGCTTAAAATGGCTAAGGGCCATGCACACATACTGCACACTCAGCAAACATGAAAACTCTTATCAACTTAAGCACACATCTCTAGCGCCTAAAGGGCGAAACTCCTAACTTAGATGATACTATTCTTACACTTGAGTCACCACTACTAGACTAAGACTCCTCTAATCACTAATCCAACCAGGTTGCGGTCCTCCTGGGGAGTAGTGCGGTCGGTGCAGCGACATCGGTGCAAACCGGTTCCAATGACCTGAGGAGCAACCACCACGCAAGCAGCAGCTCGCCACGTCGCGTGCCTTGTTGCCACCGATGGAAGTAGCTTCCCGGCGCACGTGTGTCGGGACCCGAATATACAAATTCAGACCCTTTGTGTATTCTGCACTAGTCCAGAATCATGCTAGCGCACACAATCTCAACATAGATGAATATCACAATCATACACAACGGAATATAATAAAAGACTTCATCTATTAAATATAACCTGTAGAATGACCTTAAGGTCAACCTTACACAAATACGCCACACATGACTTGGACTAAGAAATAAGTAAAACTGCAGTGGAAATAAATTATTCGTAGTAACCCTTCAATTTGTCATAGGCAACTGACAATGTTCGCACCCTAATTGATCGTCTCCTCTTGGTACTCCTCCTAGTAAGCTAGTGTTGACTCTTCTCTAACAGGTGATTTGTTGATACAAGGGTGAGTACATAAATCACTCAATAAGTTGTGCACATAATGCAAGTCTATTATACTACATGCATGGCTTATTCCAAATGAATGGCTGAATTGGTTATTTTGTATAAAGCAGCATTTACAATGATTAGCATAAAGTAGATTGAAATGACAGTAAAACAGATAATAACAATGATAAATTTCTCAAATAACCTGACTCACAATCTTAAGTCAATTTCCATACTTTCATAGCACACTACCTTCATTCCCAAATTCATTTTATCAAAATATAACCCTTGACTGTAATTCTCGAGCATTGTTCAATACCATGGACACGACTATTTGAATAGGTTTGACACTCTGCAGAGGTTATACACTTTACCCACAAGATATAATCAACTCACTACGTCTGCCGTGAATCGCCATACATAAGTATGCAAATGAGCGATCATAACAAAGCCTTTACAAATATTGTCTAAACCCAGTACTACCCGCTGAGGTTTCAACATTGATGGGACTGGTTATCACACTCAGGATCCCCTTCTTGTGCCATGTGAGTCTACCCGTGCACTTGGAACCCAAACTATTATGACAGTACTAAAATCTAGACATTACAAATTAATCAGTTAGGTCTATCTCATACCAGACATATGGCTGCGGACCGAATGGTCACGACTCACGAGTAAGCTCAACAATGGTGCAACAACGGCATCTTACCGGAGACGGGGATGACGACCACGGTGTGGTGCTTCACGGCTCCTCCGGCAACACGGCTTGACTTTTTCGACGCGGGGGTCTCGAATCCGGCCACGAACACGATGGACAGGGCCCGATGACGACGAAACTCGATGAAAAGCGTCGCGGTGACCAAATGAACTTCAGCGAGAAAAAGCGATGGTGCTAGGGTATATTGAGCGTAGCTACATAGGGCAAACCGCGCAGCACGAGGTGGGCTTCATGATAAGTGAGGCGGTGTAATAAATATTGCCCTCGACTTCCGTGTATAGCACGAAGAATCATGAGGAATCCGCGGCGGTGATGGAGTACGTTGCGAGCATGGTCAGCGAGGTGGCACAATCTCTGCCCTCCACGTGGCTCTGATCCAGCGGTCCAAGCGCAGCAGCGACACGGCGAAATCACGCATGTCCAATCACGATCCGACGGCAGAAGGCTAGGGTTGCGGGCGAGCGGCCTGACGGCGCGGGCTTTGGTCCAGCTAGCACGGGAAATGGGTCAAGCCCATTGAGTTTCGACCCAAGAGGTTTTAAGGTATTTTTCTGGCTTTTCTATTTTAAATAATTCTAGAAATTAAACATAGTTGATTAAAATAGCAAAAATGCCCTAAAAATTTCAGAAAAAATCTAAAAAATATTTTAGGGCATTTGAAACTCAAATAAAATATTTCCAACAAATTTTATTTAAACTTTTCACATTATTAAATAGAATTAACCAAAAAGGCTTAATTTAGGTAAATTCGAAATAATTCAAATAAATCCTATAAAATTCACAAAAATTGCAAATGCACAATAACTCCAAGAATTGCAAAAATTAGGATGTTACAATGTGTAACACCATAGCATATCCAACCCGTCCATCTATGCCATGAACTCCATGGCCGGAAGCACTTGCAACAGCAGGGGTGCTGAGCCCAAACGCCCTCCAGGGCACGCTCGTCGGTGGTCCCGACGGCAATCGACGATCGTTGTAACCCTCGTCGGCAACACGAACCACCGGCATGCCGACCACTGGCGACGCTAACCACTAGCACGTCGAGCCCAACCACCAGCACGACGTCGAGCCCAACCACCTGCATGCCGACCGCTGCAGCCCTCGTCGATGACCCCAACCACTAGCACGCCGAGCCCACCCTCGCCGGCAACGCGCCCACCTACGGCGTCTTCCCCCGCCTTGCCGTCGAACCAACTGCCGCCTCCAACCTCCCAAATCTGCCAAGAAGGGGGCTAGATTCAGTTGGTTCATGGAGGAACCCCGGCTGCAGCTGGAAGACTCCTCGTCTCAGACGAGGAGGGAGACTTAGGTGGTAGACGACCCCTCTGCGATGGCCCTACGTCGCTCCTTATGGACCATATCTGGGAGCCGCTTTCGGAGAGGAAAGGAGACATCGATCTCGGAGTAGAATGAGGGGGAAAAGATCCTGTCCCGCCGTCGCCGTCGGCCAACCGGCGAGCACCAACGGCGATGGTGAGGGAGGATTGCGGTAAAGGGGAGCTTGGCTGAAAGTTAGGTGTCGCCTTGTGACGGCTCACGAGACGGCTTCAAATGGTTCGTTCAAACCAAAACATCACTTAGTCTCCATCATATTTGTATACAACAAACTCATCAAAATCCAAAACTACTAACTTATAAAAATACCATGTTGTAGTCTAAATCGAAGACACATCTAAGACATTTCTTGGTTATGCGATGAAAGCCCGAAAAGGTGATTGTGGTATACTTCTGTAAAAATATATATTAGTCCTGTCGAACACTTATTACACTACTTAGCTAATTTCGGTGTTAGTATTTTTTCTAAACTCACATGGATCAATTAAATACATTAATAACATAAGATTGAAGTTCTCTTTTGGGCCCATAGGCTACCGCAGGATAGCATGACAGTAGGACCTGTCGCGATTTGCTAGCGCGACAGTGACTTATTGTCATGCCATCGTTGCTTCTGCCTTTGTCGATTTGAGGGCTGCAGGTCGGCGATCTACCATAGTAAAAGGACACGATAAGTGACACCTATTTCTAAAATGAGAGATGCTATTTTTATAATTTTTGTCAGTGTTAGATTTGAAAAAAAATGCTTAAGGCAAAAAAGGCTAAGGATTCGTCCCAATCGAGCCACACCGAACCCAAACCCGATCCGCACGGCGGCACGGGTCGTTGGTTCGTTCCAACTCCCCCGACCAGGTCCAACGACTCCGCCCTTGCCTCGTGGTCGCCTCCTCCGCCGCGCGCCCTCTCGATCTCCCCACCCATCGCCGCCACCGACGAGGCGGCAGGCGGAGCCGTGCGGGCCAGCAGCACCCATGAAGGGTTCCCACTCGCAGCTGCAGGCGGCGGGCCGGCGGCGGCGCTGCGGGTGGCTGCTGCCGCTCCTCGTCGGCGCCGCCTTCCTTGGCGAGATCGCGTTCCTCAGCCGCCTCGACATGGCGAAGAACGCCGCCGTGGTTGAGAGCTGGACCATCTCCTTCTACCGCCGCTCCGCCCCCGGGGGCGAGGGCGAAGTCGCGGCCGTGGAAGGACCCCCGGGCCGCGGCGGGGATGACGACGACGAGATCCGGCGGTGCGAGGAGCGGCTCGAGAGGGAGGACGCCGTACCCTACGACCGCGACTTCGACAGGGATCCCGTCCTCGTCGGCGGCGCCTCTAAGGTCTCGTGCATGTCCTTTTCCGCGTGCTCTTACATTTTATGCTAGGTGGGTTAGTTTGGTATTGACGAGCTCGACGGATCTGCTTCTTAATTGGGTTAACATTAATAACATTGTCGTATAAGTTCCTGTGATCTCCCCCTGCAAAGTTTAGTGAATCTAGCCTAGGCATTCGTCTTGTAAAAATGTATACTTTTTGTGTGGGTGTGGGTGGGGGTGTTAGAGTAATTGATATTCGATCATGAAACTTGAAGAGCTCCGGAGTCCTGACTATGCACTGATTGTGATGCTTGGTGAAACACTATGGGATTTTGGACTTGCTATGTTCTCCCATATGTGCATCATTGCGAATTTCATGCAAAAATTTTACTTAGTTGAAACACTAGCAGAAGATCCCCTTTACTGGTACGAGTGCCTCTTCAGGTTGCTTGTGCTCAAGCTTATGTATGCAAATGCTTTAATAATGAGGCTGTTCCCAATGGATTATGAAACTCTTGAACTTGTGTCATATACACTTCACTGGCTTCTGCCCTTACAGGGTTAATGATAAAAGTTGCAGCTAGTACAAAGAAGGTCACAAAGAAAGAGCTTCACTTTTGATTGTGCTCTTTGTCCTTGTGCATGCTGGTCATGCTTGGCATAGTAGTTCGTGACTTCGTGGCCCTGGCTTTCCCTAGCTGCTCAATTGCTTGGGTTTTTCTGCTCAGTCAAAAGTCAATGCCTAACCCCTGATAATACGCTTTTTCTTTGACACAATTAGAAAATTGTGGAAATATTTAGTTTTTCATCTTATCTCTACATACATGTACTGCCTCAAAGGCTGAACCGGAATCACATGTAGGAGATTAATGTGGAAATTTGAAAATGTGGTTTAGTGAACTGGATTGGCATAATTTCTGTGGCAATAAAGTTGTGGTATTAGCTGTTTGGAACCAGGAAAAATTATTATATTGCTAAATAGATTAGAATGCGCATGTTATCATGTTGATGTAATCATGTGAACAATAATTTGGGGGCAGTGTTAGTGTGTCACTCAAGGAACACTTTCTGAAAACAAAGGAAAAGTTTGCCGAAAACTAAAACAACCAACAACCAATGCTAAATATTGCCCTTTGAACTTTATGTGCAATTGCATACTTTGTTCATTATGAATGCTTTGGAATGTTGATGTGGAGCATTGTTCACTTAAGCATACCTGATGCCATATGTTTGTGTTGGCAACATTATTGACGTGATGATTGTTGGAAATGGCACCACATATCTGTACCATTAACGTTTCATCTATTTATTTCTTCACTTGTTGTCTCCATCTATAATGCTTATGAATTTCCCCCTCTCAGGATTGGAATAAATGTTATGTAGGATGTGAGTTTGGGTTTTCAGCTAGTAAGACACCTGACGCTACTTTTGGAATCGCCCCAGATCCTTCCGTAGATGGTATCCTCAGATCAATGGAATCATCTCAGTATTACTCAGAGAACAATATTAATGTGGCTCGAGGGTGGGTAAGAATCAAGTTAATTCTGATTGTTGATTTCCAGTTACTTACTTTGCCTGTTTAAAATGAACATTTTAAACCTTATCTATTGTGTTCCACATGAACTTGAACTGTAATCCATGTTCAGCATGAATCAGAACTGTTGTCTTTTTTCCATATATAAGACATGTGGACACTGGTCCTAGCTGTCATCTTCTGATGTCCATTTTGACAAGTGCAAGGTTTAATGGTCGAATGTGATTGTAGGTTCTCTCTTTTTTTTTAGAATAGGGTAAGAAAGTATGGAGTATTATTTGGCTGTGAAATTGGTTTCTTGCCGATGTTTAACCATTATCACTTCAAATAAAAATTTAAATAAGCACTGTGTTGAATTGTGTCCACATTTTGAACCATATTATTGTCATGTATGTACTGCTATGGAACCATTGGCTTTTGGTGCTCAGTAGGATTTATTAATTTTGAGAAACATAGTTCTATGGACTGGGCAATTCTAATGCTTTCTGTCACAGGAGAGGGTACAAAATTGTGATGACGACCAGCCTTTCCTCAGATGTGCCTGTTGGCTACTTTTCATGGGCTGAATATGATATCATGGTACCTGTGCCTCTAAAAACCGAAGAAGCCCTAGCTGCAGCCTTTATTTCGAACTGTGGCGCACGCAACTTTCGTTTGCAGGCCCTTGAGATGCTTGAAAACTTAGATGTGAAAATCGATTCATATGGTAGCTGTCATCGTAATCGCGATGGCAGAGGTACACTTTCTATTCATATTTTGCTTGGGTATTCATTTTATTAAATATTATAGCTTATACACAAATGCCATATGTTTTGTTGTGCTTGCAAAACTGTAACTAATGGCCAGCTGCAACAAATTATTCCGAATGATAGTAGTTGCAATCTATCACAATATTAAATACCAAATATAACTATTGCTACTGCCAGTGCTTGCTATGCTGTCAATGTGCTAATCCTTGCGAGTTGCGACCTTTATGATGAGTTGCTAATTGAGTTGTACTTAGTAGTGGAGATGACTGGATGAATTTTCTTTTGATTTTATGGACTCTTTAAGAACAACGTGTTCAGGGATTTAGAATCTACTTTGAGAGTGAGCTTGCTGCCTTTTGTCTTCGACAAGTGATGCTTTTATGTTGGGATTCTGCTGTTATATTACATTTGTTTCGAGGAAAGAAATGTAATGTGTACTCTATTTGCTACTTGGGTGCAGTGGATAAAGTGGAGACCTTGAAGCGCTACAAATTCAGCTTGGCTTTTGAGAATTCTAATGAGGAAGATTACGTTACAGAAAAGTTTTTTCAATCACTTGTAGCAGGTAATAGTATATGGCTATATGCTATTAAGTGGTCTCACCCCAAACCCCCACTCCACACTCACCCTAACGCTCACCCACCCACACAGTTTGCATTGCTAAACTCATATCCACCATTGCATGCTGAGTATAAGTTTATGTGCTTGTGTTGGTTCAGTGCTATAGGATGGAATATTGCATTAATGACTGTAGTATTCCTTTCCATTAACTGCTGTGCTATTTTATTCGAAATTATTTGGTAGACATGGAAAAATCACACTACCCTATCGATCTCATCAATTGAAATATATTGTGATAAGATTATCCTCAAGAAACTGGGCATATATTGTGAAACAGGGGGAGTACCGTCTTCCAAATCATTTGTTAAATTATAATGTTTCTAATGTATGGAGAGGAAGCGACAAAAAGACAACATGTACAGAAGATGAGTGTAGCAGAGATTGATATGTTGCGGTGGATTTGTTGTAATACAAGGTGAGATCGAATTTGCGACATGTACAAAAGATGAGTGTAGCAGAAATTCATATGTTGTGGTGGATTTGTGGTAATACAAGGTGAGATCGAATTCGCAATGATGATATACGCGATAGGGTTGGTATAGCATTAATTAAAGAAAAGCTTGTCAAACATTGTTTGCGATGGTTTGGACATCTCCGACGGAGGCCTCCTGAGGCACCAATGCGCAGTGGAATTTTAAGCTATCTCGAAAACATAAGAAGAGGCAGTGGTCGACCGAGACTGACATGAGAAGAAGTTGTTAAAAGAGGCTTGAGGGGTTGGAATGTATCCAAAAAGTTAGCATTGGATAGGGAGTGCATGGAAGTTAGCGATTCACGTACCGGAACTATGACCTAAGATCGAAGGTTTAGGGGTCATTTGACTTTGATTGGGTTTCATTTCTAGCCTACTCTAACTTGTTTGGAACAAAAGGCTTTGTTGTTGTTGTATGGATTTGCCACGTTTACTCATTCACTCTTTTATCCTGTTGCCATGAATTTGTGTTCACTTCCAAATTTGTAGCTGGAATGAAGTGATTTTGAATATTTCATTTGCATTTCGCTACAGGAGCTATTCCAGTTGTCGTTGGTGCTCCAAATATTCAAGAGTTTTCTCCAGGGGAAGGTGCAATATTACACATTAAGGGGCTCGATAATGTTGCTTCAATTGCTAGCACAATGGAACATATTGCATCAAATCCCGATGCTTTTAATCAATCTTTGAGGTAAATGTCCTGCTTTCCATGCTACAGGCCTGAAAGTGATGTATTTATCATGCACCAATCATATTGTTGGAGTAACATATGATCTCTGGTCAACTTTAAGCACAATCATGGTGCTTATCTGCAAGATCCTATGCTAAATTAGCATGACAGCAATGGACATCTAGGGAGCCATATTTATCTCTTTTTAGCTTATTTCCAGTTTATAAGGAGTGGGCTGTATTATATTATGAACTTTGCTGTGGTGATGCTTTCGCCTATTCATTTTTCTTCTATCAAGATTGGGCAATTATCATCATCTTTGGTAAAGATGTAACTTGCTGAGGAACCAAATTACTGTCCAAATGAATCAATTTTCCCATCTGGATAGGCTTTAGTGTGGCTCTGGCACTTGGTACTAAAGCTTACGATGTAATCCTTGCCTGTGACTGTGCAATAGCCAACAGCATGAATGAAGACAAAAATCATGCAGAAGTTACTTGAATTAGGCTTTATGTTTTAACTGACAGAAACTTAATTCTATCTTGCTAATGCTGTTCTAAATAAGTTGGTCATATTTTATTTAGAATGAAGAAGGTGATAGTTTCTATGAGCCTCTACCGGGAGTTGATTTGGTCTCTCTTTTTTGTTTCACTCTTACAGATCTCTTAAGTATTCATTTGTATATTATTTGGGGCAGAATTGTCTGAACTCATGCAGTTTAGGTTAGACTAAGTTGGGGTCTTCATTATCTCTGATTTGATTGAATGTATCCTTGAGTATAGTGCAGAAGTTCCATCCAAAATAGATGATTACATTGATAAAAGCTTACCATGCAATTTTGCCGAAGATCATCTAGCAGCCATTATTAACAGCATCACCGTGTTTTTGTACTGAGCACATATCATTCTTTGTTTTGCATTTGTAGGTGGAAGTATGATGGTCCATCTGATTCTTTCAAGGCTCTTATTGACATGGCAGCGATTCATTCATCCTGTCGCCTTTGCATACATATTGCTACGAAGATTCATGAAAAAGAGGAAAAAACTCCAAAATTTATGAATCGCCCGTGTAGTTGTTCCAGCAAAAAAGGAACAGTATACCACTTGTTTGTCAGAGAGAGAGGGCGGTTTAAGACAGAGAGCATTTATCTGAGGTATGGAAGTACTGTTATGCTTACCTTTATTAGTGATTGGTATTTTCATCCTATATTTTGTAGTGTTAGCTCCTCTTGTGCTTATTTTCTCAGAATGGCGCATATGTGGCTCAACTTCTGCTATGTCGTTGTGTAAGGGTCTTAAGTAGTTTTGTTGCATTATGAACTTGAAAGTTATCTTTACTGCAACACTTGCTGCATGCACATCGATGAACTTTTATACTTGCTTGTTTTCCTTCTGCCTTCTTAAACATGTTTTGCTATCTATGCGATACAGATCGGGCCAATTAACTTTGGTAGCTTTGGAGTCTACAGTGCTTGCGAAGTTTAGATCCCTCAACCATGTTCCTGTATGGAAGGATGAAAGGCCACCGAGTATTAGAGGTCGGGACGAGTTGAAGTTGTACAGAATTTATCCAATTGGTCTTACACAACGACAGGCATTATACAACTTCAGATTTAGAGATGATGCGGAACTTGAGAAATATATTAAAGATCATCCCTGCTCAAAGCTTGAAGTAATTTTTGTGTAACTATAAACTAGCCATCGTTTCCATATGTTCCTTTCGCTACTCCAAACTAGTTGTGTGTACTTTCTGCTGTATTGTAAGTTATGGTGTTTTATGTAGCAATGAATTCGTGCTCGTACAGGTCATGAATCTTGATGCTAAAGCACAACTTTCCAGGCATTCTGATAACCGGCTGTAAATTTCCTTTGACAGTCAAGAAGTTTTTTGGTTTACTTTTGAGGAACAGTCGAGGGATTGACGTGAAACCATTAACACATTGTTGTGATATCATGTGTGTACTGTAGTCGACGGGGAGGCTGCAAACACCCTTGGGGAGGAAATGAAGTCGCACCATTGTAATGACATTGATGGACTTTGCATTAATGTTATAAATTTGAGAACATTGTAAAGAGTTCATGTCGAACCACGCATGTCCGTGAAATTGGATAGCGTTATCGTTGTTGAAAGTTTTGTTCTAACCATACAGCTCTGGTGTTATCTGGAAATGATGCCTCAGTCCTATCTATCTTCCCATGCTGGACCCCAGCATTTGCACCAACTACCTAGTTCTGTTCAGTTAATGGTCTTGGTGCACTGTTGCAAGGCACTGTACTAAAGCAGATGGAAATTGCCGTAGGGACGGCCACCACCTACAAATCAGTGAAAGGCCTTCGAAGTAACGGGACCCCCGGTCCAAATGCTAAGGGGGTAAAGGCAAAGGGTAGGTTTCGACAGGTGTAACGAAGGCTCCGGAAGGGGTGAGGAAGGCCTCGACAGTAAACTGAAGGGACCATCAGTCGCTTCGGTCACCCCCCTCGGATGACCCAAGTGGGAACCGCAGAGGGTTCAAACATCTAGAAAGGAAACCTAGGCACGCCGGCATCGTTGCTACAAAGGCTAGCTCGTGGAGGAGGAAGAAAAGAAGAGAATTTCGAATAAAAGAAAAAAGTATTTTGTTCATTTCCGTTTCTGTTGCTACCTAACCAATTCCCTCGCATCCAGCGACCCGAGCGTACTCTCCTCACAGGGAGTAGACCGGGAGGCCCTCATTTTTATACTGTTTGATCTCACAGCAGAAATCGTTTAGCATCTGCCGGGGGACACTGCTAGCTTACTCATACATGAAACAGGTGAACTGACATGGGTAGATGCTTTAGCCGGCCCTGGAGCCCAGCACCCTCCCTCACAAGTCACAACGAGTTCTCCAAACGCAGAAGAGGGTGCAAAAGGAGACTCCAGGCTTGTCGATCTCTGGCCGTGCCGTTCCAGATCTCCTAGATTGACGAATGATTGACGGTCGAGTAAGAGGTTCCCCGGCCACCGAGGGCCGGCCGGCGTGGCCGGTCGCAACTCATGGGCCAGCACTGTCGATCGATATGATTGATTCCTCACCAATCATGATGCACGGGGGGGAAAAAATCTCTCCTCCAAAAAGAAAAGGAAAACAAAAGTTGATGCCATGTTGTACCTTTTGTTGCAATCGATGTATTTTACTAACTGATGCACCATTTGAAATGTACGGTTTCCGTAGAATCACAACACCCTGCTTGGAAGTTAGAACATAGGAAGACAATTCTTGTAAAATTCCTCCGTTCCAGTTTTCCATGGTCTGCAAAAGGCAAGGTGAAGTAATGCTCTGTTTGCCACAGGCGCATGTCGTCCCAAGGTTTTAAATTTCAGTTTTTGATCGTATCTCGGAGGTGATCAAAATCCGAAATCCCGCTAAGTCTCAAAATTTCGGACGAAATCCAAAAAGCAAATTTCAAATCCGCCTTTTTTGGACCGGGATTTCCGAGATCTCGGTAAAAAATTGCCGAGATCTCGGCGACATACCGAAATCTCGGCCCAAAAAACTTAAAATCCGGTGAAAATACCTCATGTTCACATCACATACAGTTTTAATGCATTTTTGAAAATTTTCAAATTTTCTCATTTCACCGGGATTTGAAATCTCGTCCCCGACCGGATTCCGAAATCTCGACCGACATTTCCAAAATTTCACCAGATTTTTAAACCTTGATGAGGACCATACCCGATACAAGCAATGCACATATTCAAAACACAAATCACAAATTCAAAAGCACAAGCATCAATCTGGAGTTCTAGAGGAGGAGGATGAAATGAGGACTGAGGAGCTCACTCACTGCCAGCCTCACTGATGTCGTGGCGGAGGGGGAGGCGGAGACAGCCACCATCGCCTGCGCCATGCTCGTCACTCCCGCCCCAGCCAACAAGGCGGCTGTGGCCCATAGCGGAGGAGGAGGGGGAGACAGCCACCGACGCTCACGCCAGGAGCCACGCTCGCCGCGCGCTCCCCAACCACTAAGGTAGCCATGGTGAAAGTGCATCTAGGCCCCTTATTAAGTTTTGGTGATTGATGGAAACACAATTAAAAATACTAATGGTCAAGTGAGAATTTGTGCAGAGATAAAGAATATATCCTCATGAGAAAGCAATTGGAGATCCCCACCATATTTAAATTTGTCAAGACGGCATCAAGACTCCTGTTGTAAATTTTCTATTTTATTGAGTCTAAGGATAGCCGTACTATTAAGGGGGATACGACGGGAAATCGCTTCTAGGATATATTTGTGTTCAAAGGATGAAAATTGCAAAGCAAAAGAACTTCAATCATTTCATTTTTTCTGAAAAATACTCTTCTGGCCGAGTAGGTCAATCCAAACACTCCGGGTTGACACCTTGGCGCGCCTCGAGCGATCCGAGTATCCGGTTTACGTCCGACACTCGGATTGAATGAATCCGGAGTATCCGGGGATTTCATCCGGAGTCTCCGGATTCACCCCTTCGGTACGTCTTGATTTTGCCAATCCGGAGTCTCCGGGTTATACATCCGGATACTCCGGGTTGTACGCAGCTCACCCACAACGGTTGGATTTTGGAGCCCCTATTTAAGCCATCACTCTTCACCTAACAGGGAAGAGATCCATTATTGCACTTGTTCATTCAAAAATATTTACTCTCACTCTCTTGAGCCCTAATCTCCTTTCTCCATTTGAAGCTATTGATAGATTTGATTCTTTTGGGAGAAAAGAGTGGATTTGAGTGACTTGAGCTTGCTTCTTTCATTCTTGAGCACAAGATTCATCCTTCAAGTTGATTTCGCGATGTGTTTGTTACTCTTGGAGTTTGAAGGACTCCTAGACGGAAAGGAGTCACCGGGAGCCTCCAACTCTCATTGTGGTGAGCTCCGGAAGTTTGTGAAGGCAAGTCTCGTCTCCAAAAGAAAAGAGGCAAGAAGTGAAGAATCGACGAGTGCTTTGTGCAACACCGGGAGGATAGTGATCAAGAGGGACCCGGGCTTAGTGCCTCCTTAACGGAGACGTAGGATTCCCTTCAAGAATCCGAACTTCGGGTAAAAATCATTGTCTTTGTGTTCTTCTTTTTGCTCTTGCTAGGGTTTGTTGTGATAGACCTTTGGAAGACCCGATCTACTCTATCGCTGGGTTTGGTTCTAGATCTGCATCTTTTTGAGGTACCTGAAAGTATTTAGGTCATTTGTGTTCAATTAGTTTGTTGAAAAATTGCAAAGATTTAAAATCTCCATTCGAAGTCTCCAGTCCGGAGTATTCGGACTCCATAACCCGGACAGTCCGGACTATCCGGAGTATCCGGATTGAATACCCCGGACACTCCAGGTTAGGACACTCGGGAGATTTTATTTAGCTGCAATTTTTTAATCCGCCTTCCCCCCCTTTCTAGGCGACACCTCCGGTCCTTTCACATGGCAGAGGCAGAGAGGGTGAGGCCGCTAGGGGGAGGGCAAGGAGACTATAGCGGAGGGGAGAGGGTGAGGCTGTGAGGAGGAGCTGGGAGGGCGAGGCAACCATGGCGGAGGGGAAGAGGGCGAGGCCATGAGGGGGAGTTGGAGGAGGCGAGGTGGAGAGGGCGGCGAGGCGGAGAGGGCGAGGCGGAGAGCGGGGCGAGACGGAGGGGGCAAGATGGAGAGGGTGGGGCGAGGGCGAGGCGGACGAGTTGGGACTCGGGAGCGAGAGTGTGACTACGAGTGACCGACGGGATTTGGGGATTTAGGGTTTGCGTTCATAGGGTGGGGCGAGTAACGGGGACAAGAAACTGTGGAATGCTCCCGTCCCCGATTCCCCCGACGGGGGCAATTTTCCCCGTTCCTAGCCCTGCGGGGGAAAATCTCTTCATCCCCATCCCTTAATAGATGAATTCCTTAGCAGAAAACAGGCCCATTGCCATCCCTAGTTGGCGTGCTTGCCTAGTCACCGCGAGTACTACTCGTTAGCTGGACTCCAACACCTTGTCCGAACCCGGAAAAGATTGGACGGACGCCAACTCACACGACAGCAGTGACCGAACTAGAACAGCGGTTGGTATGATCTGACTATCTCTTTCCATCAGCACATCAAGTGAGTCCGGTACCGAGCGCCAGTACGATCGAGTACGTGGCGCTCGACCGCTGGGAGAGAGAGTACTGATATGCGTATCGGTGTCGTGCATGCATGCATGGTTACAACTGAGAAAGGCACCCAGTTCCCGTCGTCTTTGAAGAAACGGCCGCTTCTTCTTCCAGTTTACATCTTTTCAACGTAGGAATCATCTCCATCTGAACAGCACATTTGTTCCTTGTGGTTTTGGTGTATTCGTGCTCTTCTGGCAGCCATACGTGTTGGAAATTTCGACACGTATTGGACTATTAGGTGCATAGAGATCAAGGATGCGTTGTTTTGTCCGGAGGTAATACATGAGCGAGACGTCCTTCAGAGATGATATGGCAGGTCTGTGCCTCTTTCGGTACTGTTGGAGAGACCCATTATTAATTACCAATGTCATAAGTCATAACTACATCCTCGGTAGAAAACTCAAGAACAGGAAAGAAGAGATTGAAGAAGAAAGATCAAGCAAAGCTATGTATGATGATGATCTTGCCCTGTGATGATCTACAGTCTGACAACTAGGATGAGTGCACTAGTTTCAATTCTTTTCTCCAAAAAGATAGTGCTACTTTTGTAATGAGACATGACGAAGACGATCATATCCACTCGGAAATGCGGTTTGATCCTTTGTAGTACAGTTGCTGGATTCTGTGCAGCCTGGAGATCGAGCATGGAAAAACTTGTTATCCGGACAGTAATGCACTAGCAGATGTACCACCATGGAACCTTTTGCTTTCTCTGTTTTTCCCTTTTGTGTTAAACATGCCGTTTCCATTTCCATTTGGATGGTCCGGTCTCCGGTGTCATGGGAGGACGCACATTGCTAGGCTGGTGGCCGGTGAGATGCATGCAGCAGGGAGAGATGCAAGAGAGACAGTTCGCCACTGAGCGGGGATGGTTAGGTTCTTTGAAATCAGAATGGAAAATTGTAATGTAAGTTAAACAACACAGTCGTTGCAATTTTGGCCAATTTTTCCATCTTAAACAGTCTTGGGCTGTCATTTACTCATCTTCTATCTGCCATCAGCACGGCATGGGTGACGAATTTTAAGATGATTAGTTCACATTTGTCAAGAAATTCGCCAGGTGTCATTGAACACATTGGCCAATCAGACTCTTGTTTTGACTCGTGGCAAATTGGCAATCATAGTCTTGCATGGGGTTTGTGTAGATTGGTGGCTGATATGTTTGATTACTGAGTGGGGCCACTGCCAACGGAAGTGGGTTTAGTGGTCACTCACTGCGGCTGTAGCCTGTAAGTGACACGCAGTTGTGGTGACAAGTTTGGATGTGAAGCTTTTGTTTTGTAGGAATTGGGATTCTTGTGGACCATACGTGATTATTTATGGTATCCTAGAGATAAGCATGATATTCTTAGGGATTCTGCGTTCCTTTACAAAGCTTAAGGGAGAAGGTTCTATAATAACAACTCCAGCGTTTCAAACAGGGTCTCAAGGTTTACAATTTAAAGCCATGCCTACTAAGTTTTTGCAATTCAGGCCAAACCAGTACTACGTACGTACCTTATGCTTGTTTCCACCTTGGATGCATTCCAAGTTTGCCATTTTCTGTTCCTCGTTATTACATTCCTTGTTGTCTATTAGAGGCAGATCTACGGTGTATGAGCCGAAGTCAACATTCTCGATCCAATATAACACATATAGTTTCTTTTAGTATATAAACACATGATGCTCTTATTATAAGTTACAAGTTAGTGTTACTGATTCGTATTGACTCTGATGACCTCGGTGATCTCCTCTTCTATATCCGCCCCTGTTGTCTACTAACCATGTCAAGCACTAGCAGCATACTATGTATTCTGCGAACAAATTTGATTTCTTATTCCACACTTTTTGGAATGACACAATGGGTTGGTTCACCGAGGGAAAGTAGCACACATAATCTTTTTTCCTAAAAAAAAGGCAGACGAGGGATCACATTCACTGGTGTGATCGGTTGATACACAGGCACTCCATGCATGGCCAGGCGGCACCATTTCAGTCTCGCAGGCTTTGTGGACAGAAAGAGTGACATCACAGCTGCCATGCCCACGACACGAACAGCTAGCTTTACTACACCAAGGCGTGGGGGACAAAAGGGAACCGAACTGCAAAGTGATCAGAGCTTTGCTCATTAGCTTTACTGTTAATCTGAGTGACCGATCGAGCTGCCTGCCCCTGTACTGCAAAGTGATACTAGTATAGTAATATCTGAATGATTGAGCAATCATGATAAACTAATACACCAAGCACATGACTAGGATCAGGAGCACATCATCGATCATCATTATCCGACGAGAAGAGGAAGGAAAAACTGCCACATGATCCCCCTCGGCTCCTTGGCCTTGCTTAATCCGAGGAGCACCAGGAGATCGACAAAAGCAACGAAAGGAACAAGGAGAAGTCCAGCACCGGCCGTGCGTGCGTGTCAAACGCACGCAGTTTGGACGCAGTTTTCCTCTGCGCCGGTCGAGTCCTTGCACAGCTTGGCCAGGAGGCCGTGCCTCGGCACAGGGAACGGGCTGTACTCCACCTCGTCGCTCGACCCAACGACCTCCCACCTGCAAACAAGGCGAATTCCGCACCTCAAACACCCCTCGTGTTACCACCAGTAAAACGCTTAGAAAACCGCGTGAGAATGCGCGGGCACACGGCACGGCCGAGCCGTGGCGGACGTTCGGGTCCGCGTGCGACCGAGACGGGACGAGGGAATATATGGCGGATCTTGGTGGGGTGCCCGAGCCCAAAGCGAGCGTCGGACGGTGGGAGGGTAACACGCGCGCGGGCGGGCGCGCGTACGTACCTGTAGCCGGTGACGAGGTGGTGGACGAGGACGAGCATCTCGAGCTTGGCCAGCTCGTTCCCGGGGCACGCGTGCGCGCCGCCCCCGAACGGCAGGAACGTGTTGGGCCGCGGCGCCACCTGCACGCACTCATCGATCAAACCACGTGTTAGTCCCGTACGCAATTATACAAAATTACGAAGCTTTTGCAGCGGATCCCGGCTTGATCTTAGGCCGCTAATGCTTAAGGAATTGTATCTTAGTGAGCCTAAACTTGTTCTGTTGCCAGTGTTGGTGACTAGGTTGGACTTGTTTGTACTTTGGCCTGTCGTTGGTGCGCAAGGAGTCAAGCAGCAGGGTTAGGATATCTACGTCCGACAAAATCAGAGGCGTGGTAAGTAGTACTCCTCACTGCAGGCCTGCTGACCGGGTGATTGATTGGTAAGTTACACGGTTTAACGAGTCTACTCAAGGAGTCAACAATGACTGTGCAGCCGGTAGCGCAGTAATTGCTGTCCTTGACTTTGTTGTCAGATAAGTGACCGGCCAGGTAAGCATGACAAAAAAAACCAAAACTCACTAGCACTAATACTCTGAATTTTGTGGATTAGAATTAATTTGCATTCTTCTCGTGGGAAATCCTAAAGTCGTGCTTAGTTTGCTTCCAATGGTTACCGATGCTTGCCTTACTAAATTTTGGTAGTATTGATCAAATTTGGTAAGCATTTGGTTTGCTACTAAATTTTGGTAATATATTCTCTTCTCTCTTGGTTCTTTAGTTTATTTTCTTACCAATCTTTGTCCAAAAGGTTGGTAACCAAATTTTGACAATGCCAAAATTTGGTAATGCTTAGTGAGGCAAATTTGTCATCAAACCAAACATGTATTATTATTAGTTGCCTCTAATCTAATGTACTACTAGCATCAATAAGCAGTGTACTGGTGGTAGCAACGAGGAGGCCGGCCCCATTACCTTGAATCTGGAAGGATCGAACTTGTGTGGATCTTGGAAGTACTCCGGGTTGTGATGGATGTTCCTGAACAGAGGCATCACCTTCCACCCCTTGGGAATCAGGAAACCTATGAACACCACAAAACACATACGGCTCGCTCGAATTAAATCCAGTGACGAAAATATGAGTAGCAGCTTGTCGAACGCTACACTTTACAGATTAAATACTGCAAGTAGTATTCATAATTAGGCCATTTCTATTATGAATACTTCTCATAAATGTTTCCCAAAACCACGTCCATTGCTTTCTCCATCTCATTCAATTTCGCAGTTAAGCTGCCACCCGAAACGGAGTGAATCAATCGGGCGACACCGGTGCCGGCCGGGAAAGGGAGCACCAAAGGCGGCATCAGGACCGGCGCCTTTTGGATGGTTCATGGCTCAGATATTAATCGGAACGAGAGGACAAGGATGTGTTGCCGTTTTTTGAGGTGAAAAATGGACCGTCCACACAAGAGCCGACGGCCGATCGAATTGGATGCTTCAGTGTTTACACAACTATGCGTGGAGGCGATTAGCTGCCCCTCAAGGAAATACCTCCCTCTTTTCATTGCCCTGAGGCTTATATGTAAGAGAATCAAGCCACTTGTTTGGAGCAACATGATTCGATATTTATCGTATGTTGAGGTGGATTTGACTCAGCATGGGGTTTTCTATTTTAGTAGGATCTTTGTTGTAGCAGTTGTCGCATACAAATTTTGTTTGTCGCCCTCCGCTTCCACCTTATTCGTAGACCAAGTTGTTGGAAATGGACTAGAAAAGTTGTTAATGTTTATGTGTAAATTGCATAGAAATGAACTCCTTGTGCCATTGTCACGCTCAGTTACTGGTTTACAATTATCTTTATTTTTCATCTGTTATTTATATTTTTAAAGATAAATCACTTGTACATATTTTTCAGATGGACTATATTATCCTTGAACATGGTAATATGTCTCATTCATAGCAATTTAATCCTGACACTCTCCAAAAATTCACAGAGGACGTTCTATTCTACATGGTGGGAAAATTTTAAGGTGCATGTGAAAAATTGGGAATTTGCCGAGTACAACGAAGCATAAAAATTTCTATTAGTTTTGCTAATTATCAGGTATCTAACTTTTTCTGTTAGTGATAAGTAAACTTTTCTAGCTAGCTAGCTATTAGATGTGCTTGGAGATATATGTGTACTTTAGTCGTTGGATGTTGATCCGATGGACGAAAATCGGACTATAACGCATGATGTATAGACTATAGACATCTCAATTATTATTCATTCTGAAACCTTCTTTTCTTTTCATAACCTACCCAGCATATTTGAGCTTGGAGTTGAAATTTTACCATGGGGTAAATTATTTTTATTCTTATTTACCTCCGATATTTTCTCAGACTTAACTTCCGCGATCCTTAATTAGGACCACACCGAGATGCACTGGATTACGCATCTACATGACCCATATGCACAACTGGCAAACGTACGTACTGCAAACTTTTATTAGTACACTACTGCACGATCGAGCCAGCACAATCAATGCCGAAAACGTGTATACCTTTGTACTCCACGTCGGCGACGGCCTCCCTGAACGTGAAGGAGATGATGCTCGCCATCCTCAAGCTCTCCAATATGACCTGTGCATCGACCGAGCAAAAACGAAAGCAACCATATCTCAGCAGCCATTCGATAAATCCTCGCAAAGAAACACGTATACGAACGCCGAAATTAGGACAGCCGATACCAAGGGCAAGAATCCAAACGAAATTTTACGTCAAGCTTCAGAGGCAACGTACGTACGCAACACTGACACGTACATACCTTGTGCGTTAGTGTCATGCTCCTCGTTTGCGTCCATGTCAGCGGCCGCTTCCCGCCCTCGTTCGCCTCGTATGTCGCCATTTGCTCCGCCTGCAATGGACACGACGAAACAAGAACGAAACAACACCGGTCGTTGGTGTATCGTCAGTCTCGATCGCGGATGCTACCTCATGCTTCAACAGATCACATGCACGACCGGTTGAACTGGAGGAATCCTACAGTGTTGCTAGCCAGCTCTCACCTTGACGGCCTCAAGAAGCTTCGGGTAGTCGTTGAGGTACTTGAGGATCCAGGTGAGCACGCTGGCCGTGGTGTCCTGCGCCGCGAACAGCACGCCGATGACGTTGTCGGCGATCTGGTCGTTCGTGAGCGCCGCGCCGCTGTCGTCGCACGAGCGCATGAGCCCTCCCAGGAGGTCGCCGCCCGGGTCGCCCCGCGCCCGCCGCTCCGCCACGACCTCACTCAGGATCGCGCGCAGCCGCTTCCTCGCCTGCATGCACGTACGTATGCCCGCGCGAGTCAATTTGCCGGGCAATTGGATCGATTGCATTTACACGGAAAGCTAACATATTCTTGACAAGGTTTTCGAGCGTAAATTCGTTGCGTGGGCGCGTACCTGGATCGCTTTGTAGTAGAGAGTTCTGGGGAAGGGGTTGGGGAAGCAGTTGTAGCCCTTCTCCACGATGGAGTAGTTCCTCCTCAGCTCATCCTTGCACCGCTCGTCGAGCCGGCCGCCGAAGACGGTGACGAGGCCGACGTCGAACGAGAGCTAAAAAAACAAGGCATGCAGGTCCATCACACATTGCATCACGAATTCGTACAAATGGAACACGGACATTAATTCCAAGTCTCAGAAGAAAAGGAAAAAACACGAATATTCCACAACGATAGTTGGACAACGCACACGTATTAGCTCCACGTCATATGTGTGTGTTTGTGGCACTCACCCTCTTCATGGCGTGGAAGGTGCTGGCGACGTGTCCGTCCCAGGCGCCGAGCGTGGAGGCGACGGCGGCCTCGATGTCCGGCACGAGGGCGCGGAGTGCGTCCGGGCCGAGCGAGGCCTGCACCAGCCGGCGCAGCCGGAGGTGGTACTCGCCCTGGTGGAAGAAGAGTGCCCACGGCCCGATCATGCGTTCCTTGCTCGGCGGATACGTCGGCTTGAACAGCCGCGCCTGCGTCACCAGCACGAACCGCGCCGCCTCCGGGCTTGCCAGCATCACGCACGGGCACCCCAGCAGGTGCATCTTGAAAATCTCACCGTACCTGCACACAGATTCTTTGTGAAGTTTACCCCTCTTGCACATTTGCAACTTGCATATATATATAATTTCTGCAGTTGCAAGTGCTAATCAGTTACCTCTTCTGCTTGGCGGCAAAGAAGACGTTGGGGTCCTGGGAGTAGAGCCGAAGGGTCTCGCCGACGTACGGCCAGCCCATGGAGCCGGGAGGCATTCTGAGCTTGTGCTCTTGCCCTCGGCTCTGTCCAACGCCCCTCCTCCTCTGCCTGCTCGTGTACAGGCACACGGCCAGCGAAACGAAGATGCACACTACTGTGAGGAAGACGGGGAGAGCCATGTGTGTCTATGACCCAACTTCTAAGTGATCCTCTCAAGATCAGCAAGGTTGGCTATAACGGGTGCCCTCTCTGTACTTCCCTTTCGTTTCGTGAGTGCGATTTGTGTCTGTGGTGTGATGTTGTTAGCAGAGAGGGACACGGGGGAAGGGATCGAGCAATCTTGAGAGGATCTTCCAAATGGTGGCTGCTATGGGAAGACACCTGTGCGGTATTTATAGAGGGGGAGAGGTAGAAGGATATAAATAAGCAAGCTCATGGACGGCATGCTCCTAATTAGAAAATGTGAAATCTTGGGGGAGCGGGAGAAAACACACAAAGAGGAAGATACTGACACATGTGCAGCTCGGCGGGGCCACTGGTGCACAAATTTCGTGGGATCTGGCCATGGCTAGGCACTGATTTGGGGATTGATTCCATCATGCGGAGTTCCCTGTGAGACTGACAACTTGGCATCACATCATCGTGGATCTTAATTCCTAGTTAACCTTTTATTAGGCTGTTGTAGATTAAGTTTTGTTTAAGCCATTTGTGTTGACTAGTTAGCCATTACGATTGTTAATTGGCTTATTCAATTTTTTTAGCTAGATATTTGCAAGTATTTTTTGGAGAGAGAGAGGATGTTTTTCAAATCAGTTCGCTTGGCGATGGAACCCAAGATCTGGCATGTGCCTCTCCCCACTCTCCACTATCCCGAATCAATCAGGGTCTAATCAGATATTTATCTTTGGAAACTACTCTTTTCAATCAGGAAAGAATATCAAAATATTTTATAATAAAAATTAATGGCTAAAATTGTATTTTAGAGACTATGCCAATGCTCAAAATGATAGTCTTTTGTGACCCGAGGGAGCAATTTTTCTACCGTTATGCAGTGCTAGTATTTATTCACTAGTCACTACATAAGGAGTAATTTGGAGAGAAGTTCACTTGATAAAAATTAATACTAATTATAATAACATAGTGAATCATGAGACGGAAACATCGATTAGCTGAAGGCTACTCTTGTTAGATCTTACTTCAGTGTTTCTCTTGGTGTTGTTGTCTCAAGTTTGTGTGTATTCTGTTGTTGGCTTTGACGAAGATTAAATAATCCTTAATAAATAGACTTAATGTCCACAATAATTGTTAGATAAAGAATTGTTCTGTAGTTCCTTCGAGTACCCTTGGTTGGGAAGAATATGCGCGGGTCAAGCCATCTGTAATCAGATGTGTGGACCATATCCTCCGACAGGATATTAAATATACCGCAATCAACCATATGCGGTACTTAAAAGGGAAGGTGTGTCCTTATCTCTTTGACTTAACTACACAAATCTAATCACTGTCTTTGACAATAACTGTCTGACAATCGTGCTTGGAGGATGTCTCGCTGCCAATAACTAGATTCATGAACCGACGAGATGCCTCCTTGTGGGCCTCAACCGTCACCCCTTCGATGCTTTATAAGGAGTGGTGTCGGGAGATGGAGGAGACACACAGACATATGCAGAGCACAAGATAGCCGCATATTTTTTGTAGCCATAGTCTTATGCACCCCATTGTAATCTCTAGCAATACAAGAACACAAGAAGTAGGGTTATTATTCTTTCCAGAGAAGGCCTGAATCTATCTAAAATACCCTGTCTCATCCTATGTGATCTCGAGTGCCATGTTCCTTACATTTACTTCGTAAGGTCGGTGGTAATTCTTGCTTGCATGCTTGATCTTTTGCACAATGAGACTATTCTTCTTCCTCTCCTCACCCAATTCTTAATCAATGACTTCTCCAATAATTCCCTCGCATATAGTAATAAGCAAGTAGAAATCATTAGACAATATCATTTGTTCTATAATTATATAATTAATTTACCAAGAAATGAATTTGGCTATTGTCCAAGTTGGCGTGCACGAGTGGGTGTCATTGAATCGTGTATATTAGATGAATCTTGCATGTGTGAGTTCATGATGTCCTCATGATACATTCACAAAATGGATTGAAGCCGAGCCTGTTACTGGGGTAGCGACAGAAGTCAACAAAAAATTCATGATGAAAAATGTGATCACTCGATTTGTAGTTCCAAGTTGAATCATCATTCACAATGGTACCCAATGCAAAATTTTAAGAATTTTGTGCAAAAAAATAGGTACAAAACTATATTATACCTCTATCACCCATCCATAGAGTAATGGGGCAATCGAAAGGGCAAATGGCCAAATCATGTAGGGAATTAAAAGTTGAGTCTTTGACCAGCTAGTAAAGCGCTCAGGGTTTGACATTACTACAGGAGCGTACGTCACAGTCGGTTTTTTTCGTCATCACAGTCGGTTTTGGTGGTGATACAAAGTCGTTTGACAGTGATGAGGAGGTGCTATCACAGTCGGTTTTCGCTCGATAGTAATAAATGGTCATCACAATCGGTTCTAAGCTCAGAATCGATTGTGATGTGGGTGTTTGATGTTCAATTTGTACGATACACATATCACATTCACAATATCTAACACAATATATAGAACATGGACATATGACATAACATATCACATATTACATAACATTCACAATACATAATATTGTTTACATAGCACATAACATTCATAACACAAGCAGATCACATTCGCAATGCATATTACATTCACATGATATAATATTATTTTCAACATATGGACTAGTAGGAGCTTGTCGGGTCTCTAAATTTACTGTCCTCGGCTATAACTTCTGTCTAGTACCACTGGCATATGCGGTCTCATAATTTGTTGAGATCTTTGTTGTCGAGGCTCTTAAGGGGGATATTAAGTTTCTGCAAAATAGAAAATAGTGCACTAAAATTTGTATGTATAAAAGGCTGAGTGTATTATGCATGTACAAATACCTTAGGGAAAAGTGTACGCCGCCGACTAGGATTAGCATGTGATGCATGACGTAGAAGCCACATAGGTTATCGCACCCCTGTTGATGACATTGTGAACAAAGAAAATTAAATTAGGAGAATAAGAATAGATGTCAGAAAAAATCTTGTGCAAGGCACTAGTACCTTGAAGCGTTTCCACTTTAGCTAGTCGCCTTATTTGTCATCGTGTCGCCCTACTTCAGCAACATAAGACAAGAAAGCCCTACATACATTGGAGAGATGCCATTGAGGCAAAAAAATGAACGTAGTTAAATACAGAAAGTGTTACGTTAGAGGAATGTACTTACTTCTACAAAACAGGCTTGATCGCGTAGGCCATTGGTCTCTTCTCGAGCAAGTTAAAAGTATAGACTTTGTTTTCACTTGGAGCGACCAAAAGTAGAACCTAATTGTTGCTTATTAAATGGTATGCAATGCAAGCAAATAAGTTCATGTACGATTTAAGTGCGTACAAGTAATTGAAGGGTAAAGTCATTAGAGTAGTACTTACTCCTCGTGGTACGGGAAGAGAATAAAGTCTTTTTCACCTTAGCTTGTAATGACTGCTTGATGTAGTTGATAAGGAACTCCGATTGAATCCTAGCCATGGTCGCAGACACCATCTCGGGGTCGACAAACCCAACTAGGTGTTGACCCATACGGCTCGTTGCCTCATTATCCTACAACTCATGTCAATTGTTAAAAAATATGATACAAAATCCTATAACAGTCATAGGCTCATGCTATATGGTGCGATACTCGCAGTGTTCAGTATCGTACAGTAGAAATATCGATGGCTTTCAGGGTGTACAAATGGAACATATCCTTAAAACTCACTGGAAATATCCCATACTCCTTGCGGTGGAAATGTTCCCCTCGATACCTCACAATGAGTGCACTTGTCTAGAGCATTCAATTCGTTGCTAAGGACAAGGGGCTTTCCATGTATGTACCCCTTAGAATCTCGAGGGGGCTCTGGGGCTCTGTGGCCTTTGTAAACTTTACTTTCTGGACAAAAAAAGTCTCTGAGGTCGAGACAAAGGGCTTTCCATGTATTTAAGGACGCGTTGTGGCCTTTGACAACTTTGCCTTCTTGATAGAAGGATTCTCTGAGGTCTCCTGTGGTTCTTTGGTCATCGTGCTAGTCCTTTTACGCACCAGGTTTGCACTCTGTGTAGGAGCCGACTTAGATGGAGGAGTCATCATGGTGGTGGGAGCAGGAGCAGGTGCAGGTATGATAGGAACCTACAAAGCACATGCATATGTAACTGTTGCAGTACTGGAATAATCGAGAAAATATGGGGGATTTTTATCTTGACTAGTACGACACCCGTCGTGAGCCACTTGATGAATGACATCCGTGCTTGTCCGAGAGTGGTGATATCTTGTTCGGGAGGAACTCCAACACATGAGATAGGAAGTCTTCATGGACATAGTCCACCTGCACCCTCATGTAGCCCTTCCCCAAAGGGTTACCATGCACTGTGTCAGTCTTCTTGCATGAAAATGCAACCCTGTGTTCAGCCTCAACGAAAAATCCGTCTTCTATCACGACGAGTTGGCACTTAGCAAGCGCTTGCAAGAAGTACGCAACTTAATCGGAAACATTATTTATCTTAATTCTGTACCTTTAAGTTAGGAACAATTATTATCTTCAGGTGGGGACTGGCCTGATCATGTCTGGAAGTGCAGCTGCTAGGGTGGGGCACAAGCCTTTCTACGAGAGGTGATGCCATATGACTCTGACTCTGGAAGATCATCACCATCATCTCGGCCCTCAGGAGCTCCTCACATGCCATTATCTTCTCCCTCATCTCCTCCTTCAACTCCTCCCTCAGCTCCTCCCTCAGTGTGTCCTTAAGGAGCGCCGTACGTGCTTCCTATGATCTTGATCTAGCACTGGCAGTGTCCTCATCTTGGCAGAAGGATCTCTTCGTATGCTTCACACCTGCAGCAAGCACCCGACCCTTATGGTCGGGCTTCCTGATCGCCGAAGACAGGATGTCCTTCGACTCTTGGCTCTGAAAGGTCCCCTACTATTTCTGCTGGCTTATCTCTTCCTGCAAGAAGCGAATATAAATTAGTGCTAAAATACAACAGGAAGGGTCAACTGCAATATACTAAGTTAGATGTCTTACAATGGTGGAGATGATCCGCGCGGTCACGGTTTGGAACTACAAGCCGGTCGTCAGTGATTTTTTTCCGTCCTCGCTAATACCCAGTCGCATGCCCGCTCCTCACATATGTGGGAGTAAGGCATCACCGTCCTGGAATTTGCACACTCCTCAGCTAGTCGCGCCCACTTTGCCTTCTTCCCTACATAGCAAGCAGAACCAAGGTGGTATGCGTGTGTGTTCTGCCTCTGGATAGCGATGTTTTTCTCTCTCAGCTCCTCCGTCTCGGGCATACTCTTCATCCTTGTGAACTCCTCCCAAATATCGGGAATCATAAACGAATACCTCTCGAAGGGAGTACTTCCTTTCAGCATGTACTCACCATGTATGATAACCCTGAAGTGCCTCAAAGACACACCCATTTTCTTCAAGGCATGCCGTATCGCATTGCTTTCATCTTCCTCTAGTGTAATCCATTTCCCCTTAATTTCGTCCCACAGCCAATTCTTCTGCTCGGCGCTAACTTCCTTCCTCCAGTCCTTAACTGTGATCGGCACTCTCTTCTCCACCAATTGACCGGGAAAAAAATCGGTAGCGTCCCTTATACTTGGGAGGACCCGTGCAAACCCCTATGGTATCAAAGTGGAGAACCTGCGATGTTCTCCATGTGGCCCCTTTATTCGGTCCTCGGGCCTTTCTCATCTTACTCGGCCCCTCAACATTTGTCACCTTACTCGGCCCCTTAGCATCACCTTCTATTATGTCTGGCGATTAGCGGGTGCTCTCTCTTTGCGACATTTTGAATATATATATAAAACCTAAACTTAATGAGAGAAAGCAATTCATAACTATTATGTCGACTTGACAATGAATCATGTAAATTAACAGATTAATAAATAATTCATAGCATATTATTATACTAGCGTATTGTGGTAAATTAACAATTAACATAATAATGGGTGATCTTAAAAAATGTCTATCTATTGACCAACTAAGTACGTACCAACAATAACTCCAAATCACTAATTTGGTTAGGTCCTAATTCCATTCGAGGATATATGGTTCGGGCAAGTTCCTAAGCTGTTGTACAACTCTAGAGAAAATTTCGGCAGTATCTCATCGCTGTTCTCCAAATACACGTCTCTACAAAAAGTTAAGAGGGTGTGTATCCGGAGAACATCAGGGAGATGCTACCGAAACTTTCTCTGGAGTTATACAACAGCTTAGAAACTTGTTCGAACCACATATCCTCGAACTATCTAAAAAATGTGGACAATTCGACACTGCTTGTTTATAAATATGATATTTTAGCATATTTATAAACAAGTACACTCAAATGGGAGATGTAGGTTATGCAATCTAAACTTTAACATTGATCATATTACAACAACAATAATGACATGTAAAGTAAAAACCGTTGTAAGGATATTGATCATATTACAGCAACAATAAAGACAATAAAGAACATATTTCAGCAACACCTTATTGGCCAGTTAACAGTATTTGATGGTGAAATTTAATCTTATCATATTTCAGGTTGGGGCTGATAATAATCTACTGGTGAAGGAACATACCCATAGTTTTGTTATCCTATTCCTAATAAATTGTATGAGGAATGATGCTTTTATACTGGAATAATGAAATCATTCTTGGTTATTTCAAAGTTGCCAGGGTGTGAAATTATTGCCACTGTGCTGAAGTATTAAATTAATATTGAAGTTCACAAAGTGCAAATTACAAAATTAATACAAGTTGCAGAAATTTTAAAGTAAGTGAGGAGTAAGTAATCATCATTTATCTTTTTTCCATATTTTAATATTCGTGCAACTTTTAAAGGATGCATAAAAGCGACGATTTGTGATATGAGAGATTGCGTGAAAATCAAACGACAAGAATAGATAGATGTTGTATGGCCTTCACTGCAACGATCTCAAAATGCAAGGTAGACAATGAAAAGTGACACTGCCACTTGATTGCAGTTTCATGTATAATTCATCCGAAAAAACATCAAACAAAAACTACCATACACATGATTTAGTAGGCATCACTGCCTTGATCAGCGTCTGCTGCTCACGCTTGGCACCAGGTGCACATACACCATAATCCTCCGAACCATCTATAATCGCAGTCTTTTAGGATGTTTTTTCCTATATTTATGACTTACCTAACTTCGAGCAAATCTTTTAAAATGTGGTTGATCCATAGGCCACTCTTTTGTTATGTTTGTTTGATTGTGCTGCATTACTACCTTAAGATTGTTGCCACTAACTTACTCTAGTGTGTTCAAGACCTAGCATAACTTTTGAGGTCCAATTGTCCAATTAAGAATGGTGATTTTCATAAGCACATCGTATTTGATCGACACAAGGCATATATGGTGCATTTGGTTCCAAATTGACAGCATGAATATTGGCAAACCGATCGATGTAATCAACAAGATTCATTTGGAGCTCCAATCCAATTATTTATTTTATCTAAGATTTAAATATTTCTGTAGTCCCTCACTGTAGTTTTTCTTTGGAAAAAGAAAAGCAATCAATTATTGAATATAAAGAATCACCTATTGAATTAAAGAAAATTTCACAATACTTAGTTGTTGAACCTACCCAAAAATACAGATGGATCATGGATGTATCACAAAGTTACCTCAAACAAGTGGCTCAAAACCCTAGTCAGTGCCAGGGGGTGCTGGGGGAGGGGAGTGGAGGGGATGCCGTGTAGGGGGTGGAGAGGGCGCCGCGTCGGGGGTGCAGGGGCGGGGAGTGGAGGGCACCTGCGGCATGGGGGGCGGCGTGGGCGCTGGGAGTGAGGTGGCTGTGGAATATAAGAACCCGGGTACCCTTATGACAAGCCCAAGAGGGAGGCCCAGAAGATACTCCCCGCGTCAGGCCCCGCTGCCGTGCGCAAGGGGACATATCCTAAAGGAAGTTGAACTTATATTTAGATATGATAGATATGGTTGTAATCCGAGTCGTTAATAGGGTAGATAAAGATGTAAACTCTATCCTATTAACTGACTAGAATCTTGTAACCGATCGGAATCTCTTAACCGATCAGGACTCTGTAAGCCACCCCACCCCCACTATATAAGGGAGAGGGCGGGCAGCAACATAAGAATCCGATCATCCAAGCATAGAGCGATAAGCCATAGAGCATAGCACACCTCATATCGCCCAGAGCATATTGCGCTTTGAGCAACCCCGGATTCAAGAGATCCATATAATCCCAGCACACAGGATTAGGATATTATCTCCTCCGCGAGAGCCTGAACCTGTATAAACCCCTTGTCTTGTGTGACCTTCGAGTTTGAGATCTAGCGCCTACCCCATAAATTCATTGCCGACTACAAAAGTCGACAGTTGGCGCGCCAGGTAGGGGAAGCGCTATAATCTTTTCCCACGCACTGATGGCGCAATCGGTGGATTCGCCGCCACCTTCGTCTCTCGCCAGCCGTCCGCTTGAAACACGGACTTCGTCGCAGATGCGCGCGGAGAGCTTGTCTGTCTGGTCCAAAACCAGATCCGATCTGGTAAAGATCAGGCCAACCCATCTCAGGTATGTCACTTTGACTTGGCCGGCAAACCAGTCGGCGTCGCGAGGAATTGCTGCGATCTTCGTGGCATCTTCGCGATAGAAGAGCAGAAGACCGATCTCCAACGCCAACAAGAAGAACAGGAAGCTGCGGGGTAAGATTGTCTTCGTAAGGGTAAGGAGGTGCAGGTGCGATCGCTTCGATCTCGCGGCCGCAATGTCCGCGAGGACCTCCTGAAATCCAGGTTGGGAGATCAAGCCGTTTTTCGCATGCCAATGCAGAACGTCGTCGCCTCCAAGACGCTTCTCAACAAACTGGACCCGATGATTGCATCGGATAGCCCGGCGGCCCCGATCGTGGCCCAGATCAAGGCCATGGTGACGGCGGCCGCAATTTAGCGAAATCAGGAAAAGCCGGTAGGTGAAGCGCACTTGCGCTCCCACGCGGCTTTCGGCACGGCCACGAGCCCACGCTGCGCCGGCGCCACTTTCGCGACGGCCACGAGCACGCTGCTTCGAAGGCGTCACCTTCGGCACGGCCACGAGCCACGCCTGCGCCCCGAGCGCCACCTTCGGCACGGCCACAAGCCTACGCCTGCGCCCTGAGCGCCACTTTCGGTACGGTCACGAGCCACGCCTGCGCCCCGAGCGCCGCCTACAGCTCATCTACAAGCCTACGCCTGCGCCACGAGCAAAGATAGCATGATCGTCAGCAACATATGGAGCATAAAGCAGCTAAGTCGCTTTTTACTCAATTATGTCATTATAAATAAAATTGTTGACTTTCCTGACTTGCTACTTAGTTGACCCACAACTAAGCAGTAAGTCGGGGGCTACACCTAATAGTGTGCGCATGCGCACATCTTTTTTGAGTTGTATTTTTCTTCTTTTGCTTAACGATTGCGAGTGAATCCGAGTGCGATAACTCCAAATTGTGAAGCTCTGACCCCATGAACGGCGAACTTTAGTCACCCAAAACACGTGCTTGGGAAAAAGAGCCATGAGCCGACTCCCAACGCTCGGGGGCTAGACTAGTCGGGCAGAGTGCTTAAACAAAAAGAGTCAAACCACTCGGATGAATTCAAAATCAATAAGGAAAAAGAGTAAAAAACTCTAAAATTATATATACACCAGTCGGACATCACATCCGAGTGAATTGTTTTTACATTGCCTAAGTTCTGCATATACATGATTTCAGGGCTACTAAATTTAGATACGACGTGTGTGAGCCAACGCTTCAACGACGACATCAGCAACTTCGGCGACGAATGAATTTAAAGGGAGCGGCGCTGAATTTTGCCTTGAGCGGGAAAAGCGTTTTGACTTCTGCATATCGTTTGGGATACAGTATGTCCCAAGATGAGCCGACTGCCAGAATTCCAATAATGGGGCTAGAAACCACTCGGAAAGTTTAACGCGTGGAGCTCTATTGAGTCCTTCACGATCTCTTTGCCTACAATAGGGCACTCGGCTGTAAAGGAAAACTAGTCGGGAAGCTGCATCAAGAACTGGAAGCACTCGGCGTGAAGCATGACTCAGTTGGGCTGCAACCAGGAAGGCGGCAACTCGATCGCAAAGGACTCGGGGGCTACTGTGGAATATAAGAACCCGGGTACCCTCATGACAAGCCCAAGAGGGAGGCCCAGAAGATACTCCTGCGTCGGGCCCATTGCGTGCGCAAGGACATATCCTAAAGGAAGTTGAACTTATATTTAGATATGATAGATACGGTTGTAATCCGAGTCGTTAATAGGGTAGATAAAGATGTAAACTCTATCCTATTAACTGACTAGAATCTTGTAACCGATCGGAATCTCTTAACCGATCAGGACTCTGTAAGCCACCCCACCCCCACTATATAAGGGAGAGGGCGGGCAGCAACATAAGAATCTGATCATCCAAGCATAGAGCGATCAAGCAATAGAGCATAGCACACCTCATATCGCCCAGAGCATATTGCACTTTGAGCAACCCCGGATCCAAGAGATCCATATAATCCCAGCACACAGGATTAGGGTATTATCTCCTCCGCGAGAGCCTGAACCTGTATAAACCCCTTGTCTTGTGTGACCTTCGAGTTTGAGATCTAGCGCCTACCCCATAAATTCATTGCCGACTACAATAGTCGACAGTGGCTAGCTGCGGGTGTGAAGAGGAGTGGATCGGGTGTGTGGCTGCGGGAGTGAAGACTGAAGACTCGGGCTTTAAGAAGACTAATGATGCTATCTCAATCGGTTCTCAATACGAACCGACACTGATATAAAGCTCATTTCAATCGGTTTTTGGTCGGAACCGACACAGATTCCATCCCAATTGGTTCTCAATAGGAACCGACAGTGATATATAAAGTTCATTGCAGTCGGTTCTCGGTCAAAACCGACACAGATATACACGCTATCCCAATCGATTCTCAATAGGAAAAGACACTGATATAGCATGTATTGTAGTCAGTTTATTGGCAAGAACCGATACAGATATAGAATACATTGCAATCGGTTATTCGGTTAGAACCAACACAGATACAATGGCCATTCCAATTTTAATTACAATTTCTATTTTCATTTATAAAGTTGTATACTATTTCAATTGAACTTTCAATTTCATACAATGTGCAATTTTAATACTTTGTCAGTGCAAGTGTCTGTCTGTCTTATTATCATTCTTTTATGAAAGTTTGATAACATTTTAATTACACTTTCTATTTGGGCAATATGCAAATAATTATACTTCATTTGCAGTGCAACATCATAAATCATGTTTTTTAAAGTTATCCCTTTAAACCTTTGGTTTGATCATTTCTATTGGTTGTAAAATGAGGATTTCAACAAAATATAATTCAACAACCAATAGCAAGGTTCACTAAAACTGAGGATTTCTCTAATTATTTAATTAAAAATTAAGAAACTCCCAATCTCTGAAATATAGCATATCACTAGATATATCCAGATATAGAAAATACATAACAGTTGAGTGATCGAGCATTTTCACTCGATAAAAAGTCCTGAGGTTAAAAATACACTCATATTTCAACCAAACATTGCAAATCCACAACATTATTTACATTGAGGTAGTATCCTTATGTACAATACAAATATTTGAAATACACAGTATTATTTACATTGACGTAGTCCCTTTATTTATAATACAACCCTTCTTGATGATCTACACGTATGTAATTTATTCTATGTGTGTCGTCATCACCGCTAAGATATGCCCCATCTGCAAACGCATGTATTTCATCAAATTGGTTGTACTCTTCTTCATCTATGACATTTTCAACTCCAACGATCCGCCTCTTGCCATGAAGGACGATGTGCAACCTTGGATTAGCTGAATCACGCACGTAGAAGACTTGAGTTGCTTGCTTCGCAAGGACAAACAGATCATCTTTGTAGGCGAGTCTATTGAGATCCACAAGAGTAAAACCTCTCTTGTCGACCTTCACTCCATGTGGAAGTTTCACCCACTTACATCAGAACAATGGAACTTGGTATATTCCGTAATTGAGCTCCCATATTTCTTCGATCATCCCGTAGTAAGAGTTCATTGCGATCGAGGATCTTCTTTTCAAGTGATCATCGAACAAAACATCTATCCTCACACCACTGTTTTAAACTGTATTCTTTGCATCTTGACTCTCAGTGTAAAAGGTGTAGCCATTAATATTGTACCTCTGCCATGCATGTACATCAAATCTTGGTCCGTCAGCCAACCATTTGATATCTTCACTGACGGAGATCTTCGCCTTTTCTTTGAACCATGTGAGGAATCGATCATTGTGTTCTCGCGTGATGGAAAGCTCATTCATCTATTGATTCTTTTTCCATAATATCAACTTATGCTGCTGGATGTATAGATGAACTTCTGCACTGTATTGCAAAACTATCAAATGCGCTTTATAATACATATCAAACTGTGGACTTGTTAGTTTCGACCTAATGGTTCTTTTGCCACCAAGTCTGCCCTCATGACGAGATACATGAATATCAATTTCTTGTCTTTTACCTAGATAGTCTATGTAGAATCCAATAACCTCTTCAGTCGCATAACCTTCAACAATACTACTCTCAGGTTTCGACCGATTCCTTATGTATGACTTTAATATACCCATGTAACTCTCAAACAAATACATGTAACATAGGAGTGTGGGTCCACATATCTTAATTTCTCTAATAACGTGAACAACAAGGTGGACCTTGATGTCGAAGAATGATAGGGAAATGCATCTCAAGCTGACAAAGAGTCTGCACCACCTCCTCTGTAAGTTGTCTAGTACATCAGGATCAATAACCTTGCAAGAAATCGCATTGAAGAAATAACATAGCTTCGTGATTGCCAACCTGACATCCTCTGGCAGAATATTTCTGATTACAATAAGAAGCATTTGTGTTATCAAAACATGACAGTCATGAGACTTCATACCAACCAACTTCAAATCATCCATGGACACAAGTTTTTTAATATTTGCAGGGTAGCCTGATGGAATTTTAATACCTTAGAGACACTTGCAGAAGTCTTCTTTCTCCTTTTGGAAAAGGTGTAGCATGTAGCAGGGATGTACGAACTTTTTTCGTCCTCCTCTATCATTGCAAGCTTGGTCCTGATTCCCGTGTAGGATATATTGCGGCGAGCATTCACACCATCCTTGGTATTCCCAAGTATGTTCAGTAGGATGCTAAACAAATTGTCGTAAACATTCTTTTCAACATGCATGACATCAACACAATACCGGACATCTAACTCCTTCCAGTATGGTAAGTCCCAAAATATCGACCTCTTCTTCCAAATGGTTTTGGGATGAATAGATTTATGGCTCTTTTCATACTGAATATCGATATCCTCCACGCGTGAATATACTTGCCTTCCACTCATAGGCTGCGGGGTCGTTCGAACTTCCCTCTTTCCATCAAATTTGTCATCTATCTTACGGTACTGATGACTTCTAGGTAGAAACCTACGGTGACCTATGTACACAGTTTTCTTCGAATTCAGCAGCTACAAGCTCACAGTCTCCTCTTCACAAATAAGACACGCTTTGGCTCCCTTCGTACTGTAGTCCACCAAATTACTAAGGGCTAGAAAATCATTTATGATGCAAAATATCATAGCCCGCAGGGTGAAGTTCTCTCTTTTGTATGCATTCCACATCGCGACCCTCTCGTTCCATAATTTTACCAAATCCTCAATCAGTGGTGCTATGTACACATCAATATCATTTTCTAGCTGTTTGGGTTCCGAGATTAGTAACGACATCATGATATACTTTCGCTTCATGCACAACCAAGGAGGGAGATTGTAGATACACAATAGAACTGATCAAGTACTACGATGACTGTTCATATTACCAAACGGATTCATTCCATTGGTATTCAATCCAAATCTTATATTTCTCATCTCGGCACCAAACTTCTCATGTTTTCAATCAATATTTCTCCATTGAGCCAAATCAGCGGGGTGTCTCAGCTTGCTATCTTCCTTTCGAGATTCATAATACTAACGCAATAATTTTGCCTCTTTGGGATTTACAAACAACCGCTCCAAACGGGGAATGATGGGCAAATACCACAATACCTTGGCCGGTGGCCCTTTGTTCACGTCTTCACCGTCGTCGGCTCGGCTCTTAGGCTTCTTGTCATTATGCTTCTTCTTTTGTTTGTATCGGGGTACACCACAAACTAGACAAACATGTAATTCGTTATGCGCGTTGCGGTACAATATGCAATTATTCGGACATGCATGTATGTTTTCTATTTCCATTCCTATAGGATATAGTAGCTTCTTCGCTTCATAAATACTTGTTCGCAACTCGTTTCACTTCGGAAGCACATCTAATAGTAGAATTAAAAGTGCATTGAAACTTGTATTTGTCAAACGGTGTTTTGCGTTCAATTCGAACAATGCAAGAACCGAACCCAACTTTGTGTATTCCGCTTTGCAACCCGAGAACAATGGTTTGGCATCGTCTTCCATCAAGCTTTTAAATTTTTCAAACTCTCTTTCCGTGTAATTTCCCTCCACATCCCACAACATTTGCTCTAAATTGTCCTCCTCAAACATATCATTGTAACTCGTGATCGAGTTACAGCATGTCTTCGCGATCGTTACATACCGGATGAGTACTACTTGTCTCTCCATAATGGATTCAACAATTGTAATTCCTCACAAAGCCACGTCGAATCAAGTGGTCTTCAATTTGTGCTGAATTGTTAAATCTCATGAGATTGGTGCAATCAAAGTAAGGGCAATATATGAAGTTTACACCACTCTTCACCATGTCTTTTTCTGCAATTTTTTTCAACTTCATAACACCCCACTAAAATTCAGCACTCACACGGCTTTTCTAATATATCCATTCTTTATGATCCATCTGCAATTAAACTACGCACAATAAATTAAGAAAAAACTGGAGCGACAACTATACCTTGTTACTAGAAGAAAGAGGGTGGATAAATAGGAGTTTAGAAACAACCACTTTAATATTTTGCATCAACTATAACCTCTACATAGAGGAGAGAGATGTTCCACTAATTTCTTGGTCCTCTAGAAAGGTTCACTACTTACATGAGCAAAGAGCACATTCTATTTCTTCCCTCTCTTTCACATCATCGTAAAACTAACGTGGCGTAGCTTCAGTAACAAGTAAAGACCCCCTCCCCCCTCCTCGGTCAATGCTGCTTTTTTCCCCACATAAAACCCTATGTTAAATTGATTTTGCAAGACTGTACGTTGGTGCAACTTTCCTCCTAGTTGACTGCGTGATGTGGGTTTACGTGTACGCATATGAGATGGGTACAATTACCTTTTAAAATCTTGCTTTTTTCCAACGCTAATAAGATACTTTAGAAAAAAAATGTTTTTAATGTAACTGGTTAAGTATTTTACCCACACCTCAAGGTAGAAGTGAGACTTGGCTTGGGTTAGAAAAATTATATATGGGGCTGTCTATTCCTCAGGTGATTGAAATTTTGGTAAATTTCGGTCAGTTTTCTCAACCCTATGGATGAAGATCTAACCGCTCTCAGTGCTCCCATCACTTCTCATATAATGATATAACGGAAAGGATTCAAGAGACTGCAACTTAAGTAGTTGCACGAGAGCTGTTAGATCAAAAAGTGACGGTCCAGACTTCCCAAGAGCACTGTTTAAAAACATCATACCGATTTTCATTGTAGGTACTATAGCACAACATTGTAGCAGCACACTCTTAGACAATCTGCATTATCTGTTAGCTCGATTAAATGGCCCTAAAGAGTAGGGGCTGCTTAAGTTATAGTCCCTACTGTGACTACAGGGGAACCCTATCTTGATATAACCCACCCCCTCACCTGTAGGATAAAGAATGAAATGAAAAATTATTTTAACGTAGATAAAAAATAAATTTAAGTTTGGTGAACCCTTACAAGATAAAAAGATAAAATGTTTTCTAACCTAGGCAAAGATAAATTAAACATAGGTGAATCATACAAATATAAAAACAAATAGAACTAAAAGTTACAGTAAAGCTATACTAAAATTGCATATTATTACCCCTACAATTTTAGACTTAGTGTTATGTAATTTTAGGTGACTGAGAAATATTTTTTTTCATGTGAATAAGAATTAGCAACTTCCGTTATGTTTATTTCTTAGATTTTTTTTG
This sequence comes from Otatea glauca, assembly GCA_036346275.1. Lineage (NCBI taxonomy): Eukaryota > Viridiplantae > Streptophyta > Magnoliopsida > Poales > Poaceae > Otatea > Otatea glauca. The sequence continues at coordinate 40,899,749 of CM070725.1, forward strand.
ATAGAAACGGTAGGAGCTTGTCATGCACTAAAGAAGGGGAACAAAACATTCAGCACCAGTTTGAGCAAATCATACAACAAAGCTTAGAAAAGGCCCAACATGGATTAGAAAAGGTAGTGTACTGTCAGGTTTATAATGGGACTACTTAATAGTGGATTAACCTCGTTCGATCATCAGTCAATGCGGTGTCTGCGGTGTCTGTCTGTCTGTGAGTGACCTCCTCATGGATCTCGCAACAGAAACCTGTTCCAGAGTCCGGTATCTCTGTCATCAGTGTTGAGAAACCCTGAAGCCCACCGAAAGCCCATGTGGTCCCTAATGCCGAAACCCTAGAGAGCGCTATAAAAGGAGGAGGGGGGGTCCCCCCATGTACACAGAATTCATTAGCAATAAAGAATTTCCGCTTTCGCTCTCCCTAAACACGTGTCTCTCTCTTTCTGTTCTCCACTTCAGATCTGTTCGGGAACCCCGGACTATTCGATAGCGAGGTTCCTCAACACGTTATCAGCACGAATTGCTCTACGGAGATCAGAATAAAAAGGTGAGAAGAGGTGAGAATTGGTGATTGTTTCTAATCGCTGTCGTTCTTATGCATGCATCTACCTTTTGTATCGCGTACTGTTTATCGAGTGGCATGAAGCTACGCGGATATGGCTCGAAGCCACAGTACAAGTTTTTTTACAATTGAATTTACTGTTCATGCAAGAAAACAAAAATCGCTGTTGCTTCGGCTTGCGCGCATGCAGCGTGCCGCCGTTGCCTCGGTTTGCGCGCCCACCGTACGTCGCTGCTCCAGGCTCGCAGCCACCGCGCGTCGCTGCCCCGGCTCGCCACGGCTTGCGTACCTTCGGTCTCGCGCCGCGCAAGAAGAAGCGCTAGCCGCTTCGCTTGGCCGCGCGAAGAAGCGCTCGCCGCAGCTTCGGCGCGCCGCCGCCCAGAAGCGGCTCGGCCTCGCGTCGTCGGCCGCCCGCTCGGACAGCCCACGCTGAACCGCCCAGCCCGCAGCGCTCCACCGTCCAAGGCTGTCGCCCCACCACAGCGGCAGCTACGCGCGCCGCCATCGCGCGCCCGCGGCCCGGCCGTCGCGCAAGCGGCAGTGGCGACCGCTCGTTGTAAGAAGAAGCACGGCGCCGGCGCCGACGAAGCCCCGGAGGCGGCGCTCGATGCAGCGCTTGGCGAGCGGCAGCGGCGCTGCGGCGGCGCTGAGCGCCGCAGTGGCTGGCCGACGCCGCCCTCTCGCCGCCGACGACGGTTACGCGCTGCTGCGCCGCCGACGGCCTCGCCGGACCCGCCGCGCCGCCGCGCACACAAGTGGCCCGGCCCAGCGTCGCCATCCGCGCCGACACCGCCGTTCGCGGCTCGCGGCCGCTCGGCGCGCGCCGCCGCGCCTCCGCCGCGCCGCGCCTCGGCCCGCCGTCGCGGCCTCGAATCCGGCGTCCGGCCGCCGCGGGCAGACGCCGGCCCGAGCCTCGCTCTCGCCGCGTCGCCGCTTGCGTCGCCTCGGCCTCGCGTGCACTCGCCGGCCGCGCGCCGAGCTCGCCCGACCTCCTCGCGCGCGCCTCGGCTTCGCCGCCGGCCTCCTCACGAGCTCGCCCCGTGCACGAAGCACAATAAATGAATGGCGGCTAGCGTTGGAAACCCTAGCCGCCGTGCCTTAAGGGGCTGCTGTGGGCTAAGGCCCAAAGGCCAGCTGAAAAAAAAAGAGAGGAGAAAACGGCCCGATGGCCGCCCAAAGAAATTAAAAAAAGGAAAAGAAAAGAAAAAAGAGAAAAATTGCAGAAAAAATTGCAGAAAATTTTGAAATATTGCCAGAAAATCAAGAAGATTTATTTGGCTCTGTTTTTAATTTTTCTTGCTCTATTTCTCTATTTTATGAATTTTCTTTATGAATTTGAATCCGTTGCTTTATTTAATATATTGCAATGCATATGAATTTATTTTCATTCTTTATGCTTATTGCAACCATTTTCTATTAGATTACACGCATAATCTAATGTCGAATTTTGAAATCATGAAGATGTCCGGCATCGTGAATCGTGAGTTTGAAGAATCGCCCCTTGTCGTCGAACTACCTCACTTGGGCATCGGACGTGAAGATCGTTCTTGGGGCAAGAAGCTCCGTGCTGCGATTGGTCTAGGGTCCTTGCAGGACGCGAAACCTACCGTCAAGCAGAACGATCAAAGCCTTGCATGTAATTTGTACTAATCTCTCCCTATGTGGCAAGAAGATCACCGATGAGGAGAAGATTGAGAAAACTCTCTACCTTCCACCTAAATGCTATCCAGTGCACGCAGCTATCGTCAGGACGCATACAAGGAGTATAGCGAACTGATTGATGTAATGCAAGTTGCGGAATCGCGAGACGATGTTCTACGCAAGAACTATGTCTCACGACCACTGGAAGGGCACCGCACGTAAGTTAATGCCAATAGCTATAAGGTGAGAAAGCCCATTCATAGAAAGAAGGGCGAGCAGGTGAAAAGAGAAGTTTCGTGCCAAGGAAAGTCAAAGCCCGCTAATGCATGAATCGCATTATTTTTTAGATTATGGTTGTTAGCATTTTCTTTTGAATAATGAATAGTAAGCTCTAGAAGAGCATACTTTTTCATGAATAAATACGCAATTTATTCTTTATTCCAAAGATTCTTCAATTTTGCAAGTAATATTTGGATTGTTTTGCCTCTATCGATTAGAATTATATTTCTTTTATCTAGAAATCGTAGCGCCCAAATGGAAGAGATATGCATTGTTGATAGTGGCACAACAAATACCATCTTAAGAGAGTCTAAGTATTTCCGATCGATCACGAAGAACGGAAAGATTACTACGATCGCAGAAGCGACTCATATGTAATCGGCTCGGGAAGAGCCACTATTATATTGCCTATGGGTACAACTTTGGTAATTGAAGAAGCCCTTTGTACCCTCGAATCAACACGCACTCTCTTAAGCTTTAAAGACATCCGCGCCAATGGTTTTCACGTAGAAACCAATGAAGAAAATGGCAAAGAATACTTGTGCATTGTGAAGCACGCGGCTTGTGGAAAAATGGTATTAGAAAAATGTCCTCATATGAATCAGGGTTGTACTACACGAATATTCATGCACCAAGTGTATACTTCCTTGAAGACTGCTTTTAGAAGCTCAATTATTTTCTTTATGGCATGGTAGATTAGGTCATCTGGTCTTAGAATGATGAGAAATATAGTGAACAACTCACAAGGTCATGGCATTAACGTTAAGAATTTCTCGAATCATGAAGATTTTGTGTGCCCTGCATGTGCCACCGGGAAATTAATAACTAGACCCTCTGTCATGAAAGTACAAAGTGAAATCCCCGCATTCCCGAACGCATCCGGGGATATTTGCGGTCCGATTCAGCCCTGTCGGGCCGTTTCGATACTTTATGGTGCTCATCGATGCTTCCTCGAAATGGTCGCATGTATGCTTGTTGTCAACAAGAAACCATGCTTTTGCAAAGCGATCTCGCAGATCATAAGAATTAAGAATGCTTTCCACGATCATCGCGTGAAGTCCATTAGAATGGACAATGCCGAGAATTTACTTCAAAGGCATTTGATGATTATTGCACAAAGAACAGGATAGCGATTGAGCACTCCGCATCGCACGTCCATACGCAGAACGGACTAGCGAAGCACTAATAAAGAGGATTAAGTTCATTGCGGACCGCTTTGCGAGTTGTAACTTGCCCAACACTTGTTGGGGACACGCGATCGCACGCAGCAGCTCTTATCAATTTCGCACCGTCGGCCTACAACATCCATTCTCCTATGCGGCTTGTGCACGGATCATCCCGAAGATCTCCCATCTTAGAAAATTTGGGTGTATGGTATATGTACCTATACCACCCCTCAATGATCGCAATGGGCCCTCTCCGCAAGTCCGGGATATCGTTGGTTATGTGAGTGCATCCATAATCGGTATTTGGAACCCATGATGGAGATTTGCATACTGACCGATTTCGATTGCATCTTTGACGAGGATCGTTTCCGTCATTAGGGAGAAATCAACCTTTGGATGAAAAATGCCGGAAATCATATGGCATTCCATGGGATCCCGCACATGAACCCGCACTAATGAAGCAAATCAAGAAGTCCGTAAGATAATTGATTTGCGAATTTAGCAAATGAACTATCGATCATTTTTGTGATCCGAAGGCGTGGTTAAGTCGCATGTACCAGCAAGAAATGCACCGAGAGGGTGGAAATACCAAAGAAAATAGAAGGTATCCTCGGCTGCTCAGAGGCCTCAAAGAAAAGAACAGAAACTGGCGCCTCAAACCCAAAGTACCCAGAGACGCTTGGAGAAAGCGGCAGAGGACTTACCACAACCAATCACGAAAATGCCCCAAGGAAAAAAGGAGCGGTTGAGACTGCACTGGAAAGAAGCCAACAGAAAGGCAATTCCGGACTTGAATCTTCCACTGCAGAAGCACGGAAATAATGTGTGCGCACACATAGGCGATGAAAGCTAAAGGAACTTGCTCTGCGATAGGGAAAAGCGCGAAGAGCAAGTAGAAGTGCATGAAGCACCCCATGAAGAAATGGCCATAAACTTTGTAATAACAGGAGAATCCCTGAATAGAGCAACAACCAACGTTGATGCCTACTTCGTAAAGAAGATTGCCTCGCTCATTGATCATGATCCCGAGCACGCATCTCTCGCAGAGTGCAAGAAAAGGCTAGATTGGGAAGAATGGAAAAGGCAATCATCTGCAGAGTTAGTCTCTCCGAACAAGAGAGAGGTGTTTGGTTCAGTATGCCGCACACCTCCCCATATAAACCCCAGAGGTCACAAATGGGTCTTTGTTCTAAGAGAAATGAAAACAACGAAGTTGTAAGGTACAAAGCAAGGCTTGTAGCTCAAGGTTTCACTCAACGTCCTGGAGTTGATTATGAAGAAACCTATTCTCCGGTCATGGGAGGAATTACCTTTAGATATTTGATCTCAATGGCAGTCAACTTGAAGTTGAGAATGAAGCTAATGGATGTTGTCACAAGATACCAGATGGAAACTTGGATTCGGAGATATACATGAAAGTACAGGAAGGAATTCCTATCCGAACCAAGATGGAGCAAATAGAAACACATGCAGTGTGAAATTGGAGAAATCATCGTATGTAAATTTGAAGCGATCGGGAAGAATGTGGTACAATCGTTTGAGTGACTTTCTCGCAAGAAAGGCTACACAAGCAATGAAGATTGTCCATGTGTGTTTATACAATGATCCCGAATGGATTTTGTATAATCTCCGTCTATGTAGATGACTTGAACATCATTGGGACGGATGAAGAAATTGAAGAGGCATGCTCATACTTGAAGTCCGAGTTTGAAATGAAAGATTTGGGTAAAACCAAGTTTTGTTTAGGCTTGCGGCTTGAACATGTCCAAGGAGGAATCTTGGTACACCAATCAACCTACACGCAGAAAGTGTTGGAAAGATTTAGCTTTGAAAAATCATATCCTGCAAAGACTCCAATGGTTGGAAGGTCACTCCAAGCGGACCTAGATCCATCTGAGACCGAGAGAAGAGGGGAGGAAGTCACGGGAGCAGAATTCCCATTTTGAGTGCAATTGAGCGCTCATGTACCTTGCAAATAGCACTAGATCGGACATTGCGTCATTGTGAATTTGCTAGCTCGATCTGATCTGAGAACCCACCAAAAGGCATTGGAAAGGGATCAAGGACATCTTCGCTACCTCCAAGGAAGCAAAGACCTCGATGCATTCTTTAGAAGAAATAATGAATTGAATTTGGTTGGCTATGCCGATCTTTGGGTACCTATCGGACCGCATCTTGGCAAGTCCTAAGCGGCTATGTTTTCCTATGTGGAGGAACAACAATTTCTTGGAAGTCGTCTAAGCGGACTCTTGTCTCGACGTCGACAAACCACTCGAAATCATCGCTTTGTATGAAGCATCGCGTGAATGTGCATGGCTCGAAGAATGGTTCACCACATCCGTAAGTCATGTGGTTTGAACATTGAGCAAACTCCCACGATAATCTATGAAGATAATGCGCTTGTGTTGCCCAAGCACGATGGGTTATGTGAAGAGTAATCTCACGAAGCATATCAACCCCAAGTTCTTCTATGCTCACGAATTGCATAAGATGAACGAGATTAAGATATTGCATACTAAGTCATGTGAAAATCTTGCAGATTTGTTCACTAAATCACTCCCAGCATCTACCTTTGAAAGGTGCGTGAAAGGAATTGAGATGATGAGACTTAGAGAAGTGCAGATTTCAGGGGGAGATATTTCACATACTCCCACATGAATCTCGAGCATGAATTATGAATACCCAACATAAATCTCGAAGATTAGCAGTTGAAGTTGGGAGAATTGTACTCTTTTTCCTTAGCAAGTTTTTCATGAAGTTTTCTTGCATAAGGTTTTAACGAGGCAATTCGTGCAACATTGTAAAGCGTATGCTATGTACTCTTTCTCCAAGTATTTTTCCCACTGGGTTTTTCTGGAGTTTTAATGAGGCATATGCATCTCGCGGCAAAGGGCCCAAGGGGGAGTGTTGAGAAACCCTGAAGCCCACCGAAGGCCCATGTGGTCCCTAATGCCGAAACCCTAGAGAGCGCTATAAAAGGAGGAGGGGGGTCCCCCATGTACACAGAATTCATTAGCAATAAAGAATTTCCGCTTTCGCTCTCCCTAAACACGTGTCTCTCTCTCTTTCTGTTCTCCACTTCAGATCTGTTCGGGAACCCCGGACTATTCGATAGCGAGGTTCCTCAACAATCAGTACGTATGTCACTGCTTACCAAAACAGCACCGGTCGTTGTGGGTCCACGGTTCCTCCCAGTCTCGGCTCCGAGTGTGCCCGCTGCCGCCGGAGAAGCAACAGATACACCTAGGCGGGTGCCATTGCCAGTGCAGTACATCGTTTCTTTTACAAACATGTCCTAAATCAATTTTGTTGACCATCTTTGGCAGGAACTAATGCTGCTTCGCCTCGAGACATAACTCTTGTACTCCCTCTGTTTCTTTTACAAGGCGCATTTTGCTTGGCCATGGGGATTAAAGAGCGCATGAAACCAAGGGCATGGTAGATGGAAATGACCGGTGTTTATAGTGTTGATGTCTTAGGAACAAGAGTGAGGATAGTTGGTCCACGTGTTTACTCATAAATATTGAAAAGAAATGAAGAGTAGCGAGGGCAAAAGAAAGAAAAGATTATTAAAACTGCACACGCCTTATATTTTGACATAATAAGATAGCAAAAATTACATGTCTTATTTTTTTTTGCAACGAGGGAGTATTGAACATTGATTTTTATCACATGGTGAAAATGCATGTGAGACCAATGAAACGCTATTTTTTGAAAGGAATACATGGAAACGCTATGGATACGAGAAATCTCATGCGCCTGCAGCAATTGTACATCTTACCACCTCCTGAAAAACGCCACGTCAGCATCCTAGAACGAGCCTGTAATGCACATACCTTGCATTCTTGGGCCAGCATCGTTGCATGGCAACGTAACTGCTTGTTGAAAAGCTTGGCAGGAATGTGTAAGATCATGTGCTGAAAAATTGGCTTAGTGATGAAATTGGCATTGCAAAGTGGTTGTGCTCATGGCATGTGTGGTGCTTTTGCATATGCTGTTTCAGATGTTTACTTGATATGCTTGTGATAGCATGGTAATGGTTTTGCTTTATGCAATGCGCTCGTGTGAGTGGTTGCATGGATTGATGTTGAGTCAAGTCGTGGACTTGTGCTCGGAGTTGTTTCTTGTTTACTCATGTGCAGGTGTTGCTTGAGGGCGAACGTGGTCGATGACGGGACCGAACTAGGTTCATGGAGGAACTGAGGTTCGGGACTAGGTTCAGGGAGGAACTGAGGTCTTAGTGGTCAAGGATGTCATGCGGGACGTTCGGGCCAGAGAACGGTGCACATAGAGGCTGGTTAGTCACGCGAGTGCGGCGGTGGGCCGTCCGCGTGCGATTATAATTGATTGGGGCGGTTTGCATGTATTGGGCTATGTTGGGCGGATGGATATGCATGCGAACTGTTGCTCATTATAAATAGGAGAGGCTGTCTCTGTTTAGATGAGAGAGCTAGGTTTTAGGGTTTGTACTCTTTTGTTTGGAGTACTCTAACCAAATTAGACAAAAGAAATAAAATCAATTTCTTCTTGCGCTGGAGTTCCTTGCAATGAGCGACGAGAAGCGAAGGAAAATCGCGAGGCTACGAGAAACATCCACGCTACTGATGATTCGCTTTTGCTACTGTTCATGCGCGTTACTGTTCATACGACGCTTCGGTTTACGGTTTGTTCGTGCGTGGTTTGCTCTACAAGATTCGAATTTTTAGTTTGGCTGCTCGGTTTCGATTTAGTAGATTGATTCATTGTCTCTCTTGATTTAACGTGTTTAATCTTGATTTGATCCATCCAAAAACTTTCTAGAGTATCAACTTAGAGTTCCTGAAAGTTTCGTTGGTTAATCTTTTGTAGATTGTGATTAATCACGAAATTAGGGTTTGGTCAATTCTCGTCATAATCTATCACAGCATGCTTGCGAGTTTAATAACTTTTGATCTGTATGTCCGATCGAGCTGATTCTTTTTTTGGTAGATTCGTATTGGAATCTAGTTTCTACAGTTCAAATTTCAGGTCAATCCGACGGTTGGATCTCCGGGTATTAGCGATTTACCGAATGCATCTACTCTGTTTTGTTGAATACGAAGCAATTATTTGAGTCCGAATTGGGGTGAATTTTTAGTAGATCAAAATTTTAGTTTTAGCTTCGCGCAATCATTCACCCCCCCTCTGATTGCTAGTTTAGTGTATATCGATCCTACAAGTGGTATCAGAGCACGGTTTTTCTAATTTATCTTAACCGGTGATTAGATTCATGGATCGTTATTCGACAAAACCGTGTGTGTTCGATGGTGTTGATTTTCAGTTTTGGAAGGCCAAGATGGAGGCGTACATCCAAGCGCAGGGCTTCGCAATTTGGGAGAAGGTTTACAAGCCGTACGAAGTTCCTGAGAACGACAACGTCAACGACGCCAATCGCGCACATGTTGAAGCAAACAGCAAGGCGCGCAACTTGATCATCCAGGGCTTGGGCGAGCGACTTCGATCGAGTAGTTCATCTTCGATCCGCATATGAGGTATGGAAATCTCTTTGTGACTATCATGAGGATCAAACAACATCAAAGAGGTTCGCCAAGATATTTACAAAAAGAATATATGCGTTTGAGATGAAACACGGTGAGTCTGTAGATGACTTCTTTGCACGCTTTAATAAAATTCTTAGCAATTTACGTCTTTGTTGGGGTTAGCTATGACGATGTTGCTAATGCTAGACAATTGCTTGGTGCATTAGACATGTCTATTTGGGAGATGAAAGTTACATCCATTAGAGAATCAAGCATCATGAGTACACTTACTTTAGATGTTCTTTTCTCTAAATTAAAAACTCATGAATTGGATGTTCTTGCTAGGAAGAATGATCACAAATCAATTGCTTTGACCTCCCAATCTAGCATGTCTCATAATAATGCTTCTTCAAGTTTTGCTTTGTCTTTCTTATCTTCACTAACCGATGAGCAGTTGAGGAATTTCAGGAAGAAGACTTGGCATCACTCTCTTCTCGCTTTAATAAAGCTTTGCAGAATGTGAGAATGAGGAAGAGAGTTGATGGTGGCCTCAAGATGCTATCGGTGTGGTGATCTCAACCACATTCGTCCAAATTGTCCTAAACTTGCGGGTAAATCATCGAAGGAGGAGAAAGAGACAAAGTACAAGCGTCCATTCAATGACAAGAAGAAAAGGAGCTTCCTAAATAGCAAAGTTGTGCATCGAGTTCTTTCAAAGACTTGAACAAGTCAACTTGAGTGATGTAGACTCAAAGCAAAGTGATGAAGATACAATATCCAAAGGTAAGACGAGACAAGACTTGACGAGCTTGTGTCTCATGGCAAGTATGGACAGCTCAACCAAGATGAACTTGATGATGAGGGAAACGAGGTAAATCCTTCTTACGATGAGCTTTGAGATGTTGTTGTTCGTCTTGGTACGCTTTTAGAGAAAAGAAACAAGAAAATTAAGAAACATGATGTTTTGATTGAATCTTTGAATGCTGAAATTGCTAGACTTAAATCCTTGATTCGATGATGATGCTTGCAAATCATGTGACTTAATTTATTCCGAGCTTACTTCACTAAGAAATGTTCATGCTTCAACTCTTGATAAGCTTAGAGATGAAATTGAGAAGAATGAGAAACTTGTTGCTTTGAATTGCAAACAAATTAAAGATGCTAGTTCCTCTACTTCTAATTTGGATGAATCAACTTCTTGTTCTAAATGTTCAATTCTTGAATTGAAGTTGCATGATGCTAATGCTAGAGTTTCTCAAATGACAAATGATTTGCTCACGAATGAGGTTCTTTCATGCTCAACTTGTTGCAACCAAAAAGGAAAAGTGGACGTTTCTTGTAATAATTGTTTAACTATTTCTCGAAAGGTTGATTACTTGGAAAAATCTTTAGAACGTTTCACTAAAGGAAAGAAAAACCTAAACATGATTTTGGATCAATCAAGGGTTAGCATTCATAACAAAGGTTTAGGTTTTGATTCTTATACTCATCATAAATCACATGCTCCCACGTTGTTAAGGCTCTTGAAAGTGAAAATTTTGAAATTGTCAATGAGCCTAAGAAAACTGTTTTTAAGTCTCATTGAATTTTATCTTCTACTATAATGAATGCAAATGTTGCTTCCACTTCTAAAGCTAAACATCGTGTTAAGTACACTTGCACTCATTGTGGTAGAGATGGACACTTAGTAGATTTTTGCTTTAGACTAGCCAAACAACAAAAGAAAGAAAATGCAAAGGCTAGGTCTAATTTGAGACAGCACGCTTTACTCCTCATTATGTGCCTAGGGTGATGCAAACACCTTTTGTTGCTAGAAACACGAGAAAGGGCAAATTTGATTTTGTGCATAAGAATACTCGTGTTGTGCCTACTACTATGTGTCGTGTGTCTCAAGATGGATCCCTAAATGCTTTATTTCTAACCCTAGTACCGAGGCCTCGACATCTTCTAGTGCTATGTAGGTTTTTCAGATGCGGGTTGGAGAACGAAGCTTAGTGGATCTTGGTCTTTTGTAAGATGTGATCAAGACTTGGATGGTTCTCACCCTTGAGATGGCCTTCAAGAGGCATGTGCGATAATTCTTCACCTACTTTGTGAGCTATTTTATACACTCATATCTTTTACATTCACAGATATCTAATTGTGGTATGAGATGAGATGTTTGCTTATATGCTCATATGTATCCCTGGCATGTTCAATTATGTTATATCTTACATCATGCCTTTTCATGTTCGAGATTTATTTATCATGATTCATACTTATGCTTAATCAACATACCGTGATAACTCAAACACATGTATATCATCACCTCTCTTTTGATTTCATTGGTTATTTGTTTGAGGGGGAGTTAATGGACTTTTGGTGAAAATTTATTTCGTTTGCCTAGTGAGAGGACTGTTCTTTTAGACTTTTGTTTATAAAATTAATCCCACTGGGTGACAATTTTGAAGAAAGTTTTAAGATGTTGTTTTGAGGGGGAGTTTGTGAAAACTTTGTAAAATTTTGTTAACATACTTTTATTTTGTGTGTTTCAGTAAATGAAAAACAAAAAAATGAAAAACAATGAAAAGTAATGAGCATTATATATCATACATATATGTCATTTGAAGCCATGTTTATGCTACAAGGTCGTTGCAACTTCATGTTTATGCATATATGGTGTAGTTTATGTCATGACTATTTAATTGGAATGACAACTTGAATTAAATCTTGTCATGGTTGAACCTTCTTGGCTATCTTGATTCTGCTCAAAAAGTGCTAAATATGAAATTTATCAAAATTAAGTGCTAAAGCTCAAAGAGTGATTGTTGGTAAATGCAAGATCAAGGTTATGTACTATCGCACTTCTTCTTTACTGAGACCGCTTATCATTGCACTTTGATATGAACTTGGAAGAGGTTGTGTATGACCGAAACTATGAAACCTTAAGCTTATGAAATGAGGCTTGGCATAGTTGAAAAGTAAGGTGATGGTGCATATAATTCCTTGTAATTGTTATTGTTGCAATCAATCAATGAATCGATTTTCAAGTATCAATAAAGTGCACAAAATTCAATGTTTTCGTGTTTTGAGATTGTTGAGAAAGGAGATCATGCCATGCAATAAATTGTTAATAATACTTAATTTCTAGTTATGCTTATTCTACATTGTCTATGTGTAGATTTGAGGGTGCAAGTATTTTTGATAGCATGACTTGGTGATGAATTTGCAACATTTGTGGATGACTTAGAATGCTCATTACATAAAAAAAATTGTCAAATTTAAAAAAAAACAAAAAAGATTTTGTTTTCTCTCTTTGTGTTCTTGATGAATCCATTGTCAAAGGGAGAACTTTGCCACTTTGGAGAACTTTTACATGCACTTTACACATGCACATGTTCTTGTATAAGTGATATTCAATCATTCACTCACATTATTCTTCTTAGGGGGAGATTTTTCTTATTTTCACCTAGGGGAGTTTTTCACTTTGCGTATTTGTCAAAGGGGGAGATTTTGTGTTTTCACTTTGGCTTTTGATTTTGAAACCTTTTGATTTCAAAACTTTTCTTCTTGAGGTGAATGCCAATGTTCAATTCTAATTGGTGTTGCCAATGTTTTCATCAAGGGGAGATTGTAAGATCATGTCGTTGAAAAATTGGCTTAGTGATGAAATTGGCATTGCAAAGTGGTTGTGCTCATGGCATGTGTGGTGCTTTTGCATATCTTTGTTTGAGATGTTTACTTGATATGCTTGTGATAGCATGGTAATGGTTTTGCTTTATGCAATGCGCTCGTGTGAGTGGTTGCATGGATTGATGTTGAGTCAAGTCGTGGACTTGTGCTCGGAGTTGTTTCTTGTTTACTCATGTGCGGTGTTGCTTGAGGCTAACGTGGTCGATGACGGACCGAACTAGGTTCATGGAGGAACCGAGGTTGGGACTAGGTTCGTGGAGGAACCGAGGTCTTAGTGGTCAAGGATGTCATGCGGGACGTTCGGGCAGAGAACGGTGCACATAGAGGCTGGTTAGTCACGCGAGCGCGGCAGTGGGCCGTCCGCGTGCGATTATAATTGATCGGGGCGGTTTGCATGTATTGGGCTATGTTGGGCCAGATGGATATGCATGCGAACTGTTGCTCATTATAAATAGGAGAGGGCTGTCTCCTGTTTAGATGAGAGAGCTAGGTTTTAGGGTTTGTACTCTTTTGTTTGGAGTACTCTAACCAAATTAGACAAAAGAAATAAAATCAATTTCTTCTTGCGCTGGAGTTCCTTGCGTGGCGAGCGAAGCGAAGGAAAATCGCGAGGCTACGAGAAACATCCACGCTCTGATGATTCGCTTTTGCTACTGTTCATGCGCGTTTCTGTTCATACGACCGCTCGGTTTCTGGTTTGTTCGTGCGTGGTTTGCTACAGTATTCTGAATTTTTAGTTTGGCTGCTCGGTTTCGATTTAGTAGATTGATTCATTGTCTCTCTTGATTTAACGTGTTTAATCTTGATTTGATCCATCCAAAAACTTTCTAGAGTATCAACTTAGAGTTCCTGAAAGTTTCGTTGGTTAATCTTTTGTAGATTGTGATTAATCACGAAATTAGGGTTTGGTCAATTCTCGTCATAATCTATCACAGCATGCTTGCGAGTTTAATAACTTTTGATCTGTATGTCCGATCGAGCTGATTCTTTATTTGTTAGATTCGTATTGGAATCTAGTTTCTACAGTTCAAATTTCAGGTCAATCCGACGGTTGGATCTCCGGGTATTAGCGATTTACCGAATGCATCTACTCTGTTTTGTTGAATACGAAGCAATTATTTGAGTCCGAATTGGGGTGAATTTTTAGTAGATCAAAATTTTAGTTTTAGCTTCCGCGCAATCATTCACCCCCCCTCTGATTGCTAGTTTAGTGTATATCGATCCTACAAGTGGTATCAGAGCACGGTTTTTCTAATTTATCTTAACCGGTGATTAGATTCATGGATCGTTATTCGACAAAACCGTGTGTGTTCGATGGTGTTGATTTTCAGTTTTGGAAGGCCAAGATGGAGGCGTACATCCAAGCGCAGGGCTTCGCAATTTGGGAGAAGGTTTACAAGCCGCACGAAGTTCACGAGAACGACAACGCCAACGACGCCAATCGCGCACATGTTGAAGCAAACAGCAAGGCGCGCAACTTGATCATCCAGGGCTTGGGGCGTAGCGACTTCGATCGAGTAGTTCATCTTCGATCCGCATATGAGGTATGGAAATCTCTTTGTGACTATCATGAGGGATCAAACACTATCAAAGAGGTTCGCCAAGATATTTACAAAAAGAATATATGCGTTTGAGATGAAACACCGTGAGTCTGTAGATGACTTCTTTGCACGCTTTAATAAAATTCTTAGCAATTTACGTCTTTGTTGGGGTTAGCTATGACGATGCTGCTAATGCTAGACAATTGCTTGGTGCATTAGACATGTCTATTTGGGAGATGAAAGTTACATCCATTAGAGAATCAACTGTCATGAGTACACTTACTTTAGATGTTCTTTTCTCTAAATTAAAAACTCATGAATTGGATGTTCTTGCTAGGAAGAATGATCACAAATCAATTGCTTTGACCTCCCAATCTAGCATGTCTCATAATAATGCTTCTTCAAGTTTTGCTTTGTCTTTCTTATCTTCACTAACCGATGAAGCAGATTGAGGAATTTCGGAAGAAGACTTGGCATCACTCTCTTCTCGTTTTAATAAAGCTTTGCGAGAATGTGAGAATGAGGAAGAGAGTTGATGGTGGCCCTCCAAGATGCTATCGGTGTGGTGATCTCAACCACATTCGTCCAAATTGTCCTAAACTTGCGGGTAAATCATCGAAGGAGGAGAAAGAGACAAAGTACAAGCGCCCATTCAATGACAAGAAGAAAAGGAGCTTCCTAAATAGCAAAGTTGTGCATCGAGTTCTTTCAGCACTTGAACAAGTCAACTTGAGTGATGTAGACTCTGAAAGCAGTGATGAAGATACAATATCCAAAGGTAAGACGAGACAAGACTTGACGAGCTTGTGTCTCATGGCAAGTATGGACAGCTCAACCAAGATGAACTTGACAAATGAGGGAAACGAGGTAAATCCTTCTTACGATGAGCTTTCAGATGCTGTTGTTCGTCTTGGTACGCTTTTAGAGAAAAGAAACAAGAAAATTAAGAAACATGATGTTTTGATTGAATCTTTGAATGCTGAAATTGCTAGACTTAAATCCTTGATTCTGATGATGATGCTTGCAAATCATGTGACTTAATTTATTCCGAGCTTACTTCACTAAGAAATGTTCATGCTTCAACTCTTGATAAGCTTAGAGATGAAATTGAGAAGAATGAGAAACTTGTTGCTTTGAATTGCAAACAAATTAAAGATGCTAGTTCCTCTACTTCTAATTTGGATGAATCAACTTCTTGTTCTAAATGTTCAATTCTTGAATTGAAGTTGCATGATGCTAATGCTAGAGTTTCTCAAATGACAAATGATTTGCTCACGAATGAGGTTCTTTCATGCTCAACTTGTTGCAACCAAAAAGGAAAAGTGGACGTTTCTTGTAATAATTGTTTAACTCTTTCTCGAAAGGTTGATTACTTGGAAAAATCTTTAGAACGTTTCACTAAAGGAAAGAAAAACCTAAACATGATTTTGGATCAATCAAGGGTTAGCATTCATAACAAAGGTTTAGGTTTTGATTCTTATACTCATCATAAATCACATGCTCCCACTGTTGTTAAGGCTCTTGAAAGTGAAAATTTTGAAATTGTCAATGAGCCTAAGAAAACTGCTTTTAAGTCTCTTTGAATTTTATCTTCTACTATAATGAATGCAAATGTTGCTTCCACTTCTAAAGCTAAACATCGTGTTAAGTACACTTGCACTCATTGTGGTAGAGATGGACACTTAGTAGATTTTTGCTTTAGACTAGCCAAACAACAAAAGAAAGAAAATGCAAAGGCTAGGTCTAATTTGAGACAGTGCACGCTTTACTCCTCATTATGTGCCTAGGGTGATGCAAACACCTTTTGTTGCTAGAAACACGAGAAAGGGCAAATTTGATTTTGTGCATAAGAATACTCGTGTTGTGCCTACTACTATGTGTCGTGTGTCTCAAGATCGATCCCTAAATGCTTTATTTCTAACCCTAGTACCGAGGCCTCGACATCTTCTAGTGCTATGTAGGTTTTTCAGATGCGGGTTGGAGAATGAAGCTTAGTGGATCTTGGTCTTTTGTAAGATGTGATCAAGACTTGGATGGTTCTCACCCTTGAGATGGCCTTCAAGAGGCATGTGCGATAATTCTTCACCTACTTTGTGAGCTATTTTATACACTCATATCTTTTACATTCACAGATATCTAATTGTGGTATGAGATGAGATGTTTGCTTATATGCTCATATGTATCCCTGGCATGTTCAATTATGTTATATCTTAAATCATGCCTTTTCATGTTCAGATTTATTTATCATGATTCATACTTATGCTTAATGAACATACCGTGATAACTCAAACACATGTATATCATCACCTCTCTTTTGATTTCATTGGTTATTTGTTTGAGGGGGAGTTAATGGACTTTTGGTGAAAATTTATTTCGTTTGCCTAGTGAGAGGACTGTTCTTTTAGACTTTTGTTTATAAAATTAATCCCACTGGGTGACAATTTTGAAGAAAGTTTTAAGATGTTGTTTTGAGGGGGAGTTTGTGAAAACTTTGTAAAATTTTGTTAACATACTTTTATTTTGTGTGTTTCGTAAATGAAAAACAAAAAAATGAAAAACAATGAAAAAGTAATGAGCATTATATATCATACATATATGTCATTTGAAGCCATGTTTATGCTACAAGGTCGTTGCAACTTCATGTTTATGCATATATGGTGTAGTTTATGTCATGACTATTTAATTGGAATGACAACTTGAATTAAATCTTGTCATGGTTGAACCTTCTTGGCTATCTTGATTCTGCTCAAAAAGTGCTAAATATGAAATTTATCAAAATTAAGTGCTAAAGCTCAAAGAGTGATTGTTGGTAAATGCAAGATCAAGGTTATGTACTATCGCACTTCTTCTTTACGAGACTGCTTATCATTGCACTTTGATATGAACTTGGAAGAGGTTGTGTATGACCGAAACTATGAAACCTTAAGCTTATGAAATGAGGCTTGGCATAGTTGAAAAGTAAGGCTGATGGTGCATATAATTCCTTGTAATTGTTATTGTTGCAATCAATCAATGAATCAGTTTTTCAAGTATCAATAAAGTGCACAAAATTCAATGTTTTCAGGTTTTGAGATTGTTGAGAAAGGGAGATCATGCCATGCAATAAATTGTTAATAATACTTAATTTCTAGTTATGCTTATTCTACATTGTCTATGTGTAGATTTGAGGTGCAAGTATTTTTGATAGCATGACTTGGTGATGAATTTGCAACATTTGTGGATGACTTAGAATGCTCATTACATAAAAAAATTGTCAATTTAAAAAAACAAAAAGATTTTGTTTTCTCTCTTTGTGTTCTTGATGAATCCATTGTCAAAGGGAGAACTTTGCCACTTTGGAGAACTTTTACATGCACTTTACACATGCACATGTTCTTGTATAAGTGATATTCAATCATTCACTCACATTATTCTTCTTAGGGGAGATTTTTCTTATTTTCACCTAGGGAGTTTTTCACTTTATGATTTGTCAAAGGGGAGATTTTGTGTTTTCACTTTGGCTTTTGATTTTGAAACCTTTTGATTTCAAAAACTTTTCTTGCGAGGTGAATGCCAATGTTCAATTCTAATTGGTGTTGCCAATGTTTTCATCAAGGGGGAGATTGTAAGATCATGTGCTGAAAAATTGGCTTAGTGATGAAATTGGCATTGCAAAGTGGTTGTGCTCATGGCATGTGTGGTGCTTTTGCATATCTTTTTTGAGATGTTTACTTGATATGCTTGTGATAGCATGGTAATGGTTTTGCTTTATGCAATGCGCTCGTGTGAGTGGTTGCATGGATTGATGTTGAGTCAAGTCGTGGACTTGTGCTCGGAGTTGTTTCTTGTTTACTCATGTGCAGGTGTTGCTTGAGGGCTAACGTGGTCGATGACGGACCGAACTAGGTTCATGGAGGAACCGAGGTTGGGACTAGGTTCAGGAGGAACCGAGGTCTTAGTGGTCAAGGATGTCATGCGGGACGTTCGGGCCAGAGAACGGTGCACATAGAGGCTGGTTAGTCACGCGAGCGCGGCAGTGGGCCGTCCGCGTGCGATTATAATTGATCGGGGCGGTTTGCATGTATTGGGCTATGTTGGGCGGATGGATATGCATGCGAACTGTTGCTCATTATAAATAGGAGAGGGCTGTCTCTGTTTAGATGAGAGAGCTAGGTTTTAGGGTTTGTACTCTTTTGTTTGGAGTACTCTAACCAAATTAGACAAAAGAAATAAAATCAATTTCTTCTTGCGCTGGAGTTCCTTGCAATGAGCAGACGAAGCGAAGGAAAATCGCGAGGCTACGATAAACATCCACGCTACTGTGATTCGCTTTTGCTACTGTTCATGCGCGTTATTGTTCATACGACCGCTTCGGTTTCGGTTTGTTCGTGCGTGGTTTGCTACAAGATTCAATTTTTAGTTTGGTCGCTTCGGTTTCGATTTAGTAGATTGATTCATTGTCTCTCTTGATTTAACGTGTTTAATCTTGATTTGATCCATCCAAAACTTTCTAGAGTATCAACTTAGAGTTCCTGAAAGTTTTGTTGGTTAATCTTTGTAGATTGTGATTAATCACGAAATTAGGGTTTGGTCAATTCTCGTCATAATCTATCACAGCATGCTTGCGAGTTTAATAACTTTTGATCTGTATGTCCGATCGAGCTGATTCTTTTTTTGTTAGATTCGTATTGGAATCTAGTTTCTACAGTTCAAATTTCAGGTCAATCCGACGGTTGGATCTCCGGGTATTAGCGATTTACCGAATGCATCTACTCTGTTTTGTTGAATACGAAGCAATTATTTGAGTCCGAATTGGGGTGAATTTTTAGTAGATCAAAATTTTAGTTTTAGCTTCTGCGCAATCATTCACCCCCCCTCTGATTGCTAGTTTAGTGTATATCGATCCTACAGAATGCCACTTCACTTTTGCCAGATGTAACTAACTATATTAATCATCGATTTTATCACAAGGTTAAATGCATATGTGAGCCCAAGGAAAACGCTATCGACACAAGAAATCATGCATCCAAGACTTTGAAGAAGTCGTCATTCACATGTAGCAACCTTGTCTCACCTGCTCCTTAAAAACGCCACGTTTGCATCCTACAACAGCATGTACATGCACATTACCTTGCATTCCTGCGCCAGCATCGTTGCATAGCAACGTAACTGCTTATGCCATCATGGTAGAAATACTAGCTGCCGCACGCCGGTATCTGAAACCCGGTTTCCTTGTCGTTAACAGTTGAGTTTTGCCGGCAACAGGTGGCGTGCTCGCGGGCAACCAAATGTCAGGCCCGCGAGTTCCTTGCTGGACGAAGGGGAAGGGAGTCAGGGACAGCTAGCGATTTTTTTTAAATAATATTTTTTAAAAAATTATAGAAATAATATATGAATTCAAAAAATAACAAATCTACCCTGTGTCGCCGTTTGGAATAGCGATATAGAGTCTGCCGCCGTTTGAAATGGCGACAGGCTCTCTGTCGCCATTTCAAATGGCAATATACTCTCTGTGCCATTTGAAATGGCGACAGAGAGCTGTCGCCAAACGGTCCAGCTCTCTATCGCCATTTCAAATGGTGACAGAGAGCATTTTAAGTGCGGTGCCGCGGCCTTCGGCCTCATTTCCACCGAGAGCCATAGTTTTCACCGAGCAAGCGCAGGAGAAAGAGAGGGGAAGAGAAAGAAAAGGAGGGGAGGAAAGGAGAGGAGGAGGAGAGGAGGGGAAGAAGAGGGAAAGGAGGAGGGGGAGGGGAAGAGGGGGAGGAGGAAGAAAGGCTTCATAGTTGTGTTTATAATTTTTTTATTTATTTGAATTTAAATTTGAAAATACAATTTAGTGAACAGATTAAATAAATTGGTAAGTAATTAGGTTTGTAGAGTAATAATTATTTAGATAGATGACTTAGCGACCAGATTAATTAGGGTTGTAAGTAATTAGCTGTGTAGAGTAGCAATAGTTATTTACGCACATGACTTAATGACCAGATTAATTAGATTTGTAAGTAATTAGCTGTGTAGAATGCCAATAGTTTTTTTAGTTACACGACTTGCCGACCATATTAATTTGGTGTGTAAGTAATTATCTGTGTAGAGTAACAATATTTTTTTTACATACCTCACTTAGCGATCAGATTAATTAGGTTCGTAAGTAATTAGCTGTATAGAGTAGCACTAGATATGGACATACAAAATGTGAAAATTATGCGAGATAGTATGTAGTTGAAAAAATTAATTTTTGTATGCATGCAGTTGTTTCAAGTAGTGTAGAGTACGTCATCGTGGTACATAGGTGTAGCAGTATGGGTAGGTTGAGAATTTAAAAGGTGAGGCTATTTTTGCAGATACGCAGGCAGTGACGCTAATTTCCCTATTTTATTTTAAAAAAATTAAATGCAATCCTCTATCGCCATTTCAAATGGTGACAGATTTGACGACAGGCCTCTGTCGTCGTTTGAACTGGCGACAGAGAGTCTATCGCTGTTTGAAATGGCGACAGAGAGTTTGTCGCCATTCCAAACGGTGACAGTCTTTCTGTCGCCGTTTCAAACGGCGACAGAGGGGTAGATTTGTTATTTTTTAAACCGGCATATTATTTCTGTAATTTTTTTTAAATTGTTTTAAAAAATTCACTAGCTAGGCCTGCATGGCGTAGTTAATTCCTGCGAGCGACGCAGAGCTTCGTGACATGTATTGTGCAGGAGAATTAATCTAATAAAGAGAAGAGAGTTTTGTCTCTCTATATGTTCTTCGTCTGTTCTCGATCAGTGCATTATGATTGATCTACGGTTGTCATCATCGTTTTACAACATGTTATTAGTACGAAACTCCCCAAGGCCGATCAAGATTGTCTGCCTGATCAATCCATACTGCATCAAATTTCAACCGGCATCAAGCGATTATATCTACTGCAAGCCGTACGTAAGTTCGTCGCATCTGAGAAGTCTTCTAATCCTGCAGATTAATTTCCCTAATTACCTAGATTAGTCGTTTAATCTACAAAAATTAGGGTTCACAATTACTATTAATCAAATCTAAGGAAAAAAAGGAGGCGGAGGGAGGGAAATCTCGACAACTCGATGTTGGGCGAAAAAAGAAAAGAAAAAAAAGTAATTTTAAAGTTTTACCCCCAAAGTTACGACTATTTGCATATCTATGGCCAGCTATGGCAAATTTACATTATGGACCCTAAGTTTCGATTAATCCTAAAAAATAGTTATTAAATTTTGAAAATTTATATTAAATCCT
This sequence comes from Otatea glauca, assembly GCA_036346275.1. Lineage (NCBI taxonomy): Eukaryota > Viridiplantae > Streptophyta > Magnoliopsida > Poales > Poaceae > Otatea > Otatea glauca. The sequence goes on from CM070725.1 coordinate 40,921,329, forward strand.
AGAAACTGAATTTTTAGGTATATATGCTTCCATAAATTTGTTGAACGTTAAGATTTAAGATATGTTGGAAGCTTCGTATCTTTGAGTTTATTTTTCCTGGCATAATTCCATATTTATTCAAGCTGAATTTATTTTTCAGTTATATTGGTAATTCTAAAAATTGCTCAATAATTAGCAGAAAATTATGAAAAATAATTGGAAAATTCTAAAATAATTTAGATAATTGTCTACTGAATAGATACAAACCAAACTTTACTGGTTCAATGATCAGCATGCCATATAATATTTTACCAACAGTAAAATTCCATCTTGCTAGCGTATAGGATATGTGAGAGATTGCAAAGAGGAAATTTATTGAGCTTGCTTTGAATGGCAGTAATGACCTCACCTGGGCAATAGATGTCAAGATCACCTGGGCAATAGATGTCAGTGACAATACCGTCTTGCCAAGTACCAGAAGTACTCTGAGCTCATCTATATTTTGCTAGAAGCAAACAAGCATGATGAACTATTGATGAAGAATTGTCATGTCCTCCATTATGGGACTCAAGCATTGCTTGAAGTACATGCAAATGCTCAACAGGCTAGCAATAGCCATATTGGCCGCAGAAAAGGCCAAAGGCACAAAGGGAGAAAATAGAATTATAGCATAATACAGAAGGGAAGAGGTAAGCCCCAGTGCAAAACAAAAGGTAAAGGACTAGAGAGCTTTCAGAAGCAAGACTCAGCCAACAAGGCTGGAAAACCCTACTTTAGGTGTGGATGCTCTGGCCATTGGTTGCGCATTAGCCGCACACTGAAGCATTTGGTGGACATTTATAAGCAATCTACTCAGAAAATCCAAAGAAACCAATGGAACAAAACTGAGGCACAATTTATCTTTCAACCTGTCATTGAGATGGAAATCGAGAAGAATGATGACATAGCTCTTGAACCTACACCAAAGTTCAAAGAGGACATTCTCAGATATGAAAACTCTCCGATGGATGAAGATGACATTCTTGGGACTTTGTATTATTTATACATTGGCAGAAAATATCACAGATGGTTTTATGAAAAAAAGCTTTTGTGAAGTACCATAGACAATTTTCTGTCCAAACCATCTATGATATTTAGTCATATCACAAACGGTTTGTGGTACAAACCGTTTGTGATACTTCACAAATGGTTCTTAGCACATCCAATAACCTAGATGGTTGTGCTAGCAATACCGTCTGTGATTAGCTTTAACATAGACAGTTTTTCAAAATCATCTGTGATGAGACGTATAATACAGGCCTTTCTGTAGTAGTGCCAATGAGTTCCAGTAGAACACCTATGGATCCCAGAAGGACATCCATGATTTATATGGAGACCTAGAGTAGCTTTCTAGTTACTCCTTTTGCTAGTCGATGTCACATATCCCTTATAAGTCTACTTAAGAGTATTTATCAGTTTAGTTTTAGTTCTTGAGTGAACATTGATGTAAGCTCCTGATGAGCGATTATCATTTCAAGTAAAATAAATTGTTATTTCCCAAGATATTAGATTAATTTATTATGCTATGCTTGTTCTATATTTTATAATATGTTCCTGATGCAGCAATTATTTATTTGTTAAATCATTCCTTTAATATATAACAACGTATAATCCAATGGCGGATGAGGAAATATGTCTAGTAGACAGTTGCACCATAAATTCAATTATTAGGAAAACTAAATATTTCTAGATTTTGACTAAGAAAACTAAAAATATTATGACCATCGACGGAAGCAATTCCCTCTCAGTTGGTACTGGAAGAGCCATCATAGTTTGTGGGTACTCGTATGATAATAGAGGATGCTCTATTGTACCCTGAGTCTAGTCGTACTCTATTAAATTTCAAAGACATCCGTCTGAGTGGTTTCCATATGGAGATAGAAAATGGGGATGGTACAGAATGCCTACTCATGACTAAGTTTAACGGGTGCTGGCAACCTGTGGTTGAAAAACTTCTTTTCTTCTCCTTAGGATTATACTATACATATACAATGCCTGAAGTTTTATATTGCAAGGAAAACAATACTTAAAAAACCCAGAAATATTTAAGATATCTCATGATCAACTGGGCTATCCTGGGTTGAATATGATGAGAAAAATCAACAACAATTTTGCTGACCAAAGCATAAAAACTACTAACTTCTCTAAACCTGATAACTTCTTATGCCCTGCTTGTGCTAAAGGGAAGCTCATGATTAGACCCTATTATTTAAAAGTTAGGAAAGAATCACCAAATTTTCTATAGAGGATTCAAGGTGATATTTGTGAATCTATCCAGCCCCTGTTAGGCCCCTTCAGATACTTTATGGTACTGATTTATGCTTATACTAAATGGTCTCATGTATGTCTCTTATCTACTCGAAACTATGATTTTGCTAAATTAATTGCCTAAATTAATTAAGAGCATCCTTTACAAAAAAAAAGATTTAGTCTATTCAAATGGACAATGCTATCGAGTTTACCTCAAAAGTATTTAATGATTATTGTATGGCTTTAGGCGTTAATGTAGAGCATTCAGTACCTTATATCCACACACAAATTGGCCTTGCAGAGTTATTAATTAAAAGTATAAAACTTATTTGTAGGTCACACTTGCATAATTATAGGCTATCTACCAGTTGTTAAGATCATGCAATGTTACATGCTGCTGTATTAATTTAATTCAGACTAACTACATACCATGAATATTTCCCTTTACATATAATGTATGGAAAAGAACCAAGTATTTCCCATTTGCGAAAATTAGGTTGTGCTATATACGTGTCAATCTCACCACCACAGCATATAACCATGGGCCCTCACCAGAAGTTGGGAATCTTTGTAGGTTATGAATCTTTGTCAATTATTAAATGACTAGAGCCTAGTACAAGGGATCTGTATACGACTCAATACACTGATTATATTTTTAATGAGTACAATTCTTGGTACTAGGGCAGAAAAGTACCACAATAAATAATGCTTGGAAATAGATTGGAATATCAATGGCATTCGGTCTTTAGACCTAGGCACTAAAGAATCTGAACTTGAAGTTCAAAGGAATATAAATCTACAACAAATAGCTAATAATCTGCCAGATGCCTCCACTCATCATAAGGGAGTGATAAAATCTCATATACCTGTAGTAAATGCACCTGAAAGAGTGAAAATACCCTAGAAAGATATTGAATCCACTCTTACCCCTCATGATAAGAAGAGGGAAGGCCTCTAGGTGCACGTCAATCAATTCCACGGAAACATTCGCAGAAACAGAGAACCAAACAAGTGAAAACACTACCCAAAATAGTGGAAAAAGCTTAACCTGATGTTGAGAAAATCATTGAGACATCCTGAAGATGGTAACCGCATCTCTGAAGTGAGCCATTCTAAAGATGGTAACCCCAGTAAATATTTGAGAGCATAATTTGATGCTGGGAGATCGAAACACTCAGACTCCACCATTGTGGAAAATCACAAGGAGCTGTAAGAAATTAATGAAGAAATATCCAATAATTATGTGGGTTCAAGAGAGTTGTATAAAAGAAATACGACAATTGTTGACGTATCTTTTGCGTTAAAAATTGCTAAAGCTCTTGATCTAGATCCAAAACCAAAGTCCATGATAGAGTGTCAGAAGCGTTTAGATTTGGTCAAATAGAAAGAAGCAATATAGGCAGAATTGTACTCGTTTAACAAAACAAAAGTATTCGATTCCGTTGAATGTACGTCTCCTAAAGTGTTCCTTGTAGGATCTAAATGGGGTTTCATCCAAAGAAGAAATGAAAACAACCAGGTGGTAAGATATAAAGCGAGGCTTATAGAACAAGGATTTACATAGAGACCTGGCATCAGTTACGATGAAAATTACTTTCCTGTAATAAGTGGAATAACATTTCGATATTTGATATCAATGACAGCTAGCTTGAACTTATAAATGCAGTTGATCGATGTAGCGATTGAATATTTATATGGGTCACTAGATACGAATATTTATATGAGAGTTCCTGAAGAAGTCAAATTTTGTGAACCTAATAAAAGTAATCGCAACTTGTATAGTGTCAACTGACATAGTGAGTTTCTCCTAAAGAAGATATACTCCAATAATAATGATTGTCTATGTGTGTTCATAAAGAAGTCTCAGAATGGATTCTGTATTATCTCAATCTATGTCGATGATCTAGATATCATTGGAACAATAGAGGATATAAATGAAGCAAGTTCTTACCTTACAACGGAGTTTGAGAGAAAAGATTTAGGTAAAACTAAATATTTCCTAAGCCTAAGCTAGAGCATTTCTCAAAAAGAATTTTTGTACACCGATATACATATACCAAGAATGTATTAGAAAAATTCAATATGGATAAATCTCATCCTTAAAAGACTCCATGGTAGTTAGATCTCTTGAAGTAAATAAAGACCCATTCAGGCTGATAATAGAAAATAAGGAAATATTAGAATCTGAAGTTTCATACTTAAGTGTCATTGGAGCACTTATGTATCTTGCGAATTACACAAGGCCTGATATTGCATTCGTAATAAATTTGCTAGCTAGACACTATAGCTCCAACCAGAAGACATTGGGCTGATGTCAACACTTTACTCAAATACTTCTAAGGTACTCAAGATCTTGACTTATTTTACCAGAAGGACCAAGACTTGACTATGATGGAATATACGGATGATGATTATCTGTCTGATCCCCACAGTGTCAAATCTCAGACTGAGTTTATTTTCTCTGCGGCGGTAAAGCCATTTGGTCTTTTAAGCTGAACTTGGTAGTTACCCGTACCAGCCACTCAAAGATTATATTATTATATGAAGCCTCACATGAGTATATTTGGTCAAGACGTATGGTTAGCCATATCCAGAAGTCATATGGCATTAATACAATTGATATCCCCACAATTATCTTCGAAGACAATACTTCTTGTGTTGCACAAATACAAATGGGTTATGTAAAAAAGCGATATCACGAGGCATATTGCCCCTAAATTTTTCTATCACCACGAACTCCAGAAGAATGGTGAGGTTAAGATCCTGCAAACTAAATGATATGAAAATCTAGCTGATTTATTCACAAGGTCTTCACTGACATCTAGTTTTCAAAGATGTGTTTATGACATTGGAATGAGACGACTTAAAGATATGCAGAGCTTAGAGGTAGTAAATCCCTGAACCATGACATTTAGTATGATCATGAAGATACTACTATAATCCAGAAGATTATAAGTTGCGCTCTTTTTCCCTTAGTGAGTTTTCCTTAAGTTTCTAATATGACGGTTTTTAATAAGGCAATAAGTGTAACACAATATGAGGGTGCAATGTACTCTTTTCTTCATGCATTTTTTCCTACTGGGTTTTTTGGAGGAATTTTTAATGAGACATATGCATTACGCGGTATTCCCTTGAGGGGAGTGTTGAGATATAACAGGACTCTTGTTCCTGGTTGTTGAGATATGATTAAACTTTATCTCTCGGCGGGTTAATCCGAATCTATCTCTAATGAATTTTTACTATAAATATGACACCATATTGTACAAAAGAATTAATATAATAAAGAGAAGACAGTTTTGCCTCGGTATATTCTTCGTTTGTTCTCTATCAGTTGATTGTGATTGATTTACTGTGGTCGTCATTATTTTACAACAGTAGCAACTGTATGTCACATCCTCCTTAAAAACGCCACGTTAGCATCCTACAACAGCATGTGCATGCACATTACCTTGTATTCCTGCGCCAGCGTCGTTGCATAGCAACGTAACTGCTTATGCCATCATGGTAGAAATACTAGCCGCACGCACGGCATGACGGTATCTGAAACCCGGTTTCATTGTCGTCAACAGTTGGGTGTTGCCGGCAACAGGTGGCGCGCTCGCGGGCAACCAAATGTCAGGCCCGCGAGTTCCTTGCTCGACGAAGGGGAAGGGAGTCAGGGACAGCTAGCTAGGGCTGCATCGCGGAGTTAATTTCTGCGAGCGACGCACGAGCTTCGGGCCAATCGGGAGTTTCCATGTGGTGCCGAGATCAATGGGCCGTTGCGTTTTTGAGATATTCAAGGCGACGTGCGTGCTTTCGGAATGGAGATTAGTAGAATTTTGGATAGACTTCTCCATTTCCACCTCTCGTGCATGCGTGCAAGTCCATAATCGTTTGACTTCGCCTTGCGTTGGCGGCGGCAAACTGCAGCCAAGTATCATGGTCAGCCCTTGACATTTCTAAACCGGTCCAGATTCGCCTCCTCTCCCTCAGTGAAGTAGAAGCACGGTCAGGAATTCAGTCAGGATTGGAGGCAGACGATGTTTAAAGAGATGAGGAGGATCGATCTTTTCTGTTCCAAGGATATGAGGTGGCCCAGAAGCTCCAACGGTCAATGGTGTGGTAGCCCATGCAAATATGCAACTCCCTTGCTACCTTCAACCATGGGTACAGTGCTTCAATAAAAATGGAGGAAGGTCGGATCAACGAAATATATACTGCTCCCTCCATCTCTGAATACATATCATTCTGCAACTTTAAGACAATTTTTAACAGATTCTTCCTTTACTTCATTATTCCTAATGCTATTTATTATTATGAATTAGAGTAATACACACTATCCAAGAGTAATAAGTGAGCTAATAAATGAGAGTCATTTGATCATTTCTGCAAGTACATTGGTTGAAGTGCAAAATCATGAAATATCATCTATTCAAGAACAGAGGTAGTACGTACTACAGAACTCAGCAGAAGATCTACTTAGCATATATGTGCTTAAAAACATTAATTTTCTTAAGAGATCTATTGTAAAAAAAAGAGTGTTAGCGGAATAGAGAAACACTGTTCAATGATCTCCTTGCAACAAAAAAATCTGTTTAATGATCCATATGTTCTGGATTGAGGCAGAAGTATTTCCACCAGCCAAACAATTCTATATTTCTATGTGTTCCGCGGTTTTGAAAATGGATCACTACTGCAGAACAGCACATCCTTGCCGGCATATCACTGCCGGTTAGGATAGAGCCGGCAGTAAGAACATATCACTGCCGGTTCGAAAGTTAAGCCGGGGGGAGAACTTATCACTGCCGGTTTGTGGAACCAACCGACAGTGATAACCACATATCACTGACGGTTTATATATAAAACCGGTAGTGATATATCACTGCCGGATCTTGTGTCAACCGGCAGTGATATTGGCATTTTCACTGCCGGTTTTAAACCAGAACCGACAGTGATATTTATTTTCCCGCCTAATTTTATTTTCCTGCACAATCCGACCCTATCACTGCCGGTTCTACGCAGAACCGGCAGTGATAAGTCCTTTATATATCTGGCGTCCCTTCCCCCGACCAATCGAGCGTAACAAAGAGGCGTCTCTGCTCCATTATTGTGTCGAATTGCTGCCGAAAATTGTACTAAAATTCATATCTATTTGTCTTTAAGCTTAGTAATTTGAATAACATTATATTTGTAGTTGGATTTTACTTTATAGATTGCTTTAGATTTTGATAATTACAATTCTTATTCATTTGAGTGATTTAGTGGATTTTTAAATGGTTTAAATGGCTAGGTGAATTTTGCAATAATGAAAATCGCAAGATACATTTGTAAATCGATATATTTACAAATATATCGTGTATTTTCAATTATATGCTTATTTTCAATTACGAAAGTAATTAAAAAATTGCAACATTGATATTATCAATTATGAAAGTAATTAAAAAATTGCTACGATATTTTTAATGTAATAAAAATATGTCCTAATTATTCTCAATTATTTTCTATTTTGCAAATAAATAAAAATTGCCAGATGGATATTTACATAATGAAAAAAGGTTGATGTATACTCAAATTTTGAAATAATAAAAAATTGCTACATGGATATTTAAATAATGAAAAAGGTTGATGTATTTTAACATAGTGAAAATGTATCCTAAATATTTACAATTATGTATTATTTTGTAAATAATAATAAATTGGAAGATGGATATTTACATAATAAAAAAAGATTGATGTATTTTAATATAGTAAAATATATCCTAAATATTTACAATTATTTTCATTTTATAAAATAATAAAAATTGCTACATGGATATTTACACAATGGAAAAAGGTTGATGTATTTTAACATAGTCAAAATATATCCTAACTATTTACAATTATTTATTATTTTGTAAATATTTAAAAATTGCAAGATGGATATTTACATAATGAAAAAAGATTGATGTATTTTAATATAGTAAAAATATATCCTAAGTATTTACAATTATTTTCATTTTATAAAATAATAAAAAATTGCTAGATAGATATTTACATAATGAAAAAAGTTTGATGTATTTTAACATATTCAAAATTGCTACATGGATTTTTAAATCTTATCATTTACAATTATATTGTTATTTGCAATTATATGCTTGTGTGATGTTTGATTTAATTAATTGTAGATGGACCGACGGTGGATGTATGACACGGACCGTTGCGGCGCAGAGTTCTTTAATGGTGTGACATGTTTTGTAAACGCGGCTGCGGCGCACAAGTCGAAGAATCTGTCGAACTATATATGTTGTCCGTGCGTTGATTGCAAAAATGAGAAGTTTTTTTCTATCATAGAGTCGATACGTGCACACTTACTTCGAAGGGGTTTCAAGGCTAGCTATACCTGTTGGACCGAGCACGGTGAAGATGAGATTGTACATGAAGGGCAACACATTGGTGAAGATAACGGAGACAACGATATGACGGCGGTTGAAGATATGTTTGTCGATAGCCACGACGACGACCTGGATCAAATGTTGCGTGATGAGGAGGGGGACTTCACGAGTGAAAGAGAGTTTCAAAAGTTCCAGCGTATGATAGAGGACTCCACAACACCATTGTACCCGGGCTGCAAAGAGGAGCAAAAAAAACTGCATACCGTGATTACACTACTGCAGTTGAAGGCAAGCAATGGTTGGTCCGATAAGAGCTTCACTGAGCTCTTATGTCTCTTGGGGGACTTGCTTCCAGAGGGTAACGTGTTGCCTACAACTACGTACTAGGCCAAGCAGGTTGTCTGCCCGTTGGGACTGGAAGTACAAAAAATACACGCATGTCCAAACGATTGCATGTTGTATCGCAATGAGTTTGCAGACTTGGATGCCTGTGCTGTTTGCAAAGCAAAGCGGTATAAGGGCAACGATGATATCCATAACGACGATGTCGAGCTGGAGCATAAGAAGAAGAGATCCCCCTGTAAGGTGGTGTGGTATTTCCCTATAATCCATCGTCTGAAGCAATTGTTTGCGAACAAAAGACATGCCCAATTGCTACGATGGCACGCCGAAGAGCGTAAGAAGGATGGAATGCTCAGGCACCCTGCTGATTCTATGCAACTGAGGAACATCGACATAAAATATAAGAAACACTTTGCATATGATGTGAGGAATATAAGGTTCGGGTTGAGTACGGATGGGATGAATCCTTTCGGCAACATGAGTAGCCGTCACAATACTTGGCCGGTGACTCTATGTATCTACAACCTTCCTCCTTGGCTTTGTATGAAGCGGAAGTACATTATGATGCCACTACTGATCTAAGGGGCCAGGCAACCTGACAACCTTCCTCCTTGGTTGAAGATCTTCTAATACTGTGGAACAATGGAATACGGGTATGGGATGAGTACAAAAGAGAGAACTTTATCCTACGTGCATTGTTGTTCGTAACCATTAATGATTACCCTGCCCTTGGTAACCTGTCGGGACAGATGACAAAAGGGTTCAACGGATGCGTCCAGTGCTTGGATGATATAGCTAACCGGTGGCTGAAGAACTGTCGAAAAATGGCCTACATGCGACATCGTAGGTTCCTTCGCAAGGATCACTCATACCGCAATAATAAAAGAGCCTTTGACGGGACAAAGGAGACTGCCTTAACTACGAAAAATCGCACTGGGAAATAGATATTTGCGGCCGTAAAGGATCTTCATATTATTCACGGAAAGGGAGCCTGCAGTATATCTATCCCGAGTTCCTGTGACAAGGCTCCTTTGTGGAAAAAGAGATCAGTATTTTGGGTCCTACCTTACTGGCAACACTTAGAAGTTCGACACGCAATCGACGTCATGCACATAGAGAAGAACGTGTGCGACAGCTTGCTTGGTATTTTACTGGATATACCTAGCAAAACAAAAGATACCCTCCACGCACGGATGGACCTTGAAGATATGAAACTCAGGAAGGAGCTGCATCACGAAGACATGGATACATGCAAAAAGTACCTTCCCGCAGCCTACTACACTCTGAGCAAGAAAGAAAAAATTAGCGTGTGCGAATGCTTGCACGAAGTGAAAGTTCCGTCTGGTTACTCTGCTAACATAAAGAGACTAGTCTCAATGAAAACTTAAAATTAATTGGCATGAAGTCTCACAATTGCCACGTGATGATGACACAGATGCTTCCAATTGCAATTAGGGGTGTTCTGCTAGAGAAAGTCCGAGACCCAATTATAAAGTTGTGTTCAGTCTTCAACGCGATTTCACAGAAGGCCATCGATCCGTTGAAACTAGATAAGCTGCAGGAAGATATGGTCCACACTCTGTGCAGGCTCGAGATATGTTTCTCTCCATCTTTTTTTGATATTATGGTACATCTCATTGTTCACATTGTGAAAGAGATACGGATTCTTGGTCCCGTATTTCTACATCAGATGTACCCTTTTGAGAGGTTCATGGGGGTTATAAAGAAATATGTTCGTAACCGACATCGGCCGGAAGGCTGCATTGCAGATGGTTGGGGAACCGAGGAGGTCATTGAGTTCTGCGTCGATTATATGGATCTCAAACCGATTGGTGTGCCTATATCTCAGCATGAGGGGAGGCTACAGGGAAAAGGGACACTGGGCGAGAAATCACTCCGTACAAACAATCTAGCTTCATTCATACAAGCACATTTCGCAATTTTAGGACAATCGGTTGTGGTGGCCCCGTATGTCAACATACACAAGAGCATGCTATCCAGAACAAACCCAGCGAAGTCAGAGGGTTGGATCGCGAGAGAGCATAGAGATAACTTCAGTGATTGGTTGCGTAGGCACATGATGCATACGGAGACAGAGTGCGCTTAGTTGAAAGTGTTGGCTCAGGGACCGTCATCTACAATTCGGACATTCCAAGGGTACGACATAAATGGTTTTACATTTTATACAAGAGCACTAGATAAAAAGAGCACGAATCAAAACAGCGGTATTCGTACAGATGCCTATGACAGCAATGAAAATAGGCAAAGCTACTACGGATTCATAGAAGAGATTTGGGAGCTTGACTATGGACCTTTGTAGGTCCCTCTCTTTCGGTGCCAATGAGTCAGGCTTCCACGGGGTGTTAACATCGACAAGTACGGTATCACTACTGTGGACCTCAAACTCGTCGGATACAGGGAAGAACCATTTGTACTTGCTAATTCTGTTACACAAATCTTTTTTGTAACTGACCCGGCTAACAATGAACGCCACGTGGTTATTCAAGGAAAAAGAAGGATTGTCGGAGTTCAGAATGTTGTCGACGAGGAAGAATACAACCAGTTCGATAAGCTTCCTCCTTTCGGAGAGGACGTTGAACTAAGTCTCATGGAAGAGAGTGAGGAAGCTACGTACGTACGCCGCGATCATAACGAAGGTCGAATCGTAGCTTAGTTGTTCAAATTAAAGATATGCTTTCTTTCGTACGAACAACATGTTTATTATCTCTTGTGTAACAATTAACATATTATATGAGGTAATGGATTTGACTGCATTTGTGTGAATTGTTAAAAGTCACACCATTAAAGAACTCTACGTCGCAACGGTCTGTGTCATGCATCCTCCTTCGGTCCATCTACAATTAATTAAATCAAACATGACAAAAGCATATAATTGCAAATAACAATATAATTGTAAGTAATTAGGATATATTTTGACTATATCCATGTAATTTTTTTATTATTTCAAAATTTGAGATTTTTAAGCCGTAATATGAATTTTTTAAGCACTATTTGATTTATGAAATATTAAAACAATGAGCAATTTGGTTTTTTTGAATTTTAGAAATTATTCAAAATTAGGGAAAAATATTTATATAACATATTATAGGTCCTGTAGTATGCCTCCAAAAATTTTTAGATTATTTGGATCACATTTGATAGTATTTCGTCAGTCTTTGACATAAAATAAACTGAAAGTTCCACTGTACATATCAGTGTCGGCTCTCTTTAACCCCGGCAGTGATACTTCGTACTACTGCCGGGTAACAAAGAGAGTCGGCAGTGATAGTGGCTTTTCACTACCGGTTCTACTAAAACCCGACAGTAATACGTAGGATCACTGCCGGGTTTTAGTATAACCGGCAGTGATAAGCCACTATCATTGCCAGTTCCTTTTGTGACCCGGCAGTGATATTCTATCACTGCCGGTTCTTTTGGAACCCGGCAGTGATAGTCCACCCCTATAAATATCACTGCCGCGCCCAACCCAATCCCTCTCCTATCACTTGCATCTCCGCCACCTTTCACCTCCTGAGTCCTGACCTCCACTCCTTCGGCCGCCTCGACCCTCCCCATCGCCGCTTCGGGCCTCCCCGCCGTCACCTGCGCGTCCGCGCCGCCTGGAGCCCCCCGTTGCCACCTTCACCTGCGCAACCTCGCCCGTATCGTGCCTCCCCGTCGGCAGCTCGTCCTCCCCGCATTTGCCGCCGTCGCGTCCCCTCGCCTTCGTCGCCGCCGTCGCATCTCCACTAAGGTGAAGAACTTCTCAACCCTAATTAACTTCGGTGCTTGTGTAACCCGGCTTGAGGTGTGCGGTTGTGCTTGACTTCGGTGTGGTAGGCTCTAGGGTTTGAGGTTGCCCGAGCTTGTCTTGCGCTAGCTGTTGGATTGTGCTTGAATCGGACAGTTTGTTGCCCGAGGTTGTCTTGCTAGGCTCTAGGCTCTAGGGTTTGAGGTTGCCCGAGCTTATCTTGCGCTGGCTGTTGGATTGTGCTTGAATCTGAGCTTTAGAGCCTGGATTGTGCTTGAATCGGACAGTTTGTCAGTTGGGGATTCATCTTGTGAGGCTGACACTTGCTTGGAAACTCGATTGGCTCCAAAACAACTGGAGCTTTTCTTAATTTTCTCCACTGGACCATGAAAGAGGTGACAATTTGGGAATTATGTATGGGAGCCTGCCATTTGTAAACTCCACCTTGCTGCCTTTTCGTTGCTCGATGATGATAACGGGTGAAAAATGATCATAACAGTTAATTTTGCGAGTTTGGCCTCGAACTGGTAGACTTGCATGCTAATAAGTCTTTCTGTTGCTCAATTATGATAACCTGTCACCCTAATACCCTATACACGCCCTTATATTTTATTGTTTAGCACCTATCAGCATTGCTTTGTTGCTTTTGAATGATAACCTGTTAGCCTGCTATTGAATGCTGTTGTCGGTTCGGTTGTACTGACTTTACTATGTTAATCTGAATAAATGCTAATCAGATTGCGTATTGATATGAGGTTAATCTGTTCACTAAGATTCTATTATAACAGTGCATTCAATTATCAATTCTTTGTTTTGCATGTTAAGGTGGTAAGGGTTCGAGGCCTAATTCGCTGAATTAATTTGTTTAGCCCATTTGTGATTGAGGTTGAAGATTTAAATCTTCAATTAAACCCTAAATCTGAGAGCACCATAAACAAATTCACATCAATTATGTTATTTTTATCATATTGTTATTTGGGATTAGAAATAGATTCTTGTTCATTCTTCATCGCATTTCATTCAACAATCCAGAAGGTTGTATGTTGTTTCAAACCATTACTGCTTATTCTTGTGGCAATGTACAAATCTAGGTAGTTTTTTTACTGTATATGTGTCCTCGAAAGGTGTATATGTGTATGTATCCTCGAAAGATGTATGTGTACGTATCCTCGAAAGAAGTATGTGTATGTATCCTCGAAAGGTGTATATGTGTATGTATCCTCGAAAGATGTATGTGTATGTATCCTTGAAAGATGTATTTTGTGCTCTACACTTGTTATGTATTTGTCGTTAAATTGACATCACGAAATTCCCTTGTTTAATGGTAATCTACATGAAAACAATCTCGAATAAGATGTATATGTTTATATAACCTGTATGTGTATATATCATGTGTATGTGTATGTGTATATTTGTGTTCATGGTAAAATTATTTTGGAGTATGCAGATTCAAAAAAAGATGTACATGTGTATGTGTCCTTCAAAGATGTTTGTGTATGAAGATCAAAAAGTATATATATGTGTGCAAGTTCTTTAAAGATGTACGTGTATGTGTCCTTCAAAGATGTATGTGTATGAAGATTAAAAAGTATATATATGTGTACAAGTTCTTTAAAGATGTACGTGTATTTATTTCATTTCTTAGAATTGATAAGTTCGGGGATTGATATGTACATTATTATTGAGTACTCCCCCTTTGAAGAAATATTAGCCGTATTTTAATTTTACAATTTGTGGTGAAATTGAAATTGAGAAAGATAGGAGAGAAAATGACTTGGGTCGATCTGCTACTGCCTCTAAGTTTAAGCCTTAACGAGAATCCATATTAAGGCTTAATGATACTCTATACGAAAACAATCTCGAATAAGTGCAAAATATCACGGGACTAACTTTAAAACACTCGAAGGGATATATATACTAGCATAGTCTACAAAAGGATCGTAATTAGAACTTGTTTTGCATCTGAATACATACGCTCATATGATTTTACATCTATGTTCATTCGTTATGTCAATCTTCATTTGTATGTGTGTTTCAAAAATGACCTTGCTAATTTGAAATTTTCGACAAACTTACTAGGAATGGCCTCTGACAAAGGACAAGTACCGGCGGGAGTTGGACCCTCAAATATGGACGAAGGAGGAACGGGTAGCCCGAACCATAGTCCAACATCCTACCTGAACTTGCAGGATCCTGTCATGGACCAACCTGACGTCAGTAACGAATGCGAGGTAAAGTTTAAGTATACTGGGGTTCTCAAAACATTGTAGGCCCAGACGACTCATAAGAAGATAAAATTGCAGGCTCAGACATCTCATCAACGAAGGCAGCGCGCAAGTCGTGGTCCGAACAAGATGCCTAAGGGACTTTTTAACATAGTGGAGCTCTCGGCAGTCGGGGAACCTGCTGTACCCGAGTCATCGTTGGGGCTGTATAGGACAGCATGTGGGGTTCTTGCTAGGGATGACGTGCCCATCAACTACAGATCGTGGATTGGCCGTCGAGGTGACCCATGGGTGGTTCCCAATGACCTGAAGAACTCGTTGTGGGACAAGCTAAAACAAGTGTTCCAATTCCCCCAAGGGACCGAGCTGGTTGCAAAGAAACGTGAACTATCCATCATGTGCACAACGTGGAAGAATTGGAAGACGGAACTAAATAAGAACTATGTGAAGAAGAATGAAACGCCGAATTTTGACACGTACCCAAAGTTAAGAGAGTTCTGGGAGGACTTTGTGGCATACAAAAGGTCTGAAGAAGCGCAGATAGTAAGTCAAAGGAACAAGGCAAACACGGATAAGAATATTCACCCTCACACACTAGGAACAGGAGGGCATGTGAAGAAAATACCAGCATTGGATCGGACCGAAGAAGAACTAACCCGCAAGGGTGTCATTCCTGCGACGGCCGTCTTGAGCGAACAATCGAAGCACTGGTTGCTTGGGAGGGGTGCTTCTATCTCCGATGATGGCAGCTTAAGCTTCAGAAGCGAATGAGAGCAGGAAGTGTCGCGCAGAATCACGGATGCTCACATGCAGTCTTCCCAAGGATCTTTCAGGCCAAGAAGGGAGAATGCCGAGCTAACCGTAGCCCTAGGTAACAAGGAGCATCCAGGTCACACCCGAGGAGTTAGTTTGGTGCCGTGGAAAGAAGCCTTCCCAGCAGACGTATGGTTGTACAAGCGCCCAAAGAGACTAAGAGAAGATCAACTGGACTGTCAAATAAAAGATGATGTGGCGAGAGCGTTAGAGGAACAGAGAGCGAAACTAGATAAGGTTGTGGAGCAAGTAGTACAGAAAGCTCTCAGCTCACGACCGCCACCTGGAGAAATCCCTGAGCTCATCAGTCCTGGTGCTCATAAGAGCAGCTGCGCGTCCACAGGGATTTTCGAAGAGCACGGACTCTATTTTCCTGTGGATGACATCAAAGAACCAACACCATGCAAGCTACATTTGTCCGCACATGGCATTACCATCAAGGTGGCTGAGGGCAGGGCTTGGCCATGCCAGGAATTGTAGGTTTTGCACTGTCGCTCGATACCGCAGGGATTCGCCAGGGTCGAAGTGGACAGTGTAGTCCGCCAATACCGTAAAATGGAGGTAGAGATCCCTGGCGAGGACGGAAACAAAATACTAGGAGAAAACGTGCATAGCTTCCTCGCGTGGCGCAAGAGCTTGATTAAGTTTGGCTCGGACGATGAGGACGACGAAGATGATGATCAGCCGCACTCTGCACACGGAGACCTCCCGCCCTGGTCGCCACCACAGAGACAAAGTCCGACTCCTCTGCCAGAATCTGAGAAGAATCGAACACCAGCACCATCTCGCAAGTCAGCACCGTCCTCGAAGAAATCTCAATCATCTGTGAAGCAAGGACAATCCCAGAAGAAATTACCAGCTGACATAACTAAAGAAGTACGGAAAAAGCATGTAAGCGCCAACGTAACATATCACTTTAAAAAGGTGCCACCACCTGAGAAGACTAAAGTTGACGAGAACGCGCAAAAGATTTCTCGAGTATGGCAAAAGTGCAAAAGACCGGGCAGGCTTCTGAACCTTGCAAAATGTCAGACTACGAGCGCATATCCAGAAAGCAATACTTGAAGGTGGCTAGTGCCGAAGCGTTGAGGTTGGATGCTCAAGCAAATCCTGCTCAACGAGAAGCTCAAGACAAGGTCTCGTGGAAGTTACAGATGGGAAATCGCTGGTTGAACCAGCTCATTTTGACCACGACAACACAAGCTGCAAGGTCCATCGCTGGTACATGCAGCAGTCCAACGAAGGTATGGAGTTGTTCGCAGTCCGATACACGGAGCAAGATTTTCACAATGGGGATAACATCTTCTGGGTGAATTTCGAGGTGTACGTGTTGTACCAGCAAGATGCCCTGGATGTGAATATACTTCGAATGTGGACTTTGTAAGTCTCTACGTATATTATTGTGCATTCTTGTATTGTTTAATTGCATGTCTGACTTCTTTCGTATGTAGAATGGAGATACAGATTTGTAGAAGAAATGGCAATGACAATCTAGGATTCCTAGATCCGGGGCTTCTCAACGAGAAGCTTGTGAAGGACAATCCATAGTTCAATGAAGACTATATATTTAATACTTTTTTGAAGCTTCAATACAAAACCTCCATTCTTTTACCCTATAACTTTAAGTATGTATTTCCCTACTTCTAATATCGTTTTACTGTTTTTGCGTAACACATGCGATGTTGGAGTAATTAACTACGTTGACATATATGTGCAGGTTTCACTGGGTCCTCCTCGTGACAGAAATTATAGCAATTCAAGAACAGCTCGCCGGATTCATTCATGACGATGTCATCAATCCAAACGGCGAGTTCCACGCGTAGCCTCATCGTCCTCATTCTACTGTGGCCGGTGCAAAATCAAGGTCAATGAGAAGAGATGAGATGAGAGGAGATGTAGTCGAACTACATTTGTAAATAAATCATTGTAAAAACAAAGTATTGTGATGCTTAATTTAATATATTTGAATTATGATTTTAACGATGTTTTGTATATACATGGATATATTTGAATTATGATTTGAACGATGCTTTATATACTATATATGGACACTGTATAAACAATTGTATACAAATATATATATTGAACAAAAAATACGCAATAAAAATATTTGGTTCACGGCTTGTCACTGCCGGTTCTTGGAGAAAACCGGCAGTGATGTGTATACATCACTGTCGGATTGAGGTATAACCCGACTGTGATAGTCTTATATCACTGCCGGTTTTGTGTATAACCGGCAGTGATAATTATTATCACCGCCGGATTTTGGTTTAACCCGGCAGTGATAGTACAATATCACTGCCGGTTCTGTATAGAACCGGCAGTGATAATCCTTATCGCTGCCGGTTCCTGAGTCGGCAGTGATAATCCCCGAGTATCACTGCTGACCAATCACTGCCGGCACCAATGACCGACAGTGATGGCGTTTTAGAACCGGCAGTGATGTGCTGTTCTGTAGTAGTGGTATCTTCAAATCAGACCGCCTTCATCAGACAGATCCATCCATGACAGCTTTCTGTAGGCAAAAAGAAGTCTAATAAACGATCTTCACAGGAAAAGGACGCCAGCCCTATTTGTCAAACTAGACATTGCAAAGGCTTTCGAATTTGTAAGCTAGGAATACATTTTAGAACTGCTATAGCATATGGGGTTTGGCCAGCGTTGGAGGAACTGGATATCCATGATCCTCAGGTCATCTTCCTCACGAATTATGCTCAACGGTATACCCGGTTAGGCAATCAACCACAGGTTGGGATTACGTCAGGGAGATCCACTCCCACCAATGCTATTTGTCTTGGTCATGGAACCTCTTAATCGTCTGGTAACCAAAGCGGCGAATGATAACATCGTTTATCAGTTACCCTCAACGTCGGGTACCTTTCACATCTCCCTGTATGCTGACGATGTGGTGATCTTTGCCAACCCGGAATGGCCGGAGATGAAGCGCATTCATGAGATAATGAAGGTTTTCAGAGGGGCTACAGGATTGCACACAAACATCCATAAGAGCGAAGTTTACCCGATTCGTTGCAACGACTACGACTTGACAATTATCCTACAGGATTTCCCTGCTCAGATCAACTCTTTCCCTTGCAGGTATTTAGGTCTTCCTCTGCGCGTAGGAAAACCAAGAAAGACAGACCTGCAACCTCTAATTGATAGGGTCCGAGCTCTCCTAGCAGGATGGAAAGGTATGTTGCTCTCTAGGGAGGGCCGACTTGTTCTTACAAACTATGTCTTGACAACCCTAGCCGTGTACCACTTGACGGCATTCCGATGCCCAAGTGGACTATCAGGAAAATTAAACATACTTTGAAGGGCCTTCATTAGGAGGGGGGAAAAGGACTGCAAAGGAAGACATTGTTTAGTAAATTGGAACAGAGTCTGCAGGCCAAAATATCTGGGAGGCCTAGGGGTAAAAGACTTAAACAGGTTTCGATGAGCGCTTCGTATCCGCTAGCTCTGGTACAGGTGGAAGGATCGGCATAGGCTGTGGGCGCAGACGAAATTGCCTTGCGATGAGGTGGACAAGAAACTCTTTCTAGCAAGCATCTCTATCACTTTGGGAAACGAAGCCAGGGCAAAACCCCTGGCTAAACGGAATCGCTCCACAACAGCTAGATCCACAATGCTTTAGGCTAATCCATAGAAGGGGTCGAACAGACCAAGAGGACCTAACCGACATGAATTGGCTTCGTCCACACCATATAATCACAACTGAAATGCAACTTGATGAGGTTGTTCACCTTTGGCAGGCCACTAGGCATGTTTCCATCAACAAAGAGGTTCAAGATGAACTCATTTGGAAATGGACCGCAAATGGGTAGTATTCATCTAGATCAGTGTACATGATGCAGTTCCATTGCTCAGTCGCTGGCGGATCACGCATACAAAAATATCTGGCAGGCCAGCGTGGAAGGAAGATGCAGATTCTTCACGTGGTTATTGGTTCAGGATCGTATCCTGACAACAGATAAACTACAGGTTAGGGAATGGCCACATAGCAAGTTTTGCATGCTATGTCGAGCAGAGCCGGAAACTGCAACCCATCTCATCCTTAGATGCCCATTCGCAAGACAGGTGTAGAGGAAGGTCTTCGACTGGATGTAGCCCCATACGACAATACCTCTTCCGCTGAGTTTCACTTACAACGTGTCCACATGGTGAGAACAAGCTATCCAGAGCATAGGTTCTCAGCGGTACAAGGACATGGCCGGAATTCTAGTATAAACCTTTTGGAACTTATGGAAGGAGTGAAACAATAGGATCTTCAGCAACTCCTATCAAACAGTGCAGGTGGTCTTCAACAACGTTGTAGAAAATGTTCGAAGCCGATGAGCGTCATTGGGAAATGTCGCGTCATAGGGTTCTTGGTCCTAACAGCCATCAAGCCACTGTGACAAAGTTGCAGTTTCCCCTCGTCATCCTAATAGTCTTCTAATAATTACTACTGTAGTCCGTAACGTTCGTATGTTGTAATTCCTTTTCCTCTAAGCCCCTTAGCCAAGGTTCGATTCTCTCTGAACCTCTGTCCCTTCCGCTTTCTGTTTGGGTTCACTTTAATCTGTACTACTTCTTTTTCGTTTCTGTTTAATGAATGGCAAAGCTCCTGCTAATCCTTTAAAAAAACTATCTTTAGTCCCAAACATGTTATATCATCGAACGAGCATTGAGATATACTTTATCTGTATCATTCTAGAAGCCATGCATACACACAGTCTTAGGGTATATACAATGATGTGATATTAGCTATCTATATGCTATACCACGTAAGATTTTTCTAACATAGGAGAGAATGAGGAGAGAGAGAGAGTATAGCTGTCACTTTGTGAAGAGATGACCATGTAGACAGCGTAAAAACCATTACATGAGTTATTTTCTATAATAAAAACTTTTTCATACCCACTACTACAGAAATGTACATCACAATCGGTTCTTTTTCGTCATCATAGTCGATTCTGGTGTTGATACAAAGTCATTAGACAATGATGAGGCGACGCTATCACAGTCGGTTTTCGCCCAATTGTGATAAAGGCATCATTACAATCGATTCTTGCTCAAAACCGATAGTAATGAGAGCCTCATCACAATCTGTTCTGAGATAGAAGCAATAGTGATGAGGGCTTCATCACTATCGCTTCTGATAAATAACCGATAGTAATGACGCCCTCATCACTATTGCTTTTATAAATAACCAATAGTGATGAGGGTAGGGGTGGAAAAAAAACTCAAAACTCGCGAGTTTAATGAGTACTCGAAAACTCGACTTGACTTGACTCGACTCGAACTCGTTCCTTAACGAGTCGAGTCGGGCTGGGTTTTCAACTCGTTAAGGTAACGAGTTCAACGAGCGAGCTAACGAGTTAAATGAGTGAGCTAACGAGTTTAACGAGCAAAAAAATCACTGTAAATCTGTAACCCCATTCGCTTCAGTGCTTCACCCGAATACCCGATTCTTTTTCCCCATTTCATAGCCGCAATTCCCCAATTCTACTGAGCCTCTGTCTCGGCTCGGCTGCGCATCCACCCTCGCCCATTGCTCGTGCCGCCGCCGTCGTCGCCCTTGCTCCCGTCGCCGCCTCGCTGGCCATCGCCCTTGCTCCCACCGGGCGCCAACCGGCCCTCGCCCTTGCTCCCCGCCTCCCCGTTCCCCTCGGCTATCGCCCTTTGTAACATCCTGAAATTTACTCTAATTTAAATTTTGGAGTATTTTTTATTTTTGAGAATTTCTTAGGATTTTTTAGAATTTAATTGGATTTATTCATTTTTGACATTCTTGAATTTCATTAAATTCATACAAAGGTTTATGCAAAGTTTTATTGGAAATATTTTATCTGAGTTCTAAATGTTCCAAAATATTCTCTAGAATTTTTATGGGTATTTTTGCTATTTATTTTGGCTTTGTTTATTTATCTGAATAACTTTAATTCGAAAATGTTTTGAAAATCCTAAAACAGTGTTGGGCCGAATCTCTGTGCGGCCTAGCCCATCGCGCCGTTGGCCCGCGCAGCCGCACCAAAACCCTAGCCGCGCGCCATCTAATTTCAATCGAACGTTGTGAGAGCGCCGCGTCGCCAGGCGATGAGGACCATTCGATCAAGTCTACGTGGACGGTTGGGATGGAGCCACGTCGTCTGTTCTTTAAGAGATCACCGGAGAGGCGTGGGCATTGATGCCCGTGAGTTTCGCCAGCGGTTTTCACGTACGTCGAGGCTCTTTAAGCCGTGTCGGTTAGCACGTTCTGCAGAGAACTTCAAGCCGCTTCTTTTGACTCCTCGCACGCACGGCGAGACACCTCCTAGCGCCCGTGCGAACTCGCCGTAGTTGCTTCCTCTCGCCGCCGTTATTTTTGCTTCCTATCGCCGTCGTCCGAGCCGCTCTGCTGTGCTCTGACCCCGTTCCGAGCTCGCCAAAGGAATCTGCGTCGATTGGATCACTTCTTCACATCGGAGGATCACCGTAGTGCCGTCGTCTACGCCGTCTTCTCTAGCTCCAGCAGCCTACCTCACCAACGTCGCCGTCGTCTTCACCAAGCCCCGCCGATCGTTCGATCTTCATCGCACCGCGTAGGTGAGTCCACGTAGCCCCTTCTCTGTTTACGTTTGGATTAGATCGTAGCCGTTAGATCTGTGTTGTGCGGCGTAGATTAGATCTGGATATTAGGTCTTTTAGTAGATCTTAGCCGTTAGATCTGCGATGGACGCCTGAGATTGTGCCACGATTCCGTGTGCACAGTAAATCGCTCCGGTATCCTGCACTGTTGGATTAGATATAAACGGTAGAGATTAGATCCGGGTTGCCCTAAGGATCCGCGCAGTTCAGATTTGAACAAGCGGCGGTGATGGAGTTGTACCCTCGCCGAATCGCGTGCTGATGCGTGGGCGTTTTGACCGGGGATCAGACCCATCTCGACCGTTGATTTCAACGGGCCGTTGGGATTGCGCCGCGTGTCTTCGCGTAAGCTGAGGCATCGCCGGGCGTGCGCGGGATCCAGCGGTCGATTTCGGATGCACCGTCGGATGCGCGATGCGTGGAGGCGTGGAGCTCGAGGCATCGCCGAGTCGGTGCGTGGCTGGTCGTTGGATGCGTGGGTGTGGCTGGTGCGTGACGCGTGTCGCGTGCATCCATGTGCATAGCGGCGTGTGTTGGTAGATCTGACCGTTGAATCTTTGACGGTCCTGATTGCGCCGCGTGGCTGAGATCTGGCCGTTGGTCGAGCGATGGTTGAGATAATGACACGTGTTCGTGCACGAATCTTGAGGCAGTCGGCTGACGTCAGTGCTGACATCATCAGGTGGGGGCCAGGTGCACTGTTTTGTGGACCGGGTCTACCGTGGACCAGAGCCGGTCCATGGACCCAGTCCATAGACCGAGGCGACGTGGCTGCACCAGAGTGCGCCGCATGTCCCCTGACGTCATGCTGACGCAATAAATCGTTTTTTCTATTGAAAAATAATCATGTTAATTCGGTTTATTCTTTTTAATATATTTGTAAAGTTTGAAAGGCTATAACTTTTGCATTTGAACTCCGATTGGGGTGATTCCAGTCTCTAAAAATTTGTAAAATTATGCTCTTTTTAATGATGAATTTTATTTGAATTTTTTAGGTTATATGGTCTACTGTTTTGGTTATTTATTGCATATATAATTTTTACACGTAGACGCAAATTTGCCGCAAGGTTTCGAGGAAGAGTTCATAGCTCAAGACCAAGCTTTGGAACACGACCAGCAACTCTTTGAAGGCAAGTGATTATTTGACCATTTTGGTCCGAGTTTCTTCTAAATGTATTTTGCTTTGAAACTATGCGTGCTAAATTAATTAAGAATGAATTTAAATTAATTTGGGGTATGTAGCTAATCAACCCATATTGTTATCGCCACCTTAAAATTACTATTTGTATGCCTTTAAATCATTATCCACCCTAAGGTTATTCGTATTTGTTGGATATTAATATGATGCCAACACGGGAGGCTAGACCGTGATTAGAAGCTTAGCCTTGCAACGAGTCATGAATGATCTTTCGGAAAATGTATCAATGATGACTAATGAAATATTGAATGTATTTTGAAAGCGGTGTGACGATGTCACATGATGAAATTGAAGTACGGAGACCTGTGTGGTTTTGTACCGATGTTGAGTTATTGTTGGTAGGTGTTGCTCAATAATCAACTGAGTGGGAAATGATTTAGACTAGGGCAAGTGGCAAGAGGCTTTGTGCCAGGTGGGCTTGTGTGGCAATGGGCTGATGAGTTATGTGAGTCGGTGTGCCACTGTTGAGTGTTGGAAGTCTTGCCTTGGTCAGCTAAGGACTTCACCTTGCAAGTCTTTGAACTGAGTCACCCGTACAACCACATGTCTGATATGGGACAGACCTAGTTGATTAGGGTTCTGATATCTTTCCTCCGATACCTCGGGGTGACAGTACACGGGGGTGTATCTGTGTGGGGGAGCGTACCTGTGCTACGGCTTGGTGCCCATCCAACGATGTTGGCCTGTCCTACACTTAGGCTCTGTGTGAGGGAAGTGATAGTGAAGGCAGTACCGGAGAGGCTCATTGGTTAAGGTAGAGGTTCCTGAAAAGCTTTGTTGTGGGCAATCACCTGTGTGGTGAGCGGCTGTATCTCGTGGGTAAAGTGTACAACCTCTGCAGAGTGTCAAATCTATTCGAATAGCCGTGCTCGCGGTACTGAGCATTGCTTGGGGATTACAGTCAAGGGGTAGATCTTCAAAAATAAAATATGGAATGGGTGGCTGTGTGCTAGTGTGAAAATGATTTATTAAGGCTGGGTGCCGAGAATCTTTGAAGAAAAATTGTTTGAAGAACTTAACATTATATATAACTGTTTCATTGCTTTTAATCTAAATAAGATGCTAGTTTAAAAATGTTGTTTGATGCAAAAGAACCAAGTAAGCCAATTCTTTGGAATAAGCCTTGCATGTAGTAATAGTATTGCATTCTGTGCATTACTTGTTGAGTGCCTTGAGTACTCACCCTCCTTGCCTATCAACCCCAACATCAGTGGAGGAGTCTACACCGGCTTGGGAGGAGGAGTTCATTGAAGATCCGGATAATTAGGAGGCAAGCCCAGTCGGTTGCCTGTGGCAAGACAAAGGCTTCCACGAAGTTTTACTATTTTTCGCTGTTCCCTTTTACTCTGATAATGTAAGCCCTGCGTGGCTGATTTATGTAAGGAGACCATAAGGTCGTACAATTCAGTTTATATAAACGTTTGCACTATTTATTATTGTATTGCTGTAATGTCTGCAAAGTGCAACCCTGTAAAGGCTGTGTGTGCTAGCGTGATCCTGGACTGGCACATAATACACAGAGGGTCCGGATTCTCATAATCGGGTCCCGACAGAGGTGGTATCAGAGCAGGCTAACTGTAGGTCTTGACCCTAACTAAGTTAGTTGTGTCTGGAGGATAAAACTAATTTCTAAGAACTTAACAACTTGAGCAAGAATATCAATGAAATCTTGACTCATCTTTTCTCTCTTGATCATATCTATGCTGCATTTTCTGTTGTTATGTTATTTTTTAAAACGAGGTCTGTTTTGGCAGATGAGGAGGATTCACACCTATGGAGAGCGCACTGGAGGATTCGCTGCTGAGCTATGGCGTATGATGCAACTTCTCGGAGGCATCGACAGGCCGCTTTATCAGGGGACCACTGTAGTGCGGGCAGGGCTTGATATCGCCTGGGATGTCAAGATCACTGTGTATGCTCGAGAGCGGACGAGGGCAAGCCATCCTATCTACATCACCGTAAGAAGAACTTCATTCGAAGCCGGGATCCAGGAGACAGTACGTCTTGCGATGCGGCAATCGCCTGCACCTACTCCGCAGAGTTGGAGGGCACTGTCTTTCGTCACCACCCGCGCCGAGATAATCGCCACGACAGGATGGAGTTCTTGGAGGAGGACGCCACGATCACTCACCTGGCGAGATATGTCATCGCCCAGGAGGAGGCCATTGATGAGACAGTCCAGGAGCTGCAGAGAGCCCGCGACGAGGTCACGGAGGCTAGAACTCAGCTGCGGGAGAACCTAGCTCATGCTATGCAGAGGATTCATTAGCTGGAGATGGCTCTGTATGGACCTGAGCCTGAGCCAGTTCTGGAGCTGCATGACCCAGATCCGGAGGAGCAGGAGCAGGCAGCCTTGGGACCAGCCGAGTTAATGGGGTCATTTGTACAGGCTGCAGTAGGTCACTAGGACTAGTTTGCCCCTATGCCACCGCACCTGCCGCAGAATCCACCGGGAGGACCGCACCCCGGCTGGCTTAGTGACTGAGAGTTCTTCGGAATTGACTCAAATGTTGAGTCAGCCTTTTTGAATCTAGTTGGTATGGTGTCGAGACTCGAGTGTTTGAGTCGCGTCTTTTTCAGAGTCACCATTAGGTATGAGTCTTAATGTTTGTTTACTTGTTTCTGTTTGTGAGTATCTAGTGTGTGTTGCATGGCCCTTAGGCACTTGTGAGCAACCATACTATTTTATATTATATTAATAAAGTTGCCAAATAATTTAAGTTACACTTGTTTTCCCCGCATAAGTACTTTTACTTGTCTATGCTTTCTTCTTTTCTTAACCTTGGAAGCTTTCAACAGATGGTGAGGACTCGTGGCAACGTTGGAGCCAGCGGAAGTGGTGCTAACCAGGCAGGCAACCAGAATGAGGAGCCAATCCCTCAACCACCGCAAGTTGATTTGCAGAATTTGGGAGCTTTCTTAGCTGCCCAAACCCAGTTGATGAGCACCATGATGCAAACTATGCAGCAGATATCCAATCAAGCTGCTGCAAATGCCCAACCAGGGGGTAATCAAGGTCCACACCCCTACTCAAGACTGTCAGAGTTTATGAGGACTCGCCCACCCACGTTCTTGGGTAACGCCAATCCGTTGGAAGCGGATGATTGGCTGAGGACTATTGAAAGAGAACTGCACATAACCCAGTGTATGGGACATGAGAGGGTACTCTATGCCTCTCATCAATTGGAAGGAACCGCCGCGGAATGGTGGGAGAATTTCTGTGCTGC
This sequence comes from Otatea glauca, assembly GCA_036346275.1. Classification (NCBI taxonomy): domain Eukaryota; kingdom Viridiplantae; phylum Streptophyta; class Magnoliopsida; order Poales; family Poaceae; genus Otatea; species Otatea glauca. The sequence goes on from CM070725.1 coordinate 40,948,118, forward strand.
ACATGAGAATCCCCAAGAAATCACTTGGGAGGAATTATTGGTGCTTTCCATCGATACCATGTCTTAGGAAGGTATCATGGAATTGAAGAAAGAAGAATTCCGGAACCTAAAGCAAGGGGGCCAGTCAGTGGCTGATTATCTGAATAAATTTACCCAGTTGGCACGCTATGCACTAGAGGATGTAGCAACCGATAGGGCAAGGCAGTCCCAATTCATTAAGGGGCTCAATACCGGATTGCAGGTGGGACTGATCACCCACACGTTCCTGGACTTCCAGGAGCTGGTTAATAAGGCCCTAATCTTGGAAGACAAGCACCGAGAGTTGGATGACAACAGAAAGCGCATAATGGCGCAATAAGGAGGTCGTCCAGGCTAGCAGAGGCAGAGGACAGCACCTCAACAATTTGTCTGATTCGGCCAGGCGGTGATGAGGCACCACCGCCAGCAAATCGTCGATGGGCTGAATACTCAAACTCCGGCCAGGTCAGTGGTACAAGCTGGAGGGAATTTCCAGGCAGCAGGAAGACGATGCTATCATTGCAATGAACTGGGGTATTTTGCCAACAACTGCCCTAAGAAGGGAGGTGTCACCCCGGTTCGCTTTAATCTGGGGAACACACCTGCAAGGACTCCAATGCCAAATGTGAACCACGGGGCATCATCATCAGCAACTCCATCTCAAGCAACTGCGAGAGGCCGAGTTAATCACATCACCGCAGATGAGGTCCAGAATGCTACGGATGTTGTACTGGGTAAGTTCCTAGTAAACTCGATCACCATCGTCTTATTTGATTCTGGAGCTTCACATTCATTTGTTTCCCGAGATTTTGCTGTTCAAAACAATCTGGATATGGTAAATCTTAAATGTGTGCTTGTAGTCCAATCCCCTGGATCAGAACTCCGATCTAAAGTAGGATGTTCTGGGGTAAGACTAATAATTAATGGAATAGAGTTCCTAGCAAACTTAATTATCCTAAATACCCAAACCCTGGATGTTATCCTGGGAATGGATTGGCTAACTAAGCACAAGGCAGTGTTGGACTATGGAAGAAGAGTCATATCAGTCGAGAGCTCGGAAGGGCGAAGGATTGAGTTTGAAGCGATAGCAGTGCGAGATGGACAGTTGATGGTCAACAACATGAAGGCCGTCAGTTTGGAGGGAGTTTCCGTAGTCAATGAATTTTCAGATGTTTTTTCGGAAGATTTACCTGGAATGCCGCCGGATAGAGATATCGAGTTCGTTATAGAACTTGTTCCAAGAACAGCTCCGATAGCCAAGAGACCCTATCGGATGTCCACGGACGAATTGGTGGAGATGAAGAAATAGATTGAAGAGCTGTTGGAAAAAGGATTCATAAGACCTAGTTCATCGCCATGGGGAGCACCTGTCTTGTTCGTCAAGAAAAAGGACAGGAGTTTTAGGATGTGTATAGACTATCGTGCACTCAATGACGTGACGATAAAAAATAAGTACCCGCTACCAAGGATCGATGATCTATTTGACCAGTTGAGAGGAGCAGGAGTCTTTTCCAAGATTGATCTCTGATCGGGATACCATCAATTGAAGATCCGATCAGAGGATATTCCGAAGACTGCGTTTTCGTCAAGATATGAACATTACGAGTTCACAGCTATGTCCTTTGGATTGACAAATGCACCAGCATATTTCATGAACTTAATGAATAAGGTTTTTATGGAATACTTGGATAAGTTCGTTGTCGTGTTTATAGATGATATCCTTATCTATTCCAAGATGAGGGAAGAGCACGTCGAGCATTTAAGGCTAGTCCTTGAGAAATTGAGGGAAAAACAATTGTTTGCTAAATTTAGCAAATGTGACTTTTAGAAGGATAAGGTGGAATTTCTTGGACACATAATGACTGCAGAAGGAGTCGCAGTAGATCCAAGTAAGGTGGAGACAGTTTTGCATTGGGAGCAACCGAAGAAGGTAACTCAAATCCGTAGTTTCCTTGGAATGGCGGGATATTACCGTCGTTTTATTGAAGGCTTCCACGAAGTTTTACTGTTTTCCGCTGTTTCCTTTTACTCTGATAATGTAAGCCCTGCGTGGCTGATTTATGTAAGGAGACCATAAGATCGTACAATTCAGTTTATATAAATGTTTGCACTATTTATTATTGTATCGTTGTAATGTCTGCAAAGTGCAACCCTGTAAAGGCTGTGTGTGCTAGCGTGATCCTGGACTGGCACAGAATACACAGAGGGTCCGGATTCTCAAAATCGGATCATACAATATAGTTTATGTAAAGGTTGTGTGTGTTATCGTTATATTGAAGGATTCTCTACAATTGCGAGACCCCTTACGCAATTGTTAAAGAAAGAAAAGAAATTCTTGTGGACACCTGAGTGTGAGAAGAGTTTTCAGGAGTTGAAGAAAGGATTAACATCAGCACCTGTATTAGTTTTACCTGACGTTCATCAAAGCTTCGACATCTATTGTGATGCATCGCGTCAGGGATTGGGATGTGTGTTAATGAAAAACCGAAAGGTAATAGCATATGTATCGAGGCAATTGAGGCCACATGAGGAGAACTATCCGACTCATGATTTGGAATTGGCTGCCGTAGTGCATGCACTGAAAATATGGTGTCACCATCTCATTGGAAACAGATGTGAAGTGTATACTGATCATAAAAGTCTTAAGTATATCTTCACGCAAGCTGACCTAAATATGAGGCAAAGACGATGGCTTGAGTTAATCAAAGATTATAATGTTGGAATTCATTATCATCCTGGCAAAGCCAACGTGGTGGCGGATGCCTTGAGCAGAAAGAACCATAGTGAAAATATGCTGTTGGAAACAAGTCAGGCAGAATTGTGTAAGGATTTCCAAAAATTAGAATTGGAGATGGTACCAGAAGGATTCTTAGCAACCTTGGAAGTAAAACCCACCCTCGAAGATCAGATCAGGGAAGGGCAGAAAGATGATGACAAAATCAAGAGAATTAAGTCCAAAATGGATGCAGGCAAGGCAAGGGATTTCAAGCTGGATGAGCAAGGTACCATGTGGTTTAAAGGGCGCATTTGTGTGCCGAATAAGGAAGAGCTAAAGCAACTAATTTTGGAGGAAGCTCATGACTCCAAGTATTCAATTCATCCAGGAAGTTCCAAAATGTACCAGGATCTAAAGGAAAGATTTTGGTGGCCAAGCATGAAGCGGGAAGTTGCTGAGTATGTCGCATTATGTGACATATGTCAAAGAGTCAAAGCTATGCACCAGAGGCCAGCAGGACTATTACAACCCCTGGAAATACCTGAATGGAAATGGGAAGAAATTGGTATGGATTTCATAACTGGTTTACCCAGAACTCAAAATGGATATGATTCTATATGGGTCATAATAGATCGTTTAACCAAAGTGGCACATTTTATACCCGTAATGACCACGTACTCAAGTGACCGGTTAGCAGAACTGTATATGGCAAGAATTGTCTGTCTGCACGGAGTACCAAAGAAGATAGTGTCGGACAGAGGAACTCAGTTTACTTCAAGATTCTGGAGTAAGCTACATGAGGCAATGAGAACTCGTTTAAACTTCAGTACAGCATACCATCCGTAGACAGATGGTCAAACAGAGAGAGTTAATCAGATATTGAAAGATATGTTGAGGGCTTGTGCTTTAGCATATTCTACTTCCTGGGACAAGTGTTTGCCTTATGCTGAATTCAGCTATAATAACAGCTACCAAGCAAGTTTACAGATGTCTCCATTTGAAGCTCTGTATGGTCGATCCTGTCGAACACCATTGAATTGGAATGAGACAGGTGAACGACATGTTTTTGGACCGGACATTCTTCAGAAAGCAGAAGAGCAGATCGCTATGATTAGAGAGAGATTGAAGATTGCTCAGTCAAGGCAGAAGAGCTATGCCGACAATCGTCGCAGGGAATTGAGCTTTGAACCTGAAGACTTTGTGTACCTCAGAGTCACCCCACTCAAAGGAGTCAGAAGGTTTCATGCAAAAGGGAAGTTCGCACCCAAATATGTCGGACCATTCAAGATCTTGAACCGCAAAGGTGAAGTTGAGTACCAATTGGAGTTGTCGCAGTCATTGGCAGGAGTACATGATGTATTCCATGTGTCACAATTGAAGAAGTGTCTTCGAGTACCGGAAGAGCAAACACTTTGGAGGAAATTGAGCTGCAAGAAGATCTGACTTATAAAGAGCATCCGGTGAAGATTCTGGACATAATGTACAGAGAAACAAGGAACAAGTCAACGCGTTTTTGCAGAGTTCAGTGGAGCAACCACTTGGAAAGTGAAGCAACGTGGGAACGCGAAGAAGACCTAAAGAAGGAGTTTCCTAACCTGTTTCTGTAGTCATACGAATCTCGGGACGAGATTACATTAAGGGAGGTTTGTAACACCCTGAAATTTACTCTAATTTAAATTTTGGAGTATTTTTTATTTTGGAGAATTTCTGAGAATTTTTTAGAATTTAATTGGATTTATTCATTTTTGACCTTCTTGAATTTCATTAAATTCATAAAAAGGTTTATGCAAAGTTTTATTGGAAATATTCTATCTGAGTTCTAATTGTTCCAAAATATTCTCCAGAATTTTTCTGGGTATTTTTACTATTTATTTTGGCTTTGTTTATTTATCTGAATTACTTTAATTCAAAAATGTTTTGAAAATCCTAAAACAGTGTTGGGCCGAATCTCTGTGCGGCCCAGCCCATCGCGTCGTTGGCCCACGCAGCCGCACCGAAACCCTAGCCGCGCGCCGTCTGATTTCAATCGAACGGTTGTGAGAGCGTCGCGTCGCCAAGCGATGAGGACCATCCGATCGGGTCCACGCGGACGGTTGGGATGGAGCCACGTCGTCTCTTCTTCGCGAGATCACCGGAGACGCGTGGGCATTGATGCCTGTGAGTTTCGTCGGCGGTTTTGACGCACGTCGAGGCTCTTTAAGCCGTGTCGGTTAGCACGTTCTGCAGAGAACATCAAGCCGCTTCTTTTGACTCCTCGCACGCACACCGAGACCCCTCCTAGCGCCCGTGCGAAATCGCCGTAGTTGCTTCCTCTCGCCGCCGTTGTTTTTGCTTCCTATCGCCGTCGTCCGAGCCGCTCCGCCGTGCTCCGACCCTGTTCCGAGTTCGCCAAAGGAATCCACATCGATTGGATCACTTCTTCATGCTGGAGGATCACCGTAGCGCCGTCGCCTACGCCGTCTTCCCCAGCTCCGGTAGCCGGCCTCACCAACGTCGCTGTTGTCTTCACCGAGCCCCGCCGACCGTTCGATCTTCATCGCACCGCGTAGGTGAGTCCACGTAGCCCCTTCTCTGTTTACGTTTGGATTAGATCGTAGCCGTTAGATCTGTGTTGTGCGGCGTAGATTAGATCTGTATATTAGGTCTTTTAGTAGATCTTAGCCGTTAGATCTGCGGTAGACGCTTGAGATTGTGCCACGATTCCTTGTGCACAGTAAACCGCTCCGGTATCCTGCGTCGTTGGATTAGATCTAAATGGTAGAGATTAGATCCGGTTTGTGGCTTACGTTCAGATTTGAACGTGCGGCGGTGATGGCGCCGTACCCTCGCCGAATCACGAGTTGACGCGTGGGCGTTTTGACCGGGAATCAGACCCATCTCGGCCGTTGATTTCAACGGGCCGTCGGGATTGCGTCGCGTGTCTTCGCGTAAGCTGAAGCATCGGCGGGCGTGCGCGGGATCCAGCCGTCGATTTCGGTGCACCGTCGGATGCATGACGCGTGGAGGCGTGTAGCTCGAGGCATCGCCGAGTTGGTGCGTGGCTGGCCGTTGGATGCGTGGGCGCGGCTGGATGCGCGACGCGTGTCGCGCGCATCCATGTGCATAGCGGTGTGTGTTGGTAGATCTAACCGTTGAATCTTTGACGGTCCTGATTGCGCCGCGTGGCTGAGATCTAGCCGTTGGTCGAGCGATGGCCTGACACGTGTTCATGCACGAATCTTGAGGCGATCGGACGCGTCGATCGACGTCATGTCATCAGTGGGGACCGGTGCCTTTTTCGTGGGACCGGTCCACCGTGGACGTGGCCGTCCATGGACCCAGTCCATAGACCGAGGTGACGTGGCTGCACCAGAGTGCGCCGCGTGTCCCCTGACGTCATGCTGACGCAATAAATCGGTTTTTCTATTGAAAAATAATCATGTTAATTCGGTTTATTCTTTTTAATATATTTGTAAAGTTTGAAAAGCTATAACTTTTGCATTTGAACTCCGATTAGGGTGATTCCAGTCTCTAAAAATTTGTAAAAGTATTCTCTTTTTAATGATGAATTTTATTTGAATTGTTTAGGTTATATGGTCTACTGTTTTATTTATTTATTGCATATATAATTTTTACGCGTAGACGCAAATTTGCCGAAAGGTTTCGAGGAAGAGTTCATAGCTCAAGACCAAGCTGTTTGATACAAAAGAATCAAGTAAGCCAATTCTTTGGAATAAGCCTTGCATGTATTAATAGTACTGCATTGTGTGCATTACTTATTGAGTGCCTTGAGTACTCACCCCTCCTTGCCTATCAACCCCAACATCAGTGGAGGAGTCTACACCGGCTTGGGAGGAGGAGTTCACTGAAGATCTGGATAATTAGGAGGCAATCCCAGTCGGTTGCCTGTGGCAAGATGAAGGCTTCCACGAATTTCTACTGTTTTCTGTTGTTCCCTTTTACTCTAATAATGTAAGCCCTGCGTGGCTGATTTATGTAAGGAGACCATAAGGTCGTATAATTCAGTTTATATAAACGTTTGTAAGGAGACCATAAGGTCGTACAATTCAGTCCCTACTCCCTCATCTGCGCCCACATCGGTGAGTAAGGTATGGAATATGAACTGATTGTGCTACCAAATTTCTAATCAGTGAGCAAAGTAATGGTAGGATATTATATATTGCTCTTTTATTTTGTATGTGTAGGACAATGATGAATATGTATATAAGGAAGATGAGTACGATATGAATGATGTTATGTCTGAGAGTGAACCTTCTCATACTGAGCAACATGGGGTGTCTGATGGTGGTGAACACTCTGGCTCTGGGTCTCCCACGCAAAATAAAAGAGGCAAAAGGCAAACAAGCAATCCATTGTCTCCCAAGAGTGCAAAGAAAGTGAGAAGAAAACGTGCAGCCTGTTGGAAGCATTTTAAGGTGGTCCAAGTTGTGTCGAAGAGGGAGCTAGGGAAGAACGTTGAGAAGGCCAAGTGCAGATATTGTGGTGCTCTGTTTGCTTACAATCAAGGTGGACAAACTTCTAGTTTAAATAGGCATTTACTAAAGTGTACACCCTACATGAATTGAAGGGATGGCAGCTAGCTCAAGGTACACTCAACTATAATCCTACACGCAAGGTTCATCTCTTACAATTGTTCCTACCGAATATGATCATGAGAAAACCCGTAGGCTCATTGCTAAGATGATAATTGTGCATGAATATCCTTTCCGGATGGTAGAGCACACATGGTGTAATGTCTTGATGAGATATATAAATGCATCATACAAGTTCATTGGTAGGAAGACCATACGAAGTGAATGCATAAATGTTTATGAATCTGAAAAAGAACTCCTTAGGAAGAGTCTGAAGGCTATTGAGAGTATTAGTTTGACATGTAATTTATGGACACGAACCAAAATCTTTGCTACATGGCTTTGGTGGCATACTACATAGATCCTGATTGGGTTATGCAATTCCGTGTTTTAAACTTTATTGAGTTAGATCCACCACACACACGGAACATCATAGCTCAGGTAGTGTTTGAATGTATAGCTGAATAGAAAATAGAAGACAAAATCATAACAATCACTCTTGATAATGCTGCATCAAATGCTGCTGCTGCTAGGACTTTGATGGCCAAGTTCATTGCTAGAAAAACAGCAGGCTTCATTCCTAATTATTTTCATGTCCGTTGTTGTGCTCACATAGTCAATTTGGTAGTGAATGATGGCCTTCAACCATTGTAGCTATTGATAGCCAAGCTTAGGGAAATTGTGAAGTACCTTAAGAAGTCACCATCTCGTATGTACAAATTCCTTAAAGTTTGTAAATCCATGAATCTGAAATTTGGAGCAGGGTTGTGTCTAGATGTGTCCACAAGGTGGAGTTCAACATATAAAATGTTTGATGCTTGCATTCCCTATAGGGCTGCTTTCACTGAGTATGGTGATATTGATATGAATTACAAGTGGGAGCCTTCCCATTGAGATTGGACATTATATAGCAAAATTCAGCCAATCTTGACGGCATTTGCTAAGGTAACTAAGGTATTATCAGGATCTGTATACACCAATGCAAATTTTTCTATCCTTACATAGTGAATGTTAAGATTGCATTGGTAGCTGCATGTAATTCTGGGGATGAGCATATGAACAAGATGAGACAAGCCATGTTAGACAAGTTTGATAACTACTGGAAGGAAAAGAACAATGTTATAGTTATTGCTACTATTTTTTATCCTAGGTTTAAGACGAGATTTGTTAGTTACAATTTTAAAATGATGTTTAGTGAGAGCAACGCCCTTAGTGAGGAAAATGATGTCAGACGTGAGTTGTATGATCTATATGGCATTTATGAGGCCGAACATCACCACAGCAAGGTTGCCAGTGGCAGGGCTGAGTCATCATCAGGTTTGCAAACAAGGACCTCAGTAACCACAGTGCCAAGTGGGTTTCAATCCTTCCTGTGAGAGATAGCTACAGAGCCATCTAAGTCAGAATTGCTCATCTATTTAGATGAGCCAAACCATCCTCCAGAGAACTCAAAGTTTGTGTTACTTGATTGGTGGAAGTTGAATGCTCATAGGTTCCTTGTTGTGACAAAGATGACAAAACAATTCTTGACTATACCTGCTACCAATGTCTCGTTAGAGTCCACTTTCAGTACTGGAGGTAGAGTTCTTGATGATTACCGTAGTGATCTGCGCCCATCAATGGTTGAGGCATTAGTATGTGCTTCTAGCTTCATCTGAGGATCCAAAAATGACAATAAACCTCCAATGATAGTGGTATGGGTGTCCTCTTTCAGTTTTTCATATAATTTTGTTAAATATTGTGTCTAACTTAAATACCATTTTCATTTGCAGGAAGATGACAACGAAGATGACGTTGAATTGGTACCATTCTCTGACAGCTTGGTGGAAAGCAGCTAGTCTACCAAGAGTGAGATGAATTCATTCTCATCAAAGTTTGATGTAATTTTGTGCCCGATCTTTCGATGAGGTAGATAATATCAATTTGGTGGAATTGACCCTCACGATCCGACTACAACCGCACGACGACGTTTACGCCTTAGCAATCGCTGAACCAACTCCAAATGGTTATTGAATTTGTCGAAAGCACGGTCAACCTGAACACGAGGTTCAATCCCTGTGAGCAATCGAAGAACTAGCAAGAATAAGATGAAAAGCAACCTGAATAACAATGGTAGCATTCCGATTAAGCTGTCTTTACAGGTGGTCGACCGACACAACTGAAGAACAGTAATTTGCACAAGGGCTAAACCTAAACTCAATGAAATCCAAGTACCATGGAGGCCAATAAAAAGAATAGGGTGGGCTGTTGCAGCCAGCCTTGGATTGAGGCTGAAAATCAGACCTTCCCTCCTATTCTTTTCCATCTTTAGCTAGGCCTCCTTCCTATTATTCGTATCTCTAATTAAGGCCTTTATTGCATGACAAGGCCCACCCTATAGGTGGCGTAGCACCCTCTCTCCTTGCTGCCGAAACCCATGGAGAAATCGCTGAAAACTTCACTAAGTCCTTGCTACCATCTTCTTGTATTCAATTAAGCATTGCAGCCATCTCTTCTATTCAATCATGGAGGCTTTAGGGTCTTGTGATCAACTTGAGAGCTCGTTCCCTTACTGCCATCATCATCATGTCCTTTCACCAACATCGAGTTTGGACCTTCATTCCTTAAAAGAATAAAACAATCTGGTTCAGGCAGCATCATATAGTTCTTGAAGTCATTAGCATACCAAGAAATGAAAGTACCTAATAATTCAGTTTACGTGCACGGGCTCGAGTGATTGGTCCTTGTATAGGTTGAGTAGTTATGACAGCAGGTGCTATGGGTGTACCCGAAGAAGTGATGTCCTCATCAAAGTTTGTTTTTTTAAAGAAAAACAAGTGTGTTTCTACATAATCCTATTCTTGAGTGATATAGGAACCATTTAATGTAAATTAATATAGCAACCATGTAATGTAAATTACATGGGTGCATGTTTCATATGAAGAAGTGCAGGTTAATCAGGATCAGCAGTTTAGACTAGGATATGTCTTTTCATGGTTGTCAAGTGCTATTAGATTATCTGAGAGATTAAACAACTGAGCATGCTTTCCAGAGTTGCCTCAATTTAGCATTCTTGAGTGTATCAGGAGTCATGGCTTAGGATACTTACTAGTCTATATTTGTTAACTCAAACATTATATTCCACTTTAGCATCGTAGGCTATATTTGTGAGTTACAAGTGCTTGTGATTATTTTCTTCATTATGTAGTTATAACGCTCTCTATATTATAAGTCGCGACTTTCAAGCATCCAATGTGCTGCTAGATGAGGAATTCAAACCAAAACTGTGCCATAGCTGTCGAGTTTGTTGCTGCTATTTGTCTTTGATGAGGAATTCAGACCAAAATAGAATGCTCTTGAAGCTGTGCCATGGCTTGTTTTTGCAAGTTTCTAGACTTTCTTTTGTGTGTTAATGGCTGTACTTGAGCAAGCCCTTTTGTTCATTGCATGGTTGTACCTGCATATTTTATTTGGACTTTGTGTTGTACTTGAGCAAGCCCACACTTTGTGCTATTATTTGGACTTATTAGCATAATATTTCCAATGCATGCTCTATTGCTTTCATTCATAACAAGCTTAACGAGCCAACTTGAGTTTTTAATGAGTCGAGCAGAGTTGAGCTTTCAGCTCGTTAAGAAAATGAGTCGAGTCGAGCTAGCTTGTTATCTAAATGAGTTTAACGAGTCGAGCCGAGTTGGCTCGATATCCACCCCTAGATGACGAGGTTTGCTGTTTCTCATTTGTACATCCTAAAAAAACATCACATATTACACATAGTATGCACACATATCACATTCACATAGCTTAGATTACACACAGTATGCACATATCACATTCACAGAACACAAACACTTTATTACAACACACATATCACATTCGTTCATAATATAGAACACAAACATGCTTAACAGTCAGTATACATGCATATCGTATTCAAATATATAATATTGTTTACTTATGGACTAGTAGGAACTTTCAGGATCTCTAAACCTACTGTCCTCCAATATAACTTCTACCCAGTATCACTGGCATAAGTGGTCTCGTAATTTGTCGAGTTCTTTGCTTTGTAAGCTCTTCGGGGGGATATCAATCTTCTACAAAATAGAAATGAGTACTCTAATTTAAGTTGTAAAATTTTTAGGTAAAAGGTTAAGTGTATTATTATGCCTATACATATACCTTAGGGAAAATGTCTGCACCGCCGACCACGACTAGCATGTGATGCATGACGTAGAAGCCGCACAAGTCGTCGCTGCCCTGTTGATGACACTGTGAAGAAAGAAAAAGAAATTAAGAGACAAAGAATAGATGTCAGAAAAAATTAATCCTATATATGCTAGGAAATTGTACCTTGAAACGCTTATACTCCAGCTTGTCGCCCTTTTTGTCATCATGTGTCCCTCCTTCATGACGTAGGCCGAGAAACCCCTACATACATTGGAGAGATGCTATTGAGTCAAAAAAAATGAACATAGTTAAATTCAGAAAGTGTTAGGTAAGAGTAGTGCACATACTTCTCCAAAGCAGGCTTGATCGCGTAGTCCATCGGTCTCTTCTCGAGCGAGTTAAAAGTGTAGACTTTATTGTCACTCAGAACGAGCATGAGTATAACCCAATAGTTGCATATTAAATGGTATGTAGTGCAAAGAAATAAGTTCACATACGGTTTAAGTGCGTACAAGTAATTGAAGGGTAAAGTACTACTTACTCCTCGTGATACGAAAATAGAACAAAGCTCTTCTTTGACTCATCATGCAATATCCAATTGATGTTGCCAGCAACGAACTCCAGTTGAAGCCTAGCCATGGTCATAGACACAAGCTCGGGGTCGATGAACCCAACTAGTTGTTAACTTGTCACGGCTCGCTACCTCATTGTCCTGCAACTCGTGTTGAATGTTAAAAAATATAATGTGAAATTCTATAAAAGTCATAAGCTCATGTTATTTGGTGAGATACTCACAGCATTCAGGATCATACAGTAAAAATATCGATAGCTATCAGTTGGTACAAACAAAACAGATCCTCAAAACTGATTGGGGATGTCCCATGGTCGTCGCGGTGAAAATGTCCCCTTGTGTACCTCACATTGAAATCGACACAACGCTCGGCCTCATTCACTCGGTCAATGTACCATCCATGGAGCATGCGAGTCCAGTTGCCTAGAGCATTCAATTGACTGATAGCCAAAAGGGGCTTTCCATGTATGTAGGTCTTAAAATCTTAAGGGGTCTTTGTGGCCTCTGTTAACTTTCCTCTCTAGGTAGAAGGAGTCTTCGAGGTCAGGGCAGTGGGCTTTTCATGTACTTCAGGGGGCGTTGTGGCCTCTGTTAGCTTTGCCTTCTTGACAGAAGGAGTCTCTGAGGCCTCTCTTGGTTCTGTGGCTGTCGTGCTAGTCCTTTTGTGCTCCAGCTCTGCACTCTGCTTAGGACTCGTCACGGTGGTGGGCTCGGCCCGTGTACTGTGCGCGCGTGGCCCGGAGAAGCGCGGCCCATTTGGCCCATCTCGGGTAAACCCTAGGGCGATTGAATCTGCGCCGTTGGATCAAGATCGAGCGGGTGAGATCAAGTCGTACCGGTTCGGGACTCAGGGGAATCTTCGCCGTTGGAAAGAATCGTGGGCGGCTAAGATTTGATCTTGGCTGCGAGATCGTAACCGTTGGGGCGTGATCGAACGGCTGAGGGTTGTCGTCTCCGATCGCGAACTCGAGTCCGCCGTCGACACGACTTCGCCGCCGGGAAAACCTAGGGTTCCGTTTTTAGCGCGTTGCCGAGGCTATAAAGGAGGGGTAGCGCCCGAGGTTCATCCGCAGCGCCGCGTCTTTTGGTCGGTAAGGTTTCGCGAGCCGTCGTCACGCACCCGCAGGAGCTCGCCGGAGTTAGGCGCGGGACGCCTCGGATTTCGCTCGGTTTCTTCGCGCGGTTGGGTCTCGCCGCCGTTGGAGCCATCTTGGGTTCGTCGGACCACGCGCGCGAGAACCGCAGTGTCTTGTCGCGAGTCACGCCAAACGCCGCCGCTTTGGTCTTCGTCTTCAAGTCCGGTAAGACCTCGCCGTCGCTTAGCCATCGTCGGGTTGGAAGCTTTGAGCCGTTGGATTAGATCATTGGTGGTGCGTTGCCACGTTGTGCGTGAACGCTGACCGTCCGATCATGTTTCTGCGGGTCAGATCGAGCCGCACGTGGGACCAATCAGATCGCAACGCGTGTCGGGCATGGGTGCCGAGGCGCCGTGGACCGAGTTCACCGTGGACTCGCGCTGCGTTGTAGACCCAGTCTGTGCACCGAGACACGCGTCGCCGTTTGATTGGCTGGCGTTAGGGCTGATGTCAGCGGGATGTCATGCTGACGTCATAAATCGGTTTTCAGAATAAAAATAAATCTGTTAATTTCGAATTTCTGATTTTCTGATTTCAGTATTTATTTCAAACTTCAAAAGGCTATATCTTTTGCAATTTAACACGGATTTGAGTGATTCCAATTTCTAAAAAATTTTAAAATTGAGATCTATTTAATGGTGAATTTTAATTGATTTTTGGAGTTCATTTGCTCTCTGTTTTGGTATTTATTTGCTTTTCTTCTTCGGTACGCGTAGAAGTTGAATTGTGTGACGCTTCGGAGGAAGATCCAGCAAATCAAGAGCAATCTTCAGATCAAGATCAGGACCTATTCCAAGGCAAGTTGTGCTTTGATCATGTTGAACCCATGTTTATAAAATTGCTATGTTTGTTTTACCCTATTGCATATATTTCAAATATACAATTGTTTCAAGTTAGATTGGGCTTAGCTAATATACCAGATTGATCTATACCCTACCTTGTCATTGTATGCCATGATCCATTGTCACCCTAGATTGGTTTAATATAGTTGGTTAGTATTTATAATCAACATTGGAGGTTAGTCCGTATTAGTTGCTTAGCCTTGCCACATCATCACATGTGTCAGAATCATTGGTAATTAATCTTGATTAATGGAATATGGAACAATGTTATGAACTTGTGTGTCATGTGGATCACACGATGAGATTGAGTTGTTGTGGCGAGTCATGTCACGCAACGATGTGAATTGTTGATGGCACGTGGTGCTTGGTAATCAACTGGGTGATAATCATTTAGATTGGGGCAAGTGGCAAGGGGCGAGGAGGCCAAGGTGGGCCCGATGGGCAGAGGGTATGTGGATGTCTTGCCTTGATCGCACTAAGGACTTAACCTTGCAAGCCTTTGACCCGAGTCTATCATGCAACCACATGTCTGGTATGGGCCAGCCTAGCTGAGTAATTTGCAATGTCTTAATTTTGGTACTATCGTGGTCGGTGTGAGTTCCCGAGTTATGGAGTAATTCACATGGCGCAAGAGGGGGCCACGGATGTGGTAACCAGTCCACCGGTGTTGAAACCTTAGCGGGTAGTATCGGGTTAAGCCAGAGCATTGTAAAGGCTTTATTATAATCACTCGCCTTGGTGGTGTTTGGTTGTATCGCGTGGGTAAAGTGCATAACCTCTGCAGAGTGTGAAACTATTCGGATAGCCGTGCTCTTGGTATTGAGCAATGCTCGGGAATTACAGTTAAGGGTTAGCTTAATTAATTGGACAACATGGTTGGGATGGCGGAATGCCATATGGAAGATGAAATTTGACTTAGGATTGGAAACTTGATTTACTTGAGAAATATTGAACTTATTTACTATTGTTATTTGTTCTACATTCTTTACGATCTATTTATTATATATGTTCATAAATGCTGCTTATTGCAAAATAGCCATGATAGCCTATCCATTGGAATAAGCCTTACATATAGATACATAGAATTGCATTCATGCACAACTTGTTGAGTGCTTTAAGTACTCACCCTTGCCAAACAACAATAATCAACAGTTGAGGAATCTACACTGTGTTGGAAGATGAAGTCCGTGAAGACACGAGTCATTAGGGTCCGAGCCTTGTCGGTTGCCTGTGGTGAACTGATGAGCTATCTACGTTTCTACTTTCCGCTGCTTAATTACTAGTTTATATTCTCAGTCTTGCCCTGCGTGGCTTAATAATGTAAGTTGGTCATAAGATCATACCTTTAGTTATATCAATGAATGAACTATTATTCTGTTATCGTTGAGTATGATGTGATATGTACCAATGTTGAGCTGTGTGCACTAGCGTTGATCCTGGGACTAGTGCGGTAAACACAGTGGGTTCGAATCAGTGGATTCGGGTCCTTCCACCACACCTGCTGGGTCAGTGCACAGGCTTCTCTACGAGAGGCGTGGGCATCTGACTCTGACTCTAGAAGATCATCACCATCTTCTCGGCCATCAAGCGATCCTCACGTGCCATCATCTCCTCCTTGATCTCCTCCCTCAGCTGCTCCCTGAGCGTGTCCTTGAGGCGCTCCACACGTGCCTCCCATAATCTTGATCTGGCGCTGGCAGCGTCCTCTTGGAAGAAGGATCTCTTTGTATGCCCCGTCCCTGCGGCAAGCATCCGGCCCTTATGGTCCCCTGCTCTTTCTGCTGGCTTACCTCCTCCTGCAAGAAGCGAGTACGAATTAGTTCTGAAGTACAACGGGAAGGGTTAACTGCATTGTAGTAAGTTAGATGTCTTATGATGGTGGAGACAACGCGCACGGTAGCGGGGTTTGGAACTACAAGCTACCGTTGGCGGTTTTCTTTGTCCTCGCTAATACCCAGTCGTGTGCCCGCTCCTCACATATGTGCGAGTAAGGCATCACCGTCCTGGAGTTCGAGCACTCCTCGGCTAGACGCGCCCACTCTGCCTTCTTCCCTTCATAGCTGGCGAAACCGAGGTGGTGCGCGTGAGTGTTCTGCCTCTGGATAGCGATGTTCTTCTCCCTCAGCTCCTCTGCCTCGGGCGTATGGAGTACGGCATTTCAGCACGTACTCACCGTGCATGAAGACCATGAAGTGCCTCAAAGCCACACCCATCCTCTTCAAGGCGTACCGCCTCGCATTGCTTTCATCTTCCTCTTCTATAAACTATTTGCCTTTAACCTCGTCCCATAGTCGATTCTTCTGTTCGGCGCAGACTTTCCTCCAATCCTTAACCATGATCGGCACTCTCACCCTCACCAATTGACTGAGGAATGATCGGTAGCGTCCCTTGTACTTTGGAGGACCCGTTCAAACCCCCGTGGCATTGAAGTGGAGAACCTGCGACGTTCTTCTTGTGGCCCCTTTATTCGGTCCTCGGGCCTTACTCACCTTACTCGGCCCCTCAACATTTGGAACCTCGCTCGGCCCCTCAGCAGCACCTTCTACTTTGTCTGGCGATGAGCCGATGCTTTGTACTTGCGATATGTCGAATATGTGTATATCTGACATGGACATCATATATATGACTTGAGAGAAAGCAAGTCATAGCTATTATTGTTGTAGCATATTGTAGTAAAGTAACAGATTAATGGATGATGTTGAAGAAAAGTTTATCTGTTGACCAACTAAGCATGTACTAACGATAACTCCTAATCTCTAAATAGATTAGGTCCTAATCCCATTCGAGGATATGTGGTTCGGGCAAGTTCTTAAGCCGTTGTACAACTCCAGAGAAAATTTCGGCAGCATCTCCCCGCTATTCTACAGATACACGTCTCGACAATAGGTCAAGAGGGGTGTGTATCCGGAGAACACAAGGGAGATGCTACCTAAATCTACTCTGGAGTTGTACAACAACTCAGGAACTTGCCCGAACCATATATCATCGAGCTGTCCAAAAAACGTGGACAATTCAAGACTGCTTGCTTATAAATATGCTATTTTAGCATATTTATAAACAAGCACCCTCGAACGAGAGACATAGATTACACAATTTAAACTGTAACGTCATGCTGAGATAAAAAAAATAAAACTAATATGCGTAAAATAAATCCATGAGTAGTCTACACATGTGATAACTGGTATGAATTGCCTGAGGTACAGTTTCATAAAAGCCGCACTTAAAATGAGATATACTTACAAGTCAAATCTTGAGGGAACTCAAAATCATAGTTGTACACAACTATAAGTATGACAAGAAGAAGAAACCTCATAAAAGCCGCACTTAAAATGAGATATACTTACAAGTCAAATCTTGAGGGAACTCAAAATCATAGTTGTACACAACTATAAGTATGACAAGAAGAAGAAACCCCAACGAGGCTCCAAGTGCAATTTTGCCGGTTTTGTTCAACCCTCCTGTCTCCCAGAATAATGGACAAGCAGGTAGAGTAGGCACCCCGCACAGACCTTTATTACCTCAAAGACTGCCAAAAAATTGCATAAATGGTAAACGATGGAAAATGAAATGGAAGTTACATACCACAAAAACACTAGCAAATAAAACACTAGCAAACCTTGTCTAGCTGCTACTGCAATATATATGCATGCATGTTTGTAATTTCTGTTTGCATTTGCATATTTTATGTCTACTGGTGGAACTATAGTGATTTTCCAGAATCTCATTACCCCCAAACGTTTTACTAAACTCTAACCTTCCATCTTTAAGCAGGAAAAGATTATTCAGATCCAGTAGTGATCGATGTCATTGGAAATGTTGGTAGAGATGTAAATGACAACGAAATTTGGACGTAAATGACTCTACTTGGCTGGAAGCCACCCGAACCTGTCCAGAAACCAAATGCCTCCCGAAAACGGCATTGGAAACAGTACGGGCAAATGATTTATAGCAGGCAGCTCAAGTTTTTTTACAGGAAAGGGGCCAAATGGGGCGGTCAGAATCACATATGCATGCCAATAATGGAAAATGGACTTAAGTTGATGCAAAATTCCGTACAAGATCATGTGAACCATCCGATCCTAGAATCACTGTCAAGCTCCCCTGCAGACTGCAGTATCAAAGCCTAACTATGCAGTAATCACAACATAAAACAATACAAGTTAATATTCTGTTTGCAATTCAAGTATGTATGTATGTATTATTTCATGATCCACATGTTGTTGTCACTCTTGGCGGATTGATAGTATGCGTACAGATGTGAATGTTCACATGGAACATGGTTCTTGCAAAACAAACTTGCTTGTCAGAGAATAACAGCAAATGAATGGAATTGCCGATTTAGTAAGAATGTGAGCAGTTGACCGGTGGGGGAAGTGGCCGGTGGGGGAGCCGACGGTGGGGAGGCGGTTGGTGGGAGAGCCGACGGTGGGGAGGCGGCCGGTGGGGGAGCCATGCTAGGGTTTGTTGCAGGGAAGAGAGTGGTGGGGAGATGTCGGTGGGGAGGCGGCCGGTGGGGAGGACATGTAGGGGAAGCGACCGGTGTTGGAGTAGATCTAGGGTTAGCGGAAATTTTGCGAGCGGTGGGGAGCAGTCGGTGCAGGAGGTGAAGACGAGAGTGAGGAATGAGGGTGCCTGGCATTTAAGTTGTCCAAATGAGCACTAACTCTGTCGGTTCTTAACAGAACCGACTACATTGAATCAGCAATAACTTTGTCGGTTCTATTAAGAACCGACTGCATTGAATCGGCAATATCTCCGTCTGTTCATAATGGAGCCGATTGCATTGAATGGAAATATCTAGGTTCCTAAATACTACAATACGTATCTATGTCGGTACTTAACACAACCAACATCATTTATTAGCTCAGTCGATTTTTTTGAAACACTGATACAGAAGAGAAGCATAATGGAGTCGGTTTTTAAGACAACCAGTACAGAACACAACGCACATCTCAGTCGGTTTTTCTATAAAACTGATATAGAAGATAGGTGCTAATCTCAATCGATTTTTCTTAAAAACCGATCCAGAAGAGAAACGCAATGGAGTCAGTTTTTAAGAGAACTGGTCCAGAATACAACACACATCTCAGTCGGTTGTTCTGTAAAATCGATATAGAAGACAGGTGATAATCTCAGTCGGTTTTTCTTAAAAACTGATACAGAATACAATTCTGATCTCAGTCGATTTTTCTTAAAAACCGATACAGAAGGTTGTCTGTTCTCAATCAGTTCTAATTGAACTGATACAAAAGCCAAGCTATCTCAATCGGTTTTTGAGGATGAGCTTGTCCATTTAAGTTGCTAACTTCTGAATTTTTAACATCAAACAGAGAAAAGGCCATAACTTTTTCTAATATAGTTGAAATTATTTGAAATTTTGCAAGGATATACTTTGGGATACTAAAAATCATTTCCAAAAAGAATTTTCAAAAAAAGGGTCCCCATTCAAAAGATATGCCGAATTTCACACTGTAGACATGATTTTTGCTTAAAGAGTAGAGAAGTCGCAACTTTCTCAAATAAAGTAAAAATTGTTTGACAATTACTAGAAATGAACTTTGGACTAGTTAAATGCTTTCCCAAAAAGAATTTGCTCAAACAGAATTTTCTTTAAAAATGTATGGTAAAATGCGCTTTGTAGGAATAAAGAGAAATTAAATTTTCATCAAAGCCTCAAATTGCACTTCAATTTGAATTTCATGGAGGTCTGAACTTTCATGGCTTTGTATGAGTTAGGAATACTTGTTCAAGCCAAGATATACAAACAAATCCAACTCAAATTGCAAAATCTACAATATGCAAGAATAGGTCATTTTGTGTCAAATGAAAGATTTTGACGAATTTCAAATGTGTACAACTTTTCAAATACATTTTTGATAACTTTTAGAGACATGTACGCAAATCTGGGCCTTCATGCATAGTCCTTTTATTTACAATACAATCTTTTTTGATGATCTAGACGCATGTAATTTGTTCCATGTGTGTCGTCGTCCTTGCTAAGACAGGCCCCATCCACAAACAGAGGTATTTCATCAAATTGTTATACTCTCCTTCATCTACGATATTTTCAACTCATACGATCCGCCTCTTGCCATGAAGAACGACGTGCAACCTCGAATCGACCGGATCACGCACGTAGAAGACTAGAGTTGATTGCTTCGCAAGGATGAACGGGTCATCTTTGTAGGCGAGTCTACTAAGATCCACAATAGTAAAACCTCTCTTGTCGACCTTCACTCCATGTGGAAGTCCCATCCATTTACATCGGAATAATGGAACTTGGTATATTCCATAATTGAGCTCCTAAATTTCTTCGATCATCTTGTAGTAGTAGTTCATTGCGGTTGAGGATCCTCTTTTCTATGCTAACACCATTGTTTTGGACAGTACTCTTTGCACCTTAACTTTCAGTGTAAAAGCTGTAGCCATTAATATCGTACCCCTACCATGTTTGCACATTAAATCTTAGTCCTTCAGCCAACCATTTCACATCCTCACTGACGGAGACATTCGCCTTTTCTTTGAACCATATGGGGAATCGATCGTTGTGTTCTCGTGTGATGAAAATCTTATCCATGTGTGGATTCTCTTCCCGTAATAGCAACTTGTGCTGCTCGATGTATGGATGAACTTCTGCGCTGTGCTGCAAGACTATCAAATGCGCTTTGCAATACATATCAAACCGTGAGCTCGTTAGTTTGAACCCAACAGCTCCTTTGCCAGCAAGTCTGCCCTCATAACGAGTCTGCGGGCACGGCGTTCCTTCCGGGCAGCGTCGGGCATGTACATAGGAAGAGTCCGTGAATGATGTGTGTGTGTGAATGTGAGTTCTTGTAGGTGTGTTTGAGTTCTCTCGACGGTAAACTTTAATGCGAGTCTGCGTCGCCATCAAGTTGTGGTACCGGTGAAAACACAATTGGAACTAAGGCAAAAGATCGTAATCGCCGGCGAAATGAGTCACCAGTGGTATGGTCAACAAGAAGAAAGCGAAACTTCTTGGAGATACGTTCATCGTCCTGTGTCGAGTATGAGTTGGGCAAATCGTAGTTGAGATCGATTGCCTCAATGAGTAAGAGTCGGTGTGTCAATATTAGGAGGGAAATGTTATATATAATCCTGATATGAATTCTAGTTTTAGAAGGTTCAAACTCTGCAAGTTTTGATTAAGCCGATAGGATTAGGAGTCCGATTAGGACAAGTATAATTCTATTCCGTTTATGAGGGCTGTAGTTTTGGGTATATAAATTCAGGGGTAGATCTGAGTTTTGTAAGTGAATAGAGTGAGAAGTAATAAAGAGAAAATTATCTCAAAATTTTTTTAGCGTTCTGTTCCAACACTTAGGTCTCGTTTACACAGAAATATAAATCGCATGAGTTCAGTAGAAAACAGTTCAGTTCCTGCACGAATCAGGAAAAGTCGTTGCGTTCCAAACACGGCCATTAAAACCTAATGACTTGTGATCGGACATCCGATTTTAACATTTTTTCCCATATATGCAATATTTTCTTTCCATGCGTATAACATATTTCTTTCGATAACAATAGGAATATCGATCCGGATCGCCATAGCATTTTCTTCTCATGCGTGCAATATTTGTAATCACCGTGTGCAACAAAAACGCTCGATAACAATAGGAATGTGTACGCAAAAAAAAACGTTGTACACATGAGAAAAAATATTTCACGAATAGATAAAAATTGTTACGCCGACACGTAAAAAAAATAGTTGGGATCAGACGTCCGATTGCTGCAACTCCCCCACTAAAAAGCTATTGATATCCCAGGATGAAATATCTTACCGTTACGTCCATCGCAATAGTGGCGACGAATCGCTAGATCTGCGTTCTCCCGCGCGTTCCCTCGTTTTGACCGCGGCGAGCAAAACAACATTCGAGAACTTTCCAGCGACTCCTGTTTGCTGATTTGGAGAGAGCGGGCTCTGGAGGCCGTACTGTTTCCGGCACAGCAGCCTCATTGCTCCTACTCGCCAGACGTACGCAACGTCCGGCCATCGATGTAGACCATGGCTAATCAGCTTCAGCACACCCTAGCTAGCTACCCAGGCAAGCAACGGGAAGCTTGAGCTCTTCATGCCTCGCCGTTTCAATCTTTTACAAATCATCTCCGGAAATGCATTTACAAATTTAGTCTTCTTCTCACAATGAAAGACGCTCCACGATTAGGGAGTACGAAAGAAAGCGTTACCGCTTTCGATGAGCGCGGGAGCCAGCTAACCGTGGCAACAGACCAGAGCTCTAGCGACCTTTCACGATAGAGAACACGAAAAGTGACATGTCTTCTTTTAGTGTTTCTCCGGTTGTGTCTGTAAATGCGTTGAGGGTTAAATTTTAAAAAAAATGTTATAAGAAGGAATCATTTCAAACAATGGCTTTCCGGCTACAGGCTTGCATCGATCGTAGAAGCTACTAGCTGCTTCGTTTGATCTGTCACCAAATCAAGCCGGGGAGTGATGGCGTTTGTAGTCGGTTGCATATGTAGTTTGGAGCGAGGAACAGGGACTAGACCATCCGTACGTGCAGCTAGCCAGCTAGCATGCGAGCGTACGTGTCGCTGCTACCACCAGATGAGCAGTGCCATCTACCAGTACCTTGAACCAACAGAGAATAATCCATATACTAAATTTGGTGGACTTCCGGCCACCACATTCATTTGAGCCGGGAGTGAGCCGGCTCGAGTCGAGTCGGGGAAAAAAATTTACGTTCGGATCCTTTTTCGTAAAAAAATTACGTTTAGGTCCTTTTTCGGAAAAACGTTACGGTTAGATCCTTCTTTTGTGAAAGAAAAATATATTACGTTTATGCCCATTTTGCGTTTTTGAGCCTCGCTCTCAGGTCCTTCTTCGGAAAATCAAAATTATATTTAGGTCTTTTTTTGGGAAAAAAAAACACGGTTAGGTCCTTTTCATAGCACGTTTTCTCGATTTTTTCGCGTGTGGAGCGACGGTCACGGCGTGGAGCGACGGTTACGGCGTGGCACGCCACGATCAATTGTCCAATTATTTCGCAAAGGCATGGCGTTTGATCAGGAGTTAACTAGATAGGCTCATCCTTCATGGTCGGCGGTTGAAATATCGTTTTCCGTTTTTAAATCTGATTCAAAATACACCTGCCTTTATGATACTTTACGTAGTTATGCGTATCATGGCACTTAAGAGTTCGTTACAATTACAAGAGGCAAATCTAGCTAGTTGGGTAAGGCATATCGGCAATCCTACTTATTAGCCATGCAAGAAATATTTAACATTCTTAAAAGAAGAAGAGATCCCCGGCCTCCCAGGCCCTCATACTACTACTTCCTGTGGAGTTCCCATATTTGTAGCGGGTGGCATATCGATTTAACTTGTCAGGTCTCACAGTGTTGTTCGACTTAAATTCTCCTTTAACCCGAACAACCTAGTTGGATAAGTGTTGGTGCAGTAAAAGAGCCGATCAGTCTCAATACAACACACGCAAACACTGGGTTTATTAGGTTCATGACGTGCTAGACGATTTGATTCTGCAATCGGCAAGATTGATCGAAAATAAGTGCTCACAGTCGATTAGATAATTCAATCAGCACGATAGATCTAAACAGCTATTACAGTCGATTAGACGATAGATAAATATCTGTTTTTTCTATAAAAAAAAGGCGATACGCAACATGATCAGTATAAAAACAAACCTGGGACAATTGGTGTAAATCGAAGATGGTCAAAATCGGCGATACGCAATTTTATTGATCAAGAACGAATTACAAAAAGAGATTCTAAGTCTAAAAGCTACTCCTAATTAACAGAAAGTAAATAAAAGTAGATATGAGTTGATTGATTGTTGGATTGTCCCTTTCTTTGGCTCGTCTTATGACCTTTTTTTTATAGTGTGTAGGCGGATCATGTCCTTCTCCGATTCCCCATAATCCACAAATCGTATCGACATTTATCTCTTGAAGATAACTTTTATTTTAAACTGTTATTGGCTAAAAATATCTAAATTTATCTTTAACATATTAAATCGGTTATGTCTTGCTAAATTCTGACGCCGACAATAAAGTAAGACTGATCAAGCTAGGTCAACCTCTGCACGTGTACGGCTCGGTCAAGACTCAAGACAACTCGAGATACTCGAGATATAACATGATCTGTCTCCACCAGGGTTACAAATTTCGGCGCATTTCGCCGAAATTTCGGACCACCCCGAAATCTAAAGTACCGGCCGGAAAAAAACTAAAAAAAAAATTGAAATTGCTACAGTAACCCAAAAATTCGGTTTTTCCGACCAAATTTCGCCGAAATTTCGTGTTTTTTTGGCCAGTTTTGAATCTTTTAGGGCCGGATTTGGTCCAATAACCCTTAGGAAAGTCATCTCCTACGAAAATTTGTTTAAAAAACGAATTTTTTAAACATTTTAAAATTTTGGCAGAAACACTGTCAGATTTTTATAAACTTGTAAAAGATTGATAATAAGTTGAAAATTTTATGGTACTATCCTTAGTAGTTTAGAATCATACATAAAAAATTTCAAAATAATTTAACTTTATTTTTTATCTTTAAAAAATAAAAAACATAATGAACATAATTGGGACAGTTATATTGTTAGAATTTTATAAATTTTCTTGAGTATGATTATGATCTAAAATTTTTGTGAGAGATTAATAATTGACTCAGTACTATTATATAAAATTTTTTTAAAAAAATCAACTTTGTTTGTTTGGCCAATCAAATCTATGTAAGCATTGAACTTTGTTTGTTATATTATATTTCAAAAATAAAAAAGAAAAGAACATAAATGGTACTGTGCCTTGTAAGAATTTTATAAATTCACTGGAGTGTGATAATGAATCACAATTTTTATGGGATATTAAGAACTTCCTTATCACCATTCTGTAAAAATTTTAAAATTTTTTTTATGGTTTATATAATTTTTCATTTTGTTCAAGTTTGCCGGTAAGCCTTTTAACAGAGCAGTAGTACTGTTCAAATTTTTAAAAATTAATACAGTTTTATCATCATCTAAAAATTTTATGAGAGCATTATAGATACATCATAACCATGCACAAAAAATTGCAACAGTTTATAACTTCATTTGTACTATTTTCCATTCGGATCAAACTTGTCGGTCAGTGTTCTATCAGGACAGTGCCACTCTCCGAATTTTTAAAAATTCCTCACATGTGATAATCAGAAAAAAATTTTGTGAGAACATTACTTATGGATCATAACCATGCACAAAAAATTTCAACAGTTTATAACTTGATTTTTACCATTTTCCATTCGGATCAAACTTGTCAGTTAGTGTTTTATCAGGACAGTACCACTCTCCGAATTTTTAAAAATTCCTCAAATGTGATCATCAGCTGAAATTTTTGTGAGAATATCAACAATGTGTCAGAAACCTCCAAAAAAATTTAAAAAAAATTCGATAAAGTTTAGATCACTTTTCAGCCAGTGCAAAAAAACCCCGAAATTTCGGGTTTTTTCGCCGAATTTCAGATTTTTATTTCCGGAATGGACCGGATTTTAATTTTCAAATTCAAATTTCGTCCAAAATATTTCCAAAATTTTGAAATTTCGCTGAAATTTTGTGATCCGGTCAGGACGAAATTTATTCTGAAACCGAAATTTGAAACCTCGGTCTCTACAGTCGACATGCGGACTTGCTTTCCATTTCGTGAAAACCATCAACTCTCGGTTACCCTCCTCTATGGGAAAGCTCAGCGCACAGTGTTTGAGATTTGGGCGTACAGAGCACAGATACCGTCCTTTAGCTCGTGCCCTGATAAAATGCAGATGGCCATTGGCCAGCTAGAGGCGATGGTTAGAAATCTCGGTGAGATTTTGTGAAATCTTATTTTTTTAGGCTTAGATAAAATTTAGAAATGCCGGTCGAATTAAAAATTGATAAACAATTGTATTACTATAATAATCTTGTTTTTTCTCGACGATATCTCGCTCATCCAGTCCGGAATTTCGGTAATTTGAGTCGGAAATTCAAGTTTCATAACTGGATTTTAACGGATTTAGGTCAATAACCCTGAAAAAAGTGATATTCCATGAGAATTTGTCGAAAAATCTTTTTTAGACATTTTAAAATTTTGGCAGAAACACTTTCGTATTTTTATAAATTGTACAAGCTTTATCATGCTATGAAAAAATTATTCTACCATCCTAACAAGTGTAGGATCACACAGGAAAATTTCCAAAATATTTTAAATTTATTTGTTATATTTAAAAAATAAAAAACAGAATGAGCATAAATGAGGTAGTAACCGTGTTAGAATTTAATAAAAAAATTCCAGTTTCATCATGACCTAAATTTTTTTGGAGAGCTTAAGAATTTCCTCATAACCCCTGTCAAGGTTAATGATGCATCACGACCATCCAATCAAAATTTTCTAACGTATTTTGAAGCATTTTCCATCCGGATATCACCATTGTCCGAATTTTTAAAATTTCCTCAAGCTTCACCATCACTTGAAATTTTTTTGAAAAGATTAGTGATATGTCAGAATCATGCACAAAAAATCTAAAATATTTCTAACGTGGTTTGTCTCATTTTTCGTTCGGTTTAAAATTGCCGGTTAGCATTTTATCAGGATAATAGCAATGTTTGGATTTTTAAAAATTTCACAGGATTTTTAATTATCTGAATTTTTTATAAAAACATCATCAATATGTCAGGAACCTCCAGAAAAATTTTTAAAATTTTTTGACTTCGCTTCACCTGGATTTCGACTTCCGGTGGTGTATTACCCGCTTGGTCATATGAACACGGTAGCATTTTGTCCTGAATCAATGCGTATTTGTGTGGTTTCCTGTACTGATCGGGTAGCTGAAAACGAAAACACGCATGTTATGAAAGATGGTGAAAATGCCCTGCTGTACTATTTCAAGGATGGCCGTATTTATTGCGAGTTTATTTCTGGACACAAGATGCATCCGGCCGGGTGGACCACTTTTGAGAGCCCGGCTCCTGCCACCCTACGCCCGATTTGTCATGGCAACGCATGCACAGCCGCGACGGCACGGGGCGCGCGCCATCGGCTGGGGCGCATGCGAATTGACCGGGGTCGATCGCCCGGCCGTTTTCGCATCGCGCGCATGGTCGCGGGCGCAACTTGCCCGTCTTCTCGGTGTTATTTTTCCTGTGCGGAGACGATGATAAGACCGTACCATGCGCCGACGAAGGCACGGCTCGCCTCACGTTGCGCGCGGTAGGCCCCGCGGGCGCACGGCAATGTCGGTGCCCTGGCGCGCCACGACAAGCGCCTGATTGCCCTCGCATCGCCGTCGTTCGTTATCCTCTGATATGATCTTGCCGTGTCGTTGCGTGACTAGAGGACGTTTTGGTTTAGAACCTGCCGTTTTTTCTTGGTTTAACCTACGACCTAGCGTTGTTAGAGGCATAGTGCGTTGTACGCTTCAGGCTAGGGATAGGGCGCGATTTGATAAGGCAACCGTTGCGATAGATCAACCTAGCTATGAACGGGGGCTCGACCCGTACGAGTTAGGACTTAGGAGTTAGACCATGCACCGGCTATTATTTTCTTGTCATTAAAAAAATTATTTTTGAGAAAGATCCATGAGACATGACGAAAGACCATGTAGAGGTCTATCTATATTGGTGATGAGTATTTGACTGTATTTGAGTTAGGAATATGATTTATTTTTAACAATTGGATAATTATTGTATATCATTGTACACATTGCTATGTGATGAGTTTCCTTATTTTTGATGGTTGTAGGACGCCGGTGCTAGGTCATAGTGAGGCAGAGGATGACCGGGATTAGGCGAGGTGCGCCGGAGGTCCAGACGATCAGGGATCACCGGAGGATGATCGGAGATGGAGTTGCTGCGAGCCTAGAAGACACGGGAATGATTGAGATGCTAACTAGGAGCTGCTCGGATCAAGGAGAACCGTCGGATCGCGGCATAGAAGATAGAGTAGCGGGTCTAGTTAGTATGCTTTGAAAAGCATGCAAAACCCGTTATGTGTGTAGATTTTGGGGTTAGCCCATGTATGAGTAAGTGAGTCAATCCTAGCCCTTGATGGTGATCTTTAAGGTAGAAGAAACTCTTCATCCATGCATGAGTGAGTGAGTTAATTCTAGCTCTTGATGGTGATCTTTATAGTAGAAGGAACTCCTCATCCATGTATGATGGTGATCCTTAGGGTACACAAGAAACTCTTCATCCATGCATGAGTAAGTGAGTCAATCTCAATCCTTGATGAGGTCCCTTAGGATTGAAGGAACTCATTCAAGGGTGGAGAATGACTCATGAGTAGTATAATCAGAGGGGGAGAGGTAGCTCTCCCCTCTTGAAAGTTTGGTGTACTCCTTTGAACTTTGTCCACCTTGTTGTGAGGCTTTGTAAACCTTCCTCAAAAGAAATAAAGTTTCACTTCCTTATTTTTCTGAATTTAATTTCAACATTTAAATTTTGTCTTAAATTCAGAATTTAAATTCTGTAATTTACATTCTCGCAAATTGGATTTGCCTCCGCTCCTTCTACTTGCTTTTAATTTTTGAAATTTAATTTCTTGCACTTTACATTCTCGCAAGTTGGATTTGCCTCCCCTCCTACTTGCTTGTGCTTCTTGTGCCGAGAATATATGATTGATGGATGAATCTTCTTTAGATCATATCCTCATCATCTAGGTAATCCTTTGTAAGAACTCGATCTCTTTGTTTAATCTTTGAGAAATGTTTGAAGATTGCGTTTGAGGTTTTTGTTTCTTATGTTCTTACTTGTTGTGACAAGTGGGAGAATATTCAAGATCATCTTGATCATCACAACCCCATAAACAAGTTCAAGACCAGGATTTTCTCTGTTTTGCTCTTTTGCGTTTGAGTGTTTCAAGTGAGGTTTTGGTTAGATCCTTTGAGCGGGGGAAAAATTTAATTGAGATCATTCACCCCCCTTTAATCGTCATTCTGATCCTTCATATGAGAGAAGTTGGAAGAGAAAAAAAGGAATTTTTTTTGCTGATCACGATAAATTGACTTGTCTATGGAAGAGTAATGATACCCTACACTATAATGTTAGAATCACTTTCAATGGTATAGGTATATTTCACTAGGTTTCGAGAGATCCATCCACTTTTATAAGATTCATAGGAGTTCCAAACAGGTTTTTATAAATGTTTCAGCATGTCTCAAAAAATTTCAATAAGTTTCTAATATGAAACTACAAGTTTCGTCCATTTTTAAATCTGAAACTAGATTAAAACAAGATTAAAAAAAATTTAACTGAGTTTCAAGAGACAAACATCAAAGTTTCAGAGCACATTCTTCAGGTTTCAAAAACAAGGTTCACAATGTTACAGCGTATTTAAGCAAATTTCGATGGGTTTCAAATGATTTAAAACTTGATTTAAAAAACGAGTTTAAGAATTGAAGGATCGGACGATCAGAGGGGGTGAATGATCACACAACAAATTTTTCCCCAAAGAATTCAGCCAAAACCTCCCAAGATCTCAAAAGATCGAAAGAAGAAAATCTCTCGAAAAATCAGCTCGGGCAGTACTACCTCACTACAGAGGCCAGTAGTGTTGGATGAATAGTAACACCAGTACTACCGGGTTACTGTATAGGTAGTGCCATGAACAGTAAAAGAATAGGCAAATGAACGGTAAATCGGCATGATTTTCAAAACAAAATTGGGTGTATCTTTTGATCAGCTGATCAAAAACCTGTGAAACTTTGTATGCACCTTTCTATGGGTGTCAGGAACTTATTCCAATCTTCAATCGCAATGATTGATGCCAAAGTTCTGACCTTTTCGAATTTACCAAATGTTGCACCAAAATCGGGTCAAATACAAAAACTTTGCCTTGAGCTTGCTCGTGGGGATTTGATAATCAAGATGGATCTAGATGGTCTTCCACATATCACAGCAAGCAAGAACCCTAAAGAGATTGCTCCCAAATGACCAAGATCAAGATCTACCTCAAAATCTTCCTTCCCAACCCAAAAACCGGTTTCTCAAAGAAACTTGGATGATCAAGAAGAGGCTTGCCTAGATTAGGGATGAAAATGCAACGGAAACGGTCGGTAAATGGTCGTTTTGTTTTCATTTCCACATTTTTTACTGGTAACGGAAACGAAATCAAAAATCCTAGAAACGCATACGAAAACTGATAGTGACGGAAACGGATGCGGAACGGAACAGAGCGGATACGGAAACAAAAGTGGAAAATTCCATAAGAACATAGTACATGATCTCAATATACATCAACGCAAAAATAATGTAACTCATTCCACCTCCAAAGTGGACACAAGAACAATGTTATGTTCACCGGTACCACTAGGAAGTTTTTTCTCAAGTTTGTCAGCTGAAGGCTAGCTATTTGTCTCCCAGATTAGACCATCATATCCTCATCCATATCATTATCATCGACATCCTTTTGCTTCTCCAACTATAAAGGTGTAACGCTCTAAATTTGCAAATTATTGTTCAATATTCATTTATGATTTTCTAAGATCTATCGTGGATTTTTTAGAGTTTATAAATGCTCTTTTGCTATTTTTAGATTTACTAAATTAATTTATTCATGAAAAGTAAAACCAAAATTATGCTATAAATAATTTCCTAGGTTCAAAATGTTCCAAAGTATTTTTGAGAATTATTCCAAAATTTTTGAACTCTATTTGATATTTTCTATAAAGCTATTTGTATTTCTAAAATTATTTTAATTCGAAAATAAATGTAAATTCTCCATTCTCCTTTTTGGGCCAAGTGAGCCGAGTTTCCTATGGAATTTCCAGTTTCATTTATATAGAATTTCCATTTTCGTTTTCGTTTCTGTTTTCGACAAAAAAAATTTGTTTTCGTTTCCTTACCAAAATTTTTCGTTTTCGTTTCCGAAAAAAGGCTTTCATTTTCGTTTTTCTTCGGAATGGTCGGAAATTCTGTTTCTGCTTTAATCCCTATCCAAGATGATTGGGAGATGATCTATAGAGGATACATCCATCAATCGTTCATCCTTGGAAGCATAAGATCAAGCAAGAAAGAAACCACAAGAAAAGATCAAGAGTAAAGCAAGAAGAAGATCAAAACTTGATGCAAAAACTTGATCACGAATTTGATCGTTATTTCGCGAACTTGATTACAAAGCCTCTCACCTGAGGACAAAGCTCTCAATAAGCACTCACACACCCACACAAAAACACCAAAATCCTATAGGAAACCCTAACACTCCTAGTGACTAAGTTTAAGGTCTCAAATATCTCCTCCCACTATATCTTCTTATATAGTGCAGGTAACCCTAACCCTAAACCTAGACACTATATGTGGGTACCATTCACACTTATATGGGATAACCTGAAACCCAATACTCTTAACGGGTTTTTCACTCACAGAAGCACGATTCTCAAAGCGGCCATTACATTGACATCAAATCCGCTCCACGAGCACAAATTTAAGTCCAACTATACTTTGGCGTGACCTAAACCACTTAGGCCAACGTTACGGTTTTCCAAACCACCTCGACCGCCGGTATCGGTCAAATTACCAATTTGCCCTAATGACTGGTATTCCTTCTCCTCGAAGTATCGCCATGCTTCGTGCTTTTCACGTGGCCCCAATGACTTGCCTCCAAGCCTCTCACACGTCCGGACTCCCCCGAACCGTCCTTACTTGCAAACGGACCTAAGTCACTTGACCGCCTGAATCATAAGAAACCTAATGAAACTTAATTATGAAACCTATCTGAGAACGTCATGTAACTTAGCCATAACCTCCTGAAACTCACGAAACCATGTGAAACTTTATCATGAAACCTAGTAAAAACTGAACGAAATCTATTGAAACTTAGTCGTGAAAGCTATTAGAAAACTAAATTATGTTGATGAAACACTATAAAACCTAGCAAAACTTACTTATCCGTGAAATACCATGAAACCTAATGAAACTTAGCCACAAACCTCGTGATCAGATTCATCAAGAAGCAATTAGATTTGACAAAGAAATGCTTATACATGCCAAGACAACACAAGCAACATATATCCTCTACATTGTATGGTCGATTAGCTAGTTCCTGGCATATGTCACTTTCGTGATCTTGGTGTCACTACCATGGACCACCGTGTGGGCCTACCTCGAGGTCAGCATCCTCCTTCTCCACGACTACTGCCACCTCCTCTCTGTTCTATGTCACCACCAGGGAGAGCCCCTCGAGGTCGTCGTGGACACGGAAGGAGGCGTGGAGCACGATTATCGGGACGCCCATGATGAGAGTGGCCAGGTTGGCAATGGCTCCGATGATGGCAAGGTCGGCGAGCACTAGCGAGACGAAGACCACGGTAATGAGCCAGCAGTCGAGGAACCAAAAGAGCACGTAGAGTTGGGGAACGCCCTGGGGAGGCCGCCGTAGACGAGGAGGCCCTTGGAAGCGGCCATGAGGAAGAGCACCGACACGCGGTGTCATGGCGCGAGTGATGCGAGAGGAGCGCCCACATGTAGGACGGCGTAGTGGAACCAGAACGTGTGGAGGTTGTGCATCGCGTGCATCGTTGTGGCCTCCGTGTCCGCCGTGGCCACGAGCACTGACGGCCTATACCGTTGGAAAGCTATAGAACAGTATAACATTCCCTAGTATTTCTGCTAAGGGAATAGTAGCATTTGCTATTGATAATAACTGAGATTTTTTGAAATAATATATTTTTAAATAATTTTACAAAAAAAATATAAAAATATACCTCTTTCACCAAATGAATTAGCGATAGGCTTATCGACCAAATAAATCCGCAACAAAACAATCCATTGGTCAGTTCGATCGACGATAGAACGGAATTGGTGATAGAAGCTCTGCCACCCTTCTGTTTTTGTAAAAAATATTTGAGGTATTATTTTTATAAAATTCTAAAAACTGATGTTAGCAGGTACTAGCTCTCTCCATTCCTCAATAGATGTTATTTAAGGATTTTGTACCACCACGAAGGGATGCATACAAAAAACCATGTTACTCTCATTTAGTTTGCCACAATATTGTGAATCTCATCCATACTATCAAATGACCTTGGATATAGTCACGGACAATAAATGAGAGGGGTATATAGAGAAAAATATTGTGCAAAGTATATTGAAATTGTAGAATGACATGTATTTATCAATAAAATTTGAAAGCTAAAATGACATGTATTGAGAGACGTAGGGATTATTAATAACAATCCTAGCAGCTTGAATTAAATCCATTATGATTACTTATGTAAATTACTAGCTCATTGGACCGTGTTATGTTCTAGTACTCCTTTTATGCACAACGGCTCTCGAATCAGATCAGATATTGTGAGATATGGAACGAGTGCGCATAGTACAAAAAGACTTATATTGGACTCCTCATCACTGACTGTTTTGAAAAACCGTCTGTGATAGTTGACCATCACAGACAGTTCTTTCCAAAAACAGTTAGTGATGACTACCATTTACATCACTGACGGTTTTTTAGTCAAAAACTGTCGATGATGTGGGTTCTCATTGAAGAGGAACGCGGTATGCTACGCTAGCACAAAAAAAAACTACCGCATAACCAGAAAGCTACTCGCAAGAAGGGGATCATAGATTAGATTACCATTAGACGCGCAGTTTGGAATCCTTCACGCGTCGATGTAGTGGATCGTCCTTGCCGCAATCGTTGCGTCGATGGAGTAGATCGTCCTCGCACACCGCAGTCGCAGCAGCGTCACCGCAGTAGTCCACATGTCCGGGGATGGAACGCTGTGCGTCGGTGTGCAAGCACCTGGTCGCTCGGTAGGGGTAGCGAGAGGAGGAGGCTAGGGTTTCGAGTGAAACACTTCTAAACTGTAGGAAATCACACCCTGCGCCCACCCTCCTCCACTCCTTATATAGCCACGAGATGAAACCCTAAACCAGGGCCCATCAGTATGCTAAGCCCACGAGGTCCATTAATTACGGATCCAATCCAAATTAATGCGTCCCACCATTAAGTGTGTGACCCTGCGGAGTTCACGTACGTTTGGACATGGATTCGGAAAACTCCTTTTCAATCCAATAGTTAGTAGCAGCTCCTTGCAAAGCATGCCAACTCCCAAACATACTATGATCAAATCGGACAGAACCTATCAAAAGTAGTCATGTAATAATCCCTTTGCCAAGAATATGAAGATTGAACTCAAGGCGAGAAGCATGTCATCCTTTGATGATTCAATCTATCTCTCGTATCCGTGATATATTAATAAGTTGTGATTGACTCCTCAATCACGGCATGGTCATGCACTTCCTTAAACATATCACACGAGTGGCTTGGTCATATATCTTCGTTTCATTGGAGTGGCAAATTACATCTTGACTGCTCACTTCCCTCTGCACATTTTATAGTAAATATGAAAGCTACCTTTATAACTATCCGGTTAGGAAGTAGTGTTTGATAGCCCCAAGGAAAACTATTACACATGTAGGGAATATGACAATCTCAGGTCTAAGGATCATACATCTACTATGTATGAGATACACTGATGACACATAAGAATGTAACATTCTCGCAGTGTCCCATTGCAGGTCTATCTAACCTATGTTCTTCAACATGCGTCCACAATATATAGATGATATCTCCATATCCCATGATCTATGAAGCATGATCATCGATCACTATATGTGCTGATCTATCATCGTTGTCCTATATGATGATATTCGATCAGAGATATTTATTGAATTACATCAATAAGTAAATAGCTTCATAAGCAAGTCACATACTTGTTGATCAATACAATGATATACATTCATTGGACCAATAATCATATTATTATTCATAAACATAATCATGTTACAATCATCTAAATGATTGCCTCAAGGGCATAACACTAACACTCATCACAGATGGTTTTTGCCAAAAAGCGTTAGTGATGACTGCCATTGACATCACTGATGGTTTTTGGCAAAAAACCGTCAGTGATGTGGGTTGTCATCACAGACGATTTTTGCCAAAAACAGTTAGTGATGACTGCCATTGACATCACAGACGGTTTTTGCCAAAAACAGTTAGTGATGACTGCCATTGACATCACAGACGGTTTTTGCCAAAAACAGTTAGTGATGACTGTCATTGACATCACAGGCGGTTTTTGACAAAAACCGTTAGTGATGTGAGTTGTTATCACAGACAATTTTTACCAAAAACCGTCAATGATGACTCCATTAACATCATAGACCGTCTGTGATGAGAATTTTCTGTAAATAAATGAAGAGAGCCCCGAACCACTTAGTGTTTTTAGGATTTCCTGAGCTATTTTTGATGTGGTTGCGATTAAGAGGCGATCTGGAGAAAAGAGACCGTGGATTTGGAAGAGTGATTGTAGATCCTTTTGTTCTTGGTGATCTAAGGTTAGTAATTGGTTCTAATTATATTATATTCAAGATCTATAGCTCGGTAAAGATGGAATTGAAGATGGTTTAGCTTGGTGTAGATCCATTTGTTCTTTGTGATCTAAAGTATTAATTGATTCTAATTGCATTATACTTAAGATGTAGCTAACTAGGTAAAGAGAGAATTGAAGATGCTAACACTACTACAGAATGGTATAACACTATCGTTTCATCTGGGTCAGTTCTCAACTTTTGAGGAAAAAAAATCAACTATGATAGAGAAAAAAAATCAATTATGACTTTTCAGAAAGAAAAAAAATCAATTGTGATGTAGTATTAGGCGCATCACAATCAGTTCTAACACACATCACAATCGATTCTCATACATCACAATCGGTTTTAAGCTCAGAATTGATTGTGATGTGCCTACGCAGAGTGCAGAGCTGGCGTGCAAAAGGACTAGCATGACAGCCACAGAACCACAGGAGGTCTCGAAGACTCCTTCTATCAAGAAGGTAAAGCTGACAGAGGCCACAACGCCCCCTCAAATAAATTAAAAGCCCACTGTACCGACCTCGGAGACTTCTTCTGCCCAGAAAATAAAGTCGGTAGAGGCCACAGAGACCCTTCAAGATTTTAAGGGATACGTACATGAAAAGCCTCTTTTGGCTAGCAGACAATTGAATACTCTAGGCAAGTGAACTCGTATGCTCCATAGATGGTACATTGACAGAGTGAATGAGGCCGAGCATCATGTCAATTTCAATATGAGGTTTAAAAGGGGACATTTCCACCGCGAGGACCATAGGACATTCCCAGTCAGTTTTGATGATCTGTTCCATTTGTACCAACTAATAACCATCGATATTTCTACCGTACGATCGTAGACGCTGTGAATATCGCACCATAAAGCATGAGCTTATGACTTTTATATGATTTCGTATTATGTTTTTTAACATTCAACACGAGTTGCAGGGCAATGAGGCAGTGAACCATGACGAGTCAACACCTAGTTAGGTTCGTCGACCCCAAGCTTGTGTTTGCAACCATGGCTAGGTTTCAATCGGAATTCATTGCCGGCTACATCAAGCAGGCATTGCATGATAAGTCGAAGAAGGATTTCGTTCTATTCCCGTACTACGAGGAATAAGTAGTACTTTACCCTTTAATTACTTGTACGTAGTTAAACCGTACATGAACTTATTTTCTTGCACTGCATACCGTTTAATAAACAACCATTGGGTTCTACTCGTGGTCACTCTGAATGAAAACAAAGTCTACACTTTTAACTCGCTCGAGAAGAGACCGATAACATACGCGATCAAGCATACTTTGGAGAAGTAAGTACATTACTCTAACCTAACACTTTCTGTATTTAACTATGTTCATTTTTTTGGACTCAATAGCAACTCTCTAATGTATGTTGGGGTTTCTCGTCCTACGTCACTGAAGGAGGGCAACACGATGACAAACGGGGCGACAAGATGGAGTGGAAGTACTTCAAGGTATAAGTGACTAGCATATATAGGTTTAATTTTTTCTGACATCTATTCTTTCTCTTAATTTTATTTTCTTTCTTCACAGTGTCATCAATAGGGCTGCGATGACATGTGTGGCTTTTACGCCATGCATCACATGGTCGTGGTCGGCGGTGCAGACATTTTCCCTAAGGTATATGTACATGCATAATAATACACTTAGCTTTTTACATACAAATTTTAAAACTTAAATTAGTACACTTATTTCTATTTTGCAAAAGATCGATATCCCCCTCAAGAGCTTACAAAACAAAGAACTCAACAAATTACGAGACCACTTATACCAGCGGTACTAGGTAGAAGTTATATCAGATGACGTTAGGTTTAGAGATCCTGAAGGTTTCTACTAGTCCATATGTAAACTATATTATATATGTGAATGCGGTGTGTGTACTGACTGTTAAGTATGTTTGTGTTCTATATTATGAATGAATGTGATATGTGTGTTGTAATAAAATGTTTGTGTTCTGTGAATGTGATATGTGCATACTGTGTGTAATATGAGATATGTTCATATTGTATGTAATATGTGTTGTTTTTGGGAGGGTGCACAAATGAGAAACAACACACCCCCTCATCACAATCGGTTTTGAGCTAGAACCGATTGTGATGGTCGAGCGAAAATCGACTGTGATAGCGCTTCCTCATCACTGTCTAATGACTTTGTATCACCACCAGAACCGACTGTGATGACAAAAAAGAACCGATTATGATGTACATTCTTGTAGTAGTGCGATACCGTACAAAGTCAAGCACATGCTTCCTTTCCTGCCCCGTTTCCCTTCCTCTCTCCATTCCCTATTCATTTCCTCCCCTGTTTCCCTTCCTCTCTCCATTCCCTATTCATTTCCTCCGATCTCTCCCTCTTCGTAGTCGTCTGGGTGTTTACCCCTGACCGTTGTGCCACCTTATCTCGCCTTGCGCCACCCCTCGATCCACTGCCATCGTGCTTCAAGGCGTCGTTGCACATCAACTCACCACTGGTTGTGCCCCTACTATTCTATTCCGACGCTCTATTTGGTGCCGTGCGTTGAAAGTTGAACCCACCCCCCCCCCCACCCCCACCAATTAAGTTAAAGTTTGTTGGCATGTAGGGTTAAAAGTTGGAAGGATTTTCTGAATTGCAGGTTGTCGACGTCTCAAGTTAATTCCTCAAGTTAAAATTATTTGAAATCGAGTTAAAAGTCCATGATTTCCCAAGTTGAAACTTTGGTGGTAGCACTAGCACTGACGGGAGGCTAGGGATGTTGAGGCGGACGACGGTAGGGATGTGAAATAAGCTCGAGGCTCGCGCGTTACTTGAGCTCAACTTGGTCTAGCCTCAATTCGAGCTCGGCTCAAGCTTCAAATGAGCAAGCTTGAGATTGATCCCGAGCTCGAATATAGCTTGTGAGGCTGTGTAAATTTATAAATAACTTGTTAAATATCATTGTATGTTAATTTTTACTGAGTTTACTCAAGCTAACCTCGAGTTCAAGCTTTTCTTATTGTTAAAATTTAGTACATATTGAATTGTTGATTGTTATCAAGCTTACTCGAGTCTACTTGAGTTTGGGCCGAGCTAGGCTTGAGCCCAAATCCAAACACGGACCCCTAACTCAGTCTCGCTTGACTTTTTACCAAGCTCGAGCTCGGCTTGTATAGAGCCCTAGATGGTGGAGGGCTGCTGAATAGAATATGGGAGGTGGGAGGACTAGGGGGAGCCATGGCGTCATGGCGTGGAAGAGGT
The DNA here is from genome assembly GCA_036346275.1 of Otatea glauca. Lineage (NCBI taxonomy): Eukaryota > Viridiplantae > Streptophyta > Magnoliopsida > Poales > Poaceae > Otatea > Otatea glauca. The sequence goes on from CM070725.1 coordinate 40,986,705, forward strand.
GGCCGGTTATCCGCTGCTTTGGCCTCCGTCTCTATGGAAAGCAATGGACACCCGTGTAATGGCAACCACCTTCGTTGGTTTGGTTATTGAAACGAGCGAAAACGAAACCGTTGATTTACTATTTGCCTTTTCTCCTCAGTCTGCTATGCTTGGTACTTTTAGCGCAGTACTCATCACGCAGATATCCTCAGCGGCCGAAATCCAAGCCATGCACAAGATGGCCACTAAAGTGTGCTAGCATGGCGGGACAAGCTTTGGCTCGGTTGGCGAGCATGCGGTGCGTGTGACTGGCCCGCTCATGTTCCAGTGTAGCTCGACACGGGTGCTCATGTGACGAGTGCACGTGCGTGGTGTGTGTGTGCGCGTATGTGGGTGTGTATGAGGTGTGTGTATGCATTTGTAGCTAGGCGGTTGTTCTCTTTTTTTCTAATGAATACCTGAAGGATCGATATGGCCTAGAGGGGGGGTGAATAGGCAATTTTACAAATTCTGGCAATTTTAATTTACTAACTTATTTTAACGAGAGTAACTTATAGCAAGAGTAAAGTAGAATTCAAGCAACAAACAAATACAGCGAAAGCAATAAAAGAAATGATACAGGAAAGACAAAGATTTATCCCGTGGTTCAGAGCTGCACTCCTAATCCACGTTGAAGCACTTCTCTTGAAGTTCAGCTTCTCCAAAGCTAGTCGCAGTAGCTCTGGTGTTCACTTCAGGTAACTCTTTCACTTCTCCAGTGAGGTGAGTTCCAAACCTCTCATAAAACACAGTTGCCTTCCACAAACACCTTTGGACAGGTCACACTGTTTTACTTCCTCCAAGCTGTCTAGGATCACCAAGATCCAAGAGTAATAAACCTCGCACAAGTTCTGTCTCTTGGTTCACTATGCAAATCACAAAACTAGACACTGACTTTGAGCTTACACACTTAGGGATGTATGAAGATTTTTGTGTGAAAATGAAGCACAGACTCCTTTTTGAGAATGAGAGCTATGTGACAATGCCAAAGTGTAAGGAGTTCATCTATATGATTGGTAGATGGCTCGGGAAAAGCTTATATAGCCATTTTGAGTGAAAATAGCCGTTACACCTGCTACAGTAGCCGTTGGACGTGTCAGATGTCAGAAACAACAGAAATACACACGTACAACGAACTATGTATCAGTGCTTAGCGATACTGGGTATGTGTATGACGGACCAAATTTCAGAGTTCACGACGGACCAAATATTTTGGTCCGTAGTACATCAGGACGATCAAGAAAAATGGTGCGGCATACAACTAAGAGAGATAAATGAGTATCCGACTAAGAAACTTTGTCCGTTACATGACTTTCAAAAGATTTTGCTTAGACATAGAGACCTATGTATTTGGACCAAAAGTTTTGGTCCGTCATATATGGACAAAGCCACGATTTTCCAGAATATAGACACATGTACTTGGACCAAATTTTTGGTCCGTTATGCATGGACTTCAGAGAAGATAGGTTCTGGCGAGAAGACACATGTATTCGGACCAAATTTTTTTGGTCCGTTATGCATGGACTTTAGAGAAGATATGTGCCAAGAACCTTTTTCAAACATAGATAAGATTTATCCGGCTTTTCAATCTAGCAACGGATTTAAACACAAATATTTTGTCCATTTCCGAGTAAAAACTTCTTTTGAAGATAGAGAATACTTATTTTAGGTTTCGATCCAAAAGGAACATAAGAGATTTAGTCCGGCCAACACTTATACAGGAAAAAGAATGCGGACCAAATCTTTTGGTCTGTTGAGAATAGAAAACCTAGGACATCTTTGGTCCGATCTGAGAGGAGAGAAAAATTGCATGTATGCTGGGACCAAAATATTTGGTCCAGTCATACATAGGCGCATTTCGACTAAGATGATTTTCAGGGAATGTTTGTCCAAGAATATGTGGATATGAAAGTGAGTATATTTTAATCTGAAAAACAGATGTACAAAGGAAGTTTTGACAAATAATAGATTCAAGGTTTGCAACGGACTGAAGAATATAGATAGGTAAAGATTGGTCAGTTGTACTGGAAGGTATAGTTTAAGAAGGGTAAAGATTGAGTGTCTTTTGCTCCAAGTGGTGCAGTTTTGCCTTTGCCTAACAAACTATTTCTTTGTGCAAAGTCCTCTTTTGGACAACTAAACAAAGATAAAACACCTAGGCTATTTGACTTAAAACATCTCCCAAGATGTAAAAATATAAACTAAAAGCCTTAATCTTGTTGTACCAGCTTATTTCATCAAAGGTTCCAGCTCACTTATCTTCAGGCTTTGAATATTACTAACTTAGTCATCAATACCAAAATCATGATAATATAAAAATAAATTGAGGGGTGCCTAGATGCTATCAATACCAGCGCTCTGGCCAATTAAAAAAATTGTGCTAGCATGACGTAGGACATCCGGATCAGCGATGAGGAATGCGCATGGGTTCCACTGATACAATGTCATAGCTGCAGATCTGCGATATCCTGAACTGGCAATAGCGGATGGTTTCTCAGTGTTGGGCAAAACAGAATAACTAAGAGAAATTAGGTATGTTTTTATGTAAGAGAAAAAAGGCACCTAAATTTAAACGGAAGAGGACCTGAATATGCATGGGTGGTGGTGGGTACTATTAAGGAACCTCGCTATCGAATAGTCCGGGGTTCCCGAACAGATCTGAATTGGAGAACAGAAAGAGAGAGAGAGACACGTGTTTAGGGAGAGCAACAGCGGAAATTCTTTATTGCTAATGATTGCTGGTACATAAGGGGGGACCCCCTCCTCCTTTTATAGCGCTCACCTAGGGTTTAGGCTAAGGGACCACATGGGCCTTCAATGGGCCATCAGGGTTTCCCAACACTCCCCCTTGGGCCCTTTGCCACGAGATGCATATGCCTCATTAAAACTCCAGAAAAACCCAAATAATTGGAGAAAGAGTACATAGCATACGCTTACTATGTTGCACGAATTGCCACGTTAAAACCTTATGCAAGAAAACTTCATGAAAAACTTGCTAAGGAAAAAGAGTACAATTCTCCCAACTTCAATTGCTAATCTTCGAGATTCATATTGGGTATTCATAATTCATGCTCGAGATTCATGTGGGAGTATGTGAAATATCTCCCCCTGAAATCTGCACTTCTCTAAGTCTCATCATCCCAATTCCTTTCACGCACCTTTCAAAGGTAGATCTTTGGGAGTGATTTAGTGAACAAATGCAAGATTTTCACATGACTTAGTATGCAATATCTTGATCTCGTTCATCTTATGCAATTCGTGAGCATAGAAGAACTTGGGGTTGATATGCTTCATGAGATTGCTCTTCACATAACCCATCTGTGCTTGAGCAACACAAGCTGCATTATCTTCATATATTATCGTGGGAGTTTGCTCAATGTTCAAGCCACACGACTTCTGGATGTGGTGAACCATTCTTCGGAGCCATGCACATTCACGAGATGCTTCATACAAGGCAATGATTTCCGAGTGGTTTGTCAACTTCGAGACAAGAGTCTGCTTAGACGACTTCCAAGAAATTGCTGTTCCTCCACATAGGAAAACAGAGCCAGTTTGGGACTTGCCAGTATGCGGGTCTGATAAATACCCAGCATCTGCATAGCCAACCAAATTCAATTCATTGTTTCTTCTGAAAAACAGACCAAGGTCTTTGCTTCCTTGGAGGTAACGGAAGATGTCCTTGATCCATTTTCAATGCCTTTTGGTGGGTTCTCAGATTGTCATCGAGCTAGCAAATTCACAGTGACGCAATGTCCGCCTGGTGCTATTTGCAAGGTACATGGCGCCCAATCGCACTCGATATGGGAATTTGCTCCCGGGACTTCCTCCCTCTTCTCTAGGTGCAGTATGGGTCTAGGTGCGCTTGGAGTGACCTTCCGACCATTGGAGTCTTTGCAGGATATGATTTTTCAAATCCAAACCTTTCCAACACTTTCTGCGTGTAGGTTGATTGATGTACCAAGATTCCTCCTTGGACATGTTCAAGCTGCAAGCCTAAACAGAACTTGGTTTTACCCAAATCCTTCATTTCAAACTCAGACTTCAAGTATGAGCATACTTCTTCAATTTCTTCATCCGTCCCAATGATGTTCAAGTCATCTACATAAACGAAGATTATACAGAATCCATTCGGGATCGTTGTATAAACACACATGGACAATCTTATTTGTTTGTGTAGCCTTTCTTGCAGAGAAAGTAACTCAAGCGATTGTACCACATTCTTCCGATCGCTCAACCCATCAAAGTGATTTCTCCAATTTCACACTGCATGTGTTTCTATTTGCTCCATCTTGGTTGGGATAGGAATTCCTTTCGATACTTTCATGTATATCTCGAATCCAAGTTTCCATACAAATATGCTGTGACTACATCCATTAGCTTCATTCTCAACTTCAAGTTGACTGCCATTGAGATCAAATATCTAAAGGTAATTCCTCCCATGACCGGAGAATAGGTTTCTTCATAATCAACTCCAGGACGTTGAGTGAAACCTTGAGCTACGAGCCTTGCCTTGTACCTTACAACTTCGTTGTTTTCATTTCTCTTCCGAACAAAGACCCATTTGTGACCTACAGGGTTTATATGGGGAGGTGTGCGGCATACGGGCCCAAACACCTTTCTCTTGTTCAGAGAGATTAACTCTGCAGTGATTGCCTTTTTCCATTCTTCCCAATCTAGCCTTTTCTTGCACTCTGCGAGAGATGCAGGCTCGGGATCATGATCAATGATCGAGGCAATCTTCCTTGCAAAGTATGCATCAACGTTGGCTGTTGCTCTATTCAGGGATTCTCCTGTTATTACAAAGTTTATGGCCATTTCTTCATGGGGTGCTTCATGCACTTCTACTTGCTCTTCACTGCTATTCCCTATCGCAGGAGCAAGTTCCTTTAGCTTTTCATCGCCTATGTGTGCGCACATTATTTCAATGGCTTCCTTGATGGAAGGTTCAAGTCAGGAATTGCCTTTCTGTTGGCTTCTTTCCAGTGCAGTCTCAAGCGGCTCCCCTTCTTTCCTTGGGGCATTTTCGTGATTGGTTGTGGTAAGTCCTCTCGCTCGCTTTTCTCGGACGTCTCGGGTACTTTGGGTTTGAGGAGCAGATTTCTGCTCTTTTCTTTGAGGCCTCTGAGCAGGTTGAGGATACCTTCTATTTTCTTTGGTATTTCCACCCTCTTTGGTGCATTCCTTGCGGGTATATGTGACTTAACCACGCCCTTCAGATCACAAAAATGATCGGGCAGTTCATTTGCTAAATTCTGCAAATCAATTATCTTCTGGACTTTTTGATTTGCTTCATTAGTGCGGGGGTCATGTGCGGGGATCCCAGTGGAATGCCATATGATTTCTCGGCATTTTTCATCCAAAGGTTGATTTCCTCCCCGTAATGACGGGAAACGATCCTCGTCAAAGATGCAATCAGCGAATCGGGTTGTATGCAAGTCTCCAGTCATGGGTTCCAAATACCTGATTATGGATGCACTCTCATAACCAACGATATCCAGACTTGCGGAGAGGGCCCATTGCGATCACGAGGGGTGGTATAGGTACATATACCATACACCCAAATTTTCTAAGATGGGAGATCTTCGGGATGATCCCGAGCATAAGTTGCATAGGAGAATGGATGTTGTAGGCCGACGGTCTGAAATTGATAAGAGCTGCTGCGTGCAGGACTGCGTGTCCCCAACAAGTGTTGGGCAAGTTACAACTCGCAAAAGCGGTGCGGCAATGAACTTAATCCTCTTTATTAGTGCTTCGCTAGTCCATTCTGCGTATGGACGTGCGGTATGAGTGCTCAATCGCTATCCCCTGTTCTTTGTGCAATAATCATCAAATGCCTTTGAAGTAAATTCTCGGCATTGTCCATTCTAATGGACTTCACGCGATGTTCAGGGAAAGCATTCTTAATTCTTATGATCTGCGAGATCAGCTTTGCAAAAGCATGGTTTCTTGTTGACAACAAGCATACATACGACCATTTCAAGGAAGCATCGATGAGCACCATAAAGTATCAAAACAGTACGACAGGCTGAATCGGACCATAAATATCCCCGGATGCGTTCCAGAATGCAGGATTTCACTTTGCACTTTCATGACAGAGGGTCTAGTTATTAATTTCCCGGTGGCACATGCAGGGCACACAAAATCTTCATGATTCGGGAAATTTTTAACATTAATACCATGACCTTGTGAGTTGTTCACTATATTTCTCATCATTCTAAGACCAGGATGGCCTAATCTACCAAGCCATAAAGAAAATAACTCAGAGCTTCTAAAAACAGTTTTCAAGGAAGTATACACTTCGGGTGTATGAATATTCGTGTAGTACAACCCAGATTCATATGAGGGACATTTTTCTAATACCATTTCTCCACATACCGCGTGCTTCACAATGCACAAGTATTCTTTGCCATTTTCTTCATTGGTTTCTACGTGAAAACCATTGGCGCGGATGTCTTTAAAGCTTAAGAGAGTGCGCGTTGATTCGTGGTACAAAGGGCTTCTTCAATTACCGAGTTGTACCCATAGGCAATATAATAGTGGCTCTTCCGAGCCGATTACATATGAGTCGCTTCTGCGATCGTAGTAATCTTTCCAGCGTTCTTCGTGATCGACTGGAAATACTTAGACTCTCTTAAGATGGTATTTGTTGTGCCACTATCAACAATGCATATCTCTTCCATTTGGGCTCTACACGATTTCTAGATAAAAGAAATATAATTCTAATCAGATAGAGGCAAAAACAATCCAAATATTACTTGCAAAAATGAAGAATACTAGAATAAAGAATAAATTTTGTATTTATTCATGAAAGAAGTATGCTCTTCTAGAGCTTACAATTCATTATTCAAAGAAAAAATGCTAACAACCATAATCTAAAGAAAATGCATTAAACAGAATCTGTAAAATATGCATTGATTTCTGATTCTATGTCATCTGCAGAAGTTTTCTCTTCATTTGCCATAATAATGGCTGCAGCATTGATGTCCAGGCTATTCTGTGAGGATGAGGCAAGTGGGGTATCTACATCCATGACATCATCATCACCGATGTTGGCGAAGTGTGCTTCTGCGGGGGCGTTTTCTTTTGCCTTTCTCTTAGCCTGATATGCGTTGATCACTTCTTAGGATTCCCGACATATCTTCGACCAATGTCCCCAAGTGCCACACTTAAAGCACGTTTGGTTCTGCTGTCCATACGGCTTGGCGTGCGCTTTTTCTTTGTCATCCCTCTTCACAGGGGCTTTGGACTTTCCTTTGGCCTGGGGCCTCTCTTTTCCACCCTACTTGCCCTTCTTTCTATGAGTGGGCTTTCTCACCTTGTAGCTATTGGCATTGACTTCTGTGCCAGTGCCTCATCCAGGTGGCTGCGAGACATAGTTCTTGCGTAGAACATCGTCTTGCGATTCCGCAACTTGCATTACATCAATCAGTTCGCTATACTCCTTGTATGCGCCCCGACGATAGTGCGTGCACTCTGGATAGCATTAGGGTGGAAGGTAGAGAGTTTTCTCAATCTTCTCTTCATCGCTGATCTTCTTGCCACATAGAGAGAGATTGGTACAAATTTCGTGCAAGGCGTAATTGTACTCGCCATCGCTACAAGCGCAAACCTCAGCGCACCCAATCTTGCTGTGCTTGGGGCAAGATGGTGTACTTGAGTTTTTCGAACCACTTCTGAAGTGCAGTCCAAAGCTCAAGTGCACTCTCCTCAGCCATATATTCATTCTTCAGAGTGGCTGAGAGGTGGTGCCTGAGAAAATGCAGGGCTTGATCGTTCTGCTCAGCGGTAGGTTTTGCGTCCTGCGAGGACCCTAGACCAATCGCGGAGCGGAGCTTCTTGCCCCCAAGGATGATCTTTACGTCCGATGCCCAAGTGAGGTAGTTCTGACCGTGCGGGGCTAGTTCTTCAAACTCACGATTCACAATGCCAGACATCTGCATAATTTCAAAATTCTGGTTTAGATTACTGCGTGTAATCTGATAGAAAATGGTTGCAAAAAGCATAAAGTGCAGAAAAATAAATTCACATGCATTGCATTATATAAAATAAAGCAAAGGATTCAAAATTCATAAAGAAAATTCATAAAACAGAGAAATAAAGCAAGAAAATTAAAAACAGAGCCAAATAAATCTTCTTGATTTTCTGGCAATTTTTTTCTGCAATTTTTTTTTCTTTTCTTTCTTTTTCTTCTCCTTTCTTTTCTTTTCTTTTTTTTTCTTTTCCGGGCGAGCGCCTGCGTGGGCCTTCCTCCGGCCCATAAGACACGCGCGGCTAGGGTTTCCCTAGCCTGCCGCCCTCTTCTTTCTTTTTTCTTCTGCGTTTTTCTTCTCCTCCGTCGTGTTTCTTCGGCGGTGGCGGCGCGCATGCATGAGCCGAGCCGGGAGGCGGTGCGGTGTATACCGGTCGGGCGCCGGCCTAGCATAAGCGCATAGGCGGTCGTCGCCGGCCGGCTAGCGCAGCGCTAGCGGCGCGCCGGCGCCGGTTGCCGAGCAAGGGGCGGCGTCGCCGGATTCGAGCGGCGGAGGCGAGGCGCGCGCCGCCGGAGCGATCGTCCGAGGCGGCGGAGAAGCCGAGGCGCGCGACGGCGCGTCGGAGGCGGGCGCGGCGACGCGGCCGGGCGCGGCGCGAGGCCGAGGCGCGCGCCGCAAGCATCGGACCGGCCGAGCACGGGACCGAGGCGCGTTGAAGGAGCGCCGGTGAAGGAGCGCTGTAACGCCGTGCGCCGTGCGCGCGATGAAGGTTCGCGGCTTGTGGCGATGGCTTCGAGCCAAAGGCGCTCGGCGGAGCCGATGAGGCGGTGGCGAGCGGGGCTCGGAGGCCGAGGTCGGTTCGTCTCGCGGCGACGGCGACGCGAGGCCGAGGCGGCCAGCGAGCCGACGGCTGGCCGGGCTTTCAGCCGACGAGCACAACTACCGGGGTTTCGCGCAGTGCTTCTGTGACTTCATGTCATGCACGCATAACCGAAGCGATGTGGCCGGGCTGCGAGCGCGGAAACCGAAACACATTTTTTTTCTGTGGATGATGCATGTACTGATGCTGCCTGTAGCTTCGTGCCACGTGATGCAAACATAAAACAGATGCGAACAGTAGATACATGCATAGAATCAACAACGATTAGAATCAATCGCCGATTCTCACCTCTTCTCACCTTTTCAAAATTGATCTTCGGTAGGGCTTCGTGCTGATAACGTGTTAAGGAACCTCCCTATCGAATAGTCCGGGGTTCCCGAACAGATCTGAATTGGAGAACAGAAAGAGAGAGACACATGTTTAGGGAGAGCAACAGCGAAAATTCTTTATTGCTAATGATTGCTGGTACATAGGGGGGACCCCTTCCTCCTTTTATAGCGCTCACCTAGGGTTTAGACTAAAGGACCACGTGGACCTTCAATGGACTATCAGGGTTCCCAACAGATACACCCCCACTCCCCACCAACTAAGCGAGGCTTGTTTCCTTCACGTGAGACATTGTGCAAGTACAAGAAAATAAGAATTTATCAGTCAACTTTCAATGTTTCCACTTTCGGACCTAAATGAGGTAACGCTCCATATCCAGAGACCTGCATGCAGGCCATGCTGGACAATCCTCACCAGATCATAGTCCTAAGCCTATCCCAGGTGGCGCGAACTTTGCACAAATCTTCAACTAAGTAGTTCAACCATTAGTTTTGTCTGGAATAATCCCTCCGGTTATAAATAGTTATCGTTTTAAATATCGGCATAGTTTTCAAAACACAGCTTTGACCATTAATTTCTATTATAATATATTTATAAAACACAATAAAATTATGATATTAGTATAATATTTTTCGAGACAAATCTATACATATGATTTTTATTTATCCAATTTAAATATTTTAAAAAATATTGACAGTCAAAGTTTGAAAAGGTTGGCTGCACTTTTGTCCAAAACGACAACTATTTGTAACCGGAGGGAGTACCATTCTCTAGCGAAGTCCATTTGTTGTAATAAAGAGCTAGTTATTTAAAAAATAAAATAGCACAACAAAAACTACCGAAGCAGCCATTTTCATGACTAATTCATAGCACTTTTTTAGTCTTATCCTGATAGTATGATCTCTGAATACATCATCACTTCATGCCACCTAATTCATTGCAACTCAAATGGCCCAAATTCATACACGAGGAGGGTACAAGCTGTGCGGCGCAGACAACACCATTTCACAATCCCAATAGGTCGGATAGAGCTGCCTTCACAATCCAAATAAAGACACATCCATGAATCCTAGAAACTGAAAAAAGTGTACCCATGAAAGGCACCTCATATGTAGCCAGGTCCCGGGACGAGTTAGCGAGCGAGGGAATAAAGATCACAGGACGGCACACACAGAATGACCGCCGTGCCAAAGGGGAGGAGGCGTAGCGTAGGGGACCATGTCATGCCGCCTACAATTCACATCTTAATCGAGCATATGGTGGTGGTGGCCAAGGTTTCGAACTTAGCCGAAACTACGTCTGACGAAATTTGGTTCTTTTCGTGGTCTGTCGAAGTTTTATTTTAGTGGGTTCATTTGAATTTTATCTAACAATTCAAATTTTGTTAAAAAAAATTATTTTTTGTCTAACTATTTCGTCCCAAAATTACCGAATTTCGATGAGCACCAAAAAAAATAAAACGAAATTCGAAACCGGGTGGCCATTTATTCCCGAAGTAGTTGGAACCGCGATCAGTGCATAATGCAGTAATGCTCTGTCAGTCAGTGACGCGGGGGCCCGTGGGGAGGAAGGATTGCATGTAGTGAGGTGCCAATTATTTCGCCGTCCCCGTCGGGGTGGACGCCGGCTGGTGACGCCAACGACGCGGCGTCGGTGCCGAGGGCGAGAGCTCGTGCGTGCTCGGCTGTTCGACGTCCGTGGGCCCGGTTTGCCTGCTCAGTGAGGAACGCACGGAGCGCCAAAATGCGACATGACATGACGGCCAAATGGAAAATTCGGTCTTAAACAGCAACTATCATTTCCTACAGGTGATCGGTAAAAAGAAGCTATTCATGCATGGACGCTTGGTGTTTGGTGTCATCGCCAGGATTCAGGGACCTGTCGGGTAGGCAACGCGCGTGCATAATTGTCAGCTTCGGATCTTCCTCGTAAGTCGATATTACTAGATAAGTGATCGCCATGTGCCACGTCGCGACTGCTGCTCCCCACACGAGTAAATCGAGAAAACGTGCGAATCGGTTGAAAGGATATAAATGTATTTGCGCTTTTTCGCATTTATTCGAAGGATCCGCGATTTTACGTAAGCGAAAGGTCCTTTTCGTAAAAAAACGGCAAAAATAATCTAAACGTAATTAAATCTTTTTTTGTGTATTTATCCCGGGCACTCCTTTTCGCCAAAAATGGTCAGAAGGACCTAAACGGAATAATCTTTTTTCTAAAAAAGGACCTAAATGTAGTTTTGTTTTTGCTCGGCTCGAGCCAGCTCAAGCAGCGAACCGAGCCGCGGCTCAAACCGCTCCTAGGCCGGCGATGCTTCTAGGTATAATAGAGGTATTATTCGCTCAGTTTTATACTACTTTGTATCCGCATTGTGCAGTGGAAGATATTTTTCTAGCTTATAAAGTTAATAGCAATCTAGGTTCAAAATCTCAACGAAATTTCATGAGATCTCGGTTTCCGAGCGTGGACGAGATTTGAAATGCCCGTCAAATTCAAAAAAAATAAATTGCTACAGTAATCTCAGAAAAAAAATCTCGACGAGATCTCACCATTTTTTTACCGAAATTTGATGTTTTACCACCGGATTTGACCAAAAATTGATCAATAACCCTTAAGAAAGTCATCTTCTATAAAAATTTGTTGAAAAACCGAATTTTTTAGACTTTCTTAAAAACTTCAGAAACACTGTCAGATTTTTTATAAAATTTTATGTGATTTATATTGATATAAAAAATTTATTGTATCATCCTAAGAAGTGTAGGACCATACAGAAATTTTTTCAAAATAATTGAACTTCATTTGTTATCTTTAAAAAATTAAAAATAGAATGAACATAATTGAAACATAACATTATCATAATTTTATAAATTTTCTCATGGGTGATCATGATCCAAACTTTTTACGAGATCTTAATAATTGACTCAGTACCATTATATAAAATTTAAAAAAAAATCAACTTTTTTGTTTGCTCAATCAAATCTATGTATGTATTGAACTTCATTTGTTATATTTCAAAAATAAAAAACAGAAAGAACATAAATGGTACACTGTACTTGTAAGAATTTTATAAATTCACTGGAGTGTGATCATGATTCAAAAATTTTGTGAGATCTTAATAATTTCCTTATAACCATTATGCAAAATTTTAAAAAATTCAGATATTTTTTGGTTGCTAAAGCAAATCTATGTATTGATCATTAGGCTTTTATGAGGATGTAGCACTCTCAAAATTTTTGGAACTTCTTGAAACTTGATCATCAGATGAAAGTTTTATATAAACATTGATGATAAATCATGACCATCCCCAAAAATGTTCAAAATTTTCTAACATAGTTTGTACCATTTTTCATTTGGTTGAAGTTTGCCGGTAAAGTTTTTATCAGCACAGTAGCACTATCCAAATTTTTAACAATTCATGAAGCTTGATCATCATCTGAAGATTTTATGAGAACATTAGTGATGTATCACAACCATGAACAAAAAAATTCAAAATTTTCTAACGTGGTTTGTTTTATTTTTCATTCGGTTCAAACTTGCCGATCAGCGTTTTATCAGGACAGTAGCAATGTTTGAATTTTTAAAAATTCCTCAGATCTGATAATCATCTGAAAGTTTTATGGGAACATCACCGATATGTCAGCAACCTACAAAACAAATTTCAAAATTTATCAACGTCGTTTGATCTATTTTTTGTTCGGTGCAATTTTGCCAAGATCTCGGCAAATCTCGCCGAGATCTCAACAAAACCGGCCGAAATTTCGGTTTTCTCGGTAGAAAAAAATCCAGATTTGATTTTTTTTTGTATTTCGTCTGAGATTTGTCCGAAATTTCTAAATCTCGCCGAGATTTCGTTCTCCGGTCATAGACGAGATTTGAAGCAAAACGAGATTTTGAACACCAGTAGCAATTGGAAATCGTACAGTATTCGAGGCATTGTTACTCTTCAAAAGCTCAATTGCGGTACTGTTATGTTACTATCCTGACCTTGCCAGTTTATTCTGAATCCTCCACTTTGAGTTCAGTGAAGGTCTCTATTATTGCATAATAATGACCGGTGCGACAGCAACAGAATCGGCATGAGAAAAACCCAGCTGATCAGAATTCCCGAATCCATTCGATGAATTCGTGTCACGATCTCACAAGATGTGAGTGCTCGAGAGCAGCATGATATGTGAAGGGACCGGCTACTCCTAGACTGGTACAGACATGTTCAATCCTAAATTTTATCATATTTTATCACGCCTCAAGTTAATCAAGTTTGATCGAGTTAGACTTCTGTTTAGTTCATAGCACACCTGTGACAAGATTCATTCTTACCATTCAGGTCTTACACTTCATTAACTCAACAAAGTGTGGCGAAATTTATTTTCCTAATAAAAGTGTGATTTTAATTTTAATAACCTAATTTTAAATAAGTTTTAAAAAATTATAACTAAATATAACACCTTTAATATATGAACTAAAGCACGTGCCGGGATGTTCGTTGCCCTCGATTCCATGAATCACGGACGTTCATTAGCTTGCGAGTTGCGACGCATCCAACCAGACTGCTGCTGCTGCATTGTGCTGACAGTTGGCACCCAAAAAAGCGCCGAGCCAACGAAGCAGGAAAAGCAAGGGAAAAGCTTCGACGAGTAGACAGCCACGTACTGCAGAATCCAACAAAGCCGAATCTGGAAAGGGATCTCTTTCCATATTCCAATCCTTGTCATGCCTTTTTGCAGGAGCAGAGTTTGTTTTCCAGTTCATTGTGTGTCTTGTCTCTCTGTCGAGCTTGCACACAATCTAACCACTACGAGCTCGTCAATTATGCCACCTTAAAGCCATTGCGATCTGTGCTGAGCAAGGTGCATTTGCTGTGTTGATGAATGAGTCCATTCACCTTAGCTCACGTCATAACAGAGTACTCTTTTAAGATAATCCGATTTTCAATCAACAAAGAAACAAGTGGTCGAGAGTTAGACACACATTTCTGTTTGGACTAACGGCGGCGTGACAATAGGCACGAATCTTGAGATCTTAGGATTGGAACTTGTGATTGGATTCGGAGGTCCCAATCCCCACTACAACGATCCCGGAGGGGCAAAGCCTGGAAGATGATGATGACCACCTTTATCGGTGTAGGCGTGCAGTCCAACTTAAAGGGAGACCCTTCAATCTCATATCACCATCTATCTAATTTCTTACATTTACAAATTTAACTATCTCCTCTATTACAGAAGACACGACAGGTAACATCTATCACCTGCCACGCTTAAGGAACACAGAAAGGTCACCAGAGCCTAAGGAGCTCATCTGACCACAAGAACAGCGCATGACCTACCGTGGCAGGATCCCTTCCATGCTACCTGAGCGCGACAGTGAGGTGCCATGTGTGCTGCCGTAGCTCCTCCCGCGCTCTAGCGCCCACTCTTGTGGTCCTCATCCTGCCACGGCACCGGCTAACTTCCGCACTCCCTGGGCGTGGAGAGGATAGGTGTCGCCTGCCGCGTTTTTTGTGATAAGGGAGGTCAAATTTTTAAATGCATGTGTGGGAGAGAGAGGCTAGGTTTGCAAAAAAAAAAAGTACATAGACTAGATAAACGATGATTTCTCAAATCTCTCTAGTATCTTTGCTTAATCATGTAGATGTTGACCTGATACGCCAGACTATCTACTTTAAGGTCTTCACGTGTTGGGGGAAGAAAGATGATTGCTCAGGCTAGATAATCTAGTTTGCGATAATTCAGTCTAGAAAACCAAGCAAAATCGATCACAAATACAAGAGCTATTTCTCTAGTACAGAAAATCTAAAAAACGTAAAGCGATTTTTTTAAACCAACGATACAAGGATCCACGGTTCATCATGTCCAACACACCCTTTCCATCATTGTCCCTTCCTCTGTCTCTCTCACGCCACCCATCCCCCACCTTGTGTCCTTTTTCTCCATCCTATCCACTAACCATGGAGGCGGGTTGGGCAGCTTCAGTCAGGGGCGGTCGGATCCAATAGGACGATGTTGAGCTACGTCGAGGGGGCGGTTTGATACGGTACGCGGCGAGGCGGGGAGGCAGATGGATCCTAGCACAGCGAGGCTAGGCAACATCAGGGATGGTTGGGTCCTCTGTGGCAAGGCTGGATGGCAGGTAGATCTGGCGTGGCTTTGCTAGGCGGTGTCAAGGGCGCCCCAGCTCTAGCTCCAGGGTAGTCTAATCCAGTGCGTAGCAGGATTGGGAGGTGGACAGATCTCGGCACGCCAAGGCTAGGCGGTATCAAGGATGATCGAATCTAGCATGACAGCTTGCATCCGGCGGTCACGACTAAGATGAACTCATATTTTTGTCACCGTTGGCAAGATCCAGTAGATCTGGCAACATCTACCTCAGATCTAGCCTGATCTAACAGTGTTGTGAATCGGCGGTTTGGTGACACGGCGCGGAGTTCAGACCAGTGCTAGGGAAGAGAGAGATGGAAGCTCGACGTGCAGCTCAAGCACGGATTCGATAGCGGGCAGTATTAGTTGGCTTCATAGCGACGATGCTAGTCAAGGTCGGAGCTGTAGAAGAGGGTGCATCAGCGAACGGTGTTGGGCAGCCCTCAGCAGTGTGGTAGTACCATTGTAGACAGGTAATCTCACACAAACTAGCCGAATCTTCTTGAAACCTGTTGAAACATTTGGTTGAAACTTAGTAAAACTTGAGTTTTAAAATCTAAAGCTCGTTTAAACTTTAGCTTGTGATGTTCTAAAAACGTGTGAAACTCATTTAAACATAAAACTTTCCAAACTTGTTAAAAATATATGAAACTTGTTGCTATACTATTGCAATGGTGCACCATTGTCTAAGTGCTTCCTTTCTAGTATTAGGGCATCGTATTTGGGTGAAAAGGGCACAGTTGCCTGCATAAATCGATGTGTTAGATGAGTGGGACCTGTTAATTTTCATAACTAATTTTAGATTATTTTTTTGTTTATGTTTTCTATATCAAATTAGTTAGTTTATTACACTTGGGTGGATTCTCACCGGAATTTTTTACTCGTGATGGGTTATCGTCAAACTGACTCATCTAAACAACAATGACGAGACCTACGCGGAAGACCAATACTTGGGCCGAATTGGGTACAACTAAGTCTTCTATGGATTTCTTGAGAGGAGCAATACAAATGAACAGCGCTGTTATCGAGACGCAAGTCACGCGCACAAAGAAATCATCGACAAACTATTTACAAATGCCTTAGATTATTACTATCACGACGCTATTGCAAGATGAACAAATAGGTAGTGCAGTCATTTTAAGATTTACAAGTTACAAGACGGCATGGTGTATGGAATAGAACTCTGATTGATATCCAGAGACAGAGTGCCACACCACTGTACTAGTATGCTACGGTTAGACATCGAGTCGAGGATTGGATGGTAACATATTACGCCTAGAATGTATAATGAATGTTGGGTACTTCCGTAATTTATGCTTGGGTTCATCCTGCCGCATTTGATTATGTTAACTTCATTATTCAAGGCCCTACGTTACTGGGCTTGGGTAGCTCCGAGCTTGGGCTAGCTCATTTAAAAACCTGGCCCGAGAAGCGTATCCCTGTAGAACACGCGTACCAAGATACGTGAACAACAGCAGCTTCTCTTCCCTTTTTTGTGATGATCGAGAATGCGATTTATCCATTGAACTATCCACATCGTGGGCCCCAGTCGGTCGATCCAGCCGCCCATTTATAAGAACACATGGACACCCGTGGCAGTTACCTCCTCCTCGTCCGGATTCGACAAGAAGAAGCCAGCAACAGAGTAATAGAGCGAACACAATCACAAGGGTGGAAAAAAAAATTCTACGGCATCAGGTGCTGTACAGTACTCTTGAAAATTAGACATATAATAAAGCATATATTTTAAAATAATTAAATCTTCTTCTCTCGTTCAGTATATATCATATAAGGAATACTATAGATGCTACGTGACACTTGATACCACAGAAATTTTTTTCCACGTGGGTGACACAAACATGGGGAGGCACCTGGCCACACCGTTCAGGCTCCTAGTAGTTGTGGTGCCAAAGGCGGAGTCAGGTCTCAGATCACCCGAGGCTTGGTAATAAAATTTATATACATTTGCAATGATCTCGTTCATATAAATGCACAAAATTTAGCCTGCAATGGTGCTGTGCTTGTTGTGCTCCAACACGGCACGAGCCCAGGTCCTCTTCCAGGTACGTACGTGCTGAAGCCTCCGTGCCGTGTAGATTACGTGCGCGCGCGCATGCATACACCGCGAACTGTAAGCACATGATGCTAATTCACGGGGGCGCATGCAGGGATTCATCCGGGAGTCGTGCAAGAAGCAAGGCGGCAACTTCCTCAGGGAAAAGGAGGATGACATCGCCAATGCCGGCGCCACGCAAGTCTAGCCGCCGCTGCCGCCGCACTCCGTCGATCAGCAAGGCACGTACGCAGCCGAAATTACAAGACCAAAACCAAGCTTAGTCTATGCATTCAAACCGAGCATATGATGAAACATGGTTCATGCAAATATATTGTTGTTTTGATTCAAACTGCAGGCTACATGCTGAACCGGCTCTATGACCTGAACGCGTCCAGGTACGGAACCGAGGCGGCGCTGCGGTTACTGAAAGCCGCGTTCGGCGGCAAGGGCGTCCAGCCCGTTGCCGACATCGTCATCAACCACCGGTGCGCCGACAAGAAAGACGACCCCAGCATCTACTGCATCTTCGGTGTTGGATAATTAGGCATATTAACGATGAATCTATTCCGAAAATAAGATATGACGATAATTGAAGTTAGAACAGATGAAACAAATAAACTAGACAGAAGCAATATAGCAATTGCAATATCTACCTCATCCATATTATTATATAAACAAAACATAGATGAGGTTCGTGTGCGTTACCGAGATGACGCGAAGTAGTGGTCGAACAGGTAGCAGATGCCGATGTAGGCGAAGCTGACCGTCGGTGAAGAAACCAGCGAGCAGTCGCGTGAAGACGCTTCCCAAAAACGTGATTCGCCCTCTCCCGGTGCAGGATCTCAAGGGCGGATGTTTCGGAGACCTGGTCTCCCAACAGTCGATGCACGCCGGTGAAGGGACGGGGAAGACGGAGGCAACGCAGTTTGGTGCGTATATATAAGAGAGAGAGAGAATCGTGGAGCACGATACGAGTTGATTACAGATACCACGTAAAATCTACTCCACAGTTTGAGTCAGTTACGGATTAGCTCGCGCAGTTAAAACCACATTAACATAACCGTGTTGACTACTTAGTCCCATGCTGCAAAAACTACAAAAGAGAACTGCGCTTGCGCAAGCCATCGGACTCGATTTCGCTGCACCATTCACGTGCATGTCGCGTACGCGCGCCGCCTAGCGTGGCATGGCGAGGCAAGGCGAGCGCGTGTTCTCTTCTTCTCATGCTCAAGCATGGTGGAGGAACATTTCCTTATAAGGTGGTCTGCATCCACCTCCACTAGCAATATGGGACTATTGCATTTTCACCTCTCTTCCACCTAATAGGCCTTTGAGATTTTATAGGAATTATTTGTGAATTTAGTAGGCCCAGCCCAAATAATTCCAACAATCCCCCACCAGATCCCAGAGGTCTCATAGGTCTTTGCATGTTTCAAAGTACTGTTTTTTATACAATGAACTATACCTTGAATTGCAACTGGACTTCAAGCTACATTTGTCTACAACTTGAACAATGAACTATGCATTGAATTGCAAGTTAGGTGCAAACAAGTTTCACTAAAGGCCTTCACTGATACTGGGCTGCCGACAATCTACCCCTCGGGTGGAGCGTATAAGTCATACTCCTTGGGCTCTTCATGAGTTTCTTAGAGAGTACCCACATCTCATGGACTGCGACCAACAATCGGACTCATATAGGTGTGTTCTTTCAAGAATGCTCTGTTGGACAATATCTTTGTTTGTGTAAAAACTAACATAACACATTAAGATCATAGTCAACCTGCCTCACAGATTTTAGGAGTATGGCACCTTTCACGGAGTGGGATGTAGAATGTGCTCTTCTTCAGTTAATCCAACAGCTTGTTATTACCCAGGTACTAATTCACGGGATCTCCAATCACATAGCTTGGGTTACCATTGTGGTTAACTATTTGGTAGGTCTCATTCCCATCTCCCTTATGCACTATCTGCCACATTTCGTGATAGAACCTTTGTAAACGGATCTACCAGATTCTTAGCGGTTTGGATATAATCCAAAGCTATCACTCTGGAGTTTCTCAATTTCCTGACAGATTTCAACCGTCTTTTTATGTGTCTTGATGACTTCATGTTATCCTTTGCACTGTTCACTTTCACGATAACCGTTTGATTATCACAGTTCATAAGGATAGACGTATCGGTTTTTCAACTACCGATAAGTCCATCAAGAGCTCACGAAGCCATTCTGCTTCGACAGTGGTTGTATCCAATGCTGTGAGTTCTGCTTCCATGGTTGACCTCGTCAATATGATCTATTTACAAGACCTCCATGAGACAGCAGCACCACCAAGAATGAATACATACCCACTCGTGGCCTTGAGCTCATCAAAGATCGATATCCGCTAGAATCACTATATCCCTCAAGTACACTAGGATACCCAGTATAGTGAATTCCATAACTCATAGTATCTCTCAGATAACGCATTACTCTCTCAAGAGCACGCAATGATCATCACCCGGATTAGAGATAAACCGGCTTAATTTGCTGACAGCAAACGAGATGTCAAGCCTTATAGCGCCAGCTAGGTACATAAGTGAACCAATAATATGAGAGTATCTCAGTTGATCTCTAGTAATTCTTCGGTTCTTCCGAAGAATCAAACTAGCATCATAAGGTGTTGGAGAAGGTTTACTGTCCATATAGCCAAAACGGCTTAAGACATTTTCCACATAATGGGATTGCACAAGAGTAATCCCATCCTCACCTTTAATCAGCTTGATGTTCAGAATTACATCAGCTTCTCTCAGATCCTTCGTATCAAAGCTTTGGGACAAAAACATCTCGACCTCATTAATCACATCAAGATTTGTTCCAAATATAAGTATGTAATCCACATACAAGCATAGAATAACTCCCTCACCCCCACCTTAGCGGTAGTATACACATCTATCAACTTCGTTTACAACAAAGCCTTCAGATGTTAAAGTTCTATCGAACTTCTCATGCCATTTCTTGGGTGCTTGCTTAAGGTCATACAAAGATTTCAGCAACTTACACACTTTGTTCTCTTGACCATTTACTACAAATCCATCAGGTTGTTCCATATAAATTTCCTCATCTAACTCTCCACTAAGGAAAGTTATCTTAACATTCATTTGATGAACAAGATCATTAGAGGCAGCCAAGGACAGTAGTACACGTATTATGGTCAATCTAGCAACGAGTGAATAAGTATCAAAGAAATTCTCGCCTTCTTTTTGGGTGTAACCCTTGGCCACAAGCCGGGCCTTATACTTCTCAATAGTACCATCAGGCCTGAGCTTCTTTTTGAATACCTATTTGCATCCAACTGATTTACAACCATAAGAACGATCTGTGATTTCCTAAGTTCCGTTAGCGAGAATAGAATCCATTTTACTACGGACCGCATCCTTCCAGTAGTCTGCATCAGGAGATGCATATGCTTCTGAAATGGTCTTGGGAACATCATCCACAAGGTACACCGTGAAATCATCACCAAAGGATTTTACGGTCCTTTGTATCTTGCTCCTTCTAGGAGCATCACTGTCATCCTCCTCAGGATTTCGTTCATGTGTTTGTTCAAAATGTTCAAGTGGTATGGCAGGTTCAGGAGTTGAATCACACGTCTGACTAAGAATGCTATGCATATCCTTCATAGGAAATATATTCTCAAAAAACGTTGCATCTCGAGACTCCATTATTGTACCGACATGCATGTCAGATACCTCAAATTTAACTACTAGAAACTTATAGGCAATGCTGCAATGAGCATATTCTTCAAAGACACAATCAACAGTTTTAGGTCCTAGCTTGCGCTTCTTTATTATCGGTACATTGACTTTCGCCAAGCACCCCCAAGTGCACAAGTAAGATAGTGATGGTTTTCTTTCTTTTCATCCCTTATATGGAGTTACCTCACTATTCTTAGTGGGAACACTATTTAGGACATGACTTGAGGTCAACAAGGCCTCCCCCACCATGCCTTAGATAATCCCGCAGTGTCTAACATGACATTAACCAAGTCAATCAGGGTGTGATTTTTCCTTTCGGTAACCCCGTTGGATTGGGGCGAATAGTGAATCGTCCTCTCGTGGATGATACCATGCTCTGCACAGTATTGGGAGAAATCATTGGAAAAATACTCTCCACCACGATCCGACCTAACTCTTTTGATTTTTCTTTCCCGTTGATTCTCAACTTCTGCCTTATAGATTTTGAAGTAGTCTAAAGCCTCATCTTTTGTTTTTAAGAGATACACATAGCAAAATCTAGTCGCATCATCAATTAAAGTCGTGAAGTATCTTTTCCACCCTTCTTCAATACACCATTCATCTCACAGAGATCTGAATGTATGAGTTCTAATGGTGTCAAGTTTCTTTCCTCGGCTCCCTTGTGAGGCTTGCGAGATTGCTTAGACTGCACACAACTTTGGCACTTAGAACCTTTGACAATGAAAAATTTCGGAATTAATTTCATACTGGAAAGCCAAGACACAGAACCAAAATTAAGATGACATAGTCGTGAGTGCCAAACACTTGCCTCACTACCAATAACATTATCACAAAGATGATTCACAAATTTATTACAGACATTCTCAAGAGAAAAACGGAATAAGCCTCCGCTATCATAGCCTTTACCAATAAATAGTCCGTACTTTGATATGACTACTTTATTCGACTCAAACACCAACTTATACCCTTCTCTGCAAAGAAGGGAACCACTAACGAAATTCTTGTTGATTGAAGGGACATGCTGCACGTTCTTTAGCCGCACGATCTTGCCCGAAGTAAGCTTCAGACCTACCGTGCCAACACCAAGAACATAAGCATATGACCCATTCCCCATCAACACGGAGGAACCTCGAGCAACCTAGTAAGAAGAAAACAATGATACATCAACACATGCATGAATATTAGCCCCAGTATCAATCCACCAATCGGTAGATTGACTAGCCGAAAGAACAGTGAGTAAATTACCATACCCAGGTGTCTTCTTCTCAGCATTGCCAATAGTCACGTTGACAGATTTGGAGTTTTGTCCCTGCTGATCCTTTCCTCGTTTGCGACTTGAACATTTCTTTGCCCAATGTCCAATCTCACTACACACGAAGCAAGGCTTGTCATTCTGATGTTTCTTTTTCTTAAAGTTGGTAATCTGAACATGTTTTCCCTTTGACTTGAACTTATCAGAACCAGAACGCTGTATAAAATTAGCGCTGATTTGTCCCTCAACCACCTTTGGGTGCACATCCTTCGCCCGAGCTTTCTCCTCAACATCAAGAGACGCAATCAGACTCTCAATAAAGATTTCTTGCCTTTTGTGTATTAGAGATGTGGCAAAATTCCTCCACGAGGGAGCAATTTGGCAATGATGCCACCCGCCACAAACTTGTCGAGTAACGTGCACTTGAGGTGATCAAGTTCCCTCGCAATGAACTGTATCTCGTGAGCCCGTTCAACTACAGAACGACCATCAACTATTTTGTAGTCATGATATTGCTCCATAACATACAGTTCACTGCCAGCATCAGAGGCACTGAATTTATTTTCAAGTGCCTCCCACAACTCCTTTGCATTTGACATGTGCATATACACGTCGCAAAAGCGGTCTGAAAGAATGCTAAGAACACATCCTACAAAAATTGTGGTGGCATCCTTGAACCTTTTTTTCCTGCTCAGCAGTAAGGGTTCCTTCAGGTTTGCCAGCCGCAACTCAGTAGACGTTCATAGCCGTGAGCCACAGAGTGGCTCGCGTCTGCCATCTCTTAAAGTGAACACCGGTGAATCTATCCGGTTTCATTGCCTCAGCAAATCCAAATGCTTTCATCATATTCATGTTTTTGGATTGTTGGATAATTAGGCATATTAATGATGAATCTATTTCGAAAATAAGATATGACGATAATTGAAGCTAGAACAGATGAAATAAATAAACTAGACAGAAGCAATATAGCAATGCAATGTCCATCTCATCCATATTATTAGATAAACAAAAATAGACGAGGTTTGTGTGTTACCGAGATGACGCAAAGACGTGACCGAACTGGTAGCAGATGCCGATATGGGCGAAGCTGATCGTCGGTGAAGAAACCAGCGAGCAGTCGCTTGAAGACGCTTCCCAAAAACGTGATTCGCCCTCTCCCGATGCAGGATCTCAAGGGGGCGAACGTTTCGAAGACCTACTCCCCCAACAATCGGTGCACGCCGATGAAGGAACAGGAAAGACAGAGGCAACGCAGTACTTCAAGAAGGCTAAAGGTTCGAGAGAGATATGACTGATATCTTTTCTGCGTATATATAACAGAGAGAGAATCGTGGAGCACGATACGAGTTGGTTACAGATACCGCGTAAAATCTACTCCACAGTTCGAGTCAGTTACGGATTAGTTCACGCAGTTAAAACCACGTTAACATAACCGTGTTGACTACTTAGTCACATGCTACAAAAACTGCAAAAGAGAACTGCGCATGCGCAAACCATCGGACTCGATTTCGCTGCACCATTCACGTGCATGTCACGTACGCGCCGCCTAACGTGGCGAGCAAGCGCGCGCGTGTTCTCTTCTTCTCATGAGCATGGTGGAAGAACCTTCCCTTATAAGGTGATCTTCATCCATCTCCACTAGCAATATGAGATTATTGCATTTTCACCTCTCTTCCGCCTAATAAGCTTTTAGGATTTTTCAAGAATTATTTATGAATTTAATATACCTAGCCCAAATAATTCCACAGGCGGGACGCCAGACAGCCGGCTCGACTGGGGCTCCGACATGATCTGCAGCGTGACACGCAGTACTCCAACGGCTGCGGCCACCTCAACCCGCGCGTGCAGTAAGAGCTCCCCGACTGGCTCAACTGGTCCGACCTCAGCTTCGACGGCTGGAACCTGGACTTCGCCAAGGGCTACTCCGCGCTCATGGCGAGTATCTACGTTGTTGACAGCACCAGCCCTACTTTCGTCGGCGGCGAGACCTGGGATGATGGGGTGGCTGCCGTAAAAGGCCGTTCACAACCACGACACCGGGTCGACGCAGGCTCTCTAGCTGTTCCCCTCCGAGAAGGTCATGCAAGGCTACGCCTACATCCTCACACACCCGGGCATCTCATGCATGGTAAGTATCACCATACTTTTTGTGATCTGAACTGACTACCACTTGATTTTGTGCGTGCAGTTCTACGACCACGTGTTCGACTGGAACCTGAAGCAGGAGATCACCACACTGGCAGAAATCCGGTCAATAAACGGGATCCATCCGGGCAGCACGCTGGGTATACTCAAAGCCGAGGGCGATGTCTACGTTGTCATGATCGACGGCAAGGTTATCACCAAGCTCGGGCCGAGATACGAAGTTGGCAACCTCATCCCCTCGGACTTCCATGTCGTGGCTCATGGCAGCAACAACTGCGTCTGGGAGAAGCATGGCCTCAGAGTTCCTGCTGGTAGAAGGCATTATTAATCAGCTGATGTTCGCACAATAGATATATATATCCAGGTCTAGCTATGATTCATTTTCCTGCAATATATATGGACTTCAATGTACATTTTAGCGTAGCGTCATATGGTAATAAAAATGTAGTGTAGGATATATGGTTGGAATTATTAGCATTTTGAACCTCGAAGAGTTGCAGTTTTGTTACCGAATGAAATGTAGCAGTGAACATTCAGTTTTTGGACCAACGAAATGCTGGTGGCTCCTGCAAACTGTTCACTCAACTTTATAATTCACGCAGGCAACATTAGTGTCATGTATACAACTAGGGTGGATTGTGCACTACGCCACGCCGTATGGTAGGCAGCTAATAGTCTAGTAAGATATAGGAATCATTCCGATTCATTATAAATACCGAGTAATATGGACTAATCAGTTAATCATAAATAAACTGTAGAACCTTAGAGCACCCGTTGAAGTCTCTGGCAACCGCAAAAAATTATCAAAAGAACAACTATAGAAGAATGCAGCTCAAACCACAATAGCAAAAGACAATGTTCATATATGAGAGCATTTTTCTAAAAGGAATATGAGAACAAGTTTGTTTTTTGAAGTAGGGCTAACCTGATTGATCTCGACACGTAGCCTTAAATTTTGAGATATATGGAAAGGGTGCAAAAAGCCAGATCCATTCGAACTCATGTCTCCTTAGGTCCTGCACCAGAGAGACAAGAAACCGTGAAGCGATCAGATAGCATCCAAGTGTTCAAGCAATCATAAATACATTGGTGTAGTAACAATGCAGAAAGGATGTCAGTCATGGGGAAAAAAGCATCACCACAAGTAAAAAACTAAACAACAAATAATTTTAATGTGAGTTGCATTATGTAAAGATTCAAAACATTCTTCATAAGACAGGCAAGGAAAAATTTGTTAACTCACTCCTAAGATCGACCCTCCTGGCAAAAAATCTAGCAGACTATTTTAGTGAGCTTTTCTTCCACACTATCCAACGAATTGCTGCTCAAGCCACAGTACACAGTACCAGACCAGATAGATCAAACACCATCGCAGAAAAGAAGAGCAAAACATGTAGCAATGTAGAGTCTACTCACAACAACTGGGATCTGGGAGGTTCTTGAGCAGCTCCACCTCGTCCTAAAGCTACCTTATTATATGAACCTAATAAAAAAGATTCCCATAATAAGCACTTCATAGTCAAAGAAAAGCATTTGATAGTCAGCTTTTTTTGGCAAAACTATAGTCAGATAAAGCTAATACTAAAAAAGTATCTTAGCTTAGTCAAATATTTGTAGCTGCTCATCCCTAATACATATACAATTTATTTCTATGTACAGGCATGATTCAGCCTTAAAATTGCATCACTGGCCTAAAAACACACCGGCTATATATTTCTAAAAGAATAAACCTCAGTTTAGCAGTAAGCCCCTAATAGCTATACAATTGTAAAATGTGCATTAAGAAGTGAACCCAAAAAAATCTCTTATTTCGAACAGAATGTGATGATTAAAAAAAGAGAGGAATCCAAGCATGGCCATAACCCCTAGACCGCAATTACTGCAAACGAAGATAACTGTGTGTTTCTTTAGTTAATGGACTATAGGGAATTGAGCATTTAGAACTATTCTTGTGGTCAACACTAACATCTCCATTTAGACCTCTATTTTATAGTTGGCTATAACATGTCCATTTAGAACTCTGTACGCATCCATCCAACAAAATTTGCTAAGCATGTATCTTTCCTCTTTGCTTTCGGCCGTTTCTAATTGTTGAGACCCAACAGCACTGACATAGGGATTTCATAAAGAGAGGACAATTGCATCGAGAATTTTGATTGCAGACAGCCAGCATCAAGGTTACAAAAACCAACGAAATTCGGCGAAATCTCGCCGAAATCTCGGATTTCGGACCCCAGCGAGTTTGCACAGACCGGCCGGATGGAAAAATCTGAAAAAAATTTGAAACTGCTACAGTAAGTTTCGGAATTTTAAATTTTTCGGCGAGATTTCGGAATTTTAAACCGGAATTTGATTTTTTTTGGCCGGATCTGACCAGAATTATATCAATAAGTTCTCAGGAAGTGATCTTCAATGATAATATTTCGAAAAGGTTGATTTTTTAGACTTTTTGGCATTTCGGCAGAAACACTCTCTGAATTTTAAAAAATTGAGAATTCATTTTCATGCTATGAGAAATTTATGAGAGTATCATAAGATATGTAGGATAATACATAAAATTTATGAAAATATTTTAACATCATTTGTTATGTTTTAAAAATAAAAATCGAAATAGGATAAATGAGGCAAAGGATGAGTGCTAGAATTTTATAAATTTATTAATGTCGATAATTACCTCAAATATTTATGGAGCTTAAAATTCTCTCATAACCCTGTTTTAAAAGTTTAAAAAATTTCAACCAGTTTTGATGAGAATAAAATTTTATGTGGTACAAGGACGTGATGTACATTTCAAAACAAAGTGATGTACTACATACACATATTTTTGGTATTTTTTTGTGATTGATCATGATCTCAAAACTTTATCACAAGATCATTGATGCTTTCCAAATATGTACCATTTTTTTTTGTAATTTTTACATTGTTGAAACTATTGGAAAAAAACTATTATAAAGTAACACTTTCATGTTTTCTGTGATTATTTTATGTTTGATCATCTTCTCAAAATTTTATGACAGCATCATTGATGCATTGCAACTATGTTAAAAAAAATTGGTAATTTTTACATGCTCCGAACTATGGAAAAAAAAGTTGCAAAGAAATGTCGTTGTGAAGATTCGAACTCGTGACCTCTTGTTTGATAGAGTTTAGCTTTACCACTGAGATATGTGTGCTCATGTGTTCTAGAGATGAGAAATAACTCATTTTATACATTGACAACTCACCGGTTTTAATACATCACAATCATTGAAGTTCATTCACACTTATTCCACCGAGAGGCTCTCGCCATTTCACTTTCCCTGCGCAACTCCCTTCTCCACCTCGCTCCTCTCTCGCTCCGGCCAATCTCCGGCCAAGTCCGCCAGCCCCTAGCTCTCGGAGGTAAATCTCGGCCTCCATGCGAGATTTGAGCCTACAAGGCGAAATCTCTGCTTGAAAGGCTAAATTTCGGTCTTCCAAAAATCGGTATGAACAAATTGATTTGTTGGATTTTAAGTGCAATTGTATTTTTTTGCTTATTTAGACATGTATTCATGTGGGATATAGTCTAGTAAGAACTAACAATGCATGTACTCATGTGGGAATTGAGATATAATTCATATGTCAAGATGTCTTCAAAACTCAAAAGACCATGTCACTTACTCACTTAGTCACTTGTATGGTAGTATGGTACACCTAGCAAGCCTCACAACGAAAGGCATATATCATGCATTTTAGCAAACATCGATGAGTTAAGAATGTTGACTGCAGTCGAGGTCGCTGTGATGATCATACAAGCTTATATATCATGCATTTTTCGTAATGATGCAGTCAGAGGTCGCTGTGATGGCGAGCCTCGTGGTACCGTGATGGGACCACGGGAGCGATCGGTTCAGTGGTCGAGGTGCAACCATCTGCGCATGTTATGAAGGGTGGAGGCGACCCGCCTTAAGGAACATTTGGGTGGCCGCCACGGTGATGTGAAGGTCACCAACGTGCCTAAAGTGATTAGGAAGGCCATGATCGCGACCGTGGTGGCCGTGATGTAAAGAAGGAGAAGCAGCGATTCGCTGCGTCAGAGGAGGCTTGCACCGAATGGGCCACCATGGGCACGGAGGATGAGCAACTTAAGATGGCCATAAAGGCCTCTAAAGAAGAGGCCTACCTCAGAGCCAAGGTTTGACGCAAAGATCGGTTCCGGAGTGGTGCACTAAGTCTTCAATTCAATCGACTATCAAGAAATGTTCTGGTCGGTCCAAATCGACACGGAAAGCCATGCCTCCATGGATGTCGACCTTGCACGGGCTAGTGCCCGCAAAGAACCTCAGATTGACCTTTGCATTCCAGCAGGGGAAGCGGGAGAAGCTTGGGAGGATGGTCAAAGTGGTTACATGCTAATGCAATTCCGGAAGGAAGGTGGATCGCCCGTATTTCACGTGTATGAAACAATTGTATGTTTGTAAGTTACACGTCAGGTGATGATTGTACTAATCTCTTGTGCATGCGGTCATAGCCGCAATTGTCGACGCAGAGCTAAGCCTGTGGGTTCGTGCACCACGAGGATACGAGATAGACGGTAAGTACTTGGACGCGAATGAGCAGGAGATTGTGAAGTACATTCGGAGGTTCGTGGACGATCGGGCCACCTTTGGTGTTACTGATGATGTGCGATGTTCGGACAGACCTACACAGCAGAGTATCATCAACTTCATGGTATAACGCAATGGGACGATGTTCTTCCATAAGACCGTAAATGCCACAGTACAAAATTCATTTATTTTTCCTATTCCGTATGATCGCCATTGCCACACGTACTAACTTCTTGCTTGCTCATTCGCAGCCTAAGGTCCGTAACCACAAATACCTACTAGCCGAGATAACAAAGGTGGTGGCCGAGGAGATGGGGTGGAGCATGTTGTGCAGTGGTTATCGACAATGGTGCCAACTTCAAGAAAGCATGCGGATGTTACGAGTGCGCAAGACTCAGATAGTATGGCAAGCTTTGCTTGGCACACACCGTAAATCTTATGCTAAAAGACGTGCGCGAGGATGAATGTATCAAAGATATTGTGGCACAAGCCAAGAGAATCGCAGATTTTTATACAACCACAAGAATCTACATGCGCAGATGAGGCAACATATTGGTGGAGAGTTGGTGAGGCCAAATGCCACTAGATTTGGGACGACCTTTGTTTTCCTTGATAGCTTCTTCAAAAAAGGAAAAGTTCCAAAGAAATGGATGACACATCCTCGACCGGATAGGTAGTAGGCGGGTGAAATGGCGGAGGCAAGCACGCATATGACCACCTCGCAAGGTGGATTTCGGACATGGGTGGAGTGGACCGTGGTGGCCGTAGAACCCTTGTACAAGTTGTTGAGGTTCGCGGATCAAGACAAGTTACCAACAATCACGGTAATGATGCAAAGACGCAATTGCACGGAATGAGTACAACAATAACTTACGGAGCATGGAGAATAAAGATAGGATATTCCTACAAGTCATGGAAAAGAGATTTGCGAAATAAGGAAACCACATTTGTGCAAGCCGGTAAGTGAAATTAACATGTTCGGTTCTATTATGCTAAGTATGCAATGTTCGCATCTATTATACTAACTATGCAATCTTTTCATCAATTGCGACCTCCGCCCCGACCAAGTCCCGTTCTCATACAACATATGCAAGACTTCGCAGATACATGGAGAGCCTCGACCGCACTAAGCATTATGGTCGATGACGACGCTATCACGGTGAAGGCTCTACGAGAAGCAGACACATACCGCCTTAGACGGGACGTTTGCCACCCCTTGCAGACACCGGTACCGCCGATAACCAAATGACGGTAAGTACATAAACTAAGGTTGGTTGGTATGTTGTTGTGTAGCACTCACCGACTTTTCTTTCTTCGTGTTGTTCACACCAATAGTGGATGGCATTCGGAATGAGACGCCATCACGCAAAAGTTCGCCTTGAGGTTGGTGTCCCAGCCGCATCGTCGAGTGGGTGTGAACGCAATTGGAGCACATTTGCTTTGGTGCACACGCAGCCACGAAACCGTTTAAGTTATGCGAAGCTCCAACACCGTGTTCGCACTACAACCGCGACTTCGCTTCGAGACTATGAATCCACTCGCGCACTCCAAGACGAAGACCATGTGGATCGCTCGATCGAGGATGCGATGCATCCCGCCATGACCCAATTGCAGAGTGGTTCGACTCATCCAGTTCATTGGGAGCCTCTACTCGACGAGGACAATACAAGACGACCCACCCCTCCCAAATGAGATTCGTGGTTGACTCCATCCCAGTGGAAGAGATGTATAAGGCAACAGTAAACAATGCAATTGTTTTCCATTCCACTTTTAACCATGTATGTCCAAACTCGAGAACAATGTTAACCTTACTTTAATTGGCCACAGGAGGAAGAGCCTCCCAGATTGGCGGAGTGGAACATCTGAGACACGCACACAGTAAGAGAAAGCGTATACCGACGCCGAGGATGACGACACTCTAGCAGGAGCTTTAGCGGATTACAAAAGTTATCAGGCGGCCAAGAGTGGTAAGGAAAAGGAAAAGGCCGAATTGATGATGAGCCTATTGTTTGCGCAATGAGGACGACACGGCAACACCTTCCGATAATGTGCAAGACTCGAGTAGCTCAATGATCGCTGACAGACTCTCCGGCGATGACGGACGGAGTCGACCGGTACTCCTCCGGCCCGTCCACGATCACAATCACCGGCAGTGAGGATCGATCGAGGGTATCGCCCGAGAGTGACTCACGGCAGACCCGCATGGCGGGAAGCGGCACGTCGCGTGGTGGGGGTGGACGCCGCAAAGACAACCACGGATGGTGCTCAATCATGGTGTAGCAATGAGTCCTCCACCATTTGGGCATTCCATTGAGCATACGGGTATAGTCAAATGCCGACGGATGGGATCAGGTGGGTACGGATGGGATCGGGGGGTACTATTCATGCATGAGTTATGATGGATCGAGCATCTCTTTGCCATTTGACTACAATGATCCATATGTCGATCCATACGCACGGCGACTCATCCGCCAATGTCATGTACCTTCACCACCAGAAACCTCGAGCACTGGAGTCTCATTACCAACGCTGGAAGTCCGCTCGGCTACCACGAGACATGACACGGGAGGAATACAAGCAACAACACGAGAGTGAGGTACCACGAGATCATTGTCGACAACGCGGAGGTGGAGTTTGCACGTGGGCGCTTTACTACTCGTAGGTATGTGATGCAAACATACATTCATTTAATTGTCATATGCAAATATGTGAAGACTTATTGTGTGTATCGATTTTATTACATTCTTAATAATTGTCATGCCAATATACATTAATTATTTCAATTGTGACTCTCAATCTTCGAATTTCGGTCAAAATATCACAAATTTCATACTTCATGCATACCAATTCGCCAATTTTAAAAATTCCTCGAGCTTCAAGAATAATGAAAATTTTATGGCAATATTATTCACATGTCGAATCATGCTATTAAAATTTCAAATATTTATAACATACTTTGTCCCATTTTTCATTCATTCAAAATTGCCGTGAGCGTTTCATTACGACAAGACCAATGTTTCAATTTTTAAAAATTACATGATTCAAAAAATCAAAGTTTTATGACAACATTAATAATACGTCGTAACTCTCCACAAAAATTCAAATTTTTCTCCATCTTTTGGACCAATTTTCGGGCTTGTCAAACCGCGAAATTTCGCCAATTTCGCGAGATCTCGCCTAATCTCGCTAAATTCGGTATTTACGGAGAAAAACCGGATTCAAATTTTGAATTTGAATTTCCGGACGAGATTTGTCCGAAATTACCGAATTTCGCCGAAATTTCGTTTTCCGGGCATGAACGGTATTTTATCCGAAACCGAAATCCGAAACCCTGGCCAGCATTGTCTAGAATTATCACAGTCCAAGTATCAACAGCTGGAGTAAGATTAGCAGAAATAGGTTCTTCTGTAAGGAAGAAATAATAAGCATCTAGGAAATATAGAAACATGACATGCGCTTACCTAAGCCACACTGTCGTGCTTCATTTCAGCATGCTGCCTTAGGGACCTAAACAGCAGGGGAGCTCCAACCACCACAAATCAGACCTAGTATTTCTGAGCAAAGCATACAAAAAAACAAACATCACTCCATGCTAATTGGAGATACTTATACTTGCATCTGTGTGAAATTTAGGAGGACGAACCAATTTTAGTAGCTAAAGAATATACCTGGCCAAATTGCTCCCATCTGTAATTTGTCCCAGCCGTTGCTGCCCTGCGTGACTCTTGCCGCCCCACGCCACGTCGTCCCAGCGGCAGCTAGGCCCTGAAAACCTTCCTGCCTTAAGCCCGGTGACCGCCCAGGAGAGAGTTCCCGAGCAGCCGCGCCGCCGCCAGGGCTTCGTGCCGTACGTCGCGGCGTCACCATGGGCTGTCCGCCGATAGCCTCCCCGCTGTTGCAGGTCTCCGCTACTCACAAGGAGCCGCTAGGCTGAGCAAGCAGGCGTCGACCGGCCCCAGCCGCCACTACCTATGCCATCCTTGCTCGGGGCTCGGCCCTGCGGCGTCGTGGCTAAGGAGAGGGCGGCGACGGCACGAGGAGATGGAGGCACGGGGGGCTCGGGCGCCGAGCGGTGGGAAGGGAGACGGCCGGAGGTGGTGGCGGAACCAGGGAAAGGACCGTCCCCTGGGCCACGACGACGCAACCGCAGCCCACGCCGGAAGAAAGCCACGACCGGAGAAGGGCGGTGATAGGGAAATGTTTGCATTTCTTGCCGGTGCGCCGCGCGGGCAGCAAGGGTGGTCCCGATGCCGGACGGTGCCGCAGTGGATTCGCTGCTACCGGCGAGATTCGCGCGCCGGATCTGACCTTCCTTGTTCGGTGCCGAGCATAGCGGGAAGGAGGGGCGGCAGGGAGGGAATCGGGAGGGCGGTCGTGGGGTTGCGGAGGGGCGCGGGCAACCGGAGGGATGGCGCGGTGCGGGGTGAGGGGAAGGCGGCGACGTAGGGAGCGGAGGCGGCGATGCTGGAGAGGAGGCATGGCAAGGCGGAAATCGTAGGGAGAGGGGAAGGAAGAGGAGGAAGTGTCACGGCCAAGCCGACCTGTCTAGTGTGACGCCGAGTGGGCCAAGAATTTAGAGGTGGCCAAACGGGCCGCGCGGCACGGCACGGTCCCGCGCATGTAATAATGGCAAGACGACCCGCAGGCGGCCATTAAACGGGCGTCGAGTCTGCGCTACCACGCGACGTGGCGCATTATTTTTCGGCCGTCTTTGGCTTACGGCCGGTCTTTCATGGCCTAACGGCCGGGCCACCAGAAATTGCTATCGCAAAAAAAAAAAAAACAGAAAAAAAATTAGAAAAATAGAAAAAGTATGAAAAAAATGCAGAAAAATAAGAAAAAATCAGAAAAAAATAGGAAAAATTTAGAATAATTAGAAAAACTCGAAGTATTTAGATTATTTTTAAAATTTTTAATACTCTAACGGCTATAAAACGAATATTTTTAAAATTAAACGGGCTAAACTAAGGCGTCGGCCGTAATCGTGCGCGCGCCGAATGGGTCGTCTTGCGTCGCGCATTGGCCGTCTTGTCTTTACCGCGCGCTCGGCGCGCGCCAAGCACTCCAAGACGAGTCATGGCCGTCGCACGACTACTCGCTTAAAATCGGGCCGCGCCGCGTTCTGACCGCGCCCACGCTCGCGTCGCGGCCGACCCATTTAGTCACCCGCTTGGCCACCTCCGCCAAGATCACCATGTGGACCATGAAGTCGGTAAAAGGTAACGACTTTTTATACATGATAGAAGTGGATAATTTTATCCTAATTTTAATGATATTAGTTTAAAACTAACCCTCAATAAGCCAAAAAAACCTCTCTCTGGTGGCTTTTGGCTTTTAGTTATATGAAAGCTTATGGCTTTTGAAAAGCTCAGATAAAAATATGCCCATTTGTTTAGGCTTTAGCTTTTTACCTTTTAAGTTTGTGAAAAAACCCAAACAAACAGGGCCTTAGCCCTTAGGTTATAAGCAAGCGAAACTCGCAAGCGGGGCATCGAAGAGAATGATCTGCTTTCTAGACCCCAATTCTTCTTCTTCCTCAAGTTCTTCCTTCCCAGTTTCAATCTTCTTCCCCATTACCCTACATATCCAAGATTACTAGCAGGACCGTTACAAATTGGTATCAGAGCCTCCCGTTGCCACTTTGGCATCGAGGAAGAAGCCAAATCCATTTAAGGAGAGGATGACGAAGACGATGACAACGATGGAGGCGCAAGGCGAAGCAATGACGATGATGCTTAAAGAGCTCTGTGATCAGTTCAAGTCCTTCCAAGAATCGCTTGGCAAGGTCAAGGAGAACCAAGGGCGACTCCAGGATCGCATGGAGATGTTGGAGGCGAAGGCCGCCACATCAGGGCCTCAAAGTCCATCTATAAGGTTGGACCAACATCTTCTACCCACAGGCACGACACTGGTGGGTACAGGGTCGCCATCGTCGTCAACAACGAGCGACCCGACTCTTGGGAGAAATGGCCGCCGCGAGGATCGACACCACTGGGGAAACGCTGATGGAATCTTCAGGGTTCCTCAGCCTACCCCGGTCAAGGGTATGCCCCTCCCTCAGAATCATCCTCTACAAGTGTTTGATGAAAGGCATGTAGAAAATCATAACCAAACTAACACATTCAACTGCACTGGGCAGAGTCCAACACCTAAAATGGAGTTTCCCAAATTTGATGATTAGAATCCTAGGCTTTGGCAAGAGAGATGTGAAACATATTTTGAGGTGTTTGGAGTGCATGAGTATCTAAAAACACGTTTTGATGCGTTGAACTTCAATGGTTCAGCAACTTTGTGGCTCTAGAAGATTGAGGCTAGGGGTATAATAGAAGATTGGGGGGAGTTGTGTCATTTTGTC
The DNA here is from genome assembly GCA_036346275.1 of Otatea glauca. Taxonomy (NCBI): domain Eukaryota; kingdom Viridiplantae; phylum Streptophyta; class Magnoliopsida; order Poales; family Poaceae; genus Otatea; species Otatea glauca. The sequence continues at coordinate 41,022,142 of CM070725.1, forward strand.
AATGATAAGTTCACCTGAGACAAATATTAGTATTATCGAAGGCAATTGAGAACCTTAAGTCTGATTGGATCGGTATCTGAATATACCGATTGATTTGAACAGCTTAGACATCATCTCTGGTTGTATAACCCCACACTAGATGAGACATTCTTTGTTCATGAGTATTTAGAAGGGTTGCAAAGTAACATTCGTTCTGCTATTTGGCTCCATTGCCCTCCCGACGTCGATACAACTAGTGCTTTGGCTTTATTACAGGAAGAGGAATAGGAGATGGGGGCAAAAACGTTACTCTGGGAAGGCTGAAACATGCGAGTTCCAGCGTGGTAACACCAAGTTTAGTCCTACTAATGATAAATTGAATCTTGGGGGGAAAATAGAAGACAAGAAGAAGATGGAAGATCTAAAGAAACTAGAAGGGGACAAGTCAGAAGTCAAGTTGGCCGCTCTTAAAGTTTATCGTAAGGCTAACGGGTTATGTTTCACTTGCGGGGAGAAGTGGAGTAAAATAGGGCATAACTATCCTGAGCGGGTGTCTTTGCACATCATTGTGGAGTTACTTGAAGCATTGCAAATGGATGCATATTATAATGAGTGTAGCAGTGAGTCTGATGAATAGCCGAGTGGGGCAGTGATGGTGGTATCAACGACTTCGTGTCCTAAGTCCAGAAAGAGACGCACTCTTCGGTTGTAGGGAATAATTGGCAAAAAAGAGGTACTCATATTGGTTGATTCTAAAGTAGTAAACTCATTCATCAATGAACAATTGGTGCAGCAGTTACAACTCCCTGTCCAGCAAATCGATGAGGTAAGTTATGTAGTAGCAGATGGTGGATCTCTCAGTTGTACTCGAGAAGTGAAAACGTTGGAATGGTTCGTTCAAGGACACACATTCACTCATGAAGTTAAGGTAGTACCATTGGGCAACTATGATATTATCTTGGGAGCAAATTGGCTCAAAGACCACAGTCCAATGTGGATTGACTGGCGCCAGAAGCTCATGCGGTTCTGGTATAAAGGAACAAGAATCAGTTTGCAAGGGGTTAGAGATGTAACAGCACATTGCCAACAAATTGGGATCCGCAAGCTGCAGTGTCTGATCAAGCGCCGTGCCAAATCACATTGTGTCACGGTGCGACAAACACCTTTTGACCAAGAAGCTCACACTGTAGATGATCCGACAATTGGTGACATCCCAGAGCAAGTTCAACATGTGGTATATGAATTTGCTCCCCTGTTTCAAGAACCCCCAAGGTTTACCTCCTCAACGTCCAAATGATCATAATATCCAAGTGGTGCTGGGAGCGCAGCCAATCAATGTGAGACCATATCACTAATCTCCATAGCAGAAAGACGAGATTGAGCGCCAAGTGTGCAAGATGCTCTAGTCAGGCATCATTCAGCGCAGCAAAAGCCCATTTGCATCTCCAGTGCTTTTGGTGAAGAAGAAAGATGGAACATAGCGATTATGAGTCAACTATTGATAGCTGAACACGATTACAATAAAAAATAAACACCCTCTGCCCATAGTAGATGAACTCCTTGACGAGTTAGCTGGAGCATGTTGGTTTACCAAATTGGACCTTAGCTCAGAGTACCATCAAATCAGAGTAGCTGCTAATGATGAACATACGACTGCGTTTAAGACACATCAAGGATTATATGAATTCTTGGTAATGCCATTTGGGCTAACTAACACGCCAGCAACTTTTCAAAGTATAGTGAATCAAGTATTTGAGCCATACTTAAGAAGAGGAGTTCTTGTCGTCATGGATGATATTCTCTTATACAGTGCTACTTTGGAAGAACATGTCAAATTACTTGAGGAGGTATTTCAATTGCTTCAACAAAATAAACTCTTTGTGAAGTTATCCAAATGTTCTTTTGCTCATCAACAGCTTGAATATTTGGGTCACATAATTAGAACTCAGGGAGTTTCTACTAACAGCTCAAAAATTCAAGTTATAGTGGACTGGCCAGTTCCACAAAATATGAAAGAACTACGTGGATTTCTGTGTCTCATCGGCTATCACTGCAAGTTCATTAAACATTATGGGCTCATTAGTCGACCACTCACTGAAGTTCTGAAGAAATGGGTATCTTCTACCTGGCACTCGGGGGATCATCAAGATTTTACCACATTGAAACAAGCGATGGTTCAAGCTCCAGTTTTAGCTCTTCCTAATTTCTCTAAGCCGTTTGTGGTTGAGACTGATGCATGCAAATATGAAGTAGGAGCTGTCCTAATGTAAGATAATCACACAGTTGCATTTCTCAGTATAGGATTGAATGCAAGGAATCAAGTATTATCCACATATAAAAAAGAATGTTTGGCAATCATAATGGTTGTGGAAAAGTGGTGCTCATATCTGCAACATTCACAATTCGTCATCCGCATAGATCAAAAAAGCCTCATGCATTTAACCAACCAGCGACTGAGCACTAGAATTCAACATAAAGCATTTGTAAAATTGATGGGTCTTAATTATACAATACACTACAAGAGGGGCATTTGTAATGCTGCTACAGATGCATTATCAAGATGGCAGGGAGAACAGGAGCTTGTGGCCATTTCCTATAGTACACCTGCTTGGATGGAGAACATGGTAGTGAGTTATCAAGATGACCCTAAAACAAAAAGCCTGCTTACAAAACTGAGTATACCAGGAGCAAATCACAAGAACTTTCAGTTACATGATGTCATTATTCGATATAAGGGAAGAGTTTGGATTGGTAATAACACCTTAGCTCAAAATCATATTATGCAAGCATTGTATCATAGTGGAATTGGAGGCTACTCCGGTATCCATGCTACCTATCACCGCATCAAAAGTCTGTTTGCTTAGCCAAGCATGAAAAGTGTTAGTACTTTCATCCAAGGCTGTGAGGTATGCCAATAGGCCAAAGTAGAGCATGTGAAGCTACTTGGACTGCTGCAACCGTTGCCGGTTCCATCACAAGCATGGGCAGTCGTCAGCCTTGATTTTATTGAAGGTCTTCCTTCTTCCAACAAATATAATGCTATTTTAGTGGTCATTGATAAGTTTACCAAGTATGGACATTTCATACCATTGGCACACCCATTTACAGCCTTGCAAGTGGCTCAAGAATATCTCAACCATATGTATAAGTTGTATGGTATGCCCCAGATACTTATTTCTCGTCGTGATAGGATTTTCACTAGCAATGTGTAGCAGGAACTCTTCAAGTTGACAGATACTTTGCTACACATGAGTTTAGACTATCATCCCCAATTGGATGGCCAAACAGAGCGTCTAAATCAATGCTTGGAAGGTTATCTCCGTTGTTCAGTTCATTCCAAACCTACTCAATGGGCTAAGTGGTTACCCTTTGCTGAGTTTTGGTACAATACCAACTATCATTCATCTCTATGCCAAACTCCATTTGAAGTATTGTATGGCCATCCACCTCGCCATTTTGGCATATCTGATTTGAATGCCTGAACAGTGCCTGATCTTGAGAATTAGCTTAAGGAGTGGGTGTCGACTTTTGTAGTCGGCAATGAATTTATGGGGTAGGCACTAGATCTCAAACTCGAAGGTCACACAAGACAAAGGATTTAGACAGGTTCAGGCTCTCGCGGAGGAGATAATGCCCTAATCCTGTGTGCTGGGATTATGCAGGTTTCTTGGACCTAAGATTGTTCAAAGCGCTATGTGCTTTGGGTGATACGAGATGTTTTATGCTCTGTGGCTTGATTGCTCTAGGCTTGGATCATCCGATCCCTATGTTGTTGCCCGCCCTCTCCCTTATATAGCGGGGGTGGGGCGGCTTACAGAGTCCTGATCGGTTTGGAGATTTCGATCGACATAAGATTCTAGCCGCTAATAGGATTGAGTTTACATCTTTATCTACCCTATTAACGACTCGGACTACAACCGTATCTATCATATCTAAATATAAGTTCAACTTCCTTTAGGACATCTTTATCTACCCTATTAACGACTCGGATTACAACCGTATCTATCATATCTAAATATAAGTTCAACTTCCTTTAGGATATGTCCTCATGCACGCAATGAGGCCCGACGCGGGAGTATCTTCAGGCCTCCTCTTGGGCTTGTCATGAGGGTACCCGGTTCTTATATTCCACAAGAGCCCCGAGTCCTTTGCGATCGAAAGTTGCCTCCTTCCCGGTTGCAGCCCAACCGAGTCATGCTTCACGCCGAGTGCTTCCAGCTTGATGCACTTCCCGACTAGTTTTCCTTTACACCGAGTGTGCCTGTTGTAGGCAAAGAGATCGTGAAGGACTCAATAGAGCTCCACGCGCTAAACTTTCCGAGTGGTTCCTAGCCCCATTATTGGAATTCGGCATCGGCTCATCTTGGGACATACTCAGTATCCCAAACGATATGCGTAAGTCAAAACGTTTTTCCCGCCGAGGCAAAATTCGCCACTCCTTTAAATTCATTCGTTCGGGTTGTTGATGTCGTCGTTGAAGCGTTGGCTCACACATCGCATCCAAATTTAGTAGCCCCAAATCATGTATATGCGTAACTTAGGCAATGTAAAACAATTCACTTGATGTGATGTCCGATCGTGTATATATAATTTTAGAGTTTTTACTCTTTTTCCTTATTGATTTTGAATTCATCCGAGTGGTTTGACTCTTTTGTTTAAGCACTCGCCCGACTAGTCTAGCTCCCGAGCGCTGGGAGTCACTCATGGCTCTTTTCCTGTGCACGATTTTGGGTGACTAAAGTTCGCTGCTCATGGGGTCGAGCTTCACAATTTGGAGTTATCGCACTCGGATTCACTCGCAATCGTTAAGCAAAAGAAGAAAATACAACTCAAAAGATGTGCGACAAGACGCTTATTAGGTGTAGCCCCGACTTATCGCTTAGTTGTGGGTCAACTAAGTAACAAGTCGAAAGTCAACAATTTTATTTATAATGACATAATTGAGTAAAAGCGACTTAGCCGCTTTATGCTCCATATGTTGTCGACGATCATGCCATCTTTGCTCGTGGGCGCAGCGTAGGCTTGTAGATGAGTTGTAGGCGGCGCTCGGGCGCAGCGTGGCTCGTGGTCGCCGGCGGGCGCCGGCGAGGCGAGGCTCGTGGGTCGACCGGCGCGCCGGGCGCAGCGTAGGCTCGTGGTCGTGCCGGGCGAGGCGCCGGGCGCAGCGTGGCTTGTAGGCTCGTGGTCGGTCGAAGGTGGTGCTCGGGCGCAGCGAGGCTCGTGGTCGCGCCGGGCGAGGCGCCCGGCGCAGCGTGGCTCGTGGCCGCGCCGAAGTGGCGCCGGCGCAGGCGAGGCTCGTGGCGCGCCGAAAGTGACGCCGGGGCTCAGCGTAGGCTCATGGTCGCGCCGAAGCGCGTGGGAGCGCAAGCGCGCCACCCACCGCTTTTTCTAATTTCGCTAAATTGCGCCGCCGCCACCATGGCCTTGATCCGCCACAATCGTGGCCGCCGCTATCCGATACAATCATCGGGTCCAGCTTTGTCGAAGCGCCTGGAGGCGACGACGCTCGCATGGCGCGGAAAACGGCTTGATCTCCCAACCGATTGCAGGAGGTCCTCGCGACATTACGGCCGCGTAGATCGGCGATCGCACCTACACCTTCTTACCCTTACGAAGACGATCTTCCCCGCAGCCTTCTCGCTCTTCTTGTTGGCGTTGAGATCGGTCTTCGCTTCTTCTATCGCGAAGATGCCACGAAGATCGCAGCATTCTCGCGACGCCGATCGGTTTGCCGCCAAGTCAAAGTGACATACCGAGATGGGTTGGCCGATCTTTACCAGACGGATCCGGTTTTGGACTGCATAAACAAGCTCTCCGCGCAAGATTCTGGCGACGAAGTCCGTGTTTCCGGCTTAAGACTGGCCGAGACGAAGGTGGCATTTAATCCACCGATTGTCGCCATCGAGTCTGTGGGAAAAGATTATAGCGCTTCCCCTACCTGGCGCGCCAACTGTCGACTTTTGTAGTCGGCAATGAATTTATGGGGTAGGCGCTAGATCTCAAACTCGAAGGTCACACAAGACAAGGGATTTAGACAGTTCAGCTCTCATGAGGAGATAATACCCTAATCACGTGTCTTTGGGATTATGCAGGTTTCTTGGACCTAAGATTGTTCAAAGCGCTATGTGCTTTGGGCGATACGAGATGTTTTATGCTTTGTGGGTTGATTGCTCTAGGCTTGGATCATCCGATCCCTATGTTGTTGCCCGCCCTCTCCCTTATATAGCGGGGGTGGGGCGCTTACGAGAGCCCTCGATCGGTTTGGAGATTCCGATCGCCATAAGATTCTAGCCGCTAATAGGATAGAGTTTACATCTTTATCTACCCTATTAATGACTCGGATTACAACCGTATCTATCATATCTAAATATAAGTTCAACTTCCTTTAGGATATGTCCCCTGTGCACCGCAATGGGCCCGACGGGGAGTATCTTCTGGGCCTCCCTCTTGGGCTTGTCATGAGGGTACCCGGGTTTTTATATTCCACAGTGGGAGTTACTAACGAAACTCCTACAAAACAATTGTTACGAGCTCAACAGAGAATGAAATTTCAAGCGGATAAGAATCGTTTTGAACGTTCCCTTGAAGTGGGAGATTTGGTTTACTTAAAACTTCAACATACATCCAAACTTCAATGTCAACATGACACAATCAGAAGCCAGCCTTCAGGTTTTATGGGCCATACAAATACTTCAGTGAATAGGAACAGTGGCATACAAATTAGAGCTTCCTTCAGATAGCAAGATCCATACAGTGGTGCATGTATCACAAATGAAACGACACATTCCTCCTGATACTCAGGTCAACACTAACATTGCTTCCATTGATTCCGAGTCTCCAGTCTCTTTACTACCAACCTATACTGGATCATGAGATGGTGCTTCGTGGTGGGTCTACATCTATCTACGAGCTAATCAGGTGGGATGGTCTCTCCGAAGGTCTAACGATGTGGGAATCAGCAGTTGATCTTCGTCGTTGATTTCCCTTGGCACTGGCTTGGAGGCCAGCCGCTGTGAAGGGAGGGGGAATGTCACGACCAAGCCAACCTATCTAGTGTGATGCCGAGTGGGCCAAGATCGATCATGTGGACCATGAAGTCGGGCTGAGCTCATGTAAGCTTTGAATGTAAGAAGACAACATACTTAGTGTTATAAGCTAAGGGGAACTTGCAAGCGGGGGCAACGAAGAGAATGATCTGCTTTCATGACCCCAATTCTTCTCCTTCTTCCTCAAGTTCTTCCTTCCCAGTCTCAATCTTCTTGCCCATTACCCTACATATCCAAGATTACTAGCAAGACCGTTATAGGAAGGGAGCAGGCTGGGCGAAGGCGGGGGCACAGGGAAGGCACGGTGGGGAGGTTGCGACCTGTGCGAGGGGAATGGGAGAGGCTAGGGCACTGGGGCTGGAGTGCACATGCGGACAACCGGATGCCACCCTTGGCTTGATTGGACGGGCAAAGACTGGAAGGAGCTAAACGCAATTCCTAGAAGCACGAGCACTTTTCTGCAAAAATTCCACGCACAAGATCCTTCGCAGAGCCATTCGCTGTGGGCGTCCCTGTGATTTCTGATACCCTAGGGTTTTTTTTGCAAAGTCGAGGAAGTGGGTGGCCTAGGAGCGCGTCGTTTCTTTCCGCTACAAGAGGTAAGTATATTCTCTTGAAACTTCTGAACTTTGATAATGTGCTACAGCCTAGGTTACAAATTTAGTTCTAAAAAAACTTCAGCACCTACCAAAATAATTTTGGTGATTTCATAAATTTTGGGACGAAATAGTTGTCTAAAAATTTGACCAAAATTTGAATGTTTTCATAAAATACAAATGGACCCACCGAAATATAACTTATATAAATATATTTTGGGACCCACCGAAAGAACGACATTTCACCGAATTTCAATAAAATTTTGGCAAAATTGGAGACCCTGGCTATAGCTACTGTGTTGGGAGGAAGCAGAGCAAAAAAAATGCACACGTTTTTTCATATCAGTAACAATGGCACGCGATTTTGATTTTTTTAAAATAATACCTTTTTTTATTCAAATTGCAATAATATACATCGAACCCGAAAAAATTCAAAAATACACCTCTGTCGCCCTTTGGTTGGGCGACAGGAGAGGGAGACGTGAGTCAGCAATGATGTGGCCAGGGCGACAGGGTCTAGTCGCCCAACCCTAGGGAGACAGGCAGAGAAGTAGCCAAACCCTAGGGCGACAGGGAGAGAAGTCGCCCAGAAAATTTGGAAAATTAGAAAAAAAATTGGGTGCAAATTTGTAATGGTTTAGACATTTTTTTATTCCATTGCAGAACATGTTAATTTGAGGCTCATTGAAGCTAAAGAAAAATAACAAATTTATTTACATTTCTTCATCATTCAAGATTTATGAAATTCGCTTATAAAAATACCAAGTTTTATTTCACCTTTGATATTTGTTGAAGTGTCTGCATTTGCTTGCGCATTTTATTCATTATTGGGTATTATCCACAAAGGAGTCTTGTTATCCATATGGATAAAGTAAATGCTGGTGAATTTTTTTTGAAATAATACATTATTTTATTCGAATTACCAAAATATACCTCGATATCAAAAAATTGCAAAAATGTATACTTTTGAGGGTATTTTAGGATATTAAGGTATGGAAAAAAGATTTGACGACAAATTATTTTCCGGGGAAAAAATCAAATTTCGTTGTTCGTCATTCTCCTTCGGTGTGCAACAAATTTGACGACGAATCATAGTACTATTGAATAAAACTCGACATTGATATTCGAAAGTGTAGAGCTAAGTCACAAAGTACGACACAATATAGGTACATACGTTGAAGAATTCACAAAACTGGGATACAACATAGGTACATACATACCTTAGAGAATTCATAAAACTGGGATACAACATAAGTCACAAAACCATACATTCTATGGCTATGGTTGTCGGTACAAATAGTCAAAAATAGGATAGTTATATATTGGTGGCTGACAGGGTATTACGCTTGGATCGCTGATAGGGCTTGATGTAATATCATCATCAGAGTTTGGAGGACTCCGAGGACGCAAGTTTCCTGGCCTAGGTGGCATGAAATCGTCATCATCATCGTTATTTGTATGGTTCGGAGCTAGCCTGCCTCTAGTGGTTGTTGAATGTCCTCTTGCATTGTTTCTTGAACGGCCTTCTGTAGTAGTGGTTGAACGGCCTGTTCCGATATTGCTTGAACGTCGAGGTGGAGGTGATACAAAATCGTCATCATCAGCATCATCGTCATTTGCATGGTTAGGAGTAAGCCCCCCTCCGGTGGTGGTTGAACGTCCTCTTGAACTTGTTGCTGCAGCAGTACTATGTCGATCTCTACCCCTCCAGTTAGATCCGTTTATGTATCTTCTATGTGAACCAGGCATCACACCCCCGCCGAAGAGCATATACATCGCTAAGAATTGTGGGATATCTTTGTTCAGCAACTCTTCATCTTCTAGGAATAGCTAACGCACAAGACGAGCATACGAAGTAGTGAACTTACGTATAATGGTAAAAAGATTAGTAAGGTGAAAAATACAAAATAACTAACCTTAATATGCTCTACATACCGATCGGACAGCATCAGTACCCTATAAGATCTTCTAGAGAAATATGTAGTAGAAGGGTGGTCGGCTAGTTCTCACACCCTGAAATACCTTTGACACCACCATTGCAAGTGCGCCTTAAGATCGTCGGAGGTCACAAGCTTCAGGCCAGAGGTTGTCACGGCATGTGTCCGTAATGTTGGGCGCCACTCTTGCAATCTAGACACCACTTTACTTTGGTTCTCCTCCTTGAATGGATCGTCCTTCCCAGCACGCGTAACCTTCAACGTGTAATTAAGAGCTACGCTACTCATATCAGGTGTCCACGAAAACGCTCTGCTAGAGGATCCAGCCATGGTGAAGAAGTGTGAGTGGGAGATGCGGTTGTGTGCCTGCGGTTCGGCCTTTTATAGACTCGAAGTGGTGGTGTATGGACTAAGTTTTAGAAGGTAAGATTGAAACACACAGACGTGTGGTCAAATCGGTGTGACAAAGCTACAGGTAGAGTGTTGTCAAATCGACCTGAAAATTTTTATAGCATTGGGCAGTGTCGCAACTTGTCACCGGAAAAGGTGATAGAGGCTTTCTTTTTTGGCAGCTCATCCTAACTAAGCTGCTACATATGACTTGTCTAATCGGTCTGACAAGGATGCACGCTCGTGAGTAGGCTATTCGCCCTAAAAAGCTGCTGCACGGCCATCATCTGCAATAAACCATTTTTAACTAATTGACTCTTTATGCTTGAAAGTAGGTCTACTGTAACAAAGAATAACAATATTACATAACCAAAAGTAAAAGGTTACTACCATAAAAAAATATATCGTATATAACTAAATACATAAGATGAAAAGTATATGAGAACGGAATAACTAAATATGTAAGATAAAAAGTGACAACAATCGAAAACATAAGAAACTACTGCTGCTCCCATTTCGAGGCGCCTCGCATGGTGGGCAGGCCTCTGCGGCCGCCGCAAGTAGGTCACCGCGGCGTCGGCGCTGTGGGTCCTTTGTGGTCTAGCTGAAGGTGTAGTGTACTCTAGCTGAGAAGGCTGCGTCGGTGGTGGTGCTCCCTGCATCTACGATGATCCAGACTCATCCGGATCAGCGAAGTATCTCGACACCCCACCATCGTCGAGGTCGTACTCCGCATGGGCTGGATCATCAAACTACCCCTCATAGTCATCAGGGGCAGGTGAAGTTGCAGAGGAGAACCACCGGGCCTGTGAGCCTGTAAGAAATGAAGAATTGTTGGTACCATTCAAAAAATAATTGGAAAACATACAAAATGTGATTAAGTACTCACCTTCGACGTGAGCGGTTAGACCAGCGTATCCAGCAGCTCGCCCTGTCACATAGGTCGGCGTGATGGTGAGATGGGAGGTTGTGGCGTGTGAAGATGTACCTGGAGCACTCCTCCCTCCAATAAGCGACACACCGTGAGCCACATCGCGAGGCGCGCGGCATCCCGCCAACTCGAGGACGAGTCTCGCGCTCTCTCTGAACCTTGCGAAGAAGGAGGTCACGTCCTCTCTGGTCACATCTACCCTGCGAGACAGACGAGAAAGGAAGCTCCCTGACTCCTCGTAGTATTGGGCTATGAAATCAGTCTGAAAAATACATTACAAATTAGCCTAACACATTAATCTGGAAAATACAATACGAAAATACATCGTACGTTAGACGAAACTTACCACACCATGAAGAGCCGAGTTCGTATGGGCGGGATACATGTCCCTCACCCTGGGGATGTGTCTAGGAGGATCGAGGTCGACACGTACCAAACGCAGACGGGTACGGGAAGTGTACCACTATCGGTACCCTTGGTACGTCTATGGGTCGTACGGCGCATCCTCGGTATGGACGTCGTACAGGGCTCCTCCCTACTCCTCGACCCATGGCGCCATACGTACGTGCCATGGGGTGGCCCCATGCCCACCCTTCATACTCTGCCTGCAAATAAGAAAAAATATAACATTATGACATGTCATTACACCGTACTGATTACAGAACATCGATGTAGGAAACTTACGTGTGGACGCCGTGTGGGACATGACGGTCGACCAGGCCCGGGAACTCATGTCGTAGACCGAACTGCCTCATCACTCGATGGACAGCGTAGCCCTCGACCAGGACGTCGAACACGAGGAACCTACGTGTACGCCAATACGCCGCGTCGCGTGTGCATAGGGTGGACAACCCACCCGTCACATGTAGCTGGACCTCTGCCGCTGTGTACGGCGTCCAGCGTACACGGTCCTCGGTGAGGTGGTCAAACGCAGCGATGAACTGTGGGTAGCTAAGCTGCACCGTGCTATGTGCTCACCTAGGATGCAGTGACGACAGAAACGCAGACGCAGAATATTACCATTAGTATTGACAAATGTTAAAGCGTAAGTTTCACAAACGTGGTTTGCAATATCTTACCCGTCGGTGGCACTAGATGGTGCCCATAGTCGGCGCATCAACGTCATCATCGTCAGCGTGTACAAGAGGTCACTTGTCGATGTTGGGCCGCCCGATCTGGAACCTCTCGTATGCCCAAAGCTGCAGAAGCAGTGGACATCCAGTGAGGATCAACCGCCGGCGAAGCCGCCACACCGCCCGCAGAGCGCACGCGGTATGTCGCGCACAGATACCGACCCCAGAGTATCGCGCGACGGCCAAGGGGTGCGTCCGCAATCGCCTTCGCGAACTAGATGAAGTGCCTGTCCACACTATCCCCGTGGGAGCTCGTGAACATGCACCAGCCAAACAGCCAGAGCAGGTACGCCTCAAGGTAGCGGCTCACCCTCTGCTCGTTCGTAGGCTCGACGATGTGTTCTGCTTGTAAATTTAAGTTTTCTTGTTAGTCTAGTCAATATATGGGAAGTTAAGTTTTAAAAGTTAGTTGCTTACCACGAACTGTCGAAACCACCTGTGTGTCGGACCATGGGTGCTGGTGAAGGGTCGGTACGCAGCAGGCGGTAGCACACCATAGAACCACACAAGTATCTCCTCGCGCCACGTCGCATGGACGTCTTGGGGCACCACAGGGTCACTGGCGATCGGGAGTCCGAGGAGGTATGAGACGTCCTCCAAAGTGATCGCCATCTCCCCGACAGGTAGGTGGAAGGTGTGCGTCTCCGGTCTCCACCGATCCACTAGAGCGGTGAGAAGGGACTTGTCAAACGGGAACCGGTGACTCGCGTCCCGCCCCTGCGCATCTCTGTGAGCCTCCACCATACGTGCCAGTGGCAGCAATCCTGCTGCTCATAGCCTATGAAACCAAAATATTAAATTAATATAAGCACCACACTAGTTAATTAATACAAATTATGATACTGCATCAGGCATATTTCGGAATTAAAAGAAAAATACGTTGCCTGGGGATCCAACGAGGATCGAGGGTCCAGAGCTCCCGTGGTGGTCTCGGCCGTAGTACGTAGAGCTCTAGAGGATCCTGTCCCTCCTCTGAAAAAGCGGTGGCAAAGTGGGCACGGTGACGACGATCAACGACCGGATCTAGCAACTCAAACGGCCAGTCGTCATCTCCATCCTGGTGAGACATACCTGCCAATTACAAAATGAAAGTTATATAGAGAGAACTAAACAAGCATCATAACAATACGTAGAATGAAATACGTACAAATAAGTACACAAGCATCAGAACAATACATAGAACCAAATGCGTACAAATAAATACACAAGCATGAGAACAATACATACAACCAAATGCGTACAAATAAATACACAAGCATCAGAACAATACATACAACCAAATGCGTACAAATAAATACACAAACATCAACAAAATATATTCAAACAAATTACAACGCACATTACATCAGCAAAATATATTCAAACAAATTACTACACACATTACATCAACAAAATATGAATTTGACATATAGCATATGACAGTTCAAATAGCTTCTCCGGTAGTACGATGTCTTCGTCCACCACGCCTTGCAGACGACGATCCCTCCCCCACCGTCAGGTTGCCATCTCCTCCTTCATCTTGTTTGTTTTGTGGCTGGCAGGTCTTAAACATATGTCCTGTTCGCTTGCACAATGAACAATTCTTCACACGCTTACCAGCTTCATCCTCATCCATGTCATTTATAATACGTCTTGTTTTGCGATGCCCATCTTTGCATGTTCTTGCATCAAAATCGGGGATCCAGAACCTTTCATCGACACTAGGAGTTGTGGTGAAAGAACCGACAACACCATAACCATAAAGCTCCACGCTCCAAGTTGCCATCACCTTTTCCTTTGTGAAATATTCAGATAGATATGTACCGGGTCGCATTCCAAATAACGCACATGCAGCTATCACATGAGAACATGGCCTATGCAAAAGGTGGGGTTTGTTACACGAGTATTTGCATTCAGCCTGTAAAATGCACTCTTGTATGGTAACCTTCTGGTTTGTTCCATGCCGTCCTTTATCCCTGCATATCACCTCGAAACGCAGTGTTCGTGAACCTACTTTCATAGCTCTATGCTTGCCCACCTTCTTACTCTTCTCATCCATGTATTTACTTAGCATGCTTGAGTACAATGCATTCTCATCTCTCATTACTACTTCAGCAACTTGATGCCTATCCACAAAGTACTTGGTTGCACCCCGCAGCACTCCCTCAACAATTCCTAACAACGGGAGACACCTCATCCCTCTCATTACCCAGTTGTATACCTCCGCCAAGTTGATCATCATGACACCGTATCTAGCACCATGTGTGTCATGTAACAATGACCACTTCTCTTTGGACTCGTGCTTGAGTACACCGCCTTCTTACTCTTCTCATCCATGTATTTACTTATCATGCTTGAGTACAATGCATTCTCATCTTTCATTACTACTTCAGCAACTTGATGCCTATCCACAAAGTACTTGGTTGTACCCCGCAGCACTCCCTCAACAATTCCTACCAACGGGAGACGCCTCATCCCTCTCATTACCCAGTTGTACACCTCCGCCAAGTTGGTCGTTATGACACTGTATCTAGCATCATGTGTGTCACGTAACAATGACCACTTCTCTTTGGGCTCGTGCTTTATCCAGTCCGAGAAATATTTGATTGACCTTTGCCTTTGACGACGATTCGTCGCCTCATCTTCTGTAGCCAGAGGGAATAGAGGCTCCGCCTGCTCCTGTGTTGCACTGCTAGTAGTCTCTTTGTGTTTTTTGTTAGCTCATCAAGATTTTTCCATAGAGTACGGAACTTGCTATCTTGGTTCTGCTTACATAGCCTCTTGAACATGTTCATCAGTTCCTTGTTCTTAAATTGCTTATAGAAGTTTGCACTCAAATGCCTCATGCACCATCGGCTCTGCAAGTCAGTATATGGAAATGGCTCATCTTCCCTTGTTTGCAACTGTCTGATGGCACTAAGCAGACCAGCATGCCTGTCATGCAGTATGCACACATCTTGATGAGTTTTCACCACCCCGATCTTCAAGTTCCCTAGGAACCACAGCCAATTCTCATAGTTCTCGCTTTCCACAAAGGCAAAGGCAACAAGCAGAATCTGGTTGTTTCCGTCGACGCCCATAGCTGTCATTATTTGTCCTTTGTATTTTCTGATCAGGAATGTGTCGTATACACACAACAATGGACGACAGTGATAGAACGCCCTAATGCAAGCTCCGAATGTGAAGAAAACTTTCTTTAGATGCCTCTTGTTCGACCACTTCCTTGACGGACAGTCCTGATAATCATAATAAGTACCAATATTTCTTCCTTGAATGCAACTGAGCAGTGCGGGCAGATTATGGTAGGAGTCTTCAAATTTCCCAAATCTTATTTCCAGGGCCTTCTGCTTCACCCTCCGTGCCTTCCTGTAGCTAATTGTGTGTTGATATCTGTTCTCGATTGCTCGGATAATAGCACGGAGCTCAAAATTTAGGTTCTCAACTATCTTCGGGTACATGATAGTCGCGATATACCTGACATTTATGAGTTCTTGTGAGCCACCGTGGTTTCTCACCATACAACTATGTTGTTCAACCTTTGAACATAGCCAGTGGGTGCCCTATTTGGGTTTGTACGCGTGCACTCTCCAAGGGCACCCTTGCATTTCGCACACCACATCGTAGTAGGTTGGGGTGGACTTCTTAACTCTGAAAGTTCTTCTTACTGATAAGACCCAATCTTTAAAAGCATCATGCACTGCCTCTTTTGTTGGGTAGATACTGTTAGGTCTCATCTCATTGTCGCTATACTGTCAAGGTGTATCATTGCCTTCATTTACAACCAGGTTATGAAATTGATGTGTGCTCCAATCTGCTGGCACAAGCGGCTCAGCACCTTCATCTTCCTCATCCGAGTCATCGTCGTCTTCCACTTCTGTTCTCGTATATTCAAGGTATTCTTCTTCCATCCGTGCTATTACTTCCTCAATTTCCTCACCTTCATCTACTTGCCCCTGCGCATCTTGCCCAATGTTATCGTCATCCTCCCCAATCTCAACTTGCTCACCACTCTAGTAAACGATGTCCTCATTGCATCCCTGAACATACTGCTCCCGACTAGATTCCCCAATTTCAGTGTCACCATAAGTGAACTCATTTTGAGGCTCACTATACTCACCGGCGTCCAACTGCTGCTGCGGGGCAACAAACTTTTCATACGCTTGCACTAAAAGTACTCGATACCATCCATGTTGCTCCGCCCCCCTCACATATGACCTCCAAGATGCAGTTCCCTTCACCTCAACTAACTCCCAATAAACAGGATCATCTCGCATAGTACAAAGGCAAGATAATTTCAGCTGGCACTTCTCTGGTTCCATCCGAAACGTATAATACAACTAATTCAAAGATGTATAAACGACGCTCTTCGACCCTACTTGAACTTCGTCCACATACCAAAGTTACTCGATCCGCACCTCTAAACCATACATGACAACCCCTTCTCCATAAAAGATTCTAAATGGAACTCGCTCGACATATCTGTGAACCGATTCATTAACACACAAATTAATTACTCTTCGAAAAGTACTATATCTATTTGCTAAAAAAACTATACGTACGTATATCTACACTTGCAGAAATATATATCTATCTATATTTCTAAAAATATACATCTCTCTACTTTTATTTCTAAAAAACATCTACATTCCTACAAATATCAGTACTTGGGAACCAAGTGTGCTCATTACTGATGCAAAAAACTATTACGTCCTGAAATTTTGAAGTTGTTCAATTAGCATGTATATTGTCATGGAACATAACTACATTCTGAAAACTATGCGAAAAATATCTACATTACTAAAAATATTCATCTCTCTACTTCTATTTCTAAAAAATATCTATATTCCTACAAATATCAGTACTTGGGAACCAAGTGTGCCCATTACTAATGCAAAAAACTATTACGCCCTGAAATTTTGAAGTTGTTCAATTAGCATGTATATTGTCATGGAACATAACTACATTCTGAAAACTATACGAAAAATATCTACATTACTAAAAATATTCATCTCTCTACTTCTATTTCTAAAAAACATTTACAACCCTAAAAATATATATATGTGCACTTCTACATGTAAAAAACATATCTATCTACATCTATCTCTAAAAAACGTAACAACATATTATTATTCATAAAAACAACTATGTACATGCACTTCCACGAACCGACTAAATAGATCTAACCCTAAACACTACATTTAACTAGATCTAATCCTAAATACTAAATAAAATAAATCGCAAAAAAATTTACCTACACAACTGCCACTGCAACCGGACGCTGCTCTTCTTCGCTTCCTTTTTCTCCTTCTCTTCTCTACTTCTCTTTTCTCTCCTCTTCCTCCCTCTTCTCTTCTCTTCTCCTTCCCTTTCTTCTCTTCTCTCGGCTGAAAATGCAACCGACGAGCGTTGCCTGCGCGAGGCCTTAAATGGAGATAAGTCGCCCTTTGGTTGGGCGACAGGGAACCACGCTACACCCTGTTCCCCAACCGTTAGTCGATTGCCTCGCTGTCGCCCTCCCGGTTGGCGACACATGTGACCGTTGGCTGAGCTGGCAGAGCTCGCCCAATCAGTGAGCGACAACGGAGCAACTCGCCGAACCATAGGGCAATATACACCTGTCGCCCAACCAACGGACGACAGAGGTGTATTTTTAAAATTTTTCAGATTCAAGATATATTATCGCAATTTAAATAAAAAAGTATTATTTAAAAAAATCCGCGATTTTCCGGATGAAACGAGCGGCGACGGCGGAGGCGCGGTCGTGGACTGGTTGTCGTCCATGGGCTTGTGTCGCTACGTGCTTCAGGGGCACGCCTTTTTCTTCTTCCTCCTCCTTTCTTTTAACACTTTTTCTCTCTGTCTAGATGGGTGCAACGCAAGCCATTGCTAACTATTGCGTTTATGCCAGTTCAGCTCTCCATGCGGAACAGATTTTAGGGTTCTGATTTCCTTTTCCCAAGAGCTGTGCGTCATACTAACATTAAGCGGAGGACACAACTGACTTTTTACTATCACTGTGAGGTAATAAAATATACATTGAGCTAGTATCAACCGGTAACAAAAATTTAAATGGTGAATGTACAAAAGTATAAGAGTTTAAGATTAATTTAATAATACCTCTCAAAGAAAGTAAAAACTGTAAGGATAGAAACAAATTAAACAGAGGAGAAACAGTACAATACCTACACCATTAATTACTTGTATTCTTTGTACATGTATACATTGTATATGTAAATCGAGGAACAAGAAATAGCTTGTATCCATATAACATCTGACGTAATATAGATAATAAACAAATAGGAGAGGGAGGCTAGAGCTTTAGTCTAAGAATAGGTGCCCTAATTCTCTCTTTGAGGGGTTTGTTCTATGAGTTACTAGCTAGTTCTCTTTCAAGGGGTTTATTTTATGAGTTACTAGCTAGTTTACTTATGGATAGAGATTTTTATTACGCTGCGCAATACATGACACAAGAGATGTAAACTACTTGTATAAAACATAGTACATGTACAATACACACTTCCGTTCAAAGATTCAAATTTCAAAATTTAAACCGGAGGGAAGGGAGCACTTAATAATGCACTGACCTCAAATACACAATATACACCATACACAAGAATTACTCAAACCTCATACTTCAAAAAATACAAATCTAGCACAGATCTTAAAGCCCAATGAAGGGTATGGATAGCATGTGCAGATACGC
The DNA here is from genome assembly GCA_036346275.1 of Otatea glauca. NCBI lineage: Eukaryota > Viridiplantae > Streptophyta > Magnoliopsida > Poales > Poaceae > Otatea > Otatea glauca. The sequence goes on from CM070725.1 coordinate 41,040,836, forward strand.
ATTTTTGTCTTTAATAGCTCCTTTCACGAAACTATTCTTTTCAAAATGAAAAGGCGCCGCCTGGAACGTTCTAGTCCGTGCTAGTACACGAAAAGAAATCACTTGGCATCTCGATGTGTTAAAAGCCAATTTCGGCTGTGATGGCTAGAGTTAGTGATGAACTCGGTCATGCACCATTCATATACATGGGTTTAGGATGAGCCTCTTTTGGATTGCTACATTGTGTTAACAATCTTAATATTGAGTTTTAGTTTGTTTAATAAGTTAGTTCAGGAAGTTAAGAGATAAGATTTAGTTGGTTAGTTTGTTAAGTTGGTTTGTAATTTAGCTTAACTATATAAATCAAGGAATAAACAGAAAAATGATGGGAGCTACGTTGGCGACGTCGACAAAATTTTCTGGTAGATCTAATAATTGGTATCAGAGCGAGGGTTTAATCTCTATGTGGCAAAATTTTCTGGTAGATCCTGACGATAGCTGCGTGCACTCTGGATAGCATTTGGGTGAAAGGTAGAGAGAGTTTTCTCAATCTTTTCCTCAACAGTGATCTTCTTGCCACATAGAGAGAGATTGGTACAAATTCTGTGCAAGGTAGAATTGTACTCGGCCACTATTTTGTTTTCTGCAAACCTCAGGTGGACCCAATCTTGCTGTGCTTGGGGCAAGATGGCGTACTTGAGCTTCTGAAGTGCAGTCTAAAGCTCAAGTGCACTCTCCTCAGCCATATATTCATTTTTCAGAGTGGCTGAGAGGTGGTGCCTGAGGAAGTGCAGGGCTTGATCGTTCTGCCGACGGTAGGTTCGCGTCCTGCAAGGACCCTAGACCAATCACTGCACGGAGCTTCTTGCCCCCAAGAACGATCTTTATGTCCGATGCCCAAGTGAGGTAGTTCTAACCGTGCGGGGCCAGTTCTTCAAACTCACGATTCACGATGCCAGACATCTGCATGATATCAAAATTCTGATATTAGATTACTGCGTGTAATCTAATAGAAAAAGGTTGCAAAAAACATAAATTGCAGAAAATAAATTGCCAGTATACTAATAAAGCAATGAATCCAAAATTCATAAAGAATATTCATAAATGCAGAGAATAAAGCTAGAAAAATTAAAAACAGAACCAAATAATTTTCTAGATTTTCTGGTAATTTTTCAAAATTTTCTGCTATTTTTTCTTTCTTTTTCCCTTTTTTTTCTTTTCTTTCTTTTCTTTTTCTTCCTTTTTCTTTCCCTTTTCTTTCCCGGCCGAGCGACCAGCGGTCCTTGTTTCTTTGGCCCATACCACGCACGCGCGGCTAGGGTTCCCACCCCTAGCCGCCGCCATCTTCTTCCGCACGCGCGAGCTTCGGGCACAGCACGCGGGCGGTGGATTCGGGTCCACGGCGCGCGGGCAATGGCTTCGGGCACGGCGGCCGAGGGCACGGCCGGGCGGCGCTTCATGCGCGGAGGCGCGGCGCGGCGCGGAGACAAGGCGTCAGGCCACGCGGCGCGCGGCTGGAGCGGCGGCGGCTGCAAGGCGCGTGGGGTCGAGGCGGCCGGGCGGCGGCGCGGCCGGAGACAAACCGCGAGTCGGGAAGCAGACGCTGGCGAGCAGCCGGCGCCGCAAGCCGGCAGGCTGCGACGCTGGCGAAGCGGGCGGCGCGGCGCGGACGCGGTGCCGGCCGAGGAAGGACGACGAGGCCGAGGCGCGCAGACGGCGACGGTCGAGCGCAAGACGACGGCGGCGGCACTGCGCAGATCGCGGCGCTGGGCCGACCGAGGGCGCGCGTGGCGACGCCGCGGCGCTGTGCCGACCGAGGCGCCCACGGCCGGGGGCGAACACGCGGTGGTCGCGAGCCGACGGCAGCGCGGGCCGAGTTCGAGGCGGCCGCAAGCCGTGGCGAGCCGGGCGCGGCGACGGCGGCAGTCGACGCAGATGGCGGGCCGGAGCGCCGAGGCGGCCGCAAGCCGTGGCGAGCCGGGGCGTGGCGACAACAGCGCTTCTGACGCGCAAGCCGAGGCAACAGCGACACACTGCGGGCGCGTAAGCCGAAGCAACGGCGATTTTTTTCCTGCATAAACAATAAATTGAACTGTAAAATCGTCTTGTACTGTAGCTTCGAGCCATATCCGCGTAGCTTCATGTCATGCGACAAACAGTACGAGATGGAAAGGATAGATGCATGCATAGAATCAACAAGCGTTTAGATTCAATCGTCGATTCTCACCTCTTCTCAACTTTTCAATCCGTTCACCAGTAGAGCTTCGTGCTGATAACGTGTTAAGAAACCTCGCTATCGAATAGTCCGGGGTTCCCTAACAGATCTGAAGTGGAGAACAGAGAGAGAGAGACAGGTTTAGGGAGAACGGCGACGGAATTCTTTATTGCTTTGTAGTTGCTTGTACATTGGAGGACCCCTCCTCCTTATATAGTAGTCGCCTAGGGTTTCAACTAAAGGACCATTGTGGGCTTTTATTGGACCATGTGGTTTCCCAACAGAAAACACGAGCATGTGTTTTCTAGAGTCGTAGAATTGCAGTAGGGAATGCTTTATGTAGAAAGTATAGCTAATTTGAAAGTTTCATAGGTTTTGCCTCCTTTGTTTTTTGGTAAAGCGTGAGTACCAATTTAGTACATCTGAACAATATCCTAATTCCTAAACAGTCCACACCATCAGTGATGCTGCATCCGTTATAATTAAGTGTCGTTTCAGCTCTTTGCATAGGAATAAAGGTCAGATGTAAAGTGTCTAATCTGCCCCTATTTAACTATCTTGCCTCTTACTTTATTTCCCCAGTCCCGCAATATATTACTCCCTCTGTCCAAATTTATAAGATTTACATTTTTAAATAATCTTGTCTATAAATATAAGACTTATATATAGATTTAATGAGGCTTTTCCTTCTATACTCTAATTTATTCTCTCTCAACTATATGCATTTATTCATTACCACCCACACAAAGTATTATAACTCATCTTCCAAAACAATTAAGTGGGGGGCATCTAAGTCATTTTCTCTCGTATCTTTCTTAATTTCAACGCAATCTTAATCTTTGTGCAGAATCAAAATAAGCCTTATATTTTTAGACAGAGGGAGTAAATCCTTATTCTGGAAAGTGTCGTCCTACAATATATAATTCAATTATGGAGATCAAAGATGTAGTAATTGCAATACTTCAACTGTATACACCTCCTTTAATGTTGAAAAAGTGGATGAGTAGTTTTGGTATGACATTTAATAAGAGCATATATGGTCCAATAGCATTAACATTTTATTAGATTCAGTGTTTAATTGGTCATTGCACATGGTAGGCTATGGACTTATATCACAGGAGAGAGAGTACTATGTTTGCTGTTGAGGAACCTCGCTATCGAATAGTCCGGGGTTCCCGAACAGATCTGAAGTGGAGAACAGAAAGAGAGAGAGAGACACGTGTTTAGGGAGAGCGAAAGCGGAAATTCTTTATTGCTAATGAATTCTGTACATAGGGGGGAACCCCTCCTTCTTTTATAGCGCCTCTAGGGTTTGGCATAAGGGACCACATGGGCCTTCTGGGCTTTCGTGGTTTCTCAACACTCCCTTGGGCCCTTTGCCGCGAGATGCATATGCCTCATTAAAACTCCGAAAAACCCGGTCTGAAAAATACTTGGAGAAAGAGTACATAGCATACGCTATTATGTTGCACGAATTGCCTCGTTAAAACCTTATGCAAGAAAACTTCATGAAAAACTTGCTAAGGAAAAGAGTACAATTCTCCCAACTTCAAATGCTAATCTTCGAGATTCATGTTGGGTATTCATAATTCATGCTTGAGATTCATGTGGGAGTATGTGAAATATCTCCCCGAATCTGCACTTCTCTAAGTCTCATCATCCCAATTCCTTTCATGCACCTTTCAAAGGTAGATCTTTGGGAGTGATTTAGTGAACAAATCTGCAAGATTTTCACATGACTTAGTATGCAATATCTTAATCTCGCTCATCTTATGCAATTCGTGAGCATAGAAGAACTTGGGGTTGATATGCTTCGTGAGATTACTCTTCACATAACCCATCCGTGCTTGGGCAACACAAGTCGCATTATCTTCATAGATTATCGTGGAGTTTGCTCAATGTTCAAGCCACATGACTTCGGATGTGGTGAACCATTCTTCCGAGCCATGCACATTCACGCGATGCTTCATACAAAGCAATGATTTTCGAGTGGTTTGTCGACGCCGAGACAAGAGTCCGCTTAGACGACTTCCAAGAAATTGCCGCTCCTCCACATAGGAAAACATAGCCGGTTTGGGACTTGCCAAGATATGGTCCGATAGGTACCCAAAGATCGGCATAGCCAACCAAATTCAATTCATTATTTCTTCTAAAGAATGCATCGAGGTCTTTGCTTCCTTGGAGGTAGCGGAAGATGTCCTTGATCCCTTTCCAATGCCTTTTGGTGGGTTCTCAGATCAGATCGAGCTAGCAAATTCACAAATAACGCGATGTCCGGTCTAGTGCTATTTGCAAGGTACATGAGCGCTCCAATTGCACTCAAAATGGGAATTCTGCTCCCGTGACTTCCTCCCCTCTTCTCTGGTCTCAGATGGGTCTAGGTCCGCTGGAGTGACCTTCCGACCATTGGAGTCTTTGCAAGATATGATTTTTCAAAGCTAAATCTTTCCAACACTTTGCGTGTAGGTTGATTGGTGTACCAAGATTCCTCCTTGGACATGTTCAAGCCGCAAGCCTAAACAAAACTTGGTTTTACCCAAATCTTTCATTTCAAACTCGGACTTCAAGTATGAGCATGCCTCTTCAATTTCTTCATCCGTCCCAATGATGTTCAAGTCATCTACATAGACGGAGATTATACAGAATCCATTCGGGATCACAGATAAACACACATGGACAATCTTCGCTGCTTGTGTAGCCTTTCTTGCAGAGAAAGTCACTCAGCGATTGTACCACATTCTTCCCGATCGCTTCAAACCCATACAAGTGATTTCTCTAATTTCACACTGCATGTGTTTCTATTTGCTCCATCTTGGTTGGGATAGGAATTCCTTCCGGTACTTTCATGTATATCTCCGAATCCAAGTTTCCATACTGTATCTTGTGACAACATCCATTAGCTTCATTCTCAACTTCAAGTTGATCGCCATTGAGATCAAATATCTAAAGGTAATTCCTCCCATGACCGGAGAATAGGTTTCTTCATAATCAACTCCAGGACGTTGAGTAAAACCTTGAGCTACAAGCCTTGCTTTGTACCTTACAACTTCGTTGTTTTCATTTCTCTTAGAACAAAGACCCATTTGTGACCTACGGGTTTACATGGGGAGGTGTGCGGCATACGGCCCAAACACCTCTCTCTTGTTCGAGAGACTAACTCGCAGTTGATTGCCTTTTTCCATTCTTCCCAATCTAGCCTTTTCTTGCACTCTGCGAAGATGCGAGCTCGGGATCATGATCAATGATCGAGGCAATCTTCTTTGCTAAGTAGGCATCAACGCTGGTCGTTGCTCTATTCAGGATTCTCTGTTATTACAAAGTTTATGGCCATTTCTTCATGGGGTGCTTCATGCACTTCTACTTGCTCTTCACGCTTTTCCCTATCGCAGAGCAAGTTCCTTTAGCTTTCATCGCCTATGTGTGCGCACACATTATTTCCGCGGCTTCTGCAGTGGAAGATTCAAGTCTGGAATTGCCTTTCTGTTGGCTTCTTTCCAGGCTGTGTCTCAACTGCTCCCTTCTTTCCTTAGGGCATTTTCGTGATTGGTTGTGGTAAGTCCTCTCGCCAGCTTTTCCAGACGCCTCCGGTACTTTGGGTTTGAGGAGCCGATTGCTCGCTTCTTTTCCTTTGAGGCCTCGAGCAGTTGAGGGATACCTTCTATTTTCTTTGGTATTTCCACCCTCTCGTGCATTCCTTGCGGGTACATGCGACTTAACCACGCCTTCAGATCACAAAATGATCAGCAGTTCATTTGCTAAATTCGCAAATCAATTATCTTCTCGACTTCTTGATTTGCTTCATTAGTTCGGGGTCATGTGCGGGATCGGTGGAATGCCATATGATTTCTCGCATTTTTCATCCAAAGGTTGTTTTCTCCCCTAATGACGGAAACGATCCTCGTCAAAGATGCAATCACAACCGGTCAGTATGCAAGTCTCCGAATATGGGTTCCAAATACCGATTATGGATGCACTCTCATAACCAACGATATCCTGGACTTGCGGAGAGGGCCCATTGCAATCCACCGAGGGTGGTATAGGTACATATATCATACACCCAAATTTTCTAAGATGGGAGATCTTGGGATGATCCTGCACAAGCCGCATAGGAGAATGGATGTTGTAGGCCGACGGTCCGAAATTGATAAGAGCCGCTGCGTGCAGATCGCGTGTCCCCAACAAGTGTTGGGCAAGTTACAACTCTGCAAAAGCGGTCCGCAATGAACTTAATCCTCTTTATTAGTGCTTCGCTAGTCCGCTCGCGTATGGACGTGCGACGGAGTGCTCAATCGCTATCCCCGTTCTTTGTGCAATAATCATCAAATGCCTTTGAAGTAAATTCTCCGCATTGTCCATTCTAATGGACTTCACGCGATGATCGTGGAAAGCATTCTTAATTCTTATGATCTGCGAGATCGCTTTGCAAAAGCATGGTTTCTTGTTGACAACAAGCATACATGCGACCATTTCGAGGAAGCATCGATGAGCACCATAAAGTATCAAACGGCCCGACAGGGCTGAATCGACCGCAAATATCCTCGGATGCGTTCCAGAATGCAGGATTTCACTTTGCACTTTCATGACAGAGGGTCTAGTTATTAATTTCCGGTGGCACATGCAGGCACACAAAATCTTCATGATTCGGGAAATTCTTAACGTTAATGCCATGACCTTGTGAGTTGTTCACTATATTTCTCATCATTCTAAGACCAGATGACCTAATCTACCATGGCATAAAGAAAATAATTTGAGCTTCTAAAAGCAGTCTTCAAGGAAGTATACACTTGGTGCATGAATATTCGTAGTACAACCTGATTCATATGAGGGACATTTTTCTAATACCATTTTTCCACATGCCGCGTGCTTCACAATGCACAAGTATTCTTTGCCATTTTCTTCATTGGTTTCTACGTGAAAACCATTGGCGCGGATGTCTTTAAAGCTTAAGAGAGTGCGAGTTGATTCAGGGTACAAAAGGGCTTCTTCAATTACCAAAGTTGTACCCATAGGCAATATAATAGTGGCTCTTCCCGAGCCGATTACATATGAGTCGCCTCAATGATCGTAGTAATCTTTCCGGCGTTCTTCGTGATCGATCGAAATACTTAGACTCTCTTAAGATGGTATTTGTTGTGCCACTATCAACAATGCATATCTCTTCCATTTGGGCGCTACACGATTTCTAGATAAAAGAAATATAATTCTAATAAGATAGAGGCAAAACAATCCAAATATTAAAAATGAAGAATATGGAATAAAGAATAAATTATGATTTATTCATGAAAGAAGTATGCTCTTCTAGAGCTTACAATCCTTTATTCAAAGAAAATGCTAACAACCAAAACTAAAAGAAATGCATTAAATGTAATCTGTAAAATATGCATTGATTTCGCTTCTATATCATCTCGCAGATGTTTTCTCTTCATTTGCCATAATCATGGTCGCAGATCGATGTCCGTGCTATTTCGTGAGGATGAGGCAAGTGGGGTGTCTACATCCATGACATCATCTTCACCGATGTTGGCGAAGTGTGCCTCTCATGGGCGTTTTCCTTTGCCTTCTTCTTAGCCCGATATGCGTTGATCGCTTCCTTGGATTCTCGACATATCTTCAACCAATGTCCCCAAGTGCCACACTTGAAGCACGCCTGGTTCTGCTTGTCCATACGGCTTGGCGTGCGTCTTTTCTTTGTCATCCTCTTCACAGGGCTTTGACTTTCCTTTGGCACGGGTCTCTCTTTCCACCTGCTTGCCCTTCTTTCTATGAGTGGGCTTTTCACCTTGTAGCTATTGGCATTGACTTCATGCGGTGCCTCGCCCAGTGGTGCGAGACATAGTTCTTTCAGAGAACATCGTCTTGCGATTCCAAGAACTTGCATTACATCAATCGTTCGCTATACTCCTTGTATGCGCCCCGACGATAGTGCGTGCACTGGATAGCATTAGGGTGGAAGGTAGAGAGTTTTCTCAATCTTCTCTTCATCGGTGATCTTCTTGCCACATAGAGAGAGATTGGTACAAAACGTGCAAGGCGTAATTGTACTCGCCATCGTTTCAAGTCCGCAAACCTCAGCGCACTCCAATCTTGCTGTGCTTGGGGCAAGATGGTGTACTTGAGCTTTTCGAACCGCTTCTGAAGTGGAGTCCAAAACTCATGCGCACTCTCTTCAGCCATGTATTCATTCTTTAGAGTGGCTGAGAGGTGGTGCCTGAGAAAATGCAGCGCTTGATCGTTCTGCTCAGCGGTAGGTTTTGCGTCCTGCGAGGACCCTAGACCAATCACGAACGGAGCTTCTTGCCCCAAGAACAATCTTTACGTCCGATGCCCAAGTGAGGTAGTTCGACTGCAAGGGCCGTTCTTCAAACTCACGATTCACAATGCCGACATCCGCATGATTTCAAAATTCTGGTTTTAGATTACTGCGTGTAATCTCATAGAAAAGGTTGCAAAAAGCATAAATTGCAGAAAATAAATCCATATGCATTGCAATATATAAAATAAAGCAAAGGATTCAAAATTCATAAAGAAAATTCAAAACAGAGAAATAGAGCAAGAAAAATTAAAAACAGAGCCAAATAAATCTTCTTGATTTTCCGCAATTTTTAAAATTTTCGCAATTTTTCCGAATTTTTCTTTCTTTTTTTCACTTTTCTTTCTTTTTTTTCCCACGACACGCCTCTTGGGCCTCCCATGCGCCCATAAAGCAAGGCGGCTAGGGTTTTCAACCCTAGCCGCCAGCATTCTCACTGCGCAGTGCGGTGGCGGCGGTGGTGGCGCCTCGGCGTCGCACGGAGGCTAGGCGACGGTGGTTGGGGGCCGGACGGTGCTGTGGTCGGGGCCACACGGCGGCGGCGGGCTACGTGCAAGCCCATTCAACGGCGGGCCAGCGTGGTGTGATCGCGCGAAAGCTTTGCCGGCGGCGGCCGGGCCGAGACGGTAGAGGGCGGCAGTGGGTGGCCGAGCCGTGCGTCGGCGCAAGCAGCGAGGCGAGCAAAACGAAGCGACGGCGAGCGCCGGCGGCGAGCAGGGCGGGCGGTCGGAAATCGCGCAGCGCTGGCGCCGGCGCACCGCTGGCGAGAGGGCCTCCGCTCGAGCGAAGGACGGTCGCCGCGACGGCGCCGCCAAGATACGCCGCCGCCGCTCGGCGTCGTTCTTGGGCGAGAGAGGCGCGAACGCTTCTTCTTCGAGCGTGGCGCGGCTGCCGCCGGGCGGGCTGGTCGGCTTCTTTGCGGCGCTGGCGACGGTGCCGAGCATCGGGTGGCGGCTCGCGAGGCCGACGGCGGTGACGGACAGGCCAAGGCGGCGCGGCCGGTCGGCTTCAAGCCGGCGGCCGTAACCGTCTGGCCAGGAAAACGGCTGCCGCCGCTAAGCGTTTCATGCGCGCTGGCGGGGCACGGCCAGCGAGGGTTTCATGCGCGCCGGCGACCTCGTCGCTCTTCGTGCGCGGAAACCGAGGAGACGCCCCCCGTTTTTTTTTGTATGTAAAGTTAATTCATGTACTGTGGCTTCGTGCCGGGACGCTTCGAGCATTCTTCGCGTAGCTTCGTGCCACGTAGGATACATGCATGCATAGAAAAGAACGATTAGATTCAAACGCTAATCCCACCTTTTCTCACCTTTCCAATCTGATCTCCGGTAGAGCTTCGTGCTGATAACGTGTTGAGGAACCTCGCTATCGAATAGTCCGGGGTTCCCGAACAGATCTGAAGTGGAGAACAGAAAGAGAGAGAGACACGTGTTTAGGGAGAGCGAAAGCGGAAATTCTTTATTGCTAATGAATTCTGTACATAGGGGGGACCCCCTCCTTCTTTTATAGCGCTCTCTAGGGTTTCGGCATAAGGGACCACATGGGCCTTCGGTGGGCTTTCAGGGTTTCTCAACATTTGCATCCATTAAACATATTGCATAACCATGGGCAGTTTTGGTAAAAAAAAAAGACGCGATTTTAATACTGCCTTGAAATCCTAAAACGTCAGTTAATAAAACACTTCTCAAAAGCTAAAACGTCACTTAGTTTAGAACAAAGGAGCATAGCTTAAGATCTAGATTTCCAGTAAAACAACCATATGCTGTAACAATTGATCGGCACTATTTCTATGCTTTTGTAAAAAGTATATTGCAAAAATATTAAAGTAGTACAATAAAAAATGTTGTTGTGAGCGATTGCAAATCGTTCGGTCAATTTACATTAGTTTGGTTAACTCGGCATTTTACTTTATGCGGTGGCTGCATCACCCATCTATTTCCTTTTTGGGCTTAAGTCAAGTTGCCGTCCATCAGATAAACATCCACCATTTGAAGCACACATACATCTCTAAATACATCTAGACAAGAAAATTGGACTTACGTCTAAAAAAAATCAAACATACGATAATTAGCAAAACCATATACCATATTAAAGGACCTTATTAATCACATCAGTTTGTTCCTCTAAAAAAAGTTACATAACTATTTAGAAGATACATAAATACTAAAACATAAATAAATAGTAAATAGTAATTATTTACCACTCTATTTTTTATAAAATTTATACAATTTATATGAAGGGATGACATATCAAAGTACCGTAAAAAGCATGAGACGAGCTGGACGGCAGAGGTACGCTCCGGATGGCAGAAATAATTGCAATCGATCGTGCCAATTAGCTTCTGCGACTCGGTCAACAAGCGAAAAATTCCAACTAAATCTTTGGAAGTCATATGCTTGTCATGCCAGTAACCTCCGAGGCAAAAAGATTTTGACGTTTTGACGCTGACCGCAGCACGAAAGTATCCACCATGGACGCCCCGCGCCCGGGAGCTGTCTCCAATCTGTCCGCGTCGCTGTCAACATGGTGAGTGAAAAGAATCATCTCCACCCGCACCAAGGCACCAAACCTTTCCACGAAAACAAGACGGGGGACGCGCGGCCCGGGGTACCGGTAGCAAGTGACAACATACACATTACTTGTTTATTATTCATTTGTTCTACAATTCTATGGTTTCTAATATTCCTTTTCGCGGTGGACCCAGGACAGCACGATTCCGACTTCCGAGCACATCGACTTCTTTTTTAGGTATTAAGCAGCATGGTTCTCATTTTTGGTGCCCGGATAAATAATATTGTATATAACAGCATGGCAGTAGGGTAGTAAAACATGACAGCGAGATTAATTATACATGCGGATCGCCATGTTTAACTTGTTTAGTTTTTACCTCTAGGGCATGTGCAGTAGTATAGATAACAGCTGTCTGTAAAATATCTCTATATCATCTATAGACAACACTAAAAATAACTTATATAATGGATTATCTATATACTTGTCAGTAATGGTCTCTCATCCAATTAACAGACTGTCTATACAATGATACACAAAATAGAAAATTCCCTATAAAACCATCTGTTAAATAGTAGATAACAGTTTTCTCTCTCCTCCTTCTTTTTTCTCTACATCAACTAAAATCCTATATGGCGTAGTCTTACAGATAGCTAACATGTACCATTGTACATGCTCTTATGTGGTTGAATTTGGTACAATTAAAAATTACTCGGCCTCTCATGATTACAGCCACTACAGTAATCCTCATGTGCTGCTTATAGGTAGCCGCATCTTCCAGATTGCTTTACCTTTTTTCCTCTCATGTAAATATATATTTAGAACTAGAGCAACGATAAAAGATATGGGTACTGGTAATTTCCCATTAAACTTTCACCGAATAGTTTTCACATTCCCATGGTATAAATTCTCATTATGTTGATAAACACCAAGAAAACTAACCTTTTTGTGATTTTCATATTTTAAAATAATTTTCATAAATTATCAAGTGGTAGTCACTTAGCTTTAGACTACGTTTGGTTGGAATAAAAATAGCTTGGTTATCTAACATTAATCCAGGTGGGTTAGCTTACCTCTTTTTTGTGTATGGCAACTAGCTTGGTTAATCTGAAATTTCGTTTACCTAATTTAGGTGTAGAAAAACAGAACCCAGAAGGGTTAATTGGGGTGGGGTAGCTTATTTCACCTTTTGGTGAGTAAACTTAATCATGGGCTATGAGGTTAAATAGTTCCCTTTAACATATACACTCTGACGGTTAACCCTCAAATTAACCTCTTTACTCAAAACTAAACATAACTTTAACGTGTGCAGTTTAAAGGGCACGTTTGAATAAACGGGAAATTTCCCCTCATGCAAATACGTCTTAAATCATCAAAGCACTGGAGTACTGTTTAATTCGAGAAACTGGCAAATTTGGCTTCATAAAAAATAAAACATTTCATGAAAACTACAACTATACTACTACACTAGTGCAGTACTGCCTAATTAACGTGCACATGGCTAAAATGTTCTGAGTGTGGTTTGGTTTGACGACCATGTAAGAACATAGGACCAGCTGCTCTCAAGGAAAAACATAGGATTAGGACCCGAAACAGCCGGCTCGTATCCAAAACAGCAAATCCTTCTCGAAATCTTTCTTCCTTCCCCCCCCACCCGACCGACGTCTGGCGCCACGTCGGACGAGCCAAACCACCTGCTAGATCCTCGTCACCCCTTCTCCTTGACCCGCTTTGACCCTTTCAACGGGCCACTCCTCGTCGCCTCCATCCCAATCCCATTATTCCACTGACGTCACGTCCACCGTCACCTCCTCACGTGACCCACCAGTCACCACCCCGCTCGGGTCCACACTCTGCCTCACCCGCGAGGCCAACACCGGCATAAAGAAACCAGAGGCCCCAATTCGTGCACGTTTCACACGTTTATTGCGAGAGGCCGAGAGCCCCTTAAGCAGACGCTTAATTAGCTCGCCAAGAAAGCGCACAAGGCGCTCTGTCTGTATGCGCCGCGTACTCTGCGACGTCAACCTCGTATAAAACCCGGCTCATCTCCTGTTCCCGCTCACTTCAAACAAGACCTCGCCGTCAGACACACGAGCTCAGCTCAGCTGCAAGCAAGAGCACACGTGACCAACCGCATCTCGACGACCATGTGGGCGAACCAGGAGTACATGATCCAATTCGACGGCCAGCTCGATGATCCGTCGCCGAGCTCAGCCAGTGGCGAGCCGCCGCCGGTGGCGGCGCCGTTCGCCGGAAGGGTGATCTCCCCCGAGCAGGAGCACACCGTCATCGTCGCCGCGCTGCTGCACGTCATCTCCGGGTACACCACGGCGCCGCCGGAGATCTTCCCGGCGGCGCGCGGGGAGGTGTGCCGCGTGTGCGGGATGGACCGGTGCCTCGGCTGCGAGTTCTTTGCGGGGGAGGCGGAGGTGGTCGCATTGGACGGTGGCGCGGAGAAGGTGGCCGCGGCGGCCGCGGCGGGAGGGCAGAGGAGGCGGAGGAAGAAGAAGAACAAGTACCGCGGCGTGCGTCAGCGGCCCTGGGGGAAGTGGGCGGCGGAGATCCGCGACCCGCGCCGCGCTGTGCGCAAGTGGCTCGGGACGTTCGACACTGCGGAGGATGCAGCCAGGGCCTACGACCGCGCCGCCATTGAGTTCCGCGGCCCGCGCGCCAAGCTCAACTTCCTATTCCCCGAGCAATTGGGAGCCGCCCAAGACGACGGCAATTGCGACGGGAGCGCCGCGGCCAAGTCCGACACATTGTCACCGTCGCCGTGCAGCGCGGACGCGGACGAGCGAGGGCAGCAAGCGTGGCAACACAGCGGGAAGGAAACAGGGGACCAGCTCTGGGAAGGCTTGCAGGACCTGGTGAAGCTGGACGAAGGCGAGCTCTGGTTCCCGCGGACTTTGAATTCTTGGAATTGAACATGTGCGATTAGATCCCAGCCGTTGGAGTAGCTTCGAAAAAGACCATTTCACCCTTCAGTTCTTCTTATTTGCTCTGTCTGTTTAGCTCTGTCGTATTATTTGAACAAAGCAGAGTTTGTGAATTATCACTAGAGTTGTGCTAAGTGTACGTATAAAGCAGGCAATTTTGGGTTTGTCCTTTCTTTTGTAATTCACAGCCAGGAATACGAGCTGTCTGACTCAATAACCGATTTGTGCACGCGTGGATATGGATAAGAAATTTTTGGGCTGAGCAATTTTTCGAACCAGGTGTTTATTTAGGAGCGAGACCACTTGCCTAATTTGCAAGCATGAGTATAATACACATGGTTCTCATGGGTTGGTGGATGACAAATAGTTTACTCTGTTTTTCATCATGTGATACTTCGATAAACAAATCGTTGACCAAATTTTGCTTGTTGCACTCCGTGAGTGGATATCCGGTAACAGACGAAGATACTTTCTGGAAGGTCAAACATGGTGAAAACAGAAAGATATATATCAAATTAAACATGAGACCAAAAGATGGGTACGAGTACGTACTTCCTTAAAAAATGGTCACCCTCTTCGATCTTCATGTGATGGTCTTTCCAGTTTTTTGATGACCATCACCCATTGGACCTTTTGAATCAGGTTGTGCTAGTCGCCTAGTTCTCGATTGCTGTTTGATCTGTGTCCTGTTCATGAAGAGTGCGGCACATGGTCAGCCGGCTTGCAGTGGAAGTGTGGAAGAAAATTCTGCTACCGTACGTATTGTCCAATGTCCCAACAAGGTTTCAAATTTCGGTTTGGATTATATCTCAGAGGTGACCGAAATCTAAAATTTCGGTAAGATCTCAGAATTTCGGATAAAATCCAGACAAAATCCAAAAAACAAAATTCAAATCCGGAATTTTTTTGGACCGGGATTTCCGAGATTAGGGCCAAAATTGCCAAAATCATGATAAATTTCAAATGAGCGAAAAATAGTTCAAAACATGTGTTGACGTCAAAAACTTGAAGTAGGGTTTTTGACAACAACACACCAGACGAACACCTGGTTCAGAGCGTGCCTGTCGATTTGACTTGTAATCGACAAGGTAAAAATATGAAATTCACTCGAAGCCGATCGTTAAGATCAATCGGTTTAAATTCAATCAGCTCAAAGCCGATTAAATCAAGATAAAAGGGTAAGTCTAACTAGTTGATTAGGGCTAATCAGAAGATAAAGATAGATCGATTCTGAAGAAGACGATGCGCAACAAAATCAGAATAAATCGAATCTGAGGCGTAATTTGAAGAAGATCAACAATCGGCGATGCGCAACTTTATTAATCAAG
Source organism: Otatea glauca (assembly GCA_036346275.1). Lineage (NCBI taxonomy): Eukaryota > Viridiplantae > Streptophyta > Magnoliopsida > Poales > Poaceae > Otatea > Otatea glauca. Next base: position 41,056,112 of record CM070725.1, read on the forward strand.
ATCGAATTACAAAGACTAAATTACAAGAATTACTCCTAGTCGACAGGAAAAAGTAATGTAAATTGGTGTGTTTAATTGTGTTGGGTTTTTTTTTTGCAACTCGCCCTTGCCCTTCTTTTATACCTGTCGGTCGATCGTGTCCTATTACAACACGTTACATAATTTGATCCGTATCGGCCTCAATCCGGATAGCTTTCCCTTAAAGATCTTTACCGTTACCAAATATCTTCAAATCTTTCCAAATCGTCTGCTGGTTACTATATGTTGACTTTCTTTGCCTATTTTGACCATACCTACCAAATTTTGGTGCAAACAACATGTTAGAATTTTTTTAAAAAAATTGTGGATGGTTCTGACGCATCACTAATACTTTCATAAAATTTTCAGATAATGGTCAACCCTGAGGAATTTTCAAAAATTCTAGCAGTGCTACTATCTTAATAAAAGCCTTACTAGCAAATTTGAACCGAATAAAAATGGTTCAAAAATGTTAGAAACTTTTGAAAATTTTATTGGATGGTTCTAACGCACCTCTAATGTTCCCATAAAATTTTTAGATGATTATGAAGCCTCAGTAATTTTCAAAAATTCTGACAGTGGTACTGTCCTGATAAAAGCCTTACCGGTAAATTTCAACCAAATGAAAATTGGTTCAAACCAAGTTATAAAATTTTGTGGATGGTCCCCACATATCTCTAATGTTCTAATAAAATTTTCAAATGATGATCAAACCTGAGGAATTTTAAAAAATTCAGACAGCACTACTGTCCTGATAAAAGCCTGGCTGAGTACATGTATTGCTTTCATAGGTTTGATTAAGCAATCAAAACAGATTTAGAATTTTTGAAACTTTTAGATAATGGTTTTAAGGCAATTCTTAAGCTCTTATAAAAATTTTAGATCATGATTACACTCGAGCTAATTTATAAAATTATGACAAAGGTACTGTGAAATTTATATTCCTCACGCTTATGATTTTTTAAGGGGTGTAGCCTATGAAGGGTGTCAGCCACATGAAGACCACACGGGCTGTAAGCCTGTGTGTCGGCTCAGCAGTGCTTTAGCTTTTCTTAGAGTGTGTTTGGTAGGGCTCCAGCTCCACCAGATTCGTGGAGCAAGATGTGTGAGTATATTAAGAGTGTTTAGATGGATCATCTTTTCAAATTTTAGACCAAAAATATAAACTTAATTCACTTTATTTTAGTCTACAAGTTTCAGATCTCAAGTGAAGCTGGGATCTGGAGCTCTACCAAACACGCCCTTAATCATGCTGTGGTTTCGATTTGCCTTGTCATTTGAGTCAGCAATAGCTTAATGCAGTTGTACTTGTACACCTCCAATCCTAGTACTTGTACCCATGGGCCATAGCATATACATACAAACTACCCCATGTCCATGAGGTTTTGCCAAGTTGGTTTAATGTGCCAGATTAAGGTTGGTTTGAATCCCAGTTCGAACATTAAATTTCTTTCTTTTTTAACATTATATTTCTTTCAACCAACTGAGCTAAAGTAGGTTTCTGAATTTATTGCAAAATTTTTATATGTATTCCCAGAAAAGGCATTAAAATTCGTAAAAAAATGGTACGAAAACCGGTCCAAACAACATAAATTTTGGTCCAAACATCCGAAATTTCGGCGGCCAAAATTTTTTAAGATTACTGTAGCTAGTTAGTTTTTTTAAAAAATTTCTGTCGGGAGTTTTAATCTCGTCCTCGATCGAAATCCAAAATATGACTGAAATTTTGGCGGGATTTTAAACCCTGTGTCCTAATTGTTAATTTGTACTATCTGAGGGAATATCTTCGTACGGTCGTATGTAGCAACGACCGATCCAGTCCCTTCTGGATTTTTCGCCTCCTAATACGTCAGTGCGAACTCCGGAGCAGTTTGCTTCATTCGCTTCGCGTTCGTCCCACTGGCAGCGTCATTTTCCGCTGAGCCTCGTTTCCTACGCCGCGAGAACGACGGCAGCGGCTAGCTCACTCGGCCTCGGCGCAGACAGAGCACAGCTGACAGCTCCCTACTCGTCAGTCGTCACCGCCACGAGCGGGACGGTGGCGCCATCGCCCGCCACCCGTCACACAAGCTGGGCGCGCGCGGGCGGGAACGGTCAAATTGGCGAGTGAGAGCCTGAGAGGAGCAGCGAGCCACGCAGCTGTCGCGCACGGGTGGGCTTGGCTTGGGTCACGCCGTGACGAGTGGTGGAGTGCGGAATCAGGATGTTCACCAGCGTCAGCCGCGGTTCCAGCTGTGGAATTGTTGGCCGCGACTCACTGGGCCGAACAGTGGAAGCTGTGGAAGATCGTTTTCTGTGTTTTATGAGAGCCTGCGCGTGGTATGAGTCGACTTTTTTCCCCCCGGGGAATGCGAGGTCTGACTTATCCGTCGATCCGTCCGTCGGTTAAGTTTTTGACGTTTTTTTTAGAAATGAGGTCTTCCACTATTCTGAAACTTAGGTGTGTTTGGTACGGCTTCAGCTCCATCAGATCCGTAGATCTGGTGGAGCTAGGTATTTTTAGCTTCACAGATTCGTGAAGCTGGAATTATGGATATATTAAGAGTGTTTAAGTGGGTCATCTTATTTACATTTTAGATTAAAAATATAAACTTAATTCAATTTATTTTAGCCTATACGATTTAGATCTGAGGTGGAGCTGAAATCTGAAGCTCTACCAAATAGGACCTTAGTATATCCGCACCTTCACTGAGTGTGGATTTGCTATTGCTTCTCGATGTCTACACTGTAAATTTACTGACTTCCACTCTCCCCGATATCACAACGTGCAAACATATTCGAAATTTCACCCATGCATGTCATGGCGTCCTAGTTTAGGTAGGGTTACAATCAGATCAATATTTATCGTCCAACAGAACGATCGGATATCTTTGAATCGGATTTGGCTCGTTAAGTCGGATAATTTTAGAATTCAGATTTGGATATTTTTATTTGAATTCGGTATGAATTCAAGAGAATACTATGCTAGGTCGGATCGGGATTTTCTGAGACTACTCTTGGATATTACGAAAAGCTACATATGGGATATCCGAACGGAGTGTCCAAACGGGCGCGCAAGACGCAAGACGGCCCGCTTAAAAACGGGCACTACCGCTTAGGCCCGGCCAGAACGGTCGCGTCGCGTCTACGTACCGCGTCTTGAACCTCCGCCAGCACGCAACGCGACGTTTGAGACTCGGGCCGTGCGTGCGTCTTGGCCGGTCCTTCAGCAATAACCAAGCGGGTCGGGTCGCCCAGAGTCTGCTTAGCTCCGAAAATTTGAAAAAATAGAAAAATTAGAAAAATAGATAAAATATGGTAAAAATATGAAAAATTAGAAAAATAGGAAAATTTAGAATAATTAGAAAAACTCGAATGATGAATAAAAACTTTTAAATATATATATAAATTAAGAAAAAGCTAAACTACAAGATAAATTCTAAAATAAGACAAATAATTTGAATTAAATAATGAGCTTTATTGATGTTTGGTCGCCTCGTTAAAAACTTTGCCAAGTAAAACTCAACATGAGAAAACCTTGGCAAAGAAAAAGAGTCTGACCTATAGCTCGGTGATACAATAAAAAGTGAAGATTACAATTATTCTTCCTCATTATCTAGATAAAGATTTTCAACGTCTCTGCCCATTTCAAGTATTTTACGTAGTATGTTGAGCTCGTTGATTAGCTTGTTCCCAATCTTTCACGGTGAGAAGTATTTCCACCATCTCACTAGTCGACTTGTTCTTCTCTCTTGATTATTCTTAGGATAAAGCAAAGCGGACTCAAGAAACCGTGGAGACAGAATCTGCTAACACATCCGTGCTAGTATGAAAAGCACCGGATATGTTATCTTGTGCTCATGCCACCACCGCAAAATGTTGAACTCCTCTTCCTTCTCTTGGTAGTTGATGATGTTGTCATTGTTGAGATAGGCGACTAGCTCCCCATTACTTGATGTGTCCGCACTTGTCGTTGATGTAGTTGAACTCCTTGAGGAAGAGCCACTTTGTATTCTATATCTTTCCCCACGCGGTTTTCTTCTTACATTGTAGGTCTTTGGTGGAGGTCATTGCATACGAACTCCGAAGAAATTTCCGATCGTACTTATCATAAACTTGATTAAGTTAGCACTGACGGTTGAAAATAACTAGAATAATCAAGTACCTACCGCATCACTTAGAAGTGAGAGAACATTATCAATCCCGAATTTTAGCTCTAGGATCTAAAATAAATGCGAATGCATATAACATAGGAATTTCTTGCCAATATTTTAAAATTTAGTTTTCATAGCATAAACGACTTCCCAATATATTATCATTTTCGTAGCTTTTTAAGTGGGTAGCAATTTCTAAAATATGATGAACAATTAAAGGAGAGGTTGAATAATAAACTCGGATAAAACAACGGTGGAATCAAAAAAGTTCTAAAATGAAAGCAAGTATTTAGCAACATACCAATGTCGCTCTGTGAGTACTAGGTTGACCATCCAGGTATGATACGGTGCGTGTTAATAAAAGCAGAAAATGTGCTCTCATATGGTATAACATTCTTAAGCATCAAGTAAGTAGAGTTCCATCTAATGAGCATATCCAAACCAAACTTACGTGGACGTACATTCATTGCAATACAATAAGTTTTATATGTCGCTACTCGTTGATTAGAATGAATTAAGAAAGATATTGCGATCGAAAAGGTTCAATATCTTGATTTAACCTCTTTAAACCAGATTTAACTATAAGATTAATAATATGGCAAGCACAACTGATGTAATAAGAAAGATTCAAAGATATGAATTGAAAAGCGGAGTAAGTATGTTCATGGCGAAGTATTTGCGGAAGCATTATCTAATGTTATTGCAAAATCTTATCATTAAGTCCAAAATCTTCCACAACTTTTACAATACAATCGACAATATTTTCACCGGTATGTGCTACATCAATTAATTTGAATCCTATGATTCTCTTTTCTAGTTGCCAATCATCGTTTACATAATGAGCAACTACACTAAGATAATCCTCTTTAGCTCTACCACTCCATATATCGGATGTCAAAGACACGAAAAAGTACATGTACTAAATTTTTCTTTTAGCTTATTGCGATAATTATTATAATATTTAATCAAATCTCTAGTTGTTATCATCTAGAAAGCTGCAGAAAATCTAGGATTATGAGCGGTCCTAATAAAGTTTTCAAACGCGGTGACTCACCAAAGTTTAAAGGAAGATCTTGAGAAGCGATTAAGCGACAAAGAGATTCACGAGCTACCTCAGATTATAGTCCCGATTACGTCTGCATCACGCGTCGGGGTTGTATTGCGAATCGTCGCCTCGAAGCCATTCCCGCTTTTTTTCTACAAATTGTCGGCATGCCTCTTCAAGTGCCCGTTCCACGAAGATTTCGCGATTAATTTATGCTTGCAATATTTACAAACAAAGATACCCGATTTGGGCGTCGTTTGATATCTCAAAATCTTGTCGAAATCTTCCCGGACTCGATGTATCTGCGTCTTGCTCTTTTCGCCCGGTGCTTGCCGACGCAGCTTGCACTTGTAGAGCTGAAGATGGCACGACTCCTGCGGCTTCTTCGCCATATGATGCAAGAAGCTCCCGGGTGAAATCTCAAATCGAAGTCGGAACGACGGAAAATCCCTGCCCATAAAGCAAACTATAAGAAATAATCACGCTATTAATACTAAAATATGATTGAAAATACTAACAAAATAAAATAATAAATCACAATTATCACCTTGATTTCTTGTGTAAGACTAAAGCCGAATTTGGATTTTTGACAAAACTATTTTTAATTTTGCCAAATTACCACTAAGAGCAAAAGAATTTCCACAAGAGAATGATTAGAAGAGAATGCAAGGTTCTGGTGTAGAAATGAGAGGAGGCGACCACCTATTTATAGGAAAAAATTCAGGATTTTTCGAATTTCTTGAATTTTATGAAATTTTCAAATCTGCAACGGCTTATAAACGGCTATTTTTTAAACGGTCTAAACGGGCGGACCGTGCCTTGCGTCGTGCCGTGCGTGCCGTCGCCGTTCCGGCCGGGCCGTTGCCGTCGCGTCGCGCGCGTCCGCGTCGCCCGCCCGTCAGAACGGCCGTCTTGCGTCTTACCCGCCGTCTGCCCTCCGGCCCAAGCACGCGCCGATGGGTTGGCCCGCTTGACGCCGACGGCCCGCTTAGCGCTGGCCGTGCCGTGCGTCGGTCGTGCGTGCCGGGCCGTGCCCACAGTAACGGGCCCCGTGCCGGCCCATTTGGCACGGCCCGTTTGGTCAGGTCTAATCCGAACGTCCTCTAGCTCTGGCCTCTGGCCGAACACAGCCCAAGCCCAAGGAAGTCTCCTACTCTCCTGACTTCACGAGTGGCTGTCTCCTCCCGAACCCTAACCCAGTCTCCACCACCTCGGCTCCAACACCCAGTCTCCCGACTCCCGAGTCCTGCCGCCACCGCCGCCGTCGCCCTCGCGCGGTCCTGCCAGGTCACCGCCCTCCCTCCCCCGGGCCTGCTAGGTCGCCGTCCTCCCTCCCGCCGCCAACCCTCCAAGTCGTCGCCATCGCTCTCCCTTCCGGCGGCCGCCGCCACCCTCTCGTGGCCCTCCCTCTCGCTGGTTGCCGCCACCCTCCCGTGGCACTCTCTACCGCTGGCCGCCGCCCTCCCTCACGCTGCCTCCCTCCCGGCTCCCGCAGCCTTCCCTCCATGCCGTGAGTCCATGGTATTGAGTTGCATGCACCAACCAGTTCACCCAAAAGCTTAAGCTGATGAGGAAAGGTAGGCAATTCACTTATACTTCAACACTCCCCCTTACGTGTAGGCTCCCTCAGGCCTAGGACGTGGAATAGAAGTGGGCAGACCTCTTGGCTCTGATACCATATTGAGTTGCATGCACCAACCGGTTCACCTAAAAGCTTAAACTTATGAGGAAAAGTAGACAATTCACTTATACTTCAACACATGGGTCCACCCTCCTCCCAGCGTCCCATCCATGTCATGCCCTTGATAGTGGGAAACACAACTTGCGTTCTAATCAACTTCATGTTATTCAATTCTTACTCTGATATTGTCATTGGAGATGTACTGAAATCTATGTGTGATGAGGTCATCCTGCCACTTGGTAATTGATTGTGAGTTTAGTTCCATATAGTTCTATACCACACTATTAATTGAAGCGAAGAGGGCAATTTAATTGGTGAATAAATTCGAAAAAGAACAAATATATGCAAGGGTGGCTATACATTCTGAACTTTTGTTATATGTACAGCGCTTTGCATGCACGCCCTTTCCTGGTGTTCAGCATAAATTCTTTGTAGTAAAATTACTATTTGATTGAAGTTTGGATCCCTCTGAATCAATTTATTTCATTTTTTTCAGGGCTATGTTGACAAATATGTGAAGCTATAGCTGGATCGGTAAATGAGACTATGAACTGGACCAATCAGAACATACTCCTTTTCCAGTTCCAACTTGTGATGGATACCAAATGAGGCGTGCAAGCTTGGGTAATGCTCTTTTGGATCATCTATTTGCATGAAAGTCTTTTGGCAGTAAGGTACTCTGGTTAATAGTTCAGCAGATGTGGCTGTGTTTATCATTAAATCACGAGTTTACATTTGTGTTCTATATTCGGGATGGAACAATTGCTGCCTAGTATCCAGCTCCCTGTAAGTGATAGTAGGATGGTCTAGTTTGGTCCCTGCCTTGCTTGGTAGAAGCCTGTTGAGAGTTGTGAATGCAATAGCAATAAGACATTCTGCCATGCTACTATAAGCTGGCTGTAGAATGAACCTTCTTCGCCTTAATGTCGTCTCCACCTTGGAACCAAAAGAAGCAGATTTTTCATATGCTTTTGCAGGTCAGAGGTTTACTAGTTTCGAAGCCTATGTTCAGAGAAAACATAGGACATCTGAGCAGCCCAGTGGTATATCATTCCCTGGTAGGACCAGTGTACCTAGACATGCTAATCTAACTTTGCAAATTCTCATTGAATGAATTGACATGATGTTGTGGTTGTGTGCTCGATGTTTAGCTTCTTCTGTTCTAGGCTGCGTATGCCCAAATGAGGGGGAAAAATACATGCAGAGTTTATATTTCCAATCAAGTTTATACTTCCAGATCATACATTTGCGCTGCAGTATTCCACACTTGGTATTTTTCCTTCTCGTACCAAGATACCTTCCAGATCATACACTTGGGGCAAAATACTTTTTTTTTTGTATGAGTTGTACTTAGCAATTATACAATCTTGCCATTTGGACAATGAAATGCAGAAGACTTCTTCTGAAATTGACTGAGACTACCTTTTGTTTTTTAGGATGAGACTATGGTTGAGACCAGGGTTCTGAATATCGATATCATGATTTTGAATGAATATTGTTTTTCTAAAATTGAAAAAACCAGCTCGAAAATCAGTAGAAATCGAATAAGTTCGAAGTCAATTTTTTGAAATTGGCGGCCAAACTTCATCGAAAAAATTGGAAATCGACCAATTTTTGAGAGATTTTCACCGATTTTATACGATTTTCGAGCAATTTATAGAATGAACATATCTGAGACAGTAACCTTGTCAGAATTTTATAAATTTGTTCGAGTGTGATAATGATCCAAAATTTTTATGAGAGCTTAATAATTGCCTCATAACTCTTCTCTAAAATGTTAAAAAAATTTGTATTGGACTTCATTTGTTATCTTTCAAAAATAAAAAACACAAGGAACACAAATGGTTCAGTACCATTGTAACAATTTTATAAATTCACTGGGGTATGCTCATGATCCAAAATATTTATGTAACAATTTTATAAATTCACTGGGGTATGATCATGATCCAAAATTTTTATGAGAGCTTAAGAATTGCCTCATAACCCTTCTCTAAAAGTTTATAAAATTCTAACCCTTTTTTGGTTGCTCAATCAAATCTATTTATTGATCATTAGGCTTTTATCAGGACAGTAGCACTGTCACAATTTTTTAAAATTCATCAGGCTTGATAATCATATGAAAATTTTATGGAAAAATTAGTGATGATTCAGGACCACCTAAAAAAAGTTCAAAAAATTTATAATGTGTTTTGAACCTTTTTCATTCGGTTGAAATTTGCCGGTCAGCCTTCAGTAGCATTGTCCTAATTTTTTTAAATTCCTCAGGCTTGATCATCATCTAAAAATTTTATGGAAACATTATCGATGCGTCAGGACCATCCAAATTTTTTTTCAAAATGTTCTAACTTGGTTTGCATTATTTTTCATTCGGTTGAAATGTTGTCGGTCAGCCTTTTATCAGGACAGTAGCACTGTCAGAATTTTGAAAAATTACTTAAACTTGATCATCATCTGAACTTTTTATGGGAATATTAGTGATGTGTACGGACCATCCACAAAAAAAATCAAAAATATTTAACATTCTGGATTTAAAATTTCGGTAGTTTCGGCCGAATTTCAGTTAAAAAATTCTGGATTTTTTTTTTAATTTTGACCGGATTTCATCCGAAGTTCCGAGATTTCGTCGAAATTTCGGATTTCGCTCACCTCTGAGATGTGTGAACCGAAAACGAAATTTGAAACCCTGGTGTGATGAACTATGTCAATTTGCATTTTCATTTTAATTGTTAAACTAAAACTATGTCAGTTTCTACTCCCATTTTATTTGTGATGAATTGATGATTGTTGAACCTCGTTCGATGCTGTCTACTGACTGAAAAGAGGTGTGACGGGCATACGGGCATGTCCGTGGGCGACAGGCCTGGGTGATGTTCTCTACCAATTGCCCTTCACTGGCATGCCCGTGGGCAAAGCATAGGCTGGCGGGCATGGGTGGCATGGATATGGGCGAGCAATACCTGTTCGCCACCCCCAATTGCCATCCCTACTTGGGAGGAAGGACAACTTCAATAAACTCTAGCCTGAATAGCATTCCTATATATCATATGTCTATGTATTTGCTTTCCAAAACTGTCATTGATAAATATCAGTCTCTTATGCAAATGGTTGTGGTAGTTGAGCGTGATAAAAGATCGTGACAGGATCTATAAAGAAAAAGTACCTTGGTGGTACCTGCATTTCACAAATCAATCATAAAAAATGAATACCATAAAGGAATGAGTACGCTGGTTGGAAATGACCTTTTGGAGGGACTGTTGAATACCTTAAAGGAAGGAGTATGCTAGTTGGAAATGACAAGGGCAGTGACTTTTAGAGGGATCGTAGGTGCGGTCATATACCTTTAAATATAGCCTTTCATAATCTTTTCTCTATATGTAATGAACAACATGTTACTGTGAATCAATTTGCAACAACTGGCTGGACATTAACTTTGAGAAAATTGCTTGCAACATCTGGCTGGACATTAAATTTCAGAAAATTGTTTCGGCTGTGCCTCCTTCCAAACGGGCCATTACATGCCACAAGTGGGCAGCATCTTGCTCATCAATCATCATTTGGCTACCAATCCATGGCTTGACTTGGACGTACCCTTTGGTATCTGGTTACCGATCAGTCTAGCAAGTTGTTGCAATTTGGTTTACAGTAACATGTTTTTCATTACATATAGAGAAAAGATATTGGAAGGCTATATTTAAAGGTATAGGACCACACCACCGGTCCCTTCAAAAGTCACTGCTCTTGTCATTTCCAACCAGCATACTCGTTCCTTTAAGGTATTCATTTTTTATGATTGATTTGTGAAATGCAGGTACCACAAAGGTACTTTTTCTTTACCAGATCCTACCACAATCCTTTATCACGCTCCAACTTCCACTACCATTTGCATAAGAGACTGATATTTATCAATGAGAGTTTTGGGAAGCAAGTACATAGACATACGATATATAGGAATGTTGTTCAAGCTAGAGTTTGTTAGGACCTATTTGGTTCAGATACTGAGGTTGACATGCTTTGCTATAGCTTTTTTTGCCAAACTTGCCTAAGGTTAGGTCATCAAAATTGAAGCCACACTTTGGCTAGCAAAATAAATTTTGCCACACTTTTTTTGAGTCAATGATGTGTGAGACCTGTATGGCAAGAAAGAATCTTGCTACAGATTTGGTTATGAAACAAACGAACGCCTAACTCGATCAAACTTGCTTAACTTGATGTGTGGCAAAGTTTGGATATGAACCAAAAAGCCTGGGTTATTGGAACATTTGATCACAATTTTCTAAAAAAAAAAGACTTTTGGTTCCAAAAGAACCGGGCAATCTAGCATAATTGTTGTTTTTGTTTAACCGCGTGTCAGACGGTGCACATGCAAGAAATAAGCCTGACTGATTGGCTGTTCAAATTACAATTTACAGCTCATTACAGTGCATAGTTCCTTTTGCAAGTGGAATTGATATAAAAGATTCATGCAGAAATGCAAATTCTGATCTTAGTTTATATATCTGTATGGGAATACCATAATGTGGAGACCTTTCAGTCTAATACATAATTATATAGTGGATATGACTATAGATTTAAAACTGAATTTTCTATCCAAAAAGAAGGACAAAAGCTTTCTTCTTTGTTCGAAAGTTTTGTTTTGTTTGCCTCCCGACTCTTGCCTAATGTATGAATGTTATTGTTTTTTTGTTCTTTTCCAGGCTAAGAACAGTGAACTGGTATCATCCATGCTTCTAACCAGCAGCATTTCTGGCCAGAAGACCTACTACGAAATTCTTTTAGTGAGTGAAGGTGCTACATATGATGAAATCCGCGCAGGATACAGGTCTGCTATCCTAAATGCGCATCCTGACAAGTCTCAAGCAAACCCTGATTCACTTGTGTCTTCAGATGAGCAAGGAGAATTTTTTAGTGTGCAGAAAGCATGGGAGGTCCTACGTGATACAAAATCCAGAGTCGAGTATGACAAGCAGCTGCAAACATCCAGGCAGAACCTGCAGAATATCGCCTATGAAATTGAAGTGGATGAAATGACCATTGAAGGCATCAACAATGCCACGGAGCTGCTCTATCCGTGTAGATGTGGAGATTATTTTTCAATCTCGTCATTTGATCTTGGGGAGATGGGTATTCAGATCAGCGAGGATGGAAAAATGGACTTTCAGTCATCGGATTTTGTATCAGCTTCTGTTGTTCTAGGCTGTGGCTCTTGTTCGCTCAAAACGCGTTTGGTTATAAATAGAACTTGTTGATAATTGTCTCCAATATCTACTTTTCGTTTGGAATAGATTTGAATACGTTGGTCCCTCACCCGCTGCTTCTGAATAAATACATTTCCAGTCTATCAAAAAAATATTTCATTTTAAGCATTCTCTGTGCAACTGTGTGTGTGTGAGTTGAGAGCTCCTGATACCTATGGCTATAATGTAATGTGACATTGCTTTAGGCACTGCTCACCAACCAACCAATGTATTGGTTTGAACTATTACCATTCGATTGTTTATTTTCTTTTGTTTCTTGTCGTTGTTGTATACATCATTAAGTTAATTTGAACAACAAACTCGGTGGATTATAAATTTCCATGATTTATACGTTAAAAAAAATGAAAAGGTTCCCGACTGAAAATTTATTCAACCATATAAAAGAAGAAAAACCTTAGAATTAAAATTTTAAATTCATCGTGTTCCATATTATATTATATCATATATTAACCTTCTTGTAGCGGAAGGATTTCTACTAAGCTAGGTTACTTTCGTACGTTTTTGTGGGTTTTGGCCAATCCGTTGGCGCCATGTGCTTGTGGTGGTGTAGACTTACTGCTTGTTTCGCATCGGATCACCATTGTACAGGTGGTGATGGCCCTTACAAGGCCGTGGGATCACTGGAACCGAAATGGACTAGCGGATCGCTTCAGCCTGCATCCACCTCACCCAAACCCTCACGCCGCCTCCTTTCATCCTCTATCCTCCTCACATCCTCCGCGCACTCACCCTCGCCCAAATCCTTACGCTGCTTCCTCCACTCCTCATGGACCATGACCCCTCTGCTCGCCTACTCTACCGCCCACCGTTAGTCTTCCCTCTACCTCCGCCTCGCCCGAAACATTACTCTACCACCATCACCCTAGTCATCGGTCTTCCTCCTGGTCCTCGCTAGAATACTAGATTGCTCGTCTATCCACTATACTGCTCGACCGATATGGTCGTCTCCTCGCTTCCTTCCTTCACTGTAACGTTGCAATTTTCGCACCTTTTTGAAGTTTTTCAAAATAAAAGGAGCTATTTGGATTTTTTTCTTGCATTAATTAAAGCTTAATTAGAATTTTCCAAATAAAATATTTTAATTTGATTAATCTAAACATCAATTAAAAGAAAACTGATTTTAGTTGGGTTCCTGGTGCTGCAAGAAATTTTTCTGTATTTTCTGATATTTTTCTAAGCTCATTTATTATTTATTTGAATTTTTAGCCTTTTATAAAATTCAGAAATCCTTTCCAAATTCCTAAATTCTAGTGGACCGAATTCTTGGCCGGTCCACTTTCTTTCCTAGGCTACCGGCCTACCCACCCCTCTCCCGCAGCCCACCTCCCTACATCTCTACCGCTTGGCCTAGCCTGCGCGTGCCCCAGCCCAACATCCTCTGCAGCCCAGCTCACTCGGCCCAATCCCTGCCCGAAACTCTAACCCTAGCGGGCCTTGCACCATCACCAGCCTATCTTTGCGTGTGACCACCACAACTGTATTGCCACTGCCGGCTCGCTCTCGTAGTCCGTGCCACCCACGCCTCCCGAGCATATAAATAGCTCGGGTTAACCTTGTACCGCGTGCTCCTCACTCCACCGCACCCGGTGCCTTAGCCGCCTTCATCGGAGCCACCATCGTTGCGCCGCGCGAGCTCACTGGAGTGGAAGAAGGCTGTCGTTGCCATTGAATCCCTTCTAAAGCTCTTCCTCGATGTCGATCTCGGCCGTTAGTGAGTATCTATCCTAGTTGTCGCCACCATCGGACTCGTCGTGCCACCTACATCCGGATCCACCGTTGTTTGGTCTCGATCTGCCACCAAATCATCGCCGCTTAGCCTTCTTTGTCTGCATGTTTGGCAAGATCTGTCTGGTGCTTTATTGCTAGTCCACACCATCTCATCACTAGCCACACCCCTAGCCCTCCTCATGTTGTCCGCCACCTTGGGTACTTTGGCAACCGTCCGACATGTTGCTATGATGCCCAAAGCTAACTGGTCCAGACTAAAGGGGGAGTGGGAGCTTGAAGGACATGGGGATGGGGAGGGGAATTGTGAGAGAGTGAGAGCAGGATGTGTATGTCTAGCAAATTGAGGTAATGCAAAGGAGGGAGGGAGGGATAAGAAGAAAGACAAGACACAGCTACCAGAGTGAGATTGTTTATGAGTTGTGATATAAAGAATGTTTTCAATTCGGATAGCTTGTACAAGGCTTGGAAGTGTAGCTAGAGTTGGTAGATTGATTTCGTGGTATATTTACTGTCCGGCACGAAAAGGGCAATCGACCTAGGAGGCTAGGATTGAGAGTGAAACCTAATATTGTTACTTTGAGTGTGCTTCAGGCGGCGTTGTTTCAGCTTTCAGAGCGGGTGATATAGAGCGTATTCGGCGAAATTTTTACTGTATTGGTCCCCTGCCTCTTATTTTTTTTCGAAAATAGTCCCGTGCCGACAAATTTGCAGAAATAGCCCCCTAATCGAGCGTGGAATGACCGGAGGTGGACACGTAGCAAAATCAACGCTATGGTATCGTGGAAATATATTTCCACGCTGTGCTACTGCGGGATTATTTCTTTACCATGCTGTGCAGTCGCTGGATTGGGAATCTTGCTTTTTTGCAACTCTCGTGAATTCCACGCCTGCACTGTGCTGGATTACCGCAAATGCTGCACCTCCACAGTGCTTGATTTGGCCATCCTTGCACGCCCGATCCGCGAGAATCTTCTTTGCCACGCCCTAGTTGCACTGCATTGTCCGACCCCACCAACCATTCGTGAAGCGATCGGGCGCAGGCGTTGGCACGCGTCGTGTCCCGAAGGTCGGCCCTGGCTGAAGCACCGTCTATTGTGGCGTGATTTGCCTTTACATGACATCACTCTGTCATGTCTTCGCACCAAAAGCACCGACCGATGTCCGCTTCTCCCGCGCATGGGCTCAGTCCCTCGCTATAAATTACGACTGCTGTGATGGTTTACATCAGGCGGTTGGTGAGGGAAACAAACCAGGGGTAGATAGAGTGAGGGAGTTCGGCGAGTTGAGAAAAACGAGAGCCCGAAGAGGGGAGACAGTTGAAAAATAGGTAGGCAAAAAAGAGGTGGAAACGAAAATTTGGAATCGAATTCCAAAGGAATTTAGTTGGTGTTCATAATTTGGAGGAATTTATTCAGAGTTAACCTCTTTTTTGAGTATTTGATTCGGGATCCGTATTTTGCAGGTATTCTTCAGGAATGTTATTTTGTATGTTGCTTGGGCTTTTGTGGTCTTCAGTAGAGCTTCAGGAAGGTTAGTTTGTAATCTTCAGGAATATTAGTATAATATTATTGTAATATTAGTATAACCTGTAGTACATAAAACCACGATATCAATACAACGAGTAGTACATGAAATGACGGTAATTGTATAACTAGTATTACATGAAATTGTAGTAGTAGTTTAATGAGTAGTACGTGAAACGATGATGCAAGGCGTATAAAATGGGGTATAATTGGTTAGTGCAAGTATTAGCATATGAAATGACTATGTTGGTATAATGAGTAGTTCATGAAATGAGGATAGAAGGTGTAAATAATGGTGTGTACTTAGTGTGATTTAAGTGCAATTAGTAGTACATAAAATAACGGTATTAATACATGTAATGACAATATTAGTATAATTAGTAGTACATAAAATAACGGCCCATCGCATAAATAATGGCATAATGTTAGTAAAATATTAGTATGAATATTGTAATGTTAGTGTAGTACCAATATGATATGACAGAATTAGTAGTACATAAACTGATAGTAATACTACACGTATGCATAACTTTAATAATGTTAGGATAATATTACGAGAATATTTGTGTGATTACTACAATATTAGTACAATTAGTAGTACATGAAATAACGATAGTAGTACATAAAATGACAATATTAGTACAATGTGTCGTGCATGAAATAACGGCAACACTACAAAGAGTAGTACACGAATTGACGATACAAGACAAATAATAGTAATAATTGGTGTGATCTTAGTGAGATAGTATGACATGAAAGGACAATGTTCGTGAAATGAGTAGTACACGAACTGATGATACAAGGTATAAATAATGGTGTATAATTACTTTAATAGTAGCACATGAAAATTATTTTCATGTATTTTCTATATTACTATTGATTACGGATGTGATGAACTGTACGTTAGTATTTAATACGCATGCATCATTTGCTATGGTAAGTACTACATGGCAGATATTCAAGATTTGTTTGTGTTTTATGGTGGCAGCATTGTTCGAGAGAGTCCATATAGGGTGGATGTAACATCCCGAGAAATTCAAAAATATGAAAAATGAAAAGTTTAGAATTTAAAAATGGAATTGAATAAAAATTTCAATTGGAATCAAGATATTGATTTTAAACAATATCTTTTCCTCTTTTCTTGCATTCTAATCTTAAGAAAAGAAAGATTTCCTTTATTAAAACTATTTCTTCCAAAACAAACAAAATATAAAAATGAATTTGAGATGTGATCTTTAATTTGAATTTTAACTTTCTGAGTTTTATAAATTATTGGTTCTTCTTGAGTTTTTGCATTAAAAAAAAGTCATATATATTGAAATGGTAAAATGGTAAAAGTAAAAGGTAAAAACACAATAGCAATAAAAATCTGCAAAAATAATATTAAAATATTATAAGCCGTTAGAACCCTTATCATGCTGTCAAAGATAATCTGAATACATGAAATAAAAGATTAGATATTGTAATCATGATGAATGATATCAATCAAAGAGCATGTTAGATTTTTGTAGAAATCTTTGGAGCTTATCTGAAGCCAAAATTTTTACCATGCTGACATCAACTATATCCTTACCTTTGGTAAAAATATGAGAAATTAAAAGTTATATTTGAATACTTTACAAATTCAAAAACAGAAAGGAAATAATTATGAAAATAGTAATGTCAGAATTATTAAAATTAAAATATCAAATATAAAAATCTTAAAATTTTAAAGAAGGTTTCTAATTCCATTTAAGATCCTCATAAAATTTTCATAAAATATTAACCTTATTTTGATCCTTAATTAAATAAAAATCAAAATAAGCAGAAAATGAAAATATGCATTGTCAGATTTTTATCAATAATTTTTATCTAAAAACTTTACTGGACTCTTGTATATTCCTTGCTGACCTATATAAATTTTTTTATAAAATCTTGAGTCGGTTTGATAGCTTAATCCATTGGATCTAACCCGTAGTGTCCAGAAACTATAAACCCAGGTTTTCTCTGTGAGACTTACTGGTGGGCCCAACCCATGTGCGGACTGCCGACCAGCTGGTTTTCTTTCTCTCCCTGCCTGGTGGTCCTCGGCCCCATTTGTTAGTCGCCGAATTCCTCTTTGCCCTCTCTTCTTCTTCCCAGCCGCGTAGCTCTCTCCCTGCTCCCGATCTTTTCCACCGCCTCTCAGCCGATACGCTAAATCGGTCGCGCAGCCACCACTCAATGCTGCCACACAATGCCTCGGCCCTCCTGCTCCATACCTTGGCCATTTCACGTCACTCTCTGCCAGCAAAAATCCCGCGCCACATCGCCTTGGAATCACAGCACCACCCGCCATTTTCCTTGCGCATTCAAACACTGGCAAGACCGACCTTCTCAGGCTATAAGTACCCATCCACTGTCGCAATGAGCTCCTCTATTCTCCTAATTATCCTCTGAACTGAGTGAATCAACCAAAAGCTTCCTTTCTTCATTTTACCGCGAGAACCCGAAAAGGGAAAATCAGTGAATCAAGCCAATTTGGTAACCATCCTTGGAATCACTTCATACTAGAGCTTCGCATTTCATCACAGATTACTCATCAATCTTCATTTTCATGTTTCCTCGCCTAAAGCACCGCCGCATCCCTTCTCTTCTTCCTCAGCTCAGGCGCACGATGGAAGCCCAACTCGGCGCTTCTCCGATTGAACTAATTGCCAAAACGAAACCCAGGTGACTCGTTGATGCTTAATTCGTTACCCATTCAAGCCGAGACTCACTCGTTTTCCTCCTCGGCGAGTCACCATTTCCGTCGCCGCCTGGCCCATGGTGGCAGCCGTGTCCGATCACTGCTAGAAGTGAAGAACCACACCATCTTGTGCGCCGTGACCAGCTCATGCTCAATCGCCTCGGTACGAGCCCTCCGTCGTAGTAGCTCGTGACGGCCACCCTAGCCAAGCTCTATTCGGTGTCCTTTGCGTGGGCCCATTCTATCAGCCAGCGTGAGGTTCTTCATTTCAAAATGGTAAAGGCGCTTTCCATTCTGTGAAAATGTATTTCCTAATTTTGGTTTATTTTCCAAAACCGAGGCAATTCATTTGGCTATAACTTTTGAACCATAAATCCAAATTAAATGAAATAAATTTATATATTCATGTAAAATCAAGTAACTTCAGAATATGTAATAATATTTTGAAAATGATCACTGGGTGAATTTTAAATTCAAATTTGAGTAAAAGGCGTAAAGATATGATATATATTAAAATGTTGTAAACAAACTCAAAATGGAATAAAAACAATTTTAATAGAATCCTTATGCTTCCATAAGTTCAAATATATAAAAATATTTAAATTTCATTTATGTTTGAACTACTTTCTATTAAAGATTGCATTCAATACACTAGAAATTCAAATATGCATAACCTGTATGAAAGAAATTTAAAATAAGTAAAATTTGTTTCTAAATAGTAGTATGGCAGTAGACTACCTGAATTTGCCAAGATAACTAAGAGACAA
This sequence comes from Otatea glauca, assembly GCA_036346275.1. Classification (NCBI taxonomy): domain Eukaryota; kingdom Viridiplantae; phylum Streptophyta; class Magnoliopsida; order Poales; family Poaceae; genus Otatea; species Otatea glauca. Next base: position 41,074,969 of record CM070725.1, read on the forward strand.
ACTTGATTTGAGTTCTCCTGAAAAATATGAAATAACACAAGCGCAAAATGTATATTATGTATAGAAAATCAAATAGTTAGAATATAGATTAAATGAACTTGAATATTGGCAAACTTAGTTTTGTTGTACTCCTGACGTCACAAGGATCCCAAATGTATAAAAAAATCTTTAATGTTTATGAAGGACCGAGATGGCGAACAGAGGGGGGGTGAATGGTCGCAAATAAAATTTCCCCCAAAATACTCCAACAAAAACCTCGACAAGATTGCTCAAAGGAAATCGTGAAAAACCTGAAAAACTAGACAACTATGTGTACCCCAAGCTTGCATGGATAAGTACCATAAAATATGTGGGGATTTTTGAGTCACAATACTGGTTGTCAAGTGTCCAAGATAAAGAGGAATCAATTCAAACTCTTGCTTTTAGAAAGGACATCAATTCAAATCACAAAAGTCACTTTCAGAAAAGCAAAAGCAGAATTTCCAGAACTTGTCCTCAATTTGCACAGGAGGTTGGTGGGTTTCTACAGCTCACAAAATTTTGAGACTTTTTATCCCTATGAGCATGAGAGTCGTAAAGAACTCCACCAAATTTCTCCTCAAAAAGCCTTACAGGAAAAATCTAAGAACACAGTCTGGTCAAGAACTTCGAGCAGAAATTTTGGGGCTCGGTTTTCACCTCATGGCGCCCAAACTGTGCAACAAATGAACTCCAAAATTTTTCTGCAAGTGGATATCAGAGTCCCGCACCTCCTCCAACAAGAATCACTTGAAAAAAAGATTTCTATAGATTTTTATAGAAATCAAACACGCTTCTTCTTGCGAAGAACAAGTTACGAACAAAGTTGGAACTTGAAAGAAAAGATGTTCTCTACTCAATCCAAGAGTGCAAAGAGATGTAAAACCATATGAACACACTCAAAACATCCAAGATCAGCAGCATTTAGAAGGAGGGGAGGCAAATCCAAATTACATGAAAGTAAATTATAGAAAGTAATTGCGGGAAAGTAAATCTTTGAATTTAAATTGCGTAAAGTAAAGACATAATGTAAATGCATAAATAAATTCAGAGGTGGATGGATAAAACTTTCATTTCTGGAAGGAGAGGTTACAAAGCCTCACTTTCATATGGGCAAAGCTCAAAGGAGCATTCAAAACCTCAAAACCTTCAAGGAAGGAGGCTACCCTCCACCCCTATTTATACTACTCTTGGGCCACCTACCACCCTTGGATGAGTCCCTCAACCCTAGAGCACTCATCTAAGGGCTAGGATTAACCCACACACACAACCATGCAAGGGCTAACCCAAAACCCACACACATACCGGGTTTTCTTGCAGTTTTCAAAGCATACTACCTAGACCCGCTAACCTATCAACTAGACACGAATCGACGGCCCTCATTGATCCACGCGCATCTAGCTAGCATCAACTCCTTTCCTTGTCTTCTTGACTTGCCCGGACTCCGTCTCCGATCATCTTTCGGCGATCTCCCAACCGTCTGGACCTCCGACGCTCCTCGCCTAGTCCTGGTCATCCTTCGCCTCACCATGACCTAGCACCGTCGTCCTGCAACCATCAAAGACAAGGAAACTCCTCACATAGCAATGCCCACAATGATGTGCAATAAACCATCCAACTCATCACTACCGCGCCATACAGCCGGTACTGCCACTCTTGGCAGAGACAGCTCAAATTGCTTCATTTTGAAAATCAATCCAAATCAAACTCAAACTTGAGCACACCTTGCTCAAATAAAGTCAAATACCCATCACAAACATGGATGGACCTCCACATGGTCCTTCAATCTCCCCCTTGATGAGTATATTGACAAACCACACAAAAGGCATAAATTTGAGTTTGAATGAGAGAAGAAGAAAGCAATTTGATTGCAAAGCCAAACTTGGTCCAGAGATAGAAATTAGAACCATGACCAAGTTGACGAAGAGGAATTTAGATTTTAGAGTTAAGTTTAAGAAAGAGCAAGTTTTCAACAAGAACTCTAAAATCCAACTAAACATATCAAATGTGATTATGAGATTATGATCCAACAGAAGTAGTAGCATAGTTTTACAAATATCATAATAACCAAATAAGCATTCACATTTTTATCTTTTTAGTGATGCATTTTCTACGTTTTCTCCCCCTTTTGGCAATATAGGCATCAAATTTTTTTTATGTATGGATGAAATGCAATCGAAAGAGCTTTGAAGATTATCCAATTGATCAAAATGGAAGGATATTACACCAAGCTTGTCAATTTCAGAAGATGACTAAACTAAGACATGTCCAAGTGCAAATACGAACTTAGTTTTGAATATTTCATTTTTAGCAAGATTTGACAAGTGCAACACTTAGCTTTAGTTTCAAAAATAGAAGAATAGCCACTCTAAGGATCAAAAGGAAAACCTAGAGTTCAACCTACTCAACACTTTGGGGAATCTAGAAGAGCATACAAGGTCCTTCGGGCTCATTTGTCACTTAATGCAAATTTTGATTTATCATCGTACAAGACAAGCGGGGTGCAAATGTTTGACATTATTTGCATTCTTTACCCACATATGTCTTTGTTTTTAATTTATTTGCATTTTCTTTTGACAACCAATTGACTCAAGCCATATGCGACCATCTCAAGATGAACTCTTAAGAGGATGGTCTAGGTCAAACACGATGTATTTCAAGTTCATCCCAAGTGCAATGGGAAGCGGTCTTGTGAATGCAAGGTGTTGAGTCGTATGTGCACAAGAAGAGTCAATTTTGTTTAATTTTCATTTTTAGCACAATGATTCATGAGCAATTGAATAACTCTAGCATGGATCAAACTAGTTTCACCCAAGTTGCTATAGGGACTCTAGAGAACTCCAAAATTTCTCAAATTATGGCACAAACCTCTAGAGAAGAAACCTAGCAAGTAAAAGCAACAAATTTCATCAAGTTTTTCATTTAAGACTTTTTCATTTTAAAGCTTAGCAAGTTAAATAAACTTGGACATATCTGAGCTAGTTATTTCCTCCATATGATGCAGCATGGTGTATAGCATGAAGAAGAAATCAATTGCATAATAGACAAAGCTCATTAAACAGGAAATGCAGTCTATATGCAATGCACGAACAGATTCCCAAACTCCCCCTCAACAAATGAATCAATTTTAAGCTCAAATCTGGTTAAAGTTGAGTTATTATCAAGATTAGGCACAAAGAAAAACCGAATGAACTCAATAATAACCGTAAAAGCAGAATGAGGAGAAGAAGTCTAGAAACGCAAAACCGGATAGCTATAGAGCATAGAAAAGATATAAAAGACTCACTACGGCTTAGACTCGCTCTTATCTTCCCAAAGGATGGTGACATAGGGAAGTCGACTCTAGATCCCAACTAAGGAGTGCACAGCACCTGTCTACCAGGAGGCCCAATACCTGCTAGACTTATAAGACTGTGAGAGAACTCAACCTAGAGAGAAGAGAGAACAACTAATCACGCATGATAGCAACCTAAAGCACAAGATAAGAGGTCCATGGAAGGCATGCCAAAAGTCTAAGAGAGTGAACTCAACTCAAGAAAACAAGCCCAAAGTCACCCAAAAGAAATACAAAGAAAAGAAAAGCTGGAAGAAAACATATAATACATAATATACAAACTAGCTCCCCCTCACGAAAGGTCGTAAGGGCTTACGACTCCAAGCTCACTCCTCAAGGCAACAAATCTAGAGCTATCCAAAGGCTTGGTGAAGATATCGGCTAATTGAAGGTCACTCTCTACGAACTGAAGCACGATATCTCCCTTCTCCACATGGTCTCTAAGGAAGTGATATCTAATATCAATGTGTTTGGTCCAGGAATGTTGCACTGGGTTTTTAGCAATGCAAATAGCTGAAGTGTTATCACAGAAAAGTGGCACACTCTCTATCTCTAACCCATAGTCCCGTAAGGTCGATCTCATCCAGAGCACAGCGACAAAGAATCTGCGACAACATACTCGGCCTCGGATGGGTGTGCAACCCTGCATCGCTTCCTAGATGACCAAGAAACAAGAGAAGTGCCAATGAATTGGCAAGTGCGAAGTGCTCTTCCTATCTATCCTGACCCAAAGAAAGTCGGCATCGAAAAAGGCTATAAGAGATAGACAAGAAGAAGAAAAATACCAAATACCATAATCAGTGGTAGCACGAAGGTACCTGAAGATGCGCTTGACCGCCTGGCGGTGAGAGGCGCGAGGAGAAGCTTGAAATCGAGCACATAGACACACAGCGAAATGTATATTCGGCCTCGAAGCAGTGAGGTACAAGAGGGAGCCGATCATGCTCCGAAACTCCTTTTGGTCAGCAGGCTCACCATCCTCATCGGGCTCGAGGACAGCGAGTGGTGGCCATAGGAGTCATCACCGGCTTCCCATCGACATATCGAGCGCCTCAGAGGTCACGGGTATACTTGCCTTGATGCAAGAAAATACCCTCCGAGTCCGCTTGATTTGGAAGCCAAGAAAGTAGCTCAACTCGCCCATCATACTCATCTCAAACTCAGTGCTCATCACATCGTAAAACCGAGACACAAGCGAATGAAATGAGCCACCAAAATGATATCGTCCACATAAACGGATAAGAAGAAAATGAGACTCATGGTGTCGATGAGCAGAGTTTTGTCTCATCGTGCCCATTTTGAAGTCATGGTGAGAAGATAAGACTTGAGCCTCTCATACCTTGCTCGGGGGCTGCTTGAGTCCATACAAAGCTTTGGAGAGCTTGTATACATGACTCGGAAACTTGGGGTTCTCGAACTCGGAGGTTGTTTGACATAAACCTCTTCCTCAATATAGCCATTGAGGAATGCATTCTTGACATCCATTTGATAGAGCTTGAAGCCCCGAGATCACGAGAGAATGCAAGTAGGATCCTAATAGCCTCTAGTCTAGCTACGTAAACAAAGGTCTCCTCAAAGTCAAGACCCTCAACTTCGAGAAAAGCCCTGCAACTAACCTAGCCTTGTTGCGAATGACAACCCCATCCTCACTTTGCTTGTTTTGAACACTCACTTGGTCCCAATGACATTATGACCGGATGGGGCTCGACAAGTCGCCATACCTTGTTCCTCTCAAAGTTCTCAAGTTCCTCATGCATAGCATTAATCCACGATTCGTCGGATAATGCATGAGAAACATCCTTCGGCTCAAAGGAGGCAACGAAGGCAGAGTGGAGGCAGAAACTGGACAAACCTGCTTTTGATCGAGTGACCCACTCAAACAGATCACCAATGATCTGATCAGGTGGATGAGAACGTTGAATATGACGAGGAGGTCCAGAAACAAAAGTGGCCTCTACCTCTTGCACAGAAGAGGTAGGAGCAGAGCCACTAGCTGAAGGAGAGTTGGAAGGCAAGGGCTGGTCTCCCTGAGGTATAGAAATGGAAACAGGAGGCACCTCAGGTGAAGAAGGGACTGGATCCGGTGGAACACCATCATCTCCATCATCCTCATCTTCTACAAAGATGGTCTCGGAGGGATAAGAAGAGCCTGAAACATCAGGTCTAGCTCCTGGGCTAGCCTCATCAAAGGTCACATCACGGTCTCTATGATCCTATGCGCATCAACACCTGCACTTATAGCTACGAGAAGAAGTCGAGTAACCTAGAAAGATACCATCGGAAGAGCGAGACTCAAACTTATCTAGGTTATCGACTTGAGATAAAACACTTGCAACCAAAACGCAAAATGAGACACACCGGGCTTTCGCCCATACCTCAACTCATAAGAAGTGCGATGCGGATGTGCTCTCAAAAACACGCGATTAGAAACATGGCAAGCAAGAGCTATAGCCTCACCCAAAACTTCCTAGAGTATCAGACTGCCTAGCATCGTCTGGCCATCTCAACCAAGGTCCTGTTCTTCCTTTCCACTACGCCATTCTTTGAGGGGCGAGGGAGAAGAGAAGCGATGCTCTAAACCAGACTCCACGAAACTCTCAAAGTAGGAATTCTTGAATTCCGTGCCATTATCACTGCACAGATAGCTCGTAATGCACCGGGAGCTCAATAGACAACCTCTCGATCAAACCCCGAAGTGAGAAAAAGTCTCATCCTTCGAGGCCATGAAGAATACACAAGAGTATCTAGAAAAATCATCAACGATGACAAGAACATACCACTTCCTCCCATTGATTGCACTCTATTTGGACCAACGGTGTCCATATGTAAAAGTTGTCTGGTACATCACCATCACTACGGTGATTGGAGGAAGAGAAGAAGAACCATCTTGCCATGTCGGCAAGGAGAGCAAACTAAGTCTTTGACCATCTTGAGTTTGGGCAAACCCCGAATGAGATCGTGGTCGCTAACTTGGGTCAAATGATCAAAACCAATGTGACCAAGTCTCCTATGCCGAAGGAGAGATCACGGACTCGAAGCAATCAAACATCAAGAGAGTCTCCGTAAGAAGTAGAAAAATCAGCACGAAAGACTTTCCCAAATCTAGAAATCCATAAACTAACCCTCCGATGAATCAAGAATTCTACAGCATTACTCTTGAAGCTTACCTCGAAAGAGTCATCGATAAGTCGAGAAACAGAGAGCGATTGTATTGTAGCTTACTTACTAAGGCAACATCTTTAAGAATGAAATTTTGGTTAATGCAGATAGTACCTTTAGCAATGACTCTACAAGATGCATCCCCAAAAGTGATTAACTCATCACCGGGGCTCGGACTAGGAAGAGAACCAACGAGAATCTCCGATCATATGACGAGAACAACCGAGTCAACAATCCAAACATCGCCCTTCCCATCCGATTTAACTCGATCGGGACAAAGAGAGAAAGATGACTCAAGATCTTGGGATAGAGTGAAGACTTAGGAACCCAATATGAACCATACGACACCTCAGTACCGACCACGAAGAAGATCGGACTCGAGTGTCTCTCTGACGCTCAACTCTCACACGATCGGGAGCAACTCTAGTAGATAATCTAGGAGTCAAAGCGGGTTGGTACGCTGTGGTGCAAAAGCCGACCATCCCGAAGAAGGTTGCTGGATCTCCTCTGGGAAAACACCTCACGCTACCGATATCTACCTCGATGGGAAAAACGAGGAATATCAAGAGGACGGCGGAAAGACCGACTACTGAACAGCTCGAACTAAAACTCAAGAACTAGCATGAAAACCAAGTCTGGGACGCGCCCAAAAACAGGCGACTCTCTAACCTGTCTAGAAGCGGTGTGTGTCTTTGGAGCACTCAAAGTATGGGGATGATCCTGAATACCCCTAAGAGCAGCAACACGCTCACGCCGAGTGATCTTGGCGCTACCAAGCGTAAATCTACTAGGTGACCATCCTTCTTACAGAAGGTGCATGTGTACTTCGCCTTGCTAGAGGCAGAAGCAATAGGAGTAACACCCTTCTGGTCAGAAGTCCTAAGGACAACCCCAGCGGACCTAAATACGGTGGTACTCACTCTGAGAGCTACCACAATCTCACCACTCTTGGAGCCGCGCACAATGGTGGGAGGATGCGCCCGAGCGTGCTCCAAGGGATCAAATCCTAGACCTTGATTGAATCTACTAATCTTGGATTGGTCTAGAATAAGATTGAGCTTCTTCTTGCCTCCAACAAACTTCTTGAGAGTGCTCATAAGATACTGGCAATCTCGGAAGAAAGAAGCACAAGAAGAACGGGGAAGGAGAGGAAGAAGAAGAACCGAAAGAGAAAGAGAAGATCTCTCGAGACGTGCTTTTGTTCCCCTAGCACTACTGCCTCAATCTTGAGGGCCTCACAAGAAACGCAAGGAGCATCTCTAATCCTAAGGGTTTGGTCTTTTAACTTCTTCCTAAGCTCGATATGGATTTGATCCACATCATCCTTAACCCCAACACACGACAAGCAACCGCTTTTTGACTTAACTAGTAAGTCCTTAACAAGTTGATCACACTTGACATTCAAAGCATCATTGTCAAGTTTTAGTTGCCTCTGACCCTCACATGAGCTGACTGGGTCCTTAGAAGCATGCAATTCAAGTTCATCATTTCTAGCAGAAAGCTTTCTAAGGTGTTCGCTCATGGCATCAATTTCGGCAAGCAATTTAGGGCAATTAGCACATTATTGAGTGGAGTGAGCATGAAGAAAACTAGCCTCAACAGAAATAGCATAAACAGAACTAGTGCTAGCATTCTTCAACCTAAGACCATCAAATTCAGCAAACACACTATCATGTATGGCCCTTAGGTTCTCCAACTCCACAAGAATAGCATCACACAAAGAACAATCATCAGTGACTCGGGAGGAAGAAGATCTAAGTGAAGCTAACTCCCGAGTCAAGGTACCTACTTCCTTCGCAAGCTCTGTACACCTAGCTCTAGCTCTAGCATGAAATTTTCCTAATTTGCAGAAAACTTCGTTGAGATGGTCATAGGAGGGTACCTCATCCGAGTCATTCAGAGAGCTTGAGTCGCCGATGTCGTTGGTGTCGCCATGAAGCACATGCCGAGAAGTCGCCGCCCTTCTTCTCTTGCGGATCATCCTCGCCTCGTTGCTCCATGTCTCCGTGTCGGAGAGGTTGATGTCGCTGCGCAGCGAGGACGCTGTGGAAGAGCTTCTTGTTCTTGGAGAAGTTGCGGTACTTCTTCTCGTGTGCCGGTTCACGAACTGGAGGCTTCTTGTTGCGGTTCTTGTCGGTGTAGTCGTTCTTGCCCGAACCACCAACGTCGTTCTTTCCCGAACGGCCAACGTCGTTCTTGCCCTTCTCCAGCTTGGGACAGTTCGCCCGAATGTGGTTGGGGCCACCACACTTGAAGCAGGTGATCATGCCACCTCTCTTCATCTTTCTCACCCTCTTGTATGCATGAGAAAACTTATGAGCGAGAAGAGCAAGCTCATTTTCCGAAATTTTTCAGCTTGGTCATCGCTAGCTCGCAAAGGGTGGAAAGAGAGAAACCAATAGAAGGATCAAGAAGAAGATCCAATGGGATCGGTGACCAAAGCCATCGATCGAGATTTCGTCTTTCGAGAGATGACATCGATCTCATGAGTCTTGAGGCGGAATAAAGCCCGTCAAGAGTCGAGTCGATAAGTCGGTGGTGTCCTTGATGGTGGTCACCTTCATCTCCCAAACCCAAGGTCGAGTGCGGTCAAGAAATGCCGAGCATTGTATCGAGTCCGGGTATATGCAACCAAGCGCCGGAGGTCGCTCAAAATCTTTGTAAACCAACCAAAACACTCGTCGAGACTCTCACGGTAGCGTTGATCAAATTTGTTGTACTCGCTTGAATCGTCCTCTGTCTCACGTCTTGATTTGAGTAGAGCCCTCATGGTAAGCATCGAGGGTTACCCAAATCTCGTGAGCGGAGTGAAGGTGAGAAATCCTATCATACTCACCGCGGCTAAGACCCTGTATGACAATATTCCTTGCCTTAGCATTCGCCTCAACGTCAACCATATTGATGGCCGTGACATTTTCATCAGCAGGAACCTCATACGGGAGTTTCACCTTTTGCCATATCAGGTAACCCTGGGCAATGATGTATGACTCCATCCGGGACTTCCAAAAAGGAAAATCAACTCTATTAAAGATGGGAGGCTTGGTGGAATATTTGTTCATCGCCATGGCTCTTGAGACCGGTCAAGATCTATGGAAGAGCAAAACCGGCTCTGATACTAATTGAAGGACCGAGATGGCGAACAGAGGGGGGGGGTGAATGGTCGCAAATAAAATTTCCCCCAAAATACTCCAACAAAAACCTCGACAAGATTGCTCAAAGGAAATCGTGAAAAACCTGAAAAACTAGACAACTATGTGTACACCAAGCTTGCATGGATAAGTACCATAAAATATGTGGGGATTTTTGAGTCACAATACTGGTTGTCTAGTGTCCAAGATAAAGAGGAATCAATTCAAACTCTTGCTTTTAGAAAGGACATCAATTCAAATCACAAAAGTCACTTTCAGAAAAGCAAAAGCAGAATTTCCAGAACTTGTCCTCAATTTGCACAGGAGGTTGGTGGGTTTCTGCAGCTCACAAAATTTTGATACTTTTTCTCCCTATGAGTATAAGAGTCGTGAAGAACTCCACCAAATTTCTCCTCAAAAAGCCTTACAGAAAAAACAGGAAAAATCTAAGAACACAGTCTGGTCAAGAACTTCGAGCAGAAATTTTGGAGCTCGGTTTTCACCTCATGGAGCCCAAACGGTGCAACAAATGAACTCCAAAATTTTTCTGCAAGTGGATATCAGAGTCCCGCACCTCCTCCAACAAGAATCACTTGAAAAAAAGATTTCTATAGATTTTTATAGAAATCAAACACTGATGTCTTGTACAAGAACAAGTTCGAACAAAGTTGGAACTTGAAAGAAAAGATGTTCTCTACTCAATCCAAGAGTGCAAAAGAGATGTAAAACCATATGAACACACTCAAAACATCCAAGATCAGCAGCATTTAGAAGGAGGGGAGGCAAATCCAAATTACATGAAAGTAAATTTAGAAAGTAATTGCGGAAAGTAAATGCTGAATTTAAATTGCGTAAAGTAAAGACATAATGTAAATGCGCAAATAAATTCAGAGGTGGATGGATAAAACTTTCATTTCTGGAAGGAGAGGTTACAAAGCCTCACTTTCATATGGGCAAAGCTCAAAGGAGCATTCAAAACCTCAAAACCTTCAAGGAAGGAGGCTACCCTCCACCCCTATTTATACTACTCTTGGGCCACCTACCACCCTTGGATGAGTCCTCAACCCTAGAGCACTCATCTAAGGGCTAGGATTAACCCACACACACAACCATGCAAGGGCTAACCCAAAACCCACACACATACCGGGTTTTCTTGCACGGTTTTCAAAGCATACTACCTAGACCCGCTAACCTATCAACTAGACACGAATCCGACGGCCCTCATTGATCCACGCGCATCTAGCTAGCATCAACTCCTTTCCTTGTCTTCTTGACTTGCCCGGACTCCGCCTCCGATCATCTTCCGCGATCTCCCAACCGTCGGACCTCCGACGCCTCGCCTAGTCCCGGTCATCCTTCGCCTCACCATGACCTAGCACCGTCGTCCCGCAACCATCAAAGACAAGGAAACTCCTCACATAGCAATGCCCACAATGATGTGCAATAAACCATCCAACTCATCACTACTGTACATATAAATGTAGATCGCCACTCTGGCAGAGACAACTCAAATTGCTTTATTTTGAAAATCAATCCAAATCAAACTCAAAATTGAGCACATCTTGCTCAAATAAAGTCAAATACTCATCACAAACATGGATGAACCTCCACATGGTCCTTCAGTTTACCATATAAAACAGTAAATGTTTAGTAATCGAAGTATTAATACTTGTTTTGTCCGAATAGTCATAACTTTCATAAACAAAATTCAATTTGATGAAACCAAATCTTACGACCCTGAAAAATAATACCCTTGCTGTTTATGTAAAAATATACTATGTTTGTGTAAATTTGAAGTAAGCCAATATCAGGCCCTAATGATCACTTCTATGAGAAACATCTCCGATAAAAGCAAAATATTGTGAAACCAACTTTAAAACACTCTTAGTGTGATGTCCCATGCTAATGCCAGAAAAATGGATAAATAATCTTATAAGGTGCAGTCGCAAACTTAAATCGAAAACTGAATCTTTATCGTGTAGATTATAAAACTACTTCAGCATTTTCAACAGCCTGTAGAATATCTCGTCTTAATGCAAATTTTATGAAGATCAGTTTAGAAATAATATTTAGGATATGTACTACCATAATCTAGAAAAATATTCTTATTACAACTTGCTTTGCATCTGAATCCGACTAACCCAATACCCTTAAGTATTATGGTCATCGTAACCCTTAATATCATATAAGCTATTTCGACAATGAATATAATGTCTCGTCTAAGCACTAAAATATATGAAATCAGATTAAAAATGTTCTTCAAAGTATAGACTATGCTATTCTGAAGAAATAATCTTATTTCATTATGTTTTGCATATAAATCCTATTAGCCAAATAACCTTAAGTATTATGTTTTATGGACTCGATTATATGAATTAAGCAAACTTTGTAATAATGGACAAATATGTAATTAAGATATTTGTATCGCCAGAACCTTCTTAAAAACCTTGAGTACATAATTAGTAGCCTAACTCAACAGATCTAACTTATATGAAACCTTCTCATGCAAATCGTTTGTAGTCAAGAACTATTCATGCATAGCATGCAACATGCTGTTTAATATCTTAATCTTTTTAATCCAAATAATTTTAGCATCTATAATTCGAAGTTATAAATACAAAAATTCATAATTTTAGTCTTTGAATTCGTAATTCAAGAATAGATAATCTATAAAAAAACCATGTTTGTTCATCATAAAAGTCATTAACAATATGAATGTATAATTAACTAAATCATGAGGCCTTGAAATCATAATTCTAACCCTAAAATATTCCTGTTTTCTTTAGTGAATCTTCATTTGGTTTTCTATCTGTTTTCTTTTTGCCCTTATTAAAGTTGGATATTTGCTATATTTCCGATTGAACGACGTGTAGAATCCGACATCGCTACCTCCGTCGTTGCCTCTGTCAGCCGTGGCTTCGTCTTTGTTGTAAGCAATAAAATAAGCAAGGCAAACACCCCTTTTGACCATATTGATCCCGGTTTTATAAATGTTTTCATTAAATGTTTTACTGCATACGTTACTTTTATTAAAGTGTGCCATATTATGGGTATTGGTAGTTGTACCTGTAGTTTCATAAAACTTCCTTGCTAAGTATGGATTGGTGAACCTTGATAACCCTAAAATAACATAGACAGTATTTAATATCAATTTGGGTTACTCACACTTAGTGTTATGCTTAGCCATGCTTAAAGCAACATAAAACTTTGACTTGATTAAAAATGTTGGATATAACATTTAATGGGTATGACCTTCTTTATGATTGGTATTTTGATCAAAAATGAAAATAAAACTATAATTTTGATGCGGGCAATTATTGGCAATAGCCGGATGTACAAGTGACTTGTACGTAGTGTAGGGGGAGACTATTGCCCGTGTCGGATTAAGGACCGAAATATGGGTTGTTTTCAGGCCAAGAATTACCATATAACCACAAATACTGGTATGGGACAGCCTTAAACCAATTAAGTTATCTAGTTTAACTTTGCACTTTGGAAGGCTGGAGTAGTACGAGCTGTTTCTTAATGGATTGATCGAAGGGACGTCCACACCGAGGTGATCATGGATCAAACGTTCATCGATACACGCAGTACGCCATCTTTGTGGGAAGTTCTATCATTTCTATGCTCTGAGTTCTTCTGCCATAGTATGGGTTTAACGTCCCGGACTGGTGCAAAGTTAATCTAGGTAATGTAAAGGTTTCTGTCATGAACATTCTGGCCACTACGCCAAAGTTGCGTGAAATATGCGGCAAAATGAAAAGGTCATGACTTATGGGTAAAGTTGTATACCTCTGCAGAGTGTAAAACTAATCGATTAGTCGCGCTCGCAGTTATGGGCATTTGGTAAAGTCATCATATAGTTAGCTGATTTTATTTTCATGAAATCTGGTTTCTACCGTGTGTCGGTAATTTCTACTGTGTGTCAGTGGGAATGGTTTGTGGATAAGGTTATGATACCCAGGTACATGAAATTTATTTATGCTTATATTCTGTTACTTTCAGTATTAAATTGCTTTTACTTAAATTATGTTTTGCAATCTACTATTCTGTATTTACATTCCAAATTGGCTTTATGCAAATTAACCGTAGTAGCCTTTCCTTTGAAATGGCCTGCATATATTATAGGTTTTGCAAAAGTGTTGCGGAGTATGAAAGTACTCACCCTTGCTTAATTGTTGTTTTTAGGTGAAGAGTTAGATTAGCCCGATGAAACATATTTGTCGCAGGATTTGGGATATTAACGATGAGCTTTTCTAGGGATTATGCCTTGTCAGTTGCCTGAGGGTTGGATAGGCACACTACAAGACTCTTGAATCTCTCCGCTGCATTTCTCTGTATTGTAAGACCTTATTGTATAAATTACCATTGTCATTTGTAATAAAGAGTATGGATGTGACATCAATTGTTGTTAATGTGCGTGCTAGCTACTGATCATGGGACTAGTACTGTATGCACATGAGATTTCCATTTTTGCATTTATGTGAAAATGGGGGTCATTATAGTGGACCTTTCGAACTTTGAATAGAAGGTGATCTGGGCTTCGGGTCTGACGAAGATGAGTCTGGTTGAGCTCCATAGGTGCGTGAGGAGCGCATTCGATGGGGAGATTTCCTGAAAGAAGCTTGTAATCGAGGCCGTACATGCCAGAGTTGTGGGAGGTTCGACCGACTATTTGTGGGAGCTGTGCAAGATTGCAAGAAGTGCAATGTGGGGGGAATACATACGAATTGTGATGAACCCTCAAGCGGAGATACACTATCGGCCGATGGTGTATGTGCACGTCCTGAACAGAGGAGAAACCTCAAGTCCTTCTACGGGCGATAGCGTCGCCGTCGAAGCATCCTCTGGGGGCATCTGTGAGGACACTGTTGCGGATGAATTTAAGCTAAACGAAGACATCGGGTGGTGGTGGGCCACTCTCATTGATTGCCATGAGCACTTGAAAGCCCTGGTGGACAAAACAATATCCGATGATGACGAGGACGTCAACACAGATAGCAGCGGAGATGACGATGCAGCTCTTGTCGGTGGCATTGTGTCCACTGATGTGGAGTACGTGTCTTCGCACCTCGATGATCTGGCGATGGCTTCTCTTGTGTTGCCAGACAAAGCCAGCGCTGACTGGGCCTTCGATTAGGACACTCTATTGATAGAGCAATGGTACGCTTCCCTACAAAGAGTATCGTCCAACAGGCAATTGCAAGATATACGGTAAACATCAGCCACACATACCGGGTGTACAGGTCCAACTAGGATACATACATTGTCAAGTGCATGGATCCTGAGTGTCCCGGCAAGATCCGTGCCCAGAAATTTAAGGGCACGAGTTTGGAATTTAGGATAACTGTCCTAACGGATCACACATGTGTGTTTGCTGAGCCACTGCACAAGCACAGAAATATCATATCCTCATATGTTGCTAGCTTGATTTCTCACTTGGTCACGGCGGACGTGATCGTTTCACCAAAGCTACTTACGGCTGATGTGGTTAACATGGTAGGATATCCTGTTAGCTACAGCAAGGTGTGGCGAGCGAAGAAGAAAGTGATAGAGATGATGTACGGCATGTACGAAGAGGCGTAAAACCTTGTTCCACGGATGCTTCACCAGATTGCTGAAACTAATATTGGGACCTACATCAATAAGATGGATAGACCGTACCCCACGAAGGGTCTGAACTCTTTCATCCTGGACCGTGTGTTCTGGGCATTTGGACCAGCCGTTCAGGGCTTCAAGTACTGTGGCCTGTGCTAACCATGGTTGGCACTTTCCTATCCGGGAAATACAAGGGCACCATACTGATGGCAGTCGCCGCGGACGCCAATGACCAGCTACTCCCAATAGCTTATGCAATCATGAAAATTGAGAACATAGAGAGCTGGTTGTGGTTCCTAGCAAATGTCAAGTAAGGTGTTATCTAAGACCGTCCGAACGTATGCCTCATTACAGACAGGCATGCTGGGTTAATGTCCGCCATCAACACCATGCAAGGAGGGACACATCCACTGTAATAATAGAATGATGTCGTCAATTGCTGGTGCATGAGGCATCTTGCCGCGAACTTGCATAGGCAGTTCCGCAGTAAGAAAGTTATGAAGACATTCAAGAGGCTCTGCATGCAAAATCAGAAGCGAAAGTTCAAGGCAATATAGAGAGTGCTGGATGAGGAGACCTCGAAGCATATGACGGAGTCTGGAGAGAGCCAGGTCAACAACTTCTTATAATGGGTACAGTTGCATGCTCTAGAGTTGGAGAATTGGTCTCTGCTCCATGACAAAGACGACGCAAGGTACGGAATAATGACAATCAACATATCCGAGATTTACAACAGTATTCTGAAGGGGATTCGGTCCCTCCCAAGCAGTGCCATCATGGTGGAGACCTGGAATAGAACCACATTGCTCGCACTATGGATGGAGTTAGGTGAAAGTTTGAAGTATGTCTACAGGAGAAGTTCATCGATGGCCATTGCAGGGGCTATCGTAAACAAGTGTGCACAATACGTGATGTCATAATGAAACTTGGTGTGGTCGAGCCAAGTGACTTAGTGTTAGAATGAAACTTTGAAGAGGAGTGGCTGTGGACGATGGCAGTCATGACGAATCCGTAACGACATAGACACAAGTCAGCGGGGAAATGTACCAGCTCCATGAAGTGCCAGTTATGCAGGACAGTGGGGCATACAATGAAGAACTGCCCTAATAGGACAAGCCCATTGACTCGTCCATAGAGACCATCGACAATGTACTTGCATGTGTGAAGGTAGTACCTTCATGTAATTTTATTTTCGTTGTGTTAATGTTAACACACATCAGCCATTGGTACTTATTCTCATGTTACTTACTGTCATATCACCTAACGATAAAGCTTGTTACATCGTGTTCCCATTTTTATGTTATGTAATGTCATATTGTTTGCTGTTATTTATTGTTATGTCATTTAATGTTATTTCTTACTTTTTCTTTTCTTCATTTCGTGTGGTTTACTGTCTTCTTGCAGGACATAGCTGAACACCCACAGACTTTGCTTGACCCATCTTATGATGCCAAGCATCATAACAGGGCCTGGCTTATGGGTGATGGTCCACGACCATTCGTTCTCAGGTGCCCGAGGGAGCATTGGCTCTTGGACGCGCGGTACGTACCTATTCTACAGTAGTCAGTTATGTTGCCGTTGGCCTGGATGATGGACATGGGGTATTCTTTCACTTTAGATGGGGCTCTCTTGTCCGTGCTCATCGATCGTTGGATGCTGGAGACCCACACGTTCCACTTCCACTGGGGGAGATAACCGTCACCCTCCAGGATATTGCCGTGATTACCGGTTTGCCTATCAGGGGAAGGCCAATAGTTCCGCCATCGAGGAGGCTTGACTGGAGGGTCAGGTTGCAGCACAGGTTTGGTCATCCGGTCCTGGAGAACATTTGGGGGTTCCACATTGTCAATTTTCTGCACTTCCCAGCAGTATACTTGTAGATCGGTCAACCATTGGATATAGCACCTTGGGAACAAACGTTAATTGGAGTTGTAGGTCATCACCTTCGGGACTACTACTTAATGCAGTTGAAGCACCAAAACCTTGAGAACTAACATTAACTGGAGTTGAAGCACCAGACCTATGGTCATGCTTTCAGTGTAAAATGCATAAGGATCGCTTGCTGTCAGGATGGCTCCAAAAAGGAGGCCGTGACTTTGGATTAAGATCACACTCCTCTAGTTTTATTAATTTTGTGTGTCGTCATCAGCAGGTTTCAACAAAAAAAAACAGAGCTGCAAAAAAGTTGTTAAAACAAACTGTACTGCCCTATCAGTACTGTATTTTGTAATAAATTGTGTTCAGTCATATATCATTTCAATGTATGTGACAACATAGTCCCTCCTGGTTTACTACATCGAACACGCTATGGTAGAGAGAATTGACTACACTAAGTCAGCATCTATGTCAGACAGATTGGACAACACGAAGCCAGCAGCTTTGTTATGACGATTGAATAGCAGGCCGATTGTACAACACACTGCCTATTGCTTTGTCAGCCCAATTTGACAACACGCGACCCCCGCTTTCTCATAGCGAAGTGACAACACACTGCTTATTTCTTTGTTAGCCTGATTTCACAACACTCTGCCACCGCTTTCTCAGGCCGAAGTGACAATACGCTGTAGCCCGCTTTCTCAGACCAAAGTGAGGACATGCTACCCCTACTCTATCAGCCCTACATGAACTACACACTACCTATAAACCACCTGCCACCCAGTTAGCACTTCTTCACTAGCCCAACCTCCACTCCATTGCAATGATAGACAAACGAGGCACCTCAAACTGTGAGAGGGGTAGACGGGGAAGATGGGGTTAGACATCACCTCGAGGCCTTGACCCTTCATAGTTTCGAGGCCGCGGCCCTTCACTCGAGGCCCATCAAATCTACGGTCCCTAAGACCTCTATCCTCCCAGCCTAGATCTTCCTATTAGAACAAGAGAATACTACTCCCTTATAAATCCAATCCACAATGGCCTCCCACTCCGTCCCCTGAAGTGGCCGACATGCAAGCACGACCTCGACACCGTTGTGCAGGTTTGTGATGAGTTCAATTCCAACCCAGGACGTCGTTTCTACCGATGCCCTCTATTCATGGTAACCGTTACAACTCTTACATACCATTCGACGTATGTCTCGCTATATGACACGTACTCTTGCTTGCAGATTGCGGATTGCAAATTCATTGAATGGGTGGACCCACTGTATCCCATAGATACCCAATGTTATATCCACACATTGCTGTATCGCCTCGATGAAATGCGAGAGGACCTCACGGAGGTCAAGAACGAGAATGAACAGCTCCGCAGGCAGAACTTGGAGCTCCAGACCCAAAATGACGACCTACACCGTCAAAGGCTTAGAGAGAGGAACAATGAGGAGGTTGTTCACCTCGGCAGCAACTACCACACTTACTGCTGCTACGACAATGCCAGCTGTAGCTGTGCTTGCCATTACTGTGACTAGCAGCTCCGTCCACGCTGTCCTGATGATCAACACTCCCTGCGGGTACCATATGGTTACCCATTCGAGCCTTAACGTCCACCCATAAAGCGTAGTCTATCCCGCCTTTTTACAATTTCAAAAGGCGCAATTGTATCGTATTTTGTCCCTGCTTGTGACTACTCTGTACTGCCATTTGTACCGTCTAAATTGTAGGGGCCATGTAATTCCCCTTTATTATGAAATGGTATATTTCATTCATTCCGTTGTTTTTGAACTTTAAATATGCAATGACTTTACCAGTTCTGAGAACAACATCAATGGATGTGACAATACAGTCCAACTTGCTTTACCACATAGAACATACAACATACAAATACCTGTGCGCGGCACGTGCAGACCAAAGGGCTATTTTTTTTAAAAATGCACGGGGGACTAATTTTGCAAAAAAAAAAAGAATTTTAACATTTATTATTTACGTACAAATTTTGTTGATGGATATATATAATTTTCATATTTTGTTAAAAAGTTTGTAACAACAATTATAAAAATTATGCCGCGGTAGGGCTTAATGTCGCCTCGCTCGCTTGCAAGATTCGACGATTCACGACACCCCGCAGTGGAAGGATTTTTCGCTTTCGCCATGCAAGAGTATTTACCGCTCCTCGCCACAAGATTTTGATGCCGCATGTGGGAAATCCAAATTACGTGCCTCGACAGAGCGGAATAGGGCCATTTTTGCTAATACGGATGAACGGGAGCTAAAAATGGAAAAAAATTGAAATGAAACAAACCAAATACATTAAAACTTCCATTATCCGTCAGTGCCATAATTTGTATTAACCGATATACGACATATAATCTACGAAACTCATTGGTAAGTGTTTCGTATGTTTGTCGTTTTGGTAATTTTACGCGTTGGCGTCACTAGTTTTCTCATTTCTCTTCGAACCATTTTTCATACCATTCATTGTTTGTGACAAACAAAATTTGATTATAAAAATAACACTCGAGTTATTGAAAAAAATTTCGCTGCATGCTCTTCACTGTCATTTTTATTTAAAAATTTCGCGCGCTACTCCTTTTTTAAAAAAAAAACAAAAAAGAATTAAAAAATAATAATGCTGCGGCAGGGCATAATGCCAGCGACATACGCCAATCCCGCGCAACCCTGCCGCGGCAGGACTTCACCGCACCAACCCTCCGTGGAATTTCGTTGCCGCTCCCCTGGTTCACAGAATATTCATTTTCCATGCTTCCTCCCCACAAAAAGAGGCTATTTCTACAAATACACCAGCAGAGAAGTTAAAAATGGAAAAAACAAATTGAAAGCAGCCAAATACATCAGAAATTCGTATTTGGCACCCGGTGTCAGGAGTTTCTTCCCCTCCACTCGCTTCTCCGTTCCCGAGTCCCGAGTCCCGACTCACGACTCCTGAGTCCAGCGCCGCCGAGCATTGTATTCGCCAGCGCCGGAGAAGAAGCGTCCAAGGCAGGCATCCTTCCACCGAAGCCGCACCACCTCGAAGGCGAAGGTACATTTCTCTCCTCCCCTCCACTGGGTTGGCGTGGAGCCTGCAGGAGATGCATCCCGTGCTGATTCCTTCTATGGGTACGGAAGCCCTAACGTGGCTTGCTTGGATTGTTCTAGGAGTGTTTGGTTCTTTGCTGAGCAATTTAATGGAGTCCTGCTTTCTCTCCGATATACTCCGATCCATCCACTTAGTTGCGGATTTGATTTGATTGTTGTTCTAATAGCAGCTTGTTTCCCCCAAAATTCTGGGGGTTCAACTGAACCCTACGCCCCTGCTAACACACTACTTGGCTATTATGTTTATTGCACGTCAGACAGGCTCTTGCTGCTGCTGGTAGAGTCCCGATACAATTGCGGAAACAGAAGAAACTACAGTTAGAGCAACCTGATTACAGAAGATGTCTGAGTTCCTGGATCTTGAGGCCCAGGATGGAATAAGGATGACTTGGAATGTTATACCGGGCACGAAGCAGGATGCTGCCAACTGTGCTGTCCCTGTTTCTGCCATATATACTCCTCTCAAGCCAAATCCTGCCGTCCCTGTTCTTCCTTATGGTCCCTTTCGCTGCCGCATTTGCCGCTCCATCCTAAACCCTTTCTCAATTGTAGACTTTGTCGCAAAGATTTGGATCTGTCCATTCTGCTTCCAGCGCAACCACTTCCCCCAACACTACTCCTCTATTTCAGAAAGCAACCTCCCTGCCGAACTGTTTCCTCAATATACTACTGTTGAGTACATGTCCACTGCCGAAATAAGTCCTGCCTCGCCACCAGTTTTCCTTTTTGTTGTCGACACTTGCATGATTGAGGAGGAAATAGTTTATTTGAAGTCTTCTCTAGCGCAAGCAATTGAGCTACTGCCAGACCAATCCCTTGTTGGATTCATTACTTTTGGGACCTATGTGCAGGTTGTAATCACCTTTCTCATTAATGCTACAGCGCTTAATGTATTGTCGACAATTGATATGGATACATTTTAATCTGTGTAGGTGCATGAATTGGGTTTTGGCTTGTTGCCAAAGTCATATGTGTTCAAGGGGACAAAGGAGGTTACAAAGGATCAAATTCTTGAGCAAATGTGCTTCTTTGCAGGGAAGACAAAACCCAGAACAGGTGTGATCGCTGGCTCAAGGGATGGTCTTTCAGCAGATAGCATTGCTAGGTTCCTGTTGCCTGCTTCTGAGTGCGAGTTTGTGTTGAATTCAGTTAAGAACTCTTCTTACTTACATACAAGCATGACAAGTTTATCCAGGGACATGTGCAAAACTTTAGGTCTTTTAATACAATAGTTTTTCTTTTCTCAATTGCAAATTATTGTTGTTGTTTTCCTTCTTCTGTAGGTTATAGAAGAACTGCAAAAGGACCTCTGGCCTGTTTCAGCTGATCAGCGCGCATCAAGATGTACTGGAGCTGCATTAAGTGTTGCAGCCAGCCTCTTGGGGATTTGCGTCCCTGGATCAGGTGGTAGAATTATGGCATTTATAGGTGGTCCATCTACAGAGGGACCTGGTTCTGTAAGTCACAAAATTCTTTAATGAATATCACATTCTTAAGCTTCATACACTTTGTTGATTTACACTTACACTATGAGACATGACTTCTGTGGCCTTGTCCCCCCTCCCCCCACCTCACCTCACCCCTTCATTTTTTTCCCTTTTCACGGTTAAATTGTTCTTATGATTTAAGAGCCATGCATTTGTGCTTTGGTCGTGCACCCCACAGTTACAAAATGAAAACCTGTCCCTACTTCGAGAGGTGCTTCTATGCATATCTTTTTAAAGTTGCATTAATATTAAAGTATGAATGAAGAGTAGATAGTGATTACTTACCTCTTCACTTGCTTCAAGATTTGTTCAACTTGTATTAAGGAGAGATGCATAGAAGCACCTCTTGGCTCATGTTCTGGCTAATAGTGGTGGGTTTAGTGAAGTCCCGCATGGCTAGCCTAGTTGCATTAGACTTAGAGTAACAAAGTTGCATGTAGACCTTGGACAACCATCCATACCAACTGTCTTGACCCTTTTAGTGGAAACGTGGATGAAAGCCTTATTGTTGGTGTGGGATGGACATACACAGGGTGTTACATATTTAGAGTTCATGTCATGAAAAAATTATGGGTTTGCTCACTTGTTCTATGTGTTGCTGTTGTAGAAATAATTTTCTATTTATTTTCTGTAATGAAGCTAACTTTAGACTTTCTCCAAATTTCGAAGTAACTTTGGAAACAAAATCACGCTGATTTGACTTTTCTACTTAAATTATCTCATAACTAATTATGGCTTCTTTTCTGATAAAGTAAAATGTCATTTCATTTCTCTTTTGCGCTAGCTGTAACTCCCTGCCTGATGATATGTATATTTGTGTCCATGGTACTCCAACATGAATATTGATTTTTGTTGAGAGTTGGCTAGTGCTAAATATCATGATTTTTCTTAGGAAACATTATGAGACATTAATATACTATTATCCTTTGCAACATTTCAGATCGTATCTAAGTCCTTATCAGAGCCAATTCGTTCACACAAAGACCTCGATAAAGGTTCTGCTCCACTGTATAACAAAGCTGTTAAGTTTTATGAGGAGATTTCAAAACAGCTTGTGCATCAAGGTCATGTGCTTGATTTATTTGCATGTGCGCTTGACCAGGTTCATTACTTTTTTCCTGCTGTTATTTATATCACTTTCTCTTGGCAAAGGATCAGGCATCAGCTTGTTGAATGAGAATATTGTTTTATTTTCTTGGTTTTGGTCACTGTCAATGTAGAGGACTTGAACAAGTGTTGCTGGATAATCATTCATGGACTGTTATCACGCAGGCATGTTTGTCTCAATATAATAGTCAATAAACAAAAAATTATTTGTTTAAGCATTTTTTATTGAAAGTCCCATGACTTTGTAAGATACTGCTATTGGTCATCAGAACTCAGCAGGTATGTACATAAAATCATACCATGAACTTGATGCCTAACCCAATTTAGTAAAGGATCTTTGGCTGGTTTTATCAGCTAGTGAAATATAGAGGAATGTTGAACTGCTGAATAATTAGTTGACAAATTCAGTGATAATGTGTAAGCCATCATCTTTCGCAAACTGTCTAATAGTGGCCTACGCAAAAAAATTTGTAAAAAAGAAAAAAAGGGAGAAATGTTAATGCATAACTATTGGTAATTAGCACATCACAGTACAGTGTCAACTCAGTTCTTTAATCTCTCCGATGTCTATGCATGGCTGCCTTGTTTCAAGTTAATAATTTCTTGTTTATATTTTCATTCCTCAGGTTGGTGTTGCTGAGATGAAGGTTGCAGTGGAGAGGACTGGGGGAATAGTTGTGCTCACAGAAAGTTTTGGCCATTCTGTTTTTAAAGACTCACTTCGATGCATTTTTCAGTCAAGCGTCAATGACCTTGGCTTATCATTCAAGTAAAAAAACATTTCTTCCTGCTTTGCTTAGCTGGATTGCTACTTGCTAGCATGTTTATGTTTGGTTTGTCTTCTATGCAAAAGAAAATTAGGGATTTGCTTTGAGTGAATTGTATTTTTACTACAATCTCAAACCGTGAGACATTTTTACTCCCTCCTCTTTAACAGTTGTTGCAAAGACACCTATGATGCATTATAGAGAAACTGTTGATAAGTTTAGTGCTCCCCAGCGCAGATTAAGATTTGATTTTGAACTCAGATGAACTCATTCTCTCAGTTTGCATGAGTTGACTTACTATTTTCTTGAGGCAAGAATGCTCATGTGATAATTCTTCCTTTCTTCTAATGTTCAATTTATAGTTGAATCATCCACATGCATGCATAACCTGTCTTAGTACAGCTACAGCTACAGCCTTTGTTTTTGAATTTTCTGATTTCCAAGTTTAAATTATGTTTGCAGTGGTATATTTGAGATTATTTGCTCAAAGGGTGTCAAAATTCAAGGCATTATTGGACCTTGTACTTCCCTGGAGAAGGTACAGTATGTACTTAGTTACATGTTAATATTTTAGAATGATGATTGTGTACTCTATACATATTAGTCTTTTCTCATGTTGTGTTTGTGCAGAAAAGTCCTCTATCCTCAGATACAGTTGTAGGTCAGGGAAACACTAGCGCTTGGAAGATGTGTGGTTTAGACAGGAAAACATCACTCTGTTTAGTATTTGATATTGCAAAAGAAGATGGCCCGGATGCAATTGGTCAATCAACAAGCAATAAGCTCTACTTCCAATTCTTAACCTAGTATGGAATATACTTTTTCCCCTTTATCATTTTGCTAAACAGCTGATATTGTTAGAGAAGGATATCTATCTGACTTGAGGTGCCACGTGCAGTTATCGTCATCATGAGGGCAAGATGAGATTGCGATCTACTACACTCTCCAGAAGATGGGTTGCTGGTTCTGGCAGTGTGCAGGCATGTTTTCCTTGCTGTTCACTTCGATAATCGATTTTTGTTTTGTTTTCCTCCTTCCATTTGTGCCCCTTTTTTTAGAATTAGTCGAGCTCATATATTAACTCCATTTGTACCTTGTCTGAATTCTACAGACAAAATTGCTTTCCTTGTCATATTTCAGGCCCAGACCTTGAAAAATTATGTTTAGTCCATTTCAGTGTGTTACCTGGTTTTCCTCAAAAAAATTTTGGGGTGGTGGTGGGATATAGTATTGTTGCTTATTGGATTATATGTGCAATAGGAGCTAATAGCTGGCTTTGATCAAGAGGCAGCTGCTGCAGTCATGGCACGCTTGGTCTCATTTAAAATGGAAGCTGAGGTACTTCATGTCTCCTGATACTCTTCTCACATTATTTTAACAGTTGATGCACATGACAGACCGTTTTGCTGTTTTGTATAGATGGAATGTAGTATCATATAAAATTTAAAGGACGAAAATTCAGCCCTGTTTATCTTTTCCTTGTACAATATATGTAGACAACAGCCTTCCTTTTCCGTTTGGGATGTTCACATTGTAGTTTCATATAAAACATGGGCCCCCAACCAAAAAAATGGTGAATACATTTTCTTGCCCGATCATGCACTATTACACAACCATTGTCTTTTGAGGCAGATACTGTCTTTTTTTCTCCAAGGAAAAGACTCTGAAGTGAGTGAGCCTATTGCATATATTAGATGGTACACTACATCCCAATCATAATGGTTCTTATTTCTTCTTAAAAGTACCCTTATGACAAGAAACACATTGTCTAAAAACGATATGATATATATGGATTCAATATGCATGCCATATAAATACCTAAGCTGAAAATGAAATCACGCAACGATCAAACTCTAAAACATTATTTAAATTAAAAATATATATAACACTAATTGGGAAGTAATAGAAACTGTGTAGAAAACAAACTCTTAACTGTAAAGGAAATAATTTGACGCACAAAGGCCCCTCGATTAGTTTCATTACTAATAAACTGTCGCAGTTATTGGTGCTCCTTACATTTTCTGACATAAGTTGCGTCCTTGATTGATCCTATCGTTGAAGTCTTATTATGTTCATCTTTTCATGGCATGGTCTTGATGTTTCTTTCAGGCTGATTTTGACCCAATAAGATGGCTTGATCGAGCATTGATTAGTTTATGTTCGAAATTTGGAGACTATCAGAAGGAAACACCCTCATCTTTCAGTTTATCCCCACGTCTATCAATTTTCCCCCAATTCATGTTTAATTTGAGACGTTCTCAGTTTGTTCAGGTAAAGCATTTGCCCTTGTTCATTGAGTGGTGCTTATCAACAGATCAAGTGGTGATTATATTTCTCTTTGCTCTAATTAATCTATTCCTGTGCAGGTTTTCAATAACAGCCCAGATGAAACTGCATATTTCAGGATGATGTTAAACAGAGAGAATGTAGCGAATGCAGTTGTGATGATCCAGCCTTCACTTATATCATATTCGTTCCAATCAGGTCCAGAGCCTGTTCTGTTGGATGTAACCGCAATTTCTGCTGACAAGATCCTTTTGTTGGATTCTTATTTTACCATTGTCATCTTCCATGGAATAACCATTGCACAGTGGCGAAAGGCTGGTTACCAAGATCAAGAAGGGCATGAGGTAATGTTTTGTTAGCCAAACCATGATAACACTAAATATGGTCTATTCAGCTCCATATGGCCTTCTTGTAAGTTTATGAAGAGTTTTTATCTAGATTTGATCTAAATTCTAACGGTTTGCCTTATTAAAAGGATTTGAAAAAAATTTAATGCTTAAGATTTTGCATTTGATAGCCTTGATGCATGAGGCTGTTAGTCCAACCTTAGAAAAATTATGTCAGCTGCATTATATATAGTATATGCTACAGTCATCTACAACAGTTAATCTGGTATGATTTTCAGGCGTTTGCCCAGTTGTTGCAAGTTCCACAGGATGAGGCTGATACAATAATCAAGGAGCGCTTTCCTGTGCCTCGTTTGGCTGTGTGTGATCAATATGGTTCTCAGGTTATTCTTTTTGCTTAAGCTTTCAATACACTTACACACTGCATCTGACCTCTTAGGAGAATGTATGTTGTCTATTTGAGCAAATGCCAACAGCTGCCCTCCCTACTTTGTAAGATTTGTAACTCGTCCTACTTTCAATCTTGAACTGGATGGTCCAAATTTAAGCTGAGAATTGCAATTAAATCTCCAACAATCAATTAGCATTTTCAGACGATACTCATTGCTAGCAGTAAAAACAATTAGCATTTCTATATAATTTCAACATTTTACTTTATTTATGAAATTGCAGGCTCGATTCTTACTGGCAAAGCTTAATCCATCCATCACGTACAACTCTGACAATCCTCCACCACCTGGAGGGGATGTCATATTCACAGATGATGTGAGCTTCCAGGTCTTCATGGATCATCTCCAGCGGTTGACAGTTCAGTAGAACATTGCCCTGCAGCAATTTTGTACCATTGGTCTCCTCTGGTGTACAGCAAGGAACCTTTTTTTTTGTGTGTATCGTCTTCTACAGGCTGTAGATTGTGACAAGCTCTTGTTTGCTCTACATCTGTACATTGCCATGGTTATAGGAAGTGAGGTTTCTTTCGTATAATTCAAGATGGAACATTCATACATTTGTTTAAATGGAGTATCATAATTCATACCCTTCTTGATCGGGTCATCGGTAACACAAAAGAAGATTGCTGGCTTCCTAACAGTATGCCACCCGGGGTACCTTCTGGTCATCAGCTAGTGAATTCAAGCGCGAAGGTGAAGCGGATGCTTCTGTGTTTGTGTTGTGGAGTGCGATTAGCCAGTGCCCAGTGAGCCTTACCATGCAGGATCGGGTTCTGTTGATCTGCTCTATATAGTAACAGAGTAACCTTTTTCAGGTCTTCAGGAGTAACCGGTAAGTGGAAATAGGGTCGAAGGTATACGTTTCCGGGCTGCATTGTTGCCTTCCTGCATATGCCTCCTTTGAAAGTACGCTTGAACCAACAGATTGTCAAAAGATGTCACTTGTTGCATCAGTTCAATCGAAATGTCGCAGTAAACAAATTTAGTTTAAAAAATTAATTCTAACACTGTATGTAACCATTGCAATATTCCGTATAGACTGACGTAACAAGATTTCCATGGTTGCATGTCTGATCCATGGTATATGGCTAATCTTGTCAGGAGAATACATAACACTAATTCAATGTGCACTAAATTTTACGGGACGCGGAGCTCGTTCTGGACATTAACACGTCGTCCTGCACTAATCTCTCAAGATGACACCGGTTTAAGCATCCATTCTTGAATCTGTGCTCACTCGGTCACCGTTGAAGAAGGCCACCACCGCTTCCATCTCCTTCGCCGCCTTCTCGCTGTCCGACTTCACGAGGAAGTACACGTGGTCCTCGCCGGGCGTCTCGTACAACCGCGCCTCGCCGCCCCAGCCGCTCGCCCTGAGCGCCTCGACGTACGCGCGGGCCCTCGCGCTCAGCATGTCCAGCCCCGCCACGGTCACCAGCACGCGCGCGCACCCGAGCCGCCGCCACTCCTCGCGCGCCATGGCAACGGGGTTGATCACCGGATCGTCGACTCCGTACCGCCCTGCGCACACGAAGCTCCACGTCCGTTCCCGCCACCGCCGCTGTGCCGGGTCCCCCGTCTCCGACGGCACCGGCCGCTTCCCCCAGAAGTGCGGGTCCAGCAGCGCTATACCCCGGATGGTCGCGCCGGCGTCCAGGCCCTCCCTGCCGGCGCGCATCGCCAGGTTGTGCGCGATGTTGCCGCCGGCGCTGTCCCCGACTAAGAACAGCCTCGCCAGGTCGGCGTGGCGCGACAGCCAGGGCTCCTGCCCGGACCGCCCGATCCTGAGCACCCACCGGAGCACCTCCCACGCGTCGTCGTAGCCCGCCGGGAGGCGGTGCTCGGGCGAGAGGCGGTAGTCCACTGACACGGCGAGTACCCTTGCCTTCGACACGAGCGCGTTGAGGTACCGCTGGTACGTCGGCGAGAAGGCCGATTCCGTGACGAACCCGCCGCCGTGGTAGAACACGACCAACGGTAGCTTGTCGCCGTGCTTTCTCGTCGTGCTGTTGGCGAGGTTCGGCAGGTAGAGGCGGACGGCGAGGCCGGCGGTGGCGTCCACGACCACGTCCTTGGAGGCCACGCCGGTGGCGGGGTCCGTGGAGGCTGGCACCGTGTCCGTGCCCATGAAGCGCTCGACGCGGCCGCTCTTGTAGAGGACCAGGAAGGGGAAGAAGAAGAAGTCGACGTCCCTGTCATCATCGCCGGCGCCGACGGAGGCCGGGCTCGGAGGAGCGCGCGGGGCGAGCAGCGGTCCCGCCATGTTGAGCAGGAGCAGCAGCGCGGACGAGATGCTCACGGCCATGAGCAAAGCTTAGTAGTCCGTAGTAACCTAATTTCTTGCCAGACGAAGAAGGCTTGAGGTAACCTTTTACGCCGAGAGCATCGGCTCGCCAGCCATCTTTCGCGTCCCGTGTGATTCTCCGTCACGCACGTCGCGGTTAGGACAAGATAGGAAGGACACGTGGTCGCATACTCGCACGCATCGTTGCTGCGGTTAAGCTCCGGTCCGGATGCTCGAGACGAAATGGAAATTACACGGTACAGCGACGTCGAGGAATGGGCCGGTAAAGTTTGCTGTATTTTCCTCGGTGCCGCCGGTGAATCGGCTCGTGACGAGTGCGTTGGACGGCAAGGTAGCAACGCAACGTGACGAGTGCAGGCATCTTTAGGATCCGGGGGTTTCCAGCTTGGACGACGATCCTCTGCACTGGCAGAAAAATAGCAACAGATACAGCGTCGGGCATCTAGTCAGCTGCGCATGTTGAGCCTTAATAAAAATTCAGCAGGATAAGCATTCACATGCATAGTTCAGCTCCGAAATCAACGATCTTTTTTCGCTGGGATTGCTTAGTAGAGTATGGATGTGTTGACGTCAAAAACTTGAAGTATGATTTCTGACAGCAGCACACCAGACGAACACCTGGTTCAAGAGCGTGCCAGTCGATTTGACCTATAATCAACAAGGTAAAAGATATAAAGTTAACTCGAAGCCGATCGTTGGGATCAATCGCTTAGACTCAATCACTTGAAGCGATCAAGATCAAAGTATCAGAATAGATCTAATTAGCCGATTAAGACTAATCAGAGGATAAAATTCTCTCAAAGCCGATCGTAACGATCAATCAGCTTAAACTCAATCAGCTTGAAGCCGATCAAGATCAAGGTATCAGAATAGATCTAACTAGCCGATTAAGGCTAATCAGAGAATAAAATTCTCTCAAAGCCGATCGTAACGATCAATCAGCTTAAACTCAATCAGCTTGAAGCCGATCAGGATCAAGGTATCAGAATAGATCTAATTAGCCGATTAAGGCTAATCAAAGGATAAAATTCTCTCAAAGCCGATCGTAACGATCAATCAGCTTAAACTAAATCAGCTTGAAGCCGATCAAGATCAAGGTAACAGGATAAATCTAATTAGCCGATTAAGGCTAATCAGAGGATAAAGGCAGATCGATTCTGAAGAAGGTGATGCGCAACAAAATCAGAATAAATCAAACCTGGGGCGTAATTTGAAGAAGATCAACAATCGGCGATGCGCAACTTTATTGATCAAGATCGAATTACAAAGACTAAATTACAAGAACTACTCCTAGTCGATTTAAAAGTAGATGAAAAGTAGACGCGAATTGGTTGGTTGGCTCGCGCCTTTTCCGATCACCTCTAGACCTCTTTTATAGCCATTGGCCGATAGAGTCCTGGTACAACACGTTAGGAATAGAATCCAGATCGGCCTCTATTTGGAGGGTGTTTTCCTTAACAACCTGTTTTGTTTCCAAATATCTTGATCCGTTATCCAATCGTATCTTGTTGATCTTGGACTGCCGATTTTGACCCTATCTGCCAAATTTTGGTGCAAACATATGCCCCCCATTTTTGGGAGATAACATGTTATCTTCCAAAATTTTCATCATCGACTTGAACATATATTTTCTTATCATAGCCAAATTTTTAATCGCATCGAGTTAATTTGGCTTTCGTGTCAGTAATCGTCCAACTCGTATATTCGTATTTGAGTTTTAGCCAATCAAGACCTAACCAGTACCTTGGACAAACCGATGCACACTACACGATCTCACGTTGATCCCTTACCAAATCGGCTATCACGAGCTGACGGGTGGTATGATTTTCCAGACTAGATCGGCTTCGTCGAACAAAAATCATTGGCCGAATCCGGTTTTTTCTTCCTCCACTCTTTTCTCGCAATCTTAATCGGATGAAGCTCATTAAAAGTTTTATCCCTTTGTTTTTCTTGTTCAGCTTCCCTCATCTCTTGGGTCCTTAGCCGCTCAAGTCTTCTTCTTTGTGATCGGCTTAAACCTGGAGGACACCATCTCGGCTTTGGTTCGATCGACTTACATATTTTTCCTTACAGATCCATACTAGCCGCAGTGTTAGACCCTTCATCTTGGTCTTATTTTCAACTTATAGTCGGCTTAGAAATTCTATCTTTAGCCGACCATCGCTGCCTATCACCTTGACATGGGTAATACCGCATCGGACATGTGTTTGGTGATGGCAAAACTAATCCCCTCTCCCAACAAAATTGCCAAAAAAGGCACCGTTGGTGAGCTCTTTCAGGGTCGCTTGGCCGATATTCATTAACCAGCCGATGTGGAGGACTTCGTCATGGCCTTTCATTCATTCTTTCATATTTTGCTAGTAGTTGGGAAAAAGTGGGCTTCGACTTCTGTATCGACTTACGTAGTGGCAATGCTCTCTCAGCCTGATAACCCTTTGGTGTGATTGTTTTAAAAAAATTTCCTTCACGGTCGGTTTTTATTTGTATAGAGCCAACAATAATCATGAGTGTCTTATTGGTATCATAATTTGATTGTACATCGGCTTGACGCGTCATTTTTATAGCCGATGATATATGAATTTGATCATTAGGCTCTGATCTTGTGCCGCTTTTCCTTCTTTTTAGAGCAATGGACCATGTTAATTGAAAAGGACCAGCATTCCACCGCATCGTCGCTCTTTTGCAAATTTTAGTTGGTCATCCTCTATAGCCGATTGTATCTTGTCTTTGTAATTTTGAATTCATCTTTGAAGCCCTTTTCATTGGAGAAACGGCTTTCTTGAGTGATACTCGTTGTAGGAGATGACTCAAATTGGTGAATTCTCGTCGCGAATTTTTCTTGTAATGGGGTATCAACCTCGAAAGCTAAATCGCCAACCGATTATCGTGCAGGTAACACTTTGAAACACCTATTTCTCACTTCCTGAATCTCTTAACATAATCATTTACCGATTCCCGGTCTTCATTGGATGTAACTTAGATCCAAATCCCGAGTTCCGCATCACGAGAAAAATACTCATGGAATCGGCTTTCCAAATCGCTCCAAAATGAACCGAATTTGGAGGTAAACTAGTAAACCAAGTGAAAGCAGCCCCGATAAAGACAAGGGAATAATCTAATTTTCACCGTCGATCGAGTGCTTAGCCACACCGAGCGACAAAGCGTCCGACGTGTTTCTAAGGTCGTGATCAATCAATCCCGTAAAATTTGGCAAAATCTGAACTTTAAAATTATGTGGATATTGCATACGATCTATATAATCCGGATAAGGCTTTCTATATCCAATGACTTTACCCTTTGGTCAGAAGCGAATTGATCTACCAACACGGCAGTAAATTTGGTCACCCAATTAATGTTGTTAGCCGACAAGATATCGGGGCTCTGCCAATGACTACTATTCTGCCCCCCGAGTGCAAACTCGGGCTGTCGATTAGACCGAGCCGATAGATTTTGTTGGTTTTGCTCATACCGCCGTACCTCCCAGCCGGTGGTTCTCGTGACAGGACAAAGGGCTCGCGAGGTTATCACCTTATGAGGACCGGATTCACGGCGTAATCGGCTCTTGGTATTGTACGTGTTTAATTTGTTCAATCGGTTGTAAGACCGATTGTGGGAAAATATTAAACGGAGTTGACGCGCGCAAAGTAGCCGACACGCTTAGTTTAGCGCATCGCGTACGCCTGATAATGTGTTACCCCACTCGGCCGAGGATCTCGTGGTAGCATGACGGTAGGTTGAGTCGGCATCATAGTGGGGAGTGGAGTTGTAGCCGATGGTTTAGGATCGACTGAGGCACTCTGTGTATTTTGTGCTATTGAAAAAACAGAGTAACTTGGCAGGGCTTGCATTGGGTCAAGGCACCTCCGGATGATGCCAACTCTCGAGCTATAGTTTTCACGCTATTCGTGATCATCGGCTTAAGTGTCGCGACGAGCCGATGATTGATTTATCATAGCATGGTGCATGATTGATTTATCATAGCCGATAATTCGCTTGGGCGGCGTGTATTGACTTATCAACCGTCGGTGACACCGCATCGCCGAGTGGATTGAGCGCCAAGAAGCGGTCCGCGTGATGCCGCGCCGGGTTTTTTGGTAACAACCCATCATCATCTCCTCCAAAGCAACTTTTCGATCTTCAATTTCCTTGCGCTGCTCTGTCGTTAAATCGTCCAACGTGGGGACGATTATAGCTTCTGTGTTGAGAACGGATGATGGAATTTCTTTACTTGATGAAGCCATCGGTCCCACCGGGCGTGCCAAGAGTGTGTTGACATCAAAAACTTGAAGTATGGTTTCGACAAAGAAGACACCGCATTTAACACCGTTCAAGAGCGTGCCAGTCGATTTGACCTATAATCAATAAGGTAAAAGATATAAAGTTCACTCGAAGCCGATCGTTGGGATCAATCGGCTTAGACTCAATCAGCTTGAAGCCGATCAAGATCAAAGTATCAGAATAGGTCTAATTAGCCGATTAAGGCTAATCAGAGGATAAAATTCTCTCAAAGCCGATCGTAACGATCAATCAGCTTAAACTCAATCAGCTTGATGCCGATCAAGATCAAGGTATCAGAATAGATCTAACTAGCCGATTAAGGCTAATCAGAGGATAAAATTCTCTCAAAGCCGATCGTAACGATCAATCAGCTTAAACTCAATCAACTTGAAGCCGATCAAGATCAAGGTATCAGAATAGATCTAATTAGCCGATTAAGGCTAATCAGAGGATAAAATTCTCTCAAAGCCGATCGTAACGATCAATCAGCTTAAACTAAATCAGCTTGAAGCCGATCAAGATCAAGGTAACAGGATAAATCTAATTAGCCGATTAAGGCTAATCAGAGGATAAAGGCAGATCGATTCTGAAGAAGGCGATGCGCAACAAAATCAGAATAAATCAAACCTCGGGCGTAATTTGAAGAAGATCAACAATCGGCGATGCGCAACTTTATTGATCAAGATCGAATTACAAAGACTAAATTACAAGAACTACTCCTAGTCGACGGAAAAGTAGATGAAAAGTAGATGCGAATTGGTTGGTTGGCTCTGGGCAGCTTTTCTGATCACCTCTAGACCTCTTTTATAGCCATTTGCCGATAGAGTCCTGGTACAACACGTTAGGAATAGAATCCGTATCGGCCTCTATTTGGAGGGTGCTTTCCTTAACAACCTATTTTTTTTCCAAATATCTTGATTCGTTATCCAATCGTATCTTGTTGATCTTGGACTGCCGATTTTGACCCTATCTGCCAAATTTTGGTGCAAACAGGATGTTAGTATAAAATTTACGAGAGAACACTTAGTTTAATACTACTATAGCCTTTGTGAAATGGATCGTGTTAAATATGATTTATATCTAGCCTTTTAGGAATTAGAAATGTGTACTAGATGAATCTTAATAGGAGTAGGATTCCTATTTACTTTAGAAGGAGAACTAGGGAGGCTATATAAACCTAAGAGGTGGTTATGGAGAGCCCAAGCAACCAAGAAGCCACAAACCAACTCATCCAGAGCAAAAGATGTTCAGAAGATTAGAGGCTATGTTATTATTTAGCACTAGGTTATTGTATAGGGTAAGAATCCGAGAATACTAAAAAGTTTGAGAGATTGTGAGAGAGCAACAATCACTTGTACTAATTTGAGGTTGTGCTTAAAGAATTTGCGATCGGCTTCGCTAAATCTTTCTATCTCGTGGTGGTTGCTTTAACGTTGTTATTTCGGTTCTCTCTACGGGATTCATCTTTTTCGTTCATAAGATCGTACATGCTATTACATATCTTACAAAACTCTGAATCGATCCGAGGGCTACTGCGCATAAGAAGAGATATCATAGTATAATAAGTGGTATCATAACCAATGTCGAATTAATCAGATTTGTGAGAAGTTTGGTAAAGCATCATGTGGCAAAAAATCAAGATTGATGTCGACGATGTGGAATCAAGTAGAGAAATTTGACAGCAGAGGAAATTTTAGCGTGTGACAATATGTGGTGAAGGATGTCCTTGTCCAACAAGAGTTAATCCCTGCTCTTGAAGGGGACAAACCAGAAAAGACGCCCGCTGAAGACTGGAAGGTGATGGAGCGGAAAGCTGTTAGTACAATCCATCTATATCTCTCCGATGAGGTAAAGTACTCGGTGATTAAGGAGAATTCACCGAAGAAATTATGGAAGAACTTAGAAGAATTGTATGTGGTAAAGTCGCTAACAAACCAGTGGGTGCTAAAATGACGATTGTACATGTTGCGTATGGAGGAAGGTAGGTTCGTTGACAATCTTAATGTCTTAAACAAGTTTATCACACAATTGATTAGTGTGGATGAGAAAATTGAGAAGAACAATAAAGTCGTCATACTGGCATCATCTGTACCACCATCATGGGAGCAATAGGTGATGAATATTCTCTTCGAGAAAAACACTCTCAACTTCAATGAGGCAGTTGCATATCTATTGAAGGCAGAGTCCTTGAAAAAGTCATGTGAATCTTCATCCTCGGCAAAATCAAGGGAACACGTGTATGCTATCTATGTGACGAGAAAGGTCATATGATAAAGGATTATCCGAGTTTGAAGCAAATTAAGGGTGCATGGTCAATGAAGGTACCAAAAGATGATTCGGACGTACTTATCGTCAGTCAACTAGGTACTTCTCATGGATGAATATTAGATTCAGATTATTGCTTCCATATATGTTCGGTAAAGAAGATATTTGACGAAGGATCTCTACGCCCGGTGCATGAAACTGTTCACTTAGCTGATTGTAAAGAGTATACAATTACTGAGGTGGGAACAGTTACATTAGAGATGTATGATGGAGCACATCGCATATTAATAGGAGTTTGGTATGTTCCCGGCATAAAAAAGAATATAATATCTATGAGGTCGCTTGAACTCGAAGGTTGTGAGGTATCACTTCAAGGTGGAGTCATGCGAGTTACTTCAAAAGGGAAGGTAATCATGAAAAGTATCTGGAGTAATGGAGGATATCGATTGATGGGTAAACCTGAAGAAGGGCAACCAATGGGAGGTCAGAAAAAAATCCTAATTAGGAGAAGGAAACTGTGTCGTCAACGGTAGTTAACACTACTACAGAAAAGTTGTAAGGACCCGAATCCACTGATTCAAACCCACTGTGTTTACTGCACTAGTCCAAGGATTAACGCTAGTGCACACAGCTTAACATTGGTACATATCACATCATACTCAACGATAATAGAAATAATAGTTCATTTATTGATATAGCTAAATGTATGATCTTATGACCAACTTACATTATTAGCCACGCAGGGCAAGACTGGAAATATAAGCTAATAATTAAGCAGCGGAAAGTAGAAAATGTAGATAGCTCATCAGTTCACCACAGGCAACCGACAAGGCTCGGACCCTAATGACTCGCGCCCTCCCGAACTCCTCCTCCAATACAGTGTAGATTCTTCGATCGTTGATTATTATTGTTGGCAAGGGTGAGTACTTAAAGCACTCAACAAGTTGTGCATGTAA
The DNA here is from genome assembly GCA_036346275.1 of Otatea glauca. Lineage (NCBI taxonomy): Eukaryota > Viridiplantae > Streptophyta > Magnoliopsida > Poales > Poaceae > Otatea > Otatea glauca. The sequence goes on from CM070725.1 coordinate 41,111,426, forward strand.
TGCAATTCTATGTAACTATATGTAAGGCTTATTCCAATGGATAGGCTATCATAGCTATTTTGCAATAAGCAAGATTTATGAACAAATATAATAAATAGATTGTAAAGATCAGAAACAAATATCAATAAATAGATTTAGTATTTCTCAAGTAAACCAAGTTTCCAATTCTAAGTCAAATTCCATCTTCCACATGGCATTCCGCCATCCCAACCAAGTTGTCCATTTAATTAAGCTAACCCTTAATCGTAATTCCGAGCATTGCTCAATACCATGAGCACGGCTATCCGAATAGTTTCACACTCGCAGAGGTTATGCACTTTACCCACGTGATACAACCAAACACCACCAAGGCGAGTGATTATAACAAAGCCTTTACAATGCGTTGGCTTAACCCGCATCACCCGCTAAGGTTTCAACACTGGTGGACTGGTTACCACATCCGTGGCCCCCTTTGCGCTTATGTGAATTACTCCATAACTCGAACTCACACCGACCACGATAGTACCAAAGCTAAGACATTGCAAATTACTCACCTAGGTGGCCCATACCGTACATGTGGTTGCATGATTGACTCAGGTCAAAGGCTTGCAAGGTTAAGTCCTTAGAATGATCAAGGCAAGACATCCACATACCCTCGCCCATCGGACCCACCTTGGCATACTCGCCTTGTCACTTGCCTCAATCTAAGTGATTATCACCCGATTGATTACCAAGCACCACGTGCCATCAACAATTCAACATCGCTATGCGTGACATGACTCGCCACAACAACTCAATCTCATCGTGTGATCCCACATGACACACAAGTTCATAATATCGTTCCATATTCCATTAGTCAAGATTAATTATCAATGATTCAATCACATGTGATGACGTGGTATGGCTAAGCAACTAATACGGTCTAACCATCCCATGTTGATTATCATTACTAACCAACTATAATGAACCAATCTAGGGTGACAATAAATTATGGCATACAATGACAAGGTAGGGTATAGATCAAATTGGTATAATAGCTAAGTCCCAATTTAATTTGAAACAATTGTATACTTGAAATAATATGCAATATGGTAAAACAAATATAGCAATTTTATAAACATGGGTTCAACATGATCAAAGCACAACTTGCCTTGGAATAGGTCCTGATCTTGATCTGGAGCTTGCTCTTGAGTTGCTAGATCTTCCTCCGAAGCGTTGCACAATTCAACGTCTACGCGTACCGAAGGAGAAAAGCAAATAAATACCAAAAAAGAGAGCAAATAAACTCAAAAAATCAATTAAAATTCACCATTAAATAGATCCCAATTTTACAAATTTTTAGAAATTTGAATCACTCAAATCCGAGTTAAGATGCAAAAGATATAGCCTTTTGAAGTTTGGATTAAATACTGAAATTGCAAAAATCAGAAATTCAAAATTAACATAATTATTTTTAAACTGGAAAACAGATTTATGATGTCTGCGTGACCTCATGATGATGTCATCATCACAGAATTTCCAATCGGATTATTTTCCAATTGAAAAATTCAATTATGACGCAAGCATGACGTCAGCCTTGATCTGGAACCAATCAGAACGCGACACGTGTCTCGGTGTATGGACTGAGTCCACGGCGCAGCGCTGGACCACGGTGAACCCGGTTCACGATGCCTCGGCACCAGCGCTCGACACGCGGTGGCACGCAATTGGTTGCGGCGACGGTGCGTTCCGATGCGTTTGAATCCGATCGGACGGCTACGGACAGGGTTGCACATGGCACAATCTGCGCCGTTCTCTTGGATCCTACGGTCACGAACACACCCGAGACCAACGGCGAAGCGGCGGTGAGGGATTCACCGGAGGCGAGGAAGAAGACCAGGGCCACGGCGTTTCGATGCGCTTCCGACGCGAAGAAAAGGCGTGGCGACGCGCAGACACCTTGGCGAATTCAAAACCGAACCAAGGCGCTTAAGACCACAGATCGGCGATGATCCAAGGCAAAACCGCGGCGGCTACAAGCTTTGACTCGACGAGCTCCCTTGCGCCACCACGACGTTCCTCGCCAGACGGTCCGACCAAGGTGCGCGGTCGCTCACGAGGAACCTCGCGAGTACCCTCCTTTATAGCCTCGGCTCGAGCCCTACACGGCGGGAAGTCCGAGTCGTTATGCGGCGGACTCGAGTTCGATCGAGACGAAGGACGACGACGCGACGCGTGTCCCTAATCCGACGGCCAGGACGTGAGCGCACACGCGGCCTTTCCTGAATCGTTGGATCGCACGCGAACGGCCACCGATCTAGGGTTTTCCCCGCAATGGTTCACGGCCGGATCGGGCCGCACCGAGGCAAAGTCGACGCAGCGCATGTTGGGTTTCGGCCCAACACTGTTCAAATGATTTTTAAACTCTTTAATAATTAAAATAATTCCAGAAATTCATTTAATTGGTTTTAGGAAAATAAATTATCAGGAAAAATCCAAGAAAAATCTCCAAAATACTTTGAGACATTCTGGACTCAAATAAAATATTTTTGGCAAAACTTTATTTTAACTTTGCACAAATTTAAATAGTTTTAAGCAAAAGGTCAATATTCCTAATTTAAAATTAATTCAAATAAATCCAGAAAAATCCAAATAAATTCCAGAAAATCCACAAATGACAATAAAATAATATTTGAGCAAATTTTGGGATGTTACAAAAGTTCATCACAGATAGTTCAAAAATGTTATCATAGACAATTTTCTGAACCGTCTGTAAGCATATGTCAGTGATAATACGGCACATCACAGATGGTTTCAAAACCGTCTGTGAAACACCTATCACAGACGGTTCTTGGTAAAGACTGTCTATGATAGACTATTATCATAGTCAGAACCGTCTATGATAATAGTCTATCACCGATGGTATTTATCTTTATTATCACAGATGGTTCATAGTCCTAGCCGTTCGTGATATGAGATATATCGCAGATGGTTTTTCCTAAGCAACCGTTTGTGATATTATTTTGTTTTACTTAAGCTTTTTCTGTTTATTGGCTAGTTTGAGGAAATGCTAGCCATACCCTCTTAAACAAGCATATTACAGATTACATCACAACACAAGCAGATTACAGATTACATCACAACATAAGCAGATTACATATTACATCACAGCACAAGCAGATTACAGATTACACCACAGCACATCCATTTCAGAAATCGACTCATATATATTAACCAATTGAACGCACAATTGAGAAATTCATGAATTCATAATTGACAAATATGCCACTACAATTCACAAATTCACAGTCCAAGTATCTCTACACATATGCCACTACAACCCATGAAGTTGACCCCGAAGAAAGCCCCCGATGATTTTATAACAAGACAAACAAACAAGAAATGAATGTAACTTTACTATTGATAATATTAATTTATGGATACATAATCAATGCATAAATTAGTAGCACAATCCTTTAACATAACTGTCCTTAGGCAACCTTGTACTGCAATAGCAGCCTTTTCCTTACAATTAACAAAAAGTGGAACACAATTAACATAAGGCCTACACATGTTGAGCATACTAAAAACGGTATAACCATTTCTAATCTAAAGAATAGACCCACAAACCCTAGAGCAAGCAAAACATTCTAACCCTTTCTAATCTAAAGAACAGACCCAAAACCCTAGAGCAAAATATTTTAACCCTTTCTAATCTAAAGAACAGACCCAAAAACCATAGAGTAAAATGTCCTAATTTATAATATGAAGAACAGACCCACAAACCCATCAAATAGTTAGTTGATTGCATCATCTATGAAAAATGATGCATCGAGGATGGGCTAAATGGAAGTGTCGAGGAAGGGCTAACCGTAGGAGGCGGGTGGGCTCAGAGAAGGACTAACCGGAGGAGGCAGGCGGGCTCGAGGGAGGCGTGCGGGCTCAGGGAAGGGTAAACCAAAGGAGGCACGCGGGCTTAGGGGAGGCGGCAATGACGATGGGCGATGGCAGCGACGGGCTCGAGGAAGGAGGCGGAGGAAGAAGGCAGAGGGCGCGGTGAGATTTTGTTTGAGTTAGGAAGGAGGTAGAGGGGTGCAGTGAGATTATGTTTGAGTTAGGAGTGTGGCAGGTACAAACCCTTGGATGATATATATAATAAGTATATCATAAATGGTTCCATCGTAGAACCGTTTGTGATATGTAGTTTTATCACAAACGGTTTGTTCCACGAATAGTCTGTGAAGTATCACAAACGGTTTGATGTAAAAACCGTTTGTAATATGTATTCATATCGCGGACAGTTTTTGCTAAGAATCGTACATGATACTTCACAGATGGTTCGTTCCACGAACCGTCTGTAATAGTTGCTTATCATAGACTCTTTTTAGTATATCTAGTAATTTAGACGGTTGCGCTAGTAAAATCGTCTGTACTTAGCTTTAACAGTGACGATTTTTTAAAACCGTCTGTGATGAGACGTCTAATATAGCCCCTTTTGTAGTAGTGTAATCAGATTTCAACTGTAGTTATGTGTGGAACTGTAAAGACGGTTGCAAAATCTAACAACGTAAATGAGAAGATGCGAGCTGATGGAAGAAGAACGACGTGTCGGGACCAACCACGCAACACCAATGAGCAGGTGGAGCTCAGAGGCGGTACAACCTTATATGGCATGAAGAGCTATAGGAACAGGAGGTGTGGTTAAACAAACTATACAAAGAAATGGATCTCGGGTGGAGGGTTCATGAAGCTAAGCCCAAATACCAACACGCACATTGCGGTGATGTACATAAGCCCATATAGTGGGGGCATTCCTAAAGATGGGAAGAAAAAGAAAAAAATACTGAGCTGATTTGGAGCGAAGTCTTGGATGAGCATGATGACTTCAATGGATAAGAGTCAAGGTGGAGATTGTTAAATATAGTGACTCATATATAGCCTTTTAGAGTTTAAAAAGGTGTGCAAGATGAATCCTAGTAGGGTTAGTATTCCTAATTTTAATTGGAGTAGGATTCCTATTTGCTCTAGGAAGAGAACTAAGGAGGCTTTATAAACCTACGGGGTGATCATAGAGAACCCAAACAACCAAGAAGCTACGAGTCAACTCATCCAGAGCAAAATGTGTATGAGAATATTAGATGCTAGGTTATTTTTAGCACTATATTCTTATATAGGGCAAATATCCGAGAGTTCTAATAGGTTCGAGAGACTGTGAGAGAGCAACAATTATTTATACTCATTTAATGTTGTGATTAAAAAATTTGCGGTCAGCTTCACCAAATCTCTCTCGTTATGGTTGTTTCAGTGTCGTTATTTTGGTTTATCTCTACGGGATTTATCTTTTTCGTTCTTAAGATCATACACGCTTGTATTGTATCTCATAACACTCTGAACCGATTCGTGAGGTATTGCACGTAAGAAATCCATTACTTCTCACACACTCATCGATCTTGACGTTTCGACCAACATATCAAATTTATATACGAATACAATGTAATAATGCACCGCTATTTTTAATTTATATTTGGCCAAATATCAAATTTAATGCACGGAACAGTCGTATAGAAAATATCAGCATCGAACACAAAAGTTAGAGCAGACAGTACAACCATTTTTAATTTCCGGAACAGTCGTTCAAGTGCTATGAACTAAGCATGGCAGTACCCTAAGACCTAAGTCATTCCGAAAAACCTAGGGCTTAAAAAATTGAGGCTGAGTCCGGCCCGAGGAGCAGGTAGGCTGGCACGATAAAGAAAGAGCAAGGCTCAGGGCGGACTGGGCGACTGGCCAAGAGGATCTGATTAAAATCGGAGAAGCAATCTGCTTATTTGAACACGTTGAAAGGAAGAGTGTGACGACTGACGAGCAATATATTGGCGCCAAGTGACAGCCAATATTAAAATCGGAGAAGCAAGCTTTTGTGGAAAATTTCCTGGGCGATTTGATTACTCAGCTGCTTATGCCAGGCGGCGGGCTAGACGAAAATCAACGAAAAAACGCACCCCGTTGTGGCCGGCGAGAAAGGACGAAGTTAAGCTAAAACGGAGCGCAGGACTCCCCCGGGCTGACAGGCCGAAAGCGTCGTGCGTGTAGCTTCCGGCCGAGCTGCCGAGGCGGCAATGCGGCATCACCACGGCGCGGGCGAAAGGCCCAGATACTTTCTTGGTAAGGGCGCGGGCGATGCAAGAAAAGAGACAGCGGGCGTGGTTTTTTTTTACCCTCTGGTCTCACAGTTTAGGTTCACAATTTCGTTTCGAAGTCGAAAATCGCTAACCAGGTGTTAGCGGTTTTTGCGAGAAATCGCTCGAAAACCGCGAAAAACTGAACGGTTTGCAAATTCAAAAAATTTAAATTTTAGTCAAATCTATGCGCGAAAACCGCGGTTTTTGACGAAAAACTACTCAGTTTTCGCGGTTTTTCGCGAAAAACCAGATGACCAATTGAACGTTTTTGAAAAACGATTTTTCGAGCTGTTTTTTGCGAAAACCGCGGTTTTTCAACGGTTTTCGAGCGGTTTTCAACGCATATTTTTTTTTCAATTTTTATTTTTTTAAAAAAAATTCCACTGGTAAACCGCTGGGTTTTTGTTTTCAAACCGGAGCGGCACGATCGAAAATCACGAAAACCGAGCGGTTTACCGCGGTTTTGTTAACCCTGCTGCGGTGGTGCCTGTGCGTGTTGGTGCGCGCGTAGCGCAGATGGTGGGACTAAGAAGTTGATACCTAGACTAGGGGTGGCAATCAGGTGTGATGAGCACGATTAGTGTTTGTCCATATCTATATCCGTGAACCAAAATCTCACACACGGTATACCCGTGAAGGAACGTGGGCGAAGAATCTCGTCCATACCAGTCGCCCGCGGGTACTCGATACCCACGGGTATACCCGTTTACCTGCCACCATCAACAATCCTTCAACCAAATGGCACTAGAAGCTAATGAACTATGGTACTAATACAATTCTTTTGATGAAATTATGGGAATCAGCTATATTCTGTAGATTGAAGAATGATTATCAATTATTCAAAATTTTAAATGTACATGAGAATAATAATTAAAATAACGCATGCAAACAAATAACACATAAATGCTCAAGTTCAACAATTACTAATATGAGGTACCACAAATTGGGGATTAGGGGGCCAACTGGGCACCTGTTCTAGCCTATATGTCAATAGAAGGTGGCGGGTAATCGGGCGGAATGGGTATAGGTAAAACCCCCCATACTCGTACCCGTTTGCCCGTCGGGTAAAGTTTAGCCCCCATAAACATGTCCGCGGGTAATAAAAGAGAAACATACCCACCTCTATTAGGGTTTTTACCCGCGAGTACACGGGTAATCGGGTAAGATTGCCATCCCTAACCTAGACTGCTCCGTTCCGAGCAACCCAGTGGCAACTCTCGTGTGTTCGGCTGAAGAGAGATTGTGCACTTCTTGCGACAAAGGCAAAAAGATCTTGGAGAAGATGTCAGAGGCAAGAATATAGGTTTGTTGTTCTAGCCTATTGTTGGCGCTGAAAAATATGATGATGGATTTGATCGACTCAAATACACGTGAACGTCAGATTCAAAAGGCTCGAGGAGTGCCAGCTGATTTGATCCTGCAATCGGCAAGATAGATTACAACTACGCTCAAAGCCGATCTAACGTGACAATCGGTAAGGATCTAAACAGCTATTCAAAGCCGATTAAATCAAAAGTAATGGTAAGTCTAAACAACTTGTTAGGGCTGATTAGATGGTTGGTAAAGATAGATTTTCTCTAAAAAAGGCGATGCGCAATAAGATCAGAGAAAACCAAACCTAGCGTAATCGGAGAAGATCAATAATCGGTGATACACAACTTTATTTATTAACGACGAATTACAAGAGATCTAAATTACAACACTACTCCTAATTGACAGAAAAAAGTAGATAAAAAATAGATACGAAGTTGTTTGATTGATTGTTGGGTCCTCCTCCTGCTTGCCCTTGATCCCCTTTTTATAATGCATAGGTCAATCGTATCCTTCACCAATCCGTTGCCAGCCGTGATCCATATCGGCCTTTGTATAAATAAAATTCTATCTTTGAATCAACATTGGTCACAATTCTATCTTCAATTTGACCTTTTTCCCTTTTTACCAATATCGGCCAGAAATATCCAATTTTATACTCAGCTTGACAAATCGGTTATACCTTGCCAAATTCTGGTGAAAACATATGCCCCTATTTTTGAGAGATAATATGTTATTTTGCAAAAATCTTCTTCGTTAGCTTCAAATATCATCGGCTTAACCATGATTTTTCACAATATCTTCACTACCGTTTTTTGGTAACTGCTCCACTTATTGCGCCGTAATCCTTTAAAATGCACGTTTTTACCATAACCGTAGCTGTCGCTTCAGATTTTTTTCGCCTTTTACTGTTCCTTTTACCAACCTATAAATATAGGGCATATTCTCCTGTCATTTTCATGCGCTCAAGCTCTGAATTCTCCCGTCATCGGCTTCATCTCTATTTTTGGACTTCAAGCCCCTACCCACTCATATTCAATCGGCTTGACTACTCCAATCGACTTGTTTAGCTTTTCAATTCGGTCTCCAGAGAATCATGGATTCTAGCTAGGTACTGATCTCCATACCCGATAATAATGACCAATATTACTTAGGCCTGATAGGAAGTCTTGATCCAATAATTGTTATAGAACCAGAAATCCCCTGCCTTCCATTGTCAGCTTCTGATTATAACATAGAACGGTGTAGCAAAAGTTTTAGGGTTTGGCCGACAACGTTAAAGGGTTTGAGGGATTGGTACAATCGGCTAGCAATACAAAAAAATGGTTGAGTGGGAGCGGATAGGGATAGCCAAGTGTCTTCCCTTGTCTCTAGCCGGTCCAGAGGCCAACGAGCCCTTATTGGCCACGGCCTGTTACTTCTGATCAGATACTTTCAATGCCTTCATGTTTAGAACAGGTCCTATTGGCCCAACTCTTTTGGATTAGCTTAACTCTTTTGTTTGAGGCCAGATGTAGAGCAAATAGGCCTTTAGCGCCAAACCGCAACATAAACCAATTCACACCAAGGGGAAAGGATGGAGCAAGTACATCGAGAATAACATATTGCTTTCCTCAATCTATGCCTTGACCGATTTGTATTTTGTGGAGCTTCTCTAGGACTGACCCAAGTTTATCAAGTATTGGCCAAAAAATTGGTAGAAGGTCATCGGCTAGCGTTGGAAAAAATGTTCCTTGGGGCTGTATACCAAATGATGCATATCATATGTAGTCGGCATTTCAGAGGAATGAGGTCGTATACAGTTGGCAATGTAGGCGGTCGTCTTTGGTTTGTTCAGACCTGGCTTTATTGCCTTTTTAGTCGATCATTCAGGATTGATTCTTCTGAGATGACCCTTTCCCCCTCGAACAAACCTCAGAAGGCTAAGACGTCAAGCACAGGAATAGTCGATCTTTTGGAGAAAGATTTATTCTCTGTTCTGATAATGAGGCAAAGATTACCCTAGCGGCTCAAGAAAATATGTAGCCTTTTTTCTCTAGCTTGACAATGAAGACCTCAGCCAACGTGACTTCTTCAGTTATAAAGAGGCCGATAACTACCCATGCCCCTCATTTCTGTATTTGTCAGCGGATAGTAATAGTATGTTTGAAGACATTCTCAACTTATATAAAATCTTCCTTTCCCTAAGCGTAGTGTCTGTCGACTTGCATACCAGAAATCAGACCTTTTAGCCATCTTATGAATTCTATCACCCATCAGTGTATGCTAGGCAGCTTGAATTTGGGCAAGTTTTGAACGAATATGAGTAGGCTACGCTACCACACAATTAAAATTTCTACCTCATAAACTAGAAAGCCATGCAAGTAAATGATCATGGATCGTTCCCACTAGACGCGCAGTGCAACGAAAGGAAATTGATGCAGCCCGAATCAACGACGTGCGCGTCCTGTTGCAGTAGTCGATCTTTCTCGCGCGGTGGCCGATCCTCCTCGCGCGGTGGTCGATTGTCCCGATCAGTGTCGCAGTAGCAGCAACACCTCTACTGGCGTCCACACGTTCGGGAAAAGAACGCTATGTGTCGGCGTGCCAGCACTAGTGCGCACAGGAAGGCTCAAGTAGAGACGGCTAGGGTTTCGGTGGCTACGCCCTCTCACATATCAATTGCAACCACGAACTCCCTTTATATAGCCGTCTCCTCCCCCGCGGTGGAACCCTACATTAGGGCCCAACTGAAGGACAAAGCCCACTTGGCCCATTAGTGACGGACCCAATCCATACCACTATATTCCAACCCCTTAAGTGTGTGACCCTGTGGGTTCATGTATATTTGGACACGACTCGAAAACACCTTTTCGATCGATAATCGACAGCGGTACCTAGCAGTACATATCGATTCCCAAATATCCATAAAGCATCGAACGAACCTACTATAATGTGATAATGTCATGTTCCCTTTGCTTCACGATATCGGATCAAGCTTAAGGCGAGAGTCGTGTCATCCTATGACAGCTCGATCTCTTCACTCATACCGTAGTGGAATAATTTATCCGAATTGACTCTCAATCACATCCGGCATGGCCATGCACTTACTTAATCCGTCTACCTCGAGGGGCCCAGAGATATCTCTCCGTTATATAGGAGGAGCAAATTCCATCTTGATCATTTATGTACCTCAGCATGTTTCATAGTAAACCCGAAAGCTTCCTTTATAGCTACCTGGTTAAAGAGTAGAGTTTGGTAGCTCCTAAGTAAACCATTACACATCTAGGAAACCAATGACGATCTCAAGTCTAAGGAATATACATACACTATGCATGAGACGAATTGATGACACATAAGAATATATATAACAATTCTCGCAATGTCTCATATGGGTCTATCCAACACATGTTCTCTAACATGTGTCCACATTATTGATTAGATATCTCCATATCTCTATGGCCCGTGAAACATGGTCATCAATCAATACATGTGCTGATCTATGAAACATAATCGTCCTATATTATGATAACCGATCAGGGATAACTTGAATAATATCAATATATAGAAAAAGTTGAACGAACAAGTCACTTACTTGTTGATTAATCCAATCGATATTTATTTAAAGGACAAACAATTATATTATTCCATAAACATAAGGCGTGATATAATCATCTCTATGATCGCCTTAAGGGCATATCACCAACAAGTTCCCCCAAGTTTTTAGTTGTTCAATCGGCTTCAACCAAGGGAACATATCTGCAGTGCTTCTTGAGCTAGCATTGCCCTACACTTGGCCGATGAGCTTCAACTTCAGAACTTGCCACATTTCTTTCTTGAAGGACCATGTGGAGGTCCATCCATGTTTGTGATGAGTATTTGACTTTATTTGAGCAAGGTGTGCTCAAGTTTGAGTTTGATTTGGATTGATTTTCAAAATGAAGCAATTTGAGTTGTCTCTCGCCAGAGTGGCGATCTGGCCGTATGGACGCGGTAGTGATGAGTTGGATGGTTTATTTCACATCTTTGTGGGCATTGCTATGTGAGGAGTTTCCTTGTCTTTGATGGTTGTAGGACGACGGTGCTAGGTCATGGTGAGGCGAACGATGACCGGGACTAGGCGAGGAGCGTCGGAGGTCCAGACGGTTGGGAGATCGCCGGAAGATGATCGGAGACGGAGTCCGGGCAAGTCAAGAAGACAAGGAAAGGAGATGATGCTAGCTAGATGCCGCGTGGATCAATGAGGACCGTCGGATTGAGGTCTAGTTGATAGGTTAGCGGGTCTAGGTAGTATGCTTTGAAAACTGCAAGAAAGCCCATGGTGTGTGTGTGGGTTAATCCTAGCCCTTATGTGTGTGGGTTTTGGGTTAGCCTTGCATGGCTGATGTGTGTGTGGGTTAATCCTAGCCCTTAGATGAGTGCTCTAGGGTTGAGGGACTCATCCAAGGGTGGTAGGTGGCCCAAGAGTAGTATAAATAGGGTGGAGGGTAGCCTCCTTCTCTTGAAGGTGTTGAGGGTTTTGATGCTCATTTGAGCTTTGCCCACATGAATGTGAGGCTTTGTAACCTCCCTTCCAGAAATGAAAGTTTTATTCATCCACCTCTGAATTTATTTTATGATTTACATTATGTCTTTACTTTACGTATAAATAGGGTGGAATTTAAATTCAGCATTTACTTTCCGCAATTACATTCCCGCAATTTACTTTCAAGTAATTTGGATTTGCCTCCCCTCCTTCTAAATGCTGCTGTTCTTGGATGTTTTGAGTGTGTTCATATGGTTTTACATCTCTTTTGCACTCTTGGATTGAGTAGAGAACATCTTTTCTTTCAAGTTCCAACTTTGTTCTGAACTTGTTCTTCGCAGCAGTCAGTGTTTGATTTTTGTAAAAATATAGAAAAATCCTTTTGAGTGATTCTTATTGGAGGAGGTGCGGGACTCTGATATCCGCTTGCAGAAAATTTTTGAGTTCACTTGTTGTACCGTTTGGGCGCCATGAGGTGAAAACTGAGCCCCAAACGTTCTGCTCGAAGTTCTTGACCAGACTGTGTTCTTCGATTTTTCGTGTTTTTTCTGTAAGGCTTTTTGAGGAGAAATTTGGTGGAGTTCTTCAAGACTCTGATGCTCACAGGAGAAAAAGTCTCAAAATTTTGTGAGCTACAGAAACCCACCAACCTCCTGTGCAAATTGAGGACAAGTTCTGGGAATTCTGTTTTGCTTTTCTGAAAGTGACTTTTGTGATTTGAATTGATGTCCTTTCTAAAAGCAAGAGTTTGAATTGATTCCTCTTTATCTTGGACACTAGACAACCAGGATTGTGACTCAAAATCCCCACATATTTTATGGTACTTATCCATGCAAGCTTGGGGTACACATAGTTGTCTAGTTTTTCGGTTTTTCACAATTCCTTTTGAGCGATCTTGTCGAGGTTTTTGTTGGAGTATTTTGGGGAATTTTTATTTGCGACTATTCACCCCCTCTGCTCGCCATTTCGGTCCTTCAATTGGTATCGAGCCGGTTTTGCTCTTCCATAGATCTTGACCGGTCTCAAGAGCCATGGCGACGGACAAATATTCCACCAAGCCTCCAATCTTTAATGGAGTTGATTTTCCTTTTTGGAAGTCCCGGATGGAGTCATACATCACGCCTGGGCTACCGATATGGCGAAGGTGAAACTCCCGTATGAGGTTCCCGCGATGAAAATGTCACGGCCATCAATATGGTTGACGTTGAGGCTAATGCTAAGGCAAGGAACATTCTCATACAGGTCTTAGCCGCATGTGAGTATGATAGATTTTCACCTTCGCTCCGCCACGAGATTTGGGTAACCTCGATGCTTACCATGAGGGCTCTACTCAAATCAAGACCGTGAGGCAGATCAGTTCAAGCGCGAGTACAACAAGTTTGATCAACGCTACTGGTGAGAGTCTCGACGAGTGTTTTGGTCGGTTTACAAAGATTTTGAGCGACCTCCGAGCGCTTGGTTGCATATACCTCGACTCGGACAATGCTCGCATTTCTTGACCGCACTCGACCTTCGGGTTTGGGAGATGAAGGTGACCACCATCAAGGACACCACCGACTTATCGACTCGACTCTTGACGGGCTTTATTCCCGCCTCAAGACTCATGAGATCGATGTCGCTCTCGGAAGACGAAATCTCACCGATGGCTTTGGTCACCGATCCCATTGGATCTTCTTCTTCCGATCCTTCTATTGGTTTCTCTCTTCCGCCCTTTGCGAGCTAAGCGATGACCAATGGAAAAATTTCCGAAAATGAGCTTGCTCTTCTCGCCGCAAGTTTTCTCATGCATACAAGAGGGTGAGAGAGAGGAAGAGAGGTGGCATGATCACCGCTTCGAGTGTGGTGGCCCCAACCACATTCGGCGAATCGTCCAAAGCCGAGAAGGGCAAGAATGACGTTGGCGGTTCGGGCAAGAACGACTACACCGACAAGAACCGCAACAAGAAGCCTCCAGTTCGTGAACCGCGCACGAGAAGAAGTACCGCAACTTCTCCAAGAACAAGAAGCTCTTCCACCGCGTCCTTGCCGTGCTTGACGACATCAACCTCTCCGACACGGAGACATGGAGCGACGAGGCGAGGATGATCCGCAAGAGAAGAAAGGCGGCGACGACTTCTCCCAAGCATGTGCTTCATGGCCGACACCAACGACATCGGCGACTCGAGCTCTACAAATGACTCGGACGAGGTACCCTCCTATGACCAGCTCAACGAAGCTTTTCGCAAATTAGGAAAATTTCATGCTAGAGCTAGAGCTAGGTGTACTGAGCTTGAGAAGGATGTAGGTACCTTGACTCGGGAGTTAGCTTCACTTAGATCTTCTCCTCCCGAGTCACCGATGATTGCTCTTTGTGTGATGCTATTCTTGTGGAGTTGGAGAACCTAAGGACCATACATGATAGTGTGCTTGTTGAACTTGATGGTCTTAGGTTGAAGAATGCTAGCACTAGTTCATTGATGCTATTCTGTTGAGGCTAGTTTTCTTCATGCTCACTCCACTCCATCATGCTCTAATTGCCCTAAATTGCTTGTCAAATTGATGCCATGAGCGAACACCTTAGGAAGCTTTCACTAGAAACAATGAACTTGAATCACATGCTTCTAAGGACCCAATACCATGTGAGGGTCAGAAGCAATTAAAACTTGACAATGAAACCTCAATGTCAAGTGTGCTAAACTTGCTAAGGACTTACTAGATAAGTCACAAAAATATTGCTTATGATGTAATCGAGATTGTGGGGGACTTGGATAAAATCCATGTCGAGCTTAGGAAGAAATTAGAAGACCAAGCCCATAGAATTAGAGATGCTCCTTGCGTTTCTTGTAAGGCCCTCAAGATTGAGGCAGCCGTGCTGAGGGAGAAAAATGCACGTGCTGAGAGAGCTCATCTTTCTGGTTCTTCTTCCTCTCCTTCCCCCTGTTCTTCTTGTGCTTCTTTCTTCCGAGATTGCCAGTATCTTATGAGCACTCTCGAGAAGTTTGTTGGAGGCAAGAAGAAGCTCAATCTTATTCTAGACCAATCCAAGATTAGTAGATTCAATCAAGGTCTAGGATTTGATCCCTTGGAGCACGCTCGGGCGCATCCTCCCACCATTGTGCGCGGCTCCAAGAGTGGTGAGATTGTGGTAGCTCCCAGAGTGAGTACCACCGTGTTTAGGTCTGCTGGGGTTGTCCATAGGACTTCTGACCAGAAGGGTGTTACTCCTATTGCTTCGCCTAGCAAGGCGGTACACATGCACCTTCCAGAAGAAGGATGGTCACCTAGTAGATTTCTCGCTGAGCACGCCAAGATCACTCGGTGTGAGCGTGTTGTCGCTCTTAGGGGTATTCGTGGTCATCCCGCACTTTGAGTGCTCCTAAGACACACACCGCTTCTAGACAAAGTTAGAGAGTCGCTGTTTTGGGCAAGCGCCCGTGACTTGGTTTTCATGCTAGTTCTTCGAGTTTTAGTCCCGAGCTGTTCAGAGTCGATCTTTTCCGCCGCCCTCTTGATATTCCTCGCTTTTCCCATCGAGGTAGATATCGTGGCGTGAGGTGTTTTTCGGTAGGAGATCCAGCACTTTATCGGGATGGTCCGGCTTTTGCACCACTGCGTACAACCCGCTTTGACTCCTAGATTATCTACCGAGTTGCTCCCGATCGTGAGAGTTGAGCGTCAGAGAGACACTCGAGTCGACCTTCTTCTCGTGGTCGGTACTGAGGTGTCGATGGTTCAAGATTGGGTTCCTAAGTCTTCACTCTATCCCAAGATCGAGTCATCTTTTCTCTTGTGTCTTGATCAGTTCGTCCTTGATGGGGAAGGGCGATGTTTGGATTGTTGACTCGGTTGTTCTCGCCATATGACCGAGATTCTCGTTGGTTCTCTTCCTAGTCCGAGCCCCGGTGATGAGTTAATCACTTTTGGGGATGCATCTTGAGTAGAGTCATTGCTAAAGGTACCATCTGCATTAACCAAAATTTCATTCTTAAAGATGTTGCCTTAGTAAGTAAGTCGCAATACAATCGCTCTCTGTTTCTCGACTTATCGATGACTCTTTCGAGGTAAGCTTCAAGAGTAATGCCTGTAGAATCCTTGATTCATCGAGGGTTAGTTTATGGATTTCTAGATTTGGGAGAGTCTTTCGTGCTGATTTTTCCGCTTCTTCCGAGACTCTCTTCGATGTTTGATTGCTTCGAGTCCCGTGATCTCTCCTTCTGGCATAGGAGACTTGGTCACATTGGTTTTGATCATTTGACCCGAGTTAGTAGCCACGATCTCATTCGGGTTTGCCCAAACTCAAGATGGTCAAAGACTTAGTTTGCTCTCCTTGCCGACATGGCAAGATGGTTATCGCTTCTCATCCTCCGATCCACCGTAGTGATGGTCGATGCACCAGACAGCTTTTACATATGGACACTTTGTTGGTCCGGCTAGAGTGCGAAGCGGGAGGGAAGTGGTATGTTCTTGTCATCGTTGATGATTTTTCTAGATTCTCTTGGGTATTCTTCATGGCCTCAAGGATGAGACTTTTCTCACTTCAGGGTTTGATCAAGAGGTTGTCTATTGAGCTCCCGTGTGCATTACGAGCTATCTGCAGTGATAATAGCACGGAGTTCAAGAATTCCTACTTTGAGAGTTTTGTGTGGAGTCCGGTTTAGAGCATCGCTCTCTTCTCCCTACGCTCCTCGCAGAATGGCGAGTGGAAAGGAAGAACAGACCCGTTGAGATGGCGGGACGATGCTAGACGAGCACAAGACTCCTAGGAAGTTTTGGGTGAGGCTATAGCTACCGCTGCCATGTTTCTAATCGCGTGTTTTTGAGAGCACATTTGCATCGCACTTCTTATGAGTTGAGGTATGGGCGAAAGCCGGTGTGTCTCATTTTCGCTGGTTGCAAGTGTTTTATCTTGAAGTCCGTAACCTAGATAAGTTTGAGTCTCGCTCTTCCGATGGTATCTTTCTAGGTTACTCGACTTCTTCTCGTAGCTATAGGGTCCGGAGTGTTGATGCGCATAGGATCATAGAGACCGTGATGTGACCTTCGATGAGGCTAGCCCAGAGCTAGACACGATGTTTGTGCTCTTCTTATCCCTCCGAGACCATCTTTGTAGAAGATGAGGATGATGGAGATGATGGTGTTCCACCGATCCAGTTCCCTCTAACCCGAGGTGCCTCCTGCTTCCATTTCTCGCACCTCGGGAGACCACCCTTGCCTTCCGACTCTCCTTCGCCGAGTGGCTCGCTCCTACCTCTTTCATGCATGAGGTAGAGGCCACTCGCCTCGGTCCTCCCGTCATATCCAGAAGCTCATCCACCGATCGGATCATTGGTGATCTGCTTGAGCGCGTCACTCGCTCAAAATCAGTTTGTCCGATTCTGCCTCTACTCGCCTTCGTTGCCTCCTTTGAGCCGAAGATGTTTCTCATGCATTATCCGATGAATCGTGGATTAATGCTATGCATGAGGAACTTGAGAACTTTGAGAGGAACAAGGTATGGCGCTTGTCGAGCCCCATCCGGTCATAATGTCATTGGGACCAAGTGGGTGTTCAAAACAAGCAGAGTGAGGATGGGGTTGTCATTCGCAACAAGGCTAGACTAGTTGCTGAGGGCTTTCTCAAAGTTGAGGGTCTTGACTTTGAGGAGACCTTTGCCCCTGTAGCTAGACTAGAGGCTATTAGGATCCCGCTTGCATTCTCTCGCATCCCGTGGCTTCAAGCTCTATCAAATGGATGTCAAGAGTGCATTCCTCAATGGCTATATTGAGGAAGAGGTTTATGTCAAACAACCTCCGAGATTCGAGAACCCCAAGTTTCGAGTCATGTATACAAGCTCTCCAAAGCTTTGTATGGACTCAAGCAGCCCCCAGAGCATGGTATGAGAGGCTCAAGTCTTATCTTCTCACCATGACTTCAAAATGGGCATAGTAGACAAAACTCGCTCATCGACACCATGAGTCTCATTTTCTTCTTGTCCGATTTATGTGGACGATATATTTTGGTGGCTCATCTCATTCGCTTGTGTCTCAGTTTTACGAGGTGATGAGCACAGAGTTTGAGATGAGTATGATGGGCGAGTTGAGCTACTTTCTTGGCTTCCAAATCAAGCGGACTGGAGGGTACTTTCTTGCATCAAGGAAAATATACCCGTGACCTCCGAGGCGCTTCAACATGTCCGATGGGAAGCCGGTGATGACTCCTATAGCCACCATCGCTGTCCTCGAGCCCGATGAGGATGGTGAGCCTGCCGATCAAAAGGAGTTTCGAGCATGATCGGCTCCTCTTGTACCTCACTACTTGAGGCCGGACATACATTTTCTTTGTGTGTGCGTGCGCTCGATTTCAAGCTTCTCTCGCGCCTCTCACCGCCAAGTGTCAAGCGCATCTTCGTGTACCTTCGTGCTACCACCGATTATGGTATTTGGTACTCTTCGTCTTCTTGTCTATCTCTTAGAGCCTTTTCTCGATGCCGACTTTCGGGTCAGAGGATAGATAGGAAGAGCACTCCGCACTTGCCAATTCATTGGCACTTCTCTTGTTTCTTGGTCATCTAGGAAGCGATCCGAGTTGCCTGATCCACCGAGGCCGAGTATGTTGTGCGACTAGTTGTCAGAGCTGTGTGCTCTGGATGAGATCGACCTTACGGGACTATGGATTAGAGATAGAGAGTGTGCCACTTTTACGTGACAACACTTCAGCTATTTGCATTGCTAAAAACCCAAAGGCAACATTCGGACCAAGCACATTGATATTAGATATCACTTCCTTAGAGACCATGTGGAGAAGGGAGATATCGCGCTCATTCAGAGAGTGACCTTGATTAGCCGATATTTTCACCAAGCCTTTGGATAGCTCAGATTTGTTGCCTTGAGGAGTGAGCTTGAGTCGTGAGCCCTTACGGCCTTTCGTGAGGGGAGCTGGTTTGTATATTATGTATTATATGTTTTCTTCCAGCTTTTCTTTTCTTTGTGTTTCTTCCGGGTGACTTTGGGCTTGTTTTCTTGAGTTGAGTTCACTCACTTAGACTTCGGCATGCCTTGCATTGACCTCTTATCTTGTGCTTTAGGTTGCTATCATGCGTGATTAGTCTGTTCTCTCTTCTCTCTAGGTTGAGTTCCCTCACGCCTTATAAGTCTAGCGGTATTGGGCCTCCTCGGAGACAGTGGTGTGTGCACTCCTTAGTTGGAATCTAGAGTCGCCTTCCTATGTCACCATCGGGAAGATAAGAGCGAGTCCGAGCCGAGTGAGTCTCTTCTATCTTTTCTATGCTCTATAGCCATCCGCTTTTGCAGTTTCTCGACTTCTTCTCCTCATTCTGTTTTTCCGTTATTATTGAGTTCATTCGGTTTTCTTTATGCCTAATCTTGATAATAACTCAACTTTAACCAAATTTGAGCTTAAAATTGATTCATTTGTTGAGGGGGAGTTTGGGAATCTGTTCATGCATTGCATTAGACTGCATTTTCTGTTTTATGAGCTTTGTCTATTATGCAATTGATTTCTTCTTCATGCTATACACCATGCTACATCATTTGAAGAAAATCACTAGCTTAGGTATGTCCAAGTTCATTTAACTTGCTAAGCTTAAAAATGAAATAAGCCTTAAATGAAAAACTTGATGAAACTTGTTGCTTTTACTTGCTAGGTTTCTTCTCTAGAGGTTTGTGCCATAATTTGAGAAATTTAGGAGTTCTCTAGAGTCCCTATAGCAACTTGGGTGAAACTAGTTTGATCCATGCTAGAGTCCTTCAATTGCTCATGAATCGTTGTGCTAAAAATGAAAATTAAACAAAATTGACTCTTCTTGTGCACATTCGACTCAACACCTTGTATTCACAAGACCGCTTCCCATTGCACTTGGGATGAACTTGGAATACATCGTGTTTGACCTAGACCATCCTCTTAAGAGTTCATCTTGAGATGGTCGACACGGCTTGAGTCAATTGGTTGTCAAAAGAAAATGCAAATAAATTAAAAACAAAGACATATGTGGGTAAAGAATGCAAATAATGTCAAACATTTGCACCCGCCATGTCTTGTATGATGATAAATCAAAATTTGCATTAAGTGATAAATGAGCCCGAAGGACCTTGTATGCTCTTCTAGATTCCCCAACGTGTTGAGTAGGTTGAACTCTAGGTTTTCCTTTTGATCCTTAGAGTGGCTATTCTTCTATTTTTGAAACTAAAGCTAAGTGTTGCACTTGTCAAATCTTGATAAAAATGAAATATTCAAATCTAAGCTTGTAAAACTATCCTTAGAATAAGCTTGTATTTGCACTTGGACATATCCTAGACTAGTCTAATCTAAAATTGACTAGCTTGGTGTCATATCTTGTCATTGTGATCAATTGGATAATCTTCAAAGCTCTTTCGATTGCATTTCATGCATACATAAAAAAAATTAATGCCTATATTGCCAAAAGGGGGAGATAACGTAGAAAAGGCATCACTAAAAAGATAAAAATGTGAATGCTTATTTGGTTATTATGATCTTTGTAAAACTATGCTACTACTGTTGGATCATAATCTTATAATCACATTTGACATGTTTAGTTGGATTTTAGAGTTTTGTTGAAAACTTGCTCTTTCTTAAATTTAACTCTAAAATCTGAATTCCTCTTCGTCAACTTGGTCATGGTTCTAATTTCTATCTTTGGACCAAGTTTGACTTTGCAACCAAAATTGCTTTCTTCTTCATTTTCTTCAAACTCAAATTTATGCCTTTTGTATGGTTTGTCAATATACTCATCAAGGGGAGATTGAAGGACCATGTGGAGGTCCATCCATGTTTGTGATGAGTATTTGACTTTATTTGAGCAAGGTGTGCTCAAGTTTGAGTTTGATTTGGATTGATTTTCAAAATGAAGCAATTTGAGTTGTCTCTCGCCAGAGTGGCAAGACGGTCGATGGACGCAGTAGTGATGAGTTGGATGGTTTATTGCACATCTTTGTGGGCATTGCTATGTGAGGAGTTTCCTTGTCTTTGATGGTTGCAGGACGACGGTGCTAGGTCATGGTGAGGCGAAGGATGACCGGGACTAGGCGAGGAGCGTCGGAGGTCCAGACGGTTGAGAGATCGCCGGAAGATGATCGGAGATGGAGTCCGGGCAAGTCAAGAAGACAAGGAAAGGAGATGATGCTAGCTAGATGCCGCGTGGATCAATGAGGACCGTCGGATTGAGGTCTAGTTGATAGGTTAGCGGGTCTAGGTAGTATGCTTTGAGCGATCTTGTCGAGGTTTTTTGTTGGAGTATTTTGGGGGAATTTTTATTTGCGACCATTCACCCCCCCTCTGTTCGCCATTTCGGTCCTTCATTTCTGCAAATTTTTTCACCTGGTGGTCGGCTATCCCTGCAGCCTTGTATTCTGTAGAAAGAACTACATCGACGGTCGTCACCAAATTCTTTCCAAATCTTCCTGACGAGCCGACAATAATGACTAATTCTGCTAGCAATAGCACGAGTTCTAGCAGTGATGCTAATTTGTCAGGCTATACTAACACATGCCTTGTAGATATTACTGTCGAGGTATCGACTAAAATATGCTTTTTCTTCAAAATAACTTGAATACCCTTGAACTTCATTAATCAATTATTCCCCTTATTTCATAGGCTAAGACAGCAGGGAAGAGACCCGCGGGTGAGTCATCAGGTGCTGGCCATCCTGTCAAAAAAGCCTGCCCTACTGTCAAAACAGCACTTACTGGCTATTCATCGGGCACTCTAGGAGCTCAATGTCACTCCTTGTCTGATTTAGAGAAGCAACAACCCAGCATGTCTTAGGGCATCAGCCTTATTTCATATTTTACTATTTTTGTTGACTAACTCCTTTAGCCGATCATTCAACAGAGAAGAAACATGGCCGAGCCAATAAAAAGGTCATGGCTAGCAGGGGTCAGAAGCCCCAAGAGCAATCGACTGAAATCTCTCCTCGTGCATCAGGCATAAATTAGGTAAATTACCTTATAAATCAATTTTCATGTCCAAATTAACGAATCAACTAACAGACTTTCAATATTCTTTGCAGCCTTGTCTTTCTACACCAGCATCCGTGGTTGATATTCTAGCCAATATTCCCATGGAAACAGATTTGCCCCCTCTTCCATCACAACCGACGCCCCAAGCCAAAATCCCTCAAAGCGCACCAACCATTGCTGCCGTCCCTACTACTGCTGCAGGGCCAAGTGTCAAGCCAATCGAGTCCATAAGCAGCGTGCTAGGATTCAATTGGTCCGATTTAGAAGATGAAGTAGATCTGAGTGCGGATAGCGTCCCAAAAGAAATCTAGAAAATCTTGGCCGTCTCATAGGATGTATCGGCTCAACTAACTTCGACCCTGGGCATGGCAAAAAATAGAATAATTTCTTCAAACTTGTCTTTACTCTATCGGCCAATCTATTCAAAAATGCCCAACCTCTCAGGGACGCCATGGTGGCGATGCTAGCCGATGTGCCAGAAGAAGCTATGGATGCTTTGCTAGAGGTATGCCATCTTGACGAGAGGAAAGATACGGTGGAAACAGCCCAGGCAAGAGTTGCTCATCGAGCAACACGGCGTGAAGATCAAAAGCTACTCGATAAGCTAGTGGCTAACACCAAGGCCCTCAAAGCCAGTTATGACGAAGAGTTCCAATCTCTGAAGGCTGCAGAGGAAATAGCGCTCAAACTCGAGTCGACCAAAAAATCTTTGGAAGAACAATTGGTCAAAGTCAATGCAATCAGAAAGTTGACTTGGGCATGGTGATATCCTCAGAGAAAAAGCAATCGGCCAAAGTCGTTCCTATCCCCGGCTCAAAAGAAAAAGATAACAAGATTCTTGAAGATGTGGAACAAACCATCGCCAAGGCTACTGCTGCACTATTGGCTCTTGGCACAACCCTTAATTAACCTTCAATCTGCTACTGTTTTATTTATAGACAATGAATGTTTGTAACAGATGGGCTTGGTCTGAAAACAATGCTTTGAATGTTTTGTAAGATACTTATAATCGACTGTTTAACCGATTTTATGTTTTAATCTTATGTCATGACATTTGTAATTGGTTATAATTTGCTTTACTATTACGGTTCATAGCCTGAATTATCTGTAACAAGTTACTTTGACTTCTCACAACCGATAGTCACCTTTAGCTGATTTAAGAACCAATCCAAACACTTGGATGATATTTCTTCAAGTATTTGCCATCGATCGATTTAGGAAACACCACTCCTTCCAGCATTTCCAAAATATCAGAATTTTCATCCACAAACTAATGAACTCTTGTATGGTCCTTACCAGGTCGGAGAATCGGTTATCTCTAGAACTGATAGGCAATATGGTTTTCCAAACGAGATCGGCTTCAAAAAATGACTTATGCATTACCTTTTTATTATAAGCCTTTGCAACTCTTTCCTTATTCTTCTTAAGCTGATCCAACGTATGTAAACATAATTCCGCCAAGTCATCTAAGTTATCGGACATTAAATCTTTATAATCCTGAGCCGACAGTCCATTTTGTCCGGCCACTCTTATTGAATCAATATTGATCTCTACATGCAATACAGCTTCCTGTCCATAAACCAACTGATAAGGCGATAGTTTTGTGGCACCATGGCAAGCAATCCGATATGCCCATAAAGACTCCGATAATGTCACATGCCAATTCCTTGGTTTTTTCTTAATCTTTCTTTTGATCAACTTAATCAACATTTTATTTGACAACTCGGTTTGACCATTAGCTTGAGCATATTAAGGTGATGAATTCAGCTACCCAAGCTTCTAGAAAAACCTTGAAACTCATCAGACATAAACATAGTGCCCTGATCAGTAGTAATAGTTTGAGGGATTCTAAACTGATGGATAATATGTTCTATAACAAATCCTATAGCCTCAACACTTGTAACCTTCTTAAGAGGTACCACTTCAATCCATTTAGAAAAATAATCAGTCGCGGTGAAAATGTATTTATGGCATTTGCTTGATGTAGGAAATATTTGTCTGATTACATCTATTCCCCATCCTCTCAACGGCTAAGGCTTGATAATTGGATGCAAAGCCGACGCCGGGGCAAACTGTACATTACCAAATTTCTAACAAGTCTGACATCCCTTGTAATATTTGAAACAATCTTCCAACATTGTTGACAAAAAATACCCAGTTTGCCTTAATAGCCATTTCATCTTATGAGCAGATTGATGAGTCCCACAATACTTTCATATACTTCTCCCATTGCCACTTTAGCTTCTTTGGCTTCAATACATCTTAACAACAAACCCTCTAAAGTCCAATAATATAGTACATTATCGAACAAGACATATTTTAGAGCATGCCTCTTAATTTTCTGATCCATGGATTTTGAAGGACCGGTCAAATAATCCATTATTCTCGTTCTCCAATCATCTATAGCGATACACATAACCATATTTTCTATTAGCTCACACTCTTCTGATAGGCCAAACATTTTATAACCCAACGCTTGTTAAGCTAGATCATTGGCCTTAGTATTCATTTCGCAGGGGACAGAATAAATTATAAAAGAACCAAATGAGACAATTATCTTAAGACTTTCACCCAAATATCGGCTTAAAGTTTCATCATAACAGTTATATTCCCCTCTAACTTGTTGAACTATCAACAATGAATCACCATAAGCTTCAACAGAATCAACTTCAATATTATCGAGTCACTGCAGGCTCTTAAGTAATGCCCCATATTCGGCTTGATTATTAGAACACTTGCAACTTAGTCGAAACACAAACTCAAAATTATATCCTTTCGGCGAAATTAATACAACTCCAATACCATCGCTTTCTCGGCATACCGATCCATCAAAAAACAATTGATGAAGGGCAACAGATACTAGATCAGCATTCATATTGGTCTCGTGTCCTGTAATAAAATCGGCAATCACCTGACCCATGACAGCTTTAGTCGATTCATACGTTAAGTCAAATTCGATGAGCGTGTACGCCCATTTACCAAGTCAACCTCGTAAAATGGGAGCTGACAACATATATTTTGTGACATCAGTTTTACAAACAACCTTACAAGCCAATGCTAAATTATAATGCCTTAAATTGGTACAAGCAAAATATATTGACAAATAGAGCTTTTCTACAAAAGAATACCTGGTTTCTGCATCAATTAACCGCCGGCTTAAGTAGAAAATGACCCACTCTTTACCATCAATTTCTTGCACCAAAATAGCTCTAATTATTGCCCCTTCAGGAGATATATACAATTTGAATGATATAAACAAACTAATTTGGCTAGATAAATTTGAAATAAAATATCGTAAATAATTAATCTTGCTGATCAGCTTTTGCAGATCCTTTTTACAAGCAAATGGCTTTTTATCGGCTATAGCCTTGACCCTTTCATGATTGACTTCAATCCCTCTTTCATGTATCATAAATTCTAAAAATTGTCCTGCCGAAACACCAAAAGCACACTTATATGAATTAATCTTTAAACCATGTGCCCTTGTCTTTTTTAACTCTCTTTCCAAATTGGCTAGATGCTACAAATCTTCCTTCGATTTTACAACAACATCATCGATGTAAATTTTCACAACATGATCGATTAAATCATGAAAGATTAAATTCATGGAATGTTGGTATGTTGCTCCAGTATTTTTGAAATAGAATGTCATCACAACCCACTCAAACAGACCCAGGGCACTAGGGCACTTGAATGTCGTCTTAGGAATATTGACTTTTGCCATGAAGACATCGGATGGTGGGATTGCTGAGATGGTGGGATGCCGTCCTGGGATATCGACTTGAATGCCGTCTTAGGGACAGCTTTGGTGTTGAGATCGGATGGTAGGATTGTTTTTCCAATAGAAGGCATCGGGTCCCATCGGGCATGTCAAAAGTGTGTTGGAGCCAAAAAATATGGTGATGGATTGATCGCCTCAAACACACACGAACGCCGGGTTCAAAAGGTTCGAGACGTGTCAGCCAATTTGATCCTGTAATCGGCAAGATAGATTACAAATACGCTCGAAGCCGATCTAACTTGACAATCGGTAAGGATCTAAACATCTATTCAAACCAATTAAATCAAAAGTAATGATATTAAACAACTTTTCGGGCTGATTAGATGGTTAATAAAGGCAGATTTTCCTGAAAAAAGGCGATACATAACAAGATCAGAGAAACTCAAACATGGCGTACCGGAGAAGATCAACAATCGACGATGCACAACTTTATTAATCAACGATGAATTATAAGAGATCTAAATTACAAGACTACTCCTAATTGATAGGAAAAAGTAGATAAAACATTGATGCGAGTTGTTTGATTGATTGTTGGATCCTCCTTCTGCTTGCCCTTGAGCCCCTTTTTACAGTGCATAGGCCGATCGTATTCTTCTCCAATGCGATGCCAGCCGTGATTCGTATCGGCCTTTGTACAGATAAAATTCTATCTTTATACGAACATCGGTCACAATTCTATCTTCAACTTGACATTTCTCATTTTTAACCGATATCGGCCAGAAATATCCAATTTTATCTTTAGCCTGAAAAATCGATTAAACCTTGCCAAATTCTAGTGAAAATATATGCCCCCTATTTTTGGGAGATAACATATTATTTTTCAAAAATCTTCTTCGTTTGCTTCAACTATCATCGATTTAACCATGATTTTTCACAATATCTTCATCGCCGCTTTTTGGTAACTGCTCCACTTATTGCGCAGTAATCCTTTAAAATACACATTTTTATCATAACCGCAGCCACTGCTTCGAATATTTTTTCCTTCTTTTATTGTTTCTTTTACCCACCTATAAATATGGGGCACATTCTTCTGTCATTTTCATGCTGTTTGCACCAACAAATTGGCAGACCTAATCAAAATCGGCAGTCTAGATTCAACAAGATACGACTAAGATACATATTGAAGATATTTGGAGATAACACAGGTCATTTAGGAAAGTACCCCCAAGATAGAGGCCGAGCGGATACTATGCCTAACGTATTGTACCAGGACTCTATCGGTTGGTGGATATAAAAGGCGGACGAGGGCAAGCTGCGAAAGGACATCAATCAAATCCACAAGCTTGCATTACTCTTTATTTCCTGTCGACTAGGAGTAGTTCTATAAGTTAGTTTTCTTGTAATCCGATTCTGATCAATAAAGTTGCGCATCGCCGATTATTGGTCTTCATTGGTTACCTCCTAGGTTCGATTTGCTCTCATTTTGTTGCGCATCGCCTTCTTCAGAGTCGATCTACTTTTACCCTCCGATTAGCTTTGATCGGCTAATTGGATTTACCTTTTTGTCTCGATTTGATCAGCTTTTAGCTGATTTGATCTAAGCTGATTGTTTGTTGAGATCGACT
This sequence comes from Otatea glauca, assembly GCA_036346275.1. NCBI lineage: Eukaryota > Viridiplantae > Streptophyta > Magnoliopsida > Poales > Poaceae > Otatea > Otatea glauca. The sequence goes on from CM070725.1 coordinate 41,138,680, forward strand.
TTGAGTGAGTATTATATTTGTCCTTACTGATTGCAGGGTCAAATCGGTTGGTACGCTCTGAACCAGGTGTTCGTCTGGTGTGCTGTGGCCAGAAATCCTTCAAGTTTTTGGCGCCAACACACTCTTGGCACGCCCGGTGGGACCTGCAATGTCCTCATCATGGAAGTCGATTCCACCATCCGATCTCAATACTGAAGCCATAATTGTCCCTATGCTGGACGATTTAATGCCAGAGCAGCGTAAGGAAATTGAAAATTGAAAAGCCACACTTGAAGAGATGATGCTAAATTGTTATCAGAAGAGTCGACGTGGCATCACTCAAAAAACCGCGTTGCCGACGGTTAACGCCCTTGGTGATGCAAGTGTTACAGATGGCCCGATAAGTCAATATCTGCCCGCTCAAGCCGAACTATCGGCTATGATTAATCAATCTGTACACCATACTCTGATAAACCAATCATCGGCTCTCGTTACAACACTTAAGCCGATGATTGCGAATAGTGTGAAAACTATCGCTCAGGAGTTGACATCATCTAGGAGTGTGCTTGATCCGATGCAAGTTCTGCCAAGTTATCCTGCTATTTCAATAGCGCAAAATACGCACAGTACGTCAGCTGATCCTAAACCATCAGCTATAACCTCACCCCTAACCAGGATGTCGACTCAACTTACCATCATACTGCCACGAGATCCTCGGCCGAGTGGGGCAACACATTATCAGGCATATACTGATGCTTCTAAGTTAGACGCATCGGCTAATTTACCACCATCGACTCCGTTTTACGCTTTTCCACAATCGGTTCCACAGCCGATTGAATCGGATAGGTACCCATAATACCATGAGCCTGTCCCGCCTAGAAATCCGGTTCCACACAGGGTAGTAACCTATTCAGAACCCTTTGTCCCATTACTGCAGCCGTCGCTTAGGAGCAATGGATACAATCAATACACTCACCACCCGTCGGCTCAGTCTAATCGGCAGCTCGAGTTTGCACTCAGGGGGCAGAACGCCAATTATGACCAACATTATCAAGGGCCTACCGTCCCATTGACCAATAGTGTTAATTGGGCCGATCAGATTTCCATCGTATTGAGGGATCAATTCAGCATACAGCCAAAAGGGAAAGTCATCGGCTATAGAAAGTCGTATCCCGATTACATAGATCGTATGCCGTATCCGCACAATTTCAAAGTCCCAGATTTCGCTAAGTTCTTCGGAGATGATTCAATTACGACACTAGAGTACGTCGAACGCTTTATCGCTCAATGCGGTGAAGCGGCTCAGTCCGACGGGCTAAAAATCATATTGTTCCCATTATCGTTATCAGGAGCTGCTTTTACTTGGTTTACTAGTCTGCCTCAAAATTCGGTTCATTTATGGAACAATTTGGAAAGCTGATTCCATGAGTACTTTTTCTCTGGCAGTCTGGAACTCAGGATTTCCGATCTGAGCTCCGTCCGCCAGAAATTTGTAGAATCGGTAAATGATTACATTAAAAGATTTAGGGAAGTTAGGAATCGATGCTTTAGTGTTACATTACCTGACAATCAATTAGCCGATTTGTCTTTATAAGGACTAATTCCATCACTCAGAGAAAAATTTGGTGGACAAGAGTTCACTGATTTAAGCCACCTGCTTCATCGCGTATCGGCTCAAGAAAGCCGATTTTCGGATAACAGGGGGTTCAAGGATAGATTCAAAGCAAACGGCGATAATAAAGAAAAGTACAAGGCTAAAGTTAATATGGTCGACTATTGTCCCAGTGAATCCTCTGAAGATGATGAAGTAGAGGTAAATATAGCCGAATGGGTTAAAGGGTCTAAAAAATCTTTAGTCCGTTCCTGTCTTAAGCCGACTAAGAATAAGTCAGAGGTAAAATATGCGTTCGATGTGTCCAAGTACGACTGTATTTTTTATTTACTTTTGCAAGAAAAAATAATACGACTGCCTGAAGGGCACGTTATACCATCGGCAGATGAGATCAAGAAACGAAGGTATTGTAAGTGGCATCATTTTTTTCTCATAATACTAATGATTACAATATTTTTCGTCAGCAGATCCAATCAGCTATTAAGGACGGTCGGCTAAAATTTGCGGATGAGTCGACCATGCAAGTTGACATCGATCTGTTCCCTATAAACATGGTACAATGTTCGAGCAAGGGAAAAGAGCCGATGCACAGCGAAGAACCAAAAAGGGCTCGGCGAGTCGATATTCATCCAACCTCAGGTGGCAATCAGACATTGAAAATCACGATCGGTTCGTTACAAATAAAAGCCGATCATGAGGGCAAGAACTCAAGAACCGTCAAGCCTAAGGGGGATCCAGAAATTGGCAAATGGTACAAGGCAGAGAAGTCGCCGTCGAAGAAGCTAATCTATCGGCCAAAGCCAACCTTCTTGCAGTTACTGGAAAAATATGAAAAAATAAGTAGCCGACCACGATATCCCCTGCGTCGGGCAGACAACCTGTATTGGCCTGAGTACCTGGAGAGGGCCCATCAGAGGTGTCCCTTTTGGCAGTTTTGTTGGGAGAGGGGAGTAGCACTGCCGTCGCCATATTCCTGTCCAATGGAGCACTACCCCAGGGACGATTGGCCTATGCGGCCAGTCCAAGACAGATTGTCTGGACCAATCAGGAATCGTCCCAACATCACTAACAGAAAGCCGATTTTGGAAAGGATTTCTCCACCGAATCGAGCTAAAGAACAAGCTGAGTCAAGTTCTGCAGCAGAACCGGATCTGGTTGGAAAGATCTGCATGTTGATCGAACCAAAACCAAAGTGGTGCCCACCGGGCCTTAGCCGATCACAGCGGAGAAGGCTACAGAGGCTAAGGACCCAGGAGATGAGGGAGGCTAAAGAAGAGAAGCGGAGGGACCAAGCATTCACCGAGCTTCGGTCGATTAAAACTGTGAAAAAAGAATGGAGGAGAAAGGATCAAATTGAGGAGGAAACTGATTCAGCCGATGACTTGAGTTCGCCGATGATCCGGGATGATGCCCCTCCAATGGATGTAAATATGGTATTCGCGCTGTCGACTGAGTTCAAGATCAAAACTGAATCGGTCAAGGAAACTTTTGCTCAACTATGTTTAGGTGCTCAAGATGCAGTCTTTGAGAAGCCTTGCGATGCGCATCGGCATCTAAAGCCGTTGTATCTAAAGGGATACATAAACGACAAACCAATCTAAAGGATGCTGATGGATGGAGGAGCTACTGTTAATCTAATGCCGTATAGCACCTGAAGAAGTTGGGTAAGTCCGATAAAGACTTGATCAAAACTAACATGGTTCTGAATGATTTCACAGGCGACCCCACCGAGGCTAAAGGCATCATGGTCACGGACTCGACTATCGGTAGTAAAACTTTGCCGACTGTTTTTTTCGTTATTGATGCCAAGGGCAACTACGGCGTGTTACTTGGACGAGGTTCTATATTATCGGACATTAGAAGGATTACTGCTAAGATGCTTTGGAACTGATGAGGCCAAGGTGGCAATGGGTGACGTGCATGAAGGTATCTGCGGATCCTATCAATCGGCTCATAAGACGAAGTGGATGCTTAGACGAACAGGGTATTTTTGGCTGACAATGTTGGAAGACTTCTTCCGATATTATAAACGATGTCAGAAAAGTCGAAAATTTGGCAAAGTGTAGCTCACACCGGCATCGGCTTTGCATATGATTATCAAACCATGTCCGTTTAGAGGATGGGGAATAGATGTAATCGACCAAATATTTCCTACTTCAAGCAAATGCCATAAGTTCATTTTGGCCGTGACCGATTATTTCTCTAAGTGGGTTGAGGCTATACCCCTCAAAAAGGTTACAAGTGTCGAAGCTATCGGGTTTGTTGATGAACACATTATCCATCGGTTTGAAATACCACAAACGATCACGACCGATCAAGGTACTGTGTTTATGTCCAATGAATTTCAGGATTATGCGAAGAGCTTGGGAATCAAGCTGCTAAATTCGTCACCTTATTATGCTCAAGCTAATGGACAAGCCGAGTCATCCAATAAAACTTTGATTAAGCTGATTAAGAGAAAAATTGATGAGAAACCAAGAAATTGGCATTCAACACTATCAGAGTCGCTATGGGCGTATCGGCTAGCATACCATGGGTCGACAAAGCTTTCACCCTATCAACTAGTTTATGGTCAAGAAGCCATTTTGCTAGTGGAAATTAATATCGACTCTATACGAGTGGCTAAACAAAACGGTCTGTCGGCCCAAGATTATAGTAATTTGATGATTGATAACTTAGATGACTTGGCAGAATTATGTTTATCTACGTTGGATCGGCTTAAGAAGAATAAGATAAGGTTTGCAAGGGCCTATAATAAAAAGGTGGTGTCTAAGTCTTTTAGCGAAGCCGATTTAGTTTGGAATACCATACTACCTGTTGGTTCTAGAGACAACCGATTTGAGAAATAGTCACCTACGTGGGAAGGGCCATATAAGATTAATCGGCTAGTTGATGAAAATTCCTACATACTCGAGACATTAGAAGGAGTTGTTTTGCCTAAAGCGATTAATGGCAAGTACTTAAAGAAATACTATCCTAGCGTATGGATTGGGTCTTAGCCGAGGGGAAGCGTCTTAGAAATCAAAGTTACTTCATCGCGAACATGAACCAGTAACACAATAAGGTAATATAATCGGTTAGACAGCCGATTGATAAAATTAAACATGCAAGCGACATTGTTTCAAAAGCCGACATCTTCGGAGTTTACATCAAGGCAGTACATAATCTTCACAGGCCAGAACCGGGGAGTCTACCCCCTAGAGCCGATATTGCGCCTGCAGCCTTGGCAATGATCTCTTGTATTTCATCTGCAATGCGTTGATTGTCTTTGGCATTGCCAGGCACAGAGACTACCTTCGCCATTTGTTCTGACACTTTCGCAATAGCTAGGCCAATTTCATGCTTGTGGTCTTTGAGGCAGCTGTTGCAGTGAGTTTGGCCTAGCTGTCGGCTAACTGTTTGTTCACATTGGCCAATTCTTCTTTAAGGCGTTTTTTGGTCGATTCCAGCTGCTGGATGGTGGCTTTGCTCGACTTAAGAGCCTGGTTGTCTTCATCAAATTTTTTCTTCAAGGCCTTCATGTCGGCCGCCATTTTGTTGAGTAGGGTTTGATCGGCTTCTTGAGCCTCCCTCTGAGCGATTCTGGCCTTGGCTGCCTCCACCTCGGCTCTCCTGTTGTCTAGATGACAAACATTAAGGAGGGTGTCCATGGCTTCTCGTGGGAGGTCTGCTTCAACAGCGCCTATGGCGTCCTGTAGGGCTGAGTGTTGGCCAGGAGATTGGTTTCGGGCTGCATGATCTGATGGAAGAGATTGTTTAGTCGATCTTGCATACCCGGCACTGCAGTAACCACGACCGATGCTTCCATAGAAACTTCAAGGATTTTTTGGATATCGGTCGGTTAATCATCGGTAGCCGTGATCTCGGGGTTGTCCAGATCATCTAAGGAGAAGCCTAGAAGGTTCATTGGATTAGATGATGCTGGGAACTGGGCAGTTGTTGGAGCCGATGGTGTTGCTTGAGGTGATGGGGGCGGTATCTCCCGAGGTACATCTTGGAGGTCGGCCAAAACATTGGCCACCTGAGCTGATGTCGTCGGCTGAAAAGAAATCAAGCCACGTTAGGTCAATTATATATTGCGCTTGTGTTCAAGGGCTTGAAGGCAGCTTACCCCTCCAGTGGTAGATGCATGCGGTGAGCTCTCACCACTCTGTTTTTGAAGTTTGGGGCCTTGTTTAGCTGGAGCTTTGGTCGACTTGGCCTTCTTCTTTTCTGAAGTGTTAATCGATTAAGACTTAATATTTGAGTATGGACATGGAGTACCGATCGGTTGAATAAATACTTACTAGGTTGCTGCTGCTTTGCCAAGTCTGATATTGAGGGGCTTTGAATCCTCAAGGTACTTGACGTGTATCCCGTTAGGCCGATTGACTGATGCGACCTCTTTCCTTGGCCACTACCCGATTGGCCAGAAATTGGTTTTTTGCCAGCTGCCTTGGTCTGAAGATGAAAGCAAAAGCCGATTAGGAGGAGCTTCAAAAAAAAGAGAAATTGTAACACTAGTTATCCATTATCTATACCTCGCTGATGGTGTTTATCAAGCGTGTGTTAGTATATCCACAGGAGCTAGAATTAGATTCATCACTAGACTCCGTACTGGAAGCTACCGTTGGCTCAGGAAGATTTGGAAAGAAGGCGTTCATAACAGCCGACGGAGTCTGTCCAAGAAGAAGAGCTTCTGATATAGACGACCAACACAAAGTGAAGAAGCTTGCCCGGCGGGCGTTAAGGAAGAAGTGAGGCAGCTCGGTTACTTGGAAATCGTCGGCTATTTCTAGAACAATGTTAGCCGCTGCTGCATTACGAACACGGGCCCTTGGCTGAAGTCGATCCAGCAATAGAGGCGCGGAATGACTTGACCAAAGCCTAGCTGCCGGGCACAAATGGAAGGGTGGTAGAACTCATAGGACGGTGGAAATGTTCGATTTTTCTTGTGTTAAAGCCGACATGAAGAATGCATGGAGAGATGAAAATCTTGTAAAGGTCCAATGTTTCATTAGGCATCAACGAGCTGTTGGCTTCTAAATGGAGAAATGGCAGCCGAGGAAAATTGGCTCCTTCACTATAACTGAAAAAGTCCTGTTGCTTGAAGTTTTCACTATCCAGCTGAAGAAAGAGCGCCATATATTTCCTTGAGTCGGCTGAGGTGATCTTAGTCTCACTGCCAGAACACATTATGAACCACTCCCCAAGGATCGGCTATCTCTAAAACGAGGAATCTCACCTTCTGTGGTGTCCTCACGTGGAAATGCGGTTTCTTCCGAAGGGTCCATACCAAAAGATCGGCTGAAAAGGCAATAAAGCCAGACTTGAATAAACCAAAGGGCGCCTCCACGTTGCCAACGGAGAACTTGGCGAACCCCGTGAACAGTCGGCTCCTGATCACATACATCATTTGATACACTGCTCCTGGGAACATTTTTCCCAACGCTAGCCAACGACCTTCCACCAATTGCTCTGCGATTGTTTGGTATACTTGTGTTGGTCCAAGAGAAGCGCCGCAAAAAAGAAACTGATCAAGCCAAATATTGAGGAAAGCGGCGTGCTTTTCATCCAACACTGGCCCGTTAACCTTATTATTGTTGGCAATATACTTGGACCACCCTTCGCCCTTAGACTTGATGAATTTATACTTGGGTTTGGCACTAAAAGTTGATAGTTGTTCGCCATCCGACCTCAGGCAGCATAATTGGGTAACATCCAAAAGTGTTGGGCTGACGATGCCAGTATGAAACATGAAGGCGTTGAAAGTATCCGATCAGAAATAACAAGTCGTTGCCACTAAGGGCTCATTGGCCTCTGGATCGGCTAAGCAAAGAGGGAGACACTCAGCTATTCCTACTCTCTCCCATATTCCCCTCTTTTGGGCAGCCACCCTATTATACCAACTTCTCCACCCCTTGAGTGTTGTCGGCCAGGCTCTGAAACTTTTACTGCAACCCTCCATATTATAACTAGAAGTCAACAGCGGAAGACGAGGGATTTCTTCGTGTATAACCGTGTCAGGATCTAGACTCCCTAATGGTCCTAGATAAAACTGGTTTGTACTTTTGGGAATCGGAAGGAATACCTGAGATGGATCCATTCAGCCGGTCTTGTTTGAAAGCCGATTCACAATTGGGAGCTTGTCAGCAGGAGGTGTAGGAGTCGATGGTGAATGGCTAGATAGCTCACGAGCGTAAAAATGACCGTGTGGGGGCCGCATTTTATAGCGAAGTGAAAAGTTGAAAAGGCGTGAAAAAGTACATCGAGGGGCGCAAACAGTTAAAATGCATGATACGCGCATCAAGGAAATACGACGCAATAAATGCGGCGGTTACTGTGTGGGAATTGATAAAAGCCGATGGAATATAAGCCAACGACAGAGATTTTTGGAAGATAACAAGTTATCTCCCAAAAATAGGGGGTATATGTTTGCACCAAAAAATTGGCAGACGTGATCAAAATCGGCAGTCCAGAGTCAACAAGATACGGATTGAAGATATTTGGAGACAAGACGGGTCGTTTAGGAAAGTACCCCAAGATAGAGGCTGATACAGATACTATGCCTAACCTATTGTACCAAGACTCTATCGACCGGTGGGTATAAAAGGCGGACGAGGGCAAGCTGCGAAAGGACATCAATCAAATCCACAAGCTTGCATTACTCTTTATTTCTTGTTGACTAGTAGTTCTATAATTTAGTTTTCTTGTAATTTGATTATGATCAATAAAGTTGCGCATCGTCGATTATTGGTCTTCATTGGTTACCTCCCAGGTTCGATTTGCTCAGATTTTGTTGCGCATCGCCTTCTTCAGAGTCGATCTACCTTTACCCTCCGATTAGCTTTGATCGACTAATTGGATTTACCTTTTTATCTCGATTTGATCAGCTTTTACCTGATTTGATCTAAGCGGATTGTTTCTCGAGATCGGCTTTGAGCGAGTATCATATTTGTCCTTACCGATTACAGGGTCAAATTGGTTGGCACGCTTTGAACCAGGTGTTCGTTTGGTGTGCTGTGGCCAGAAACCCTTCTTTATGTTTTTGGCACCAATACACGCGCTCAAGCTCTCAATTCTCCCGTCATCGGCTTCATCTCTATTTCCGAACTTTAAGCCCCTGCCCACTCATCTTCCATCGACTTGTTTAGCTTTTCAAATTGGTTTCCAGAGAACATGGATTCTTGCTAGATACTCATCCTCATACCGGCATTAATGATCAATATTACTTAGGTCCAATAGAAAGTCTTGATCCAATAATCGTTATAGACAGGGCCATAGCTAGCATTTTGGAGGCCCTGAGCTGAATTTAAAATTAGATACTCTTGAAAGGGTTAATTACAAGAACAAATGATCATGTTTCACTATCCAAACTAGTATAACTCTGTAATCATCATACGTTTAGTCATTGTAGTGCTATCGTGAGTCTTTTCAATCCATTAGATCTTTCTCGAGTCATTGTAAAGTCCAAGTAGGACTTCAAAAAATAACTTATAAAAATTCCTTTTTGCAAATGCAAAAACCATGTGAATACTCAACAAAATTCTATATGCAACAATTGAATTACGCAAATAATATAGTTGTTTCACAATCTTTAAAATATCAATTGGCCTATATTTTTCTTAGGAATATTTTTTAAGTAAAAGTTTAGCACAAGAAAATAAAGAGAGAGAAACGGAGAAAGTAGATGTGAATTGGTGAAAGTTTTTATGGAGAAGTGAATAAAAAGAGCTACTCACTTACTAGTTTACTATTAATACCAAGATTAAGCTTCATTAATTGAAGGAGATTTGGTAGAAAAAAATGAGGCCCTTAATATTTGGGGACCTGTGCGGTTGCTCACCTCGCACATGCCCCCGGTACGGGCCTGGTTATAGAACAAGAAATCTCCCGCCTCTTCTGATTATAACATAGGAGGGTGGAGCAAAAATTTTAGGATTTGACTAACAACGCTAAGGAGTTAGAGGGACCGGTACAATCGACTAGCAGCACAAAAAAAAATTTAGGGCTTGTTGCATCAGTTCTATTGTAATGTCTCAGTAAACAAATTTAGTTTAAAAAATTTAATTAGAACACTACGTTACCATTGCAATTATAACCCTACTATACCTTGAAGGTTTCCTGGGAGGGGAGAGTGCCCACGTGTCTCTGGAGCCGGCTCGGCTCGAGCCGCGAGCCGAGCCGAAAAAATATTTACGGATGAGTCCTTTTTTATTTACAGATAGGTCCTTTTTTTAGAAAAAAAATTTATAATCGGGTCCTTGTCCTAAAAAAAATTACAAACAGGTCCTTCTTCCAAAAAAAAAATATATTACGCTTTGGCCCTTTATGCGTTTTTGAGGCTTGCGCTCGGGTCCTTTTCCACAAAATAAAAATTACGTTTAGGTCCTTTTACATTACGAATAGGTCCTTTTTCCAAAAAAAATATATCACACTTAGGTCCTTTATACGTTTTAAATGCTTGCGCTCAGGTCCTTTTCTACAGAATCAAAATTACGTTTAGGTCCTTCTTCGTCCGGAAAAAAAACGTACGGATCCTTCTTCCCGAAAAAACCATACATTTTTTTCCGTTTTTTTTACCATTACGTTTAAGCCTTTTTTCCGAAAAAAAACTCAACTTTCTCGTGTGGAGAGCGACGCCCGCGGCGTGGAACGCCGCGTCCAATTTGCTAGTATTCCCTATAGACTGACGTAAAAAGATTTCCATGGTTGCATGACTGATCCAGAGTATTCGTCCAATCTTGGAATTATTTTTTAAAATAATACTTGAAAAATTAAAAATTATAGAAAAAATTAAAAATTACAAGTATACCTCTATATCGCTATTTGAAATAGCGACGGAGGCCTGTCTCTGTCACAATTTCAAATAGCGACAGAGAGCAGTTTTAGACTTTATTTCTATCGAGCAAACGCAGACGACAAATAGCGATATGCCACTGTCGCTATTTCAAATAGCGACAGAAAGGTATATTTACGATTTTTAATTTCGACGTTCTAAAATTTTCTATTTTTCAAATATTATTTTAAAAAATAATTCTCCAATCTTGTGTGGCGAATTTTTTTAGATAATCTCTCATATTACGAGATAGACATAGCTAACCATTTATTATAACGTTACAGTATAAAAACAATTATAAAATATATTCAAATATTGAAAGAAAGTTGTAACAAACCATAAAAAAACATGAAACGAAAGCCTCAGTTAGCGCACAGTCTTTGTTACTGAATCGTCACCCATACTCGATGAATAGACCCTTGACTACGATCTCAAGCGATTTGCACGTTGATAACGTCGCCTTTCAAGCATTCTGATGCTAAAATACATATCATGATCATAATTAGTAGTTGATACACATATAGATAACCTGTAGCGGATTAAAGATTTTTACTCATAAAAAATCAGATCATTTCGATATAGGTTGGTCAATATAACAGCCCCGACCAATACGTGAGAGGAATACAATACTCTAATTCGAAGTACACTAAATTTTACGGTACACGGAGCTCTTTCTGAACATTAACACGTCGTCCTGCACTAACCTCTCAAGGTGGCACCGGTTTAAGCATCCATTCTTGAATCTGTGCTTATTCGGTCACCGTTGATGAAGGCCACCACCGCCTCCATCTCCTTCGCCGCCTTCTCGCTGTCCGACTTCCAGAGGAAGTACACGTGGTACTCGCCGGGCGTCTCGTACAGCTGCACCTCGCCGCCCCAGCCGCTCGCCCTGAGCGCCTCGACGTACGCGCAGGCCCTTGCGCTCAGCATGTCCAGCCCCGCCACGGTCACCAGCACGCGCGCGCAACCGAGCCGCCGCCACTCCTCGCGCGCCATGGCCACCGGGTTGATCACCGGGTCGTCGACTCCATACCGCCCTGCGCACACGAAGCTCCACGTCCGGTCCCGCGACTGCCGCTTTGCCGGGTCCCGCGTCTCCGACGGCACCGGGCGCTTCCCCCAGAAGTACGGGTCCAGCAGCGCTATACCCCGGATGGTCGCGCCGGCGTCCAGGCCCTCCCTGCCGGCGCGCATCGCCATGTTGTGCGCGATGTTGCCGCCGGCGCTGTCCCCGACTAAGAACAGCCGCGCCAGGTCGGCGTGGCGCGACAGCCAGGGTTCCGGCCCGGACCGCCCGCTCCTGAGCACCCACCGGAGCACCTCCCACGCGTCGTCGTAGCCCGCCGGGAGGCGGTGCTCGGGCGAGAGGCGGTAGTCCACTGACACGGCGAGTACCCTTGCCTTCGACACGAGCGCGTTGAGGTACCGCTGGTACGTCGGCGAGAAGGCCGACTCCGTGACGAACCCGCCGCCATGGTAGAACACGACCAACGGCAGCTTGTCGCCGTGCCTTCTCGTCGTGCTGTTGGCGAGGTTCGGCAGGTAGAGGCGGACGGCGAGGCCGGCGGTGGCGTCGACGACCACGTCCTTGGAGGCCACGCCGGTGGCGGGGTCCGTGGAGGCCGGCACCGTGTCCGTGCCCATGAAGCGCTCGACGCGGCCGCTCTTGTAGAGGACCAGGAAGGGGAAGAAGAAGAAGTCGACGCCCCCGTCATCATCGCCGGCGCCGACGGAGGCTGGGCTCGGAGGAGCACGCGGGGCGAGCAGCGTCCCCGCCATGTTGAGCAGGAGCAGCAGCGCGGATGAGATGCTCACGGCCATGAGCAAAGCTTAGTAGTCCGTAGTAACCTCCAATTTCTTGCCAGACGAAGAAGGCTTAAGCTAACCTTTTACTCCGTGAGCATCGGCTCGCCAGCCATATTTCGCGTCCCGTGTGATTCTCCGTCACGCACGTCGCGGTTAGGACAAGAGGGCCAGGACTCGTGGTCGCGTACTCGCACGCATTGTTGCTGCGGTTAAGCTCCGGTCCCGATGCTCGAGACGAAATGGAAATTACACGGTACAGCGACGTCGAGGAATGGGCCGGTAAAGTTTAGTATATCTTTCTCGGTGCCGCCGGTGAATCGGCTCGTTCCACTGCCACAGGGTGATTTGTGTTCACTGGAGAGCCCCACGTACCAATCGTAGCGCGACTTGTACTTCGTAGTTTTCGCAGATTCAATAGGACACATATGCATCGATGCTGCCAGTCCTTTGGCGGAGCTCGAGACAGTGTTGCTTTGGACGGCAGGTCGCAACGTGACGAAGGCAGGTATCTTTAGGATCCGGGAGGTTTCGAGGACGATCCTCTGCACTGGCAGAAAAATTGCCACCGGTACAGCGGTTGCGTATCCAGTCAGCTACGCAGTTGAGCCTTGATAAAATTCAGCAGGATAGGCATTCACATGCTGACATGCATCGTTCAGCTCCGATCAGGTTCATAAAATCAAAACTAATCAAAACCGTGAGAATAGTAAAAATCGCTCGAAAAATTGTTTAAAAATTGTCAGAAACCGAAGGGTTAAGAAATTAAAAAACCGAAAACCGTTCTGTTTTCAATGAAAAACCGCTCGGTTTTCGCGGTTTTTCACGAAAAACTAGCCGACCAATTGAATGTTCCTAGAAAACGATTTTTCGAGCGGTTTTTCAACGGTTTTCAACAAATAATTTTTTTTAAATTTATTGATTTTTTTAAAATTAGATCAGTTTATCGAACAGTTTTAGATCTCGAGCCGACACGGTAAGGTTGAAAATCGCAAAAATCGAACGGTTTTTTGTGGTTATGTGAACCCTAGCTCCGATATCAACAGTCTTTTTTTCGTGGGATTGCTTAGTAGAGTATGGACGTTGGTATAAATTTTTTGAGAGAACACTTATTTTGATACTACTATAGCTTGTGTGAAATGGATCGGTATCACCTACTATTGCACGATAATGTTGCCAAGCCATTACTTCTCGCATACTCATCGATCTTGACGTTTCGATCAACATATCAAATTTATATACGCATGCAATGTAATAATGCACCGCTATTTTAAATTTATATTTGACCAAATATCAAATTTAATGCACGGAACAGTCGTATATAAAATGTCAGCATCAAACACAAAATTTAGAGCAGACAGTATAGCCATTTTTAATTTCCCGAACAGTCGTTCAACAACTATAAACTAAGCATGACAGTACCCTATATACATATATATAATCCTAGGGCTTAAAAAATTGAGGGTGAGAGCAGGCAGGCAGGCACGATAAAGAAAGAGCCAAGCTCACGGCGTACCAACTTTCAAATTTTGTTTTGTGACCGTACATCGAGAGCGGTTGAAATATGGGATTTTGATAAAATTTTGAATTTTTTTCTAAAATCCGATTGCAATTTGTCGGGACACGGATTTGCAAATTCGAAATCTTCTGTGTATACTGCACTAGTCCAGGATCACGCTAGTGCACACAATGGAAACATAGATGAAATATCATTCCATACAACGAATTAACTAAGAAAGAGCAAATTATTATTAAATAAAGCAAACGATCTTATGGTCAATGTTTACACTATTATACCTTAAGAGCTTAAGAAACAAATAACTATTACAGTGAAAAAGATAACTTGGGCCATTCGATATGCCACAGGCAATCGTCTGGGGAACGCCTTCCTAATCCACGTAGTATTCATAGAATTCCTCCTTGTGATATTCAGTATTTCCTAATCCTTCCTCAGCAACTGATCAACAAAGGTGTATAACCGTGAGTACAAAAAGTACTCAGCAAGCCGTAAGGAATTTGATGCAATATATTTGTCGGGATCGGTATCCTCACCACGTGTAAGCATCCCCCTCGGCCTCGTGGAAGCTCTCCACAGGTCAAGGGGCTCATCTCCGACCTAGACGATGCCCCCCTCGATGGTCGGGCTCAGGGCTAGGCGCCCTCGACCTCGACACCCCCGCGAGCACCAAGGAAAAGAATATCTGTAACATTTCTATTTTCTTTTTTCTATCTTGTATAAAACTCTCCCCTGCGTGGGAATCAGCGCCCTACCTGCCCCTGCGTGGGAACTAGGGTTCAACAGCTCCCGTCAAACTCTCAACAGCTGGCAACGACTTCCGAGCCCCCGTCAAAACGCCACAGGCTCCTGACGTCGACCTCGGGACCAAGCGGCGAGAACCCCCGAGGGCTATAAAAGCAACAGGTCACCCAAGCCTTAAAAGACGACGAATGGAAGGCTGAACACAGTCAAAGCAAAAAGACAGCATCCGGCACATGACGCTTAACACAAAAGAACGGCGCGGCCCCTTGCTCTTTCTCGGGCCCCGTCCTTGTACTCTTCCACAGAGCCGCTAATACACCCTCAGCCTCAGGGCGAAACTGGAGTAGAGCCATTACCCGACCTTGGGGGCTCGAACCAGTATAAATCCCTGTGTCTGACGTCTTTTCTTGGGCGACCTTCCCGTGACGCCTGAAGCCCCCGAACGAGCTCGACCTCGGGTCCCGCTCTCGAGCGGCACCTCGCTCCCCCCTTCTTTCTCTTGCGGTTGGCGGTCCCGATCGTCGACAGCTGGCGCCCACAGTGGGGCCCGAGTTTCGCTTATTTCGGGTTCACCGTTTCAGCATCGCCAGCGCCTCTGGCTCCAGTGACAACATGTCACCATCAGCGAGGTTGGATCCGGACGCGGTTCCTGAGCACGAAGGCTCCACCTCCATGTTGTCACCTTCCCCATTGCCGCGCGAGCGCCTGGCCTTCATGGCCGGCAGCCGCGAGGCAAGCGCGGGAGCAAGTGACGTGACCCAGAAGCCTCGAGGAGGCGCGTCGGCTGGTCCAGGTTGCCATCAACCAGGCCATCACTGCCCTTCGATGGGAAGAGCGTGAGGGGCTTCACACCTCGCCTGGGTATAGCAGCCCTGCTCGTCAGGATGATCCCAACCAGGAACGTTTGCGGGCCATCGCCCGGGTCATAGCTGATCCCACCTGGGCAAGGACGGCCCTCTTTCATCGATCCCTTGCCGAGGAACTCGGCAGGGCGGTCGACGAGGTCACCCCCTCGCAGCAAGGACGTCAACGGTCGCCCGAACTTCGCTCCCTAAGAAGCGATGGCAGTTCGTTGCGCGGCCGCTGCCGTCCTCGCCGGCCGACTCCATACCCGCGGGCCAGGAGCCCGCCTCAACCGTCCCCATCTCACCGGGACGCAGGCCTGATGCGCAGGCATTCCCGCGATCGGAAGGGTGATGACGACGCTCCTTCAAGTAGCGACGCTTCCGGGGATCTGTCTCCAGACATTCCGCCCGGGCGACAGAAGGCTCGCGATCATCGCCGCCCTGACGATGCCCTCCCTGTCTACCGAGCTCGACGAGGAGTGCGCCGTCGACTCGAGTTTGATCGCCTCGCCGACAGCGACTCTGATCATAGCAGCGGCGACCATGCTGCCCCAACCTACGGTTGCCCAGCGTACTCCATCGACCTTCGCCGGGTGCGCTGGCCGACTCACTTCTGCCCCTCCACGATGGAGCGGTTTGATGGGACCAAGAACCCTGACGAGTTCCTTTCGATCTATTCCACCACGATCCTGGCGGCCAGCGGGGATGAGGCTGTGATGGCCAACTATCTCCCTACCGTCCTGGACGCCGCCGCTCGCACCTGGCTTTTCAACCAGGCTCCTGGTGCCTTCCAGTCGTGGCGCCAGATGCGGAGCGCTCTTCGATCAAACTTCCAGAGCTGCTACGAGCGCATCGAGCGGGAAAGGGACCTGGACCGCATCATCCAGGGCAAGGGTGAACCTCTCCGCGACTTCGTCCGCCGGTTCACCCACGCGAGGAATTCAATCCCAAACGTCTCCCGCGAAGTCATCATCAAGGCTTTCAAGTTCGGCGTTCGGGACAGGTGCCTTACGAAGGATCTAGAGATCACCACTAATCTCAGCATCAACAGGCTGTTACGAATGGCGGAACGCTACGCGGACGTGGACGACGCCGTCCGCTGGAAGCGCGACTACGACCAGGGTAAGCTCGGTCGTATTCCTGGCGAGCCCGGGCCGTCTACCGCCAATGCTACTGGCCCGGACCCGTGCCCCAAGAAGCAAGGGCAGGGTCGCCGTGATGGCAGCGGCCAACTACGCGTGGTCGCCGTGGCCGACGCCGGGCGCGAGGTGATGGAGGTGCGGCAACTCGACCGCAACACACCTCGGCCCCCGCCTAGTCAGCCGCGACGTCAACAAGCGCAGCGACAGCTCCAGCCGGGGCAACGTCGTGCCCTGCCGCAGCAAGGGCAGCTTCGGGCCGACCTGCAGCGGGGCGACGCCCGGCCTCCCGCCAACGAGGCTGGACCGAGGTACGATCCGGACAAATACTATCTGCTCCACCAGACCACCGGACACGACCTGAGGGGCTGTAGGGCGTGGCAGTTCAAGCTGAACGTCTTCTACGATGGGCGTGGGGATATGCCCACGCTCCCGAAGGGAGGCGAGTTGCCCGACGAGGGTGTCACCCGTAAAGAGCCAGAGGGCCTCAATTTGGAGTTCCAGCAAGGCGATCGTCGCGTTGATATGATCTTCGGCGGTTCGTCCGTGTACCAATCCCGGCGCGAACTCAAGAGCGCAGCACGCACTGTGTACCAAGCTTCGGCCGGCTAGCCCGTCGACCAGCCTTGCAGATGGGCCGGCGTTCCGATCACCTTCTCCCGGGACGACGCTCCCTTGGGGATGTTCAAGGACCTCAAGACCGCCTTGGTCGTCGCTCCAACCATAAGTAATACCGTGGTCGGGAGGGTCATGGTTGACGGAGGGAGTTCCCTCAACCTTCTCCTGGCCAGTACGCTGGACCGGATGCAGATTCCCCGGTCCAAGATCAGGAGCATAGCGATCCCCTTCTTCGGCATCGTGCCGGGGAGCTCGACCACTCCGCTCGGACAAGTGGTTCTGCCTGTCACCTTCGGCGACTCGGCGAACTTTCGCACCGAGCTGGTCACCTTCGAGGTCGAAGACGGCGATATTCCCTACAACGCCATCCTCGGGCGGCCGGCTTTGATCAAATTTATGGCGGCGAGCCATTACGACCACCGTTGCATGAAGCTCCCGGGGCCCCAGGGCGTCATAACCGTCCGAGGCGACCTCAAAACGGCGCACTGCTGTGAGGAGAAGGCCCTCGAGCTCGCGGGCATGCTCCCTCAGCGGGGCCCCGAGGTGGCGCAGAAGGACACCCAGCGAAAAACGGTGATCCAGCCTGGCGGCCCGACCAAGACCGTGCGGCTTGAGGAGGACATCCCGGGCAAGTGTGTCCACCTCGCCGCCCAGCTCAACCCGAAATAGGAATTCGAGCTCGTCACCTTCCTCCGCAGCAACAGAAGCATATTCGCGTTGGAACCGGCAGACATGCCAGGGGTCCCGAGGGAGGTGATCGAGCATAAGTTACAAACGAGGTCTGGGTGCAGGCTCGTGCGCCAGAAGTTACGACGTTTCTCCCCCCGAAAAGGTGGCAATAATCAGGGAGCATCTCGACAAGCTCCTGAAGGCTGCTTCATTCGTGAGGTCAACTACTCCGAATGGCTGGCCAACCCGGTGATCGTGCAGAAAAAGGATGGGAAATGGAGGATGTGTGTCGACCACACGGGCTTGAATTCGGCGTGCTCGAAGGATAACTTCCCTCTTCCCCGTATAGACCAGATCGTAGACTCCACCGCCAACGCCAAGATGATGAGTTTCCTCGACGCCTACTCCGGCTACCACCAGATCAAGCTCGCGGTGGGCGACGAGGACAAGACGGCCTTCATCACGCCGTTCAGGACATTGTGCTTCACCACTATGTTGTTCGGCCTCCGCAACACCGGGGCGACGTTCTAACGACTGATGTCCCGAACGTTTGATCTTCAGATCGGGCGGAATCTCGAGGTCTACGTGGACGACATCATCGTCAAGAGCTCTTCTGAAGCCGACCATGTCAGCGACCTCACAGAGACCTTTGCCAACCTAAACAAACATGGAGTCAAGCTCAACCCCGAGAAGTGCGTCTTCGGCATAACCTCGGGAACGGTGCTTGGCTACATGATCGGGGGCTCGGGCGTAGGCCCGAACCCAGAAAAGATTGAGGCAATCGAGAGGATGGCCGCCCCGGCGTTAGCAAAGCAGGTCCAATGCCTCGCCGGCAAGCCCGTACCGGGGGCATGTGCGAGGTGAGCAACCGCACAGGGCCCCCAAATATTAAGGGCCTCATTTTTTTACCAAATCTCCTTTAATTAATGAAGCTTAATCTTGGTGTTAATAGTAAACTAGTAAGTGAGTAGCTCTTTTTATTCACTTCTCCATAAAAACTTCCGCCAATTCACATCTACTTTCTCCGTTTCTCTCTCTTTATTTTCTTGTGCTAAACTTTTACTTAAGAGTGTCTAATTTTAAATTCGGCTCAGGGCCTCCAAAATGCTAGCTACGGCCCTGCTCACCGGCCATGTGGCCGCCCTCAGCCGATTCATCTCGAGGCTCGGGGAGCGCGGGCTGCCATTCTTCAAGGCCTTGCGCCAGCATCGTGGTTTCGAATGGACCCCGGAAGCCCAGCGGTCCTTCGACGAGCTGAAGACTTATCTCAAGCCGCCGCCGCCACGACCAAGACCCGCAACACGCCTCGCTCTACTCGCAGCCGCTCCTCAGGCCGTCAGCGCTGTCCTGGTGGCCGAGCGAGATGGTCGGCAGCAACCAATCTACTACGTCAGCGAAGTGCTCCATGGGCCAAAGGAGCGCTACCCCTAGGTCCAGAAGCTGCTCTATGCCCTCTTCATGGTCTCACGTAAACTCCGGCATTACTTTCAGGTGCACACCGTAGTCATCCTAAGTGGGTTCCCGCTCGGCGAGATCTTGAAAAACCCAGAGGCAGGAGGTCGCATCGCAAAATGGGCTACGGAGTTAGCTGAATTCGATATTCGGTTCGTGGCGCGCTCCACCATCAAGTCACAGGCGCTTTGCCGACTTCGTGGTCGAGCAGATGACGGAGCCCGCCTCTGAACCCGAGGCCGAGGAAGAAGGTCCCTGGACCATGTTCTTTGATGGCTCGAGGTCGTTCAAGCGCTCGGGGGCTGGCGTCCTCATCATTAACCCTCGGGGGGATCATCTGAAGTTCGTAATCCTCTTCGGCTTTCCCGCAACCAACAATGCCGCAGAGTACGAGGCCCTCTTGGCCGGCCTTCGTGTGTGCAAATCGCTGGGCGTGCGCCGGCTGGTCATGAAAGGAGACTCCCAACTAGTCGTCAACTAGTATAACAAAATCTACCAATGCTCAGAGCCATCGATAGCGAAATACCTCGCCAAGGTACGCAAAATGGAGAAATGGTTCAAGAACCTCAAAGTCGGATATGTTCCCAGGAGGGACAACTCCAACACGGATCTTCTGTCCAAACTCGAGTCGTCCGACGACGAGATTCCGTCGGATGTCATCCTCGAGACCCTGCCGGCCCTGACCGTCGACGAGCCAAAAGACCCAGTGGCCTTCGTCGAAAGTGTTCCATCATGGATGGACCCAATCATCAAGTTCCTCAGTCTTGGTGAGCTCCCACCCGACCAGCCGAGGGCAAGAGCTCAAGCCGCCGGCGAGCTCGACGGCTCGCCGGTGGACAACAGATCGACGGCGCGCCCTGGGCGTCCTCGCCAAGTGCATCACCTCGGAGGAAGGTAAATACTTGCTTAATGATATACATTCGGGCCTCTGCGGCGCTCACTCTTCTTTCAGGACCATGGTCAGGAAGGCATTCCGGATGGGCTTCTATCGCCGCGGGCCCAGATGCTCGAGACATCGTCCGCTACCGCCGAGCTTGCCGCCCATGCCCGGAAGGCTCGCCACCGCTTACGCCTCCGCACCATCCCCTCACTCGCCATTTTCAACCCGGGCCTCGACATCCTCGGCCCCTTCCCACGGGCGGTTGGGGGGAAGAAGTTCCTATTTGTCACCATCGACACCTTCACGAAATGGGTTGAAGCTGAGCCGGTCTCGACCATTACGGCCCAGGCCGCGGTGAGATTTCTCCGTTCATTTATATTCTCAAGATATGGGGTCCCCTGCAAGATCATCACCGACAATGGGACGCAGTTCACCAGCGAGCTATTCCAAGAATACTGCAAAGAGAAGGGAACCAAGATCTGCTACGCCTCCGTAGGCCACCCTCAGAGCAACGGGGCGGTCGAGCGTGCCAATGGACAAATCGTCCAAGGCGTCAAGAAGTGAGTCTTCGATGAGCTCAAGCGCCGAGGTCGGAGCTGGGTGGACGAGCTACCCACCGTCCTGTGGTCCATCCGGACCACGCCGAGTTGGGCAATAGGGTCCACCCCCTTCCAGCTCATCTTTGGTTCCGAAGCCGTCCTACCCCCCGAGGTCGTGCTGGGCACCGCCAGAGTTTGCTCGGTCGAGCAGGTCGACCTCGAGCAAGAGCGGTCCCTTGACCTCGCCCTGGCGGAGGAGGTAAGATGCCATGCTCTATTGCGATCAGCGCATTACCTGCAAACGCTTCGCAGGCATGCCTCCCGATCGGTGCAGTCCAGAGAGATCCTTGTTGGTGACTTGGTCCTAAGGCAAATTCAGGACCGGTCCGGCACCAACAAGTTATCCCCGTTGTGGGAGGGCCCCTATCGCGTCATCTCAGTAGGCCGGATGGGTGCTTACCGACTGGCCATGCCCGACGGCCGGGAGCTCGCAAACTCATGGAACATTGGCCAGCTCCGAAAGTTCTATGTTTGAACTCTGCCCCTTGCTTTCATGATGAAATGCTTTTACTTTATCATTTATGATTGCACAGTTTATATCTCTTTGTGCTCCGAGCGAGTGTGTACCTGGGTTGTGATCCGAGGGTTCGCCCCCGGAGGAAGTCAAGCCAGCTGTAAGCCGATTCTCATCGTGTCACGGCTCCCCTCCATAGCGGGGTTCGGCCCGGCGATCACGCCCGTAAGCCCC
The DNA here is from genome assembly GCA_036346275.1 of Otatea glauca. Lineage (NCBI taxonomy): Eukaryota > Viridiplantae > Streptophyta > Magnoliopsida > Poales > Poaceae > Otatea > Otatea glauca. The sequence goes on from CM070725.1 coordinate 41,160,042, forward strand.
GCGACCTCAGGGTACGACTTGGACCTCCCCTCGTCGTTGCTCGAACAAATTATGGCCTCGGGGACGCGACGTCGGGTGGCGTTCTCAAGGACTGTCTTTGGAGAATCAAGTCTACAGACAAACAGCCTTCGCCGCGGTAAGTCAACATAGCCCCGGGCCAAGGGTTACGCCTGGTAAGCGACCTGCGCTCGGGACCCGGCCTTACCCCCTTTGCGCAAAGTTCTCTTTCGTTAAACACCAGCACGTGTGCGTCCCCGCGCCGCGAGCAACGCGAGCACGAGACGTAATCTCAGGGGTCACCTCTAGGGGGTCGTAGTCAGCTGTAGGCCGATTCTCATCGTGTCTCGGCTCTCCCCTGTAGCAGAGCTTGGACCTAGGATCACGACGAAAGCTCCCGAACCTCAGGGTGCCCTAGAGTTTTCTTTCTTAGCATCTATATCTATGCGTGTTTTCCTTTTAGCACCCTGTGTGCCTTGGTCTCGGGTCGCGACCCCTGGGTTCGCCTAGGGGATGTTAAGGTCGCAGTAAAATCGATCTTTATCTGGGTAAGCCGACCATCCCCCCGACAAGCCAACTCGGAGGCCGTCCTTTGGGGGCACCCCGAGCCTGATGACGAATCCCGGGCTCGGCGGACTTGGACTCTAGATTCACCTTCGGGGATGCTTAGGCCGCAGTAAGAAGATCTGAATCGCAGAAAGTCGGCTATTCCCCCGCCGTAGGCTAGAATCAGAGACCGCCCTCGGGGAAGCCCCGGACTCGATGCATTCCCGAGTTTGGCTGCCTCGACCCGACACCCCAAACCTAGGCCAGCCTGGACGCGGGCTCGGCCGTCTCAGCCTAACACCGAGCCCGATGTACTCCCAGGCTCGGAGGTCACGGATTTCTAAAAATATCCTCCGGGGTTGTTCTATTCCCCCGTCGAGTGATTCTAATGGGAGGCCTCCCCGCGAAGGGAGCCCCCGAGTTCGGCCCAACACCAAGCCCGATGTACTCCCAGGCTCGGAGGTCGCGGATTTCTAAAAATATCCTCCGGGGCCGATCTATTTCCCCTGTCGAGTGATTTTGATAATTGATTCCCCCGTCGAGTAATTTTTTATGGCAAGTTCCTCCGGGGATGTTCTAATCACTGGCTTGGTCATCCCGACCCGACTCCTTGGTTTAGCGACAAGCATGCGGTGACAAGGCAGGACCAAACGATTCCCAACTCCTCAGCCACCTCAGCCTGACGCTGCGGATAAGGTCGAGAATGTTGGTCGGATCACGGGTCGTAACGACCAAATCTGTGCACCGGGTCACCAGCTAAGGCAGAACGACAAAGCAAAAGCCACAATCTCGAGCAAGTTTTTCGCCTAAGTCCCGAACAATCTCGGGCTAGTTTTCTGGCTAAGTCTCGAGCAGCTTTTGACAGTCTCAAGATGAAAAGATGTTATTTATTCTCGAACAAGTCTCTTAGCCAAGTGTTGAAAAGGTGCATACAATTGCAAACACGAAGGGAGTTTTCATTCCTTTAAGCCAAAAATTTACATAACTGCCATTTACAAAAAGGTCGGGTACCCTCGACCCCTTCCCTGTCGACTAACCTATCTACAGGTCGGCCATCTCTCGAGCAAGCTTCTCCTGCTCGAGCGTGGCGACCCTCGCCCTCAAGGCCAGTGCCTCGGCCTCGGCGTTGGCGATTCGGCTTCGCTCTTCCGGCCGAGCTGCATGCTTCTTCCCACCCGGTCGCCGCCCGCCTTCTCCTCAAGCTCGGCTACATTACCAAAGATCGGCAAAAGCCTTCGGGGAGGCAGGAGAGAGCTCCTCGACCTTCTTGCGGAGTGCTTCCGTCTCCGCACGAGCAGCCTCGGCGATTTCCGCGGCCCTCACGCGATCCCCCGCAAGGGTGTTCTCGGCCTTCTCGCGGATATTCAAGAGGGCCTCGGCCGACCGCTTCTGCTCGGCTGCAACCGCCCTCGAAATCTCGACAGCATGCTCGGTCTTCAGCTGCTCGACCTCCTCCTCCGTCCGCGCCAAGCTCTCCTTGAGACCACGGATGTACTCCGCCCGCTCCTCGACCAAAGAACACAGCGCCCGGAAGCTAACGGCGTGGCCGTGCAAAGTCCCAAGCCCTCGAGCGACCTGCTCCAAACCCTGAAAAGTCACAAGAAGCATCACAAACAACCTCATAGACGTAAAGTGAACCAAAAGAAGGAAGACGGGTTCGAAATTAACTAACCTCCTCAAGGTGCGCTGAGCTCACATGAAGCGAGGGCGTGGACGCCACCTCTCTCTCAGACCCCTCCAGTGCCGGGTCGGCGTCGGCACGAGCTGCCTCATGTGGAGCACGGAGCAGCGCGGGCAAAGCCGCTCCTGCCGAAAAAAAGCAGGGTAACTTAGAAGACCGAAGCCCAAAGGCAAAGCAATAGCCAAGAGGGAATTGGTCGGTAGAAGCGACTTACCATCGCGCGATCACCCCACTCGACGTGGGGCTTCTTGGCGGCCGGGCCTGGGGCGTCCGTTACGGATCTCTTGGACGCCTTCTTGCTCTTGCCCAGCCCAGGCAACGGCAGCAGGCGCCTCGTCGTCTCCAGCAGCTCACTGCTCTCCCTGCAAAGACCAACGCAATTAAATCAAGGCCAGGCCCAAACCAAGTCCAATAGAAGTACAAAGAGGGGATTACCTCGCTGCGCCGCCTTAGAATGTTATTAGGAACGGGGTCGTCAAGGGTGTAGGCGTGGGCCACCTTCCCGAACGCCTCTTGCATACGCGCCGCCACCCAAGACTCTGACGGTGCTGCAGGAAGACTGAATGAGATAGATAAAGAACAAAAGAAAAGGGAAGAGCTCGCTCGAGCTTAAGAAGGTACAAGGTCAAAAGGAACTTACATTTGGCGCTCTCCCGAGTAGGGTCGTCCCTTCCTCGGATCTCGAAGAACGGGTGCACCCTCTTCCGCAGAGGGGACACCCGAGCCCGAAGATAATCCACGACCACGCCCTGACCAGTCAGGCCACGCGTCGCGCAGACATGGATGATGGCGACGACCTCTTGGTCGGTCACCGAATCCTCAGGCTCCGGGGTCTCGCGCTTGCTGTCCACGGCAATGCCGTTGTACGCGAGCTCGCCCCCCTCACCCTTCTTCAGGTAAAACCATCTCTCCGTCCATGGCCCGAGGGAGTCCCAGGTCAGGATCTGGAGGAAGGTGCAGGGAAGCCTGGTCCGCAGCCGAAAATAAAGGCACCCGACAACAGGGTCCTTCGAGGTACGGAACAAAGAATAAAAGCGAAAAAAGACAGAGGGGGTGGGAAGGATTCCAAGGAACCCCTCGCAAAGATGCGAAAAGATGGAGAGGAGGAGGATGGAGTTTGGCACCAGATTGACAAGCTCGATCTAGCATTGTGCGAGGACGGCGGCCAGGAAATCGCTCTCCGAGTTCGCAGCCCGATGAGCGTATATTGCTCTGCGCTCAAGATCTCGTCCCCCCGAGGGTGCGGCTCAACCTCTCCGGCCGCCGGGAGCCGCCAGATCGTGGGATCCAGAAGCCCCAACGACTTGAGCTCCCTCATCCTCACGGTGGTCAAGGTGCTTTTTTCTGAACTTAGCCATGGCTCTCAGGAGGATTGACACAAGGTCAAGGAAGGAAAGGGGCGACAAGCAGGGAGGCTAGAGGCACAGCGTAAGGGTGAAGAGCTTCAGAAGTGTGTGGCCTCGGGTTTTTAAAGGAGCACGATCTCTGAACGGCCAGCGTTAGTTACTCCTCAAAAGGCGCGTCGGGGTTCCTGGGCAGAGAACGTGAAGCGCCACGGTCGCGTCTCCTTGGGTTCCCCCCTTTTTTGGGGGTGGACCCGAGGCGTTGCTTCCCGTGCCTACCGCCCGTCGCGTCAGAACGCGAGGCGTTCTCGGTCGACTCCTCGAATCCGCCGAGGGAACCAGAGGCGGCGAAAACCAAACACCTCTCGGGCGCGATCTGCGATTTAATGCCACGAAGACGAAGAACAAGATCAGGGCAACCGTGACAGAGGTCCTCGATGAGTCCCGACGTGCAAGGTCGGCCTCGGGGCTACCATGCTCGGCTAAAGGATCGACCCCTTCTCAAGAAACATTAAGACTCAAGGCCGCCCCCAAGCTTCAGGGCCATCCCTTGAGACTCGGGGGCTAGCTGTCGGGGATCGGTATCCTCGCCACGTGTAAGCATCCCCCTCGGCCTCGTGGAAGCTCTCCACAGGTCAAGGGGCTCATCTCCGACCTAGACGATGCCCCCTCGATGGTTGGGCTCAGGGCCAGTGAGCTCGAGCTAGGGCCCCGCCGCAGGGGTAGGCGCCCTCGACCTCAACACCCCCGCAAGCACCAAGGAAAAGGACATCTGTAACATTTCAATTTTCTATTTTCTATCTTGTATAAAACTCTCCCCTATGTGGGAATCAGCGCCCTACCTGCCCCTGCGTGGGAACTAGGGTTCAATAGCTCCCGTCAGACTCTCAATGGCTAGCAACGACTTCCGAGCCCCCGTCAAAACGCACAAGCTCCTGACGTCGGCCTCGGGACCAAGCGGCGAGAGCCCCCGAGGGCTATAAAAGCAACAGGTCACCCAAGCCTTAAAAGACGACGAATGGAAGGCTGAACACAGTCGAAGCAAAAAGACAGCATCCAGCACACGATGCTTAACACAAAAGAACGGCGTGGCCCCTTGCTCTTTCTCGGGCCCCGTCCTTGTACTCTTCCACAGAGCCGCTAATACACCCTCAGCCTCAGGGCGAAACTGGAGTAGAGCCATTACCCGACCTTGGAGGCTCGAACCAGTATAAATCCCCGTGTCTGACGTCCTTTCTTGGGCGACCTTCCCGTGACGCCTGAAGCCCCCGAACGAGCTCGACCTCGGGTCCCTCTCCCGAGCAGCACCTCGATCCCCCCTTCTTTCTCTTGCGTTTGGCGGTCCCGATCATCAACAATATTCATGCACGGCTGACAAGGATGGCCGTGTGGTTCATTCGCAGAAAGCAATAACTTGAATTAAAATACAATAAATAGATTGAAAGTTATTTATGAAAAGATAAATAAATAACTCGTAGATCAATGGTAGACAACATGAACAGAATGACGAGGCATCACCCTACGCCATCTGAAACAAGTATCAACCAATAAATTCAACAGTAGTACTTTAGACCACAAAACAACAGTGAACTCCTCGTTCACATCCCAACAATTCCATATTTCCACATTTAATGAAACACTCTATACCCAGTGTGAAATTCCCGGGCTTGTCCATGACCACGGACGCGGCTATTCGAATAGTTTTACACTCTGTAGAGGTTGTACAACTTTACCCACCAGACATGATCATCTCTTTGTGCAATCGATATTAACACACTTCCTTTGGTGTGTCGCAGAGATATCATGACAAAGCCTTTACAATGCCTTCGTCTAAACTCAGACGCTTCGCTAAGGTTTCGCCCCTTAGGGCCCCCTCTTGCGCATTGCGAATCTAACCGTCGATCCCGGAACCCACACCACCAATTGACAGTACTCAAGGCTAGACATTGCAAATTAATCAGCTAAGTCTATCCCATACCAGACATGTGGTAGTACAGTTAGGCCCAGTTCAATGGTGCACAAGATTAAGTCCTTAAGTTATCTCAGGCAAGACATCCACATCCCAATGTGCTAGAAAGCACACCTTTACTGCACGATCACTTGCCCGAGGGAAAACAATTCGTTCAACCAAGACCAATGGCAAACCCCGTCATGGTACAACAAATTTTACAACAGTGGCTAACGGCCACGATTCAATATCTCATTAAGTCAAGATTAACATTAATCACATGTGATATGGATCCCAACGTATATCTAAGCATGTCTAAGCATAGCTACGATAACCCAATGTTGGTATAATGATTATGTCCAACTAGTAATATCCCAACCTAGGTTTAACAATGGATACATAGCATCCCAAAAATCAAGGTGGCATAATGTCAACTAGGTATATATCTACTCACATGAAACAAGCATTGATACACAAAATAGCATGCAATTGTATAAAAAAAATTACTTTGCAAACATAGGATCAACATGATCAAAGGTTACGACTTGCCTTGCTGATCTAGTGCTGGGTCTTGGTCTTCGAAGTCTTCGTTTGCTCCCTCGGAATCAACGTCTACCGGAAAAGAAAGCAACAAAACCAAATAAATACAAACCAGAGACTCAAACAAGCTCAAAACTGAAAATAAATGGCTCTGGAAGATAGATCTTGATTTTATAAAAATTTAGAAACTTGAATCGCCTCAATCGGAGTTCGTATGAGCGAGAACGGGCCTCCGAAAGATTAAATTCAGAGAAAATGCTGAAAATCAGAAAATCTGAATTTCCCGATTTATTTTTCTATTGGAGAATCGATTTATTGCGCAACGCTGGTGTCAGCAATCAATTTCCCGAATAAAAATAAATCAAAAAATCCTTATTTTACTGACAGGTGGGACCCTCGGTCTACGGACCGAGTCCATGGATCTACGCTGGTTCACGGTGAACCGCGCTCACGGAACAGCGCTAGGGCTGACGAGGCGGTTGACACAGCACACACGTGGTGCACACGTGGACCGTGACGCCGGTGTTGACATGACGGGCAGGCGTCGCGCATCTAGCGGCACGGTGCGGGATCGAGCGGTGGGGAACACAGCGCGGGCGGCGAAGGACGTGGCCAGATCGGGACCACACGCGCGCGATCGAATGGCCACCATGTAGCGAAGGAGGACGACGGTGAGCGGCGGCGCGGGCTCACCGTATGCGAAGAAGAAGGCACGGCAAACGGCGCAACGGCGACGGATCGAGCTCGATTCCTCGCGGGTCTGCAAGAAGGCGACGCGACGAGCTCAGGCGAGCAAGTGGCAACGGCGGAGGAGTACCAGCGGCGGAGATTTGGGCGGCAGAAGATCTCAGCACGGCGGAAAACGACGGCGAGCTCGCGCGCAGCGACGGCGGCGACTCGGGCTGCGCGAGATGGGGCAAACGAGGCGGCGGAACGAGGGTAACCTTGAGAGGGGCGCGGCGCGGGTTTTTATAGCCTAGGGAGGCGTGCGTGGTGCGGACTCCAAGACGGCGTCGACATGGACTCGACGACGGCGGCGGCTAGGGTTTCGCGGGGCAGGGCACACGGAAGCTGGGCGGTGGGCAGCGAGGCGAGCGAGCGGGCGGCATGAGCGGGAAAATTGGCGGCGAAGCGGTCGATGGGCCAAACAACGCGGGAGGAGAAATGGGCCGGCAGAAGAAACGGCCCGGAAGAGGTTTAGAAAAATAAAAACATTTCCAAATTAAGAAATTGCCAGAAATTCGAATAAGTGCAAATAAATTCAAATAAATAGAAAATAGATTCAGAAAAATCTTCAAAAATACAAAAAATTCCTTGAAGCACAATGAACCCAACTAAAACTGAAAATCTTTAGTTTGATGAATATTTTAGTTAAATTAAATCCTTTTGTTAATGGAAAATTCAGGTTAAGCTTGATTAAATTGAGAAAAATTGCAACTGGTTAAATTTCAAATTCAAACTTTCCAAAAACTCAAATTTTGGGATGTTAAAGAATTCAAAAATTAAATTTTAAATCTGGTAATTTTGAGACTGGTAAAACTGAAATTTCAGCCAAAATTCATCAAAATATCGGTCCTTTTCAACCACATGTGAAATGGTCTCCTGAGGTTAGAAAAAATTGGGAAAAATATAAAAAATTATGTAAGTATTTATCTATATTTCCAATCTGTTTGAATGTAAAATACTAAGTATTTGCAAATAAAAAACCTAAAAACATTGCATGAATCAGATTTTACTATCAGTATATATAGATTTTACTATTATGCTTGAGGATTCAGTAGCCTGTGCGGTAGAATCAGATCTGCTGGAAGGTTCAACTCTAGTATGATAGTAAAGTCTATATATACGGATTGTAAAATCTATGTATACGGTTAGTAAAATCTTATAACACGTTCTTGCCCAGCAAAGTAGTTGGTAAGTATTGTAATGTGATTTATTTCCTGTTCTATAGATGCTTGTGGCATGTTGTGATGGGTCTATTACGCTACCTGGTACTTTTGTTTGAAGTTTTGTTCTACTCTGTCCTTCTGAGTTTCTGTTATGTGCTAGCAGTGTGCTGATGTACTATAGCCCCGTTTGGGGTCTTAAAGCTAGCAAGCCCCTAAACAGCTTAGCTTTTAAGCGATTTTTGACATAAGCCAAAAGCCACATATAACTAAAAAAGGCAAAAGCTGAAAAGCTGGGCTGGACCTGTTTTTGCAGCTTATTGCTGAGGAAAATTAGCTATTTATTAAACGGTCTCTTATAAAAGCTATAGTCACTTTTCAGCTCAGAAATTCAAAAAGCAGCTTTTTAGAAAAGCTACAACTCCTCCAAACAAACCCTATGATGCTCTTGGACAAGCATGGAGTCACTCACTCTCACCTACACTGGCTTCTTCCTTGACCTCTTAATTTGTATATATGTATATATAGATTTTGCACAATTTTTACATGTTGATGAGAATATCCCATCCACTGATACAACCATACCTACTTCTCCTCAACTAGATGTACAAGGACCAATTACCAGAGTACGTGCTCGTCAACTTAGTTATCAGGTAACTTCATTTCTCGGTACTTCGTTTCTCGGAGTGCACTCATATTCTACGAACACTACAATACTTCCTGACGCACGTGATGTTATTCTAATTAGGAATTAAGGTCCTTGCATGGCAATAAGGCATGAGAGCAGCAATGGAGATGATGGCTACTATACTCAATTGAAGCCACCATGATGCCACAGTGAAGGATGGCCAAACTCCCATGAGTGTTTTCTTTGGTCGCTACCTCCAAACATCAAGTTTTATTTTTAATTAAAGGTTATGGTGCTGCGCCACCTTATTTAAGCCTAGGCCCATGTATCCAGATAGAGTTTAAGGGGGGAATGAGTCCTTTTCAATTGTGACAAGAGTCCTTGTCCAAACCAATCTGTGCCTCACAATTTCTTTTCGGTTTTTGCATTGCTGAATCTTTGGTTGCACTGTCGTGTCGAGTTGCTGATCGTAGTGTCTAGCCTTTAGAGTTTTTATGTCTGGTCACCCTCATCTTCAGGCCACTGCAGCACACCCCCACCATCATCTTGCCACGCCGCCACCAACATCTCGCCTTGCTGCCAAACATCATCTCGTTGTGCCATCTTCGCCTGTGCTTTGGCCGCACACTATCTCTTGCCGTAGGCCAATTGCGATCTTGGTTGCTGCCACCACCGTGCTTTGGAGTCCTAGAAGACAAAACATGTAGGGTGTGGATCGAATCTGGAAAAAGTTTGAGTTTGAATCGGCTAGGAATAGAAGGAGCTAGTTCTGCATGGATAAAAAAGTCAAAAAAAAGAAAGATTAGTTTCCTCGAGCCTGATGAGGATGGTGAGCCAGTTGATCAAAAGGAGTTTCGAAGCATGATCAGCTCCCTCCTGTACCTCACTGCTTCGAGGCTGGACATACACTTTGTTGTGTCTGTGCGCTCGATTTCAAGCTCCTCCTCGCGTCTCTCATTGCCAAGCGGTGAAGCGCATCTTCAGGTACCTTTGAGTTACCACTGATTATGGTATTGGGTACCTTCTTCTTCTTGTATGTCCCTTAGAGTCTTTTTCGATGCAGACTTTGCTGGTTGTAAGATAGATAGGAAGAGCACTTCTAGCACTTGCTAATTCATTGGCATTTCTCTTATTTCTTGGTCATCTAGGAAGCAGTCCGGAGTTGCACAGTCCACCACTGAGGCCGAGTATGTTGCTGCAAACAGTTGTTGTAGTCAGGTGCTCTGGATGAGATCGACCTTGCGGGACTTTGGGTTAGAGATAGAGAGTGTTTCACTTTTCTGTGATAACACTTCTGCTAATTGCATTACTAAGAACCCAGTGCAGCATTCCAGGACCAAACACATTGATATTAGATATCACTTACTTAGAAACCATGTGGAGAAAGGAGATTTAGTGCTTCAGTTTGTAGAGTGGCCACCAGATTACCGATATCTTTACCAAGCCTTTGGATAGCTCTAGGTTTATGGCCTTGACAGGAGAGCTTGGAGTCGTATGCCCTTACAGCTTATCATGAGGGGGAGCTGGTTTGTATATTATGTATTATATATATATTCTTCCAGCTTTTCCTTTCTTTTGCATCTTCTGGGTGTTTCTGGGCTTTCTTCTCTAGTTCTAAGTTTACTTCACTTAGATTTTTGGCATGCTTTGCATGGAGCTCTCATCTTATGCTATAGGTTGCTATCATACACAATTAGCTATTCTTTTTTCTCTCTAGGTTGAGTTCCCCCACAGTCTTATAAATCTAGCAGGCGTTGGGCACCCTGGGTAGACAGGGTCTGTGTGCACTCCCTAACTTGGGATCTAGAGTGAGCTTCCCTATGTCAGTCATTGGGGAAGATGAGAGCGAGTCTGAGCCGTAGTATTCTCTAATATGTTTTCTATGCTATAATAGCCACCCAATTTGCAGTTTCTTGACTTCTCCTCATTCTGTATTTCTGGTTTCGTTTGAATTCATTTGGACCTTCCTTGAGCTTAATTATGCAAATAACTCAACTTGAACCAGATTTATGCTTAAAATTGATTCACTTGTTGAGGAGGAGCTTGAGAATCTGCTTCATGCATTGCATATAGACTTTATTTTCTGGTTTATTAGCTTTGTCTATTATGCAAATGAATTTCTATTCATGCTCTGCACCCTGCTACTTTTATGAAGAAAAATGCTAGCATAGATATATCCAAGTTCATTTTGATTCATCTTGCTAATCTTGTTAAAATTTAAAAATTAAAGCTTTAAATGAAAACTTGATGAAACATGTTGTTTTTACTTGCTATGTTTCCTCTCTAGGTGCATATGACATTATTTGTGAAATATTATATTTCTACTAGAGTCCCTATAGCAACTTAGGTGAAGCTAGGTAGATCCATAATCGAGTCCTTCATATGCTCATATATCTAAATGGCAAAATAAAAAAATGACTCTTTTATGAAAATTGATCTCAACACGTTACATTCACGAGACGGCTTTTCATTGCACTTGGGATAAACTTCGAATGTATCGTGTATGACCAAGATCATTCTCTTAAGAGTTCTTCTTGAGCTGGTCGACTATGGCTTGAGTTAATCACTTGAAAAATGCAAATAAAATTAAAAAAACATAAGTAGGTAAAGAATACAAATAATGTCAAATATTTGCACCCCGCTATGTCTTTCAATGTCTTAAAGCAAAACTTGCATTACTTGAAAAATGAGCTCGAAGAACCTTGTGTGCACTTTTAGATTCCCCAAAGTGTTGAGTAGGTTGAACTCTTAATTTTTCCATTTTATTCTTTGAATGGTTTTGCTTCTAGTTTAGTAACTATGCTTAGTGTTGCACTCGTTAAATCATGCAACAATGGCATAATCTTATTTGTACTTGCTAGCAAAATTGACATTTGCACTTAGACATGTCTTTGTTTAGCATAATCTGAACTTGAGTAGCTTGGTGTTATACTTTGTATATGTGGTCACTTGGATAATTCTCAAAGCTCTTTTAGGATGCATTTCATGCATACATGTGTAAAGGGGGAGAAAATGACATCTTGATGGCTGGATTGCCAAAAGGGAGAGAAAATGTAGAAAATGCATCTTTACAAATGGAATTGCATTTTGGATCTTATGATTTTGGTGAAAACTTGCTAATCTTAAGAATCATAAGCATTCGTGAGCTTTTATTGGATTTTAGAGCTTTTGTGGAAAACTTGTCCTTTCTATTGGTTTGCTCTAAAATCCTTCTTGCCAACTTGGTAATGATCTTATTTTCTTTTTCCTTGGACCAAGTTTGGCTTTGCATTCAAATTGCTTTCTTCCATCTTCTTCAAACTCAAATTTATGCCTTTTGTGTTGTTAATATACTCATCAAGGGGGAGGTTGAAAGACCATGTGGAGGTCTACCCATGTTTGTGATCAGTATTTGACTAAATTTGAGCGTGATATGCTCTGGTTTGACTTTGATTTGAACTATGATCGATAGACTTGGTATCGAGTTGGTCATGTGGTCGATAGACTTGGTATCGAGTTGGACATGTGGTCGATAGACTTGGTGCTGTGATCGATAGAGTTGGACACGTGGTCGATAGACTTGGCATAGTGATTGATAGAGTTGATGCTATTGAATCGAGCAAGTCGAGCATTACATTAGTGGACTCCACGACCACTCGATGCAGTCGATACAGTGGTCGAGTTACTACTCGAGTGAGGAACCTAATCGAGGTGCGCCAGAGGTCTAAACGGTCGAAGATCGCCGAATGATGATCGAAGACGGAGTCGATGCAAACCTAGAAGAAAAGGAATGGTTGAGATGCTAGCTAGAGCTGTTCGGATCAAGGAGGGTCGTCGGATCGTGGTCTAGGTGATAGAGTAGTAGGTCTAGTTAGTATGTTTAGAAAAGCATGCAAAAACCCGGTATGATTATTGGGTTTCGGGTTAGCCCATGTATGGCTGTGTGCGGGAGTCATTCTCAGCTCTTGATGGTGGTCCTTATGGTAGAAGGAACCCATCCAAGGGTGGAAGGTGACTCAAGAGTAGTATAAATAGAGGGGATGGGTAGCCTTCCTACTCTTGAAGGTTTTAGAGGTTTTAGCTCCTTTGAGCTTTTTGCCCACCTTGTTGTGAGGCTTTGTAAACCTCCCTTCCAGAAAAGCAAATCATTTTCTCTTATGCTTGAATTTACTTTACGCATTTAAATTCTGCATTTAAATTCTGCACTTACATTCTTGCAACTTGCATTCATGTAATTTGGATTTGCCATCCCTCCTTCTACATGCTTTTGGATTTGCCTCATCTCCTTCTACATGCTTTTCATTTTTGTGCCAAAGATGTTGATTGATGAATCTCCTTCGTATCTTACCTCAATCATCTAGGCAATCCAAGAGTTTTTTCTTGAAAGAAATCGATCTTGTGTGCTTGAGTGAATCATTCTTCTAGATCGTGTTTGAGGGGTTTTTTACTTGTGTTCTTGCTTGCTGTGACGTGTGGGAGGTTATCCAAGATCATCTTGATCATTAAAACCCCACGAGCAAGTCCAAGATCATGTTCTCGAGTTTTGCTCAAACTTGGTGTGTTCTTCCTTTAAAGTGAAAAAGGTCAGAACTTTGACGTCAATCCTTGCGATTGAAGGTTGGAATAAGTTCTTGACATCCTGAGGATCACATCTACCAAGTTTCATGAGTTTTTATCCAGCCGATCAAAAGATTCCTCAAATTAGCTTTTGAGCTCAGGTTGTTTTTGGCTCTGTTCTTTCTGCTGTTCATGAGCCTGGTCATACCGCCCACTGTTCGGTAATACTGGAGACCCTGCAGTCATACCGGGCTCACAAAGCAACTTGCTCCTCTTGATTGATTTGTCTGTGGGTTTGGTTGGATCATTTTGAGTGGGGAAATTCAGATTTGGGATCATTCACCCTCCTCTGATCGTCATCTCGATCCTTCAGATTTATACCTTCATATTATTTTCATGATTCGCTTAACAATTTACAACGCTCAAGACAAGCTAGTAAAACAGGAGAAGAATACTACCAAGAACTACAAATTAGTTTGTTGCGTTGTGGGTTAGAAGAAACCGAAGATACTAAAATGACTAGATTTATAGGAGGGTTTAAGCATGAAATTTAGGATATTCTTGATTATAAAGAATACAACTCTATCACCCGTTTGCTTTATCTTACTTGAAAAGCTGAACGTGAAGTGTAGAGAAGACAGTCCTGTTCCCGGAGCAATTTTGGAGGTTCTTTTGCAGGTAGGCCAAACCAGTCACAGAGCTGGACGCCACCCCCTGCACCACCTACTACCTCCACACGTGGGTGCCCTACGTCATCCACTACTACTCCCCACGCTCCTGAAGCAAGCAAGTCTACGGTTCAAGCTCCTGCAAAAAGTTCCACTTCGGTTGCTTCTATCGGGTGATCTAGGGGTGTACAGTGCCATCTCTACAAGGGATATGGTCATATGATGATGAACTACCCTAGCAAGCGAGCTCTCCTTATAAAGGATAATGGTGAGCATACTTCAGCTAGTGATATTGAGGAGAATATGCTATGCTTGCAACTGACCCTGCAGGTGACCAACAAGAATCTGAACAAGAGGAGGAACAATTTGGTGCTGAAGTCATGGATAAATATTTGAGTATCATTGTGAAGCATGTGCTTAGTTCTCAAATGCAGCGTGCTGAACAGAACCAACGCCACAACCTGTTCGAAACGAAGTTCATCATCAATGATCATTTGTGTAGAGTCATAATTGATGGTGGAAGTAGCAACAATCTTGCAAGCATGGACATGCATTATGAGAGTACGCTTTTCTATTGGTTCGTATCATAATTATACTGATTGCAATGTCATATCTATGCAAGAATGTTCTTTGTTGTTAGATAGACTATGGCAATATGATCGAGATACTTTGCATCATGGTAGAACTAATCAATATACTCTCATATCTAAAGAAAAGAAAATCACTTTGTTGTCCATGTCTCCTGGAGTAATTTTAAAAGATGAATTAGAGAGAGCTAATAGAGAAAAGGAGAGTAGCAAAAGGGAAAATCAGATTGTAGCTAAAAAATTTGTGCAACATAAGAAGAAAAAACTTAGTGCTAGCAAAGGTGCATTAAATTGAAAGGATCTGTTTTGCTTGCTACAAAATCTGATATTACTGAGATGGAAGCTAGTAATTCTGATTGCTATACTTTAGTGTGCAAAGAAGCATTATTTTCATTTGAGGATATGGCTTCTTCTTTGACTCCTACAGTTGCTAATGTTTTGCAAGAGTTTGCTGTTGTAATTCCAAGTGAAGCACCACCGGGACTGCCTCCAATTAGAGGAATTGAGCATTAAATTGGTGTAATCCCAGGAGCTTTGTTACCAAACCGTACGCCATACAGGACTAACCCCGAGGAGACTAAAGGAGATTCAGCATCAAGTGCAAGATTTGCTAGACAAAGGGTACGTACGCGAAAGTCTTAGTCCATGTGTTGTCCCTGTTATTTTAGTTTCTAGGAAAGATGGTTCATGACGTATGTGTGTTGACTGTAGAACTATAAATAACATTATCATTAGATGTCATCATTCTATTCCTAGGTTAGACGACATACTTGATGAATTAAGTGGCTCTGCTGTGTTCTCTAAAGTTGATTTGCGTAATGTATATCACCAAATTCGCATGAAATTAAGAGATAAATGGAAGACAACTTTCAAAACTAAGTTCAGTTTATATGAGTGGTTAGTGATGACTTTTGGTTTAACTAATACACCTAGCACTTTCATGAGATTAATGAACGAGATTTTGCGTGCTTTCATAGGCAAATTTGTGGTAATATATTTTGATGATATATTGATCTATAGCAAATCATTGGTGTAGCATCTTGCTCATTTGCGTGCTATTTTTAATACTCTACGTGATGCACGTTTATTTAGTAACCTTGAGAAGTGCACCTTTTGCATCGATCGAGTATCGTTTCTTGGCTATGTTGTTACTCCACAAGGAATTGAAATTGATCAAGCCAAGATCGAATCTATACAGAATTGGTTGAATTCTAACACGGTCACACAAGTGCGAAGTTTTCTAGGACTTTCTAGATTCTATCGATGTTTTGTTAAAGATTTCAGTACCATTGCCGCACCCATGAATGAGCTTACAAAGAAAGGAGTTTCATTTATTCGGGGTCCTGCTCAAGAACAATCATTTAACCTTCTAAAAAAGAAATTCACAAATGCACCATTGCTCCAACTTTCTGATTTCGGTAACACTTTTGAGCTTGAGTGTGATGTTAATGGAGTTGGAATTAGTGGTGTGTTGATACAAGAAGGTAAACTGTTGCTTATTTCAGCGAGAAATTAAATAGGCCTAATCTAAATTATTCTACTTATGACAAAGAATCATATGCGTTAGTTCGGACTTTAGAAACATACCAACATTATTTATGGCCAAAAGAATTTATTATACATTCTGATCATGAATCTTTAAAGTATATTAGAAGTCAAAGTAAATTGAACTGTAGACATGCTAAATGGGTTGAATTTATTGAATCTTTTCCTTATGTCATTAAAAACAAGATAGGAAGAAAAATGTTATTTCTGATGCATTGTCTAGACGTTATACTATGCTATCTCAACTTGACTTCAAAATCTTTGAACTACAGGCTATAAAAGAGCAATATGTGCATGATGCTGAATTTAAAGAAATATTGCTGAATTGTAAAGAGGGAAAGAGCTAGAATAAATTTATGATAAATGATGGATTTGTATTTCGTGCTAACAAGCTATGCATTCCATCTATCTCTGTTCGTCTTTTGTTGTTACAGGAGACGCATGGAGGAGGTCTAATAGGACATTTTGGTGTCAAGAAGATGGAGGACGGACTGACTGAGTATTTCTATTGGCCAAAGATGAGGCGTGACGTCGAGCGCTACATTGCACGCTGCACCACTTGTCAGAAAGCTAAGTCACGACTTAACCCACATGGTTTATATATGACTCTTCCTGTTCTTAGCGTACCTTGGGAGGATATTTCTATGGACTTTGTTTTAAGATTGCCTAGAACAAAGAAGGGGAGGGATAGTATTTTGGTTATCGTGGATAGTTTTTTTAAGAAGTCATATTTTATACCTTTTCATAAGAGCGATGATGCTACAAATGTTACTGATTTATTTTTCAGAAAAATCGTTCACCTACATGGAGTGCCAAATACAATTGTTACTAATCATGATATGAAGTTTTGAGTCACTTTTGGCGGTCACTATAGGCTAAATTGGGGATAAAGTTGCTGCTTTCTACTACATGTCATCCTCAATCTGACGGACAAACTGAAGTTGTTAACCGCACATTATCTACTATGTTGAGGGCTATTTTGAAGAAAAACTTGATGATGTGGGAAGATTGCTTGCCCCATGTGGAGTTTGCTTACAACCGTATGCTACATTCAACCACAAAGATATGCCCTTTTCAAGTAGTATATGGATTTATTCCTCTCGCTCCTATAGATTTATTATGTCTACCATCTTCGAAAAAGGTAAATATTGATGTTAAACAACGTGTTGAATTAATAATTAAGATGCATGAAACCACTAAGGAGAATGTAGAGCTTATGAATACTAAATATAAACTTGCTGGTAGTCAAGGTAGAAAAGAAATTAAATTTGAACCTGGTGCTCTTGTTTGGTTACACTTGAGAAAAGAAAGGTTCGCTGACTTGAGAAAATTATAGATTTGAAGCCGTACTTGGGAAAAGAAGTAGGGAAGGATGATGAGGATATCCCTTCCACTGATATAACCATACCTACTGCTCCTCAACTAGATTTACAAGGATCAATTACCAGAGCACATGCTCGTCAACTAATTACCAGTTAACTTCGTTTCTCGATACTTTGTTTCTCAGAGTGCACTCATATTCTATGAACACTACGATACTGCCTGATGTATGTGATGTTATTCTAATTAGGAATCAAATCAAGGTCGTTGCATGACAGTAAGGCATGAGAGCAGCAATGGAGATGATGGGTACTATACTCAATTGAAGCCACCATGATGCCACAGTGAAGGATGGCCAAACTCTCATGAGTATTTTCTTCGGTCGCTACCTTCAAACATCAAGTTTTATTTTTAATTAAAGGTTATGACGCTGCGCCACCTTTTTTGGGTTAGGCCCATGTATCCAGTCAGAGTCCAAGGGGGGAAGGAGACCTTCTCAATTGCGACAAGAGGCTTTGTCAGTTTTTCCTGTTTTGGCCGCACCCTCCTTGTCTCCTCTTCATTTATAAGCTGGCCGCTGCCCTAAGAAGAAGAGGGTTTTTAGTCATAGTTTTCCTTTATGAAACTATTTGGTATTCTCTTGTTTGGCTAGATCAATAGCAATACTGTGCTTCAGACCCGCATCAATCCTTCAATTATATTTGCAATTTTAGATTGTTCTTTACTTTGTTTTTGCTTGTTCTTCGATTGCTTGCAAGAATTGATCTTCGTCATCAGGTTGACCGTGCTTCCGACTAGATCGATAACAATCCTGGAGTTGGTTCATCGATTACTTGGCGTATTAGTCATGTACGGTTGGAAACCGGATCGCGAGAGTTATCTCCACAAATCGAAGTTACCACTCTCATCGAAAGATCGGGAACAACAATCTGCATCACATATATTCCTTATAAAAAGCATTACAATTCTCCACAAAATTTAGTGCGAAATCCGGTCCAAAAGACATGAAAACCGGTCCAAAAAGCCAAAATCTCGCTAAAATTTACCGAAATCACTTTAGTAATTTGAATTTTTTTCAAAAAAAAATTATCCTATCAAGATTTGGAATCTCTACCCCCGACTGAAATTCAAAATTTTGGCCAAGATTTCCAAAATCCTGGGGAGATTTTGAACCCTTGGGCGGACTGATGCTGAAGGTCTAGTTAAAATCGGAGGAGGAGCAATCTGCTTATTTGAACACGTTGAAAGGATGAGTGCGACGAGCAGGGTTTGAAAAATCAATGAAAATCGCTCAAAAATCACAATTTTCAAGCGTATCTAGCCGGTTCGATATTTGGAACCGGTCGGTAAACCGGTCAAATTTAAATTCATATTAAATTTTTTTGAGAAATTTGGAAAAATTATCCAAAATATTTGAATTTTTTTAGAGGTCCTGAGGCAATTCTACTGATTCTATAAAATTTTCAAATGATTATTAGACATGTTGAGTTTTTTCAAAAAAATCTGACAGTGTCTGATAATCAGTTTTTTAAAATTTTCAAATGATTTCCTGTTGTTTGACCGCCGAATTCACCGTTTGGTTTCTATCGAGAAAATCGGTAGCGATGGGTGGCCGATTTTCCGTGTCGATTTGTAAACCGTGGCGGCAAACAATATATTGGCGCCAAGTGACAGCAAAACGCAGTGATCTTTTCTGGACGATTTGATTGCTCACAGAGTGCCAAGAGGACGACGTTGATTCCAGCTGCTTATGCCGGCCGGGCCAGACGAAAATCAACGAAAAAGCCCACCCTGTTGTGGCCGGCGAGGAAGGACGAAGTTAAGCTAAACGGAGTGCCAGGCTCCCCGGGCTGATAGGCTGAAAGCGTTGTGCGGGTAGCTTCCGGCCGAGCCGCCGAGACGGCATCACCACAGGACGGGCCAAAGGTCCCGATACTACCCTAGGCGAGGCAGACCGATCACCGGCCTAAGAAATTCCACTCGGCACGGGCTTTTCCCGAGTCCCGCCTGCGCGATGCAAGAAAGAGACGGCGGGCACAGTTGCTGTGTTGCCGGCGGCGCGCGGCGCAAGGAAGCTGATACGGTGGGCAGTGTAAGCCCAGACTGCTCCGTTCCGCGCGACCCAGTGGCAACTCGCGCGTGTTCGGCCGAAGAGAGATTGCACTTCTTGCGACAAAGGCAAAAAGATCTTGGAGAAGATGTCAGAGGCAAAAATATAGGTTTGTTGTTCTAGGCTCTTTTAAGGTATCATCAATCTACTCCACTTCAACCTTTCATCATATCGCAGTTGCACCCGTATTGTGCTGCACGGTGTCAGATTTTTTGCACTTGCATTCAGTAAATCCTTCAACAATGGTCTGAAAAACCTGAAGGAAAAAAAACTATTGAAATTTAGAAAGGAAAGGAGTTAGGCTGCCGTAAATGTCGTTGACTCGAGCGAGTAATGGGCATACTGTAGTTGTGCACTTGTGCTGGCGTTTCTCTCACCAGTCCATTTCAACCTCCTCACCGATCCCCATCACTCTGATCGGAAAATCATATAACCACTGCATTACATGCCTATCGTGATAAGAAAAGGCACAATCAACCCACTACTTTCGTGCCATTTTTGCTGATCGTTCAATGTCCTAATCAGCATCAAATCATTGAAGCCCACAAGAAAAGTAGCTCCAACTAGAGGAAAAAAAGCTGAAAGCAACAATAATTCGGAGGAAACAGGAATGATCTGAGCAAAAATTCCAATCAGGCAGTCCACAACGATCACAGATGGATCCTACGTTCCTCCTGCCTAGCTAATTCGCTTGATGAACGAGACGACGGCGTCCATCTCCTTCGCCGCCTTCTCGCCCCCGCCGGATTTCTGGAGGAAGTAGACATGCCCCTCGCCGTTGGTCTCGTACAGCACCGCCTCCTCCCCTCCCCACGCGCTTGCCCTCAGCGTCTCCACGTACCTCCGCCCTCTGTCGCTCATCGTGTCGAGCTCCGCCACGGTCACCAGGGCTCGACGGCAGCCGAGGGCCGCCCATTCATCCGCAGGCATCGCAAGCGGGTTGAAGAATGGGTGGTCGGTCCCGTACCTCCCGGCGCACACGAAGCCCCACGATCTCTCCACCCTCTGCAAGAACTTGGGGTCCGTGCCCTCCGACGGCACAGGATCCTTGCCACGGAAGTATGGGTGCAGGAGCACCATCCCTTCGATCCTCGCGCCGCCGGGCAGCCCATTCTTGCCGGCCTTCATTGTCACGTTGTGGGCGATGTTGCCGCCGGCGCTGTCGCCCATGACGAAGAGGCGTCCGGCGTCGCCGTGCTCGGCCAGCCACGGCTCCGGCCCACCCGACGCGCAGCTCGCCACAGCCCAGTTGAGCGCGGCCCACGCGTCGTCGTAGGCGGCGGGGACCGGGTGCTCGGGCGCGAGGCGGTAGTCAATGGACGCCACGACGACGCCCGCCGCGGCCACAAGGGCGTTGAGGTAGCAGAAGTGCGTGGCGGAGAAGGCCGAGTGGACGGCGAAGGCGCCGCCGTGGAAGTAGACGAGGACGGGCAGCTTCTTGGACCTGGGGACGTCCTTCGGCAGGTAGAGCCTCGCGGCGAAGCCGGCGTCGGCGTCGATGACGACGTCCTTGGAGGTAACTCCCGTTGCGGCGTCCGTGCCGGCGTTGACCCTCGACATGCCCATGAGCCGGTGGACGCGGCCGCTCTTGTAGCGGATGAGGAACGGCGAGAAGTCGAAGTCGACCTCGGTGTCCGGATCCATTGCCGGAATGGGCAAGGCGATCGGGTTGCCAAGAAAAGGGGTAGTGTGTATGAACTATGAAGTATGATTGCAGTAGGACCGCAGGACTTCCGTAGTAAAATAGTACAACTGATGCAGTGGGCTTCAGGACCTGTCGTGAACCGAATTAATTATTTCAATCGAACTTGCTAATTGTCATGTAATCTGTCGGTCACATAAAATTTTATGGTAAGTTTACAATTATAGTGCTAAGTAATGTATAATTTTAATATTACTTTACAAGGTTGTACGATTCGAACCGTAGACCTTCTCGGTAAAACAGATCAAACGGGTTATTATCGAAGTGATTCGAACTGTTTTAAAGATCCAACATGTATTTTTTTTTTTGTATTGGGCTCTTTTATCAATTGATGTAAAAGATCAGTCAGTCCACTATAGTTTTTCTTCACGGAAAGATAATGATATGGCTTCATGTGCTCTGATTGATTATTTGTATTATGATCTATCTAGAGTAATACCAAAGTGTTTCAAAGGAGGATACCTTGACTTAGGTCTGCCTCCGGCCTAATTTAAATCAACCTAAGTGAAATGGAGTCTCTATCATTCCGCTGCAAGAGTAGACTATGAGACTTTATACACACCTTAAAGTTCACGGAACGAAAAGAAATTTTTTGAGCGCCCTTATCCTCGTTACGCCTAGCATTTAGTGGGTTGTATATTTACCTTATCAACTAGCAAATCAATAATTGTTCTATTTGAATAGGCACCTAAATTGGACTGAACCGACTGTTGCCATGCTACTGTTCTCATATTCTCTCAAATCCATGAAATAAGGGTTAATTGGATATATGCCACTGTAGGAACCGGTTATTCGAGATTTACCATCGTTCCTTTGCTTATTCGAACGATGCCATTACGAAACCGTGCTTATTCGAAATATGCCACCGCTCGCGACACGTGTCCCGTCCGGTCAAACCGAGCGCAGGACTCAGCCCATTCGGACGATTTTGCCCCTCTGCAGTGGTATATATCCAATTAAGATGTTATGACTTAGAAACTAAAACTCTGTAGACTATATTTGGTGTAATAAAAGCAGAATTGCTATATTAGTTGAGTTGTTTACTCAGTTAAATTAGAAATTAACGTAAAATGTTTAACATTTAAAATGACGTCCATTCACTTAGGAGAAATTACATGAACGTGCGGAGGGGCAAAATCGTCTGAATGGGCTGAGTCCTGCACTCGGTTTGACCGGACGGGACACGTGTCGCGAGCGGTGGCATATTTCGAATAAGCACGGTTTCGTAATGGCATCGTTCGAATAAGCAAAGGAACGATGGCAAATCTCGAATAACCGGTTCCTACAGTGGCATATATCCAATTAACCC
Organism: Otatea glauca; assembly: GCA_036346275.1. Classification (NCBI taxonomy): domain Eukaryota; kingdom Viridiplantae; phylum Streptophyta; class Magnoliopsida; order Poales; family Poaceae; genus Otatea; species Otatea glauca. The sequence goes on from CM070725.1 coordinate 41,182,388, forward strand.
ATGAAATAAAGGTCTGTTTGGTAGAGTTCTAATCCCAACTCCACCTTAGATCTAAAGCTTGTAGGCTAAAATAAAGTGAATTAAGTATATATTTTTAATCTAAAATGTAAAAAGATGATCCACATAAATACTCTTAATGTATTCATAGCTCCAGCTCTATAAATTTATGAAGCTAAGAATACCCTGCTCTACCAACTTCACGGGTCTTGATGGAGCTGGAGCTGTGCCAAACACCCCCTAAGACATTGATTTTGCAACCCAACTCTCGGATCGGGGATACTAACGTTTGTATGGTTCGTCTAGATTTACTTTATTTCTGACTATGTTAGAATTTTTTGGTTTTTATATTTTGTAGGTGTTTATCTATGTTTAAATTATTTTTTTAGGTTAATTTTTTTTATTTTGGTTTCAGCATTTATTTTTGTATTTTGTATATGTGAGGAGTGGGTAAAACATAGCGGCCACTGGATGATAATCCTATGACTCAAAGAAGCAAGCGAGATTGAAAAAAACAGTCACTTATCGATAAACAGTCCCTTATTTCATCTGCTTTGGAAACGAGATGGAAACAGGAGCCAATCAGTCATCACATGATCACAACATCGCATTGGGAGTTAGACAAATAATTGATCATTTCTTAGCCCTCTTTACCTCATTTTTTTTTTACAAAATTAGCTCCCTTTTAAATAAAATTGTAGATTTAGCCCCCTCCCTCACCACGGAAGGCGCAACAGGCGACACATGTCCCCTGCTGCACTCGGGGACGCGGAAGCCGACGCCACCACGCCCGGGAAGCATGGGAGCCGACAAGCGTGGCAGCAGGAAGGCGAGCGAGGGAGCAATGCTGCCGCGCCTACGGAGCGCGGGAGGAGTCGGCGTAGCCGCGAGCGTGGGAGACGTTTCTGCTGTAGGAGAGCGCTGAAGGTGCCTTTCGTAGTTAGAACGGAGCTATATTTGCTATTTTCTTTCAAAAGAGAGCTAATTTGGCAAAAAAAAAAAAAGAGACAGATGAAGGAAGCTAGAAAAAGTGATCCTTAGACAGAAGCTCCCGGACAGGAGAACAAATAGAGCAGCGTGTTACCGAGAAGGTGGGGGTCCAGGTTGATGTCCATGGACATAAATGGGCTGTTTTGTTTGATAGTAAATTTATGCTATCAAATCTTATCAACATTTAGTAATTAAATTAGTTATGAATTTTTTGGCTAAATATTGGTAAGAAAATGAACTAGAAAGATTAGAGAGAATGGAGTCTTGCTAAAGTTTTGTAATAAAGAAAATACTTATTAAATTTGATCTATCAAAATTTGGTAAGTTAAGCATCGCAACCATTAGTCAAGCCTTCCATAGTGGTGGTGACTTATGCGATTGATCACTCTTTTAGCTTTCTTCCTCTTGTTTTTTTTTTGGCAAATTTGGCTACCTTCCGGATGGAATTGCAAATCTAGTCACTACTGCCACCGCAGAAGGCGCGGTAGCTGGCAAGAAGCACGGGAGCAGCGGCTTGCCACGGATGGCAAGCGCGGGAGGGGAGCTGCCATGGCCGGTGAGCATGAGAGACGTTTCTGCGGTAGGGGAGTGTGGAAGATGTCTTCTGTGGTGAGGACGAGGTTAGATTTATAAGTCTATTTCAAAAGAAGCTAAATTTGTAAAAAAAAGAATGAAAGAAGAAGACTCGGAAAGTAATCAATTCGGGAGTTGTCAACGGGACCCTGTTGTCGCGGACTCATGGTGAAGTCTGAGAGTGCGACATCCACAGCAGCGGCCGCTAAGATGAAGTGCATCATCCTCGGTTGAAAGCTGTACGAATAGCCAACAATTGTGTCGCGTGCCATCCGATTTAAAGCTACCTTTAATTCAGAAGAGGTCATGAGATTCATGACGGCCTATACAAGCCTACAACAGAGCCCTCCGCTTAATTGGCCATGTTGCCATTTTTTTAATTATATCGGTATGAATATAATTACAAAAATTATCTCTTTTTCAACCACAAAAACGCTGGTAGGTGTCATTTGACACATTTTTGTACCACGACAAAAGGCTAGGGCAATGGTAGACCAGTTGACGACGGCAGCAGATAGTGGGTCAACCGCGATAGGCTTGTTGCCGTGCTCTCTTGGCTCGGTAGCCAGGTGCCGAGTACCATGGGTGCGACAGAGAAGTGCGGTAGGAGACCTTTCGTGGTGCTTTAGCACGGCAGCCACGATTGCTAGCCTGATGCGGTTGTAGCTTTCTATCACGATACGTAGACACGATAGGTGACACATGTCACTTACTGCTTTTTTTCACGATTGAGGATAACACTATTTTTGTAAATTTATTTTCGTGAGGCTAGATAATGTCATGAAACTAGAAAGGCTAAGGCAACTCTATGATTTAATTAGGAGTAAAAAAGGATATGAGAGAAATGGAAGTAGACAGAACAGCTCCTCTTCCATAAATAATACTACCACCTCTCGACAGTGCGCGCAACTTCAGACGAACCAGGTTCAAAGTCTAAGTAGCACCATCACCACCGGTGCAGGCTTAGCTAGCTGCACTGCTGGCACGCAACAAACAGCGAATTTTTTACTGTTCTAGTTTTCTATTTTTTTTAAAAAAAAACTAGTTATCGTAAAATTTTATTTACAAAAATAGCTCCCTACCCACACATTCTGCATATGTAGAGTGCAAAATCACTATAGCACAACACGTGGCGCATTTCCGCTATAGCATAGCGCGGGAATTCAAATTATCATGGAATGGGGCGCGGAAAATCGCTGGCGCAAAATCTAGCGGCGGTTGCGGCATTCAGTGTATTTACCGCGGAATAGGGGCGCGGGAATTGAATTCCGGGGAGTGGTGGTGCGCATTTTTCTTTTCAGCAGCAGCGGGGATTGTGTGGCAATTGCATTTGCCGCGGTGCGGTGGCGCGGCAATTGCCTGGCGCGGAATCGGGTCTCCGCGCTCCCCCATGCACAGAATGTACGGGCAGGGGCCATTTTTGCAAAAAAAATTCCACGGGGATTAGTTCTGTAAAAAAAAATTCTAGAGGGCTAGAACCGTGAACAATTCACATATAGCAACCATGCATACTGTATGTTCGCCTTCGTGCACCCGCACTGGTCATAGGTTACTTTTTATCGTCTAAGTTTATAATAAGTATTTTTTTAACAGCTTTATTTATAAATATATGATGTATTTTATATTCCAATACAAATTAGAGTTATGTTTCATTTGTAACTTTAATAAATATGTAGATTTACTTTATATTCTTTATATGAACGTATTAAATATAGTGCTTAGTAATAATAATTAGAAATAGTCTAGTTATTTTTAATATCTCTAAGTATATTTGTAAGAAAAAACATGTCCGGTAGACTTAACAGAGAGAGTATTTCTGCCATGGACGCCGCGCAGAGGAATCGAAGGGGAGCATACTTCACGAATTGGGCAGCACGGGGCAAGCAAGACGGCCAATACTACTGCAGTGGAGTGGAGGAGTAACCGCCGGGCGCGAGTTGGTACTAAGGTTTTAAATTTTATTTTCGGATTACATCTCGGAGGGACTAAAATTTGAAATTTCAACGAGATTTTTGAATTTCGGCTAAAATCTAGATGAAATTCAAAAAGCAAGTTTGAAATCCGATAAATATCAAACCGAGAAAAACGAAATTTTGACCGAAATCACCGAAATTTCAACCATTTTTGACCCCTTTGAAATGGTCTCTCGATGCTAGAAATTTTTTTAACCATGATGCTATGACATGAAGTTCGCATGGCCCAGTTGGTCTAAGACGCCAGGTTAACCTTTCGTCATGCTCTAAAGGGCGTGGGTTCGAATTCTACTCTCAACATTAATGTTTTTCACTTTCTTTTTTTTAATCTAATGAACCAGGCAATGCAAAAAAGCAGTGCAGGCAAGGGACGAACTAGGGACCTCATGTACTTCAGCCAAGCGGAGTACCTACTAAGTTAAAGTGGTTGTTGCAAAGTTTTTACATGTATTCCTCATAAATAGTACTATAATTCTCCACACAAAAATTAGTGCGAAATCCAATCCAAAAACAATAAAAAACGGTCAAAAAAACATGAATTCCAATCAAAATACCTGAACCAGGCAATGTTTTTCACTTTCTTTTTTTTAATCTAATGAACCAGGCAATGCAAAAAAGCAGTGCAGGCAAGGGACGAACTAGGGACCTCATGTACTTCAGCCAAGCGGAGTACCTACTAAGTTAAAGTGGTTGTTGCAAAGTTTTTACATGTATTCCTCATAAATAGTATTATAGTTCTCCACACAAAAATTAGTGCGAAATCCAATCCAAAAACAATAAAAAACGGTAAAAAAAACATGAATTCCAATCAAAATACCTGAAATTTCAGCGAAATTTACCAAAAAAAATCCAAAAATACTGTAGCAATTTGATTTTTTTTCATTTCGCCGGGATTTTTAATCTCATCCCGGGCCAAAATTCAAGATTTCACAAAAATGCACCGAATTTTTTTTCCTTGGCTAGTACCACTATCGCATGCTACTTTGTGAAGTCGTAGATCGAGCGTTCTCCGTCCGTAGTGAACTTTCTGAAGCCGTACATATTTTTTCCGTTTTAAGTTTCACGGGGGAACCAAGTATTACATGCATGCGCATTCTCCGGCCGTAGTGAACAAGTGAAGTCACCTGTCACACACTATACGACGCAATGTATATGGTTATTACCATGCTGCCGATCAGAGACAGAGCTAGATAGCTAGCTAGGTGCGGTTAATGAACGCGGCAAGCGTGGCCATATGCATGACCGCCTTGGGCGACGCGAGGTTGTTGAGGAAGTAGCAGTGCCCCTCGCCGGGCGTCACGTACAGCTGCGCCAGCCCGCCCCACCCGCTGCCCCGGAGCGCGTCCACGTACGCGCGCTGCCACGGGCCGAGCCGGTCGAGGTCCGAGACCGTCATCAGCACGCGCGCGCTGCCTAGCCGCCGCCACGCCGTCGCCGGCAGAGTCATCGGGTTCACGTACGGATGGTCCATCCCGTACCGCCCCGCGCAGATGAACCACCACGCCTGCTGCGCCGCCGGATCGATGTACCTCCCGAGGAAGTACGGGTCGAGCAGGGCCACGCCCTTTATCCTGGAGCCGCTGCCCAGGCCCTGATTGCCGGCGCGCATCGCGAGGTTGTGCGCGATGTTGCCGCCGGCGCTGTCCCCGGCGACGAACAAGCGGGACATGTCGCCGTACTTGGAGAGCCAAGAGTCCGGGCCGCTCCGCGCGTTCGCGAGCACCCACTTGAGCGCCGTCCACGAATCGTCGTAGGCGGCGGGGAGCGGGTGCTCTGGCGCGAGGTGGTAGTTCACCGACAGCGCAATGACGCCGGCCTTGGCCGCGAGCACGTTGAGGTAGTTGTGGTACACGGGATCGAAGGCCGACTCGACGACGAACGCGCCGCCGTGGAAGTAGATGAGCACCGGGAGCTTGCCACCACCACGGTGACTCGGCCGGTAGAGCCGGACCGTGAGGCCGGTGCTCTGGTCGACGACGACGTCCTTGGAGGCGACGCCGGTGCGCGCGTCCACGGACGGCGGGACCACGGTCGTGCCCATGAGCCGCTGCACGCGGCCGCTCTTGTACTGGATGAGGAACGGCGTGAAGTCGAACTTGACCTCCATGTTAGGGTCCCGGGCCCGGCTGCGCAGTGCCGAGGCCTCCTCTGCGCTCCTCGCCTCTACTACTGCTCCAAAAGGCGAGCAGAGCGCGACGAGCAGCACTGCGAACAACACTCGCGAGGCCATGACCAGAGCACGCCACAGTGGCGGTGAGTGACCTGCACTGCACTGCACTGTGGTGAGGTGTGCGCGTTGCGAATGTTGCGACCGCGAGCGCGCGCTTATATGCACTGATGCGACCGACACGATGGGCAGCCGCGCACTATTTTCTCGGCACGGCACGGCACGGATGGGTGCATGGTGGTGCGCTCCTTTTAACGTCTTCCACGGGAAGCGAGGCATGCGTGGCATCACGCATGGCCGATATGTCCCGCTCGCACTCGTGAAACGGCTCGGTTCGGTCAACGTGCAGCGTTGGCCGTTCCAGAAGTGGGGCAGCACTCGCCATTAGTGATCCTTAACCATCCGGCACCCAGGGCGAGGAGCTATCCTCCTAGCGCCAAGCCAAGTAGTAAGATAGTATGAATCTACATCAAACAACTAACTTTCTAAAATGAGTAGATTTTACTTGTCATGATGAACAGGTCTAAAAATAAACTAGCGAGAAGAAACAACCTTCTCGTAGATTCTCGTAGAAAGCTGTGCTACTAAAATAAACATGCATGGTTCACAGATATTAGCCACAAAATGTCCCTGACTTGACCCTTACGCCTCCCCACCCCTCTACTCGGCCATACTCATACCAACCACGCCGAGTTAAAGAGACTATCGATGTGTTGGTGGCAGGAGCGATGAAAACCCTAGATTACCGCCGCCGCCAGTCTCATGTTATTATACAACGGCCATTGAGTTACTCTATAGTCACAGGAGAGTGATACATTTTGTGGTGATCCACATAATTAACCCAGGATAACGATAACAGCTATGTCGTTAGTCTTGAGTTAATTACACTGATATGGATATATTAGCTAATAAAACATCGAGCGGACCCGACGCTTTATCAGTTAATACACCGTATTTAGAGTGTTGTAACAGAAACAATAATTAGAGACCAAAATGAAAACTTTATTACATTTCATTGCCATGCAGGCTACATGTTCAGTACATAATTAAACAGAGGATCAAAGTATTACATAGGTGTAATACTAAAAATACTAATTACTTCCCCGACTGATGAAGGTGAAGCACTGCCTATCTACATCCTAATCATCCTGGTAGACCTCATCAAAGTAGCAGTGATCCTGTGGGTGCTCCTCATCCCATGTCTCGTAGGCGAGTCCATTGGGACCCATGTTCCAGCCAGACGATTGATCTCCAAAATCATTCTCTAAACAAAGGGGGATTTAGCAATAGTGAGTACAAAAGTACTCAACAAGTATTAATAGCAAAATGCATTATATGAAGTTTTTCTCCATATCCAACTCAAATACTAACCACAGCCATCTGGTTTAACCCTTCCTCAAAACTATTTTTAGAACATAGGGCTTTAATTAGAAAAGTAGAGTTGTGAATTTTAATTTTTTTTCCAAAAATGCTACTAACACTTGTAGATGAGGCAGACTTAGCTTCCGTAGCCTCCAATCCAGGAGACAAGCATGAATTCATGATTTGACCATACGCAGGTTTGTACCACTTTACTCATAGTGAACTCAACTGCTGTTGAGAACCTAAAACGTTTATCACTAATCAGATATTAGATCTCTAAACCTGATAGCCAACGAGTAGAGATATCCTCAACTGTTTCCCCTACTTACTCTCAACATATCAGTTGTACTCCCGACTAATTACGTAGTATAGTACTATGACTATTCAACGGAGTATAGTACATAATAATGTACTCCGACTAACCACATCAGTACTCACCTTATGGCGTCAAATATAACACCAAGTCTGGTTTTGTATCCTTCACTGGGACTCCCGGCGTACCCAGTTTTACACTCCTAATTATCTATTCATACCCAATATGAAGATCATAACACCATCATAGGACAACCTTTTCTAGTTATTTCCACACACTGGTTGATACAAATTATACGGCTCATTGTCTGAGTATAGTGGTTTTATCCTTATATCATATCCTATGTAATCCCTCTGGCCATACCCAAACATGGCACTCTCTACCCACCTCATATATACCTCACACCGACTTTACCTGTCGGGTGAATCAAATCAACATTTCTAGAATTTCACAAGTGCATCGGCAATTTACCAATACTCCAATAACTCGATTTAGGGTTTTATTTTAAATGATAATTTTTCATGCAATGATAATTTCTGAAAGCATTTAAAAACAATTTCATAAATATGTCCAAGGGAAGCTTGCCTGAATTTTGGTAAAAATATGCATCTTCACCCGATTGAAGATCCGTGGTCTAATTAAATTTATTTCTTGAAATTACAAAAATACCATATTTTAGTGGAATTAAGCTTTTGCATGTTTTAAGGTGTCCAACCCTGATTTTTAAGACTTTATTTGATTTTATTTCGTCGCGCTTTAGTTAACAGTTCGACCGATTAAAATTGACGTTTTTAATGAATTTCATCTGATTTAACTTATTTTAAATCTTGTACAGATACAGATAATTATTGTTTTAGCTGATTTACTGAAAATACACATTTCTTTTTTTCTCTTGTTTTATTTTTCTAATAATTTATTAGTTGCAGTCATTCTGAGCGATTATTAGTGTAAAAGTTTATGTTACGATTATTTTTACGGCTAGTTACTCATTTTTACGTATTTTGGGAATTTTCTATTTTCCCTATTTTTCTCTTTCTTTCTCTTCTTTTTCTTTTCCCTTTTTCTTTTCCCTTTCTTCCCTTTTTCTTTCCCCAATCTTTTCCCTTCGGTCGAACACATGCTTCTTTGGCTCCCTGCCGTTTCCCCAAATGGCTCCCATCCCCCTCTCAATCTCCAGCGCCGTCGTCGGTTTCCCTACCGCCGCCAGCTCGTCGGCGTCTCCCCTTCCTCCAGCCGTCGTCGCCGTCGCCCCTTCTCTCTTGGGCCATGCCGCGCCGCCTCCTTCTCCCTCTAGGCTTCACTGCGCCGCCTCTTGGCTCGCGCCTAGCCGACCTTTGCCGCTTGCGCCGACGCTCATCTAGGTCCCCTCTTCAGTTCGTCGCCCTGGCCTCCCTTTTCATGTGTACTGGCCCCGACCTCTCTCTTGCCTGGGCCGCCACGACCTGCCCCAGCTGCCCCCCTTGCGCCGACACCCCCTTTGGTGCCTTGCTAGGGATTGTTAGCCCCTGGTCTTCTCCTCTCCCTCCCCCCCTTATTCCCCTCTGCCAATCCTCTGTACTAGCTGATTTATGCACCGAGGAGTGAAAGTTTAATCTTCTAGTTGATTTGCTTGAGCTACGATGCTGCACAAATGGTTCTGTGATGATACATATATAGGTGATTTGATTTTTGGGTCAATGATGATTTGCAACTAGTCGGACGGCAATTAACGGTATTGTGACGATACCTGCGGTTTTTGTCACACACCGAGGAGTGTGACAATACCGTTGGGACGTACGATGTCGCTTCTTGCAACCACTAGACTGAGACCGCTAGATCTCCATTTCTTTTAGTCTCAATTTTGATTCTTGCTGTTGCTAAACCTATGTTGAGAATACTACTGCTCTTGAGTTGATATGACTATGGGTGTGGGATTTACCTGAGGTGTGATGATGAAATGGAAAAAATGTAGATGAGGAAGTGGTGGTGCTGGTGGTGATGAAGATGTGGCTGTCTTGACCTCCTCTTCTTGTCCTTCTGGCTCCTTGATGCTAGCTGGAGCTTGCTCTTTTGTGCTTAGACCTTCCTAGCTCCTGGTCTTGTGCTCCTGATGGTTGCTTGTTTGGCCTTGACTAGCTTTGCTTCCTGGCAAAACTCGTTGGTAGTGAGCTTGGTACGAGGGTGCTCGGTTAGCTTGGTCTCGATGGTTCTAGTGACTTGTGCTCTTATGCTGGGAAATGGCTTGCCTCAAGAGTCAAGACTTGTGTTTTCTGGTTGGGATGTGAATGCAGGAAGAAATGATGTGTGCTGGGGCTTACCTTATGTATTTGAAAGTTTGGCTGCCTTAAACGAGAAGGCTCTAGACTTGGGGCTCTGCACTTGGACTTCGGCTAGGGGCAGTGAATGGCTGTTCTGTCCCTCGTGCACAGTGCTTCATATTTATCTTTTTGATTGTCCAAAATTTTACTATTTCATTGAGGTCACTATTCTTTTTCAACCGCATGATGCTTTTAAAATATGTGTGCCTATGGATTAAACAGGTTTATATAATTACCGAATGATGTTAATTAAATCGCAAGAGGTGTCGATTTGGTCCCGGATGAATTTAGTACCTCAGTGAGCGATACCAATTCATACATATGGCAATTCTAACTTTATTCAATTCCTTTCCGCTATTTTAATTCACTGCCTTTACTAATAGATGCAATTTTTATTGACGTGCAAGCTATCGAAGAAATTCGACGCAGATAATATTTTAGAATCTTGTAGAATTTTTGTTTTTGCATTGAAATTAATCATTCTTGTAATTTTTTTGTAATTTGGGAGTAATTAATTATTTATTTATGTAATTGTGATCTGTATTGTAATTTAAACTTTTGAATTTTAAAATTTTATACCATTGTATTCAATTTGTAAAAATTGGATTATGTTATTCAACTTTATTAATTAATTTAATTAAACGTGTTATTTTGCTTTAATGATCACATTTGTGCCGGTGTTGGTAGGAGAATTCGGGGTATTTTTGTGCGCTTGTGTGGTGTCTGAGTTGGCCGCTGCGAATGCGGCCCGGTTCTACATCCAGCATGTCATTTAAGAGCCTCTGGTGCTTGCGGCTACGGACGGGCCACTTTCTATCTGTAGTTTGTAACTTTGTATCCACTCATCGTGCGAGCGTTTGTTGCTTTGCAGGAGATAATGCCGGCCGTATTTAGGGCCTAGCACCTTATTGCGCATCAATGGCTGTCGTTTTTACTGGAGTAGTACAACTACTACAGGTACTACTACGACTACCTGCACAGTGTCCTCTCCCCTGCCTTATCATTTACCAACCGAAAGCGATCGGGGCATAACAACTGGTCCATTGCTGCCGGTTTAACCAGCACCGGTACAGTGAAATTGTGTCATGTGTGTACTGACTAGTTATGTGTCCGTGCGTTGCAACACAAACTCAATTTATGACAAAAAATTATTTGCAAAGAGCATTAACTTTAGTTATGTTTCAATAGTAGGAAACGCTCGTTTCTCTGAAGAGATTTGAGAGGGAAAGCTGAGCGCGCCGGATCGAGGGAGGGAGAGGTGCTGCGGGGTCAAAATGGTTTGAGATGAAAGACATTTGACTGGAGTGGTTCGGGTTGCGTGAGCGTGTGAGAAGATCATAGGAAGGGGTGGGACTATCGGGTTAAATCCTTTTCTATCTCAGCCGTTCACGTCAGATCCAACGAACCAGGTACTCTGAAGAAGAACGGATCGTCGCTAACTCGTAATTAGAAGTAGTAGAGATGTACATGCACTAGCTCTCCTTTTAGGTTCTTACTGCCATGCCAGCCGTTGAACGATAAACGTCGAGGAGCAGAGAAGGCAGACGTGCAGAATCGATGGTGCTATTGCCGTACCAATGCACCTGATATGCATGTGTCCGGTATAAATTCTGTCCATCTTTCTCAGGCCGTCTTCAATGGTGATGCATGACAACGGCCTTGACGGCAACCGAAATCCTTGGTGTGTATGATTCGGATCAGTGGATGTGACGAACCGAACTTTCCTGTTCTCGTGCTGAAGGGATGGGAATGGATCTGCTTGCGATCAACACCAACAGACTTGCACTGCTTTCGTCATCGGGAAACCGAACCCTCGACTGGTCGAACTGTCTGCAGAAATTATGCAACACGTTTTCTTTTGAGAGCATGTAGAGAGCACAATGCGCAACTTTTCCATTTTAGGCCCTACTTAAAACACAGAAATTTTATAAAAATTTTACAAGAAAAAATTTAATTTTCCATGGGAATCAAGAAAATTTCCATATTCCAAATAGGTCACAAAATGCTAGGGATTGTGGATTTCTAGGGGCACTCACATGTATAAGCACATGCACTTTTCCCTGCAAAGAAGACATGTATGGCCTCCTTTGGCACAGTTTTTGGGGTAGCTTTTCTCTACAAGAAGGCACAAGCTATGCCAAACAACTGGCTTTTAATTTAGCCTTTTGTTAAAACTATGCCCATTTGTGAAGAGATCTGTGGAGAGAATCAGAAGTTTCTTAAAAACGGATTTTTAAGCTAGAAATTGACTTTTATACAAATCCAAACCATACCAAACAGGATCATAAACTGTTGACGAAGGAAATGAACACTAAAGGCCCGATTCACCACCAAGGCCGAAACAACAATTAAAGGCCCAGAACTCCTAAAACTCTAGTCTTGAAGATTAAGCCATCGAAGCAGCTAGAGTCCCACGACAGATTCCCGAGTCAAATTTTGTTCCAGAACAATCCTCTGTAGACAAACAAATTCGGCCTAGTCCCTAAAATAAAATTCTGACCAGAAACATTTTGAGTGAAAATTCGGCGGCGTGGAGAGCCGTGCGTCGCTCTGTTGACAAGTGCGCTGGAGCGCACGTAGTCCACCTATGTGCCAGCGCTACACGATGTGGGTGCTCACGGAGCTAGGGCGTAGGTGTCTGTGTGGGTGTGCATTTATATCTGACAAAGATCCTAGCTAATTTTTTAATAAAAATTCGGCGGTGTGGGCGGCTGTGGCAGACAGCGCGCGTTTTCGGTGACACACAGGTTTCCAGCGGCCTCGGCGAGGTTGCCAGCGGGTGGCGGCGAGGTTTCCTGCAGGCAGCGATGGAAGGTTTCCAGCGACGGCAGCAGCGAGTAGAGTTTCGACCAGGGACGAAATTTATTCTGAAACCGAATTTTGAAACCTTGGCAGCGAGGTTTTCGGCGAGTGTATGCATACGGTAAGTGGGGAAAACATGGTGGGGGTATTGCTCTTGATGCCAAATATGGGCGCATATCTCGGGGACGGATGGACGGTTGGATGGGTAAAAATGCTCTTCTCATCAAAATGCACTCCTACCCATATGGATATCTTCTCATACAAGGTACAGGGTTTGACTCCGCAGTGTAATTTACTCCTGGAAATGCTATCTGGCGAGGAGCACAAGGTTATCGCCACCGGCGCACTCGCCTGACGTGTGCCATGAAGTCAAGCTTTCTCTCCATTTCTTCAAGCACCAATCTTACGAGAGAAGATTCCCCAGTCCCCACATCTTCAAATACACGCCGCCACGCTGACTCTGCGTGGCTCACTCGCACCATTGCCACAACCTGCCCGATAGCCGCCGTGCCATCGCCATACCGCGATATCGTGCAAATGGATCCTGACTCCGAGGTCACGTTCGAGTTCGTGCCGGTGATCCGGCAGTACAAGAGCGGCCGCATCGAGCGCCTCCTCCCTGTGTACCGCGTCCCACCCTCCGTCGACGCCGCCACCGGCGTCGCCTCCAAGGACGTCACCATTGACCCGGCGACCGGCCTGTGGGCCCGCCTTTACCTCCCAGACCTCTCCGCGTGCCGCGCTGTCGCCGACAGCGCGGACACTAAGCTTCCCGTCGTGGTCTACCTCCACGGCGGTGGCCTTGTCGTCGGCTCGGCCGCGGACGCGCTCGAGCACGGCTTCCTCAACCGTCTCTGCTCCCGGGGACGCGTCCTCGCCGTGTCCGTTGACTACCGCCTCGCGCCCGAGCACCCGGTGCCGGCCTGCTACGATGACGCGTGGTCCGTGCTGCAGTGGGCGGCGGCGGGCGCCGATCCGTGGCTCCGCGACCACGGTGATCGGGAGCGGATGTTCGTGCTCGGGTTCAGCGCCGGCAGCAACGTCGCCCACAACGTCACGCTCCGCGCCGGCTCGGAGGAGCTCCCCGGCGGCGCCCGGGTCATGGGGATGGGGCTGCTCCACCCCTACTTCCTGTCGGGCAAGAAGGCGGACGGCGAGGTGAAGCACGCGTGGGTGAGGGCCAAGCTGGAGGAGATGTGGTCGTTCGCGTGCGGCGGCCGGACCACAGGCCTGGACGACCCGCGGGTCAACCCGGTGGCCGACGGCGCGCCGAGCCTGCTGCGGCTGGGGTGCGGCCGTGTCCTGGTCTGCCTCGCGGACGACGGGCTTCAGTTCCGAGGGAAGGCGTACTACGACGGGCTGCTGGGGAGCGGGTGGGCGAAGGAGGACGCCGAGCTGCTGGACTCCGTCGGCGAGGGGCACGAGTTCTTCCTCCGGGAGCCTTACAGCGCGAAGGCGTTGGTTCTGATGGAACGGTTAGTCGCGCTCTTCGGCGGGAACCACAGCCGCTAGTCAACACAAGAACCGTACGCCGGAGCCGGTGCTGGTACAAAATCTGAGAAACACATGTACTACTTTGACGACTTTTGCTGGAGTGGCTGGACATATGGAGTCCTAATATCCTATGCTTCCAGGTGATGTAGTAGTGTAGTACTGTAAGGCGTAAGCTAGTTTTGTTGAGTGACATGCCACACTGCTGAATGCTGATGCACGTTGAATTCAAGGAAGGAGAAAACTCTGCTTGTGATCAGGTTTCAATTTTAAGTTCGGTTCTTTCGGTGGATTCTGAAATACAATGGTCTCAGTTATATTTCGGTGTATTGATTTGAATTATATAAAAAACAATCAAATTTTGTACAAAAATTCAAAATTTAGGTCAAATTTTGTTTTAAAAATTAAATTTTTGTTCAACCGTTTGGTCCCAAAATTATAGCCAATTTTTTGAAATAACAGAATTTCGGTGGGAGCTGAAAACAATAAAACGAAATTTGTAACCTGCTTGTGACTAAAGTCTAATCTACCCAGGTCATACACGTACTGTTGCAGTAGACATGCATTTGGGACCGTTCTAATTATGTAGATTCTAGATTCTCCAAGAATCAAGTGGGTGATAGTTTCTGATTTTGTGTACAAATCTGCTTCTGATTGTAAGATTAAGAAGCTTCTTGGAGAATCCAGAATCTGAATTCTTGGAGAATCAGAAACTGTCATCCACCTGATTCTTGGAGAATCCAGAATCTGCATTATCAGAAGCTGTCCCAAATAGAGCCTCAGTGGTACGATCTATACTGAAGTTCTTTAATCACACGTAGTGTTCTCGTTTGACTCGGCTTTGTTTGTTGAGAGGTTACAAATCCCGGTGAAATTTCGCGAAATCTCAGTGAGATCTCGGATTTTGGTTGGGAACGAGATTCAAAATCCTGCCCAGATAAAAAAAATTGAACAAAATTAAAATTGCTACACTAATTTCAAAATTTTTGGTGAGATTTCGGCAAATCTCGCTGAAACTTTAGGTTTTTTGACCGAAATTTGACTTTTTTTTACCGGATTTGGCCCAATAACCCTTAAGAAAATCATCTTCCATAAAAAATTATTGGAAAACCAAAATTTTGAGACATTTTATAATTTTGGAAGAAACACTATCAGATTTTAATAAAATTGTTCAAGCTTGATCAAGCTCTGTACTATATTCAGCAGTGTAGGATCAACAAAATAAATTTTCAAAATAATTTAAATTCATTTACTATCTTTAAAAATAAAAAACTGAAAGAACATAACTGAGACAGTAACTTGTCAAAATTTTATAAATTTGCTCGAGTGTGATCATGATCTAAAATATTTACAAGAGCTTAAGAATTACCTCATAACCATTCTCTAAAAATTAAAAAAAATTAAACTTTTTTGTTCGCTCAATCAAATCTATGGATGCATTGAATTTCATTTGTTATCTTTCAAAAATAAAAAACACAAGGAACACAAATGGTACAGTAACATTATAAGAATTTTATAAATTTATTAGAGTGTGATAATAATCCAAAATTTTTATGAGATCTTAATAATTTCCTCATAACCTTTCTCTAAAAGTTTTAAAAAATTTAACCCTTTTTTGGTTGCTTAATTAAATCTATCTATTAATCACGAGGCTTTTATCAGGACAATAGTACTGTCATAATTTTTTAAAATTCCTCAAACTTGGTAATCATATGAAAATTTTATGGGAATATTAGTGATGATTCAGGATCATCCAAAAAAATGTTCAAAAATTTCTAATATGGTTTGAACTATTTTTCATTGGTTAAAATATGTCGGTCAACCTTTAGTAGCACTGTCCAAATTTTTTAAAATTCCTTATGCTTGATCGTCATCTAAAACTTTTATGGGAATATTATTGATGCATCCGGACCATCCAAAATATTTTCAAAATGTTCTAACATGGTTTGCAATATTTTTCATTCGGTTGAAATTTTGTCGGTTAGCCTTTTATCAGGACAGTAACATTGTTAGTATGTTTCAAAATTCCTGAGGCTTGATAATCATCTGAATTTTTTATAGAAACATTAGTGATGTATCAGGACCGCCCACAAAAAAATTTAATATTTTTTCGACTATTTTTTGCTCGGTTGAATTTCACTGAGATTTTAGCATTTCTCGGCGAAATTTCCGTAATTTTGGATTTCAAATTTTATTTTTGAATTTGGATTGGATTTCGTTCGAAGTTCTGAGATTTCACCCACCTTCGAGATTTGAACCAAAAACGAATTTTGAAATCCTGGTTTGTTGAGCCAGGCCGGACTAGATGCAAAGGAATCTTGCACTATTGCATAGGAGCTCCATAACATATTTTATGCATTCACACGAAACAACTAACAGTGTTCTTTGCATCTCACTAAGTGCACTAACAACCTAAGTCTTTGCAATCCTAGGTTAACAAGCAAGCAATTTAATTCTAGGAACGTAAATTACAAGAATGTAAATGAGCAATAGAAAACAAACCACAATAGACATATAATTTTTTTACCGTGGTGTTCGAAGATTTGCCGGTCTCCCCTAATCCACGTTGAGATAAGCCCAAACAAATTGGATCGGCTCGACGAATTAAGCCATGCACCTCAATTCCACTAGTGGTAGCTCTTACCCCCTTCGGGTAGGTGAGCTCCAACCTTCACAACTCGTCAGACCTTCTCACAACCTTCTTGAGAAGATCACCGGACACAATGCCTCCACGCCGTCTAGGTGTCAACAAACACCAAGAGTAATAGGTCAAGCCTCTTGCTTGATCCTCACCAAGTGCAATATATGCACAAGGATGTTTAATCCTTCTTTAGATACAACACATGCAACTAGAGACCTTTTCTACTTACTCACAAGGTTCAACGCATGCACAATTGAGAGGAGGGGCTCGCACTAACTCAAGAGAAAGCAACTGGAACACTAAGAGTCATCAAACAATAAACTCAAACTCCAATGCTTAACAAATCACTCAAACATGGCTCTATGAGTTCAAGATGTTTTGCTCTCAAGTGTATGTTTCGAATGGATGCAAGAACAGCAGCAAACCCCTCCTGATTTGACCTCTTAAATAGTCTCTCAAAGAAATTAGCCACTAGGGGCAAAATAAGAAAAATTTAGCAAAAATCGGCACTACCGCTCATGTAGGACCGGTAATGCCGGTCTCATGGTTAACAGATAGTTCTGGGCATTAAATGCACTGAAACTAGCCGTTGCTACATTACCCCCGACACTACCGACATGTAAACCCGATAGTACCGACATTTTTAACCCTAAAATACCTCCTTAAAAAATAACTAATGGCATGTAAACAGTGGTAGTGCCGATAGGGCGGCACTACCGATAAGTAAAACCAGTGGTAGTGCCGATAAGGCGGCACTACCGATATGTAAAATCAGTAGTGCCGATCGGACGACACTACCGGCATGTAAAATCGGTAGTGCTAACATTTTCAGCACTAAAAAGATCATAACTTTTTACTCCGAAGTCCAATTTAGGTGATCTTGGACTCTATGAAATGCTTATGTAGTGGGCTACAACTTCCACCTAATTTGAAGATTTAAGAAGCCATAAATATATCAATAGAACACTAAAACTCCAATATAGCCACACAAATCTAAAATTTGATTCCTCGAAATCTTTAACATAAACTTGATCGAGAGAGTGAGTACAAGCTAGCAAGAGTCGAAAAATAATCAATGCATGAACTTCAACACTTTGCAAAACACATTTGCAAACTTTAGCCTCATGCTAAGAAAAAACAAGTGCATGAGCTTCAACTATTTGCAAAACACACTCATAAATATTAGCCTCATGCAAAGAATAGCAACCAAGAACAAGCTTAAACACATGTATAGCCATGCGATGATCAACTTATGATCTCTAGTAATTTGCAAACGCTAGTCACATGATAAGAAAACTAAGTGCATGAGCTTCAACTATTTGCAAAACACATTTGCAAAAATTTGCTCCATGCAGGGTTCACAAAATCAAAACCGTGAAAAACCGTAAAAACCGAAACTGTGAGAACCGCAAAAATAGCTCGAAAAACCGCTTGAAAACCGTCAGAAACCGAAGGGTTAAGAAATCAAAAAAATTTGAAAAAAATCAAAAACCGTTCGGTTTTCAACGAAAAACCGCTCGGTTTTTGTGGGTTTTTCACGAAAAACCAGTCGACCAATTGAATGTTCCTGAAAAAAGGTTTTTCGAGCAGTATTTTGCGAAAACCGCGGTTTTTCAACGGTTTTCGAGCGGTTTTCAACAAATAATTTTTTTAAATTAGATTGGTTTATCGAACGGTTTTGGATTTCGAGCCGACACGGTAAGGTCGAAAACAGCGAAAATCGAGCGATTTTTCGCGGTTTTGTGAACCCTGGCTCCATGCAATGAAACAAAACCAAGAAGAGCAAGTGCATGACTCTCGACTATTTGCAAAATATATTTGCAAATATCAACAACATGCACAAGAAAAGCAACCAATAAAAGTTGAGCTAGAGCAAGCAAGATTGAGACATCAACACATGATGAGATTCAAGCACAAAACAAGACCCCTCTTAATAGTACGGTAACTTATACTAGCAATTCGGTCTCCCATCCAAACACCAAGATCGGTAAAAAACTAGGAATATATCATAAGCTTATGCTAGTTATACCTTTGCCTTAAGCATCCACTTGGAGCTTTCCCTTGATGATGATCATCTTTTCTCCAAATCGAGTCCTTATCTTGTTCATCAACCACATGATGAACTATCTTCTCTTCGAGATCTTGTCTTGATGCTCATCAACATATGATGACATCTTTCATTCTGATCCTTGACTTGATGACCATCAACATATGATGTCATCTCAAGTCTCCATCACCATTAGACTTAACATGTTTCACTAACTCATGGAAAATGTTAGTCCAGTATATTCAGTTGTCTCTAATTATCAAAGCACACCATTAACACATAGAGAGCCTGGATCCTTTGATCTACTTCTTTGATGATTGGCTACAACCCAAATACTACTTGATTGAATTTTAAATTGTTTTGAGTATATTCAACTAGTAAAGTTTCATATACTCAATAGATGTGTTTCAAGGTGAAGATCCTTGATATAACACACCTGGTTGTTATTAATCACCAAGTCGCACCATTAACGCATAATGGATGGCCTAGATCTTTTAATCTACTTTTTGGTGATTTATGACAACCAAAATTCAAACTAATTGAATTTAAATTAACATGAGTGTATCACCGCTACACAAGCTTCATATACTCAAGAGATGTGTTTCAAAGTAATGATCCTCCATATGTATGGAAGAAGGAAATTGTTCAATACTATTGAAACACCAAGATGTAGAATAAACTTCCATTAAATACGTGCATACATATATATATGAGTTGAAAATAATATGCACATATTCAACTTGAAACTATTTTGGAGTTCACCCGACATTTTATATCAAAGGAGTGCAACATGTATAATAATGTGAAATCGGATGCATACATTCGAGAGTTCCATTTTTTTTTCATTCAATTTAAGACTAATAAACATTATACTTGACAAACGAGTTAGTCTTATATTTATATTTA
This sequence comes from Otatea glauca, assembly GCA_036346275.1. Taxonomy (NCBI): domain Eukaryota; kingdom Viridiplantae; phylum Streptophyta; class Magnoliopsida; order Poales; family Poaceae; genus Otatea; species Otatea glauca. The sequence continues at coordinate 41,201,947 of CM070725.1, forward strand.
TCATTAACTAGTAAAATCGAATGAATAGAACTTGAGCATATATTCAAGATATAGAATGAATTCCTCTAAATATGCATATATATATATATATATATATATATATATATATATATATATGAGTTGAAAGCACTATGCACATATTCAAGTTAAGATATTTAAAGAATTCACCCTATATTTTGAATTCAAGGAATACAACAAGATATAACAATATGATATAGGATGCATACCTTCGATATTTCCATCGGTTCATTCAAGTGAGACTATTTACAATCATAATTACCAAGGAGTTAGTCTCACAATTAGCTTTATCATTAACCACCAAAATCAATCTAATAGAGCTTGAACTTACAACCAACCCTACTCCTACCAGAACTATACCTCTCCGACACTACCGCCATGTTGTCAGATCGGCCAAGATTGGTGTACACCATACATGTTCCACAATCACCTATCTTTCTACTGGCCGTTCGCGAGCGACAAGGCCGGACGACATGGGCAGGCGTGGCCGGTGCAAAGACCACGCTATCAATGGTCCCAAAGACCGATGAGGCTACGGACCATGCCAATGCCCATATCTACATATTCCATTCATCAACATCATATGCATGGAGAACGCGGAGCGAAGACCAAAGATGATCAAGCAGCTTAATCAGAGGTGTTCCATAGATCCGATCCGTGGATGTAATTACCTGGGAGCTTTTCGAGGCCTCATGAATCAGGCGACCATGTCGCCAAGTCAGATCTGCCTCACCGGAAGGCTATGGAGCGCAATAATACAAAGGGAAATTTTGTGATTCTTTAAAGAATTAATAAGATAAATGTTTTCATAATTTTATTTGTGTTTATTTATTTTTATGTACTTTAGTACATTGACATGTCCACGTATCAATCCTCACGTATAGAAATCCTAAAGTGATTTCTCTTATCAAACAATAACCTTCCTTAGTGAGGCCAACCATGAAGATTCGATCTTTACACTTTCTTCCGACAAGAAAGGAACACATCTCCATCTATCACCAAACAAATTTGCAGCAAATGATCTCTCTTGCACCACAGATAGTAGGTGACTAGGTGTACTTGTTTACTTTAAAAATTCAATTGTCCTTTCCATAAACATATACGAGTATTTTAAAACTAAGGAGGCAAAGACAATTGGACAAGGAATCTAAGTTACTTTTGTTGAATGGTAATAGAATTTATAGCCACCATGTAGGAGCTTACAGGAGGTCTTTCCGTTGACGGCCCATAGTTCTTGCAGAGCCACATTTACCAAGATTTCTCGGCAGATTTGTGCAATGATTAAAAGATGATCTCCTGAATCATATACGGCTAATTTCCTTGGCCAGCCAAAAGGTCATTATTTGATGGACGAAGCAGATTGCAAGTAAAACATGAAAACAAATTTAAAAGCACCTCTATGGCCCAACCAAGGAGATTCCCCGATAGTACCGTACAACAATTCTTTGTAATCCCCCCTCCCCACCAACAAAGCTGTAAATCAATGTTATTCGAACGGGATAACAATTTAACGAGTATTTTTTGTCAAGTTGATACTTGCATGGTTGATAAGTCACAGAAAATTACCACTAGCTAGTAATTTGTAGTATCTTCATGGAAATCATCGTAGCCATTGGTTCCTGGAGGCTGGAGCATATGCAATTTAAGAATTTTTATGAGACTTGACTCCTCAACAGCAAAAGGGACCAAAAGAAAATACAGATATGAAATGGCATACTGGCTAGGGGCGCCGGTCAGCACTTAATCTTTCATTTTTGTAATTGTCAACCAGGTAAGAACTTCTGTAATATCAGTTGTTCACACTCATATACTGCTGAGTTTTTCTTCCCTTTAATGTTGTGGTTTCTACTCATAGCAAAAGCCAAAACGCATTTGTTAGCAGTTAGTGATAGCCAACCTCGGATGGACAGAATTACACGCGCGTGCTGATGAACAGAGTGAATTTCTGACTGTGCAGCAGCACGTGAAAAAGGAAATAATCCCTTTTCTATGTCTGTATGTATTTTTTTTGGGGCAAATTTAGCTCTCTTTCAAACGTAATTATAAAAACAGGTTCATCTCCAACCACGAAAGGGCTAAAATGTGATACGTGTCACCTTCCGCGCTCCTCTATTATGGAAGGGGGTGTTACCTACCGCGCTATATTCGGTGGCTTGCCACGGTACGGGACAGCGGTAGCCCTTTTTGTGACAGGGGAGTGTAGAATTGTCACTTTTCGATGCTTCTGCAGTAAGGAATATGGCTGTTTTTGTAATTGCGTTTGGAAGGAGGTTAAATTTGTAAAAAATAGTTTGTCAGATGGCTAAAAAAGTGGTGATTTTGTGAAAAAGTTTGGAAATTTTTTGTTGCTCGTTCATTGAACCGTTGAGATTTAACGTACACCGCATATCTACCAAAGAACCTTTCTCCCTCTATATATATTGGTACAGACCCCCTTCTCAGTGATCACATTAACCCCAAGAAACTTTTCTGAGTAGTAGTAGAGAGAGAGACTCAAGCCTACGAGTCCATTTAGCTAGATACACAGCTCTCCCTCTCTCTCATTCTTAAGTTGACATTCTCACATGGCTGGTTCCAAGGTTTTGTGCAGTTGTATTGTGATCTTCATCGTCATCTCAAGCCAGGCCGAGGCGAGGCAGCTGACGACGGCGGCGACGAGCAAGAGCAAGGAGCCACGCAACGAGGGCACCATGAAAGGTGACGGAAGCTTCAGAGCAACGCAAGAAATAGCCTTTGAGACTAGTGCAGGGCAAGACGGTGAAGGCATGCCATTGACGACCACGGACTCCCGATCTACAACTCCCGGGAACAGCCCTGGCATAGGCAACAAAGGGAAGATCAACAACTAGTGCACATTTTGGTCTAAGTCTTCCGCTCTATAAGCTTTCTTAAGTAGTGTGTTGCGCTGTGAGTTGGTACGTACTTGGTACTGAATTTGTCTCTAGTTTTCTTACCATTTCATTTGCTTGGATTAAGTTCGTTGTTGTGTGTACATTTTTCAGTTCATTGTGAAATGTGTGCTCTTTGTACTGTTTTATATCGATTCAGATAAATAAAGTTGCGAGGGATTGCAGCCCTTTATGTCTTCACAAATATGCTTATGATGTTGAGCTCCTCCATATACCTTGCATGGTTCAACTCCTAGAAGGTACCTAACAAGTAAGAAGACTGTCTAAACAAAACATTTCAAGAAGTTTAAGGACCAAGGGTATTCACAGTCATTCTTTGATCTATATGTATTTTTAGTAACCCTATACATTGGTGTTTCCGGCAAAATGGGATGTGGGAAATTGGGAAGACTAATACTACATGGCGTTGCATCTCTCTGCTTTCTCATCCTCTTTATCATGAAGGAGAGATTACTCAATATAACAAGACATACACCAATATACAGTTCAGCTGCCAATTTACTTTGCACACTCTGCTTTCGGTTTTTAGTAAGAAAGAAAGTTCAGGAATCAGCACACAGCAAAATAAGGAGGGAATATTTTTTTTGAAATAGGGGCAAGAGCTCTGCCAATGCATTAATAAGAAAAGAGCTAATATAGAACGGCCGAAGCTGGGAGAGTCCAAAATTAAAGGTTATGTAGGTACACAAACTGGTAAGCCCTGATCAAAAGCAAGGACCCAAACACCAAGAGAAAGAAGAAAAGGCTGGGAAGCGCATGTGCAAACTTTAGACCGTCGATACAGCGCGACTCACGGGACACATTGCGTTCCGGAAAGCACTCTTACGGTTCTGGACATCCTGAACAATGGTATTGATCACCAGATGCACTGTACGGCATGAGTTCATGAAAATCCTAGCATTTCTTTCTTTCCAAAGGTTCCACATGGTGACTAGGACGACGCCGTCCACCTCTTTCCTGTGCTCTTTTGGCACGGAGAAGCTGATTCTGCTCCATCAAATAGGTTCACAGATGTAGTGTCAGGAGGCATATGATTTATGGCCATGTAGCGCAGTCCCTACGCCCACACCTGCCTCGCGAAGGGGCATAGCAAAAGCAGGTGTCCTACAGATTCGTTGTGTGATCCACATAAAAACCAAACTGCGCTGTGTGGCTACTCCCTAACTGCAAGCCTGTCAACCTTAAGGATCCTTTCCTGAGCAAAGAGCCAGGCGAAGAACTTGCACCTACCGTCCACGCTAGCTTTCTAGATCATGGCGCAGTTGGAACCTGGGATGGAACCTGCGAATTGGATCCTGTACGCCGACCTCGCTGAATACTCGCCATTGGGGGTCCATTTCCAAGAAATGTCATCATGTACGTCGTCGGATGGCATTCCACAAGCTAGCGAACTCAACTAGATGCGCCCAAGTTGTGACCCGTCGAAGAGGGCGAAGCCACCTCCTACTGACCAACTCCTCTTTAACTGACCCTTGAGTCTTACGGGCCATACGGTAATAGCTTGGAACTAGGTCACGAGGGAAGATTCCCTTCAGGTAGTTAGATTTTCAGAATCTCGCTGTTTCGCCATTTCCTAACGTTATTATCGTGCTTACGTCAAACAACATGCGAGCCGAGTCTCATGCATGGTTGTCTAAATTAAAGAAACCATCCATTATGCCCGTGTACTACGCAGAAACAATCCATGGTGGAGCACGTATCGTAGACAAGTGTATGTACAGCCTCATTTCTGGCTATCATAAGAAAGCGTGCTTCCGTGTCAACGCTATTCAAGAACAAAAATGAACGGAACTGATACCTCAACTTCTCATTAATTTGCTATCTGATCTGTGCTACTATGTCCTCAGTTTTAGAGAAGCATACGAGGAACACTTTTTGCACTCTGCAGAAAGAAGAACGACGCGTGCCAAACACGTTCGATCTTACACATCAATCAGGCAGGCAGGCACAATAATATATGCATGTTCGTGTGACATGCATGGCAATCGATCCGATCCTCGATAAGATCTGTTGACGTGAGATCCTCGCGAGCCACTGCTCCTTTTCCATGAACCACATCGCCGAGATTCCTAGCAAGTTCGTTGTATTCCGCAGGATATTCTGGCCTGCTGTGCCGTGGTCGCCTCTGACCGTCCTGGGGCGTCGCAGCATTCGGTGGCCAGCGTTCGGTCTCCATGGCAAGCTCGGCCGGAAAAAGGCGAATCAGGGAGGAGCCCCACTGCCGCTGGATTCTCCTTGGCCGTTGGTGTGCACTGGGGGCGTGCGAGGCCGGCATAATTGGCCGCACAAATGAGGCGCTCGGCGATACAACGCATGCAGCTACTGGGCAAGTGATGGTGCATGTGCTACCAGGCCTTATCCCACTGAGGACGAGGGTCGAGGAGTACGCAAACTTGGGTTAGTTTTGTTATTGCGGCAGTTTTCCAAAATCACTTTTGTTTAGCCAATTTTCGATACGAGGGCGCTTCTATAACTTTCAAAAATATAACTTTCTTTTTGAAAGTTATATAAATATTAAAGTATGAATGAAAGTTAGTTGGTGATTTCTTATCCCTTCACTTATTTTAAGATTTGTATAACTTATAGCGAGAAGGAGAGCATAAAAGCACTACCTTTTGGGTATTCTGGTGCTGAAACGGAATTATCTCACTAGCTCGAACTGGTAAAGGTTTGATCTCTTAATTAACTAGATTCTCTGTTGTAACACGACTGCACAGCAACATCAAAATGGCCCTCAACGCAGAACTGCTAAATACTAAAGCGTCCTCGATCCTCGTTGAGGCTCCCTTCCCTTTGGCATTTTGATGGATTATGATATTTGGGTGTTTAGCTAGCTCGTAATCAAGTTGCAAATGGATATTACTGTGTTCTAGAACATATAAAATAATAAAATGAGAAGGAACAACCATTGGATAATATAATTTATCTAACTTAAACTTGATTTGCCATACAAAGTATTAGACTTTTCACAACTTTATTTTAGCAGAAACTAAAAAACATAAGCGCAAAACAGCTCGACCACAAACTGAGCCTATTTGACGTTGTTGCGTTGTAAATAAAGTCGTCGAAAGAGTTTTTCCCAAGAATGGCTTGAAATGTTCAAGCGTGTAGTTGGTATAACTAGAAGAATTGCATGCAGCTAGATATTGTAACATATTGTATTTGTTATATAACTCTAATAATTTTGAAAAATATAGTTATATTTGTTGTACAACTATAAAAGTTGTAATATCTTTATACGGTTAATCTGCACAATTATAATCTGACCCCACAAAAATAAATGTTGCATATCTTCCCTTTTTCTCTCAATTAATGAGAGAATTTCTATAATTTTTCTTTTTTCTAATTTAAGGATTACAAGATCGGGTGCTTGCACGTGGTATATCACCATTTATTTGTAGATATACATAGATATATGTACACTAGATTTTTTGAGATCCTGGATAGTTAGAATAAAAAATCCACATAAATAACCACCTAACATGTGGTTGGTGGGAGTCAAACTCCGGTCATCAGCTAGAGAGACAAGGTTCATAGGTGAATTGAATTCCATTTCCCAAAATGGCAAACCCAAATGCTCAAATCAGCAATTTATTTGTGTTATTTTTGAATTGTGATCGGTGAATCTTGTCTTTTTGTGAAATGTGGATCTTACAGCTTCGAAAAATGAAGAAGTCTGTAGATTTGAAATGGCGTGCGGGGAGCCAGGAATGAAGGGGATGGTGGCGGTCGACGGAGCAAGGTCTACAACCACGAGGTAATGCAACATTCCAAGTTAAGATCCTCTCACTTTTCTCACCTCTCTGTTTTGGTTACAAAGTATTGCATATATATGTATTGAAGTTTGAAGAACAAAATAGTCTGTCTAGCATATAAATTTGATGTGGACTTGGTAAGAAATAATAGCAGCATAGAGTAATGTGTAAAATCTAACTATAAAACTCACAGATTTGGTCCAAATTCAGCATGATTTGTTTCACTTAAATATTTTTTTATTTAAACTCAACATGTCCCTCTTTGTGCCTAACACTATGATGAAACACTGATATCAAAATTAACATGTATTTGATAATTCAGGTGGTACTCACGGTAGTGCTAGCACGGGTCAATTTACTTTGTTCACTTTAAGGGGTATTTGGCATAACTGTAGTTCCACAAAAATTTGTGGAGTTGGTAGAGTAGAGTATTCTTAGGGGGTGTTTGGGACAGCTCCAACTCCACCAAAATCCGTGGAGTTGGTGGAGCAGGGTATTTCTAACTCAGAAATTTATGGAGCTGGAGTTGTAAGTACATTAAGAGTGTTTATGTGGATCATCTTGTTTACATTTTAGACTAAAAATATAAACTTAATTCACTTTATTTTAGCCTACAAACTCCAGGATCTGGAGCTCTGCCAAACAGGACCTTAGTTCCAGAAATTTATAGAGCTGGAGCTGTGACCTGTGGGTACATTAAGAGTGTTTAGGTGGGTTATCTTGTTTATATTTTAGGCTAAAAATATAAACTTAATTTACTTTACTTTAGCCTACAAGCTCAAAATCTGAGATGTAGCTGGATCTAGAACTCTGTCAAACAGGACCTAAATACCCATCATGTGAATTTTGGGTCTCCATTGCCATTGCCGCTAGGCTATGCTACAGTTGGTATGTACGCTAGATTTTACCACACTTTTTTCTCAATCTAGTTTCTTCGGTTTGCATTAAGTACTATCAAATTATTCATCGGTGTAATAAAAGGAAATTAAAGAAAAAGGTCTTCGATGAACGGCAGAACGAAAACATAGACGAAAAAAGGAATCGAAAAAGGGAAGACCAAAGTGAAAAAGTTCCTCGAGTTTAGGAGCCGGCCAGCAAATGAGAAAAATCGTATCGACTTTGTTCTCTTCTTTGAGCTTTCCTTGCAGTTGCAGGCTTGCAGCGACCTGCCGTGCCGGCTGATCATCTCAAGGAGTTACCCGGGTAGGTTGAGCTTATTGTTGAAGTATAAGTGAATTGTTTATATTTCTTTAAAAGTTTAAGCTTTTGGGTGAATTGAGATGGTGCATGCAACTCAATATGTTATCAGAGTCAATAGGTCTCGAGTTCAATACCCGATTGATATAATTAAAAATAATAATTGCAGCCTACTTCTATTTCACGTCCTACACCTGAGGGAGCCTATACGTGAGGGGGTGTTAAAGTATAAGTGAATTGTTCACTTTTTCTCATCAATTTAAATTTTTAGGTGAACTCGTTGGTGCATACAACTCAATACTTATGTTTTAACCCATCCTAGTTGTTTTGAACCAGGCGTAGGTTGGCCTACCGAATATCTCGGCTACGACGCAACCAGGGTTTCGTTGAGTGAAAGAGATATTTCATTCTTAAACGTGTGTATTCTTACTATTTTTGAACACTTATAGGGTGTTTGGCATCATTTCCACTAAAATTCGTAGAGTTATTAGAGTATGGTATTTCTAACTCTACAAATTTATAAAGCTGAAACTGTAAGTACATTAAGAATGTTTAGGTGGGTCATCTTGTTTACATTTTAAACTAAAAATATAAACTTAACACACTTTATTTTAACCTACAAGCTCCAGATCTGAGATGAAGTTGGGATCTATGGCTCTGCCAAACAGGGCTTTTAAGTACTATACTCAATAGAAATGGGAACCTGTGTTAGCCAAACAGCTGAACTAACAGTTCTGTTCTCTTTACCTTGACAAAGGGACATGATCATTTCTAATGGTGAAGTCAAAGATATTACATAACGTACTTATAGCTCTTATCATCTGAAACTATAGCCAGCTGCTTGCGCTAAGTACGACAGCTTCTAAAAACCTGAGTAGACCTACACCTGGAAGTCTAAATTAAGACTGATCAGATCACAGAATAACAAAAGCAGAAGCATTTTTTTTCTTTAGTCCAACCACTTTACCATAATTGTAGTTGTAATCACCGTAGATACTTCCGCGAATGTTTGCATGAAACTTTTTCAACATTTGTGGTCAGTGTGTTCGTGAGTCATGACTTAATCCATGGTATATCGCCTTTGTTTGTATTCTGGTTTACATATGGACACCTGGAAGAATACATCCTACAAGAGGCAATCCAATAAACAGCTCAATTAGGCGGCAGAATTGCAGATAGTTAGGGTTATTCGGAAGAGCTGTAGTTTTTTTGAAAAGCTGTTTTTTAGTTTTTTTAATTTGAAAAAAGGCCGTAGCTTTTTATATTAGATCGTTTGATAAATAAGTAATTTTCCTTAGTAATAAACTGTAAAAGTAAGTTCAGCCAAGCTTTTAGGTTTTGCTAATTATTTTTTACTTCTAGCTTGTACCAAAAACCGATTAAAAACCGAGCTATTTGAAGTACTTAATGGCTTTTTAGAGTTGAAGCTGGTTTAAAGTCCTCAAACAAACCCTTAGCTGTGCATGTGCGCCCAGCCGTTCATGATTTATTCTTTGATATGATATATTCTTGTCCTTGCTCTCCTTTTTTATCTAACCCAGTTTTTTTAATCTGTCTTGTTTTGTTTGCATGGGAGATGGGATCACGGGAGCAGAAGTTTGGCAAGAACTGGAGTCTGGCTCTGAAACGGGAGGTTGAACTTGAAACTGGAACCTTGCAATTAGCGGACAAATTTACGTCGGCCCGGGTGATGGATTAACCATAGGATATGCTAGGATTTGTTCTCTACGTTGCTGTAGAAGTTATATTCTCTCTGTGTTTAGTTAACTCTGGGAAATTTTGAATTATTAGTGATTGAATTAGACCATCGTACATTTAGCTAAACAATATGGTGATTATAAATAATTCATTCACAAAAGAGTCGGAATCACCTTAGATAACTGTGGCAGTTATCTGGTACTGTAGCACTCGGTCGAGGGCATTCGTTTTTTTTTTCATTGTCTTAGTGGCGGAGCTTGACGGCAAATCAAGTAGGGCCAACACCGAAAAGTGAATAAATTTCATAAGAAAGAGGTGGCGGTTTTCATGCTCAAGCTGTTAGTACATTGTATCATGTATATGTTTATGAATTATCAAATAAATGCTATTGTGTTCTTTGGATGAATTATCATTTATAAAGATCAGTAAGTAGGTGACTAGTTGGTAAAGCTCTTTACTTGTCGTATGATATCATTTAAGATTTCTAGTAGGATGTCACTAGTTGTGACTTATAGATCAGTTTATGTATTGATTGATGAGCAAGTTTCACCGGTCATAAATATAGTGATATCGAATCAATAGTCTGGAGATATGTTAGAGAACATAATATTACATTGACCCACTTTGAGGCACCGTTGAAATTGTTATGTTCCTATGTGTTATCCATTTGTCTCAAGCAATAATGATGTATAATCCTTATCGAGTATATGAGATTAGCATGGATTCCTATGTTTAACTAGTATAATGCTAGTGCTAACGCTACGACGGTAGTACATCCGCTTATCAATTAAATGAGAAGATAAGTATTAATATAACACTTAATAGTAAATAATCTTGTGATCACATTGTACGTACTACATATTTGGAAGGAGAGCGAATCAAACAAGGAGATAAATAGGGAAGATCCGCATGCAAGGAAACCAGAATTGAATTTTTTACTGTCCTCATCAAAACTGTATGTACTACATATTTGGAAGGAGAGCGAATCAAATAAGGAAATAAATAGGGAGGATCCGTATGCAAGGAAACCAGACTTGAATTTTTTACTGTTCTTGACTCGTGATCGTATTTTTTTTCCGAATATAACCTTTTTCGAGATTTTTTTACGGATCTAGCCCCATATAGCCTAATTTTGTCTGAGAGAGCACTCGATTTTTTCATTTTTATCCACGGAACCGGCGGTTTGTGAGTCTTATTTAAATTTTTCTCATGGAACCGATGGCGTGGCTGTTTAATTTTTATCTTTTTTCTCTGCGGATCCAGCTGTCCGCGAACACAGTTTATTTTTCCATATTTTTCCAAAATTATTGGTGGATCGGCACCGCTTGAAATTTTTCATTTTTTCCCACGCTTGAATTTTTCAATGCCACCAAGCATTTATTTTTTTTGCCAAAATTATTAAGCGGACGAACGCCGCTTGATTATTTTTTTTATTTTTCGGGAATTTTTTATTGTGTTGGCATTATCGTTATAATTTTTTTCTGAATCACTCTCGCGACTATGAATTTACGATTGTAGCCTCGAGCCGGAAAAATTCAATGAGCTGATGGCGTGATATTATTTACGGCTTCGAGCTCGAACTTTTTACTATATTAGTATCATCGTTATATTTTTTTTGAATCAGGCTCTCGGGCGATGAATTTGCGATTGTAGCCTTGAGACAGAAAAAATCAGCAGAGAGGTGCTAGAATTTTTTTCCCGCGGTTTCCTTTTCTCAGCACGTAATATATGGTTCTTTCCTTTTCCAGGACGTTTGTTTCTTTTTCCTTGATTTCAAGACGTTTGTTTCCCTTTCCTTGTTGATCTTTGGAGGTGAGAGAAGGTCATTGTAGGCCACAGGATGATTTGAAAAATATGAAAAATAAATCTGCGCTCGCCACCACTGGATCCGCAAGGAAAAAAGATAAAAATGAAAGCGAGTGCTTTCGCTATTGGTTCATGAGAAAAATTAAAAAAATTAAGCAAGACTCACAGACAGTTGGTTCCTTAGATAAAAATAAAAACAAAAATTCAACGCTCTTCGTGCTTATTTGAAATTAGGCTCTATGGGGCTAGATCTGTAAAAAGTCTCGAGAAGGGTCATATCAGAAAAAATACGATCACAATGCCAGGACAATAAAAAATTCAAGTCTTGTTTCCTTGCATGTGGATCCTCCTGATTATTTCTTTGTTTGATTCACCCTCCTTCCAAATATGTAGTACGTACAATTTTGACTAGTAAAAAATTCAAGTCTGGTTTCCTTGCATGCGGATCCTCCTTATTTATTTTCTTGTTTGATTCGCTCTCCTTCCAAATATGTAGGTGGGGGAGGTCTGTTGTGGGCCACAGGGATGATTAGACACACTAAATAATGGCCATCGGATGTGGGTGAGTAAAACTGAGGAAAGATCTGAGACGTTCATTTTGATGAATGCAAGTTTCTGGGGACGTTTTGCTGGGTGCACGAACATTGAGCCATCTCTAACGAGGTGCATTATTTAGAGTGGACGTAGGAAAATTTGCTTAGGTGCATTATAAGGGGGTATAGATACTATCTCTTTTTTTTACTTGCCATTTTGGACATTGACACGGTCTTTAATACATACCTTTGACCATTACTTTTCCTAATTATATATTAGCAAAAATTATTAAAAATATAATAATATAAAAGTATTTTTTATGACAAATCTAGTGGTATCATTTTCATGTGAAGAATCCAAGTGCTTTTGTGCAAGTTGTCAGAATCGTGATATTAAATCGCATTAGAGATGCTTCGGTAGGATCGCATTCTCGGATCGAATCATAGGATCTAAGATCCTACCTGATTCTATAAAAAATATTTTTTCAATTTATCGTGTATTTGAAAAGTGATATAAGTGTTGATTTGGTCATTTGACTTCTAATTTGATTAATAAATGTCTATCTTATCCAAGACTAGAGTCACTATGTTACCGAGAGCTAGGATTAGAATAGTGAATTTGTCAACCATGCCATTACCTTACCATTTTAAATAAAAATGTAAATTTAAAAATAATTTTTATTATTCCAAACCTCCTTACCATTTTAAATAAAAATGTAAATTAAATAATAATTTTTATTATTCCAAACCTCCGATCTTAACGTCTAAACTATTAACTATTCTTAGTACTATTGTACAACTTGAATTGAGAGATAGGACAACCAAACACCTAAGTCTTTTATAATCTAGGATGATGCGTGATTCTACATGATTCTATCATGATTATGCCATGATTCTACACAAGTTTACAACTAGAATCGCGAATCTACCAGGTAAGAGCATCTCCAACAACACTCTCCAAAATCCACTCTCCAAAAGTCATATTTAGAGAACTCTTCAAAAAAAAATACCTCTCCATATCTCCTTCCTTTCCAACATCACTCTCTATATCACACTCTATATTTTCTCTCTCCTAAATTCTAATCATATTCTATATAACCGCAATAACAGCAACCGTTTTTTTATCGGTAAATTCAAACGGCTATATGTGAATGCGGGAATTTAAAATTTTAAAATTATTGTGACGACTATGTTGTAATGGTGATCTTTGAACGGGTAAATTTGAATGGCTATATTTGAATGTGAAAATTTTAAATTCGAAATAGTGCATACATATATTAATAGGCATTCTTATTCAGTGGAATATAGTGCTCTTCTCACCTAAAAGAAGTGATGTTCAATATATTTCACAACTAATATAAAAGGGCAAAATGTGTATGTAGAATGGCAGATTGCACATATGTATACAGCAGAAAGAACTTAAATCTTTTTGCAAAGCCATGTCTGCATACAGTTTCTCAAGCTTTTGAACCCTCTGTTTCCTCTCTTGTAACTCCTTATAAGAAGAAGCTGTTTCCTGGAAAGTATTCAATGTGAGTATAGGTTTATCTAGTAGTGTCCACTAAACTGCACAACATAATGTATTGAGCTGGAGAAACTAATCCCATCTCACTTATGGAACATTAACAGAAAGTAGTTTCCTGATTACATGCACATCAATTATAAATAACATGAACTAAATCATCAAAACATGTTTGCATTTGCTACCAAAAGGTATTTAAGATGAGAGAGTTAAAACCAGTAATTCATTCACCAAACCAATAGTGAAAGTGATTCTTGTCAAGCATAATACTAATAATACTTGCCACAGATATAATGCAGCTGTACCAAATTCCCAAAGAGAAGTGTAAGTTTCCTCTTTATCCGAGAAGGGATGTTGCCAAAATGAGGTGAGTTGTTGCTTTGCTCTATCCTAGATTGTATTTCTTTGGCTTCTTCTCCGAAACAAAACAGCTAACCATCTCAATATTGACATTCGCTTAGCTAGCTAGCAATTTTGAAACGAACATTACAAATTCAACTGAAAAATGGTAAGCAAAATGAATGTAGTGATTATACCTATCTTCAACAAAGTAAACATGCTTGTTCGAAGGTTTGTTATCCAGTTCATGAAGCATTGAACTTAATCGTTCGATTTTCTGCAAAAGGGTCACATTCATTAGAATAGAATACATCTGATTTCCCAACTTTAAAAAGCATAAAATAGAAGCGATACCCTGATGGTTTCTTCCTTCTTGTGGTAAGCCCGCGCCCGAACGACATAGTCCTTATGCTTCTCCACGAGCCCAAACTTCTTCCTCGCGTCGCTGCAAAACCCATCCGAATACCAACTCAGCCCCAAATCCTCATAGACCAGAGAAGCTCCCACGCGCGAACCGCCAGAGAATGCCTCGAATTTTCGAGAACGGCACACCCAACGGTGGCGCCACGGCACTCGAATTCGACCAAGCTCTAGATGTGTAAAAAAGAGAAATAGGGAGCATTTGCCGTAGGTGTCGCCGGTGTGGTCAAGCTCCATGGCCTTGTCAACGAGCGTCTCCGCAGTGAGGCTGAAGCACTACTCCTTCTAGTAGGTGCTCTGGTAGATCTTGGAGAGCACGATCTTCTCCACCAGGTTCTGAGGGTTCTTGCCATGGATGCTCTTGAGTTTGGGATAGGATCGGGGGAGGGGAGAGCGAGTGGAGGTGGTGGCGGAGGCTACACCGTTGCAGCGGCCAGTGTGCGGGATGAGGAGACGATGAGGGGGAGTTCGTTCCGTGCAGTCACGCGAACGAAGGACCGGTTGCTCCTCGCCAGATAGCGAGCTCCGCTCGCTAATTTCGGGGAGAGCGATGGCGAGTCTGTTGGAGAAGCGAGTTAGCTGCGATTTGCCAAAAAATGGAGATGGAGAGTTGGATACAGAGTCTTTTGGAGTTGCTCTAAGACCTAGGATGTGAATTGAGTCGTATTGGTTTCATGGGATCATAGAATCATACGATTCTATGACTAGGATCATGATTTTAACAACTTTGTTTTTCTACATATTAGAAGTTATACAATTTGAAAAGGTTGACTGCTCACATTCTAAAATGACGTCAAAAAAAGAACGGAGGGAGTAGTACATTTTAGGAGTCACCAAACGCTACTTTATAATTTGCTCGTTTAGTCCTACCAAATACGAATGTCGTATGGCGATATAGGCCGGTCATGAGTTGGTTAGATATAATCAAAAACTGGTTGACGAACCGGTCATAAGGAGTTACAGATTGATCATTACCAGATACGAACGGGTCATAAGGAGTTACCAACTAGTCGTGAGTGACTAGGACTTGGTCACAGATCATATTGCATAAGTTTATCTGATTTGTTCTTTATGTATGCTCGGGTATCGTTATTTCCAACTAGGAACTAGGGGTGGGCATTCGGTATTTTAGTCTAATCGGTTCGGTTTTTTCAGTTTTAAAATAATTCGATTTTTGGAAACTGGCTACTGAATTTCTCGGACCAAAATGAAAAACCGAACCGAATTAACCGAAATACTTCGATTCGGTTAATTCGGTTTTTCAGTTAGAATAAATACTAGGTAGATTAGATTTGGTCATTCTCATGTCGCAACACAAAGTAGAGATAAACCTATATAATATTCGTAGGTCATTACAACATAAACATAGTAGAATATATGAACATACCACACATATGTATAAAGATGTTAGAACATGAGAATTATCGATGTTCAAGACCTGAGGTCCCTTAATCGAATTTACGAAAATATAATCGTAGGCTCCTAGTAAACAAGATGAGAAAATTGTATATGGGATTGCTTCTTTGTTAGCCAAGCGGCTCTACATAGTATATAAATTACAGAATGAGTGTACAATTCTAGATGTCTAGATCAGATGCTATACGATGCCCTTTACAACATGGATTGGCTACCTATTTATCCTGGTTGAAGAGGAGGTAATTGTTCTTCATGGAGACGTCGTGTAACCGAGAGGTGTCTTCCCGTTAAATAGTGTCTTCTCGTTGAAGCGTGACTTTTTCAGAGATAACTTCCGAATAATTATGTATACCTGTCAGATAACTCTCCGCACGGAGACATGTGCTGGGTAACCACTTGTCCCCGACCACTTCATTAGTCGGGGTGACTATTTCACTGGTCGGGAATGACCAATGTGAAGCAGAGTTTATTGGTCACCTTGACTGAATTGGTCGGAGACATAACTATTCGGATAAGGGTGGGTTTCGTTCTATGTATTATGACCTTTATGTATTGTGGGCCCATAAATAGAGTATAGTCACGAATAATTGAGGGTCCAAATAAGTGACAGACTTTTAATCTTTGTAAAAAATTATTTGGTGGCTTTAGGAAGAATATTATGAAAGTGGTATTGTACATGGGCTATTCAGTTATTTCGGTTTCTAGAAGCAAAAAACCGAACCAAACACCAAAAATTGAATTATACCAAAATAAAAACCGAACCGAAAACCAAAAACTGAAATAATCGGTTAATTTGGTTCGGTTCGGTAATTCGGTTTCGGTTTAAAAATGCCCACCCTTGCTAGGAACCGCTAACAATTTGTGATCAGAAAGGGGTTTCCGGGTTACGATCAAGTATACATGAACCTACAGGGTCACACACTTAATGGGTTGGAACATATTAGTTTAGATAGGATCTGTTGCTAATGAAATTTATAGGCTTTGCACCTTGATGGTTCTCTAGTGTAGGTTCCATTGAGAGGCTATATAAAGAGAGGCGTGGGGGCTATTGGAAGATGTACGATATATTCCACCGAAACCATAGCCACCACCTCCCTAAGGCCTTCATGTACGCGCTGGTGCTAGCACACCGGCATATAATGTTCCTCCCTAGACTTGTGGACTTCAGTAGAGACGTTGCCGCTACTACGGCGCTGGTTGGGACAATCGTGAGGAGACGGTCGACTTATGGAGATTGGCTTCAAAGGATCGACTTTCAAGAACGTGGGACGATCGACTACCTTGACTACTAGACGTGTGCTTCGTTGGATTGGCTATTCTAACTTTTCTTCCGCTGCACTGCATGTCTAGTGGTAATAATCCATGATCTCTTACTCGCATAGCTTCCTGGTTTACATGGTACACATTTTATTTTGCGCTAGTATAACCTACCCCGTATCCCAACACAAACATGTACTAGCCTTGGTATCCATTGTCTTGCTTAAGCTCTGCCCCTACATTGTAGGGTAAAAAATTGTTAAGGGGCAATGATGTGTGTGCCGTTGAATAATTACTGTCGTCGATCGATCTATGCATTCAATCAATCATGACTTGAATGAGAACAATCACACAATTAAACAATGTAAAAGTAAATAATGATTGACATAATAGATGAGAGAGAGAGCAATCCGACGATCTTATATGTTCTAATTATTTTCTTTTGGTAAGTAAGACAAATAATCTTTAAAAGATACGGTGTTCTTCTGCAACTTCTTTTTTTACTTATATTTTTCTCAATTTTACTTTAAATTTAATCTTTATATAAAATTAAAATAAGTCTTATATTTCTCACGGAGGAGTAGAAACCAGTGGGACATGTGGGCACCGCACCCATGCCGTGAGGGAGTTGGTTTCGTAACATGTGCGATGCAATCCTGAGGATCCATGTCCATAAATTAATTCAGGCTATCAGCATCACGCTCCTGGCTCTGACGCAGAGCTAGAGGCGACGCTACGTGTGATCCGTAGGGCATAGACGAGAATCCCGGTCAGAATGCGCGATCGATAGCTTGAACCCCTCCACGGCGCACCATCGGACGGCTCTCATCATAGAAATAATCTTATAACAGAAAAATTATAGTTTGAGAAATTTGTATTAAGAAAGTTTAGGATGAGGAGTCCGATTAGGACACGAAAGTAGAATTCTATTCCGTTAAATAGAGCTGTAGTTTTGGGTATAAATATAGGGGTAGACTTGAGTTTTATAAATGAACAAAGCGAAAAGTAATAAAAGGGAAAATTGTCCCAAAGCTTTTGACGTTCTGTTCCAACAATTGATATCAGAACTTAGGGTTTTAGATCAAGCCGCTGCCCCCGGGAGGAGGAGAATCCCGGGGGTGGACAACCGCATCGGTGTGTGCAAGGGCATCTTTCGCACCGATAGCGTCCCCGACAAGGCCGTCGTGAAGCTGGTCGACATCTTTCGGAGCAATCCATCGACTTCTTCGGCGCGCTGCGTGTGCGGGTGTACGACGACGAGGTGCGGCGGTGGGTCGAGGAGGTAGGCGAAGAGAACATCGAGAAGACTACGCACGCAAGGGATCTGTATGGTGGCACAGGGGAGCGATGTCACGGAGGTAGCGAATGGCGTTGCAAGAGACCAAGCAGCAGCAGCCGACTCCCTTCCCTTTTGGTGCGGCTGCATGTGAAGGAACGTGCGTCACGTACGACAGCCAAGTGTTGTACAACACAGCAACATCCAAGCAGCGCAAGTGAACAAAAAAACAAAGGGAGCAGAGGTACTGTATGTGAGCTACAGTACTCAAAGGTTACTGTAGCATCACGAAAAAATTGGCCGAAGAAAAAACCTGGCAGCTTACTCGTCGTGAGGGCAGCTGTGCAAAGTTGTGACGAAAAAAGTGAGTTCTTGTATGAATTGTGTCTACAAGATAAACGTGTGCGAGTTCCTCAGAGATGTCGTGCGCATCAGAAGAGATCATACTACACGAGAAGATCAAAGGAAGCCACTACATGTGCTAAATCCAGTCTGTCAAAGTTGACTCAAGGGCGTTGAAGAGATGCGTTCGTCGTCCAAAGTTAAGTTCGTCAGAGTTGACTCCGGAACGTTGAAGAGGTGTGTTCGCCGTCCAAAGTCAAGTCCGTCGAAAACGAGTCCGGGACGTTGAGAAGATGTGTTCACCGTCTAAAGTCAAGTCCGTCGAAGATGAGTCCGGGATGTTGAGGAGATGTGTTCTCCATCCTATATCGAGTATGTGTTTGAGCAAATCGTAGTTTAGACCGATTGCCTCAACAAGTTAGAGTTACGTTACAAGATTAAGGGAGTGATTGATAGAAATAATCTTGTAATAGGAAAGTTATAGTTTAGAAAGTTTGTATTAAGAAAGTTTAGAATAAGGAGTTTGATTAGGACAAGGAAGTAGAATTCTATTTCGTTAAATATGATTGTAGTTTTGGATATAAATATAGAGCTAGACTTAAATTTTATAAACAAATAGAACGAGAAGTAATAAAAAAGAATATTGTCCAAGAGCTTCTGTTCCCAGGTCTCACCCGTCCCCATCGTCCGCTGGCGCGCTGACTCGCCTCCTCCCACGAGCCCCAAGCCCCCAACTCCTCGCCTTCACAGAGGCATTACCACAAAGTACAAACAACTAGCCGGTGAGCGGCGGCTATGCAGGACTACCAAGACACGGCTGTGGCAGATGGCGGGGGCGTAGCACCACGGGCGCAGTAAGTGGCGGTGCCGTTCCCGCTGCCAGGGGCCGTGCCGCGCTTCGTCACGTTGCCCACGGTGGCGCTGCCGCCTCCGCGCGCAAACCCTGTGGAGGCTGGCTCTCCGGCGGAACCACGTGGCCAGGAGTAGAACAAAACGATCTGGGTCGGCAACCTGCATTACTGGATGGACGAGAGTTACCTCCACAGCTGCTTCGGCCACACCGGCGAGGTGAGCATCAGCACCCAGTACCCTACTCCAAAGCGTAGATATTGGACATGGACACGCTGTAGATTGTCTTTACTCATGGCAATTTACTCACTCCGGGCAATATTCAGTTTGATACGCCCGGTTAGGCAGAGCACGCAATAGTATGTCGCCACTGTACACTTTGTCGGTGGCGGATTAGGATATAAATTTAGGGGTACTAAACCAGTCTTCAAGCTCCAATCTTCTGGCCAGCTTCCATGGCGACGGCGTGGTGGCGCCGCCCCACAGTGGGAAGTGGTGCTAGGGGTACCCATGGTGTGGTCGGGGGTAGGGGTGCTTTAGCGCCCCCCCTGGTCGGTCCGCCCCTTCTTGCTGTGGACGGCCTGCTTTCTTTATGTATTATTGGTGTGCATTCAGGACCTATCTGATTGGTTGTTTTTAGACCTTTGAGCACTCTACATGTTGTATACCTTTTAGATTGTACAATTAGAACTTGTTTTGAAATCGATTAATGCTTTGTATATCCTATTAGAAGACATGGGCATATAATGAGTCAACATGTGGTGGCTGGTGGGTATAAGTTGGTGGAGAAGAAAACTTGTCAAATTTGGTTGCAAAATGTAGTTGAACGTTGTGATCTGATTAGAATGAAACAACTGGTGGTCTCATTACCTTAAAAAAAATGGTGGTCTCAGAGATAATGTCATGACAGAATTATTATGAGTAAATAATGATGAGTTTTGTCAAGTAAATGAGTCGATGCAAGTTTTTTTTCCTTTTCCCTGATTGTAGAGGCTTAGTGAGATAACAATTATGACATTTTTTGAAGCTTACAATTACCTTCTATGTTTTTTGCTATACCAGTGACTTTCCTATTAAGATAGGGCTACATCAAGGATCATCATTGAGCCTCTACATTTTTTCTCTAGTGATGGATGAAGTCACGCGGGACATACAAGGAGATATTCCTTGGTGTATGTTTTTTGCTGATGATGTGGTGCTAATTGATGAGAGTAGAGTATGTGTTGATAGGAAACTGGAGTTGTGGAGGAAGACTTTAGAATCGAAGGATTTTAGACTTAGTAGGATTAAACTAAGTATATGCGGTGTGTTTTCAACGGTGCTATGGCAGATGATGAAGATGTTAGTCCGGACGGAAAAGTAATGCTCAGGAAGGAAACTTGTTGATATTTGGGATCGACGCTACAGAGTGAATTGATGCAGATGTGAGCCACGGGATACGAGTAGGGTGGGTGAAATGACGCTAAGCATCTGGTGTCCTATGTGATAGAAAAGTCCCTTAAAAGTTAAAGGGTAAGTTCTATAGGACGGAGATCAGACCGCGATGTTGTATGGAACAGAATGTTGGGTAACAAAAAGATAATATGTACAGAATGTTGGGCAATAAAAAGATAATATGTACAGAATATGAGCGTAGCAGAGATGTGGATGTTGCGGTGGATCTGTGGTCATACAGGGTGAGATCGAATCCGCAATGATGATATATGTGATAGGGTTAAGGTAGCACCAATTAAAGAAAAGATTGTTCAACATCATTTAAGATAGTTTGTATATCTCCAACAGAGACCTCCTAAGGCATCGGTGCGTAGTGAAATTTTAAGTTGTATCGAAAACATAAGAAGATGTAGAGGTCGACCGAGATTGACGTGGGAAGAAGCAGTTAAAAGAGATTTGAGAGATTGGAATGTATCCAAAGAGTTGGCGTTGGATAAGAGTACATGGAAGTTAGTGATCCACGTACCGGAACCATGACCTAAGATCCAAAGTTTTGGGGTTTTATTGACTTCGATTGGGTTTTATTCTTAGTCTACCCTAACTTGTTCGGGACGAAAGGCTTGTTGTTGTTGTTGTACAATTACCTTCTATATTTAGAACTTCATTGATGCGCTTTTCTGTACGTTTCTGTTCTTAGCTGTACTTGCCTTATTATTTTGTTAACTGAGAGTGCAAGCAAAATGCCAACCTGTTCAAAAGAGATAGACTTGTAACGGTGTGTGGTCGTGTTCTGCATTGCATAACAGAGATGCTTATCAATTGGGGAAGGAATGTTATTTCTTGCTTGCCAGCTTATCACTTTGTATTAGGTGCTGAGGCTGAGCTTGCTACAGTAGGTTTTATTATATTGTCAAACAGATGGACTAACTCTGGGTGTCTTGGTGTTCGTAAAATCTCTGTCCACCCTTTCTCACTCTGTTTTTCAATAAATTCTTAACTAATGTTGTGTCGCTGAAAAAATACTTGTTTTTCTCATTGGTTTACCTGGTTAATATAATTACCTGGATTCTATGAAAAAACAGTACTTGTAACGGCATCCACTGGTTTATTAATGCAATTTTTTTTGCTTTAACTGTTTTTCTGCAAACTATGTTTGATGATTTAACTAGTGTATTGATGCAATTTAGTAGCTTTCTTGTTTATTTTCAAGCTTCAACATAGCTCTATTATATTAATATGTCTGAACATTTTGCAGGTTGTAGCAACTAAAGTTATTCGTAATAAACAATCTGGATGGTCGTTCTGTTGAGTTCCACAGCCGTGCTTCAGCTGAAAAAGTACTTCAAGGTTTTGTTGGTCATGTAATACTGACCAATCTTTCAGGTTAAATTTGGCATCATTTAGCATGGGAGACAGGCGTTCAGATTCTGCTTCAGATCACTCCATATTTGTAGGCGATCTTGCTTCTGATGTCAATGATGCCACATTACTAGAGACTTTCTCCACCAGATACTCGTCTGTTAAATGTGAAAAAGTTGCTATTGATATCCCTCAAAATAGAGTTTTTCTTGATGTAAATACTGGCAGATTAAAAGGATATGGTTTTGTGAGATTCGGAGATGCTAATGAGAGAGAGCATGGCATATTCGTTTTGTCATACTTTTTTTTTGGTGGGTGGGGTGGGGATGTTGTGGTGTTATATTATTCATTTCAGTACACGGATAAACAAACTATCATTTCAAGTCCAAGATGACGCGAATTATCATTTCAGCTTTCAAGTCTCCTTTAATGTTTTGTTTTATTTCAATGATTTTTTTTACACTTGGGTGCTTTATTAGAGGAGTTAAGGGTCATGTCAAGTGATGATCTAGATGATTATGATTTATGACTATGTTGTGTATCAAGCTGTTACTTTACTCTGTAGTACAAGTTATAGTTATGTGACAACTTTATGTATTCATAAATAATTCAGGGCTAAATACTGTTCTGGCCAGTACCCTGCCATCCATCTCTTTTATCTTTTCTGTTCAAAATGCTCACTGATATTATTATATACTCATCTGAATATATGTTCAATTCACCATTTTCTTTTATCTGAACACTTATTCTTCTAGTGAGCTTATTAAATAGGTGCTTCTGGTACTATTGGCTCATCTTCTAAATCAGATGGAGATTTGACAAACAAAAGTGTGAGTTCATGTTCATTCCTGCAACATATATAGTTTACATATGCACTCCTTTTGTCATCGTTTATGGACTGCTGCTTATGGTGGCTATTCATTCTATGGGGACCAACAACAAGTGAGCTAAAGATTGATTGCTCATTCGAGCTCAGGCATTTGTCTAGGAAAAATAGTTGTAGCACTTGCTAGAAAAGGTTGGCGGTTTCTTATCTTATCTAGGTCTAGTGACTGGTAAAATACTTGCATCGTTCCAGGAGCTAGCACGACTGATGAAGATCTTAACTCACCATATCCTGTTATATTCTTTGGAAATTTTTTGACCTGGAGCTTGATCTTAAAAGAAAGTTATTCCAAACCTGCTTTTATTGTCTGTTTCATTTATTTTCACATTCGAGTTTTGCACTTAGATGATGAATGTGGTTACTAGAAACCTAACCCCAGTACATTATATTGGCAGTTTGGCACCAAATTTAAAACGGTGATATGCTAGCTTCTTGTTTACATTCGAAATGTTAAATTTTTTGGCATAACTTTTTACACATTTTTAAAAAAAAATTGTGTTTCCATGAAAAGTAAGGGTGGAATCCTGTAGTGTTCCCCCGAAATCTACCTGGTGGATTTTAATAGTGCGAGCTTGGTAGGTTGCATGCTGTTGAACAGTGTATGCATCTTAGATGTTCATCTTCGCATTAGGGAAAATCTGTGATTTTATTACCTTGGTAAATACTGCAATGTTTACTGGCTTTCTCTTATAGCTTCATGCAAAGGAAGATTTGTGAAAAATGTAAAATCATTGCCAAGATACAACAGCAGTTCCTCTTTGCCTGGAGAGTCCAGAACTGCATTGCTTCTATTACATATTTTCATTAGCTATATGAGGTTACAGAATGGCCTTGTGGTGCAGTGTTCTACATGAGCAGTGTAAAGGTGCAGCCAATCAGGCAATCACACTTCCAGTCTGTACCATATGGTCACACAATTATTTTAGTAATGGCAATCTTCTAAGCAAGAAATAATATCGAGTCAGCTTATTCAGTGCCTTAAAGTCAACCGCAAGGAGTAAACCGCGACAAATGGATGAATCCAGATCAAGCCAACTTTGGATTCTGATATCATTGTCCTGGATTCTGATGCTATTGTCATGCCAAGTTGCCAACCAAGCCCAAACAGTCACAATGAATGAGCAACAAAGAATCAGGGATAAAGAGTTGGGAGAGACAATGTAAGCTTTAAGGTACAATTTGGCACCAGCCACTCGAAGATGTCAGGCAGGCAAAAGAAAAGCAGCAAGGTGCCAACTTTTGGCACATGACTGACTGCATCCATTTCTCTGGTGTTTGCTCAGCTGCGGTGCCCATCGGCTATACCTTCTGTGGGCCGCCTGTGCCAAATATACGGTAGTAACTTTCTTCTATGGAAACAGGCAGAGGCAGGCACAGGTAAAAAGGCATCTGGTGGACCATGGCCTAAGAACAATCCTGGATAGCTTCGACACTTTGGCATTTGTTGGACAAGCTAGCCTCGGTCAGTCTCCCTGCCCTTATGGTTCTAATGTGTCTGCAGCTTTGCATTGCTTTCACTGTGTCATATTTCTGGAAATCAGCTGACGAAAAACGTGCGCTCTGGATCGATGATCACAGTGGAACAATATTGGATTATTGGGGCGCTTTTGATTGAGATTCTTGTAAACTGAGACAAGTTATACTGAAGTTTTGGCCATTTTTCTGCCGTTGTAGGCTTCATTGTCCTACGGAGACAGATGGTTGACAGGTGAATGCATGGCAAGTTTCTGAAGGAGTTGGATACCAGATTGTATTTGTCTTTCCTAATCCTATTGTGAAAAGCACATTTGATACTTTCTCCCATCAAGAAAGATTCATACTCCACAACTTCAGTGGCAACTTGTCCACATCCACACCATTCTTGTCATTGAGTTAGTTAAGCAGTCTAAATCTCATTGAATAAACTCTATGGCGTCAAATCCTTAAGATAAGTGTAAGCTAACTGACATGGCTAATTGCAAAAGAAGACATTTTTCATTGACAGAGGTGTAAACCATTCACGTTAGTTAGCATGTTATGGACACTACTGACAAACTAATCCTATAAGTGAGAGTCACGCCACTACATTTCATTTACAGAGGTATTTATTTATTTATAAATTAGGGTGAGACTGGATGTAATTAGGTAACAAATTCTAAAACATGTGCTCACAGTGGATGTTGTTATCCATGGAATTGCATGGTCCACTCGGCTAGTTAATAAAGCTGAAATTGTGCTCAACAGCCTCAACCACGCACTTCAATTTTGCTATGCCTAGTGTCTTTTTCCTACTGGAGGAAAGCTACTAGAATATATAGAATCCAATGTACTATATACTAGGCAAGTGAGCGCGGCGTGCCACGCCGCGATAGCCGCTCGCCACACGAGCAAATCGAGAAAATGTGTGCTTGTCGCTTTCCACGCGATCAAATCGAGGAAAGACACGGCGTAAACTTTTTTTTCTAGAAAAGGACCTGAACGTAGCACATGTGTAATGCTAAAAAACGCAAAAAGGACATAAACGTAATTATTTTTTCAAAAAAAAGGACCTAACCGTATTTTGTTTTCCGAAAAAAGGACCTAAACGTAATACAAAAAAATACAAAAAGGACCTAAACGTAGCACTTTATTTTTTCCATAGAAAGGACCTAACGGTGTTTTTTTTTCCGGAAAAGGACCTAAACGTATTTTTGATTTTCCGAAGAAGGACCGAGCGCAATGCTTAAAAACGCAAAAAAGACATAAACGTAATATATATTCTTTTCTTAAAAAAGGACCCAACTGTATTTTTTTCCCGAAAAAGGACCTAAACGTAATTTTTTTCACGAAAAAAGACCCAAGCGTATTTTTTTTCCTGGCTCGGCTTGAGCCGCGAGCCAAGCCGGCGCTCTCCCGGCTTAAACGCACGGGAGGCCAGGAAACTTTCCAACAATAGGAGAGGTTTGATTTTCCAAAAAAGGCCTAAACGTAATTTTTTTCACGAAAAAGGACCCGAGCGTAATTTTTTCCCTGCTCGGCGCGAGCCGAGCCGACGCTCTCCCGGCTCAAACGCACATGAGGCCAGAAAACTTGCCAACAATAGGAGAGGTTTGATTTGCAAAGAGAAACAACATAAAGTATCTATATTCCTCAATTATGGGCCTATCACTCAGACATCTATAATCTATTTATACCATTGTCACGTCCTTTCGATGAACAGTTTTAGCACTATAACGAAGACCAAGGTTTGAAAATTTGGTTTCGGAATAAATTTCTTCCCTGGCCGGATCGCGAAATTTTGGAAATATTTCGAATGAAATTTGAATTTGAAAATTCAAATCCGGTCCATTCCGGAAAATTTTTTTCCCGAAATTCGGCAAAAAACCCCGAAATTTCGGGTTTTTTTGCACCGGCTGAAAAATGGTCTAAACATTAACAAAAAATTTTGAAATGTTTTTTGGAGGTTCCTGACACATTTCTGATGTTCTAAAAAAATTCAGCTGATTATCACATCTGACGAATTTTTAAAAAATCGGAGAGTGGTACTGTCCTGATAAAACACTGAGCGACAAGTTTGATCCGAATGGAAAATGGTACAAATCATGTTATAAACTGTTGAATTTTTTTTGTGCATGGTTATGATCCATAACTAATGTTCTCATAAAACTTTTAGATGATTATCACATGTGACAAATTTTAAAAAATTCAGAGAGTGGTACTGTCCTGATAGAACACTGACCAACAAGTTTGATCCGAATGAAAAATGGTACAAATAAAGTTAGAAACTGATGATTTTTTTTCATGGTTATGATGTATCTATAATACTCTCATAAAATTTTCAGATGATGATCAAACTGTATGAATTTTTAAAAATTCGAACAGTACTACTGCCCTGTTAAAAGGCTTGCCGGCAAACTTGAACAAAATAAAAAATTATGTAAACCACGTTAAAAACTTTTAAAATTTTTTGTGGATGGTCCTGATGTAACATTAATATTTCTTTAAAATATTTAGATGATTATCATTCTCAAATAATGTTTAAAAATTCAGACAGTGCTAAGTCGTGATAAAAGTCTGATGATCAATACATAGATTTGCTTTAGCAATATTTTTTTTAATTTTTTTTAAAATTTTACAGAATGTTGATAAGGAATTTCTTAATATACCATAAAAATTGTGATTCATGATCACACTCAAGTGAATTTATAAAATTCTTACAAGGCACAATACCATTTATATTCTTTTCTTTTTGATTTTTGAAATATAATATAACAAACGAAGTTCAATGCTTACATAGATTTGATTGACCAAACAAACAAAGTTGAATTTTTTTAAAATTTCTATAATGGTACTCAGTCAATTATTAATCTCTCAAAAAAAAATTAGATCATAATCACACTCAAGAAAATTTATAATATTCTGACAATATAACTGTCCCAATTATGTTCATTCTGTTTTTGATTTTTTAAAGATAAAAAATGAAGTTAAATTATTTGGAAATTTTTTATTTATGATCCTAAACTACTAAGGATAGTACCATAAAATTTTCAGTTTATTATCAAGCTTGTACAATTTTATAAAAATCTGACAGTGTTTCTGCCAAAATTTTAAAATGTTTAAAAAATTCGTTTTTTCAACAAATTTTCATAGGAGATGACTTTCCTAAGGGTTATTGGACCAAATCCGGTTAAATCTGACCCAAAAAAAACCCCCAAAATTCGGATTACTGCAGCGATTTCAATTTTTTTAAAAAAAAATTCGGCCGGTACTTTAGATTTCTGGGTGGTCCGAAATCCGAAATTTCGCCGAAATTTGGAACCTCGACGAAGACATTGCAACAACAGTAATGCAAACTTGTACATGGACACAGATCTTCAAATTTGTTGAGCATGAAACATCCTAGGCTTTACCAAACAGTCGCTTTGTCTCCCCCGAATGAACTCACCACACGAGCTGCAATTGTGGGTTTGCGGTTAAAGTTACTAGCTTTTCTTCAAAGGTATCAGTATTATTTTGCCAGGGTGTCACACTCGGGTATAATAATAATTATTGAACAGTCATCTCTTCTAAGCTAATACCGGTAGTTTATATTAATCCACAGCTTTTGTTTGTAATTTTAACATATAAAGCACAAAATTTCCTTCCAGTTCACTGACGATTCACTATACTAGTAGTACATTCTAGGCTTCTAGCAAATGGGTTTGGGCGCGGCAAAGCGAGGTCACAACTCACAAGAGTACAACCAGGCGGTTTGAAAAATGCGCGCTCTGTGCCGTCCAATCAGTGGAGATCTGCACGTTTAGAAATGGCATTAGGCACGACAAGCAGCAGTCTTAAGCACGTACAGCTCTCTTCCCACACTTCTGAACAAGCTTTTACGAGATTAGTTAAAGAAAGGCTTAGTGAGTAGCTGTACTATAGACTATAGTAGTGTGATGCATCTTTCCATCAAGATTTGGAAAATGACAACAGGCTGAGGGCACACTGATTACTCCACTAAGATAATGCATTCATGTGGGTGTCTTACTCTAATTAAGTAGCATTAGCCTGTAGGTCCAGTGTCACTATTAGCCGAGAGGAGGTTTGCACTGACTGATGTTTTTGAGCTTTGGATTCCACGGGTTAGGAGGAGGACTGTTGTCTGCTTCCTGGCCTCTGAATCTCTGATTCACTGGCAAACCACCCTTGCATTGCAGGTTGCAGCTACAAAAGCTTGGACGGTTCCAAGCTCCAATCTGCTTAAACAAGTGATCAAAGAGCTTCAGGAGACGACGAGCAGCAACCGTCTATTCAATCATACTGTTTGCACCAGTATTTTGCAAGGCATAACTAATTTGTCATGCTAAGAATAAAAGAGATATTTTTGGCCGGTGTCGACTAAAAGGGAAAAGTTAAAATTACAGATAGAATTATAACCGATATTGATTTGAACACGGGAGTTTTGCCCGTATAAAGGCCGATACGGATCATGATTGGTAACACATCGGAAAAGATACAATCGTCCGATGCACTATCAAAGATTGATGAGGGCGAGCAAAAACTACAACTACAATCAATCAAATAACTCGCATTTAGTTTTTACTTTCCTGTCAATTAGGAGTAGCTATGTAATTTATAATCCGATCAAGTTTCTTGTAATCCGATCTTGATCAATAAAGTTGCGCATCGCTGATTGTTGGTCATCTTCGATTACGCCAGGTTTGATTTTCTTCAATCTTGTTACACATCACCTTTTTCAGGAAAGTCTACATTTATCTACCATCTAATCAGCCCTAATCAGCTGTTTATATTTATCGTTACCCTTTGATTTGATCGGCTTCTTAGTTTGATTTGATCAGCTTCTTAACTGTTTAGATCTTTGCTGATTGTTGCACTAGATAGGTTTTGAGTATACTTTTCCATCTACCTAACCGATTGCAGGATCAAATCGGTTGGCACGCCACGAACCAATATGAACCCAGCGTTCTCGTGTGTTTGGGCCGATTGATCCTTCGTCATATTGTTTGGCGCAACACACTTTTGGCATGCCCAGTGAGACCCGATGTCTTCTTCTGAGAAATCAATTCCGCCTTCCGATCTCAATACTGAAGCTATAATCGTCCCGACATTAGACGATTTGACTCCAGAACAACATAAAGAAATTGAAGATCGGAAAGCCGTGCTTGAGGAGATGATGTTAAGGTACTATCAGAAAACTTGATGTAGTGTCACGCAGAAGGCTGCATTGTCGACGATCAATGCCCTCGGTGACATAGAGATTGCCGACGTGTCGGTAAGCCAATACATGCCTTCATAAGCTGAATTATATGTTATGATTAATCAATCTGTGAACCATGCTTTAATTAATCAATCATCGGCTTTAGTTACAACTCTTAAGCCGATGATAGCTAATAGTGTTAAAACTATAGCTCAAAAGTTAGCATCGGCTGGAAGCATGCTCGATCCAATGCAAACCCTGCTGAATTACCCTGTTTATTCGGTAGCACAAAACACTCAAGGCCCTATGTTCATAATCGATCCTAAACCATCGGCTATAACTCCATCTCCTACTATGATGCCAACCTAGCCTACTGTCATGTTGCCACGAGATCCTCGTACAAGTGGGGTTGCATATTATCAGGCATATACCAATACTGCTAATTTGGAAATACTAGCCAACTTACCACCATTGCTCCATTTTACGCTTTTCCCCGATCGGTTCCAAAGCCAATTGAACCTTCTAGGTACCAACAGTATCCTGAGCCGATTCTGCAGAGGAACATGACCCCATACAAGGTTGTTACGTATTCAAAGCCCTCGTTCCAGTACTAGAGCCGATTGCTAGGAAAAATAACGTAGGTTATGAGCAATCTGGTCAGTTCTCATCGGCTCAATCAACTTATCAACCCGAGCTTACACTCGAGGGGCAGAATGCTAATTATGAGCTTAATTGGCAAGCTCCTAACGCTGTATCGGCTAACACAGTAAATTGGGCCGATTAGATATCCACCGTATTGTGAGATCAATTCGGCATACAACCCAAAGGGAAGTTATCGGTTATCGAAATCTATACCCTGATTACATTGACCAGATGCCTTACCCTAATAACTTCAAGGTTCCTGATTTTGCGAAATTCTCTAGGGATGACTCCGTCACTACTTTGGAGCACGTCGGACGTTTTATCGCGCAATGAGGTGAAGCTGCTCAGTCCAACGGGTTAAAAATTAGGTTATTCCCACAATCTTTGTGAGGAGCTGCTTTTACATGGTTCACAAGCTTACCTCCGAATTTGGTTTATTTCTAGATAGATTTGGAAAGCCGATTCCATGAATACTTTTTCTTTGACAGTCTGGAACTTAGAATTTCTAACTTGAGCTCTGTTCGCCAAAAATTTAGGGAATCGGTAGCAGATGTTTCTAAGGATTAATTCCCCAACTAAGGGAGAAATTTGGCGGACAAGAGTTCACCGATTTGTGTCACCTGTTACATAGGGTATTGGCTTAAGAAAGTCGTTTTACCAATTATAGAGGCTTTAGAGATAAATTCAAGGCCAATAACAATAACAAGGATAAGGATAAAACCAAGGTTAATCTTGTCGAGTACTGCTTAAGTGATTTCTTTGAAGACGATGAGGCTGAGATAAATATAGCCGAATGGGTTAAAGGGACTAAAAATCCTATAGTCTGTTCTTGGCTTAAGCCAACTAAAAATAAGTCAAAAATCAAATATACTTTTGATATTTCTAAATATGATCGTACTTTTGATTTACTGTTACAAGAAAAGATTATACGATTACCCGAAGAACATGTTATACCATCGGCTGATGAAATTAAAAAGCGAATGTATTGCAAATGGCATCATTTTTTCTCATAATACTAATTATTACAATATTTTCTGACAGCAAATACAATCGGCTATAGAGGACGGCCGACTCAAGTTTGCAAAAGAGATGACGATGCAGCTGGACGCTAATCATTTTTCGATTAATATGGTTTAATGTTCTGGAAAAGGGAAAGAGCCAATGCAGGATGCAGGGTCGAAAGTTGTATGTCATGTTGATGTTCAGTCGAGCTCTAGTGACAAAGAGACCCTAAAAGTTACGGTCGGATCACTGCAAATAGAAACCGGCCATGAAGGGAGGAGATCAAGGACTATCAAGCCGAAGGGAGACTTGCAGATCGGCAAGTGGTATAAGGCTGAGAGAACATCACCACCACGCAAGCCGATTCACAAGCCAAAACCAAATTTCTCCCAGCTGTTGGAGAAATATGAGAGGAGAAGTAGCAGGCTACGTTATCTTGCACGGCTATTGGGTAATCTGTACTGGCCTGATAACTTGGAAAAGGCTCACCAATGATGCCCCTTTTGGCAATTCTGTTGGGAGAGGGGGTCAGCTCTGCTATCACCATATACATATCCGATGGAATATTATCTACTTCAATGTGATTGGCAACGACGGTCGGCTAAGGACAGGATATTTGAGCCTACACAAGGCCGTCTTGATGAAAATCACAAAAGATTGGTCCATCAAAGGATTTCCAAGCCGATCCAAACGCAAGTGCGACCAGAAGAGGGGTCAAGTTCTACGGCCCAGGTCAATCTGGCAGGAAAAGTACGTGAGCCGATTGAACCTAAACCTAGGTGGTGTCCTCCAGGACTTAGCTGATTACAACACACATGACTTTAAAGGCTAAGGACCGAGGAGATGAGAGAGTCCGAGCAAGAAAAACAAAGAGACCAAGCGTTTAATAAGCTCCAGTCAATTAAGATTGTTAAAAAAGAGTGGAGAAAGAAGGAACCAGTTGAAGAAGAGTTTGATTCAGCCGATGATTTGGATTCACTCATAATTCAGGATGCTTCTCCACCTCCGATGGACATCAACATAGTGTTCACTTTGCCGGTCGAATTCAAATAAGGACTGAATCAGCTAAAGAAACATTTGCTCAGTTGTGCTATGGAGCTCAAGACGCAGTTTTTGAAAAGCCTCAAGATGATCATCGGCATTTGAAGCCATTATATTTGAAGGGCAATATTAATGGCAAGCCGATATCAAAGATGCTTGTTGATGGAGGAGCAACCATCAATCTAATGCCATATACCATTTGCAGAAAGTTGGGTAAGTTCAACGAGGATCTTATTAAAACTAATATGATTTTAAATGACTTCACAAGCGATCCTACTGAAGCAAGGGGGTTATGGTGATAGAATTAACAGTCGGCAACAAAACATTGCCGACTGCCTTTTTTGTGGTTGACGTTAAGAGAAATTACAGCGTTTTGTTAGGGCGAGTTTGGATTCACATCAACTGTTGTGTGTTGTCGACCATGCATCAGATGCTTGTCTAATGGAATGGGGATGAGGTCGAGGTTATTCAAGCTGATAAATCGGCTCATATTGCCATGGCGAGTTCAGACACGAATTGGTAACATGAAGAAGCCGAATGTATATCGGGTAAAGCTCTTGATGATTGTGATTTTATCTGCATAAATAAAATAGGGCTATTTCGATCAACGTAAGGTCAAGCACACTTGATTGGACAGACGAAATTTTGTGCCGATGGAGTCCAAATTGGCAGTAAAGACTTTACAAGATAAAATATGAAGCTATCGGCAAACAACATATAGCTATGAGGCCATTGAAGATTTTCAATAAATCGAGAAGTTAGGCTAAGTTTTCACGTCGACTGATTTGCTAGAGGAAGTCGATATAGGTGATAGTGATAAAAAAGACCAACTTTTATTAGTTCAAGATTATCAATATATTATAAAGAAAAGTTGGTCAAAATATTAAGGAATTATAAAGATTGTTTTGCTTGGGAGTATCATAAGATGTCTGGTTTAAGTCGATAACTTGTTAAACATAGGCTACCTATAAAGTCAGGTTATTGGCCGTTTAAATAGTCTCCTAGACGGTTTGATCCTGCCTTGTACACTATTATAAAAGAAGAAATTAAGCGATTATTGGAGGCTAAGTTTATCAGGCCATGCCAATATGCCGAATGGGTTTCTAATATCGTTCATGTTATGAAGAAAAACGGCAAACTTAGGGTGTATGTTGATTTTAGAGATTTCAATAAAGCCACACCAAAGGATGAGTACCAGATGCCCATAGCCGATATCCCTTGGCTTGATCCGGTTGAGAATCTGGAAACTTGGACATACTTGGCCGAATCCTAGCTGTCGGGTGTACACAGATAGATGGTATAACTCGTATGAGGGCTGATAAGTTCGGTTTCTTGTGTGTAAGCCGACAGATAACACACTTAGCGATATGAAAATCTTGTACATGTCTAATGTCTCTACGGGGATTTTGTCACTGTGAGCTGCCAGTTGGAGAAATGATGGCCAAGGATAGCCGTTGGCTTCCTTATAGCTGAAAAATCATTCTAGCTAAAGTCTGTTTGATCGAGCTGGAAGAAAAAGGCCAGAAATTTGCTTACTCTGATGGGAGTGAGTTTTGGTTGGGTGTAGGAGCAAAGGATAAATTTTTCACCGAAAGATCAGTTATCTCTAAAACCAGGCTCTTGGCCTTCTGGAGTTCCTTCTAGAGGGAAGGGAGTGATTTGGTGAATCGATATTAAACAGTCGACTAAAGATGCAATATAGCCAGACCTGTATAACCACAAGGGGCCACCGACATTACCAACTGAATACTAGCCCAACCCAGTGAAAAGTCGACTGTGAATCACATGCATCATCTGATATATTGCTCATAGGAAAAACTTCCCTAGTTCTAGCCGACGGCCCTCAACTAGTTGTTCTGCTATTACTTGATACACTTGAGTCGGCCCAAGTGACACCCCACAGAACAGAAAATGATCCAGCCACATGTTTAGGAAGGCGACATGTTCCTTGTCCGATACTGGGCCGACTCCTTGGTTATTGCTGATATACTTATTCTAGCCCTCTCTCTTTGAGTGAATCAACTTATGTTGGGGTTTGGCACTGAAAGCAATTATTTGATCCCTGCCTAGCCTCAAGCAGCAGAGCTAGGCTACATCCAGAAGAGTTGGACCGATCAGACCAGTTCTCAACAAAAATCGCATAGAGCGTATCCGATAAGAAATAGCAGGTCGTGGCCACTAAGGGCTCATTGGCTTCTGGGTCGGCTAACGACAATGGAAGACACTCGGTTATTCCTATTCTTTCCCATATTGGCCTCTTCTGGACAGCTACCTGATTATACCAATTCCTTCAGCCCTTTAGCGTTGTCGACCAAGCCCTAAAACTTTTACTCCATCCCTCTATGTTATACTTAGAAGCCGATAAGGGAAGACGAGGTAATTCTTGTTCTATGACAATCGATGGGTCAGTATTTCCTAGCGGCCCTAAGTAATACTGGTCATTACTGTAGGGAATAGGGATGAGTACCTGGCTTAGGTCCATTGGGCCGATCTGATGAAAAGCTATGCTGGCCGATGAAGATTGTTGAGCAAGATCTGAAGTGCAAGAAGTCAGAGATGATGCCGATAGCAGAGGGTCCGAGAGCTGGAGCGCGTAAAAATGACGGGTGAATGAGCCTCATATCTATAGGAGGATAAAAAAGGTGAAAAGGCAGGAGATTTTTTCTTCGCCCTTTATGGTGCTCACCCTACCTATTCACATCTCCGTGTTTTCGGGTGTCGGTGCTATCCTAATTTGTCTTCCATAGCCTCCCACAAACTCGCCCCACGTTCCACCTTATGTGTTTTCCTTGGCTACCCCTCCGAACATAAAGGTTACCGGTGTCTCGACTTGACGTCTAATCGGATAATCATTTCAAGGCATGTTGCGTTTGATGAGTCTACTTTTCCTTTTGCTGTTACACGCTCGTCGCCGTCGCCGGCTGATTTTGATTTTCTATCGGATATAGATTCGTCGCCTCTCCGTGTTGGGCCACCAACTAACCGTGCAGGTCTTTCATCAACACCTCCTGGAGTGGCCGGTTCTGCTGCCCTCGCTGGCTCTTAGCCGTGAGTTGTTTCCAGCGGCACCGGCCAAACCGGCGCTGCACCGCGCAATGACGACGACACCATATCCTCACCCTCACCTGGCCCAACTGTGCCAGGCGCTGCTTCCAGGCCGTGCGCGTCCCCTGGACCACGTGTCTCTGGGTCGAGCATCCCCGCTCCGCGTGCGTTCCTCGGACCGAGCGCGCCCCTCCCTGGCGCCCATGGGCCGCTCACCTCCACTGGCGCGCCCGCGTGTGCTCCCGGTGGGTCGGGGCCCAGCTGCATCCCTGGCGGGCTGGCATCTTCGCCCGGCTTGGTTTCTCCAGTGACCACCACATCTGGTGCTGGCCCGGCTACCCCTGTCGACTCCTCGTTCCAGGTTGTTGCTAGCCGAGCCAATGCCGCTGCTCCAACAAGTACGCGCGGTTTGTCCATACCGCCCATTGTGAATGAGCATTGGATGGTCACGCGGGGCAAGACTGGCTTCCGCTAGCCCGTTGATCATCTCAACCTCAACGTCACCGAGTTCTCTGCTATTCCAAAGACGTTCCGAAGTGCGTTGGCCGATCCACATTGGCGCGCTGCAATGACAGAAGAGTTTGATGCTCTCCAATCCAACAACACTTGGGACCTTGTTCACCGTCCTCTTGGTGTTAACATGATGACAGGCAAGTGGGTCTTCTGCCACAAATTCCGTTCTGATGGGGCATTAGACCGTTACAAGGCTCGGTGGGTTCTTCGTGGTTTTACATAGCGTCCTGGTATAGACTACGATGAGACTTTCAGCCCTGTCGTGAAGCCTGCTACGGTACGCACTGTTTTGACTTTGGCTCTTTCTCGAGATTGGCAAATTCATCAGCTGGATATCAAAAATGCCTTCCTCCATGGCACTCTCTTCGAGACAGTTCATTGTGTGCAACCTTCTGGCTTTGTTGATCCTGCATGCCCCAACCATGTCTACCGTTTGAACAAGTCACTCTACGGTCTAAAGCAGGCACCCCGTGCTTGGTACAGTCGCTTCACCTCTCATCTTGCCTCCCTCGGGTTTGTTGAGGCTAAAGCTGACACCTCGCTCTTCGTTTTTCGCCGTGGTGATGACATGGTTTACTTGCTTCTTTATGTGGATGATATTGTGCTGACAGCTTCTTCCAGCTTACTCCTTCGTCAGACCATCGAAGCATTGCAGCGTGAGTTCTCTATGAAGGATCTTGGTTCTCTTCATCACTTTTTGGGGATCTCCGTCACTCGCCAGAATGAGTCTTTATTTCTGTCTCAGCACTAGTACATGATTGAGATACTGGAGCGTGTTGGGATGACCGCCTACAAGCCTTGTAGTACACCGGTCGACACTCACTCCAAACTATCCAGTGATGGCGCACCTGTTGATGATCCAACACATTTTCGCAGTCTTGCTGGGGCCCTGCAGTACCTGACATTCACGCGTCCAGACATCACTTATGATGTGCAGTAGGTCTGCCTCTATATGCATGATCCACGTGAGCCTCACCTCGCCTTGATCAAGCGTATTCTCCTGTATAATCAAGGCACTCTTGACTATGGCCTTCATCTACACCGGACTTCTCCTGCTGAGCTTGCTGTCTACACTGACTGGGCTGGTTGTCCTCATACATGCAAGTCCACATCGGGCTATGCTGTGTTCCTTGGGGACAACTTGATCTCCTGGTCCTCAAAGCGGCATCACACTGTGTCACGGTCCAGTGCAAAGGCTGAATATCGTGCAGTGGCCAATGGAGTCGCCGAGGCTATATGGCTCCGCCAACTCCTGCAGGAGCTTCACTCTCCTCTCCGTCAAGACACCGTCATCTACTGCGACAATGTCAGTGCCGTATACCTCTCCAGCAATCCAATACAACATCAGCGGACTAAATATGTGGAGATCGACTTGCACTTTGTGCGTGAGCGTGTCACTCTGGGTGATGTTCGTGTCCATCACGTGTCGACTTCCTCCGTGTATACAGACATCTTCACCAAAGGCCTGCCTACGTCTGTCTTCAAAGATTTTCGGTCCAATCTGAACGTTCGTCCTAGTGCCGTTATGACTGCGGGGGAGTGTTAGAGATATATGCATGCGTACATCACGCATGCATCGGGTGCATGCACCCATGCGGCTGTGTGCCGCCGATCACGCTTATCCCTTACATATCTCCAGGTGTTGTTTCCATAAACCGGTTGGTTAGATTTGGAAGGGCCACCGATCACGCTTATCCCTTTCATATCTCAAGGTGTTGTTTCCATAAACCGGTTGGTTAGATTTGGAAGGGCTTAGCCTTTATATGTAACTCCTTGATTACGTGTAATTTCATTGCGTGATTGCCCCCAAATCCTCCACGCTTTCAATTGTAAGCATCCTTAACCTATCTGCTAAGCATTACCAGTATTTTTTTACGCATTAGTCAGCTACCGAAACGAGAAACCCTTTGTGGTGGTCGGTGTGCTATGGTCAGGCGAGTAGTTGTAGCATTCTTCTACTGCCAGGAGGATATGCCCCAATGTGCCACTGTCAATGTGGACCACGTCACATGGACAATGTCAGGACGTAACGAAATTATGTCAAGACAAACCGGCCAATCTGGCCATCAAATCGAGAATCGGGGTTACCTTCCAGCTTGGCGACGATAATCACCAACATTGTACAATGCATGGCCAACTTTTAACCGTCATCTGAGCGGGGTTTATGTTGAGGCCAAACATGATAGATACCTTCATACCTATAGCAGCCGGCAAAAGCTTATTCTCTATTTCAGCATTCACTAGCGACGAAGTTAGGTAGCCGGCCAACCACTGAATTTGAACGTGCTACGTACATTTTATTATCCTGCATGTAGGCAAAATTGTTCGCATTCTCTCCTAATTTTTTCCCCACCGTTTCTCTGTGGAGATCGATGCCGATCAAATTTGCCCAGCAAAATCCAACAGTTTTCACCCACCTCCTTGTTCCTGCTCGCTTGTAATCTTGCAGGGAGACGTGGTGCACACTTCGCCATGGCCCATCCTTTTGTAAAGGCTCTGCACGGTGCAGTGGCTAGCTCAATGCATCCAACGCATGAACAGCACCCCAAAAGGTTCATTTCTCACGTGGCCACGAGGCTAGCCTGCTGCATATGCAGCCGGCCGGAGCGCCGGAGACAGACGCGTCTTTGTCGTTCCACATGCACCGATCGATCGGCATCGGCTCGATCGGCGCGGTATGCATGGTAGGGCAAACTGGCTTGAATCCATTCAAGTTGCTAATTAATTTTCCCATCTGTCCGTATGATTCTGCATGTTTTAATTCCTGCGCAGGCTAAACTGTTGGATCTGTCGGTGCACTTGGGTATGTCTAGTTAATTAGTTGGATATCAGGCACGGGATAAAGTTTGTGCGGGATGCTAAGAATCA
Source organism: Otatea glauca (assembly GCA_036346275.1). Taxonomy (NCBI): domain Eukaryota; kingdom Viridiplantae; phylum Streptophyta; class Magnoliopsida; order Poales; family Poaceae; genus Otatea; species Otatea glauca. The sequence continues at coordinate 41,240,729 of CM070725.1, forward strand.
TTTAAATGAATTTTCGCCCTCAAATCAGTCAAATTACTCACCTTCAGATCAGCACCAAGATTCATGCGCCTAGCGGCTCCTCCTTGTCACCGATGATGGTGGCATATCTGGTGACGCCGGCGTGAACCGAGTTAGGGTTAGAGTTTACCTGGGTTAGAGTTGGTGTTCACTAGGACTCTGACCTTAGATTTGGTGGGGAGGCAGAAGCGGCACCGTCGGCCGTGGGTCGAAGGAGGGCAGCGGACGGTGGAGGCGAAGAGAACTGACTAGAAGTTACAAGGACGCGCGGAGGTGGCCGACAACGGTGGTGTCACTAAAGCCGAGGAGGGAGGAAGGCAGGCGGTGGCAGGAGATCGGGGCAAAGACAGAGGAGGTGGGTGACAATGACATCGATGGCAGCACTGACAGTCGCTGTGGGAGGCATTAGCGATGACAATAGTTGCTTACCAGCAGGCCTCGTTAGAGTCGGAGATGACAGAAGGGGCGATAGAGTGTGCGGTGGGGCATGGCTGGTGGTGGCATGTGTGGCATGGGGTTGAGGAAGGTTGTATAGGATTTGGGGGAGGGATCAAAGTGAATGGAGATCCGACGGTAAAAAAATTGACTGGTTTGAAGGGTAAAAATATGTTTATGAATTATGATGTATAGCCATTCCCAAGTTTATGTTCGGAAGTGTTTCTTCTCCTTGCTTAACGTTTCAGCTCCTTTTCTTTGATTTATAAATGTATACCTGGATGACCCTTTGCTATAAGCTCTAATACAAGTTTAATCTAGTAGGATGGAGATTATAACACATTGTTGGAAATTTTCCACTGACCCTTGTGGTAGAGCATAGAAGCGGTAGTACTCATCTAATCCTTTTGTTCTCCCTGGCCAATGCTGGTTTAGGATGAACTAACCTGGAAATTCCGGAGCCTTTTCGGGCAAACCTCACCCTTTTGCTCTGATCTAAAGTTAACAGTCTCCAACGCCCAAAATTAGGGGGACAAAATGAGTGCTACTGCGGTTTTGCTATGAAATTCTCTACTAACACCGATTTGAACACAAAGACCGGGCGCACGAATGAATTCAGCCAATCCACACGTCGGCGCTCTGTGTTGTAGTAGCATTGCTTCCTAAGCATGCACAGCTTTTCCCAGCAGAGAGCAGTGAGCACTCCAGTTTTTACAGCGTGGGAACAGTCAAATCGGACAACTACTGGACGAGACGAGAGAGGGGTAGTAAAAAAAATACCGCGAAGTGGGCAGTGGGCGATCTCTGGAAGCTGGAAAGCGAGGCCACCACGAGTGCGCGCCCAGTTCATGATTAGCCGCGTGGCCGGGGCCACGCTGCTCTCGCTGAGCCGCTGACCTTTCCCTCCCCAACGGCAGAGACAGGAAGCCTGAGACGAGCGAGCCATTGACTGGTCACCGACATGTGGTACCGCGACGCCGCGGTCCACCTCGCAGCGACGCGGGCAAATGATCGCGTCGCGTGCATGCCCAGAGCCCGCCGCCCCACGGCCCCCACCTCGTCCCGTCGGTCCGGCCGCGTGCGGAGCAAGTCGGCACGGTAAAAAGAAATCGCAGCTTTTATAGCCTTCTGCCACTTTTTTAAAAATCACTCTATACCAATTTAATTATAAAAATAGTGTATTTCTCGACTACAGAAACATCCACAAGTAAAACATGTCATTTATCACACTTGTGTACATCTAGTACAGTAGGACATCTCGACAGGGCGTGCTGCCATAGCAGGGTGGCTCCGTAGGAGCGTGGCAGATCTTACTGTGTTGTCCTAGCTAGGTAGCATCTGTTGTGGTACATGAGTCTGATAAAATGAGAGAATACGACCGAGTAAAACATCCAAAGGGTTTTGATAAACGTCACCGGATGTTTTGTTAGCAAAAAACATCCAAATTTTAGAGTATTGGATCTGCGGTGAGATCCGTAAGACGTGAAGGGAGGTGGGATTGTGTTTTGATGGATGATTTGATACTTTGATTTAAAGATCTAAAATTTAAATGTTTATAAAAAATAAAACATTCGGACGAAGGCAAGACAATCCGAAACAAAAAAACCACCACGCATAATCACACATAAAACGAGATAAATACGACCGAGTACAAACCAGTAAACCACCACGCGCAGACGAGACGAGTCACCCGGCCCCGGCTGCACCGTTGCCATCGCGACACCGCCGCCCGCCTCCCGCCGCAACCCCGCGCACGCTTCCCGACCCGACCCAATCCACCACACTGACACCGCCAAGTTTCTAGCCTCTCTCGGCCTTGTCCTGCTCCAGGCACCGCGCTAGGAGCTGCCCAATTCTCCGCAGCCATTAATGGCATTCAAGGCTCCTCGCGCTTCCTAGGCCTCTGCCTCGGCTTGGCATAGTTGCTCGTGCCCGCCGCGCGCTTGGCGTTCTGTTGATACTTGATACAGAGATACCAGCACAGGCCCGCGCGCGGAGATGCACACGGCGCTGGATATGAACGGCAGGGCTCGTAGGTCGGCGGTGCTGGTGCACGGCACGAAGGCTGCTCCGAGGAACGATGAAGTAGGTGTCCTTGCATGATCTCTTTCTTGGGCTTTGGCATCGGAAAGTTTGTGCCTTTCGTTGAGTTGAGCGCCCAGGCGATGATGACATTCTTTGCGTTTAGGTGGTTTCCGAGATGTGTGTTTTTGGGCTTTTCTTGGCGCTCTGCGTGCTCCTGGGATCGGGAAGCTGGCGCCTTTCGCGTCCCATGGAGATGGGCGTTTGAATTATTTTGTTTCTAGTTTTTTAATCTTGTCTTTTTGGGGCCTTCGAGATGCCAGTTCTTTTCAAGTTTTGTGTGATTAAGGTTTGTTTAACACGATTGTGTACGCCGCACTCTGTTCTTCGACGCTTTCAAATTGGGTATCTTCTGATTGCTCCCTCCCCACTCCTGCAGTCCTGCGCGCTCTTTAATTTGTTGTCCTTTTGCATCTATGAAGTTTCTGTCCCATGGCTATTCCTATCTAAGAGAGTCAATTTTTTTTGCACCTGCTGCTGTTGTCCTTGATCAAAGGTTATGGAGAAAGATCTGAAGAGACCAAACTCGAGGACGCAGGCCATGAAGGCACCCTCCAACGCAGCTCCCCAATGCATCACGGGCAGAAGCCAAGCGAGGAGAGATAGGAAAATTGCACTGCAGCAAGACGTACAGTATCTCATCTCCCTAGTATTTGATCCAAGAACCCAATTACAATATTTCTTGATTCTTAGTATGATTCAGTGTTTTGCATTTTTGAGTTGCAGGTGGATAAGCTGAGGAAGAAGCTGCGGCACGAGGAGAACGTCCACCGAGCTCTGGAGCGGGCGTTCACGAGGCCACTCGGCGCTCTCCCTCGCCTCCCCCCTTACCTGCCTTCTCAAGTAAGCGCCACGCTTTTGCATTTCAAGCAATCCATGATCAACTGCAGTCTGTAAAGGATTTCATCCTGATCATTTGTTTCTTCCGATCATTTTGCCAAGACACTGGAGCTTCTTGCCGAAGTCGCGGTCTTGGAGGAGGAGGTTGTCCGGCTCGAGGAGCAGGTTGTCAATATCCGGCAAGGCCTCTACCAGGAGGCTATCATCATCTCCTTGGCGAAGAGCGCATACCTTCCGGACTGTGAGCAGTGCACGCCGGCACAGCTGAAGACGTCGGTCCAAATGCAGAATTCAGAGATCTCCCCGTCGACACGTCAAGGTTCCGATCGAGACGCTAATTGGTCATCTTTGAAGCGAGCCACCGATGTCGAGCAGACAGCAAGAAAGCCTAGTACTTCCCTGAGCCAAGGCGATCGTCCTGGGAAGGAGAACCAATCGTGCACCGCCAACTCATGTAGAGAGTTTAGCCTGTCGCATTTGGATAATATGCCAAAATGCAGTGTATCAGCATTGCAGAACCGCGCGGGCGTTCAGGTAAAAGAATGACTCCAATTTAGAGGTAAAAACTGTTACTACTTAGATTCAGCATGCTAATGTTCTTGCATACATGCACCTTCCATTTCAGACAGTTAGTACAGCGAAAGATAAGGCCTCAACTGCAGCGAACAAAGTGTCGGAGGAGCTATTGACGTGCCTACTGAACATCTTCTCGCAGAGGATGAGCTCCTCCAGTGGCCAAGACGACGAGCGAGCATCGTCTCCGTCGGTTTCAGGCTCCTGCGAGAGCTCAGTCGACGGCGCGTGCGCCGGTGACCCTTACGGTATCCTGGAATTCGGGAGCAGGGACATTGGCCCGTACAAGCAATTCCCAGAAGTTGATGCGACCTCATTCCACCAAAACGTTTTCGCCAGCATCACCCTTCTCGCCCAGAGATTGAAGTGAGTTTCCACTGATCTGGGTAACTACTAGTACTAATCTGTTAGTGCAAACTAGATTTCGTTGTGCGGTGAGTTGCTGGCTGTTTGACTTAACGCGCTGATCATGGAAAGATCTTTCTCTACCTGGCAAAATCATCAGGGCCTTGCTACTAAAGCTCTCGTTAGTTGACATAGTGGGCATCTCGTCAGTTCTGGAGCAACACCTACAATTCCTGCATGATGAATGTAAGCTGTCCCTCATAATTGAGGCCCTCCTTTTTTTTCTCCCCTCAGCATGATTCGTACTAGTAGCTTTAAGCCTCTTTTTCGTTGATGTGCAATTTACAATGGTAGGAGGTTTGTTTATTGGGACCAACTGAAACTTCGTACGTTTGCCCATGCTATACAGCGAGATATATATAGTTCTGATGACGTGTGTTGCGGAAATTGGAGAATCTAGAGACAGGAGATACGATTTCTAAAACATACCACTATAGAGGTACATATACAGGGAAAGCAAGAAGAGTTTGAACAGGACAAGAAAATCGAGTTGTAGACTTGTAGTCGGTTGTGCGAGCGGGCGCTGCCTGCCGCTCATCCAAGCACAACCCGGTGCTAAGTCTAGTGCGGGTACACACTCATGTCCGGTATGGACACAACATGAATTCGGATCACATTGCAATAATCTTCGCATTGAACTGAATTCCCTCTGATAGTCGAAGAATAATAATCTTCTCCAATCAAATCAGCACGAACCCTTCATGCGTTGAAAGTCTCAAATACTAGTGAGTGATACCAAGTCATTAGCGAAAGGAATTGGCTTTGTAAACATATTAGCTGGATTACTGTGAGTATTTATCTTGCTGACTTTAATATCACCTTGAGCAATAACACCTCAAATGTAATGATATGTAACATCAATGTGTTTCGTTCTATCATGGAACATATGATTCTTTATAAGGCAAATAGCATTATGATTGTCATAGATTATTGTAGTGTAAGACGTACCTCACAAAGCTTAGTAAACAAATATCTTATACAAATAGCTTATTTAAAGTTTTAGAAATAGCCATATACTCAACTTCTATAGTGGACAAGGTAACGAGAGCTTATAGACTTGTCTTCCGACTAATGGCACATCCTCCAACAGTGAATACATAACTAGTACCTCCAATGGACGGAACACGGGACTCATGACAAATCAGAGTGAACATAAATCCAATTTGCCTTTTGTAGAGTGAGTAGCAGTACTAAATTTCACCCTCTTTTACTTGCCGAATACATAGTGTTTACAAAACATCAATTTGTCGATGCTTTATCCATTAAGGAGTCATCTTTTGCATAACTTCATCATGCTAGCTTCACTCATGTGCCCTAGGACACATATACCAAAAGTTAGTAGCATCAGAATTAGATGATTTAATTGAGACAATGGTAGTATTACCGGAAGTTTTAGTGCTTTGTAGATGATATAGGTTGGAAGCCTTCATATCACCATTCATCACAACAAGAGAGCCTTTGGTGATCCTTTTGAACTCCTCATTCATTTGAATACTCGTACCCTTTAGCAGCAAGAGTATTCAGCGAGACAAGATTTCTCTTCAAATTCGAAGTGTGTCAAACATTCGACAAAATTCTGACTGTGCTATTAAACATCTTGATCTGGATAGAACCAATGCATGCAATCTTACTTGGTAAACTAGCACCTATTAACACGGACCCACTTGGCGAAACTTCGTAGTAAACGAATCACTCGTGGTTCAGGCTTATGTGGAAGGTACAGACCGAATGAAGAATCCACTCATCATCGGTTTTGGAATCGTCGGCAAAAACAATGAAAACATCACAATCATAATCTTCTTTGGTAACAACAGTGGTTTTGGTTTCAGCATCTTGTTGATCCTTCTTAGTATTATTGTTTCTTCTCTTGTTGTTCTGCAACTCCCAGCACTGGGATATATTATGACCATCCTTCTTGCAATATTTATATATAATTCTGATGATGTGTGTTGCGGGAATTGGGATGAATCAGAAGACACGATTTTTACGTGAAAAATCCTTATAAGACAAAACCATAGATACACTAAGACAAAATTCACTATACAAAGAGAAATTACAAGCACAAAAAGATATAATATCTAAAACATACAACTATTGGAGTATACATATAGAGGAAGTAAGAAGACTCTGTATGAGACAAGAAAGCCGAATTGTAGTCAGTTGCACGGGCTAGCGCAACGTCTTGCGCCGCCCGACGCTGACCCTAGCGCGGGCCTGGCGCTACGTCTACTCTGGACCATGCTCGTATCTGAAACAGACTACACGAATGCGAATCACATTACAACAATGTGTAATTAACTATAAAGAATACAGGGCATGTCTGTGCACTGCATGTTGTTAGTTATTAAACTTCAGTACCGAAATGCTTCCTGTCTCCTTAATCATCAGCAAAGCCATATATAAATAATTCACGATCTTGGTTTCGTTAGACTTTGACCAACTGCACGTGGCCGGTAGTACTAGCGTGCGTAGTACAGGCGTACAGCCTAACAGAATACATTAACAAGATCAACCGACATGTCCAGACCTAACACTACCTCTTGTTTATTCTGCAACCCCAGGCATTTCTTAAGCAAGGAGCACCTGTCACCAGCGTTAACAATACCGTTTCGACATCGGTTTTCGACGAGCCGACAGTATCGAAATTCATAAAAGACCGAATAAAATTTGCAAAAAACCGAACGGTTTCGAAAGTCAAATGAATTTAAAATCTGGTCAAACCGTGGAGTAAAATTGGAACGAAAAGTCGAAAACCATTCGAAAAAGGCGAATTTTGAGCGGTTTTCTTGGAAATCGGCGACAGGTTGAAAAATTAGGAAAAAAATATGAAAAAAGGAAAAAATTACAAAATATATTATAAGATTTGTAAAAAGCCATTAAAGACCAAAAAAATAGGAAAAATGTAAGGAATATATATAAAAAATGGAAAAACACGAAAAAATTCTAGCATGATCTTTCCTAAATATGGAAAAAATTCGGTATGATCTTTGCTATATTTTAGACAATTGAAAGTTGTAAAATAGGCATTTAGCAATAATATGTCAACAAATAATTTTTCATTTCAATACTACTCATATATCAAACCAACAAGTGCAAAAATAGGCATTCACATAATCATATACCAATACCATTCATATATCAATACCATTCACATTTCAATACCTTTTATTTGAAGTTATGAAGTAGGCATAGCTTCGTTGTCTTTCCATTGTCACATATATGTTATGTTCGACCTACATGAATGTAATGTTAGTAAAAAAATTGAGTTGCAATGAAATGATTTGGTATGATTTTTGCTATATTTTAGACAATACGAAGGTGTAAAGTAGGCATTTAGCAATAATATGTCAACAAATAACCTTTCATTTTAATATCATTCACATTTCAATACCATTCATATTTCGGTATCTTTCATTTGAAGTTGTAAAGTAAGCATATTTTCGTCGTCCTTCGCACACATATATGTCATGTTGGACCTGCGTGGACGCTATGTTAGTAAAAAAATCAAGTTGCAATGAAATGAAACATTACCTTTGGGCTCAAAAACATTTTTTCTTTTTCTTTTTCTATAATCTACATTTTGAATGGCTCAAAAATACCTCCAAACATTCTTTTTTCAAACAAAAATACTCAGAGGTCATAAAGCTATTAATACTAATTTTATGAAACTTTTGGATTTTTTTTAAATTTCCCGAATTTTTTGAATTTGAATTTGAACTTGAACTTGAGCGGTAAACCGAATGAAATCCTTTTCCAAACTGAAGCGGCATAAGTGAATTTCACGAAATTCGAGCGATTTTTGACGAAAAGTGAAACCCCGTCTACCGCCCGGAATTCGAGCGGTTTTCAATGAAACGTGAAAACCTGCCTACCACCACCCCATATGTTAGTGGCAAAGATGCCCAAGGTTCCACATTTATTTTTCCTTTCTAGATTCATTACGTGCAGAATTTGCATTGTGAGATAAAAGATCTCTGACAAGGGTGATTCGGCGGCTTTCTTTCCCTGCACGCGAAAAGAAACGTGGGTGGGCGCGTGCTGAGCGCCATGACGATCGAGCTGTTATTTAGGGTCCTTAGCTGGTTATTCGGGCTGTTTCTCTATTGAAGACAGAGCTTTTTTTATCGCTGCCCTACAACGCAAAGCATGTAAGGCATTATTGCCGTGTGCCTGAAACGTCTCGGGCCGAATTGGTTCGATACAATTGTGATGGTGCAAAACCGTGTACGTCTCGTCGACAGGTGAACAACCCGAAAGGAGCGAAGGCTGGCGACGACGGGGCGGCGCGAGGCGTGTTTAGGCTGGAGTGGCCCGAGCCGCTGGTGACGTTCGCGCTCTCTCCGGCGGTAAGTTCTTGGCTCCGCTGACATACGTGCCGGCAAATTGCTCTGCTCTCACTGTGCAGTCTGTACTACTCCTGAATAGAAGTCAAGAAAAGGCTCTGTCTTGCTGTATCTTTTCAACTGCTACAGTGTGAATAGATCATCTCATAGGGTATGCTAGCTATCTCGCGATCAGGGCATGTGCTAAAAGATTAAAAGCTGAACAAGTCGGATTATAGTACTGCACAATTTAATCAGAAAAACTAATGTACCGTATATATCATTTTGCCGTCGGTGAAACCTGTGAAACCTGCTATACCGTTGAAATAGTAACGCTCCAATTTAATATAAGGTACAACCGGTACTGTTTAGGGGCATGAAGTTAGTTGCTGTTTAGTGGGTACTGAACAACTCCTTGCTTCATCTTCTGCACTTTGTTAAAGTGCGAAAATTGAGGCATAATTTAGGCAATCAGGCAGTAAAGAAGCAGACCATAATTTTATGCACCCTGAAGGTGGGTCTACCCGCCGGGGCTGTCTCAATGCTGTTGACCATTTTAACCACCGCACAGTGAGAATGATCGAACACCTGCCGGCAAGCATAATTCATTGTACCGAGTACTGACAGTGCTGCTACACATTTTGTTTCTGTATGAAGGTGAGGGCCTACACGGCCACCCATGTCCAGGAGGAACTGGAGGCGGCCAAGAGGGAGTACTTGCAGGCCGCCGTTGGCGTCTGGACGCCGAGCAGGCTCGCGATCCAGAAGCTTCTGCATTGGTACCTTCTACTTCGCCAAGGACGTGAGCTCCCTCATGGATTGGGCGTGCCTGCAGCTGCCCAGTGAACTGCAGCGTGACGCAGTTCAGGTTGTGGAGGGCGGTCGCTGGAATCCGGCGTCGACTGTGCCTGTTCAGGTTATGCCGTACGAGTTTAGGTTCAGGTACCTGTTCGCCTGATAGAATAGCCACCATATATACAGAAGGAAAGAATGTTGAACACAGGTGAGGTCTAATTGCAGTGTTTATGGTTAGATTAATTGGTGGTTCGTGACTTGTCTGGTTCCATCCAATTGGCTCTGTGCTTGAAGGGGAGAGATGAACTTGTTAAGCATGCGTTGGCCATTGCTGGAAGTTGGCATTTGTAGAGGTGGGAAAATAAACACCTCAAAGAATGAGTTCACATTGTTGTTGTGAAGGATCGAGGCCTAAACCTAAACCTATTTTTTTCTTTCTATTTTTATTAATTCTAAAAATTAATAGAATAATGATCAAACTTAAAGAATCAATGTAGAGTGTTAAATCTACTGCCGTAAATAAAATCAGATTAATCATACAATCCTTTTCTTTCTTCTTTCTGTTCAATGCTTGCACAGCCAACACCTCACGAAGAATTGCTTCGCTGATCTTGTGCTGCGCATTAATGCAGGAGGTAGCAAGTCGCTTTCTTGCTACAAGGATTCGGCTTCTACTGCTGCACACGTGGTCCCCTTTTTTTTCATGCGCAGCAACAACCAGGAAGGAGACACTGCCACCGTGCCGTCTTTTCTTTTTCTTCCTCCTCGCGTCTCTGATTTCTGCACCGCCGCCAGGAGCGCTCGCTCCATCCTCTGGCGTCTTTTATATATATATATATATATATATATATACTAGAAAACCTATACGCGGCGTTCTACGCCGCAGGCACCGCTCTCCACGCGAGCAAATCGAGAAAACGCGCGATCGACGATCCACACACAGTAAATCGAGAAAACGCACGAAAAGAACATAAAAAGGATTTTGTGTTTTCCACAAAAGGGCTTAAACAAAATGCTAGAAAAACGCAACAAGGACCTAAATGCGATGTCTATTTGTTTTAAAAAAAATTGGACCCGAATTTTTTTTGGTCCCGAAAAGGATCTAATAGTAAAAACACAACAAGGATCTAAATGCGATGTATATTTCTTTAAAGAAAAAGGACCCGAAAGGTTTTTTTTTGTCCCGAAAAGGATCTAATCATAATTCCTTTTTTTGGTAAAAGGACCCGAGTGCAAGCCTTAAAAACGCATAAAGGACCTAGACGTAATATGTATTCTTTTTTTGGAAAAAGGAACTAGCTGTAATTTTTTTCGGAAAAAGGGCCTATATGTAATCTTTTTCTTCGAAAAAGGACTCGGATGTAAATTTTTTTGACTTGCTCGGCTCGCGGCTCGAGCCGAGCCGGCTCGCTCCACGGCTCAAAGCAATCACAAGGCAGGAACCTTGCAGGCTTTATTAGAAGGTTATATATATATATTGTTCAATACATACAAGCACATCCAAAAACTCACAATGCATGCATACGACCTATCTGCTACTCTTCGCGACTCACTCACTTTCACGACCCGCTGGCTATTACACTGCGTCGTCCGTCTGCGTAGACCTCTACGCGCCCCATCTCGCTACACTTGCATCCTTGCGTGCTACGTGCCTGCACCTGCAACCCTCGTCACCTGCGATCCTCGTGTCCTGCGGCTGCACCTGTGACCTCGCATGCTACTCTCGGGCTACGCGCCACCTACGCGGATTCTCGGCGGCCTGTAGTGTACATCTTGCTCTCAGGCTATATACCACCTGCGCGAATTCTCTCCGACCTGCGCTGCAATGTGCATCTCGCATGTCTGGGATGCACCTCTTGTTGCCTATACTACAACTTCTGTCATAAATAAAACAAATCCAACATAATTCCTTGTTCTTACACAAACAAATTATTCAACACAATAAATATTGTAATCCATCGTAAATATTATTTGTCATAAATATTGTTGTCAAAATAATCATCACATATAAATATCACAAATAGAATTAACTTGTTGCTCGGTAGAAAACACTCCTTGATCGGTTTTGTGTAAGGCGAGTGTATGTCTGAAAATAAGCGGCAAAATGTAAATGATTATCATGACATTTGTAGCATTCACCGACAAGCGTTCCTCTGATGCACTGTTACGAGATCTCGTGCAGAAGTTTGTTCCTACCCGTGGTAAGACTCAAATTTAATCGAACACAACGACGAAGACACCTTTGAAAAGCCAGGAGCCAGGACCACGGTGCCCATGGGACGTGATTCCGGCTGGTTCTCCTACGATTTGGTCGCAAGATCTAGCAAATAATTTGTCACAGTCCAGCTAGGCAGCTAGGAGAGGAACTCTAGTTCTTTCTCACTAAGCTCGCCAAGACACCGTGCTGCAAAAAAACTAGCTCTTTGGCTGCAACTAGTAGAGGACTAGACGTACCCATGCAATTGCACGGACTAGTATTAAGAAACTTACATTTCTTCAATCAGACAAACTCTTATAAAATTTGAAACCGTTTCTAAAAGAGTGAGAAAGAATATGGTAAGTGAATAACGATTACTTTTTGAGCCAAATTAAATCGGGCCTAATTCCGTATACTGTTTGAATTTATACTTCTTATAGTGGATAAAAGGCACGATCCTTGTTCAACTGCTAAACAATCAGGTTGTGAATCACTGGAGTGTCGATCAACGAAGAGCTAAAGAAAGCTGAGGACGCAGCAGATCAACGACATCAAGAAATCATCACTTTCCTAGCCTTGTAGCAATTTTTTTTAAGTAAATCTAGCTCTCTTGCGAACGAAATAGTAGAAGTAGCCACGTGGCACCATTCGCGGACTAGGAGCGCTCCTGCCATGCTTGGAGAAAGTACAAGGTGCTTTGTGTTGACTCAATATCCTTTCACGGTCGAGAAGAAGACTACTTTTCTAACTTTATTCAGGCTATAATAATGATCACATCCAACATCAAGGGGTCAGTGGGCCTTCTACAACGTCCCAAAATGGTGCATTCTCGAGTGGCCAGTAGGTCTTCCACACCTCTAGCCCACTAGAACTGCCAACCATGTTAATGGGCCATATTGATCCCATCAGCTCGCCTTTTATTTTCTATTTTTGAAAACCATTCGCTGGCTATACTGCTTTGTAGGCTGTGTGTAGCGTGTACTATCCTTTTTGTATTTTTTCCGTCTTCTTCCAAACAAATGTGGGAGCATGTAACTGAAACAGAAATGCTCCCTTGTTTATACGTCCATTTTTCTCAAAAATAATGACAAGTATAGTGGTATAGACGGTAGCTGTTTGTAATACACTTCTATATTATCTATAGATAAAATTAAAGATAACTTATATAGTAGGCTATCTTTAATGATATTTCATATAATGAATATACTGTCGGTACAATAATATACACAGTATACAACTATCTATCTGGTCGTCTGTTAAATAATAGATAATATTTTTCTCTCTTATCGATATTATCTAAAATCCTATATGATATACTCTCGTAAACAGTTGACACGGAGAAAAAGTTCAAATGAACATTACTTTTGTTGAGATGGCGCATAGATCCAACGGGACAGCCCAAAAAAAGGAATGGCAGCTAGGCAGCTGGGGTCGACTTTGCTGCCACTATACCATACGGGACCACATGTATCAGATATTCTTACTCAAGTACATATTTACTTCCTCCGTCCGTTGCTAGTGTCAAAAAGATTTAAATGATTTAAACTATCTGGCTTGGCTATATAAAAATTATATTATTAGATTATAGTGAAAAATATTTTCAGAATATTATAATTTTATTAGTATATCTTAATATAAATTTATAAAACAGTAACGATTAAAGTCGCATCCCAAACACTACAAAAATAAAATAAAAATCAAGTAAAAATGAACTCAGGGAGTAACAGTTTAAGGCCGGATTGTCTATTTTGGGGAATGTAAGTGGTAGATGAATGTTCATTATTGTCTATATATCCCTCCAAATCAACTCGAGACAAGACTGAAGACAACTCTACAATGAGTTGTCTCATAACTTGCCTCTATATGATTTCATAATCTTCTAATTTTTGCATGAAAAAGGTGTTTATCGGAGACATCTAATACTCCAGTTGTTAGTATGGTGGCTTGTGCAACCAAGTATAGTAGTGTAGTGGGATTAATACTACATTAGTTGTTTAAATTGAGTTGTAGTACTATACAATGTTTGTCAAGTCTAAACGTAGCATCTTCGAGTTAATCCCTTTACATGAACAGAGGACAAAAGTTTAAATAGAATGCTATGCATGCGTGGTCCTATCCGTTGGACTTAACCATGTTAGATTATTATGGGATGGCCCATAATTAATTTAATAGAAATTCCAAAAGGCCCATTAGAATACTAGGAGTCATGAAATTGGTTTAGTACCATATGGGTAATTGAGAGAAGATTTGACCAACTTAAATAGTTGAGTTGTGTGTCTCTCAATTAGCAAGGTGGAAAAGGGTAAAGGGTGTGCACACGCAGCTTGCGCGAGCCGCCGGCGTGGCGTGGGCGTGCGCGAAGTCGAGTCGAGTCGAGTCGTCGAGTCGTCGACGAGACGAGACGAGACGAGACGAGCGCGCACGCATCGCACGCTGCGTCGCGCAGCGATCCGGACGTGATGTGCTGGGCGGGAGCGGTCTGCTTTGCCGCTTAATGTGTCCGGTTTATGACCAAGAATCGCCGCCGTTATCGATTAGTAATGCGGCGTGGTTGATGGTCATAAACACCGTGCCATTAGTAACTGACGCCTTGATGGCGTCGATTACTAGTAATGGCCTCCTCGCCGACGATTACCCTTCGCGAGCCTATATATAAGGAGGCGATGGCTGTGTTTTATAGACGTACCAATCTGCCCTCTCTCAAGACTCCAGTGTTCCATTTCCGGTCTTGCATTTCTTGTCTCCCCCTCTCTTTCCTTGCGCGCACAAGTAGCAGAGAGGGAGCGAGCCTCCGGAACCTCGCCCTTCTTGAGATCTTGCTCGAGATAGAAGGCCGATAAGGTTTTTGGGGCGACCACGCGATCGCTCAAAAGTGCTCGAAGCGCATCGCGATCGCAACGCGCCTCTGATCGCACCAACGCTTCATCGCGACAACCGTGATCGTCTACATCGACCGTCATGGCGAACGAGAATGTTCACTGCTTTGTCCAACGGTGGCACCGGCTCAAGGGTATATCGTCTTATACCGTGTTTTTATCGATTTGATTTCTTGTTCATTAGCCTTTGCATATGAGATAGATAATCTGTTATCTAGAACCTTTGGCTGTGAACTAGAAATGTGCAATTGTTTAAACATGATCTACATAATTTTGTGGATTAAAATATTGAGAAAATTCCTAATTTTCCAACAATCCAAAACCTTATCTTAGGAATTTTACAACTATGGTTTATTTGCGCTTAAGCCAATTGTATTTGTGGCGCAAATTATAAGCGTTAGCGCGCCAAGATGATTTTGTGGTTGATCGCCATGAGCGTGTATCACGTTGCGCAAGGCAAGCCACGACTGAGTGGGCTCTCTCGAGCGGAGAGTGCCTTCACACGTGCGCGGATAACTTTGTTTAGAGGCGCCGTGATTAGCGTTTTGGGAGAAAATCTTGTTGATGTATATATGATTTTGCCAAGTGGTAAAGAAATGTGGGATGCACTTGAGGCAAAATTCGGAGTATCTGACGCAGGCAGTGAACTCTATGTCATGGAGCAGTTTCATGACTACAAGATGGTCGATGACCACTCTGTAGTAGAACAGGCTCATGAGGTTCAAGCCTTTGCGAAAGAACTTGAGAATTTTACATGTGCATTACCCGACAAGTTTGTGGCGGGATGCATCATCGCTAAGTCGCCACCTTCTTGGAGGATTTTGCCACTACTCTAAAACACAAGAGACAAGAGTTCGGCGTTCTTTGGTCTCATTGGGTCTCTAAATGTTGAGGAGAAAGCGAGGGCAAAAGATATACGTGGGAAAGAAAGTTCTAGTGCCAATGTGGTACAAAAGAAAATCTTTCAATTCAACAAGAAGAATAAAAATAAGTCCGAAAAGCACGAGAACAAGAACAAGGCCGCTCAAACTACTAGCTTCAAGAAGAAGAAGAATAAAGGAAAGGAAGCGCTTTATGCAGTAATGATGCGATCATTGGGCAAAGGATTGCCACGATCGTAAAGACAATAAGCGTAAAAGTCCGCTAACGTTGTTATTGGCAATCTTGAGGAGGAACATCGGGTATGTTTCAATACCTACCGTTCTATCGGTATGTCGTTCACTGATTGGTGGATTGACACGGGGCCAATATACATGTTTGTCTTGACAGATCCTTATTCTCTTTTACCAGTCGCAGGGCTACCTCCGTGTTGATGGGGAATGGGTCGCGAGCATTTGTGCGTGGAGTCGGCACGATTGACTTGAAGTTTACTTCAGGGAAAAATCGTGCGATCGAGAGCGTGCATCACGTGCCCGCGATAAATAAAAACCTTGTCAGCGGGTCTCTATTGTGTAGAGATGGTTTTAAGCTAGTTTTTGAATCCAATAAATGTGTTGTTTCTAAAATTGGAACTTTTATTGGAAAAGGCTATGAGAGCGGAGGCTTGTTCCGCTTGTCTTTAACGGACATGAATAAAATTGTGAATCATGTTTGTAATCATGAGACTGATGTTTGGCATTCACGACTTTGTCATATTAATCTTGGTTGCATGATGCGGTTAGCCAGTATGAATTTAATCCCAAAATTCACCCAAGTCAAAGGTTCTAAGTGTCAAGTATGTGTGCAATCTAAGCAACCTCGCAAGCCTCACAAGGCAAAGAGAGCGAGAAACTTGGCACCGTTAGAACTAGTTCATACCGATTTATGCGAGATGAGCGGGAGTTGACAAAGGGTGGTAAGAGGTATTTCATGACTTTGATTGATGATTCTACTAGATATTGCTATGTGTATTTATTAAAGTCAAAAGATGAGGCTTTTCACTATTTTAAGATCTATAAAGTCAAGTGAGAACCAACTTGAGAGAAAAATCAAGCGGGTTAGGTCGGATCGTGGTGGAGAATTCTTTTCTAATGAGTTTAATTTATTCTGCGAGGAACATGGAATAATCCATGAAAGGACGCCTCCTATTCGCCCCAATCAAGCGGGGTTTAGAAAGAAAGAACCGTACTCTAAGCGAGATGGTTAACGCCATGTTAGAAAGCAATGGGACTTTCCAAGGAATGGTGGGGTGAGGCTATATTGATTGCATGTCATGTCCTAAATAGGGTTCCTACAAAGAATAAAGAAATTACACCATTCGAGGAATGGGAGAGGAAAAGATTAAATTTCTCCTATTTACGTGCTTTCAATTTGTTTGGCTAAAGTGAATGTGCCTATCCCAAAGAAGCGTAAACTTGGACCAAAAACCGTTGATTGTGTCTTTATTGGTTATGCTTTTCACAGCGTTGGATATAGATTCTTAATAGTGAAATATGGAGTACCTGATATGTATGAAGGTACAATTTTTGAGTCCAATGATGCCACATTCTTTGAGGACTTATTTCCTATGAAAGAGACACTTAGCTCATCTGGCCAAGAATCTATCTTCTCTCCTAAACCTTCCACTCCTATACAAATTGAGCCCATTTTTGAGGAAAATCCAATAGATGAGGGCAATGAAGTAACTCGTAAGAGTAAGAGACTAAGGACTACAAAGTCTTTTGGTGATGACTTCATTGTATATCTAGTGGATGATACTCCAAGAACCATTGAGGAGGCTTATTCATCTCGGGATGACGACTATTGGAAGGAAGCGGTCAGTGAGATGAATTCCATCTTGAGCAATGGAACTTGGGAAGTTGTTGAACGTCCATATGGGTGTAAACCTGTAGGATGTAAGTGGGTGTTCAAGAAAAAGCTGAGGCCTGATGGTACGATTGAAAAGTACAAGGCAAGGCTTGTGGCCAAGGGTTATACCCAGAAAGAAGGCGAGGACTTCTTTGATACTTACTCACTGTTGCGGATCGACCACTATTAGAGTACTCACTGTCTTTGGTCTGCCTCCTACGGTCGATCATTCATCGATGGATGTAAAGACGGCTTTCCTTAATGGAGAGTTGGAAGAGGAAATCTATATGGATCGGCTGATGGATTTGTAGTAAAGGGTCATGAAGGAAAAGTGTGTAGGTTGTTGAAGTCTTTGTATGGCCTTAAGCAAGCACCTAAATGTACGAGAAGTTCGACAGAACTTTAACATCTCCGGCTTTGTTGTGAATGAAGTCGACAAATGTGTGTATTACCGCTATGGTGGGGGTGAAGGAGTGATTATGTGTACGTATGTTGATGACATACGATCTTTGGGACAAACCTTAATGTGATTAAGGAAGTCAAGGACTTCTTGTCCAAAACTTTGAAATGAAAGATTTGGGAGTAGCGGATGTCATCTTAAACATTAAATTGTTAAGAGAAGGTGACGGTGGGATTACTCTTGAGCAGTCCCATTATGTGGAAAAGGTGTTGAGTCGCTTTGGCTATAGCGATTGCAAACTGCTCCAACGCCGTATGATCCAAGTGTGCTATTACGAAAGAACCAACGAATAGCAAAGGATCAATTGAGATATTCCCAAATTATTGGTTCATTGATGTATTTAGCTAGTGCAACAAGGCACGATATCTCGTTTTTGTGAGCAAACTAAGCCGGTTTGTTTCAAACCCGGAGATAATCATTGGCATGCTCTTGAGAGAGTAATGCGCTATCTAAAAGGGACATCAAGTTATGGAATTCACTACAAGGTACCTAGGGTACTTGAGGGTTATAGTGATTCAAACTGGATATCGATCTTGATGAAATAAAAGCCACAAGTGGATATGTGTTCACATTGGGTGGTGGAGCTGTTTCTGGAAGTCTTGCAAGCGGACCATCTTAACGAGGTCTACAATGGAGCAGAACTCACAAAGATTAGATACAGACCTCTGTGGAAGCCGATCGGCTGCGTGAAC
Source organism: Otatea glauca (assembly GCA_036346275.1). Taxonomy (NCBI): domain Eukaryota; kingdom Viridiplantae; phylum Streptophyta; class Magnoliopsida; order Poales; family Poaceae; genus Otatea; species Otatea glauca. The sequence goes on from CM070725.1 coordinate 41,259,190, forward strand.
TTGTGAAGGACTTACGGTGGTTGAGAAACCGGTGCTGCTATTCTTTTGAACTGTGACAATCGACGGTGATTGTTAAGGTAAGCGATTCTAAGGATAACATGAAGTCATCAAGGCACGTTAAGAGGCGGTTGAAGTCTGTCAGAAAATGAGAAACTCGGAGTTATAGCGTTGGACTATGTCCGACGGCTAAAAACTTGGCGATCCTTTTACAAAGGGACTATCACGGAATGTGATAGATGAAGCATCGAGGAGATGGGCTTGAGACCCACATAAAGTCATGTCTTAGTGGTAACTCATCCTATTTGATCGGAGATCCGTGAACTAGGATGTTGAGACAAGCTAGTGATTGGTGAGAGGAGAGTACTTACATACTTAGTCCACTCCGTTTGAGATGCAATAACTCTCCTATTACGTATGGCAGGTTGGTTATACCTTAATGTATTCCGAGTGGCTTTGATAAGCGGAGATGTTGTCCTACGAACATCTTATGAGGAATACACCTATATGAGTTCGATTGCTAGTCACAGTCTATGAGATTGGGTGATCTCTAGAGGCTCATGAAAGGCTAAGGAGTATGACTTATAAGCTCCAAACCGAGGGGATGCATTTAGCGACCTAGTATCGATAAAGGACTTTTGGTGAAACTTGTTCGCACAAAGCTGTCAATTCAAGGCATAGTCCATTGTTTGATTGTGGATGAGTGTAACCTTTGTTCTAGATGGAAGTTCAACTTAACAGTCTCCATCGAAAAACGGTATATCAAACTACATTGAATCGAGAGTATTTCAAATGTGCCTTTGAAATTTGGTGGGGATTGTTAGATTATTATGGGATGGCCCATAATTAATTTAATAGAAATTCCAAAAGGCCCATTAGAATACTAGGAGTCATGAAATTGGTTTAGTACCATATGGGTAATTGAGAGAAGATTTGACCAACTTAAATAGTTGAGTTGTGTGTCTCTCAATTAGCAAGGTGGAAAAGGGTAAAGGTGTGTGCACCGCCTTGTGCATGCGCCGAGCCGAGCCGTGGCGTGGCGTGGCGTGGCGTGTCTTGATCGAGTCGAAGTCAGTCGAGTCGAGAGCGAGACGAGACGACGACGTCAGCGCGCGAGCGGTCCGGACGTGATGTCTTTGGCGGAGCGATGCATTTTGCCGTTTAATGTGTCGGTTTATGACCGAGAACCGTATCGATTACTAATGGCGGCGTGGTTGATGGTGAGTCATAAACACCGTCGATTACTAGTAACGGACGTCTTGATGGCGTCGATTACTAGTAGCGGTCGTTTGATGGCCTCTAAATGTCGCAAGCGATTACCCTTCGCGAGCCTATATATAAGGAGGCGATGGCTGTGTTTTATAGACGTACCATCGCCTCTCTCTCAAGACTCAGTGTTCCATTTCAGTCTTGCATTTCTTGTCTCCCCACCTCTGTTTTCTTGCGCGCACAAGTAGCGAGAGGAGCAGCCTCGGAACCTCGCCCTTCTTGAGATCTTGCTCGAGATAGAAGGCCGATAAGGTTTTGGGAGCGACCACGCGATCGCTCAAAAGTGCTCTGAAGCGCATCTGCGCATCGCAACGCGTCGCCTTTGCACCAACGCTTCATCGCGACAACTGTGATCGTCTACATCGACCGTCATGGCGAACGAGAATGTTACGCTGCGCTGTGCTAACGGTGGCACCGCTCAAGGGTATATCGTCTTATACCGTGTTTTTATCGATTTGATTTCTTGTTCATTAGCCTTTGCATATGAGATAGATAATCTGTTATCTAGAACCTTTGGCTGTGAACTAGAAATGTGCAATTGTTTAAACATGATCTACATAATTTTGTGGATTAAAATATTGAGAAAATTCCTAATTTTTCCAACAAACCATTGGATCAGCATCCAATCATATGGAACGTCAATATCCATATGAATCCAATGGTCACAAAATTGACTTAGACTTAAACCAAAAAAAAAAAATCAGGCAACATACAAATGGAAAAACCAAATATTCAAACCATTCGTCTCTTCCATGTAGGTAGTAAGAACATTGTTGATTAAGCACTTGGGTTGTTATGTGCTGCAGTGCTGGGATGGTTTTGGCCTTTTGGGTGGTGGAAACGTGGTGCGCTGCTCCTAACCTAGGTTTGACTATCACTGGTAGAAAGGATGAAAATATCTTTCTTTTTTAAAAACGTAGCTGTACAATAAACTAGATATCCTGATAAATCAAAGCTAACTTTCACTCAATTTAGCCTGCTGTGAATGTAAACATGCCATTACAGTAGGGGCAATTTCTTATTTGCTACCGTAAATTTTCATGATTCTAGATATCTATTCCTTGTCTCAATAATATGTAGGCCAGGCTTACATGTCAGTGACACAAGGGATGGCTTATCTAAGATTTGTGTAATTTACAGTGACATGCAAAAAATATTCCCTTGCAATAACAAGGATGAGAACTTGATACTGTGTTTCATTGAATTTAAAAACATCCCTCCGCCTTCAGTTCAGAGCTCACCAACTGGTTGAGTACACTCTTAAGCTTGTTTCCTCTTTTCTGTTCCCTGATAGCAGTGCAACTTGGGAATGGCACTAGGACCTCCCTCTGGTACCAACAATTGGACTTCTATATTTGGGAGCATATTCGTTGTGATCTACTCGCTGATAAGGTTGAGCTCATCTCGTGCAGCCGATCACAACGAATAAAGACCCGAGGATTGTAGAGTGGAGGGAAACAGAGGAATTTAGAGTGACCTCGCTGTATTGGATGATACAGAGCTCTAGCTGCAGCTTGCCGATGCAGGAATTCAATTGGACAATTTTGACGCCGAAAAAGGTCCAAGCATTTTTCTGGATCTTACAAGAAGGTAAGACTAGGACCAAGTCCTCTCTCCATCGTCTTGGTAGGTAGACAACCATCATTGCCCGTTCTGCCAAAGGGTGTAGAAACTATCACGCATCTGTTTGTAGATTGTCCCAACAGTCGAGTTCTGGGGTGCCTTCATGGCTCCATAGGTTGTCGATGGCGTTGGCTACATGACTCTCCCACCTCAGCCTAATGTGGAGAGACACCATTGTGTCCTCCTTTCCCTCTGGGTGACTTGGAAGCATCGCAATCGAAAGACTTCCCATAACGACGAAAAAAAAACCTCCTCCACTTTTCGGTCTTTCAGTGATCATCTGATGCATGCTTTGGATAAGGATGTAAGTAAGACACGGAGCCTACCAAATTTAGCCTATATCGAAAACCAACTCTCTGTTTCAATAATTTGCCTGTTTTTCCGGTAGCTATAGGATCATCTAAAAGGTGTCACTTTTAAATACCTTGAAAATCACCACCTTCGACCCCAATAATCCGTTTTCTTTTCCGGTAGCTATATGATCATCTAGAATGTGTAATTTTTTGACATATTGAAAAATACTATATTCGGTTCTAATGATCCTCTTCCTTGTCCGATAGTTATAAGATCATCCGGAATTGTAACATCCCGAAAAATACAATAATATGAAAATTCATATTTTGAATTTGAATATATTTATTTCTGATTTTTCCTGACATGATTGGAATTTATTTGGATTTCTTTGGATTTTTGTATTGAATGAAAAATCAAACAACTAGAATTTAAGAATGGATAATGGTAAAAAGATAAAAAGATAAATTTTGGAAAAATTACCATGGAACCCTAACCACTTTGGTAACTCAGTAAAATCAACAATTAAAATTTTATGCACTGAAAAATGGGTAAATAAAATTAATGTCACCACTTTTGACTAGAAACAGTACAAGTCAGAATTTGTGTAAAATATCCGAAACTTATCTGGAGCTGGAAAAATTACCATAACACTCTCATGGTAAAACCTATCCCTATTAAAAATCTCAGTAATTTATCTTGCCATGAAGACCTTATAAAAATTCAAAAACAGAGGCTTTAAAAACATAGAATTTGCCATGTCAGAATTTTTATAAAATATTCACTTGAGATTTTGACTTGAAAATTTTATGAAGACATCCTTGATCTAGATATAACCTCGCATAAAAGTTTAAAAAATAATTAATAAGGTTTGAACCTTTAAATAAATAAAAACCCGAAATGTGAAAACTGGCTGATGCACAGTGTCAGAATTTTAATTAATTAATTGTAATATATTTTGGTCCACAATTTTTACTGGAGGTTAAAAACTACCGTGAGACCTCAGTCAAAAAGTTTAGAAATTTTTCAACGCGATTTGATAGCCGTTTTAATGCAATCACGGAGCGGTCGGGCTGAAGTTTATCTCTTTGTCTCATTTCCTTTCACTTGCGCTTGGGGCCCACCTGGCAGCTTCTTCCACCTTCTTCAACCTCACGCCAGAGCACAGCCAGCACTCAGTCTTCTCTGTTTTTGGTCAAATAAATCTCGATTTTATCGCAATCAAGCACATGGGCTCTCCCAAACCGACCTAGCAACGCCGTATACAGCCAAGGGAGTGTGTCACCATCACTCAAATCCGGCCACGATCATTACACGTGCTCTCCACTGTTAAAATTTCGACGCCGCAGCTCAGTTCCGAATTCACACGAGCACCGCCTCAATCCATGTTATTTAAGCAGCCCCAAGTGCTTCCATAGCTTGGTCATTCTCTTTGGTAGCTCCTCCACGGAAGACAAACTCCAATTTCACTCGAACCATCTCCAATTCCTCCATGACCGAAATTCCCCAATCCAAACCTAGTTCCTCAATTAGCAAGACATTAATCAATTGCTTGCACATGAGGCATCACCAAGCATCCCTGAATATTTCCACCAACTTGATTTTGGGATTCTCTCGCTGTGAAGCTCCACCACCGTGAGCCCTCTTGTCGCCGGCCATGTCCTCTGTCGTGCCGCCGCCTCAGGTCACTAGAGCTCCGACCAAGATCACCTGGGGCATCAGTGGAGTCCTGGGGTTCCATTTTAGTGATTGTTTGAAGCTCCCTTTGCTTGCTTTGCAGCCGACCGAAGCACCTCCAAGCTCCCAGCCATGGCGCCCACTGTAGCAGTTCTTTGCTCTGTTCGGTTGTGCTGAGGAAGCCCCTTGCATTCACTGATTTGTGGCCCTTCATCTATCCAAAAGGTAAAAGCAGCAAATAGCTAGCATCAAAACTAATCAGTCTCTTGTAGTGAGACAACAAGATTCAGATAAATGAACTTGTAGATCTACCAGACCTATAGGATCATTAATTTACTTAGTAAGATCAAAAGTTAACTAAGCAAATTACTCTTAAACTCAAAGGTGAAAGTCATTAGCAAGTTCAGATTAAATCTTTACTTCGAATATCGGAAGATAACTCAAAATAATTTAAATCCTTAAACTCATATGATACTTGCTCTAATATATTCATACATACATACACGACTTATACAAATCCTAATCAGAGAGTTAACTCGGCTTGAATTAATCGGTCATCGCGTTCAAATACCTACACCTTAAGATTTAGGAAGCCCTAACTAGTTTAATCTTTATTATGACCTTAATCATGTATATCCTCATACCCTGTAAAAGTTCACATGCCAATTATATAAGTCTAAAACAATGTTCAATTATGAGGAAATAGAGCACGAACTAAATGGTTTAGGAACTTAAGGGGTTGCTTAGTTATCAGCCCAAAGACAGAAGGTAATAAGCTTAATCATCCTCTAGTTCATGAATCAAAAGATTAGTTTGATCTTTAAATTCGAAATCAAGACCATGAGTAGCTTTTGAATAAGCTCAAGTAATATTCCTCTCCCTTTAGTCACAAGAAACATTGCAGCTCAATGGTTTATTGCTCTGGTTTCAGCCGAGGCGTCCTGAGTTTCAAATCCTAGCTTTTGCAATATAAGTTTTTATTTTTGCCTCTTGCATTCAAACTTCCATATCTTTTTGCTAGAGTGTCCAAATGAAGTCAAATTAGTTTATAAATTTAAGGTTTGAAATAAGGAATTAGAATCTGAAATAAGAAGTCATATGTTCCTTGCAGGAAAATATTTTTATTAGGGTTTGAATATTAGGCCCTAAATAGGTGTTATGAAGGATGTATATTTTATATCGATCCATAAATCATGAAATAAATACCATAAGTAACTGCAACCATATTAATTCCATTTTTGCAAAAACATTTAAATTTGAATGTATTTTGAGTCAAATATTGTAGGTTTAAGACCTTAATAACATTCAAATTTCAAGTGGTTACAATAATGTTCATATGAGCTCAAAATTCGATTAAACCAGTTTAGATGTGTTCCCGGGATTGCATAGATTATGAATAACCAAAAATATTTAGACTTTTCTTTAGTTTAATCAATTTGCTAAATGCTCAAACCTTCAATCGGCAAAATGATCAAATGTTCGTAACTCTCGCAAACGGACTTCAAATCCGACAAAATCAAATGCTATGACCTTAAAACAACATATAATAACTTGCTGTATAGAAATGGCAACATTTTGAACAATTATGGGTTAGGCCATATTTAGCCCTAAAGATCATGTAGGTGAAAAACATCACAAATGAATGCGAAATATTTCGAAACTAACTTTAAAACACTCTTAGGGTCATCCCATACTAATGCCAGGAAAATGAATAAATAATTATGTAAGGATCAGTCGCAAACTAAGAACTAAAACTGAACCGTTATCGTGTAGATTATAAAACTACTCAAGCCTTTTCAACAGCCCGTAGAACCCCTCGTCTAAATGCAAATACTATGGAAATCAGTTTAGAAATGATGTTTAGGATATGTACTATTATGTTCTATGAAAATGTTTTATTTATAACTAATGATTCATATAGTTTTCGCTTATGCAAAACCCTAATATGATAAGGATAGTTGTAGCCCTTTTTAGCCGATTTCGTTCAACTTAAACTTTAGTGTCATGATAGCTTTTTAGCAACGCGTTTAGCTTTTCAGCTAAACATTATAATTCATAAAAGTTGTTTAGAATCATTATCCAAAGTATATACTACACTATTATGATGAAATAATCATATTTCATCATGTTTTCCACATAAATCATGTTGGTTAAATAGCCCTAAATATTATGTTTAATGAACCTTATAAAATGAATAAGTGAGCATTGTATTAATGAAGAAGTTTGTAGTTAATATATTTGTATCACCAGAACCTTCTTAAAATCATAAATTAATCTAGTAACCTAGCTTAATAGATCCAACTTATTTGAAAACCCTTCTTATGCAAAATCGCTTAAGATTAAGTGCTATTTGCATAACCCTAACTTTAGTTAGTGTTTTAATTCTTTTAATCCAAATAATTTTAGCATCTATAATTCGAAGTTATAAATACTAGAATTCATAATTTTAGCCTCTTAAATTCGTAAATCAAGAATAGATAATCTATCGAAGAAACCATGTTTTGCTCATCGTAAAAGCCATTAAGTATAAAATGTGTGTTTATCTAAATCATGAGATCTCAAATCATATAATCCCAACCCTAAATCATCCTGTTTTCTACAATGAATCTTTATCGATTTTCGTATGTTTTCTTTTGCCCTTATTAAAGTTGGATATTTGCTATTTTCCGAATGATCGACGTGTAGAATTCGACGTCCCTTCCTCCGTCGTTGCCTCCGTCAGCTGCGACCGTGTCTTCGTCGTAAGCAATAAATAAGCAAGGCAAGCACTCCTTTGACCATCTTGATCCCGAATTTAATTTGCATTGTTTATTAAAATGTTTCATTCATACGTTTACTTTCAGTAAATTCGCTATTTTGTGGTAAAGGTAGTTATACCTGTTGTCTCATGAAACTTCCTTGATAAGTATGAATATGTGAACCTTGATAACCATAGATTGAGCTTAGACAATTACTTAATGTCATTGTGGGTATATGCGATTACTTTTATCCATGCTTAGCCATGCTTTTAGAACAAATGAGATTGATGATCGATCGAAATTTGTTTCTTAGAAATGGAAAATGTTGGAAATAAAGTGTTGGTTATGGGTATTTTGATTAAAACCCAAAATAAAACTATGGTTTTGATGCGGCGATTATTGGCAATAGCCAGGAGGTGCGAGAGGATTTGCACGTAGTGTAGGGTGGAGTATCGCCGTGTCGATTAAGGACCGAGCAATGGGACGCTATAGATCCAAGAATTTCGTACAACCACGAGGGCTGGTATGGGACAGTCTTAGCCTATTAAGTTGTTTAGGTGTGGCTTTGCATCTAAGGAAGGCGGGAGTAATGCACAGGCATTCCGGTTCGGTCTGTCTGTAGGGGTTTCTACATACCAATGCAACGGTACGCGCCTTCGTGAATGTAAACGTGGTGTTGGGTGTGGTGTGTATGGATCCAGGTCTTGGGTGAGTGTTTCTGTTTCCATGGCGAGGGCCAAACGTCCCGGGCTGGTTCAAAGCCACATCTAAATAATGTAACGGCTCTGTATGATCTCTCTGCGGCACACCAAAGGAAGTGTGTCAAAATGCGCTGCACAAAGAGCTGATCATTCCTTGTGGGTAAAGTTGTACACCTCTGCAGAGTGTAAATCTAATTAATTAGCCGTGTCCACGGTTATGGACGCTTGGTGAAGTCATTCCAATGTTAGAATGCTTTGGTATTTTCTAAAATTGGGTTTTGGTTTGGAACTTGTTTAGCAGCTTTTGCTTTATGTCAAAGGATCGACATTGTTGGATTCCATTCTGGATTATTCGATATTCGCGATGGATTGTGAATATATTACTTATGCTTTACTTATTTCATATCAGTCAATTATGCTTTTATAAATTCCGTTTGCAAATAACTTGTTTTACAATGTCAATTCTGCTTTATGCAAATTAACTGTAGTAGCCTCCTTTGAAATGGCCTGCATATATTATAGGCTTTGCTCAAGTCTTGCAGAGTACGAATGTACTCACCCTTGCTTATATGTGGTTTTTAGGTGGTTAAGTTGTCGAAGCTTCGAGGATTCCTTTTCGTCGCAGGTTGCGGGTTTTCTTCATCGAATCTTTCTAGGGATTATGCCTTGTCAGTTGCCTGCGGGTTTTGGATAGGCACACTACAAGACTTTGCTTCTTATGCTATATCTCTGAGTTGTACAGTTTTCTTTATTTAATAGCTTCCGCTTAATAATGTGTTGTATGGTTGTGATTCCAATTGTTGTAAACATGTGAGTGCTAGCTACTGATCCAGGGAATGTCACAGTAATCACATGGAGGTTCCTGTTCATCAGAACGGGGTCTCACAGGAATGCATTGACAATTTTTAAACTAAGCCAATATTACTCGACCCAACTTTGATTTTGTTGTATCTTCAACTTTTAAACTAAGCCAATTTTTAAATTAACTTTCATGGGTCTTCTTTGACTACAGATGAGCTAGAAAAACCTAGTGTGCATCACCACTAGCTACATAACCTAACCAAACTCAAGCTACTAGTCTAGACCCTCTTTTATAGTACAACCAAAGCAAAATAAAGACCTAACACTACAATGATCCATCCTCAACACCCTAGTTCATTTCTAATTAGAATGTCTTTGATGTTCATGCTTTGATATCAATTATAACTTTTCGGAGATCCATGAATACCAAGAACTCCTATTATGCCAAAGTCAACCATTAACTCATGTTGAAACCTTTAAATATTTTTAGTCTTGACAATCAAACGTCATTAATCACCAAAAACACATAAATCACTAAACTTAGGAACCAGATGTTTACACTTATACTTACATGTTTATATGCTTTATTGTGTACTATGGATACGTAGATGTTGTCCTTCCTCCCCAGCATGTAATATTCATGATTTGTCCATTGCCATGTCATATCTATTCATGTTTATGCTTTGAATTGTTTCTTATGCTTGTATGAGCTTTGAAGTCTTGAATGCTAGTATTCTTGGGACTGGACTTGTATGTTATTTCTCATAGCCCTAGTTTTGAAGGACATACGTCTTCGGTCATATTGATGTAGGCTTTACAGATAAGGGGGAGACCATATGGTTCATCATTTTAGCTTTTGGGTCTCCATCATTTTTGCATCCAGGCTATCATTTTTTGGATGTAGCACGAGTCAACTACTACTCCTTCAACTACATCTCACCACCAAGAAGTGCGACACACATTTCGTTTCTTGTGCTTTACATTTGTGCATGATACTTGATTGCATATCATTCCGGGCCTTTTAGTTGTAGGTTGACTGAGTTAAGGATATGATCACTTCTTGCATAAGTCACTACTACAGAAAGACCTATATAAAACTTCTTATCATAGATAGTTTTCAAAAATCGTCTTGTTAAAACTAATTACAGAAGGTTTTGTAAGCAAGATCGTCAAAGTTATAGTACATACTAAAAACTGTCTGTAATAAGCTAATATCACAAACGGTTTTTAGCTAGAACATTCTATGATAACCCTTTCGTATGATATATACCGTACTAAGGTTTGTGCACACCGCATTGTTCACCCAAACAAAATCTTACAGGCGACGATCGGTCTCCTCCACTAGCCCGTCGCCGGCCACCTCATCCCCGAGCCAGTCGTCTCATTCCCAAGCCCGTCGCTCTTCTTCTCGTCTAGCACGCCGCCCGTCGCCTACCGCCTCATCCCCGAGCCCATCGTCGGCCGCCTCATCCCCGATCCCGTCGCCTCATCCCCTAGCCCGTCGTCGGCCGCCTCATCCCCGAGCCCTAAGGTATCTGATGAGTGCAAATATTCAATCCATTACTTAGGGCCACTATCTTGATGTTGATCTTTGGATGTCATACACCATAGCTATATTTTGATGGCATACACTATCTTGATGCATGTTGATCATTGGATAGCATACACCATAGCCATATTCAGATGGCTTGTGTTAAATATTAATTTGCTACTAGCTGGCTAGCTCTTAATTTTCTAATCATATATACATATACATCGTGCGTTGGAGACATCAATATGAGAGTACACATGTATGTATGTATGTATGTATGTATGTATGTATGTATGTATGTATGTATATGTATATGTATATGTATATGTATATGTATATGTATATGTATATATACATGTGTGTGTATATAGTTCATATGGTAATGGTTAGCAGTCTCATATGGTAATTTATCTTTACTAGTTCTTCAGTGCATACACTATCTTGATGTTGATATTTGGATGGCATACACCATGGCCATATTTGGATGGCATACACTATCTTGATGCATGTTGATCTTTGGATTGCATACACCATAGCTTACTAGATGTTTCTTCTCTGGATGTACATATTACTACTCAATGATGCTATGATTTTATTGATTAACAAAAACAATTAAAGTAGCGAATATGGCCTTGAACTATAGAGTTGCTTTATATTAATGGAAGAAAGTGTTGATTTTATTTTACTGTATTTGAGCTTGAGAATGTCATAGTACAAAGTAAGCAGATGCCCTGTTCTTAGAACTTCTAATATTTCTATGATCATGTCATATTTTGTTTTATATGATCTATATGACCACTACTTTGATCTTTCTATGATTATGTCATAGATAGTGAAATTGATCTTAAATACTTTATGATGCATACTTTAGGAAGGTAAGAGTTCATAGCCTTATTTGCCTAGTTAATTGTCTAGTTCAATTTTGTTTATATGACCATAATGTAGTGGAGGTAAGAGATTAGTCTCTAGTAGCCCTACACCTTGTGGCGATGAGGCTGAAGGTCTAATCTTTAGTAGCCCGACACCTGAGAGCACTCTATCATATAATTACTCATTAATCTGTTAAGTAGACATGATTCAATGTCAAGGCAACATAATAATATGAATTGCCTTATCCTTTCGATTATGTCGTTTATACAAGCTTTAAATTGTGCACATTATATTCCAAAAAATCTAGATGTTTAACTTCTGTCATGATTCATCATATATACATTATATGTCCCAATGACTGCAAATTGCACACAGATATAAAATGGAGCCTACAAACAAGATAGACGAGATAGAAAAACTGTTAGATGCTAAACAAAAACTTGAGGTGGAGATATAACAACTGAAGAGAAAGTCCGAGTTAACAAAAAATATTTATGAGATGAAACAAAAACTAAAAGACATAAATGATAAATTACAAGATATTGAGTCTCTTAACAAGGCACTCATCATTAAGGAGTGCAGAGTGAATGCAGAGTTAAAAGAAGCCAAAACTGAGTTTATAGAGCTAATACAAAGGTTTTTAGTATTTAATTTGATGTGGTTACTGATAATATACCAAGACACCCTTTTCACAACAATATGATCGTTTTTGTATGGATTTAGAGATATGACTGGAAGTTAATCAGTTATTGATGTTAAACAAGTAGGTACTATGTTGGAGCTGTGGAACTTTAAGGAGAACCTAAAAATCTCTATTGTGGAGGCTATGGCACATATGATGACAGACATGTGGAAAAGCCCTAAGGTCTTCTTGTCTTATTCTATGAACTAATTAATGTTGTTTCTCAATGTATATATGCTTGTTGATATTTGTGGATCATATCTTGTATTGTCACCTGAAATTATTTTTAATATTTGCTCATCTTGAATCCAATGATTGAAAAGTGGCTACTTGCTTGTTGGAACCATAAGTTTTCCTTCCTCTCTTGGTATTTCTTCCATGAATAGTATCCGTTGTTTGAATTTTTTTTCTCTTTAGATATTTCTGCAATGACGTTTATAAGGCACAACTAGTTATAAATTTTGTAATCGAATATCTAAATATCATAGATGCATTGAGGCACGGCTTGTCTGGCCGGGATCATCTTAAAGAATGAATATTTGTAGAACTTTCATCTACTCTCTTATTATAATGTTGATGGATTCTAAGGCAAAATCAAATTCCATCAACGGTTTGTCCCAAAAGTTGTCATGTTCTGATTTATCGTTTCCACTTCATCCTCATCCTCGAATGAGAATACTATAGGTAACCTATTTTCACACTGGTCTTGTGCAGGAATATGATCACTCTGGTCCTATTCATAGCCAAGACCAGAGTGAAAATAGGCTGTCTATGGTATTCTCATTCGGGTATGATGATGAAGTGGAAGATAAAGCAGAGCATAACAACTTTCAGGACGAACTATGGATAGAATTGGATTTTGCCTTGTAATCCGTCAACATTAGAATAAGAAAGTAGATGAAAGTGCTACAAATATTCATACTTTAAGGTTATCCTAGCCAGACAAGCTGTGCCTCGAAGTATATAAGATATTTAGATATTCAATTACAAAATTTATAACTGGTTGTGTCTTGTAAATATCATTGCAGAAATATCTAAGGAGAAGAAAATTTTGAATAATAGATACTACTCATGAAAGTTCTGCCAAAAGAGGAAAGAGAAAAAAGGCTATCACAGATGATTCTAGATAAAAATCGTCTATGATAGGCACATATCACATACAGTTCTTGATAAAAACGGTATGTGAAATTCACAAATCACAAACGATTCTAGATACAAATCCAGAACTGTCTGTGATATATGTTTCACAGATGGTTTCTGAACCATCTGTGATGCGTGACATTATCACTGACATATGCTTATAGACGGTTCAGAAAACCGTCTATGATGACTATTTTGAACCGTTTGTGAAAGCATTTTCTGTAGTAGTGACTCCCTCGTAGGCACACTTTGGGTCTTCTAAGTTGTGCTTTCTTCGGTCTAGGTTGAGTTTGCTTCTTCAATCACTATTGTCCAATAGTGGGGATAGCTAGTGTTATTATATATTTGATCCTTAGTTGTGTGTTATCCTTTTCCTAGAGACCATGTGGAGTATAGATGCTAGCTCTCATTTCATTTAGTCCTTATAGCCATTCCTAGTGAGGAGAGAGTCTAGAGTGTGACTTTTGCGAGTTGGTCCTTATGAGTTGTGTCTTCTTGTGCTTTCATCTATTTCTTCTTGTAGCTTGTTTTAAGGGGTTTAATCCTTATTATGTTTGCAAGTTGTATCTTCTTGTGTTTAGGGGGAATTTGATTTCTTTGTTTCCCTTTTTGCATAACTGTTTGTGATTCCTATGTCTTACAAATAATTATTTGTAATTGCAAGAAATTTGTCATAGCATTTCACCTTGGAGTAATCTAGGGTACCATATTTTTCTCAGGGAAGCTATCGGTGTAGAGATATCAATTTAACTATTTATCTAAATATTTCCTGATCTTTTTGGAACAAGGTTTAAATAATGATAGGGGTATCAAATCTAGATAAGTTCCGTCGGTAGATAGCTATCTGGAGTATGAGTTGGTAGGAATAGGAGCAAGTAGATGGTTCTTGAATAGTGATCTATGTCTTGAATAAGTAGAATAAATTGATACCAAACTTGTAGAAGCGAAACACAACACACTAATAATTGTTTTTACGGAAGTGAGATTAAGTGATGTCACCAACTTAGTCTAACTCTTAGAGATGTAGCTAGACTTGTCTCGAAGGATCTCTAGATAACAACATCTCCTAGTCTTGCACTACTATAAGAGGATAAGCTCCAAATACATATGATTAAAAGCGGTGAATTAGGATTAAGTGTTAGTAGTAAAGCCTATAATGTGTATAGCCCCTAGCATCACGTAGTGGGCAAATACACAACGAAGGCTCTATGTCTCGGGTCTGCGAGTAGCTCGACCCTTACCATTATAGGTCATATGGGTTACTACTGAGTCGAGTCCTATATTAATCCACTAATAAGGTAACAAAGTACTAAAATTAAGACCACTTTATTTATATGATAATCGTTTTTATTAAGACACATGTTGATTTACTGAAGAAGATAACTTCCGAACCATTGGCACGTAAACCAACTCTTCTCATGCTTGCCAATCGAGCCACTAGCGATTTCAACCTTGCTATGCTAAAATAGCGACTACCCCTTTTATAGCCTTGGCTAGGCGGCCAAGTCGCGCTTGATCTGGCTCAAGGTGGCGGCGGCTTGGGCCGAGTAGGCTGAGCCGGCCGGCCTGATAGCCGCTCGGCTTGGCCTCAGCTTGGGCCATGCCCTGGCTGAGAGGCGTGGACGACTTGGGCCCGCTAGCCTAGTGGGCTTAGCTGGCTTGTAGGCCCATATGGGCCATGCTCAAGGTAGTGCTGGGCAGTGGACTGACTGGTATGGTTATTCCGTGCCATTTTTCGTTATTTCCTTATATTTTTTGTTTTTGTTTTGTTTTTTACAAAAACAGATTGACACGATATATATATATAAATATATATATATATATATAATCGGACACGGCAACTGCTTGCTGTCTCGGCTAGGGGTGAAAACGGGTTGGATACGGGAGGATATTGCTCTTACCGTATTCTAACCCATTTTTTTTCCGAATGCGGATACGGATTCGAGTTATTCGAGATACGGACACGGAACGGATATGTGACGAATTCAGGTTGGAAACGGATAAAGATATACGGATAATGCACGCATATATAGAGTAATATATATTGAATTAAAATCATACGAGTACATGACTATAGTAACAAATTATATATCAATTAAATTCAACAAACATCATAGAAAGAATATGCTATTTGAGGATCAATAAAACCAACTAATTGTTAATATAAATAGGCCGAGATGAAAAAAATGATGAAAATAGGCTGGTCTTGCTGATATCTGAATACGAAAATCCGAATATGAAAAATCCGGATATCCGAATAGAAAAAATTCGAATATTCGGATCCCATCCCGTATTTACTGAATATTGGATGCTCCAGATCCGATCCCGAATCTAGATTCAAGTATCCGGATCCGATCGGATAGTAAAATCTGGTCTTGGATTCGGTCCCGAATCAGACAGGAGATATCCGACCCGTTTTCATCCCTAGTGTAACATCCCGAAAAATAAAATAATATAAAATAAATATTTTAAATTTGAAAATATTTATTTATGAGTTTTATTGGTTCTTATTTGAATTTCTTTGGATTTTTGTATTGTATGGAAATCCAACAATTAGAGTTAGTAAATGGAAAATGGTAAAAAGGTAAAATGGTAAGAAGATAAAAGGTAAAAGTAAAATCTTGAAAAGTTTATATATTTAAAATCATTTAGCTGGTACAAGAGTCTTAATGCATAGCATAGTGATTAAACAAATGAAAAGACATCCCTTTGACCTCCAAATAGTGCAAGGACAGATTTATTATAAAACTTTCGAAAATCATCTACACCTGAAAAATTTACCATGACTCCCATGACACATTATTTACCTCTGCTAAAATTTGTAGAAATTTATCATGTCATTTAGTGCCTTTTAAAATTCATAAACAGAGGCATTGGAAATCTGTAAATTAGCATGTCAGAATTTATATAGAATAAATATATAATATTTTAACTTGCAATTTTTATGAGAGAATCCTTGATCTAAATATAACTCGTATAAAAAGTTTTGAAAATAAATAATAATATTTGAATCCTTAAATAAATCAAAATCCGAAATCAAAATTCTGAGCAGTGCACAGTGTCAGAATTTTAATTAATTAACCATGCGGTATTTTAATCCCAAAATTTTTCTGGAAGCTAAAAACTCCCTGTAGACCATGGTCAAAAAGTTTCGGAATTTTTCAATTCGGTTGATAGCCATTTTGACGCCCAGCACTGAAGCCATGCTGTGTGCTGTTCCTTTGGGACACCTCACTCATTCTAGAGCTTTCCTTCACATGTCTGTATTTAAGCCAGCCCATTGATTCATTCTCAGCACCAAGCCAACGCCAAGCCAGAGCTTCTCCACGCCAAGGCAAAGCCAGCAACCTTGAGTCATTTGAGCAAAAGCCTCATACACTCATCTCCTCCATCCCATGATCCAACCTCCAAAAATCGATAAGCCAAAGAGGAAGAGCAAGTGAAGAGCAGCTCTGCATCCTCTTGTGCGCCATCCAGAACCTCACGGCTGATCATCTCCTTCAGAGCTGCTGAGTTCGGCTTCCTTCCCGCCATTGCCGCGCAAGCAAGAAGAGGGAGAAAGCCGATCAAGCAAAATCGGTGAGTCACTCTCAAATTCCTCATAACCGTGGTGTCTCGAGCATCACTAAACTCATCTCGCTCATCGATTTCAGCTCTTCTTGCCTGTCACACCGCCGCGCCCCATTTCTTCTTCCTTAGCTCAGGCGCTCGGTGGCGGCCCAACTCGTCACTTCTCCGAACGAACCAACCGCCAAAATGGAGCTCAGGTGAATCACTGGTACTCACCCCGTTACCCATTCGAACCGAAGCTCATTTCTTCTTCTTCTCCGGTGAGCTCCCGCCATTGCCGCCGCCCCCTCTCGACGTCGAGGTACCTCCGGCCATCTCCGGTGACAATCAAGCCCACCGGCGGGTTCGCGTCGGCGAGCTGGTGCTCGAGGTGCCCTCGGCCGAGCCCCTCCGTCGCCGTAGCCTCGCCGGCGAGCTGCCCTAGCGCCGCCCCTGTTTTGGCTCACTGATCGGCGGGCCCGACTCGTCAGCCAGAGCAAAGTCTCCATCAAACCGGTAAAGGCGTTTTCCTTTTGTGAAAGCGTATTTCCGATTTTTAGTAAATTTAGTAGCCGAGCTAAATTCAATTAGCTATAACTTTTGAACCATAGATTCAAATTGAGTGAAATAAATTTCTATATTCATGTAAAATCAGCTAATTTCAGAATATGAAATAATATTTTGAAAATATTCAATGGGTGAATTCGAAATTTAAATTTGAATAAAAGGGCTAAAAATATGCTTTGTATAAAAATTCTGCAAACAAACTTAGAATTGAATGAAACCAATTTTGATGGAATCCTTATGCTTCCAGAAGTTCAAATATATATAAATATTTAGATTTCATTTATGTTTGAGCTACTTTCTATTAAAGGATTCATTCAATACATTAAGAACTCAAATATACATAACATATATAAAAGAAATCCAAAATAAGATGAAATAAGTTTCTAAATTTGAATTAAGCCATAAGGATTTGGAATATGTAACAAAACTTAGATGATCACTACAATTCAAATTATTTCAAACAAGTTTGTTTGAAGTCCCTTTTATGTAACGATATAGTAGCTATGCAAACTATAGCTCCTAAAATCATGAAGTTGTTCTCACATGTCCCTGAGACTGTAAATGTTCCATTTCTGCAAAAGTATTCAAGATTTAACTCAGTTTGTATTAAAAATTAAGCAAAAGAAGCTTCCCTTGCATAGAGAATCAAATAGTTAAAATATGGGTCAAATGAATTTGATTAATCACCAAATCAGTTTTTTGTACTCTGACATCACAAGGATCCCAGATGTGTAAAAATATTTAAGGTTTACCATGGAAAACAGATAAATGTTTAGTAGTCGAAGTTTCAATGCTTGTATAATCCAAATAGTCATAACTTTATCAAACTAGCTTCAAATTTGACAAAACCAAATCCTATAACCTTGAAAAATAATGCCCTTGCTGATTATACAAAAATATCTTATGATTGTGCTAATCTGAATTAAGTCCTTGTTAGGCCCTAATGATCACTTATATGGGAACTATCTCGAATAGAAGCCAAATGTCGCGGAATTAGTTTTAAAACAATTCTAGGGTCATCCCCTGTTAATACCCAAAAAAAAATGGGTAGATTATCTTATAAGGTGTAGTCACAAACTTAAATCGGAAATCGAACCTTTATCGTGTAAAGTTAGAAACACGTAAGCCTTTTGAAACTTGTAGAGTATCTTGTCCAAATGAAAAGAATTATGAAAACAGCATAGAAATGCTCTATAAAGTTCATACTACTATATTCTAAAAGAAGCATCTCATTTTACTATAGTTTGCATATAAAATGAACTAGCAACATAACCCTAAATGTTATGTTTTCTTAATAAATGAAACACTTAAGCATTTTTAACAACTCTTAGAATATCTCGTCTAAATGCTAATATTATGAAGATCAGTTTAGAAATGATATTTAGGATATGAACTATCATATTCTGGAAAAATATTTAGTTTATAGTTTAATATTCATCGAATCCATTAGTGCTATAACCTAAGTGATAATTGTTCACTACACTTCTAATCCAATTCCTTATAAACCTTATTATCATATAAGCTTTTTCAACAATGAAAATAATGTCGCGTCTAAACACTAAGATGTATGAAATCAGCTTAGGATTGCTATCAAAGTATAGATTACCTGTTATGAAGAAATAATCTTATTTCACTATGTTTTGCATATAAATCCTAGTAGCCAAATAACCCTAAGTTTTACGGTTCATGAACTTCATAATATGAATAAGCAACTCGGCAATAATGATGAAATCCATTGTTAATATATTTGTATCACAGAACCTTCTTAAAAACCATGAATATGGAACTAGTAATCTATCCTAGCAAATCTAATATATCGAAACCTCTTTTATGCTTAATCAATTAAGGGTTTAGCGCTATTCATTCATAGCTTTGAGCATAATGACTAATGTTTTGATTCATTAATCCAAATAATTTTAGCATCTATAATTGAAGTTATAAATACAAGAATTCATAATTTTAGCCTCTTGAATTCGTAATTCAAGAATAGATAAGCTATAAAAGAAGTTGTTTAATGCTTAATGTTAAAAGCTAATAACAATATGGATATTTAATCAATTTAACACGATCTGAAATCATCTAATTCAAACCCTAAAGCATTCTGTTTTCAGTAGTGAATCTTTATTTGATTTCTTTATCTGTTTTCTTTTGCCCTTATTAAAGCTTGTTATTTGCTTTATTTCCGTTGGATGACGTGTAGAACCCGATGTCGCCGTTCCGTCGTTGACTTCACCTATTGCGACCTCGTCTTCACCGTAAGCAATGATTAAGCAAGGCAAGCGCCTTTGACCATCTTGATCCCAATATTTGATTTGCCTTGTGTTTACTAAAATGTTTCATGCATGCGTTTACTTTGATAAATTCGCTATTTTGTGGTCTTGGTAGATATACTGTTGTCTCATGAAACTCCTTGATAATTATGCACATGTGAACCTTGATAACCTCAGAATAGGGCTAGACATTACTTAATGCCAAATTGGGTATATGTGATCATGTTATCCTTGCTTAGCCATGCTTTAGCTTTTGTGGGGCAGATGATCATGATTAAAATTGTTTCCTGAAATGTTTTGTATGGAACCTAAATGGTCCTTTTTGGGAAAATGGTTCTTTGGTAGTTTGATTAAAACCCAAAATAAAACTATGGTTTGATGCGGGCGATTATTGGCAATAGCGGATGTGCGACGGGTTTGCACGTAGTGTAGGGTGGAGTATCGCCGTGTCGGTTTAAGGACCGAGCAAATGGGATGTTGTAGATCCATGTTTCCGTACAACCACAAGTGTTGGTATGGGACAACTGAAACTAATTAAGTTATCTAGTTTAACTTTGCATTTATGGAAGGCGGGAGATTGCGAGCATTCCTTTCCAGTGCGCTTGTAGGGGTTTCTACATACCAATGCAGCGGTGTACGCCTTGCCATGAGCGAAACGTGGTGTTGGGTGTGATGTGAGTGGATCCGGTCTTGGGTGAGTGTTTCGTTTCTATGGCGAGGGCTTAACGTCCGGGCTGATGCAAAGTTAACCTAGATAATGTAAAGGTTTCCGTCATGAACATTCGGCCACACGCCTAAGGTGCGTGAAACTTGCGGCAAAAAAAGGTCATGACTTGTGGGTAAAGTTGTACACCTCTGCAGAGTGTAAGATCTAATCGATTAGCGCGCCATGATTATGGGCACTTGGGAAGATCCTCCCAATGTTAGAGTCTTTGGTATTTTCTAAATGGGTTTGGTGCGAACTTGTTTTAGCAAGCTTGTTGTTTTATGTCGAAGGGTGACATTGATGGACCTTGTGGTTTGGTTTATTCGAACTCACGTCATGGAGGATGTGAGTATTACTTCTTATTGTATATATTTCTTATCAATCAACTTGCTTTTATAAATTCCGTTTGCAAATGATAACTTGTTTTACAATTCAATTTCGCTTTATGCAAATTAAGCAGATCACTTTTCCTTTGAAATGGCTGCATATATTGTAGGTTTTGCTCAAGTCTTCTTGAGTACGTAAAGTACTCACCCTTGCTTAATTATTATTTTAGGTGGAAGTTAGCGAGGCTTGAGTCTCTTTAAATCGCAGTTGCGGGATCTTCTTCGTCGTTTTCTATCGGAGTTTATGCCTTGTCGGTTACTGCGGGTCGGATGGGCAAACTACAAGATATTGCTTCTTTCTTTGCTTTATTCTACGAGTTGTAGTATTTCCTTTATGTATTAGTTTCCGCTGTAATTATTTGTGGCATGGTTGTGATTGCGATTGTTGTAAACATGTGAGTGCTAGCTACTGATCCAGGGAATAGCACAGTAATCACATGGAGGTTCCTGTTCATCGAGCGGGTCTCACAGCAGATGGTATCGAGCTATCTTGTTGTAGGATAAACCCTAGATAGATTGGTCGTTAGTGTTGGAATAAGTAAGTTCAAAATCTTATTTCCAAAAGCTACTGTATTTGCAGACGTAGACTTTGCTGTTCTTTCCTCATTCTTAAGTTCTCATCCATACCACTACTTCCAATTTGATTTGTAAACAAACTCCTCTTTTCTCAAAAATAGTTTGTTTTCGCTATTGGCTTTTGAAAACGTTGGGGCATGTCGCTACCATCCTTCATGCTAGCCGATGAAGACCACAATATCTACGCCAACAATCTCAAGAAGTAGACAACGCTTCACTACCTTCGTCGAAGTAGAAGTAGAGTACAAAGATCCTACTTCATGAAGAGACAACATTGCCCGACAGTGAAATGCAGAAGATTAGAGTATATTAGGTTCTTCGTTAGGAAAGGAACCCTTATACGTGGCATGTTATTCCACTCGAGTTATATAAAGCATTTTTATGTAGTGTCTTTCTCTTGCTATTATGAATTGGTTTTTATTTTATTTGGCCGGGTGATTTATGTGTAAACTTAACCGCTAGGTTAAAGTTTCACAATAAATTATCCTTATGTATGAATATAGAAAATTCAAACCATAGGATAAATAGGAAATCATAAAATATCTTATCTCTTCCTTTTATGAGATTTTATACAAGCTTGCCTTTTCCTCCTGTAGAACTTCTCACTTGTGTAACTTCTTTAGTTATTAACCTTTCTTAGAAACAAGCCTTATCAAGATTAGTAGTATAGTCTCCATTACTACTTCTAGCTTTACTTGAGACCACGCCATTCATGAAAAAAACCAAAGCCATGACTTCAACATATTAGTAGCCACCAACTTACTTAAGTCACTTTAGGCTAGTGAAACCTAATTTTTCTCAATAATAATTTTGGACCATGTCTCAAAATTCACCTCGATACCTTATCTAGATTATATACCATGAAAATGAACTAGAACCCAGAAGTTCTATACTTCTAAATAGGAACCTTAGAATGGTTATCAAATTGAAAACTGAAAAGTTGAAAGTCTTACTTTCTAAAAAGAAATGTAAAAAGAATAGCATTAATTGTACATATACTCTTTTTCCATTTGTAAGGTTTAGTTTCCTTATCTGTATGCTCTTTCTTTTTGCTGGATATTTCATATACTTATTTTCTCTCTGTAGAACTTTCTTTATTCACTTCTAGTTATTCTTTCTAGAAGTATTTCTCTCCATCTTTTAAGCAATAAAAGCCACCAACAAATCTTTTTAAAAATAATTCGGGTAGTAAGTCAACAACATCATGATGTCTATGTCAACAACTTCAAGAAGATGGAGGTAACAAAGAATCACAGCTTCTCTAATTTCATAGAAGTTTTGGAATATTGACATCAGCAAGCGGTGCAAACGTTAAAAGAAACCTGTTGCCGAACAGCTTGCTATAAGAGATAGTATGATCTAAGTTACATGTTATTCTAAGTAAACCTTTTGTGCAGAAATACGTATGGTTAGATTAGTAGAAGAAAAATATTAGATACCCTTCCCGTGTACTAAGTTGAATATATATAAAATTACCGTGTTATTGAAACTTTGTTGTAAAACTTTTGTATTGCTTTCGGGTTACTCTCGTAAATGTTAAACCATTAGGATAAAATTTACGATGTGCTAACCCTTACTTAATAAGAAAATTTTAAGGAACGAAAAGTTGCCTTATGAACTAATAATTACTAATAACCAACCTTGAAACAATGTTTTAATGAATGAGACATTGCCTTATAAACTAACCAGCAATTACCTAGCCCATATATAGGCTATTCTCAAAATAATATTTTAAGGAGCGAAGAGTTGCCTTGTAACCCAATGTAATTGCATCTAAATAACTTTATCCTAATAAATCT
This sequence comes from Otatea glauca, assembly GCA_036346275.1. NCBI lineage: Eukaryota > Viridiplantae > Streptophyta > Magnoliopsida > Poales > Poaceae > Otatea > Otatea glauca. The sequence continues at coordinate 41,282,363 of CM070725.1, forward strand.
TGTTGCAGGATGCCTACGACACAATCTATTAATGCATTCACTTGAAAGTAATGAGTAATAAAATTTCCACTTTTATAATCAACCTTGGCTCTCCCAAATAATTCTAGTTGAGATGCATCTTTTCGTTCATCTCAAATGTTTTAACAAATTGAGTACCTCTCCTTAAATTAGCTTACTTTTGCTAATGATTCTTAGTATAAATTGCTAACACTCCTCATTTACTTCGTGAAACCCAACCAAGAAAAATGAATGCCAGAATCTCCAACCTTAGCACAAGTGCTCGCCGTAATCAAACAAAATCACTAGACGCATACTTTTCTTCTCCAAGACGACAAGCGACCAACTTTTGTTAAAACCAAACATCTAATGCAATTCATTGCACCGATCACGTAGCTTCACTGCACACACAACAAAAGGGATCAATTCGACACTGCACCTTTTCACCTAGTCTTTTCCTTCTCCTCTTCTTTGTCTTTCTTTCGAACAAGCCCGGTACAGAGTAGAGCGCAATTTTCTTTGCGTTCACATTTGGCGTCGGCTTCGATGGCTTGCTCCCACTACCTGATGATCACCACAGTAGGGCGCACCGTCTCCCTCACTCCACCGTGGTAGGCCAACACAATGCCCAACTCACTGATGCCAGTAATGATAATGAGACAGCCGCTATACTTTTATCTCTGTCTCAGTTATGTCCTACACCATTAAATTTCCAGTGTCATCGCTTGACCGACTACCAAAACCGTCACCGTTCAAACCCCGTTTGTACTGCCTTAAGCGTCTATATAGGTCACTTTACGTCTCAATTAGGAGACTGTATCACTCCCCGTTACCACATCTCCGCTCATGTGCGCCTAATTCAACCCTATCATTTACCATCACCGCACATACGTTCATCCGTTAAGCTTTCCCTGTTTCTTTGGTCAAACAAACAGTGGAAACAGCACTTGTTGCACAGACCCGTTGCAACTTGGCCGCCTTTACTCGCATCTGTTCACATTTTGTGGAAACATTTTCATTCCTTTTTAAATACCTAACCATGGTTCTCTTGGTTTACCCCGCTTCTTTTCTACAAACACTACAAACTTCTGTGTTTGCAAGGATCGTCTTTCACCAACCATTGCTTTTACGATGACCTCAAAGCGTCTTAGCGTTTTCCTATCTGCATCTTGCGAAAGTGTGCTCCACAAATCTGCATGTAAGATGAAAAACTAGTTTGTCGGATGAACTTGGAACTAGTTCTTTGTCCTAGCCGTTCTTCCTTTAAATCTGACTTGTCATCTTGAGTGATGATTCCTTTCAAACTCTGTTGTGCCTCATGTTCGTTTCAAAAACGAATATCCCATTCTTTTGAATCTTCATCAAGCTTTGAAAAATGACCATATCTCATAGAAGACTCGGTCAAAATTATGACTCCAAGAGTAAAAGAAATAAAATCCGAAGCAGTTTACTCGAAAAAAATCAATTGAATAAATGATGCTTGAACAAAGATACTTGTTCTAAAAAGAATTCTACTCAACCCCATGTTAAATTTCAATCGTCATTTGTCATCCCTCCAACAACACCGATGAACATCTGTCTGTTACTCAAAACCGAAAAGCCAAAAATTTCTTACTTTTGATGTAGTAAACGTGGGCAATATCCCAACAGTTGCCTAAAGAAGAAACAAAACCTATTTCATTCTCAACCCCGAGAAGATATACAACAACCTTAAAACTGACCTCATGAACTTGAAGGCCAACACGCACTAAGGTCTGCATCTACACCAACTTAAGACATCAATCATGGCATACCTGACTCAATGCAAGGTACATCGCTTATAAATACAGTTTTTATTAGAACTTAGATTAATTTGAAATCATCTTGTCTCTTTAGATCTACTTGAAGTCAACCAAAGGTTCATGTAGAATCTGTTCTTAAGGTAATAATTTGATAAGCGAAATGTTGCCTATTAAATCTTACTGAACTCTCATCAAAATATGTCTTAACTTAGTCTATCCAAATAGCCGGTAAAAGGTCAAGTACTAAACTTTCAATTTTCATCTTTAACCATTACCCGATAAGTCCTCCATCTGTTATGTAATCAATGAAAAATTAACACCTCGGATTTAGCTGTCTCCTACTTATGTTTCTAAAAGTCAGCTCAAACCAAATTTATTCACAACTAACCTCATCAATCCCGATTACATGCACTTATTCACGAAAGAAACTTATGACCTACGGATGCGTTATTAGATACAATGCTATATATATATATATATTTGAACCCTATCAAAATTCAAAGTTAATTCTAAGATCAATTCTTTGACCCTAATCGCCTCCTGATCATTTGTTTTATAACATTAATAAACAAACTTGCTATTGTTTCGAATAAGATGGATAACGTCATCTACATTAACCAAGAAGAACTTGAACACTTTGCCAACATCTGGCCATGTAGAATTCTTCAACTCGCCAAGGAAGATGTCGGTGATTTCCAAGCTATCTCGAGGACCTAGGAAATATCAAGTACCCAGAACAACCCCTGCCTCGATGTCAGGCTTTAAATGTAATCATCTTCCTTATGTAATTGCACCCGACACTTAATGCAATATTGAGTACGTCCTTCACGTATTCAATTCATGCAATCAACCCTTTTGACGTTGTACATTATATTCCTTCATAATTGCTAAATACAAAGAAAATCAAAACCCTATGTTTGCCAAGATGATCAAACGAATTGAATCATCAGGATCATATTATAATCCTCCTACCTCAACCCAAATTCTTGAATTATCTTACCTTGTTTTCAATCTAAAGACAACTTTGAATGACATCCACTCTCAGCTAATCTCGTCAACTAATGTTGACTATACCGAGCAACCGTTGTATTCAAATATCCTTTCTTGATAATAACATTCGGTCCTTCCCAATGAATCTAATGACAATGCATATTTTCTGTCACCTCAAATAATCTAAACATATCACATGCCATTCTCTAAATTAAATTATTTTATTAACAGTCTTGGTTATACAATCAAAAGATATATATAGAAAATAATAATATCCCTTATCTACTTACGCAGAACCCAAATAAAAGCCTTCTCTATTCTCAGCACATTAACTCGGAGTTGCAAGAAGAAGCTCCAGTAAAGCGAATACACTGAAGACAAAAATACAAGGAAACGACAAGATTACTTCCGAGAAGAAGTTCCATGACCTACCTAGTCCTTGCAAATCTCGGGGACGAGATTTCTGTAAGGGGGGTAGATTTGTAACATCCCGAAAAATAAAATAATATAAAATAAATATTTCAAATTTGAAAATATTTATTTATGAGTTTTATTGGTTCTTATTTGAATTTCTTTGGATTTTTGTATTGTATGGAAATCCAACAATTAGAGTTAGTAAATGGAAAATGGTAAAAAGGTAAAATGGTAAGAAGATAAAAGGTAAAAGTAAAATCTTGAAAAGTTTATATATTTAAAATCATTTAGCTGGTACAAGAGTCTTAATGCATAGCATAGTGATTAAACAAATGAAAAGACATCCCTTTGACCTCCAAATAGTGCAAGGACAGACTTATTATAAAACTTTCGAAAATCATCTACACCTGAAAAATTTACCATGACTCCCATGACACATTATTTACCTCTTCTAAAATTTGTATAAATTTATCATGTCATTTAGTGCCTTTTAAAATTCATAAACAGAGGCATTGGAAATCTGTAAATTAGCATGTCAGAATTTATATAAAATAAATATATAATATTTTAACTTGTAATTTTTATGAGAGAATCATTGATCTAAATATAACTCGTATAAAAAGTTTTAAAAATAAATAATAATATTTGAATCCTTAAATAAATCAAAATCCGAAATCAAAATTCTGAGCAGTGCACAGTGTCAGAATTTTAATTAATTAACCATGCGGTATTTTAATCCCAAAATTTTTCTGGAAGCTAAAACTCCTGTAGACCATGGTCAAAAAGTTTCGGAATTTTCAATTCGGTTGATAGCCATTTTGACGCCCAGCACTGAAGCCATGCTGTGTGCTGTTCCTTTGGGACACCTCACTCATTCTAGAGCTTTCCTTCACATGTCTGTATTTAAGCCAGCCCATTGATTCATTCTCAGCACCAAGCCAACGCCAAGCCGAGCTTCTCACGCCAAGGCAAAGCCAGCAACCTTGAGTCATTTGAGCAAAAGCCTCATACACTCATCTCCTCCATCCCATGATCCAACCTCCAAAAATCAAGAAGCCAAAGAGGAAGAGCAAGTGAAGAGCTTGGCTATGCATCCTCTTGTGCGCCATCCAGAACCTCACAGCTGATCATCTCCTTCAGAGTCTTTGCTGAGTTCGGCTTCCTTCCTGCCATTGCGCGCAAGCAAGAAGAGGGAGAAAGCCGATCAAGCAAAATCGGTGAGTCACTCTCAAATTCCTCGCAACCGTGGTGTCTCTGAGCATCACTAAACTCATCTCGCTCATCGATTTCAGCTCTTCTTGCCTGTCACACCGCCGCGCCCCATTTCTTCTTCCTTAGCTCAGGCGCTCGGTGGCGGCCCAACTCGTCACTTCTCCGAACGAACCAACCGCCAAAATGGAGCTCAGGTGAATCACTGGTACTCACCCCGTTACCCATTCGAACCGAAGCTCATTTCTTCTTCTTCTCCGGTGAGCTCCCGCCATTGCCGCCGCCCCTCTCGGCGCCGAGGTACCTCCGCCATCTCCGGTGACAATCAAGCCCACCGCGGAGTTCGCGTCGGCGAGCTGGTGCTCGAGGTGCCCTCGGCCGAGCCCCTCCGTCGCCGTAGCCTCGCCGGCGAGCTGCCCTAGCGCCGCCCCTGTTTTGGCTCACTGATCGGCGGGCCCGACTCGTCAGCCAGAGCAAAGTCTCCAGTCAAACCGGTAAAAGGCGTTTTCCTTTTGTGAAAGCGTATTTCCGATTTTTAGTAAATTTAGTAGCCGAGCTAAATTCAATTAGCTATAACTTTTGAACCATAGATTCAAATTGAGTGAAATAAATTTCTATATTCATGTAAAATCAGCTAATTTCAGAATATGAAATAATATTTTGAAAATATTCAATGGGTGAATTCGAAATTTAAATTTGAATAAAAGGGCTAAAAATATGCTTTGTATAAAAATTCTGCAAACAAACTTAGAATTGAATGAAACCAATTTTGATGGAATCCTTATGCTTCCAGAAGTTCAAATATATATAAATATTTAGATTTCATTTATGTTTGAGCTACTTTCTATTAAAGGATTCATTCAATACATTAAGAACTCAAATATACATAACATATATAAAAGAAATACAAAATAAGATGAAATAAGTTTCTAAATTTGAATTAAGCCATAAGGATTTGGAATATGTAACAAAACTTAGATGATCACTACAATTCAAATTATTTCAAACAAGTTTGTTTGAAGTCCCTTTATGTAACGTATAGTAGCTATGCAAACTATAGCTCCTAAAATCATGAAGTTGTTCTCACATGTCCCTGAGACTGTAAATGTTCCATTTCTGCAAAAGTATTCAAGATTTAACTCAGTTTGTATTAAAAATTAAGCAAAAGAAGCTTCCCTTGCATAGAGAATCAAATAGTTAAAATATGGGTCAAATGAATTCGATTAATCACCAAATCAGTTTTTTTGTACTCCTGACATCACAAGGATCCCAGATGTGTAAAAATATTTAAGGTTTACCATGGAAAACAGTAAATGTTTAGTAGTCGAAGTTTCAATGCTTGTATAATCCAAATAGTCATAACTTTATCAAACTAGCTTCAAATTTGACAAAACCAAATCCTATAACCTTGAAAAATAATGCCCTTGCTGATTATACAAAAATATCTTATGATTGTGCTAATCTGAATTAAGTCCTTGTTAGGCCCTAATGATCACTTATATGGGAACTATCTCGAATAGAAGCCAAATGTCGCGGAATTAGTTTTAAAACAATTCTAGGGTCATCCCCTGTTAATACCCAAAAAAAAATGGGTAGATTATCTTATAAGGTGTAGTCACAAACTTAAATCGGAAATCGAACCTTTATCGTGTAAAGTTAGAAACACGTAAGCCTTTTCAGAAACTTGTAGAGTATCTTGTCCAAATGAAAAGAATTATGAAAACAGCATAGAAATGCTCTATAAAGTTCATACTACTATATTCTAAAAGAAGCATCTCATTTTACTATAGTTTGCATATAAAATGAACTAGCAACATAACCCTAAATGTTATGTTTTCTTAATAAATGAAACACTTAAGCATTTTTAACAACTCTTAGAATATCTCGTCTAAATGCTAATATTATGAAGATCAGTTCAGAAATGATATTTAGGATATGAACTATCATATTCTGGAAAAATATTTAGTTTATAGTTTAATATTCATCTGAATCCAGCTAGTGCTATAACCCTAAGTGATAATTGTTCACTACACTTCTAATCCAATTCCTTATAAACCTTATTATCATATAAGCTTTTTCAACAATGAAAATAATGTCGCGTCTAAACACTAAGATGTATGAAATCAGCTTAGGATTGCTATCCAAAGTATAGATTACCCTGTTATGAAGAAATAATCTTATTTCACTATGTTTTGCATATAAATCCTAGTAGCCAAATAACCCTAAGTTTTCTGGTTCATGAACTTCATAATATGAATAAGCAACTCGGCAATAATGATGAAATCCATTGTTAATATATTTGTATCACCAGAACCTTCTTAAAAACCATGAATATGGAACTAGTAATCTATCCTAGCAAATCTAATATATCTGAAACCTCTTTTTATGCTTAATCAATTAAGGGTTTAGCGCTATTCATTCATAGCTTTGAGCATAATGACTAATGTTTTGATTCTGTTAATCCAAATAATTTTAGCATCTATAATTCGAAGTTATAAATACAAGAATTCATAATTTTAGCCTCTTGAATTCGTAATTCAAGAATAGATAAGCTATAAAAGAAGTTGTTTAATGCTTAATGTTAAAAGCTAATAACAATATGGATATTTAATCAATTTAACACGATCTGAAATCATCTAATTCAAACCCTAAAGCATTCCTGTTTTCTGTAGTGAATCTTTATTTGATTTGCTGTCTGTTTTCTTTTTGCCCTTATTAAAGCTTGTTATTTGCTTTATTTCCGTTGGATGACGTGTAGAACCCGATGTCGCCGTTTCCGTCGTTGACTTCACCTATTGCGACCTCGTCTTCACCGTAAGCAATGATTAAGCAAGGCAAGCGCCCCTTTGACCATCTTGATCCCAATATTTGATTTGCACTGTGTTTACTAAAATGTTTCATGCATGCGTTTACTTTCAGTAAATTCGCTATTTTGTGGTACTGGTAGATATACCTGTTGTCTCATGAAACTCCTTGATAATTATGCACATGTGAACCTTGATAACCTCAGAATAGGGCTAGACATTACTTAATGCCAAATTGGGTATATGTGATCATGTTATCCTTGCTTAGCCATGCTTTAGCTTTTGTGGGGCAGATGATCATGATTAAAATTGTTTCCTGAAATGTTTTGTATGGAACCTAAATGGTCCTTTTGGGAAAATGGTTTTGGTAGTTTGATTAAAACCCAAAATAAAACTATGGTTTGATGCGGCGATTATTGGCAATAGCCGGATGTGCGACAGGTTTGCACGTAGTGTAGGGTGGAGTATCGCCGTGTCGGTTTAAGGACCGAGCAAATGGGATGTTGTAGATCCATGTTTCCGTACAACCACAAGTGTTGGTATGGGACAACTGAAACTAATTAAGTTATCTAGTTTAACTTTGCATTTATGGAAGGCGGAGATTGCACAGCATTCCTTTCAGTGTCCGCTTGTAGGGTTTCTACATACCAATGCAACGTGTACGCCTTGCCATGAACAGAAACGTGGTGTTGGGTGTGATGTGAGTGGATCCCGGTCTTGGGTGAGTGTTTCTGTTTCTATGGCGAGGGCTTAACGTCCCGGGCTGATGCAAAGTTAACCTAGATAATGTAAAGGTTTCCGTCATGAACATTCTGGCCACACGCCTAAGGTGCGTGAAACTTGCGGCAAAAAAGAAGGTCATGACTTGTGGGTAAAGTTGTACACCTCTGCAGAGTGTAAGATCTAATCGATTAGCCGCGCCCGCGGTTATGGGCACTTGGGGAAGATCCTCCCAATGTTAGAGTCTTTGGTATTTTCTAAATGGGTTTGGTCTGAACTTGTTTTAGCAACTGTTGTTTTATGTCGAAGGGCTGACATTGATGGACCTTGTGGTTTGGTTTATTCGAACTCACGTCATGGAGGACTGTGAGTATTACTTACTGTTGTATATATTTCTTATCAATCAACTTGCTTTTATAAATTCCGTTTGCAAATGATAACTTGTTTTACAATTCAATTTCGCTTTATGCAAATTAACTGTATCAGCTTTTCCTTTGAAATGGCGTGCATATATTGTAGGTTTTGCTCAAGTCTTGCTGAGTACGTAAAGTACTCACCCTTGCTTAATTATTATTTTAGGTGGAAGTTAGCGAGGCTTCAAGTCTCTTTAAATCGCAGTTGCGGATCTTCTTCGTCGTTTTCTATCTGGAGTTTATGCCTTGTCAGTTGCCTGCGGGTCGGATGGGCAAACTACAAGATATTGCTTTTTTTGCTGCTTTATTCTCTGAGTTGTAGTATTTCCTTTATGTATTAGTTTCCGCTGTAATTATTTGTGGCATGGTTGTGATTGCGATTGTTGTAAACATGTGAGTGCTAGCTACTGATCCAGGGAATAGCACAGTAATCACATGGAGGTTCCTGTTCATCAGAACGGGATCTCACACCTAGTCTCGGCAAATAGTAGCGCCTCCCCCCAATATGCTGAGGTCGGTGTCCAGCTCGACCTCTTCGAGGAGCATCGCCGCCGTGATCGGCGTCGGCCCCAAGCTCGGCTCGGCGGTGGCCCGCAAGTTCGTCTCGAGGGCTACACTGTCGCCATCCTCTCCCGCCACCTCGGCACTCTCTCTCTCTCACACACACCCCTGCCGTCGCCGACATTTCGATCCATATACTTTATCCCTCCGTTCTGGCATGACGATCGATCTTGTCTTGGTGCGTCGTGTGCAGAGAAGCTGTCGCAGCTGGCGGAGGAGATCGCGCAGGAGGCCAAGGCGCAGTTGTTCGCGCTCCGCGTGGACTGCGCGGACGCGCGCTCCGTGCGCGAGGCCTTCGAGGGCGTGCTCTCCTCGGCCCAGTCGAGGTGCTGGTCTACAACGCCTGCGAGCCGCATGCCGACGGCGACGACGCCTCCCGCCCAACGCCTTTCCTCGCCATCTCCCTGGAAGCCTTCCAACGGGCCCTCGCAGTCTGCGCCGCCGGGGCCTTCCACTGCGCGCAGCAAGTGCGTACACCTAACTCCCTAATTCATTACCGCCCCGCCCCCCCCCTCTCTCTCTCTTCTCGATCTGTTTACCTCAGCTTCAATCGCGCGCGCTCGCATGACATCTCTGCATGCCACTGATCATCTCAGGTTGTCCCGGGGATGGTCGAGAGAGGCAGAGGCACCACCTTCACAGGCTCGTCGGCGTCGGTCATCGGCTTCGCCGGCTACTCTGATCTAAGTAAGTCTTACGCGCTCGATCGCGTCTAGAAAACCATATTTGAACAGAGTTCGCGTCCAGTCGCTATGCAAATTCTTGAAGCTGATGCGCTCGCTCGCGCGTAACACGCTTGCAGGCTGCCGCAAGTTCGCCCTGATGGGGTTGTCTCGGTCTCTGGCCAAGGAATTCCAGCCAGCCGGCGTACATATTGCACACGTAATCATCGACGGCGCATCGGCGAGCGGAGGTCAGCGAAAACTCATCACGTTAATTCATTAACTAGTTCCTCGACTGGCTAGCTGCTGATCGAATATATATACATATGTATATATAGACCTATACATATGTATACACAGGTATATTCCCTTTGTATTGTATGCGAAATTTTATAAAAGTTTTAGGATATTGAGTTTAACTAGTTTAATAACTAGTTCAAACAAGTTTTAACTGAAATTCAAACTAGAATTTCCCTTTTTGATGATAGTTTGATTGTAGGTATGTATTTATTTTATATATAAATCAGCAAAGCATATGATCTAAATTCGTTTAAAATCTCTGAATTCAAGTATATTTCTCAAAGTTATGTGTTACATTTGAATTGTTATAGATGATTATATACCGTACAACTAGAATTTCTAAAAAGTATACCAAATATGTTTTGAATCCATGCATTTAAATCATGGTGCCTAGGCTTCACGGTGTCCCAATCCGGCGTCCTATAGACACACACGGTTCGTTCTTGGTCTTCTCGATCTCTAAGATTGCTGCTTTGCTCGCCCTAACAAGTAACGAGTCTATATACGTGCATTTGCGTCCGTCTTACTGCTAGTATTTTGCCAAATTCTGAGTAGATAATTTGGCTTGGGAGAGAGACCAAGTGGGCGTGGAATATTGTCCCTAGTGAGCTATGAGCCTATGACAAGTAGAAAGATATACCCAAGTTTTGGGAGCTCTCTCAATTCTCGTCACACCCTCGAGAAAGTGGTCGTATCGTATCCCAACGTGTAGATCTGATCCACCCATAGGCCATTTTCAGGAAGTATAAAAAAATGCAAGAAAATACATATGATTGTAGAGGTCTGTTTGCACTAGAATTTGGCAAGTGTGATCAAATTGTCAGGCTAAGAGTTAAGAGGTATTGTAGCCGCTAATGGATAAGGAAACAAGTCTAAATTTGAATTATAACCGATTTTTATCAAGACAAAGGATACTGTCCGAGTTGAGACCAACACAGGTCAGCAGCGTATTGGGGATGGACTCGATCGGCCGATAGCTATAAAAGACGATCAGGGGCAAGCGAGATAACAACAGAATCCAATCAATCAACTCGCATTACTTTATTTACTCTCTCTGTCGACTAGGAGTAGCTTCTGTAATTTAGACTCCTTGTAATCTGATTTGATCAATAAAGTTGCACATTGTTGATTGTTGATTATCTTTGATTATGCCAATCAGATTTGATTTTCTTCGATCTTGTTGCGCATCGCCTTCCTCGAGAAAGATCTACCTTTACAATCTAATTAGCCTTAATCGGCTAATTAGATTTATCATTACTCTTTGATTTGATTGGTTTCTAGCTGTTTAGATCTAAGTCGGTTGTTTCGTTAGATTGGCTTTAAGCATATTTTTAGATCATCTTACCGATTGTAGGATCAAATCGGTTGGCACGCCTTGATCAATTGAACCCGATGTTAGTCAGGTGTGTTGTGGTCGATAAATCCTACTTCAAGGTTTTTGGCGCCAACATACTCTTGGCACGCCCGATGGGACCAGGATGTCTTCATTAAACAAGTCGATTCCACCGTCCGATCTCAATGCCGAGGCCATAATTGTCCCTACATTGGATGATTTAACGCCGGACAACGCAAAAAAAAATTGAAGATCGGAAAGCTACTCTAGAGGAGATGATGCTGGGTTGTTATCAGAAAACCCGACGCAGCGTCACTCAAATGGTCGCGTTGCCGATGGTTAACGCCCTCGGTGATGCAGAAGTCACAAATAGTCCGGTAAGTCAATACATTCCTGCACAAGCTGAATTATCGCTCTGATTAATCAATTTGTGCATCATGCCTTGATTAACCAATCATCGGCTTTAGTTACAACTCTTAAGCCGATGATAGCTAATAGCGTTAAGACAATCGTTCAGGAGTTGACATCAGCTGGAAGCCTGGTTGATCCAATGCAAACCCTGTCGAATTATCCTGTTTATTCGGCGGCGCAAAACACTTAAAACAAAGTAGCCGACCCAAAACCGTGGGCCGCAATTTTGTCTTTATCCATGATGCCAACCCAACTAACTGTCATACTGCTACGAGATCCTCGTCTGAGTGGGGTTACACATTATCAAGCATATACCGATGTCGCTAAGTTAGATGCATTGGCTAACTTGCCACCATCAGCACCATTCTACGCGTTTTCACAATCGGTTCCACAATCGACTGAACCCAATAGATATCCGCAACATGCCGAGCCGATTCCACCAAGGAATCTGGCCCCATACAAGGTAGTAACATATTCAGACCCGTTTGTTCCATTGCTAAAGCCGACAGTTAGGAGGAATAATATATATGAGCAATTTCCTCAATACACATCGGCTCCATTAAACCGGCAACCCGAGCTCACATTCAGGGGGGCAGAATGCCTATTACGATCATAATTGTCAAAACCCTATAAGTATGTCAGCTAATAATGTTAATTGGGCGACCAAATATCTGTTGTATTAATGGATCAGTTCGGCATACAGCCTAAGGGTAAGGTTATTGGCTACAAAAAGCCATATCTTGATTATATTGATTGTGTGCCTTACCCAAATAATTTTAAGATTCCTGATTTTGCAAATATTTCTGGGGATGACTCTGTTACCACGTTGGAACACGTCGGACGCTTTATAGCACAATGTGGTGAAGCTACTCAGTTCGACGGGCTAAAAATTAGGTTATTCCCATTGTCATTCTCAGGAGTTGCTTTTACTTGTTCACTACTTTATCCCTAAATTCGGTTCACTTCTAGAACAATTTAGAAAGCTGATTCCATGAGTACTTTTTCTCCGGTAGTGTGGAACTCAGGATTTCTGAACTGAGCTCCTTCTACCAGAAATTTGGGAAATCGGTACGGATTACATTAAAAGATTTAGGAAAGTTAGAAATCGGTATTTTAGTGTTACTTTACTCGATAATCAGTTAGCCGATTTAGCCTTTTAGGGATTAATTCCCCCACTTAGGAAAAAAATTGGCTGCAAGAATTCACTGATTTAAGCCACCTGCTTCATAGGGTGTCGGCTCAAGAAAGCCGATTTTCGAATAACAGAGGATTCAAGGATAAGTTTAAGATTAATAATAATAAGGATAAAGATAAAGCTAAAGTCAATCTGGTCGAATATTGCTTAAACAAGTCCTCTGAAGTTGATAAGATGGAAATAAATGTAGCTGAATGGGTGAAAGAATCTAAAAAATCCCTAGTCTGTTCTTGGCTTAAGCCGATGAAGAGTACGTCGAAAGTAAAATATGCATTTGATGTCTCTAAGTGTGATCGTATTTTTGATTTACTATTATAAGAAAATATTATACAGTTGCCTGAGGGGCATGTTATACCATCAGCTGACGAAATTAAAAAGCGAAGGTATTGCAAATTGCATCATTCTTTTTCTTATAATACTAACGATTGTAATATTTTTCGACAGCAGATACAATCGGCTATAGAAGATGGTCGGCTTAAGTTTGCTGAGGAGCCGATAATACAGGTGGATATCAACCCTTTTCTAATAAACATGGTACAATGCTCTGGAAAAGGAAAAAAGCCGATGCAAGATGAAGAACCAAAAAAGACTCGACATGTTGATATCCAGTCAACTTCAAGCGGTAAGGGGACTCTAAAGATTACAGTCAGTTCATTACAGATAGAAACCGACCGTGAGGGTAAAACTCTAGAACTGTTAATCTTAAAGGAGATCCACAAATCAGCAAGTGTTACAAGGCGGAAAAATCGCCACCACCACGACCGATGAATAAGCTTAGGCCAACCTTCTCCCAACTACTTGAAAAGTATGAAAGGAGAACCAACAGGTCGCGCTATCCTGTGCATCGGCCAGATAACCTTTATTGGCCTGAAAATCTGGAGAGGGCTTACCAATGATGCTCCTTCTGGCAGTTCTGCTGGAAGAGGGGAACATCTTACCAACCCGATGGAGCATTTTCCCAGGATGATTGGCCGAGGCGATTGGCTAAGGATAGAATGTCTGGACCATTACGAGATCATCCCGAGAGAGGTTACGAAAAGCCTATATAAGAAAGAATTTTCGTGCCAAGTTAGGCCAAAGTAGAAGTAGAGGGTTGAGTTCTACGACCTAGGAAAATTTGGCTGGTAAAATACAAAAGCCGATTGAACCTAAGCCAAGATGGTGTCCTCTTGGTCTTAATCGATCACACCGCAGATGATTACAGAGACTAAGGACTCAGGAGATTAGGGAGGCCGAGGAAGAAAAACAAAGGGATCAAGCTTTCAATGAGCTTCGGCCTATCCAAATTGTTAGAAAAGAATGGAGGAGGAATGAGCCGGTTAAAGAAAAATTTGATTCAGTCGATGATCTAGATTCACCTATGATCCGGAATGACACTCCTCCAATGGACATCAACATGGTGTTCACCTTACCAGCCGAATTCAAAACAAAGACTGAATCAGCTACATAAACGTTTGCTCAGCTGTGTTTGGGCACTCAAGATACAATCTTTGAGAAACCCTAAGACGCTTATCGGCATCTTAAACCATTATACTTGAAAGGGCATATTAACGGCAAGCCGATATCGAGAATGCTTGTTGACGGCGAAGCAACAGTTAACTTGATGCCATACACCACCTGCAAAAAGCTGGGTAAGTTCGATGAAGATCTAATTAAAACTAACATGGTTTTAAATGATTTCACAAGTGATCCCACCGAGGCCAGGGGTGTCATGGTAACAGAGTTGACTATCGGCAGCAAAACATTACCAATTGTCTTTTTTGTAGTCGATGCTAAGGGCAATTACAGTGTTTTGCTTGGGAGAGATTGGATTCATGCTAATTGCTGCATACTGTCGACTATGCACCAGTTACTCGTTCAATGGAATATGGAAGAAGTCGATATAGGTGATGGTGATAGGAATAGACCAACTTTTATTAGTGCAAAATTAGATGTAGATCATAAGGAAAAGTTGGTCGAAATTCTTAGAAATTATAAAGGTTGTTTTGCCTGGTATCATGAATTCTTGGATTAAGCCGATAGCTTGTCGAACATCGGCTACCTACAAAACTAGGCTATCGGTCGTTTAAATAGTCCCCTAGAAGATTTAATCCGGCCTTATATAATATTATTAAAGAAGAAATCGGACGATTGCTAGAGGCCAAGTTTACCAAGCCTTGCCCTGAGTGGGTTTCCAATATCGTTCCTACCATGAAGAAAAATGGTAAGCTAAGAGTGTGCGTTGATTTCAGGAACTTGAACAAGGCTACACCAAAAGACGAATATCCAATGCCAATAGCCGATATGCTTATCGATGCCGCGTCAGGAAATAAGATTATTAGTTTCCTCGATAGTAATGCTGGGTATAATCAGATATTTATAACAGAAGCTCACATAACTTAAACAACATTTAGATGCCCTGGTGCCTTAGGGTTATTTGAGTGGGTTGTAATGACTTTCGGCTAGAAGAATACTAGTGCTACATATCAGCGAGTCATGAATATGATTTTCCATGATTTAATCGGCCATATTGTAGAGATTTATATCGACGATGTTGTGGTGAAGTCTAAAGAAGACATGCAGCATTTAGCCGATTTGGAAACAACCTTCAAGAATACAAGAGCGCACGGTTTGAAGATGAATCCTTACAAGTGTATTTTTGGCGTGTCGGCTGGATAATTTTAAGGCTTCATGGTTCATGAGAGAGGGATTGAAGTCAATCAAGAAAGAGTAAGAGCTATAGCTAAAACAAAGCTGCCGACATGTAAAAACGAGTTACAGAAGTTGATCGGCAAAATCAATTATTTACGACGGTTTATTTCAAATCTTTCTGGCCGTATTTGTGCATTTACCCTATTGTTAAAATTAAAGGATAACCAAGAGTTTGTGTAGGGAGCCGATCAATAGAGAGCTTTTAATAATATCAAAGGATATTTGACTAATCCTCTAGTTTTGGCTGCACCACAAAAAGGGGTACCATTCAGATTATATAAATCAGCTAAGGAGCAGACTATTAGAGCTGTGTTGGCGCAAAAAGTTGATGGAAAAGAGTGAGTAATTTTCTACTTATGCCGACGGTTACTTGATGCTGAGACTAGGTATCCTTTTGTAGAGAAACTTTGCCCATCTTTATATTTTGCTTATACAAAATTAAAGCATTATATTTTAGCATCAGCTTATAAGATTATTTGTAAAACCGATGTTATAAAATATATGCTGTCAGTTCTAATTTTGCGTGGTCGACTTGGTAAATGGGCTTATGCGCTCATCGAGTTCGACTAGACATATGAATCGGCTAAGTCAGTTAAAGGGCAGGCAATAGCCGATTTCATAATAGAGCATGAGACTACTGTGATTTGGTATCTATAGCCCCTTGGCAATTGTATTTTGATGGATCTGTATGTCGAGAGGGTGATGGTATTGGAATAGTGCTTGTTTCACCCAAGGGACAATTTTGAATTTGCATTTCGGCTAAATTGTCGATACTCTAATAATCAAGCAGAGTATGAAGCGTTTCTAAGAGGCCTACAACTACTTGAAAATTTTGGAGTAGACTCCGTTGAAGCTTATGGTAATTCTTTGTTAGTTGTGTAGCAGATTAAGAGAGAATATAATTGTTATGATGAAGTTTTGATTAAATATTTGCAGTAATGCCTTGCTGTCATCAGCTCATTTATGGGATTCACTATTAGTCATATTCCTCGAGAAATGAACGACATGGATAATTTGTTAGCTTAGCAAGCGTCGGGGTATAAGGTTTTTTTTTGCTAATTTGAGGAATGTGTGCCGATTGAGAAAACAATAACGTGTGTTAACGCCGTTGATTGGAGGATAGAAATAATGGAATACCTGATCCATCCATCAAAGCCCACTGAGCGAAAAATTAGGCGGCAATCTTTAAAGTATGTGGTCTTGGATAACATATTATACTATCGGACGATAGAAGGTTTGCTGTTAAGATGCCTTCAAGCCGATGAAACTAAAATAGCAATGGGTGAAGTGCATGAAGGTAATTGCGAATCCTATCAATCGGTTCATAAGATAAAATGGATGCTAAGGCGTACTGGATACTTTTGACCAACAATGTTGGAAGACTGCTTCAAGTATTACAATGGATGCCAGACTTGTTAGAAATTTAGCAATGTACAGTTGGCTCCAGCATCGCCTTTGCACCCTATTATTAAGCATTGGCCATTTAGAGGATGGGGGATAGATGTAATCGAACAAATCTTTTCAGCCCCAAGTAAATGCCATAAGTTCATTTGGTCACGACCGATTATTTTTCTAAATGTGTTGAAGCCATACCAATTTAAAAGTTTACAAGTGTTGAAGCTATCAAATTTGTCACTGAGCATATTATTCATTAGTTTGGAATTTCGCAAACAATTACGACTGATGAATATATTGTGCTTATGTCTGATGAGTTTCAAAGTTTTGCCAAGAGTTTGTGTATCAAGTTACTACATTCATCACCATATTATGCTCAAGCCAATAGTCAAGCTGAATCGTCTAACAAGACATTAATTAAGCTGATTAAGAGGAAAAATGACAAAAAGCTAAGAAATTAGCATTCAACGTTGTTGGAGTCATTGTAGGCTTATCGGCTTGCATATCATGGAACAACAAAGCTTTCACCCTATCAGCTAGTTTATGGGCAAGAGGCCGTTTTACCTGTAGAGATCAATATTGACTCCATACGAGTAGCCAGGTAAAATGGTTTGTCGACTCAAGATTATAAAGATTTGATGATTAACAACTTAGACGATTTGGCAGAATTATGTTTATTTACGTTGGATCAGCTTAAGAAAAATAAGAAGAGAGTTGCTAAAGCTTACAATAAAAAAGTAGTGCATAAGTCTTTTTGTGAAGCTGATTTAGTCTAGAAGACTATACTACCTGTCGGCTTTAGAGATAACCGATTTGAAAAATAGTCTCCTACATGGGAAGGGCTGTATAAAATAAATCGGCTTGTCCATGGAAACTCCTATGTTTTGGAAACGTTGGGAGGTGTAGTACTTCCTAAGTTGAATAACGAAAAATACTTAAAGAAATACTACCCTAGTGTTTGGATTGGTTCCTAATCGGCTATCACTTGAGAAGCCATATTAACTCGATGCAGTTAATTTTGGCTAAGTTGGAGAAATAAAGTGAATTACACACATGAATCAAGGCTTAAATAAATAATCAGTTAAACAGCCGATTGTGATTACAAAATACTTCAAATATTGTTTCCAAACAGGCTGGCAAGCGTTTTACTGATTCATTACAAATCCTTCAGAATGAAGTCGACTAAAGGTCGAACCAGGGAGGAGCGCACCAAGAGCCAATAGAGCTGCAGCAGCCTTGGCAATTGTCATATGTACCACATTGAGAATTCTGTCGTCTTCATTGGTATTTCCTAGCATAAGGACAACCTTGGCCGATTGCTTCTTGACCCCAGCGATGGCCAAGGCAATTTCGAGTTTCTACTCCTTGATAGATGAAGCCGATTAAAAAATTATTGCCTGGCCGTTGGTTATTTGCTTAGTTAGTTTGGCTAGTTCCTCCTCTAATAGCTTCTTGGCCGACTCAAGCTTTTGAACAGCCTCCTTATTTGTCCCGAAGGCCAAGGCATTTGCGTCAAACTTTTTCTTTTTCTCCTTGGCCTCTGCCACCATTTGGTCTAGCAACTTTTGATTGGTCTCTTGTGCCTCTCTTTGAGCAATCCTGGCTCTGGCAGCATTGACCTCTGCCTTCCTATCGTCTAAATGGCAAACGTTCAAAAGTGCCGCCATTGCTTCTAGAGGCAGATCGGCTTCCATAACAGCCATGGCATCGCGGAGAGGTTGAGTGTTATTAAGCAGATCGGCTTGAGGCTGCATTACTTGGTTGAAAAGTCTGTTGAGCCTCTCCTGCATGTTGGGCGCAGACATCACCGTAGTCGACACTTCCTTAGACACTTTAAGAATTTTTCTTATGTCGGCAGGATAATCATCTGTGGCCAACACCTCGGGGTCATCCAGGTCACACAATGAAAAACCCAACAGGTTTGTTGGATCGGACAACGCTGGAGAGGAATTTTTTGGGGCCGACAGTGTTAGCTGCGAGGACGATGGTGGAGGCTCCAGGGAGGCGGTCTTCAAGTTGGCTAAGACATTAGCCACTGGTGCTGATGGAGTTGGCTAAAAAAGGAATCAAAGTAAGCCAAGCCGATACATTAATGTATTTATTAAAGAGAAATTTATAGAGGCAACTTACCTCGCCAGTAGCCGATGCATGTAGCGAGCTTTCGCCGCTTTGCTCTTGAGGCTTGGCGTCTTTGTTGGTAGGGATCTTGACGGAATTGGCACGTTTCTTCTCTGAAAATAATCGGCTACAAGAATTAGTCTCAGAAAAACACTTGAGATGAAGATTGCTAGCCGATTGATGTACACTTGCTGGGCTATTGTTGCTTCTCTATATCCGGTAGAGAAGGGCTTTGGATGCCTAGTGTGCCAGATGTATAGCCTGACAGGCCTATCGACTGACGCGGCCTTTTGCTTTGTTGACAGCTAGCCGACGGGCTGGTCACTACCTTCTTCCCAGTAGCCTTGGTCTGTAGAAAAGGAGCAAAACCGATTAGTAAAAGTATGTAATGGAAGTTGAAAAAAGAAACAAAAGATTTATTCAAGCCGATACCTCGCCAGTAATATCTACGAGGCTTGTATTAGTATACCCGAAGAGCTAGTTTCATCACTCGAGTTGCTGTTAGTAACTACCGTCGGCTCAGGTAGATTTGAGAAGAACTCATTGATAATGGCCGATGGTGTTTTCTTTGAATAAAATGCCTCTGCGATAGCTGACCACCAAGAGGAGAAGTGCGCTACCTGATGTGTATTTAAGAAAAAATACGACAAGTCCCGAATCTGGAAATCATCGGCTATCTCCAGAACAATGCTAGCCGCCGCTGCGTTGCGAACCCGAGCCCTTGGCTGAAGCCGATCAAGAAGTTGGAAACTTGGGATGACTTATTCAAATCCCAATTGCCTTGCGTAGACCGATGGATTATAAAACTCATATAAGGGCTAAAAAGTCTGATTTTTTCGTGTGAAATCCAACATGCAATATGCTTGGAGATATAAATTACTTGTAAAAATCCAAGGTCTCACGATGGCAAAGGAAAATCGGCTGCATTGCTATAGCTGAAGAAGTCCTGTTGCTTAAAGTCTTCACTGTCAAGCTGTAAGAAGGATGCCAGATATTTTCTTGAGTCGACGGGTGTGACCTTTGTCTTATTCCCAAAGCAGAGTATAAATCTTTCACCAAAGGATCAGCTTGCTCTATACTGGGGCTCTGCATCCTCTGGTGTTTCTTCCTATGGTAACGGAGTGTTATGGGCTCGATTTAAGGCAAAAGATCGGTTGAATGTACAATACAACCAAATCTGCACAAACCAGAGTGGCCCTCCTTCATTGCTGATGGTATAATTACCTAGGCCCGTAAAAAGCCGACTCTTAATGATGTGCATCATTTGGTACACTGCAACCAGAAGTGTTTTTCCTAGGGCTAACCGATGGCCCTCAACTAGCTATTCAGTTATACTCTGGTAAACCTGAGTCGGCCCAAGAGACGCCCCATAGAAAAGAAACCTGTCTAGCCAAAGATTAAGGAAGGCGATGTGCTACTCGTTCGATACTGGCCCACTGACTTGGTTGTTATTGCTAATGTACTTACTCCATCCTTCACCTTTGGATCTGATCAGCTTAAATTTTGGCTTGGCATTGAAAACCGATACCTGCTCCCCATCAAACCTCAAACAGCATAACTGGGCCACATCTAAGAGGGTTGGGCCGAGTGGACCAGTTCTGAAAATGAAAGCATTGAAGTTGTCTGACCAAAAATAACATACCGTGGCCACTAATGGTTCCTTGGCTTCGGGGTCGGCTAATGAAAGCGGGAGGCATTCACCTATATCCATCCTCTCCCAAATTTTCCTCTTCTGGGCTACACCCAATTGTACCAGTTTCTCCATCCTCTCAGCGTCATCGGACAAGCCCTAAAGCTCTTACTCCACCCTCTATATTGAATCCAGAAGCTGATAGGGGGAGACGAGGGATTTCCTGATTTATGACTGTACTGGAGTTTAAGGTTCCTACTAGGCCTAGGTAGTACTGATCATTGCTATTAGGGATCGGAATGAGTACCTGATTAGGGTCCATTCAGCCGATCTGAGATAAAGCCAATTGAGGAATGATGAATATGGGAGCACCGAGGAGCTTGTTAGCCGGAGTGAGAAGGCCGATATTAGAAGTTCTGAGAGCTTGTGCATGTTAATATGACAGTGTGGGGGCCTCATATTTATAGGGGTGAAAAAAGGTGAAACGACAGAAAGAAATTTCAACAGACGCGTGCAATTAAAACGCAGATACGTGTCTTAAGATTTTATGGATAAATGGGACGGTTACTGATGAGGATATTGCATCAAGCCGATAGCGACATAAGCCGATGCCCAAGATTTTTGGAAGATAACATGTTATCTCCCAAAAATAGGAGGCACATGTTTGCATCAGAATTTAGCAAGTGTGGTCAAATTGTCAGGCTAATGGTTAAGATGTATTATAGCCGATAATGGATAAGGAAATAGGTCTGAATTTGGATTATAACCGATTTTTATCTAGATAAAGGATAGTGTTCGGGTTGAGGCTGACATGGATCAGTAGCGTATTGGGGATGGACGCGATCAGCCGATAGCAATAAAAGGCGATCAGGGGCGAGCGAGACAACAACAGAATTCAATCAATCAACTCGTATTACTTTTATTTACTTTTTCTGTCGACTAGGAGTAGCTTCTGTAATTTAGACTTGTAATGTGATTTGATCAATAAAGTTGCACATCGCCGATTGTTGATCATCTTTGATTACAATAATCAGGTTTGATTTTTTTTCGATCTTGTTGCGCATCGCCTTTCTCGGGAAAGATATACCTTTCCCATCTAATTAGCCTTAATCGTGTTAATTAGATTTATCATTACTCTTTGATTTGATTGGTTTTTAGTTGTTTAGATTTAAGCCGATTGTTTCATTAGATCGACTTTAAATGTATTTTCAGTTTATCTTATCGATTGTAAGATTAAATCGGTTAGTATGCCAAGTTTTTGGGCGCCATGGCGATACAAAAGTCGTATGTATCCGTGCCAAAATGCTTTATTCTGGCAGTACGTGTAAATTTTAGATTCTTTTGCAAAGCATGTCGAAAGGACCGGCTTTTTTTTCTTGGCATCTCCAACTTGTTCGGAGTCCTCGCCTCTTTGGCACCTGGCACGTTACATGGAGCACCCCGAGCTAGCCCATTCGCTGCGAGGTTGGAACACGCGGGCGGCACCGTTCCAGCCCATCGCCCTTCCTCGCCGTCTCCTCGGACGCCTTCCAACGGGCCCTAGCGTGGTGCCTTGCCGAAGGAACCGACCCCTTCGTGGTTCCCGCCGCCTGCTGCCGCGTGCACGCCGCTCTTGAGAGAGAAGTCAGCGACTCCTGCCGTGCTACGCGAGGTGTCATCGCGGGGCGCGCGGCGTTGCGCCACACGTCCGCGCGCGCGGTTGGGCGGTCGAATTGTTGGTCCCGACCAAGATTTTAAAGTTCTTTTTTGAATATATCTAAGAGGCGATCGAAATATAAAATTTGAGTGAGATTTTAAAATTTTAGATAGAATTCAGATAAAATTTAAATCTAGAATTTTTCGGACCGGGATTTTCGAGATTTCGATCAAAATTATCAAAATCTCGGTAAATTTCAACCAAATAAAAAATAATTCAAACCATGTTAGAAAATTTTTAAATTTTTTGTCGATGGTCCTAAGCACCACTAATATTCTCATAAAATTTTCAGATAACGATCAGGTTTGAGGAATTTTAAAATTTTTTGACAGTACTACTATTCTGATAAAAGCTCAGTACATATATTGCTTCTATAGATTTGATTGAGCAACCAAACTTCTATATCCGGATTAAGGCCGATATGGATCATGCTTTGTAACGTGTTTTAATAGGACACGATCGGCCGATAGATGTAAAAGGAGGACAAGGGTGAGCTGCGGAGACAACACAATCAAACCCACAAATTTACATTGTTCTCTTTTTTCCTGTCGACTAGGAGTAGCTTTTGTAACTTAGAATCCTTTCTGTAATTCGCTTTTGATCAATAAAGTTGCGCATCGTCGATTGTTGAAATTCATCAATTACACCCAGGTTTGATTTATTTTGATTTTGCTGCGCATCGCCTTCTTCAGAATCGATCTACCTTTATCCTCCGATTAGCCTTAATCGGCTAGTTGGACTTACTATTTTATCTTGATTTAATTGGCTTTGGGCTGATTAAGTCTAAGCTGATTGGTTCTCACGAAATCGGCTTTGAGTGAATTTTATATTTTACCTTGTCGATTACAGGTTAAATCGATTGGCACACTCTGAATCAGGTGTTCGTCTGGTTGCTGTTGTCAGAAACCCTGCTTCAAGTTTTTGACGTCAACACACTCTTGGCACGCCCGGTGGGACAACAATGGTTTCATCAGAAAAGTCGATTTCACCATCCGATCTCAACGCTGAAGCTATAATCATCCCGACGATGGACGATTTAACGCCAGAACAATGTAGAGAAATCGAAAATTGGAAAACCGCTCTTGAAGAGATGATGCTGAATTGTTATCAGACAACTTGACATGGCGTCACTCAGAAGACCGCTTTGCCGATGGTAAATGCCCTGGGAGATGCAGGCATTACAGAAGGACAGGTAAGTCGATATCTGCCCACTCAAGCCGAGCTATCGGCTATGATCAATCAATTTGTACACCATACTCTGATAAACCAGTCATCGGCTCTTGTCACAACCCTTAAGCCGATGATTGTAAATAGTGTTAAAACTATCACCCAGGAGTTAGCCTTGTCCGGGAGTTTCCTTGATCCGATGCAAGCTCTGTCAAGTTACCCTGTTTTCTCAATAGCACAAAGCACGCAGAGCATGTTAGTCGATCCTAAACCATCGGCTATAACCTTACCCTCAACTATGATGCCCACTCAACCCACTATTATACTGCCTAGAGATCCTCGATCGAGTGGAGTAACCCATTACCAGGCTTACACCGATGCTGCTAAGCTAGATGCATCGACAAATTTACCGCCATCAGTTCCGTTCTACGCTTTTCCACAATCGGTTCCACAGTTGATTGAATCTGACAGATACCTACAACGTCATGAAACTATCATGCCTAGAAATCCAGTTCCGCACAGGGTAATGACCTATTCAGAACCTTTTGCCCCATTACCAGAATCACAAACTAGAAGAAACAATGGGTACGACCAATACACTCACCTGCCATAGGCTCAACCTAATCGGCAGCCCGAGTTTGCACTCGGGGGGGGGCAGAATGCCAATTATGACCAACATTATCAATGACCTGCCGTTCCAGTGGCCGATAATATGAATTGGGCCGATCAAATTTCCGCTATCTTGAGGGATCAATTTGGCATATAGCCAAAAGGGAAAGTTATCGGCTATAGAAAACCATATCCTGATTACATAGATCGTATGCCTTATCCTCACAATTTCAAAGTCCCAGATTTTGCAAAATTCTCTGGTGATGATTTGATTACGACATTAGAACACGTCGGACGTTTTATCGCACAATGTGGCAAAGCAGCTCAGTCCGACGCGCTAAAAATCAGATTATTTCCATTATCATTATCAGGAGCAGCTTTTACTTGGTTTACTTGTCTACCTCCAAATTTGGTTCACTTGTGGAACGATTTGGAAAGCCGATCCCATGAGTACTTTTTCTCTGGCAGTTTAGAATTCAGGATCTCCGATCTGAGCTCTGTACACTAGAAATTTAGAGAATCGGTAACTAATTATATTAAAAGATTTAATGAATCAGAAATCGGTGCTTTAGTGTCACGTTACCTGACAATCAACTCGCTGATTTGGCTTTCCAAGGGCTAATTCCACCACTCAGGGAAAAGTTTGGAGGACAGGAGTTCACTGATCTAAGTCACCTACTTCATTGTGTGTCGGCTCAAGAAAGACGGTTCCCGGATAGTAAGGCATTCAAGGATAGGTTCAAAACAAATGGCAATAATAAGAAAAAGGATAAAGCCAAAGTTAATATGGTCAATTATTACCCTAGTGAATCTTCAAAAGATGATGAAGTAGAGATAAATATAGCCGAATGGATAAAATGGTCTAAAAAATCTTTAGTCTGTTCCTGGCTTAAGCCGACTAGGAATAAGTCGGAAGTTAAATACGTTTTTGATGTCTCCAAGTGTGATCTTTTTTTGATTTATTGTTACAAGAAAAAATAATAGGATTGCCCGAAGGACACGTTATACCATCGGCTGATGAGATCAAGAAACGCAGGTATTGCAAGTGGCATCATTCTTTTTCTAATAATACTAATGATTGCAATATTTTTCGTCAGCAGATCCAGTCAGCTATCGAGGATGGTCGGCTAAAATTCGCTGATGAGCCGACCATGCAAGTTGATGTTGATCCATTCCCTATAAATATGGTCCAATGTTCGAGCAAAGGAAAAAAATCGATGCACAACGAGGAGCCAAGTAGGGATCGGCGAGTTGATATTTAGTCAACTTCGGGTGGTAATCAGACATTAAAAATCACGATCGGTTCATTACAAATAGAAGTCGATCATGAAGGCAAAAATTCAAGGACCATTAAACCTAAGGGAAACCCGCAGGTTGGCAGATGGTATAAGGCAGAAAAATTACCGCCAAAGCAGCCAACGAGAAGGCCAGGACCGACGTTTTCTCAGTTGATAGAGAAGTATGAAAGAATGAATAATCGGCCTCCTCGTCGGTCAGATAACCTATATCAAACTGAGAACGTAGAGAGAGCGTATCGGAGGTGCCCTTTTGTCGATTTTGTTGGGAAAGAGGAGTAGCATTGCCATCTCTATACACATGCCCAATGGAACATTGTCCCCAAGACAATTGCCCTAGCCGATCGGCTAAAGACAGGTTGTCTGGGCTGATACGAGATCGTCCTAACAAGAGCTACAGGGGACCGGTTCGTGAGAGAATCTCCAAGCCAAATCAGGTGCCGAACCAGGTTAAGACACTAGAGTCAGATTTTGCTGATCGGGAAGATTGGCTGGTAAAATACGTAAGCCAATGGAGCCCAAACCTAGGTGGTGTCCACTTAGTCTTAGCCAATCATAGCGCAGACGGTTGCAAAGGCTAAGAACTCAGGAAATCAGAGAGGCTGATGCAGAGAAACAGAGGGATCAAACCTTCAATGAACTTCGGCCGATCAAAGTTACTAAGAAAGAATGGAGGAAGAAAGAGCAGGTTGAAGAAGATTTCGATTCAGCCGACGACCTGGATTCTCCCATGATTAGGGATGATATGCCTCCGATGGACATCAACATGTTATTTACATTGCCGGCCGAGTTCAAAATTAAAACTAATCGGCTAAAGAAACATTTGCTCAATCATGTTTAGGTGCCAAAAATGCAATCTTTGAAAAACCACGAGATGATCATCGACATCTAAAGCCATTATATTTGAAAGGGTATATAAACGGCAAGCCGATATCAAGGATGCTGGTGGATGGAGGGGCTACCGTCAATTTGATGTTGTACGCCACCTGCAAAAAATTGGGTACATTCGATGAAGATTAAATCAAGACTAATATGGTTTTGAATGACTTCACAGGCGATCCCACGGAAGCCAAAGGCGTTATGGTCACGGAATTGACTGTCGGTAGTAAGGCTTTGCCGACCGCATTCTTCATCATTGACGCCAAAGGCAATTACAGCGTGCTGCTTGGTCGGGATTGGATTCATGCCAATTGCTGCATTCCGTCGACCATGCATCAGGCGCTTGTTCAATGGAATGCAGGTGAAGTTGAAGTTGTCACAGCTGATACATCGGCTCATATCGCTATGGCCAGTTCAGATGCAAATTGGAAACACGAAGAGGCTGGATGTATATCAGGAAAAACGCTGGATGATTGTGACTTTATTTGCATTGGTAAGACAGGACTTATACCGATCAGTGTCAAGCTAGGCACGTTTGATCGAGCAAATGAGGTATTACGTCGATGGGGACAAGGAAAACAGTGAAGGCCCTACAAGACAAAAGGCAAAGCTATCGGCAAGTAATAGATAGCTATGAGGCCATCGAGGATTTCTAAGAAATCGAGAAGTTAGGCTAAGGCTTCACATCTACCGATCTGCTTGAAGAAGTCGATATAGGTAGTGGTGATAGGAAAAGACCAACTTTTATTAGTGCAAAATTAGATATAAAATATAAATAAAAGTTGGTAATTTTTTTAGAGATTATAAAGATTGTTTTGCTTGGGAGTATCACGAAATGCCTGGTTTAAGCCGACAACTGGTCGAACATCGGTTGCCTATTAAACTAGGATATCGGCCGTTTAAGTAGTATCCTAGACGCTTTAATCCGGCCTTATATAATATCATAAAAGAGGAGATATAACGATTATTGGAGGCAAAATTCATTAGGCCTTGCCGATATGCAGAATGGGTTTCCAATATCGTTCCAGTCATGAAGAAAAACGGAAAACTTAGGGGGGGTGTCGACTTTTGAGACTTAAATAAAGCCACACCAAAAGACTAGTATCTGATACCGATAGCCGATATGCTTATCAATGCTGCATCAGGGAATAAAATCATAAGCTTTTTAGATGGTTATGCCGGGTATAATCAGATATTCATGGCAGAAGCCGATATACCTAAGACCGCCTTTAGGTGTCCTGGTGCAATAGGATTGTTTCAATGGACCGTTATGACATTCGATTTAAAAAATGCCGGAGCAACTTATCAGCGAGCCATGAATATGATTTCTCATGACTTAATCGGCCACATTGTTGAAATATACATTGATGATGTTGTAGTGAAATCTAAAGATGACTTACAGTACTTAGCCGATTTAGAAAAGGTCTTCCAAAACATAAGATTGCATGGTTTGAAAATGAATCTTTTCAAATGTTCGTTTGGCGTGTCGGTTGGGCAGTTTTTGGGCTTTATTGTCCATGAAAGAGGAATTGAAGTTAATCAAGAGAGGGTCAAAGCTATAGTCAAAACAAAGCCACCGACATGTAAAAATAAATTGCTGAAGCTGATTGGTAAGATTAATTATCTCCGACGATTTATTTCAAATCTTTGCGGTCGGATTCGTACATTTACCCCTCTGCTGAAGTTGAAGGATAATCAAGAGTTTGTTTGGGGAGTTGACCAACAAAAGGCTTTTGATGATATCAAAGAATACCTGGCCAATCCTCCGGTTCTGGCCGCGCTACGGAAAGGAATTCCTTTTAAGTTATATATCGGCTGAGGAGGAAGATATCAGAGCTGTTTTAGCACAGGAAGTCGATGGTAAGGAAAGAGTAATTTTTTATTTAAGCCGACGTCTACTGGATACTGAGGTCAGGTACCCTTTCATTGAAAAACTATGTCTGTCCTTATATTTCTCTTGTACAAAGTTAAGGTATTATATTTTAGCATCGGTTTGTAAGGTAGTCTGCAAAACCGATGTTGTAAAATATATGTTATCAGCTCCGATTTTACGAGGTCGACTTGGTAAATGAGCTTATACCTTAATAGAATTCGACCTATCATATGAATCGGCTAAGGCAGTTAAAGGATAGGTTATAGCCGATTTTATGACGGGACATGATACCGCCGCCGACCTAGTTTCTGTTGCCCCTTGGCAACTATTTTTTGATGGGTCGGTATGCCGAGAAGGTGATGGTATTGGTATCGTACTTATATCGCCCAAGGGTCATAATTTTGAATTCGCATTTCGGTTAAATAGCCGATGTTCAAACAACCAAGCGGAGTACGAGGCATTGCTCAAAGGTTTACAGTTGTTAGAGAATATCGAAGTAAATACTATTGAGTCATATGGTGACTCTATGTTAATCGTACAGTAAGTAAAAGGCGAATACCAATACCGTGATGAAGTGTTACTTAAATATTTAGAACAGTGCTTCAAAATTATCGGCTCATTTACTTCATTTTCTATCGGTGACATCCCTCGAGAATTGAACGATAGAGCCAACGCACTGGCTCAGCAGGCGTCAGGGTATTAGGACTTTAGCCGATATTAGATGACTGAACTAGTGAGCAAAGCTGTCGTGTGTGCGGATGTTATCAACTGGAGAACGCAAATAAGAGATTACCTAATCGACCCATCTAAGCCAACAGAACGAAAAGTTAGGCAGCAAGCATTGAAGTACATTGTCTTGGATGATATTTTGTATTATCGGACAATGGAAGGTTTGCTGTTAAGATGCCTTGGAGACGAAGAGGCGCAAGTGGCAATGGGTGAAGTACATAAAGGTATTTGCAGATCTCATCAATCGGCTCATAAGATGAAATGGATGCTTAGGCGAACGGGATATTTCTGGCCGACAATGTTAGAAGATTGTTTCAGATATTACAAAGGGTGTCAGACTTGTCAAAAGTTTGGCAACGTGCAGCTAGCACCGGCATTGGCTTTACATCTGATTATCAAACCATGACCGTTCAGAGGATGGGGGATAGATGTAATCGGCCACATATTACTTGCTTCGAGTAAAGGCCATTAGTTCATTTTAGCCGCGACCGATTATTTCTCTAAGTGAGTTGAAGCTATACCACTCAAAAAGTTTACTAGTGTTGAAGCAATCGGGTTTGTTAATGAAGACATTATTCATCGGTTTGGAATACTACAAACAATCACGACTGATCAAGGTACTGTGTTTATGTCTAATGAGTTTAAGAATTATGCGAAGAGTCTAGGGATCAAGTTGCTAAATTCATCCCCATATTGCGCTTAGGCTAATGGACAAGCCGAGTCATCTAATAAAACATTACTTAAGTAAATTAAATGAGAAATCGACGAGAAACCAAGGAATTGGCACTCAACACTATCGGAGTCACTTTGGGCGTATCGGCTAGCTTATCACGGAGCAACAAAGCTTTCGCCTTATCAGTTAGTGTATCGCTAAGAAGCCGTTTTACATGTGGAAATTAACATTGATTCTATACGAATAGCCAGACAAAATGGTTTGTCGGCTCAAGATTATAACGATATAATGATCGATAACTTGGATGAATTGGCAGAATTATGTTTATCTACACTGGATTGGCTTAAGAAGAATAAGGTCAGAGTTGCAAAGGCATATAATAAAAAGTTGGTGCCTAAGTCTTTTGATGAAGCCGATTTGGTTTGACAAACTATATTGCCTATTGGTTCCAAAGATAACCGATTTGAAAATGGTCGCCTACGTGAGAAGGACCGTATAAAATCAATCGGCTAGTTGATGGAAATTCGTACATACTCGAGACGTTATAAGGATCTATTTTGCCTAAAGCGATTAATGGGAAGTACTTGAAGAAATATTATCCTAGCGTCTGGATTGGAGCTTAGTCGGCTACAAAAGGAAATCACTCTGAAAAGCCAAGTTAACTCGATGCTGTTAATCGGCTAGAAAGAAAGTAAATTGCATGACGAAGCCAAATATAAAATCGGTTAAACATCTGATTATAAAAGATCAAAGTTTTACAAAAGTAGTGTTCCAAAACACAAGACATCCAACAAAATTTACATCTTAAAGGAAAGATTAGCATTGAAGACCAGAGCCTGGGAGTCTTGGACCCAAAGCTGATAAAGCGCCGGCAGCCTTGGCGATCACGCATTGTACTTCGTCGATTATGCGTTCATCTTCTTTGGCATCCCCTGGCACCGGAGAAATTTCTTTATAGCCTTAAGCTTTGAGAGGGATTCTTTGCTGGTCTTGAGCAGCTGAGCATCGGCATCGAATTTGCGTTTCTTCGCCTTGGCATCAACAACCAACTCATTCAGAAGCTTCTGATCGGCTTCTTGGGCTTCGCGGCGGGCAATTCTGGCCTGGGCTGCCTCCACTTGTGATTTCCTCTCGTCCAAATGACAGACGTTCAGGAGTGCTTCCATTGCTTCTGGGGCAGGTTGGCTTCAACTGCCGCCATGGCATCTCGGATCGGCTGGTTGTTGGCTAGAATCTTCGATTGCAGCTTCATCACCAGGTCGAAGAGCTTATTGAGCCACTCTTGCATCCCCGAGGCAGAAGTTACTGCAGCCGACGCTTCTTTCGATACTTCAAGAATTTTTCTTATCTCTGCGTCATAATCGTCTGTGGCCATAATCTCCGGATCGTCAAGATCAGCCAACGAGAAACCCAACAAATTGGTTAGGTCAAAAGACTCTAGGAGTACTTCAGCTGTCGTGACTGGTGGCATCGGTAGAGAGAGAGAACTCCCAAAGAAGTAGCAGGGAGGTCGGCCAAGATTGCCGCGACCTGCGCTAACGGTGTCACTGTATAAGAAGATAAAGGGTGAGCTAGTGCCTTGAACATACGTCTTAAAAACACTTGAAAAGAACAAACTTACCCCTGCAGTAGCCGACGCATGTGGCGAGTTCTCACTACTTTGCTCCTGAGGTTTCGAACCTCTTTTTGCTGGAGCCTTAGTGTACTTGGTTTTCTTCTTTTCTGAAGTAATAATCGGCTAAGGCTTAGTTGCAAAAAGGGATATAAAGAAATGACAGTCGATCATGGTATACTTACTGGGTTGTTTTTTCTCAATGTCCGATAGTGACGAACTCTGAATTCCTAGGGTACCTAAGGTATACCCAGTGAGGCCAGTCGATTGGTGTGGCCGTTTACCTTGTTGGCCACTGCCCGATTGGCCAGTGATTGGTTTCTTACCAGTAGCCTTGACCTATGAAGCAAACAAAGATCGGTCAGTAAGCTGTCTTAGGAAAAATAAAGATAAATAAGAAGAAGTTGAAAGGTTTTCCCTAACTCCTTATTACATATAACATCTGATACACAGCACCCAGAAAGGTTTTCCCTAACGCCAGTCGATGATCTTCAACGGGCTGTTCTGCTATGACTTGGTAAACTTGGGTCGGCCTAAGAGATGCCCCACAGAATAGGAAGCGATCCAGCCAAAGGTTAAAGAAGGCAGCATGTTCTTTATCCGATATAGGCCCATTAACTTTATTATTATTTTCGATGTATTTAGCCCATCCTTCACCTTTCGATCTGATAAGTTTATATCTGAGCTACCGCTAAAAGCCGATATTTGTTCACCATCTGCCCTAAGGCAGCACAGTTGACCTACGTCCAAAAGAGTAGGGCCGATGGGACCAGTGCGAAACAAAAAAACATTGAAGCAATCTGACCAGAAATAACAGGCTATGGCCACTAGGGCTCATTGGCTTCTGGATCGGCTAAAGAAAGGGGGATGCACTCGGTTATACCCATTTTTTCCTATTCACCCCTCTTTTGGGCTGCCACTCTAATAAACCAATTTCTCCACCCTTTGAGAGCTGTTGGATAAGCTCTGAAACTTTTATTCCACCCTTCTATATTATGACCAGAAGTTGACAACGGAAGGCGAGGGAATTCTTGATTTGTGAAAGTATTGACATCTAAATTTTCTAAGGGCCCTAGGAAGTATTGATCATTACTGCGTGGGATCAGAATGAGTACCTGACTCGGGTCCATTGCAGCCGATCTAAAAAGGTGATTGGGCTAAGGAACTGTACTAAAGATTCATCAAACGAAGAGCTGAAGCCGATTGCAGACGATTCGAGAGCTTGAGCGCGTGAAGAATGACTGTGTGGGGGCCATATTTTATAGTACGGTGAAAATCTGAAGCGACGGGAGATGGATCTCAAAAGACACGAGCTGTTAAAATGCACTACGTGCATGTCAGAAAATTATGGCGCAATTAAAGTGACAGTTACTGTATGAGGGTTAGCAGTTAGCCGATGGAGAAAAAGTCGATGGTTACAATTTTTGAAAGATAAGAAGTCATCTCTCAAAAATAGGGGTATATGTTTGCACCAAAATTTGGCAGGTATGGTCAAAATCGGCAAGATAAAGTCAATATATAGTAACCAACGGATGATTTGGAAAGATTTGAAGATATTTGGTAACGATAAAGATTTTTAGGAAAAAACTATCCGGATTAAGGCCGATACGGATCATGCTTTGTAACGTGTTGTAATAGGATACGATCGGTCGATGGATATAAAAGGAGGATAAGGGCGAGCTGCGGAGACAACACAATCAAACCCACAAATTTACATTGTTCTCTTTTTTTCTGTCGACTAGGAGTAGCTTTTGTAACTTAGAATCCTTTCTGTAATTTGCTTTTGATCAATAAAGTTGCGCATTGTCGATTGTTAATCTTCATCAATTACGCCCAGGTTTGATTTATTCTGATTTTGCTGCACATCGTCTTCTTCAGAATCGATCTACCTTTATCCTCCGATTAGCCTTAATCGGCTAGTTGGACTTACCATTTTATCTTGTTTTAATCGGCTTTGGGCTGATTAAGTCTAAGAAGATTGGTTCTCACGAAATCGGCTTTGAGTGAATTTTATATTTTACCTTGTTGATTACAGATTAAATCGATTGACACACTCTGAACCAGATGTTCGTCTAATGTACTGTTGTCAGAAACCTATTTCAAGTTTTTAACGTCCACACCCTGACGTACGAAAAAACAGTTTCTAGTAATGCATGCTAGGTTCTCCTTAAACAGCACGTGTAGAAGATATGAACCTGTAGTCACACTAGCTACTGTGTTAAATCTCGGTTACTCGGTCTTCGTCGGTCCACGTATCCGGAAAAGAAAAAGATCAATGTACTAGATGAGCCTTACCTGGATGCCTTCAAGCGAAAACAAGCGTGTGTAATCTCGCCGTGGCAACCAATCACCGTCACATCGCAGCTCACCAGTAGATTAACCCGAGTAATACTTTTTTTTTAAACAGCAAAAGCTGTCATTAGATTAGATTAGAGAAGAAAAAAACTCCGAATACAAATGTTAGAAAAAAGAACAAGGTGCAGAAGAGAGCACCTGAAAAAAACGGCCGCAGAGGGCGCGAACCAAGCGGATTAGCGGGGAGAAGAAAACAAAAAAGAGAAAAAACTTTACAACTGACGATAAAGAAGAGTCCTAAGGTGCGAAGCTCCAGTTAGGGTCCATCCGATAGACTCATCTTTGATCGACGGGAGGATTTGATTGTGGGACGCCCAACCCCGTTGGAAGACTCTTTTGTTTCGCTCTTTCCACCATTCCCAGCAGGACAGGATGATCAGTGTTTTTAAACCTTTCCGGAGGCTCGGATGGCAGTTAATGCGTTGCAGGCTCCATTGCTCAAGGTTTGTTGCTGTCTCCCATCGGTCTGGATGGAGTGTGGAAATGCGGACCCATTGCGCGATGGACGACCAGAGAAGCCGAACTTGAGGGTAGTCAACAAACAGGTGTAAGGTCGTTTCCAAGCTTCGATTGCACATTTGGCAGAAATATTGGTTTAGCCATCCCCTAAGCTGCAATCGCTGCGCCGTCTATATCCTATTCTGCAGTGCTAGCCAAAGAAAGATCTTAGAGCGTAACGACGCCCATGCAGTCCAAATCGTCGTCGGGAAAGATTTGTCAGTGGACCCACTGAATTGGATGTTATATGCCGAGGAAGCAGAGTAGGCACCGTGAGAGGTTTGCGTCCAAATGAAGACATCGTCTGCGTCCGGGTTCAGCGGTACCGATTGTATTTTGGACCATAGAGAGATATATTCCATTAGCAAGTAAGGATTTAGGTGGTGGAGAATGTCTCGCATCCAGTTATTGGCAGTGAGACGATTGAAACTGATGGAAGCACGCGCCCCTATTATCATGGTCAGGTTGAGAAGGGGCAAGGCCGGCGCGGGTGACACGGCGGGGGCAGACCCGGACGCGGTGGTGCAGAGCTACTGGCACGTCCACGCCCAGGACAAGAGCGCGTGGACGCAGGAGATGGACATCCGGTCGCCGTCGTTCATGGAGCACGCAGCTGGAGGAGCGGCGGTGTCACCCACTGGTCGGCTCGAAGTGATGACTTTTTTAGTCTTTTTATTTTGTTTTTATTCAAATCTAGCTTCCAACAAAATTACAATCTAGCTCATTCCATCATACTCCCGCGCTTTCCTATCACGAGAGTTGGCATGGTACGCCTTAGGAACACTATAGTAGGCAACAACAGTCAAGCGTGGGAGGCCACCTCCGATGGCAATGAAGCACGGGAACACGTTAGAGAGGGTTAAATTTGTAATTGTGACACGAAAAGAACTAAACTAAAAAAATTCGAAGTAAAAAGTAGGAAAGAAAGTCGTCACTTCGCTCTGCTCGGTGCTAGCTGTGGAACACTAATATTTGCAAACAAGAAAGATTCACTTCGGTCGCATGTGCGCGGCTGCGGATTAGGAATTGTGTCTCTGGCTCCGCGGCGCATGTTTCCACCACTTGGAATTGATTAATTTACATAATGTGGTATTGATTACTCACAAAGAAGTAATTATTAGAATAAATCCTAATGATTCTTTATGCTATATTATGTTTGATGAACCTTTAGAGCTATCTAGTATGATTGAGAAAGTTTATGAAATTGCATTTTTAAAATCGCTAGTTAGTTCTTACACCTACTATAAATTCAATTTGATGGGAGATTATGGTGTGGACTATAAATTTCATGTTCATCGAATATGCATTACTTGTTATAGACTTATTGAATTGAAGTTACATGCTAAGCCATGTCATAAACACTTTGAGATGAGTTTAAGCGCTTGTTGTTCGGAAGGATATATGATACTTACTTGTTAATAACCAGAGTAGCGCAGTTGAAACATGGAAGGCATCTAAAATCTTTTTATCTACGGTACTTCAGTTTGATGTTGTGAACATAACATATGCACATATGACTAAATTAAGCTATTTGTCACAACTTTTCGAAGTACATTTTCATCCTATGTTGAAAAAGAATATCAAGATCGATGATGAATACATATACTACGCATATATGTTGTCCCCTTTGTTTAGTACATTTTCAGATTATCAGAAAACATGACAAAAGCCGATAACAACTTTTTTTTAAGAAGGGGAGGATGATGCAGATATGTACACGTCTAGTACTTTTTGGTTTAATATTTTAATTACTGGAAAGAATTACTGAGCCGCATCAAATATCAATAGGTGAATCATATCCTTAAGCAGTCTTTGTTATATTTCCATGAGAATTTTATATTATCCAATAGAGGGTGTTTGCTTGTTATTAGGTATGAAAACTACACAAAAATCAATATTAGAGCCAAGTTGTGTGAATGTATTATAGTGGATCCGAGTGGAAGGCGAGGGATGACGGGAGCCACATGAAAGATACTATTCACATGCACTGTTTATGTACCATCCACATTGTTTATGTACACAAGTACTCAACCTTGCTTAATTTGTTGGTTCAGTAAATGAAGATAGCAAAATCCTAGAAGATACATATTTCTACACAGGATACGGGAAATATGATAATGAGTTCTTTAGGGTTTATACATTGTCAATTGCCTAAAGGTTTGTGTGGGCATAGCAAAAGGATTTTATATTTTTGTTGCAATATATTCAGTTTTGTAAGACTTTATTGTATAATTAACTACTATTATTATATGTATAATATTGTGTATTGATATATTACCAATGTTGAAAATATGCGTATTAGCCACTAATCATGGGACTAGTACTGTATGCTTATGAGACCCTCTTTTATAAAAAGGAGGGTTGTCACGCAGGGTTTCACTTATGATGCTTCAAAGACATATAAATGCCTAAATAGAAAATTTTAAATATATGTATTGGTTCTCTATTTCATCAAATATGAACCAACGCATATACGGTCCATATTTGATTAAATAGAGGACCATGAAAATTATCCTGTTCCTGTATAAAATCAGAGTGAAAATAGGTTGTTTATAGTATTCTTATTCAAAGATAAGGATGAAGTGGAAGATAAATCAGAATATGATAACTTTCAAGACGAACTGTGGATATAATTGGATTTTGTTTCGAAATCCATAAAAAATTGTTCTCACAGATGCGAGAGGTACTTAACTTTCTACTATACCTGTAAATCATTCCACTGATATAATACACTTTTCTTCGAAACATTGTAATAGCTTGTCAAAACAAGTTGAACCTTATATATCTCTTTTTTATGATAAAATTTTCATAAAGTAGAGTATCTATCATAGACAATTCTTTATATAAATCGTTTATGATAGCCTATTATCACATACGGTTATTTATTCAAACCGTCTGTGATAACCTATTATCACAGACGATTTCTATATCAATAACCGTCTGTGAGCGTCGTATTAGCACTAACACATACTTATAGACTGTCTGGAAAACTATCTGTGATGATATTTTTGAATTTTACATGATGGTTATTTCTATAGTAGTGAGACTTCCTTTCGAGCCTGCACAAATTTCATGGGCATAAGTACGATGCAATAAATTACATAAAAACAGGTGGAATGTTGACCCATTCATCTTTAGTACTTTCTCGTTCTTTGTTCTAAGATACTACGCTTCCACTTATACATATATATAAAAGACTATATTACCTCTCTTTATTAAATCAATTGTTCTTTAGATGATTTGTATTGCTCTATTGGTATTAAATGATATTAGAAATAGTTAAAAAGAGAGGTATATAAGAAAAAAAATAATAAATAATTATTTTAAAATTGTAGAATGACATATATTCGATCGTTCGCTCAAATGTACACTCCTTTTTTTTTTGAAATGGCACGCCGTGAATATATTAAAGAGGAAAGAAAACACAAGAATCCGAGTACATAGAGGGCACCCAGAGGAGAGATTAAAAATTAAGAAAGAAAGGAGAGGAATAAAAGAAAAAAGAAAAGGAAAAAGAAGGAAAACAGACATCCAAACGCACACGCATTAAGGAGGATGCCGGTGCAGAATTTTGCTAGGTGCGTCGCGCGCGAGACCCAATTATTTGCCTCGTCTTTAACTGATTGCAATATCTGATCATGCGTCGTCCAATTCCTTTGAAAAATTCTGTTGTTACGCTCTTTCCACCATTGCCAGCACACAAGAATGATGAGAGACTTGAGTCCTTTTCGCGATGTGGACCGGACAGCTATGCGATGGAGGCACCACTGCTCAAGATCTACAAATGGCTCCCACTGTTCTGGCTGCAAGGACAGAATGCCAGTCCAGCTCGCGATGGAGGACCACATAGAACGTGCTTGGGCACACTGTACGAATAGATGGAAGACCGTTTCGAGGTTCCGGCAGCACATTTGGCAAAAATACTAATTCGGCCATCCTCTGATCTGCAGTCGCTGTGCCGTCCAAATGTACACTCCTTTAATTAACTCGTCAATTCCGTGCTCGACAGTAACCGTTTTTGCGGATGCACAAGTTAGATAAACTCATGTCTATGCGCCCAAAAGATCGATGATACCCGGAAAATTGTCAATGTGGGCGGGACACCTCATTATTGTCTCGTGTGTGCACGCTATCTGTGTTTCAAGAGCAATACTAGTAGAAATGATGGTTTTTCTAATCCAATGTTTGATATTTTTAGTAAATTTGGTTTTCTTACCGACGTAATTATAAAAATAGCTCATCTCTAATCACAAAAGCGTCGAAAGGAGACACATGTTACCTTCCGCACTCCCGTATCGTGGCAGGTGCTACTACACTCTGGGAGCACAGCAAGTCACCAAAACTGCCACGCTTCGAGAGCGCAGTAGCGCATGCCATGGCATAAGAGCGTAGAAGTTGACATATGTCACCTTCCGGCGCTTCCGAGTTCAGAGATAGAGCTATTTTTGCATTTGTCTCAAAAAATACTTTCGTAATATTATAATTTTATTATATTTTATAAATACGTTATAATATAAACGAATGATTAAAGTGGTGTTTTACGAACCACATGGATGTCCATAACAATACGTGCTTATGACCGGAGGGTGTACCACGCAGACACTAGAATATATACCGTATATAAGCTTACTGGATAAAGATAACATTGTATTGCGACACAATTTGTTTGGTACAATTAAGGCGTATTAAAATGAACGAATACAAGCTTGTTTGGCTGGCATTTACTACACAATGAGTACTTGACATACATTGTATTTGTACATATCCTATCCATGTTTACTGTTTGGTGCCCTTCTTCTGGATCCTGGCCTTGCGCTCCTCCGACAGCATCTTGGCGAAACGGAGCAGCTCCTCCCCGTTGGTGCCCCTTTTCATGTCAGGCTCGTTCTTGCCGGTCTCGACGTTCACCTTGCACACCTGCCTCTTCAGCAGCGCCTTGCCGACGTCGACGAGCCGATTCAAGTTCTCAGGCGTGGACACGTCGACGGAGGCCGTGTCACCCTTGAGCTCGTCGTCCTGGATGCGCAGGTAGCGCTTCTCGGAGTGCAGCGCCTGGAAGAGTACGGAGGCGTGGATGTCGACGAGGTCGGCGCTGGCCTGGCTGAAGCTGTCGATCAGCGGCGTGGCGCCCTTGTTGTAGAGCCACCCGAGGATGCCCCACTTGCTGCACTCGGCGGCGTCGAACTTCTCCTCGATCTTGGCCGAGCCGGTGCCCAGCGACAGGATCATGAACTTTCCATAGTCAGCCGGCTTGATCGGGAAGAAGTCCTGGTTGCCCAGTAGGATCTGCTTGCTTACGTGGGTCATCGCCAGCAGCGTCTGTATGTGTCGAGTTGTCAGATATGGCTTACAGTACATGAGTGTCTCGAAAGGTCAATTAATTCGGTGCGATAAGTAGTTTAGATTAACAAGTCCAACAAGCTAATTGATGATGTGACGACTTTTGTTTTGTTTGACAAGTAAACTCAGTCCAGATTTCAGATTGTCGTGACTATACGCTTACCGGATTGTTTGCGGCGACGCCTCCGTCGATGAGGTTGAAGGCCCGGGGCTTGCCGTCTTTGTCCTTGGTCTCGAAGTGGTGGCCGGGGAGGTAGGTCGGCGCGGCGGACGTGCTGATGCACACGTCCGAAAGGAGAGCGTTCTTGGAGACATCCTTACGGGCCTGTACAAATTTCACGGTCATAAGTAGGATGAAACATTTCATAGCCGGTGTATTTACATTTCACATACGTCGTAGGTTGAGAAAATTGTGGGCTGGAGGAGCTTGATGTCGAAGGTGGGGATGACGACGTTTTTGAGCGTCTGATCGACCCGCGTGTCGCCGAGCAGCTCCTTGACGACCGAGTGAAGGTGCTGGCCGTTGTATTTGGGTCCCGTCATGCTCTTCAACAAGCCCATAAGCCCTTTTCTGCACAGCACAATATACGTACATATATAGTCGATCGTGATGACTTTCATTGAGGTGATGCTGACACAAACTCGCTGGAGTTTGCGTTTCGATTTGCACGTGCAAGTCATGTAATCGTCACCTGACGGGAGGGAAGATCTTTGGGCAGTGCTGGAGGTAGAAGTCGTTGATGTCCTTGGCGGCGAAGAGCGGGCGGTCCTCGGCGTTGGGCGCCGTGAGCATCGCGGTCACCAGCCCTCCGGTGCTCGTCCCGGCGATCACGTCGAAGTAGTCCGCCAGCCTCATCTCCGGCCCATCAAGCTCCTACAAACACACGGACAAACGACGATCTATTAGAATCTATTGGTTTTCAGAAACGCATGGATGCACGTACGCATGCATGCAGCAGGAAAATCACCTGGAGCTTCTCTTCGAGGAAGGCGAGGATGGTGCCGGGAATGATGCCGCGGACGCCGCCACCGTCGATGCTCAGCACGGTGACGATGCTGCCGTACGACGGCGGCGGGGACTTGGGCGTCGACAGCGACGACACACCGCGGCTGAGCGCCCGCTGCACCGGGTTCAGGGTCAGGGACCCGTTGCTCTGCTCCGGTACTTGCATGGGCGCCATGGCTATGACCGACCTCAGAGAACACTGCCACCAGCTAGCGCTTCTAAACAAAAAAGCTGGGGAGATTCTTTCGCTTTACAACAAGAAACCTGTCCGTTTTGCTAGTCTTTGGCTGTCCGCCTCGCTAATGCACTCACTTTGTGATGTGGTTCGGTTGATGTGCTTGTGAACCGTAATTTATAGGCGCGGGCGCGCGGCCTCCATCGATCATTTTCATTCGGAAACGCCGAAAAGGTCGTGCTCCCCGAGCATCGGAAGCAGCTCGTAAAAAGTGCCGGTCGTTGAGTGCAGTCAAAAGTTGAATTGAAGCAGACAAACACGCGGGCGGGCACCGTGCAAACGGCAAACCCGGTCGTGGTCGCGGATGCACGCGCGGAGCTCGTAAAAATGTTTGTTTAATCCGGTCCGGTTCCGTCTGGGCCTGGCCTGTGAACTTATTTATTCTACTTTCGTTTACCTTGACCGTAGAGCTAGCCTGCGTGGCGAGCAGTGCCTGATACTCACGTACGTACGCATTGTTGGTTTCTGGGTTGGTAGCCGTCGGTATAGATGGACGTATGTACGTACGTACAGATGGTTTTATCGTTTTCGGCCAGGTGAGCGGTGAGAAATTTCTCCACCACGAAAATGCGTAGTCGCCGAGGGAAGATTCTCCTTTTTTCGAGGGAGCCGAGGAAGAAAGTAGCATCGTTTTGTGACAATGGAGTCACGCACGAGATAATACTAGCTAGTTCCAGCCTTCCAGGTGCCCGTGTTTCCAACCATTTTGCTCAGAAAAGAACTTCATAGACTAATTCAAACTTGATCTGCACAGGCTCTGCTTGATTTTCTTGATTTGCAACTTGCAAGAGATAGTTTGACCTTTGACTGTTGATTATCAAAACTAGCTGGTAGCTTTGCTTGACGAATAGAGTGTAAAATCCCGGAAAAATTCAAAAATAAGTAAATACAAAGTTAAAATTATAATTTTGATTTTAATCTAAAACTTCCATTTTTCTATGATTTGTCGTTGGATTTGTGATTTACGATAAATGCTTTTAATGCCAAAACTATTATTTTCACTTTTGAAGTTCAAAATCATATAAGAATAAAAATCTAGAGAAAATATAATTAAATCTAAATATAACTCCAAAAGCTTCCCAAGGAATTTCAGAAACATTGAAAAGCATTAAATGCCTTAATAAAATCATTTATAATGTAGAATAATTTCTTTCCAATCTTTGAGAATCAAAATCATATATGAATAAAATCTGGAGAAAATTTATTTAAACCCAAATACATCTCCAGAAATATCAAAAAAGTATCATAGGATTTTGAATGCATTTAATGCAGATGGAAAATCAAAAACAGTGACTAAAGATTATGAACAGAGGCACTTTTAGAATTATTTAAAAATATATAAGAATTATCATCCTATAAAACTTTTATGGTGTCATCTAAATAACTAAAGGACTCTACATAAAAAGTTTAAGAAATATTAAACCAAATTTTATGACACCGGAAAATCAAAAACTGAAAATATAAATAAGCTAACAGAACATTTTTGGAATTTTATAAAAATATCCATACTTGATAATCATCTAAATAATTTATCACAACATATTAAAGTTCGTATTAATACACAGAAAATGTTTCAAATAAAATGAACTTCACTAGAAACCTCAAAAAAAAAAAATCGGAAAACATATAATTGACACAGTAGGCTTGTCAGAATTTTATAAAATTGTACTTATAAGATCATGGTCTAAATTTTTATGGTGGGATAAGAATTTCGTCTAGATCGTATGGAAAAAGTTTTAAAAATATTTTATGAAATATTGTAGCTCAACTAAATACGGAGACCTCTGTCTGCCCAACTGGAGAATTCCAGTGAATTCCCTCTTGCCTTCTCTGCCACGTGGGACCCACACTAACCCTGGTCCACTTGACAGTGTCTCCCGGCAGTGCCCTAGCTTAGCTGCCTTGCCTTTCCAAAGCTTGCCACGGCAAGCGAAAACAGGCGAAATCACTACCACGCCCGAGATCATCAGATCACGATCGTGTGCCAGGCTTCAGCAACGAATTCGGCCATGCCGTGTGAATCCAGTTCACTCTTTGCGCCGACGTTGCTACCTCTGTGTTGAAGTATAAGTAAATTGCTCATCTTTCCTTATCAGCTTAAGCTTTTGGGTGAACTGACTGGTGCATGTAACTCAATATGTTATCAGAGCTAAGAAGTCTTAAGTTCAAGACCTGGTTGGTGCAATTAAAGAAAAATAATTGCAGCCCACTTCTATTCCACGTCTTAAGCCTGAGGAAGCCTACACGTGAGAGAGAGTGTTGAAGTATAAGTGAATTGCCCACCTTTCCTCATCAGCTTAAGCTTTTGTGTGAACTGACTGGTGCATGTAATTCAATACTCTGAAACCTAGCCATGCCCTTGGCCTCTCCTCTCAGCCAGCATTGCCTAACTTCACATTGTTGCCAGTCAAATGAGCCCTGAGCCTTCCAGCGTCGAAAAGACAAAGCCAGTGCGCCGTATAAGACACCAAATGTGCACCCTGCCACGGTAACCCTTTCGCCATGCCTTGCGCCGGCCATGATCACTGAATTTCACACCGCCATCACCTC
Organism: Otatea glauca; assembly: GCA_036346275.1. Taxonomy (NCBI): domain Eukaryota; kingdom Viridiplantae; phylum Streptophyta; class Magnoliopsida; order Poales; family Poaceae; genus Otatea; species Otatea glauca. The sequence continues at coordinate 41,325,504 of CM070725.1, forward strand.
GACTCCCTATCATAATTGTGGCATCGCGCAAGCACCGCTCCGCCGCCTATAAAAGGTGGGCAAGCACTTCACTGACTCTCTACATCACCCCTCTTCTCTCCCTTTCGCCCTAGCACCACTGAACCACCTACAACATCACCATTGCCAGGGAATTGCGCCTAGAGACCAAAACCCAAATCCGGCACAAAAATGAGTGATAATGCAATTATATGGGCGTCAGACATCCTAGTGGGTTCCTAAAGCTCATTCTGACCTTGTTTACAGTTCATACAAACCAAATCACCGCCACACCGACCTTTTCTTTCCCAGCTCCGACGCTTGGTGGCAACTCACCCCGGCCCCTCTCCGTCACAACCGATTGGTAAAACGAGACCCCCTTAGCTCACTGATGTTGTTCCCACCCTTATTTGAGGTTAAGCACCCATAGGGTTGCCTCGCAGCCGCTCGGTCATGGCTTCCGCCACACGAGCACGGTGGCGACCACCTTCTGGTCACCGTCGACCTCCACCAATGGTACCAATAGATGTGTCTTGATGCCCTGAACCTCGCCGTACCCTCGGCCGAGCTCGATAAACCCTGTAGCATCACCAGCGATCCCCGAGCAGCCATGCTCTGTCTCGGGGCATCGACGTGGGCCCAGGATGTTAGTCTCACACGCCTCAAACCCACACAACCACCGAAAAGCTGGTCCCACCTCGGTCTTTGTTGTCAAAATTAATTAAACTCATATTTAAGTGTTGTATCTATGACATGTGGGCCCGGGTTAAATAAAACATTGTTTTGAACCGTTACTTAGATATGAGTCGTTGATAGTTGGGAACATGATGTCAGCGTGTCGGACCCCAGAAAAATACTTTCGAAAGCCTCTGTGTATTCTGTACTAGTCCAGAAAAAGCTAGTACGCACAGCTAAGATAATAACATATCATATCCAACACACTTTATTAATAATCAGAGTTTACAATAAATATGACACACAGGCCAAAAAAAGATTATAGCGGAAGCAGAATAAAACCAGTAGTAGAACCCAATAGATTCGCCATAGGTAATCAACTGGGGCAGCGACCTAGTTATCTTGGTCCTCACCATCGTAGAGATACTCCTCTAAAAATTTAGAGAAGCAAGGGTGAGTACAAAAGTTCTCCGCAAGTCACAAAGGAAGGCATAATATGGTTAATTTGAGTATAAAGCAATTTTTCAAATACAATAAGTAATTTTCAAAGCGTAATTGTTCTAGTAAAATCTGATTTATAATCCAATTTTTAGCACGGGTTCCAACCCGGAGTTTCATCCCAATTTTCCCTATGTGGACTCTCTCCACATATAAAAACCACTGTTCTGAAATCATTTTTGAAACATCAAAACCTAATCTGTGAAAGACTTGCTCGGCATGCCCATGACCGCGGGTGCGGCTAATCTATTAGTTTTACACTCTGCAGAAGTTGTACAACTTTACCCACAAGACATGATTATCTCCTTTTGCCCAAATACACACTTCCTTTGGTGTGTTGGTAGAGAAAAATCATGACAAGGCCTCTATAAAGCTCCATCTCATGTAGTTATACCCGCTAAGGTTTCACCGCTGGTAGGGTTAAAACCGCCCAGTCCAAAAAACCCCTCTTGCGCCATGTGGCAGACTAACCATCCCCACATTCCTCCAATGGCATAACTAACATGAAAGGTCACTAAACGGACAGCCAGGTTTGTCCCATACCAGACTTGTGGAAGTACGGTTGCGCTTTACATTCAGTAGCTCATAGACCGGTCCTTAATTGACTAGGTGAGCTTTTTAGCAAACCCGAAGACCACCAATCAACCGTCCTCGCCCAGTCTAAATCCACATTTTCATTTTGCTTTAAACCATATCAATTTTCATATCATTCCACGGCACACCATTGCCAAGAAATAACCTTTATCACAAAAACATCTTTGATTGGCAAAAATTTCAAAAAAAGATCCTAATTAAGGTCTAAGCTTGTCTAAGCCAATTACTATATAGCACTAGTAAATACTATATTAATGTACCAACTAGTTTGCTTTTTTTCTTAAGGTGACAAAGTATATGGATTATCAAAGTCAAATGGGTCATAACAACTAAGAGTAACAGCATTTAAATCTGGGATTCAAATTACACTGATAAAAATTATGCATACAATAATTTAAATCAAAATATAATTTAAAATTCTGGGATAAATATGGTCAAGGGTGTAACTTGCCTGGATCGAAGGTTAGGTGCTCGGAATCGTCGATCGCGAATTCTTCTGACTCTCTGAAATCTATACGCGAAAACATCCAGATTCAAATAAAATTCAAATAAAATACCAAACTAGCATAAAAATGAAATTTAGAATTTTAGATGAATTTAGAAAGACAAACGGAGCCAAGCGGAGTTCGAAGGACGAAAACGGGCTCCCAAAAGATTTAAATCAAGAAAATGATAAAGAAAGGATATTTTTGAAATTTTAAAATACATTTTCTCACAAAAAAAAATAAATTTACAGAGTCAAAAATGAGATTTCAAAATTTTGAATTTTTCTAAAAAAAAATCCCTATATTTTTTTTCTTTCTTCCTTTCTCTTTTCTCTCTCTGTTGCTTCCTGTCTCGCTGCTACAGTACCTTCGGGTACTGTACACCCGGGGGCCGAGAGCACCATGGGCAGGAGACCGAGCAACAGCATGGAGCAACTCAAGCAAGACAAAGGCCAAGGGAGGGGCTCCGGCCAAACCGAGGGGAGCACCGGAAAGCTCTCGACGCGGCGAACTCAATGACGGCCATGATGACGGCGGGGAGGCATGGATGGTGGTGCAGCAATGCGATGAACACAAATCGGCCAGAAGCACTTTACCTACGAAATCCGGCGAAACGAAGACGAATTAGCTCGGGAGAAGTGACAAAATGATAAAAGGTTGAGTTTCGCACCCAATGATCCCTTTTATAGCCGGAGAAGAGGACCGGAGGGACGGAATTTGAAGCGGGAACGGCGGTGGCCGAAAATGGGGATTAATGGAGATTTAGGGCAAATCGTGGGAATTTAAATGGGAAAACGGCTGTTGGAACGTGGGATATGAGCTAAAAATTTGATTGCGCTTTTATTTGGAAGAAATGACAGAAGAATCGTGGAGATTTGGAAGCTCAAAAGTTGGTTTTAATGGAGGATAGAGATGGCAGTTTCTCTGGACTTGATCGGCTGGAGGTTGAAGACACCTGACAGGTGGGACCCCCATTTTCGGATTTATTTGAGTTAAGAGAAAAGCGGGATTGGTAAAACTAATAAAAAGGCTCTAAAAATCTTGTAAAAATTCTCAAAAATGATTTGGAATATTTTAAATCTAATAAAATTATTTCCAGAATTTTTCAGATTATGAAATTTCTGCAGAAATTCGTTTTCTTAAAATGAAAATGGCAAAAGGCTTTATAAAGTCCATAAAAATAGGAAAAGTCCAAGAAAAATCTAAATAAATTAAATCAAATAGATAGGCAAATTTTTGGAATGTTACAAACTACCCCTCTTAAAAGGAATCTCGTCCCCGAGATTCGAAGAGGCTAGCAAGAAGGTAGGTTTACAAATCCTTCAACTTAATTCTCGGACGTACCCTACTGCATATCTTGTTCGGCCTGGGTTGTGACATTGTTCAAGCACCCTTTGCCAAAGTTCTGCGGCTTTCTTGATGCATTGATGGAGGCTCTGGAGTTATTCATGCCTGGTCTTGCATTTTGCTGCTTCTTAGGGCAATTTTTGACAAAGTGCCCAACTTCTTAACAATTGAAGCATGTGGATCCGGTGACAAGAGGTGAATCCTTCCGTGTTGGTCCACTCTGGGTTGCATTGAAGATTACTAAACTGTCGGGGCGATTCACCATGGATGACTCCTCAATTTTAGCTACCGGCTCAGGTTGGACTGACCATGATGAAATCATCTGAGCTTTGGGAGAAGCTCTCGGATTGAACCTTTGGGCAGTCATTCTTATTTTGCGGTTCTCTATCTCCTGGTGCTTGCCTTCCTAACGAAGTGCCTTGTTGACCAGCTTCTGGATGTCGGAGTTGTCGTGGGAGATAAGCTGAATAGACAACTCGTCATTTAGCCCTTCGAGGAATCTCTCCTGCTTAGCCTCATCCGTGGCCACATCTTCTGCTGCATATCGTGCTAACTGGTCGAACCTGTGCAGGTACTCGTTCACGGTACGACCTTGTGAGACCCCGTTCTGATGAACAGGAACCTCCATGTGATTACTGTGCTATTCCTTGGATCAGTAGCTAGCACTCACATGTTTACAACCTTCGTATCAAAAACATACACGCAAACAAACAGAAGATCTTACATAACTGAATAACTATACAGAGTTCAGTACAAACTTGAACCATTTTAACAGCGGAAATTAAAAGCGGAAAACCAAAAGGAAATCGAAACTCCAAGCGACCTTGTGGTTGCCCACTAAACCCTCGTGCAACCGACTAGGCAACCTAGAAGAGACTATCGTGAAACCCCGAGACTCGCTTGAAAGAATGCGTCGTCCGCAGATCGCCATCTTCTTCCTCCGAGACAACAGATGCAAGATTGAGTACATTGGTACTCAAGAAGACTTATATTGGTTCACAGATGCAAATAAATAATTATACAGGTTGAGCAAATGACAGGCTATGGTTATTTTGCAGTTGCATGAAAACATTAAAATGAATAAGCATAATAGATTGCAAAATCGCATTTTAATAAAAGCAATTGAAAGACAAAATGTTAAGCAATTAATCCAGATTTCCAACCCAGTCTACCTGACTGCGTATGACCCGGTGCCGATCCTTTGACACAAAAGCTGGTTATAAAATGGTTTCCAAAACCACCACCCATTTATGAAAGCACCAAAAGAACTCTAGCATGGAATAACGTCACCAAGTGCCCTTGACCGCGGGCGCGGCTAATCGATTAGATTTACACTCTGTAGAGTTGTACAGCTTTACCCACAAGGAATGATCAACCTCTTTTGCCAGGCCAGTTAACACACTTCCTTTGGTGTGTCGGCAAGGAGATCATACAGAGCCGTTACATTATCTAGACGTGGCTTTACACCAGCCTGGGACGTTAACCCTCGCCTTGAAGACAGAAACACTCACCCAAGCTGTGGATCCACATTTATCACACACACACCACGTCTCTGTCCAGGGCAAGGCGTACACCGTTGCATTGGTATGTAGAAACCCTGAGACAAACCCGACGGAATGTGCATGCAATCTCCCGCCTTCCATAGATGCAAAGCCACATCTAAACAACTTAATAGGCTAAGACCCGCCCATACAAGCCCTCGTGGTTGTACGAAAACATGGATTCACCGTCCCATCGCTCGGTCCTTAATCCGACACGGGCGATACTCCACCCTAGCTACGTGCATATCCTTTTGCACAACCGGCTAGTGCCAAATAATCACCCGCGTCAAACCATAGTTTTGTTTGAGGGTTTTTAGCAAAATATAACCAACCATTTTCCAAGAAGATCATATATAGGTTGAAAGATTGAAAAGAGGTAACGCAAAGCTTTGAGCAAGAATATTAGGCTAGCGATTATACCCAAACACGACATTAAATATGTCTAGTTCAACTAAGTTTTACAAGGTTCACATGTCCATATAGATTGAGGCAAACCATACTTTACAGGATTAACTACAGTTCTAACCCAAATTAGCACTTTTATGGGGAATTATCCGGATGCACTGTACATAAGCAAAAACAACATAAAGTAGGTGAATTATCGGGCTCAACGTGATCAAGGAGTTGCTTGCCTTGAAAATCACTGTCAGGGATAAAATCCGGATCTGCAAAACAGTTGTCTTCTTCTTCGATAACGTCGGTCTCTACTCGTCGAGAACAAGAAAAACCAACGAATATCAGCAACTTCAAATGGCAAAAAGAAAACAGACAGACAAATGGATAAGCACAATTCGAACTAAACAGAAGGTTGCTATTCATGAAATATTTGAATTCGAACATCGAATTATAGATGCTAAAATTATTTGAAATGAAAAGTTTGTTCATTTGCTTCTTTGGAGGATGCAACAATCAAAGAAACCAGAGCCCTCTCTGTTTTTCTCAAAATTTCCAAGAAGAGAGCACTTAAAAACTAAATCATCTAGGGTTATAAACCTAACAAGATTTATGTGCATTAACTAAAGAAATTAGAGTTTAAGTCTTGAATTAGCTAGAGCATACTTTAATTGTAAATTTTAATAACTTCTTTTAAATTTTAGGGTTTGGATGAAGCTTGAAAACTATTGTTGAAAAGGCTTGGTTGAACTCTAGACTTAGCTACAAAACTAAGGAAAAAGGACTAAACCATATCACTTAAGGTTATTACACTCATGAAAACTAAGTGAACCAAAGCTCTAAAACAGAATATTTTTCTGGAATCTGGTAGAAAAAACTTTGGTTATCATTTCTACACTATTCTTACAAAAATTCTTACTTGGATGAGTTATTTTATACCTAGTTGAAAAAGCTTAATTGCTTCAATTATTCAGCAAGACATAAAAAGTAGACTCATTCCCTTAGCTTGTTTTACATACAAACCTTAACAAAATGTCATTATTTTTCCAGAATCTACTAGAATCTACTTTGTGAAGTGCTTATATACCATTTTTACATTCTTTCTCATTTATATAACCTATTTTGTCATATGTTGAAAAGGGATATATGAACACAAAAACTAATAACATTTCAATCTTTCACTTTCATTTATTACTAAACCATTCAACATCTTTTATCCATTTTCTTCCTGACATCAGGGCATGATCTTAAAAGTGTTTCAAAATCAAATTTAAGTTATTTTGAACTTGTTCATAGCAATTTACATCTATTTTGGTTATTACAAGTGTTGTTTTTCTTAATTAAACAACTATCACATAAATTCTTCTTTGAGTATTTTTCACCTGAGTTAATCCCCAATGGCTTAAGCCCCATTAGGATGAACTTTTAAGCATTCCAACTTTAATCCTTTCTTTTATTTACTTAATTTCATTTCCATGTTTAGTATTCATTTTTCTTAGCAAACATGATATATAATAAGATATCATGGGAACATTTTGTTTATTTGGAATACTCATAACCCAGAGACTCTACAAAATTTACCTTTCCTTAATTGGATCATCCCAAAAATATTTTATTCATACCACCTTATTTACACTTACGCTTCTCTTTGATTTTTCCTAAAATCACATTTTACTCATCTTAAGAAATTTTTGTATATTCTAAAACTACAGAATTTTATACGAATTTAGAAACTAATTTCACTCAATTTGGCCAGATGATTCAAAAGTTACAAGCATTTGAATTTCAGTCGGTTTCTGAAAATCATCCAAAAATTGAAAATACGCTTTCGCTCGAGAAAGCGGCTTATTGCAAGGCTAAAAACGAGTTTAAACCAGCGGCCTCACCGGCGTGTAGGGTCCACCAGTCAGCGACTCAAAGCAGAGCGCCACGGTTCTCTGCTCGCCGCCGGCGAAGCAGCTCCGCCGCGGCGGAATGGCCAGCACCATGGGCACCAGCACACCCGTGCGCACCCATGGGTGGTACCCATTCACCGGGAGGTGGCCGGGAAGGTGGCCGCCACCGTGAGGGTGCGGCGGCGCCATGACCGCGACGGCGAAAGCTTGGCTAGAGGCTACGATTCCGGCGGCCTAGGGTTTGTCTAGCTACAGTGGAGCAAGGAGATGCAGACTCACCGGATAGCTGGGTCGGAGATGGGCTGGAACGGCTTGCCACCGAGCGCCGGCCGTGAGGAAGAAGAACGGCGGTGCGGCGGCGCTACGAGCAAAAAGAAGCCAAAATGGCGAGTGATCAGTAACCCTGGGACACTAAGGACGCTTCGGGTGGAATCGATTCGATGGATTGAGGAGGAACTCACCCGATTCGACGATTTCCCCCTTTTCGAGTTCCTCCGGCTCAACGAGGAAGATGACACCCCTTGAGGCTCTCGGCTCAGTGAAATGGAAAAGTGAGGAGCAGTAGAGCAATGCGACGCGAGGGCAAGGCATAAAGCCAAGTGAGGTTGATCGCATTCGCGGTTTTGGGCGCACTACTCCGGTCGGCTTCTTCTGTACCGAGCGCGAGCTGCGACGCTGCCGTCTCTCCAACGTGGCTCGACCATGATTGACCGAGCACAGGCGTGGGGAAGACTCCTCGTGACGTGGAGGGCATCGCTTGCGCCGGACGGGAGCAGGTGGGGATCGGGCGACGAAGGACGGCGAGGATGGCGACTCACCTCGGCCAGGGGAGAAGAAAGGGAAAGAAAATCGCGATCTGAGGCTGACGGGTGGGGTCGGGGCCCATTGGCAGCGAGACAACGCTTCGTCACAGCCTCGCCGGTAGCGTCAACGTTTCAACAGGGCGGGCCCACTTGTCGTGAGACGGCGTGTTTAATGCGATGAGACGAATGGGAAAACTCTAGAGTTTGTATTTGTTTAAGCCCCAAATTAATTCCAGATTTTCCCAAAATTTTTGACCAAGTCTTACTGAGAGTCACACGTCTACTGGAACATTTTGAGACAAAAAATCCTTTTAGATAATTTATTGAAATTCGACCTTTGCACTTTGTCCCGAACTTTGATTTCAGTTTTGTTTTAATTAAAGGTTCATTTTCTAGGATTTATGTTTCAAACTTTTTGGAGAGGTTCAAACCCTTATAATTGGGTCACTGTAAAATTTTCAAATCAAAAACATGAACTATTATTTTGTAAAAATTCTGACAATTATTTTCCTTACATTTTGGACCCATTGTATTTGAATTTTTAAGAGGCTTATTTCAATTCATTTAATTATAAAAAAATTTACCAGTGGTGTATTATACCTGCAGGGCTTTATATAAATTTTCTTGTCTTTACTTGACATTGGTTATTTTTCTTCCTCCTTTTTGATTCACTGTTTTTAGTCAAAAGTAGATACATGATTTATTTAACTTAACCCCAAGTTTGTAAAAATTTTATTTACTGGTCAAACATTATCACCAGCTTGAATAGAACCCATGGTAAATTTTTCTAAATTTTATTTTCCTCTTTTTACCTTTTCCTTTGTTTTTTCCTTTTATTTAATCTTTTCACAAAACACAAAAATCTAAGGAAATTCTAATTGGAGCAAATAATACCGAACACTCCAGAAATACTTATTCTCAAATTTATACCGTACATATTTTACTGTTCAAATTTTTCAGGACGTTACAGACCTCCTTGACGCAGATTACGGAATTCCTTTTTCTTCAAGAAGATAATACGAGAGGGTATATGAGCTCGTCGAAAAGCCTGATCTCAAGTGATGGCCTGATCATTCTAGTGGGTGATACGGAAGTTGTCCCACCATTTTGAAGCTGGTCCATTGAGCTGGTGGGAGGCAAAGAGAACTCTCTCCCTTTCACTGCATTGGACAATATCTAGTTTCTTTTCAACTGTCCTGAGCCAATCATCAACGTCCATTGGTTTGTTGCTGCTTGAAAAAGTTGGAGGTCTGGTTCTCATAAACTCTGATAGACGTGACTACTGATGAGGTTGAGGTGTAGCAGCCTGAGCAGTCTGAGTGTTGTTAATGCTTTGGGCGAGGAGTTGAATTAATTGATTATGGTTGGCCATCATTTGCTGCCAACTTGGGCCTTCAGCTAGAGGAGGTGGTGAGAGATTCTGTGCATTGTTGTTCTTGGGAGCCACATTATTCAAATCAATCCCACTTCTGTTACGGCGGGTGTTCACCATCTGCTGGGTTCCAACAAGGGGGATAAAGTTTTCACATCCAAAGAAGAAGCAATAAATACCCACTTTATTATTAAAATATCTTATTTATTGCGGCTTTCAACAAAAGAGGAAATAGGACAGCTCACAATTTCGTCTACAGAAATGGATAGCTGTAACATCCTAGAAAATGGGTAATAATAAGAAATTAAATAATATATTTGCATAAGTTTTAATTTATATTTCCCTGGGTTTTTCTGAATTTTTATGAGTTTTCTTGATTTCTTTTGATTATTGCTTAAAGAGAAAATTCCTTTTTCTAATCAATCAACCATTACTTAAGTAATAGGAAAAGACTTGTAAAACAAAAAAATAATAAAAATTTGCTGTAAAATTCGCGGAGCTATCCAGAACATAAAAATATAATTTTAAGGTCATGTCAAGTATTAAAAGATGAAAACAAAGGTAATTTAATGAATCAAGACTAGCAATAGTAAAAATGTCAGAAATTAAATGTTCATAATTTCGAAATGAAATTTTTTATATTATATTCTCCCTGGATAGATTCATATGCAGTAAAAATATCAGAATATAATCTTTAGGTTTGATATTTATGAAAATTCAAAAAACTGAATAGCTAAAAATCTGGAAACTTCAATGTCAGAATTTTATTAAATAAAATGTCAATAATATGAATATGAAAATTTTACAGGAGGTCAATGTGCCTATAATTCATCTGAAAAAATGTTTATAAATTTTTTAGTAATATATATGTACCTCAATAAATATAAAACAGAATGCATAAATATGTGCACAGCGCACTGTCAGAATTTTTGTAAATTCCTCAGGAGTCCATTAGGTCTGAAATTTTTATGGTAGATCCTAAACTAGCTCTGGTATACTCAGTAAATCACTCATTAATTTAAAAATTATATAGTCAATGGATTCAGTAAACCAATTCAGCCCCTTTTCAGTTCAAGCCGGAGTTCTCCTTTTCTCTCTCTCTGCCGCGCGGGCCCGAATCACTGTGCGGCCCCACCTGTCAGCCTCGGCTTTTGTATTCTTCCTCTCGCTGGCAAGCTCGCACGTGGTTGAGATCAGCTCGCCGGCTGTAGCTCGCGCCACCACGATAGCTGCACTTCGCCCGAGGAAACCGCCTCTGCAAAACTTCGCCACGCATCGTCCTCGCCCAGAAATTCCGCGAATCGGCTCATCCTTTCTCCTGTTCTAGCGCCGCAAAACTCAGTCGAGTTCACACCAGGAATTGAGCTACTCTACAGCGACGCCCTGGCCTATAAATACCGGAGTAAGATCTCCAAAGACTGCACATCAAAACCCCTCTCGTTTCATCCCTCCTACTTCACTGAGCATCGCTAATTTATTGTTTCTCCGATTCAGCCGAAGAACCCTAGAAATTGGGATCATCTCGATTTCAGTCAGTACCTTCTTTCGGTTCTCAATTAAGCTTGACAGTAGCATCAGTGGCATCCAGTGATCAAAAGTCCTTTGTTATTTTCAGGAAATTCCGATGGGAGCTCTGGCGCCACCACGCCCCCCCTTCTCCTCTGAAACCGGCGATCGGTGGTGAGCTAATCCGTCCCTTCTCTGAGCTTCCATTTGGCAAAAATGAAACCTCTGGAACCCATAGATGCTAGAATCAGAACCCATTCAAATTTTGTTCGCCTTCATGCCAACGCGGCTTGTCACCGTGACCTCCGCCGCTCGGCCACGACGGCGACCCACCTCCGGTCGTCGCCGAGGGTCATTGGGCTATCCCCTAGGTCACATTAGTATGCTGAAGCTGTAGGTGCTACCCATTCGTTCTTGTCGGAGCTAGTTCGCCGGCGGCAAACCCAAAACCGAGCGCCCCTGTTTGGAGTCACCGACCGGTGGGCTCCCGCTGTCAATGGCCGAGTCGGGCGCAGGCGTGAGCGAGACCGAGGACGCTGACGGGTGGGCCCCGAATGTCAGTGACTCGACGGGTTTTGAACATGAAATCAGGCGCGCAGTGAAAGGCGTTTTCAGAACGTTGAAAGTGTATTTCATTATTTCCATTTGATTTTCAGAACTAGTTCAAATTCAAACTTGAATATCTTTTGCATTTAAAATCCAAATGTGATGAAACCAATTTATAAATTCATCTAAAATCAAAAGCTTCCAGAATATGCAAAAATATTTTGAAAAACTATTCTGGAAAAATATTTTAATACAAAGGTGAATAGTAGATATGAAAGTAGATTAAATGTAGAAACTTTGCAAATAAAGTTGAATTTGTATGGAACTAATTTTATCATGATCCTTATTCTGCTAGGAACCCATTCATATAAAAATATTTGGGGTAACTAGTTGTTTTATGTCCTTTCTATTGAAGTTTAATATTGTTAGTTTGATTATGCAATAATGAATAAATTGATAAGAAAAGAATTTCAGATTCCTAAACATATTTCTTTTTCAACATAATATTAGTATGATGTTAGGCTAGATAAAAGCATTGGATAACTAATGGGTTATTGTGTTCTAGTGCAAAAGGGCATAAGTAAGCATATGCATATATATGTGTGTGTGTGTGTATGGGTATGTGTCTATATAAGGTCATGCATGCATCTAACAAATATCACATGAGGATTTAGTACATAACCTGGTATGTTATGCATCCATAATAAAATGGCAGTAAGAAGTTTGGTGAAAATGTTTAATTCAAAAAGTCTTTAAATACATTGCTTTGCATCTGAATCCTATTAACCACATACTATTTTATGATATCACCATAAGGCAAATCTTTCTACTTCAAATAATTTTAGCATCTAGAAATTCGTTAAAAATCAAATGAATAATTCATATGAAGCAAGAAATATATGATACCATTTAATCCAAAAATAGTAAAGGTAAACATAAACAAAAAGAAACAGTATAACCAGATCAACATGAATCATAATCTTACTAATAAACACTCCCGTTTTTGTGAGTTAAGTTTTTAGTTGGATTTTCTATCTGTCTTCTTTTTGCCCTTATATTGGTTCGCTATTTATTGTATGTTATTCTTGATGATCGACGAATAGATTTCGATGACCCTGAATTAGTAGACGACGATCTCGCCGACGACCCGGACTTTATACCCGACTGTGATCAGCAAGGCAAGCACCCCCTTGACCATCTTGATCCTATTACTTCAAATATTTACTTTTAATGTTTGCAAAGCTATTATGCATGCGTGTACTTGTCATAAAAATGCTATGTTGGAATATTGGTAGATATACCTAATATCTCATAGAACTTCGTTGATAAGTATGGATATGTGAACCTTGATAACCATAGAAAAAGGGGTAGACATTACATAATGTCAAATGGGGTATACACGATTAGTAATCATGCTTAGCCACACTCATTTGGCAACGGAGTAGATGATCAAATCAAACTGCTTCTTGGGAATTTGAAAATGTTGGAATCGCTAAAGTTCCAATTGTGGATATTTTGACTAAAAACTCAAAATAAAACTATGGTTTAGATGCGGGCAATTATTGGCAATAGCCGGTTGTGCAAGGGTTAGACTTGTACGTAGTGTAGGGGGAGATTATTGCCCGTGTCGGATTAAGGACTGAGCTATGGGTTGTTTTCAAACCAAGATTTCCGTGCAACCACAAGTGCTAGGATGGCGCAGCCTTAACCTATTAAGTTGCTTAGGTCTGACTTTACACATTGGTAGGCGGGAGATAGTATGAGCACTCCTTTCTAGGTTTGCTTATGAGGGGCTTCCACACTTCGTTGTGGGTAAATGCATGTCGGTATAACGATGTACGCCTTGGTATGGGAAGAAACCCTTATCGCAGGGAATTACTGCTTGTATTACCACTTTCAATGACAGGGATACTGTCATGTTTCTTCTCCATAACAAGGATTTAACGTCATCGGGCTGGTGCAAAGTTAGGTCTAAACAATGTAACGGTTATGTCATGATCACCATGCCGACACCCCGAAGGAAGAGTGTCAACTGGCCTGGCAAAAATGGTAGATCATTTCTTGTGAGTAAAGCTGTACGCCTCTGCAGAGTGTAAATCTAATTAATTAGCCGCGCCTACGGTTAAAGGCACTTGGTACCGTCATCACATGGTTAGAGTTTTAATATTTTCAAAATGATTTGATGGGGAAAATGGTGTTTTCGAATATACTTCATGTCAAGGGATGACATGGGAATGGATTGAATCAGTCGGGTAGACTGTGTTATGATGGTTAATTTATGCCATCAATACTTGCTATTACAACGAATGCTCTTTTACAAATTTCAGTTGAAATCTAGTACATGATTATGCTTCAATTTGCTAATGCAAAAATAACTGTAGAGAATATTTCATTGCTAAAACCTGTATTTATTTATATTTGCATTTGCGATACACTATAAGACTTACTGAGTACACCATGTACTCAATCTTGCTATCAATGTTGCTTTTAGGTGATGATATCGAATACTCCGATGATCAGTACGACCATACAGGATTCGGGGGTTATGATGATGATTTTTACTAGGGCTTTACCTTGTCTGTTGCCTGAGGGTGAATGGGCATACTACAAGAGAAATAAAGTTTCCGCTGCTGATTTTAAGTTTTTGGCTTACAATACTATTATGTAATCTCAGACGCTTAGCGTATGTAATATTATGGTGTATGGAAATGATTTCAATTTGTAAATCTGTACGTACTAGCCACTGATCATGGGACTAGTACAGTATGCACAGGGAACCCATTTTTGGTATTCAATATCGAAAATGGGGGCTTTACAATAGCTTGGCCTAGACCTTAATTAGAGTATTCTTCAAGTCTTGATATTCACGGCCTTCGAGGTGGAGGTTGTAGTAAACTTCGAAGAGCACTTGTCTTTTATGATGTTCTTCTCTTGTGGCGTAGATTGGCCGATATCCGAAAGTAGATCTTTGGAGTAGACTCAAGAATGCTCAGATATCCTTCGCTTTGCTCAATGCCAACTTTGACAATCTATCATTTGAGAAGGAAAGAGTGTAGAAATAACTTTTTAAATAAGGTAAGGATAAGATTGAACAAGATGAGAGTAGAAATTTTTCAAAATACTTTGTTATTTCAAAATAAATCCTAAGGTTTAACCATTCTAACTAAGGCCACTCCTACAGTCGATATGGCTCTGATACCACCTCTGTCGGACCCCGGAAAAATACTTTCAAAATCCTCTGTGTATTCTGTATTAGTCCAGGAAAAGCTAGTACACACAGCCAAGATGATAACATATCATATCCAACACACTTTATTAATAATCAGAGTTTACAATAAATATGGCACGCAGGCCAAATAATAGATTACAGCGGAAGTAGAATAAAACCAGTAGTAGAACCCAATAGATTCACCACAGGCAATCAATTGGGGCAGCGGCCTAGTTATCTTGGTCCTCACCATCGTAGAGATACTCCTCTAAAATTTAGAGAAGCAAGGGTGAGTACAAAAGTACTCCGCAAGTCATTATAAGATATTACACTTCCATCGAGACATACGTACAAATAAAGACTATATTACCCTTCTTTATTAGTTCAATTATTGTTTTTTAGATGATGTGTCTTACTCTATTGGTATTAAATGACATTATAAATAGCTAAAGGGGAGGGGTATACCAAAACAATGGTAAATAATCATCGTAAAATTGTAGAATGACATGTATTTATGAACAAAATTTGAAAGCTAGAATAACATGTATTCATGAACGAGAGTAGTAATTAATATGTGGAACAATATGGAACATCGCTGATGAACAATTGAACATTGAAACCAAATAGGTGGAATGTCCACCCGATTCGTTCCCCTACTCAATTTAAAAAATATGCACCCGAAGATTATATATGTAAAGTTGTGAACTCATGAAACATTTAGGAAGCAAATACATGCAACATCATGTTTTTATCTATCAGAACTATGCCGTATGAGATATCATTACTAAGCCGAAATATATGCAACACAGGTCTTGTTTTGAAGATCTTGTCATCAGCGCCAGCGAGCCCACACAAGTCCCTCCCCGATCCCTATTTTATGATAGTTCAAAAATGAAAATTTTGATTTGGAAGTTTTTGGTATCTTTTAAAAGTTTCAAATAGAAATTTTGGAATAATTTGAAAGTTTCTCGAGGAGCAATGAAAAGGTTTTTATTTGGCAGCTTTTGGAATAATTTGAAGGTTTTTTTGTTGATTTTTTGGGAATAATTTGATAGGTCCAGGGAAGCAATTAAAAGTTTCGATTTTGAAAGTTTCGGAATAATTTGAAAGTTTGGAGGGAGCATTTTAAATTTTTCACAGATGGCGGTGCGCTTGGTCTCTTTTCGGATAGTAGCGGGTCTGCTGTTCTATCATCCTTCCTTCTTGCTCGCGTAATGCTGACGGGGAAGGGGGTTCTACAAGGTAGCTCCTATTGGGAAACCATGTGGCCCACGAAGGCCTACGATGGCCCTTTAGCCAAAACCTAGGCGACTACTATATAAGGAGGAGGGGGGTCCCCCATTGTACAGACAATTGAAAAGCAATAAAGAGTTATCTAAACGTTCTCCATAATTCTGTGTCTCTCTTGTCTTTCTGTTCTCCACATATAATAGATTATTGGGAATTCTATACTATTCGATAGCGAGATTCCCAATACGTTATCACCACGAAGCTCTACCTGGTGAACAGATTGAAAGGTGAGAAAGGTGGGTTTTCGAAGATTAAATCTAATAATTGTGGTTTCTATGCATGCATCTAACCTACACATCAGTACTTCGTTCGTCATGTGGCATGAAGCTACAGGCGGTACAATGCTACAGTACACGCAATTACTGTTCATCCATGACGAAAAAAATTGACGCTGCACCCATAGCATTTTCGCTATCGACGCGTGCGCTCGAAGTCGTCGCTGCCATGCGCCTCGGCTCCGCCGACGCCTCACCTTCTTCACGCACGAATTGCCGCCGCGTCTCGGTTCCACCGCGTGTGCCTTGGATCTTGCGCTCGAAGCGCCGCCGCTGCCTCGGCCTCTTCGCTGCTGCCGACCCTTTGGGTTCGCGCCCGCAGCGTCGCCGCTTGGTCTCCGCGCACGAAGTGTGGACCAGCATGGGCCACCGCGCACCGTATAAGTGAATTGCCCGTATAAGACACCAAACGTGCGCCCTGCCACGGTAACCCTGTCACCATGCCTTGCGTCGACCATGATCACTGAATTTCGCACCGCCATCACCTCGACTCCCTATCATAATTGTGGCGCCGCGCAAGACCCGCCTCCGCCGCCTATAAAAGGTGGGCAAGCACTTCACTGGCTCTCTACACCACCCCTCTTCTCTCCCTTTCTCCCTAGCACCATTGAACCACCTACAGCATCACCATTGCCAGGGAATTGCGCCCAGAGACCAAAACCCAAATCCGGCACAACAATGAGTGATAATGCAATTCTATGGGTGTAAGACATCCTAGTGGGTTCCTAAAGCTCATTCTGACCTTGTTTATAGTTCATACGAACAAAATCACCGCCGCACTGACCTTTTCTTT
Source organism: Otatea glauca (assembly GCA_036346275.1). Classification (NCBI taxonomy): domain Eukaryota; kingdom Viridiplantae; phylum Streptophyta; class Magnoliopsida; order Poales; family Poaceae; genus Otatea; species Otatea glauca. The sequence goes on from CM070725.1 coordinate 41,342,722, forward strand.
CCCACTCAAGTGCTCAGTGGCAACTCATCCTGGCCCCTCTCCGTCACAACCGATTGGTAAAACGAGACCCCCTTAGCTCACTGATGTTGTTCCCACCCTTATCTGAGATTAAGCACCCATAGGGTTGCCTCGCAGCCGTTCGGCCATGGCTGCCGCCAGACGAGCACGGTGACGACCACCTTTCGGTCACCGCTGACCTCCACCAAGTGTACCAATAGATGTGCCTTGATGCCCCGAACCTTGCCGTACCCTCGACCGAGCTCGATAACCCCTGTAGCATCACCGGCGAGCCCCGAGCAGCCATGTTCTGTCTCAGGTCATCGACGTGGGCCCAGGATGTTAGTCTCACACGCCTCAAACCCACACAACCACTGAAAAGCTGGTCCCACCTGATCACCTTTTGTAAAAATTAATTAAACTCATATTTAAGTGTTGTATCTATGACATGTGGGCCCGGGTTAAATGAAACATTATTTTGAATCGTTAATTAGAGATGAGTCGTTGATAGTTGGGAACATGATGTCATCGGCCGGAATAAATCGGAAAATTAGAGAAAACCCATAAAATAACAAAGTGTGTTTTCCCTACTAGAAAGCGTATTTTGCTAATTTCAACATTTTCCAAACCTTAGAACATTCAATCCTTAATAACTTTTTCATCTTAAGTAAAAATCCAGTGAAATAAATTTATAAATTCATATAAAATCATAATGTTTCATAATATGCAAAAATATTTAATTTTTAAACATAGATCAATATTTTTGAATTTAAATTTATATGTGAGATAGGAAAATCTCTATTTGTAATTTATCAACCTTAACTCCTAAAATGGTAAAATATATTTATAAATTTTTTGATACCATAATTATCTCATTTATGCAAAAATATTTCAATTTGAGTTTAGTTCGCACTGAATTCATAAATAAATTGGTTCTAACGCATGCAAAATTCATTAGAAACCTTAAGTATACCAGTTATGCAAAAATATTTAATATTTTATTAAGATTGAATCAAGTTATACGTAAACTTGTTTTCAATACACATAATAATAGAATATGAATAAAAGTCAAAAATAAATGCTAATATAAATGAAACCAACTTAAAAACACTCCTAAGGTCAAAAATATCTAATTATGTAAAAACAACTATATTTATAAATGTCTTGCACATAACCCTAATGAAAACCCTACTTTATGAAAAGAAAACAAAATAATTCATAATATACACAAGAAAGGCAAATAATAAGAAATCAGCATTTAAAATATTTTTATCACCGAACCTTCTATTTCAATTAATTTTTAATTTAGTATTATTTTACTCTTTTTTGTCACTTATTGTTATTACTTTATATCGAATTACGTGTAGATATCTACTTACTTGAATCGGCTACTATTGACCTCGACCCCGATACAGTGCAAGAATACATAGAGCAAGGCAAAAACCTCACCTTTGATCATGCTGATCCTATTATTTAAATTAGTTTATGATGTTTTTGTCAAAACAATTATTCATGCGTGTATTTTCAGTAAATTTGCTATATTGTGGTACTGGTAATATACCCGTAATTTCATGGAACTTCTTTAATAAATATTAACATGTGAACCTTGATAACCCTATATTAAGGTTAGACGATACATAATGTCAACATGGGTATATACGATTACTGTATTATCCTGCTTAGCCATGCGTTAGTAATAGATTAATGAATAAAGAAACATGTTGTCCTTTATAATTTAAAAAGGTTGGATATAATTAAAAAAGTTGGATATGACTTAAAGGTTGTTGATATTCTGGTAAAAAGGAAAATAAAACTATGATTTGACGCGGGTGAGTTATGGCATTAGACGGATGTGCATGGACTTGCATGTAGATAGGGGGAGTTTTCTCGCTTGGGTCGATTAAGGACCGAACTATTGTGTTGTTATTAGGCCAAGAAAACAGTACAAACACAAGTGCTAGTATGGGATGGCCTTAACATATTAAGTTACTTAGGTTTAATTTTGTGCATTGGAAGGCTGCACTAGTATGGGTTTTTGTCGGGACCCGAATTTGCAAATCCGGACCCTCTGTGTATACCACACTAGTCCAGGATCACGCTAGTGCACACAGGCTCAACATAGATGCTATCATAGTCATACACAGCGGAATATAGCATCTTTAATAATTAATAGTAACTGTTGTCTTACATGATTATTGCCACACAGGGCTTATAAAAGAAATAGCAAATAAGTAGCAGCGGAAAAATAAATAAGCGTGGCAGCTCCCCAGTTCACCACAGGCAACTGACGAGGCTCGGACCCTAAGCATTCGCATCCATATAATCCTCCTCCATGAAAGGCGTAGATTCTTCCTCTTCTGAAGTTGTTGTTGTTGGGGTGAGTACATAAAGCACTCAACGAGTTGTGCACAGCAATGCAAGTCTAATATTCTATATGCTTGACTTAATCCAAGGGAATGGCTAATAAGGATATTTTGCAAAAATCGGCATTTAACAAGAATACAGTAAATAGATTGGAAAGCAGTAAAACAAATAACAGTAATTAATAAATTCAGCATTTCTGAAGTAAACCAAGTTTCCAATCCTAAATCAATTTCCACCTCCCATGGCACCCTGCCATCCCAACAAGTTTTTGTTTAACAAAAATCTAACCCTTAACCTGTAATTCCGAGCATTGCCCAATACCGTGAGCACGGCTATTCGAATAGATTGTACACTCTGCAGAGGTTATGCACTTTACCCACACGATACAACCAAACACCACCAAGGCGAGTGATCATAACAAAGCCTTTACAATGCTACACCTAGACCTAGTATTGTTTGCTAAGGTTTCAACATCAAGGGTTAAACCACGAGCAGGCCCCCTCTTGCGCCATGTGAGTTAAGCCATAAACACAGGACTCACTATTCACCACGACAAGATCAAATCTAGGTTTCACAAATTATTCACTAGGTCTGTCCCATTCCGGACATGTGGTTGCAAGAAAGACTCAGGTCAAAGGCTTGCAAGGTTAAGTCCTTAAGGTGATCAAGGCAAGACTTCCACATACCCCTGCCAATCCTGGCCCACCTTGGCACACCGCCCTTGCCACTTGCCCCAATCTAAATCATTACCACCCGGTTGATTACCAAGCACCACGTGCCACCAACATTTTAATCTAGTTGTGTGACCTCCTCGCCACGACAACTTGATATCACTGTGTGACAACACATGACACACAAATTCTTAAACATTGTTCCATATTCCATTAGTCAAGATTAAGTAACAACATTCGGACACATGTGATGACGTGGCATGGCTAAGCAATCTACGACGGTCTAACTAGTCCCATGTTGATTATTAGTATTAACCAACTATAATTCCACATCCTAGGGTGACAATTAGATCATGGCATAAAATTGACAAGGTGTGATTTAATTCAATTAGGCATATCATCTAATTCCCAGATTAATTGAAATCATTTATACACATAAAATATCATGCATAATTTAAAAGACAAAATAGCAATTTGGTGAAATTGGGTGCAACATGATCAAAACACAACTTGCCTTGGAGTAGGTGCTGGTCTTGCTCTGAGCTTGGGTCTTGAAGCGATGAATCTTCCTCTGGATCACCGAGCAGTTCAACGTCTACGTGAAACGATGCCAAAATAGCAAAAAAAAACACCAAAACAGAGAGCAACCAAACTCTAAAAAATAAAATAAAATTCACCAAAAAATAGATCTTGATTTTACAAATTTTTAGAATTTTGAATCACTCGAATCCGAGTTAAAATGCAAAAGATATTACTGAAATACATAAAATAGAATTTTCGATTTTCCCGAAATATTTTTCTATTGAAAAAGATTTTTATTGCGCAACGCTGACGTTAGCCCTGGCCCGAGCCAATCAGGCGCTAACACGGCACCTGGCGCACAGACCCGATCCACGGAACCGCCTCTGGTCCACCGTGGACGCGACTCACGGCGCCTCGCGCCCCGCGCCCGACACGCGACGCGCATCTACCGGTTGCGACGCCGCCCGTGTCGATGCTCGACACGCAGCGCGCATCTGTGAGAGGATCCGACGGCTAGCGAACTACACCAACGTGGCACTATCCTGACCGCTCATCTTAGATCTAACGGTCCATCTTACCGGAGAGGTTCACTGCTGATGAGGATGACGCGGCGCGATCTGGACGGTCGGACGAGGATCCAACGGGTGCGCGAAGCTCTGAAGCACAGCGGCGGATTGGCACCGGAGCGGAGGAAGACGACCACCCGAATGGCGTTTCGGCGCGACTTCGGCAAGAAGAAGTGGCGGCCTCGACGCGTCTTGGAACGGCGACCCCGGATCTGGAACCGATTCGGCGGAAGGAGACTCGACAGCGATGGAACGGCGCAAAAACTCACGGCGACGCTTCAAAGGATACGGCGAGCTCCTGAGCGGCGACGGCTGTGAAACAAGCGAAGAGGCTAGTGCTACTGGCTGCGCAAGGGGACGAGGAACATCGGAGTGTGGGCTGCAGCTTTTATAGCCTCGGCATGCGCACAGGGAAGGAAACCCTAAGCAATCCGCGGCGGAGATGACGCGCAGCGGCGAAGACGGGCGCGGCGGCGAACTCGGAAACCGAATCGAAGACGACGACCGAGAGCCGTCCGATTCGCAACGAGCGACCACGATTGGATCTCGGCCGATCCAATCCAATCCAATCCGCACTTTCCAAAATCAACGGATGCGATCAAATCTTTCCAAAACAACGCGAAGCGATCCCGACCGCTTGATCTCGATCCAACGGCTCACGCGCTAGGGTTTCGCCGAGGAAAGAGGACCGCACGATCCGATCCAACGGTCACGCGCAGCGGCGGGCGGTGGCGATTCGACATACAATGGTCAGCAGCAGACAAAGATCTTTGGGCTTCGCCCGATCTATTCACCGATTTTTCAAAAGCTTTTTGATTTAAAATAATTCCCAAAATTAGATTAATTCATTTAAGGCAATTAAAATATCAGGAAAAATCCAAGAAAATTCTCATAAATACTTTGAGACATTTTGAGTTCAAATAAAATATTTTTAGCAAAACTTCATATTAGTTCTATCTATATATAATTAGTTTTCACCAAATGTTCAATATACTTAATTAAAATAAATTCAATTAAATTCCAAAAAATCCAATAAGTTCAGAAAATCACCAAAATGCACATAAGTGAAACTATAGATCAAATTTGGGATGTTACATTTTTCTGGGATGGATTGCTTGCAAAGGTGTTACACAGAGGTGTGAATGAAATACATACCAATACAACGGTGTACGCCTTGCTATTGGGAGAAGTTTGGACTCAACAGGGATGGACTGTTGAGAATACAGTGATTGTACAAATATTTTCTGTCGTCATAGTAGGGGTTTGTCTATCACCGGGCTGGTGCAATGGTAAGCCTAGGTAATGTAATCGTTATGTCATGACCTCTTGGTCACACGCGAAAGACGGTATGAAAATAACGGTAAAAAAGTAGCATATCATAGACAATTCTTTATATAAACCTTCTATGATAGCCTATTATCACAGACGGTTCTTGATACAAACCGTCTGTGATGATATTTTTGCATTGTATGTCATGGCCATTTCTATACTAGTGAGACTTCCTTTAGGACCTGCACAAATTTCATGGGCATAAGTACGATGCAATAAATTACAAACAAACATGTGGAACGTTGACCCATTCATCTTTAGTACTTTCTCGTTCTTCATTGTAAGATATTACACTTCCACCGAGACATATGTACAAATAAAGACTATATTACCCCTCTTTATTAGATCAATTATTGTTTTTTAGATGACGTGTCTTACTCTATTGGTATTAAATGACATTAGAAATAGCTAAATGGGAGGGGTATACAAGAAAAAATGGTAAATAATCATCGTAAAATTGTAGAATGACATGTATTTATGAACAAAATTTGAAAGCTAGAATAACATGTATTCATGAACGAGAGAAGTAATAATATGTGGATCAATATGGAACATTGCTGATGAACAATTGAACATTGAAACCAAATAGGTGGATTGTCCACCCGATTCGTTACCCTACTCAATTTAAAAAATATGCACCGGAAGATCATATATGTAAAGTTGTGAACTAATGAAACATTTAGGAAGCAAATATATGGAACATTATGTTTTTATCTATCAGAACTATGCCATCTGATATATCATTACTAAGCCGAAATATATGCAACACAGGTCTTGTTTTTAAGATCTTGTCATCGGCGCCAGCGAGCCCACACAAGTCCCTCCCAGATCCCTATTTTATGATAATTCAGAAATGAAAATTTTGATTTGGAGGTTTTTGGTATATTTTAAAAGTTTCAAATAGAAATTTTGGAATAATTTGAAAGTTTCTCAAGGAGCAATGAAAAGGTTTTTATTTGGCAGCTTTTGGAATAATTTGAAGGTTTTTTATTGATTTTTTGGGAATAATTTGATAGGTCCAGGGAAGCAATTAAAAGTTTCGATTTTGAAAGTTTCGGAATAATTTGAAAGTTTGGAGGGAGCATTTTGAATTTTTCACAGATGGCAACGCGCTTGGTCTCTTTTCGAACAGCAGCGGCTCTGCTGTTCTATCATCCTTCCTTCTTGCTCGCGTAATGCTGATGGGGAAGGGGGTTCTACAGGGTAGCTCCATGTGTGGTGTCCGTGAAGGAGGACATGTGTGGTGAATCGCAGATTAGGCACCCCCTTAATTTGTCTTTCTCTAATTTTTCTACTGGTACATTTCGGAAACATGTCGGCTTGTCTACCGGATTTCACCACATGAATGTCGTGGAGAAGCTTTGTCTCTTACTTCATCGGCTGTATGAATATAAAAGAAGAGAGCAACTACGTGACGTTATACCGTTCTAACACGGTTCGAACGGTATAGCATCTGACCGTTCGTAGCTAAGTATAACAGATGCTTCGTTCTTCATTTCCCCACCGTTCTCCTCTAACGCGCAGTTTGAGCGCGAGCAACGTCGTCCTCTGCTTCGCGGCGCGAGCGAGAGGGACGTCGGCCCGTCGTCCTCTGCTGCGCGAGCGCGAGCGATGTCGTGATCCTGGGTTTCGCGCCCCATCGTCCTCTGCTGCACGACGTGGAAGATGTCGTGCTTCTGGGTTTCACGCGAAACCACGCCGTTCTCTTCTTCGCGTGAATCCCTGCCATCCCGGTAGGTGGTCCGTCTCATCTCCAGTATGTGCTCTGTGTCCACCTTTTGGCGCCCCTCCGTTCTTCTCCATCATTCTCAATCTTGCTACAATTTATCCTCGTCGGTCCCGCTCTGTCGTATGTAAACCTTTTTCCCTTTGTGATCTTTGCATATACTGTGTTCGACGAAATGGCTGACTTGATTTTGAGTTGGATTGCTATTTTACATTAGTGATTCTTTTCTATTCTGATAAGAAACTTGTCGTTACATGTTTCATTGTTGTGTATTTCCTAAAATTTGAAAGCTGTGGTGTTATATTGGTACAATTCTGAAGCATTTGTCTGTTTTCTCTGTGTGTAGACCGTGCTGACCATGGATGCGAAAATGAATTGAATGATGCCTTCACTGATACTTTATTTACCGCTAGTAATGATCAAATGGATGGGGCTGCATACAATGAACAATTGTATGAGCAAGATGAAGATGCAGAATGTGTAAACTCACAGCCTGTGAAATCCCATGTTGGCATGGAGTTCTTCAAAAAAGAAGAAGCACAAGAATATTACAATGATTATGCGTATACTGCTGGCTTCGTAACGAAGATTTCAAGCAACACAAAGAGCCAAATTACACGAGATTACAATAGGTTTGAGTTTGCCTGCCACTGTGAACATGGCACAAAACAGTGTGATGAAGCAAGTTACAGCAGCGGCTCACGAAAAAGCAACAAATAGCGCAAAACAAGCTGCAAGGCTAGAATGGTGATTGTTAAGAGAAATGAAAAATGGGTGGTTACTATAGTCGACCTGGAGCATAATCACCCCCCCTTTGAGCCCCTCTTAGCTTCATTTCTTAAGGTCACACAGACACATCACTGATGATGATTATGACCTTATAGAGTTGCTACATTTGAACAACATCCCTACAAGGCAAGTAATGTCTGTCCTATCAGACCTATATGGGACCATGAGAAACATCCCATACACAAAAAAGATGTCAGCAACCTGTGGACTTCTATGAGGCACAACAGTGAATATAATGATATGGCAACCACCATTAAGTACTTTCAGGAATTGCAGTCAGAAGATCCCTCATTCTTTTATAGTATGCAGGTAGACAGTAATAACACAATCGCAAGCCTATTTTGGGTGGATGGGGCTTCAAAAGAAGCGTACAAAAAGTTTGGAGATTGTGTCCTGTTTGATACAACGTACTGCACAAATAAGTATCGCCTCCCATTTGCTCCTATTATTGGTGTTAGCAACTATGGACAAACTGTGTTGTTCGGCTGTGCTTTCCTCAAAGATGAAACTATTGAAACTTTTGAATAGTTTTTCGAGACATTTGTGAAGGCCATGGATGGCAAGTTACCTGTGAGCATCATGACAGATAAAGATAAAGTGATGGAGATTGCAATAACAAATGTTTTGCCAAATACTGCCCATAGGCAATGCATGTGGCACGCTTACAGGAACGCAAAGCTTAAACTTGGAGGTCTGCTAAAGAGGTTAGAAGGTTTCAAAGATGACTTGAGATCTTGTATCGATGATTCAATAACAGTTGATGAATTTGAAAAAAATGGTGGGAACTGGTTGACCTACATGGTGTAGCTGATCATAAATATATGCATCATTTGTATGAAACTAGGGAGGAATGGGTACCTTGCTACTTTATGGACTGCTTCTTCCCATTCATTAGCACCACCCAACGCAGTGAGGGTATGAATGACCTCTTCAAGGATTTTGTGCATCCTGGTGACTCGATAAGAAACTTTATCAGGCAATATGAGAAGCTAGTTCAATCTTGCTTAGACAGGGACGATGGTCAAAGGTATGTTACTGTCCAAACTGATCCAAAACTGTGGTCAAGATATCCAAAAGAGAAGCAAGCTTCAACATTCTACACTGAAGATGATGATACAACTTCAATAGGAAATACTTGGTTCATGCTAATTTGCATGATGAATCATTCAATTGTGTGTGCAAAAAAATCCAAAGAGATGGGATGTTGTGTGAGCACATACTGAAGGTGATGATACAACTGAATGTCAATCGAATACCAGAAAAGTATTTGATCAAGAGGTGGACACTGGATGTACCAGATTGTTGCAAGACCCGTTTTGTTCCCATCGATGTTGATGAGGTTACAAGCAGAAAGATGAAGTACGCCAGAATTTGCAAAAAAGTCTATTCATATGGCCAGCGAAGCGTGTAAGACAGAACAGGGATACATGCTTTCCCTTCAGACCATTGAATATTTAACTAAACAACTATCAACTCTTAACTTGTGTCGACAAGCTTCACTGCCTGAAACAAACATACGCAACAATAGAAAAGAGACATCTGTGGGTGATAGTGACGCACTTTCATTTAAAGATCCTATTAAAAAGGTTTCTAGAGGCCGACCAAAAAAATCTACAAGAATACGGTCTTCCGCCTTTGACAGTGATAAAACTGCAGATAAAAAGAAATAAAAGAAAACGAAGAAGCACCCAAGTGTAGACTTACAGACATAAAATGTATCATTTTGACTAGTAATAAAACTTGCCTGGTAATACTTAGTTTTAGCGTTATTGCACATGCAGCTTTGGTAAACTTTTTGACTGTTTGTTCCATTTTGATGGGTGTTGTTACAAAAAAAATATTGCTGCAAATCATGCCGTACTTTTCCAATTCTGGTTGCTATCTTTGACCAAAATAGTATTGACTGTTTGTTCCACTGTGAAGCTCTATACGTGTGAGAAGTTATTTGTCAAACTAACTGTGAAACATCGTGAAACTTGGTGTCATGTATAGGTATCATGAAGAAGTTTCGTTAAGTTTCGTAATGTTTCACGAGGTTCATATTTAAGTTTCTTAAGTTTCACGAGGTTCATATTTAAGTTTCATAAGTTTCACGAGGTTCATATTTAAGTTCCATAAGTTTCACGAGGTTCATATTTTCCATAAGTTTCACAAGGTTCATAGTTAAGTTCTATAAAAGTTTCACAATTTAGTAAGTTTAACAGGTTGCTAGTTAAGTTTCATGAGGTTCATGCTTAAGTTTCATAAAATTACACGAGAACTTACACATGAACATCATGAAACTTATTTGAAATTTGGTTTCGCGTACAGGTATCATGAAGAAGTTTTGATAGGTTTCGAAATGTTAAGCGAGATTCATAATTACGTTTCATAAGTGTCACAAGGTTCATAGTTAAATTTTATAAAAGTTGAACGTTATCGTTCGTAAGTTTCGCCAGGTTCATAGTTAAGTTTCAAGAGGTTTATATTTAAGTTTCATATGTTCCACGAGATTCATGCTTAAGTTTCGTAAAATTACACAAGAAGTTTCATGAAGTTTCATCTGCTTCAAGATGATGTTTCATGAGTTTCACGAAGAAGTTTCATGATATTTCGCGAAGACGTTTCATGAGAAAACTTAATTTCCAAATGTATTTCACGATGAAGTTTCGTGAGGTTTCGCGAAGAAGTTTCATGATGTTTCACGAAGAAGTTTCAAGTTTTCCAAATGTATCGTAGAGAGGTTTCATATTGTTTCACGATTCGATTCAAGTATCGCAAGGTTCCATATGTTTCACCGGGGGTCGTACGTAAGTTTCATGAGGTTTCATGATAAGTTTGAAGAGGTTCACATAAAAATTTCACAATGTGTCACACGTCGTGAAATTTGCAAATGAAATGCAATATTTACAGGTACCAGCAGTGTAGTAATGTACGAGCATTACATCAAAAGTGTGTCACATTGTATATTTATACCAGTTATCATCTGCTTGTATGTTCATACCACAGTTTCACACCAAAATCTCGAACTACTCTCGCATAAAAAGTATCATGGTGTGGCAGTGCCAGGTCAGTCAAATCTTCGTCGAGGGTTCAAGTCATTAAAGCATTGGTATATGAGCCTGTGAGCAAGCTCCTTCTTGTAATCTTTCATGTTGAACTGCATTCCGTAAAATGTGTTGTGTGTAAAATATATTAGTGTTCAGCTATAAAGATGAAAAGTAGTAATAAAAAGATGTATTATCTTGTTTAGTACCATGTTGTAACCAATAAGAGTCCTGCTATTGTGACATTCAAGCATTTTCAGCACACAATACCCGCATGTATGGTTGTTATTTACAGATGCAAAAAAACAAGAATGATGAATCAGCAGAAACAAGAATAATGCAATTAAAAGGCATGCCAAAAAAAGGACAAGAGTTCGTGACGAAATGAAACAAACAGGTCTTTTTGCAGTGGTATCTGAGGGTAGACAACTTTGAACAAATCATAAACTCCAACATGTTCACCTCGCAACTCTATCAATACGTATTGTAGATTGGTGCCCTACGTAAAAAATTGTTCAATGTGGGCACAAGTTTCATTGATGTTTAAACGAAAATATGCATACTTATGTACATTATTGGAACAAACTACTCACCACATTGTACCACGTTCTTTGTATGCATCTAACCGTCCCACTGGTGTTCTTAGAGAATCATAAATCTCTACGATCTCGTTGCACATATCAACAACAAACAAGCTCTAGTGTTGATTTTGTAGGATTGTGGTGTATATCTACATTTTTCATACCAAAAATACTGATAAATACATACTTCTGGTTGGTTAATACGATAATACCTATGTCTCTGAATTTGAAACCAAACCTGCAGATAAAAAAGAAACTACATACCCGTTCAAGTTGTTGTATTGGAACCTTCGAAATACCAGATGCAATCTTTGAAATATTTGACAACTAAATGGTATAATCAACTGAGCCTGAGGAAACAAACGTGAGTGGCAAAAAAAAGGGAAAAAAGACATAATGATCAACTGCATGTCATCTGAGCATATAAAAAAAGGACACAAAATGCAAAAACAAAATATTATGTAGTACTCACAGAAGCTATTGGATCTATAATGATCTTCTTTTTGGATTCTCAGTCAAACATCATTGCTTGGGCACATAGTCACATGAAGCTGTCACAAACTTCACCCCTCCGGGGCCATAAAGAATTTATAAACTGTTCTTTTTTGACATATGCTCCCCCAATGATCACCTTCGTTTGTGTAGGATTTTCCTTAAATCCACACATAACATGCTCCTTGTATGTTTCAAAGAACAATTTGCTTGGCAATAGGCTTGATCTTTACCAACTGCACAATGGCCTCAACGTTTCCACTATTTTTTCATACCTTTTTGTCCTCTATTTTGTTGCAGGTGGTACACTCTCAGGATCTGGAAATCGCTCACCATCAACGATAGGATCAGTAAGTGCAGAGATCTTTTTGACATCTCCAGGTCGGGGGTTCCTTGTGAATCCTCAATCTCTATTAATGTTGATAACTTAATAGTGGAACAAGCTGCAAATCATGAAAACATTGTTAATTTTCAGATAATCTAGTGCAATAAGGTACAATATTAACATGTTCCATGTAAAAAAAATCAGATATCATGAAGAAAAATTATGTGTTTTCAGATCAAAAGAATGATAAAAAATGTCAGGTAATGTAAAATGGCATGCTTGGTAGTAGATAAGCTTCTTACAAGGGGTCATATCAAGTTTCAACTCGTCCATTTCAGCGTTGAAAACTAATTCAGTGGGACTAATCAATGGTAAAGATGACTTATGAATAATCAACTATGATTCGTCATTGCCGATGGCCCCTCTTCCTATATTATCCTTGTTTAGATTTTTTTTCTGTCATGCTACACTCGTGTTGAATAACCACTTTGGTGTCACCTACCTCCCTGTCATTACAGGCCATGTGATCTCCAGCAAGGCCATGTGCATCATCCTTATCACCTGCAGATACATCCCTGTCATCATCCCCAATGTGATCATCATTAAGGCCGTGTGCGGCATCCTTATCAACTTCACCTTGGGCTTGATAGCTGGCTCCAACCACCCCCTGGGCACCATCAATAGCAATTTCGGCTACCTTTTCAAACACCTTCTCAATACCATCATTTGGCGAACTACGATCACCTCGCTTATTTTCAACCTAGTCCACCACAACCAGCACATTTGACACTACGAGACGTATCCTTTGGATCCTCGTTGACAGCGGTGCAAGAATGTTTGTACATACCCATCTTAATTAATTCATCACGAAATTCACCAATTATTTCCCTATCCAATACTGCAATACACGACTCCATATATTGAATAGCATCTTTAACAACTAGAGCACGTCTAGACTGAAGCTTCATGTCTAATTTGTGAAACAAATTGTCCATATCATCTCTCCGTAAATATATATAGAGACAACAAAAACAATAAGTTTTGGCACCTGTCAGTAAATGGTTCATACCAAAAAGATTCAACAAACTTTCCACAAAAGAGATTAGAGGATGTTAAAAAAATGACTGACTTGGGTCAAATTAAAATGCACAGGTGAAGCCGGGTGAGCAATGTTTTCAGGTACAGCAGTATCATTGCCACGAGCGGTGACATCAGTTTCCTAATTAGCATGTTTTTAGGATGGCTCAGGCAACATCTATATTATGATTTGTTGTTAAAGAAATATTGAGATGCAGCAACAGTTTGAAACATTGTTAAAGATGTCTCAAGCATCTAAATAGAAGAAAAACACATAACACTAACCTCTGCGTGTTCTTCCTGAACATCAGCGGCAGTTTGAGACATCATATGGTCTTTATCCTCGTTTGATGCAAGATAAACAGTTTCACTAATTCTCTAACCTGCAACAAAAAGGACAAGACAACTGCAAATAAAACACTACTATCTATACCATCAACTACCTTCAACATAAAAAAGATAAAAAATTGGGGGTACCTAAAGACGACCATATTCGATGTGGTTCTTCCTTGTTGTAAACTTCACATCAAGAGATAATAATGATTTAAGATGGTCACTTGTAACATATTTGGTCCATGGAAAACCTAGTGGACTTAAACTCGGCACATATACAAAATCAATGCATATGATCTGTAAACAATCGGTGATAAAAAATTGTTAACATAATGCGAATAAATATTTTGATTTCATGAAAAATAGCGATGACAAAATGTATATAAAAAACTGACTCACATCAAGAATATATACACAGCCCTTCACTTGCACATTATTTGCTATAGATGATTTGAAATCCTTGATACCATGAATCAAGTAGTCAGCAATAAACTCACACCAATTCATCTCCTTAATCCTCTCCACATTGGTTACAGCACCCAATAATGATCTATTGATATTATGGTTCGTATTGGGTGCCAAGAATAAGCATATCATCACAAGCATGAATGATTTGCAAAATGATTAATTCCTCATCTCTTTCACTGATCATCTCAGGAATCACATGGTTTACAGATTGTCCCCTCCCTCCATGTGAGAATTTGCTATGAAGTCTGCCCTCTGTAATTGCATCAACTCATACTTGAACGGATCCACACGGAACACCAAGGATCTTCTCTACCAACGGCTTGATCTGTATTGATTTGCCGCCAACCTCCAAGGTGCCTTTTTCACAAACCACTTGGTTGATTAACCACAATGTTAAGCCATTTGGTCATTCACATACTATCATTGACAGTAAACTATCAAACCCAATGTTCCTAACATATCTTTTTCTGTTCCCCAGAAAAAGATTTAATTATCGATGGGATGCGATGTGGAGAACATCTATAAGATATTAACCGTTCCTACATTAATAACCACTTCATTAATTTTTGGATTTGATAATTTGAACAAATCTGTAGATGAGAAAACTAATACAATTTGTACCTTCTTAGTCTCTTATTGAACAGGCACAGGTTTCATGATGTGTTCAGCTGCTGGCTCATGCTCAAAATCAATAGGATTACGCTTCCGCTTCTTTCCACTTCAAATTTGTGCACGCTTTGGACCCGTTTAACTTGCACGAGAAGCTGCAGGCGTGCCCTTCGGTTTCAGCCGTCTTGACTTTTTTAATTGGATTGATACAAAATCAGTATCGACAGATAGAGATTCCATGCCTACAAAAATATAGACAAAATATACTTTTAATTCCGCATAGAAGTAGAATGCATTAAGATTGATCAGACTTGCAACGGCCAACAGATATCTCACCTGGCTCACCCCAGAAAAATTAGAGACCAGCTTCACCGAATTAGAGGTCTAGCTTTGTCTGATCCAAAAACGGAGCTACAGGTCCCCGCCTCTACCTCCCTTACGAGTAAGGGCGAGCTCGCCACCACTCCACACTACAAGCTCACCAAAACCCTAGATCAACTGGAACTCGCCGTACCTCCCCTACAAGTAATGGCAATCTCGCCAAAAACCCTAGATCAATCCCCAGCGTGAGTGAGACGTGAGACGCGAGAACTATACCGACGTGAGCTTTGGGGGAAGTTAATCGGCGTGAGCTCCTCTCTCCCTCTACGAGCGAGAACGAGTGGACTACGAGTGGTCTTTGGGTTGGGGAAATCCATTTCTGTGTGAACACGAAAAAGATTGGACAGCTCGCATCGATCCCGTCGATTCCCATCAAAACAGTATACTGTACACTCGGATTTCTGATAAAAGAAATATGGTAATAAAAGTGACAAGGAGCGATGAGCGTACTAAATACCAATGGTCACGTAGACGCTTGTAAGGCCCCCATTTTCGATAAATGAATATCGAAAATGGATACCATGTGCATACAGTACTAGTCCCATGATCAGTGGCTAGTACGCACAAATACAAATTGATATCACAGTCATACACAACTTTATTATTACAGCGGAAGCAAATACATAACATTCTTACAATACCAAAAGTAAAAGCATAACAGTGGAGACATTCATCTTGTAGTATGCCATTTATCCCAAAATCCCCACAGGCAACTGACAAGGAGAACCCTAATAAAATTCATCGTTCACATCCCCGAATCCTGCATCGTAAAAGGTATCGTCGGGGAAATCTGGTTCTTCACCTAAAAATTATCAACATGGCAAGTTGAGTACTTTTGTACTCGCAAGACTTTTGCAAAACCTATTATAAATGCAGGCCATTTCAAGGAAAGGCTCATGGTGGTTTTGCATAAAGCTAAAATTGAATGTAAATACTGATTAATAGATTGAAAAGTGAACTTTAAGTAAAGGCGACTTAATTTAAAAAGTAACAGAATGTAAGCACAAATAAGTCTCATGTACCTGGTATCATGCCCATTTCCAAGAATCATTTCTACTGTCGCAGCAGAAATTTTTGAGTAACCATTCCTACCAGTCCCAGGTAGAAATTCAGAGTTTTATGAAAAATAAAAACAGCTAACTAGTGCTGGCGCACCAAGATTTCCCATAACCGCGGGAACGGCTTTTCGAAAAGTTTTACACTCTGCAGAGTTGTACAGCTTTACCCACAAGTAATGATCAACCTCTTTTGCCAGGCCAGTAACACACTTCCTTTGGTGTGTCGGCAAGGAGATCATAACAAAACCGTTACATTGTTTAACCCTAACTTTGCACCAGCCCGGTGACGTCAAACCCGTACTATGGTATTTATGTTTGCGATCCTTTGCACAATAATGATTAAGTATGTCCATAGTATGGCATTCACCGTTATATTAGCAAACGTGACTCCCAACACCTCGGTGTGGGCACCCCTACGAGCAACCAGTCACTGAAGAAGCTCGTACTACTCCGGTCTACCAATGTGCAAAGCTAGTTTTAAGCAACTTAATAGGTTAAGACTGTCCCATACCAGCACTTGTGGTTGTACGGTAAATTCTTGGGTTTAACGAACACGTAGTTCGGTCCTTAATCCGATACGGGCAATAATCTCCACCCTACACTACGTACAAGTCTCTTGTACACCCGGCTATTGCCAGTAATTGCCCGCATCAAAATCATAGTTTTATTTTCATTTTTGATCAAAATACCAACCATAAGATGGTCATACCCTTTTGAAAGTCATATCCAACATTTTTAATCGTATCCAAGTTTTATGTTTCTTTAAGCACGGCTAAGCATGTCTCTAAATGTGAATAACCCAAAGTGACATCAAGTATTGTCTACGCTATTCTAGGGTTATCAAGGTTCACAAATCCATACTTATCAAGGAAGTTCTATGAAGCAATAGGTACAACTACCAATACCCATAACATAGCAGACTTTAGTAAAATAAAGTATGCAGTAAAACATTTAATGAAAACATTTATAAAACTGGGATCAATATGATCAAAGGGGGTGCTTGCCTTGTTGATGACCTTCGACGTCAAACTCCTGATCGTCGAACTCACAAGTTTAAATCGGTGCTACACGTCGAATAATAATAACATGGCAATTCCAACAAAACGAAAGGATCAGACATAAGAACCAAATAAAATCAACTGTTTGGAATCAACATATTTGTTGTTCATCGATTTACAAGTTCCATGTTTATTTTCTGATTATGTTCTAATATTAACCAATCTTATTTTCTTGAATAATTCACTTTTATTTATCATTTTCAGAGACCATTTTTACAGGTTTTACTATTCTGGATTTTCAATTTCTAAATTCTAAAATTATTTAAATTGCTATTATGAAGCTACTTTCTTACCCTATATTATACTTTAATGATTTTCCATGGTACACCCTAAGTATTTTTGCATATTCAGGTTCCTAGCAAAGCATGGAATCTAATAAAATTTGTTTCATTCAATTTGAAGTTGAATTGCAGAAATTCTATTAACAACATATTTCAAATTCTTTCTTTAAATTTAAATCTGAAATTCAAACAGAGTTCATTTTGAAATATTTTTGCATATTCTGAATCTACTTGATTTTATATGAATTTAGAAATTTATTTCACTTCATTTGGTTGGATAGTTCAAAAGATATTCAAGTTTGAATGCATTCGGTTTTGAAAATACAGAAAATCAGAATTTATACCAAAAAGGGAAAGTACGCCTTCACTGCGAAAACGCGCTTTTCCATTTTTGCGCTGCGTCGGACCGAGGCAATTGACATGCCGGGCCCAGATGGCAGCGAGACGCCGAAGTGGTGCGGCGGCCGACGCGGGACCACGTTGTCGAGCGCCATGAGGTCGACCTCTGGGGCAGCGGCGGCAATGACATAACGCCGCAGGAGATCGAGAAAGATGGACCCGACCGCCGTGACCCGACTGAGACATGGTTTGCGCGGCTCGCCGGCGGCGAAGCACGGCCGGAATCACGGAATGGATTCCAGATTCTTGCTCAGTGAGTCCGTGCGCATCTATGGGTGGTGACGCTTCGGCCGGAGATGGCCGGAGGCGACCTGCCACCGGAGAGGGGCGGCGGAGCATACGGCTCACCGGTGTTCCGGCGAAACGGCGGCATCCCGAGACAAATGGACACCACCACGAGCATCAGAGCACCACAGTGATCTCATTTTTGGGTTCGGGCAAGAAAATGAGTAACGAAAGGGGTGTTCTCACCGTGCAGCTACGGCGGCGGCGGAAGGAAGTCGGCGGGGAAGCTCACCGGAGAAGGAGAGACTAAATTGAGGTAGGGGAAAGGTTCCTGGGAGGATGAGGATGCTTCGAGGGTGATGGTTCGGGGTGAAATGGACTGAGGCGGTACAAAGGCAAGATTTCCCCTTTTCGGGCTTTTGGCCGGAGCTGGGGAAGAAAGGGCTGGATAGCGGCAATGAGGCGCTTTGGTTCAGTGTTGCGGTTTCCAGGGAGGAGTATGAGTGCCTGCGACGATTTGGAGGGGGTCTTTATAGACGAATGAGGCGGTTGCACTGGGTGAAGACTGAGAGGGAAGGCGGCGGCTTAGAGCGAGCTCTCTCGGCTGTTCTGGCGCGAAAGAGGGGGCACGGAGGCCGAGGCGGGTGCGGCGTGGCAGAGGCGACGTGCAGGCGCATTGGGCGTCGAGTTGCGGCGCGGGTGGCGACAAAACGGGAGAGGCGGCGATCTCAGGCGAGAGAACGGAAGAAGTCGCGAGAGAAAACGGGGAAGAAATGGAGAAGGTGAAGCTGACAGGTGGGGCCGGTCTGTCAGCGAAGGAGAAGGAGTCGGCAAAAGAGCACAGCTGTCCAGGCGGGCCCACTTGTCAGTGAGACGAAGGGTTTAAAACCAGGAATTCTCTGGACAGCTCAGGGTAAAGTCGGTAGCTTAGGCTAGAAGATAAAATCAAAATTTTACAAACCTTTTTACTGAGGTCGGCAAGGTAAAGATCAAGGTCTAGTAAAATTTTCAAATAATTTTGACGAATATAAATATTATTAAAAATCTGACAATGCACTGTTGATGATTTTATTTGATTCTGTTTTCCATTTAATCGAGGGATAAAATCAATTTATTATTTTATGAAACTTTTTGACAGGATTGGAATTAATATTTTATACCTCTTGAAAAATTTTCATAATTTTATATTTTATATTTTATTTTTAATAATTCTGACACTGCATTTTCCAGCTTTTAAGATTGACTGTTTTTGAATTTCTAAAATTAATAAATGAAGAGATAAATTCATGATATTTTTACCAGGGTTGGGTTAAGTTAATATGTCGGCATGGTTAAATTTTCAACTAGGGTTAAGGTAAGAAATATTCTGAACAAATCTTTTGATTCAGATTTTCTCTTTGACTTTTCATGATTATCTTTGAATTTTGTTTTATTTTAATAATTTCTGAATAGGTCAAGAGACATAATCATGTTTCTGAGGTCTTTAAGAATTTTACTGTCTTTAGGTCTTTTTACCTTTTTACTTTTTACCATTTTACTACATAGCATTTTTGGGTTTCTTTTAAAAAAAAAAACCAAAAGAATTTCTTTAATTCAAGAAAAATCATAAAACATGACAACAAATCATATGGGTATTTTTAATATTATATTTTTGATTTTATTGAATTTCGGGTTGTTACAACGCTTTATTAGTAATATTCAATTGTGCCAACGTGTTAATCGATCGGATTGCAAGCATAAACAGTGACGGAGCCAGAAAATTTTAGGAGTTTGGGCAAATTTAACTATAGTCGATAAACGCGAATAAGTCTATATACACATCACACAAGCAAAATTGATAACCACCAAAAGTTTTTTAACTAAAAACATAGTCCAATACATATGTGAACATTCTCGGAGTGAAAACAAAGAAAGATGAGTCAAACACCTCACTACGACACTACCAATAGTTCGATGATTTGCAAACAAAAAGTCCAATCACACAACAAAAGAGACTCTGCAAGATAGAAATATATTGATTAATGCATCATATAACATAAAAAATATATTCATATTGAAGTATTGAACTTATGCTTCACATACCACTAATGTTTTAATCATGCCTAGTACGAGGCAAACTCATTTCCGAGTCTTATGCTTTAACAGTATACAAAGTATGAATTTCCAAGAAAGAGTGTACGTGAGCAACATTCACAGGGTTACTGGAGAAAACAGGCCTGGTTAAGCTTATTGTCATTTACTAGCACCGGAAAATAAAGGTGGGAGGTTCAGATTATCTATTGTACTCACGAAGGTTGCGGTGTTGTTCCTCGTCCATGCACCGATGAGCCCGGCAGCTGCCGGGAGCTGGCTCCACCAGTGAGCATAAGGTCTAAGCGGCGTCGCTCAAATGTACACTCCTTCTTTAGTTCATCAATTCCGTGCTCGATAGTTACTATTTTCGCAGATATACAAGTTAGATAAACTCATGTCTATGCGCCCAAAAGATGATACCGAAAAATTGTCAATGTGGGTGAGACCGGGGTTCACCTTTTCGCTTGTCTCTCAAAAACCGAATAGTGCTCGATCTGGTTTTCGCAATTTCGATCGAATTTTGGTAAACCGAACGGTTTATAAATTCAAACCTCCGTCAAATCGATTCGAAAAATAAAAAACGGCGGTTTTCGAAAATCGACAACATAAGGAAAAATGATGAAAGTTGCCAAAAATTAAAAATTACAAAAATCCCAATTAATCTATCAAACACATCACAGAAATGTAAATAGTTTTGAAATCATTTATTGCTTCTAAAAATCCAAAACCGCAATTAATGAAAAGGAACAAAGACATCGCGATTTTTATAAATATTTAAATGATTTCTTATATCCTAAAATTTTAATGTAACCATAAATAGTTTCAAAGGATCATTTTAAATTTTTTTAGAAATATTAGACTTCATTTAGTGCCCATATAAAATCAAAATAGAAGAACATATACAATGATCATAGCACTTTCTAATTTTTGAAATATACACATATCTGATCATCATCTGAAAATTTGACAAAATCATTGTAATTACATTATAACATCAATTTTTTTTAATAAATATTATACTTCATTTTGTGCCCCTAGAAAATAAAAAAATGAAGAGCATATATTGTGACAGTATCACTGTCTAAATTTTTAATAACTACACAGATCTGATAATCATCTAAAAATTTTATAGGATCATTAGAATTGCCTCAGGACCACACGCAAGAAATTTCAAAACAATTTAACACATTTTGATAAATTTCTTCAATTTTTTTAAATTTACATTTGAACTCCACGGTTTACCACACGGTTTTTATTGCTGAACCGGCTTAGCAAAGTCGGTTTTCGTGAAAACCGACCGGTTTTCGTCGGCTTTGTGAACCCTGGGCGAGACACCTCATTATTGTCTTTTGCGCGCGCTATCTGTGTTTTAAGAGCAATACTAGTAGATGGTTTTTCTAGTCCAGTGTGTGATATTTTCAGTAAATTTGGTCTCCGTACGAATGTAATTATAAAATAGTCTTATCTTTTACCACGGAAGCGCCGGAATGTCACACATGTTACCTTCTGCGCTTCCGTACCACGGCAGGTGCTACTATGCTCTAGGAGCGTAGCAAGTCACCAAAACTGCCACAATCCGAGAGCACAGTAGCGCCGGCCTTGGCATGGAAGCGCAGAAGGTGGCACACGTCACCTTCCGGCGCTTCCGAGGTTAGGAATGGAGTTATTTTTGCATTTGCGTTCGTAAAGAGGCCAGATTTGCCAAAAAAACATTGGCTGTCGATAACTTTCTAAAATTTCAAATTGGATACATAAAAAATTATATGGGTAGATTTGCCTCGGAAAATATTTTCATAATATTATAATTTTATTATATTTTATAAAATATATTATAATATAAATTAGTGTTTAAAGTGGTGTTCTAGGACTACATCAATGTCCATAACAATACGTGCTTATGACCGGAGGGCGTACCACGCAGACACTAGAATATATACCGTATATAACCTTACAGGATAAAGATAACATTGTATTGCGACACAATTTGTTTGGTATAATTAAGGCGTATTAAAATGAACGAATACAAGCTTGTTTGGCTGGCATTTACTACACAATGAGTACTTGACATACATTGTATTTGTACATATCCTATCCATGTTTACTGTTTGGCGCCCTTCTTATGGATCCTGGCCTTGCGCTCCTCCGACAGCATCTTGGCGAAACGGAGCAGCTCCTCCCCGTTGGTGCCCCTTTTCATGTCGGGCTCGTTCTTGCCGGTCTCGACGTTCACCTTGCACACCTGCCTCTTCAGCAGCGCCTTGCCGACGTCGACGAGCCGATTCAAGTTCTCCGGCGTGGACACGTCGACGGAGGCCGTGTCACCCTTGAGCTCATCGTCCTGGATGCGCAGGTAGCGCTTCTCGGAGTGCAGCGCCTGGAAGAGTACGGAGGCGTGGATGTCGACGAGGTCGGCGCTGGCCTGACTGAAGCTGTCGATCAGCGGCGTGGCGCCCTTGTTGTAGAGCCACCCGAGGATGCCCCACTTGCTGCACTCGGCGGCGTCGAACTTCTCCTCGATCTTGGCCGAGCCGGTGCCCAGCGACAGGATCATGAACTTTCCATAGTCAGCCGGCTTGATCGGGAAGAAGTCCTGGTTGCCCAGTAGGATCTGCTTGCTTACGTGGGTCATCGCCAGCAGCGTCTGTATATGTCGAGTTGTCAGATATGGCTTACAGTACATGAGTGTCTCGAAAGGTCAATTAATTCGGTGCGATAAGTAGTTTAGATTAAAAGGTCCAACAAGCTTTTGTTTGACAAGTAAACTCAGTCCAGATTTCAGATTGTCGTGACTATACGCTTACCGGATTGTTTGCGGCGACGCCTCCGTCGATGAGGTTGAAGGCCCGGGGCTTGCCGTCTTTGTCCTTGGTCTCGAAGTGGTGGCCGGGGAGGTAGGTCGGCGCGGCGGACGTGCTGATGCACACGTCCGAAAGGAGAGCGTTCTTGGAGACATCCTTACGGGCCTGTACAAATTTCACGGTCATAAGTAGGATGAAACATTTCATAGCCGGTGTATTTACATTTTGTTTTTCACATACGTCGTAGGTTGAGAAAATTGTGGGCTGGAGGAGCTTGATGTCGAAGGTGGGGATGACGACGTTTTTGAGCGTCTGATCGACCCGCGTGTCGCCGAGCAGCTCCTTGACGACCGAGTGAAGGTGCTGGCCGTTGTATTTGGGTCCCGTCATGCTCTTCAACAAGCCCATAAGCCCTTTTCTGCACAGCACAATATACGTACATATATAGTCGATCGTGATGACTTTCATTGAGGTGATGCTGACACAAACTCGCTGGAGTTTGCGTTTCGATTTGCACGTGCAAGTCATGTAATCGTCACCTGACGGGAGGGAAGATCTTTGGGCAGTGCTGGAGGTAGAAGTCGTTGATGTCCTTGGCGGCGAAGAGCGGGCGGTCCTCGGCGTTGGGCGCCGTGAGCATCGCGGTCACCAGCCCTCCGGTGCTCGTCCCGGCGATCACGTCGAAGTAGTCCGCCAGCCTCATCTCCGGCCCATCAAGCTCCTACAAACACACGGACAAACGACGATCTATTAGAATCTATTGGTTTTTCAGAAACGCATGGATGCACGTACGCATGCATGCAGCAGGAAAATCACCTGGAGCTTCTCTTCGAGGAAGGCGAGGATGGTGCCGGGAATGATGCCGCGGACGCCGCCACCGTCGATGCTCAGCACGGTGACGATGCTGCCGTACGACGGCGGCGGGGACTTGGGCGTCGACAGCGACGACACACCGCGGCTGAGCGCCCGCTGCACCGGGTTCAGGGTCAGGGACCCGTTGCTCTGCTCCGGTACTTGCATGGGCGCCATGGCTATGACCGACCTCAGAGAACACTGCCACCAGCTAGCGCTTCTAAACAAAAAAGCTGGGGAGATTCTTTCGCTTTACAACAAGAAACCTGTCCGTTTTGCTAGTCTTTGGCTGTCCGCCTCGCTAATGCACTCACTTTGTGATGTGGTTCGGTTGATGTGCTTGTGAACCGTAATTTATAGGCGCGGGCGCGCGGCCTCCATCGATCATTTTCATTCGGAAACGCCGTCAAAAGGTCGTGCTCGATCGAAAACCCGAGCATCGGAAGCAGCTCATGGTATAAAAAAGTGCCGGTCGTTGAGTGCAGTCATAATAGCAAAGTTGAATTGAAGCAGACAAACTATTTGTCCCCATATTAGTCCATCATGTTCTCCATATCAGTACCATCGACATCCTCTTGCTCCTCCAACTACAAAGGCAAGCGTGAAACAATAGTAATGTTGTTGAGAAGACAAATAGAAGCACACTAAACTGAAATTTTACTTGATTTGAGCTTAAATATTTTCACATGATGAATAAACTATTGGAGCAAATTAAAAGTTACCTTTAATCGTCATGCGTCCAATCTTTAATGCAAATTAAAGCTTGCACAATCTCGTGATCTAGACGACTCCAAATGGGTCAACAACCCGCCCATCAAGATCGAATGAATGCGATTCAAGCAAAATCGACACTTGAATAGATAGCACATCACGAGCAAGCTGAGAGAGAATAGGGAACTCAACTCGCTTGACCTTCCACCATGACAAGATATCAAAATTCTTGTCTTTTATAGATGCTAGAGGTTGCTCCAAATACACTTCCAACTCATTTTTGGTAACATGATCTGATTCACTAATACTATGCAAGAATATGTCAAGCTCATCATCCTCATCAACATCAAGTTGAGAATCCACTTGATGCACATTTGTAAAACTACAGACTGTCTTCTTTGAAGTAGAGACATAAGCTTGGAACAACTCATAAACAACTTTAGTAAACTTATCAATCTCTTGCATAGAAGTGGCAGGGTAAATCTTCGGTGCATAATATTCTACCACATTTCTCTTATATCTAGGATCAAAGAAGCATGCTACAGCAAGTGCCATGTTGGATTTTTCCCAATACTTGTCATATTTAATTTTCATAGAATGTGCCATAGCTTTAATTACTGGGTCAGAGTTGTCGCACCATTCTGCAATGGAGATCTTAATTTGACAAAACTTTCTGAAAAATAGATTTGCAGTTGGATATTTAGTGCCAGAGAATAGCTCGGTAGCATCATGAAATAGCTTCAAGCATGCAGATATCGATGTTGCCATAGCCCAATTATTTGAAGTTGGAGCACATTTCTTATATTTGCTTGAATTCCGAAGAAAAAGCCTACCAAAAGCATCTTTATAATAAATTGCACTTTTCAACATAAGATATGTGGAGTTCCACCTTGTAGGAACATCCAAAGAGAGACCTTTGTCACATCCAAGTCACACTCAAGCACACTTCTTAAACTCTTCATACTGCAATGGAGAGTTCTTCACAATTGCAACTGTATTTCTAATATTTGCAATTGCTGGTGCAATTGTCTTTAAACCATCTTGGGCAACGAGATTCAAAATATGATTCAAACATCTCACATGAAAAAAGATGCCATCACAGATTAATGGAGATATCTTATTGAGTTTGCTCACTATCCTCGAACACATTTATCATTTGTCAAGCATTGTCCAAAGTAAGTGCAAGCAATCTCCTATCAAGATTCCAATCCACTATACTATCATAAAACGCTAAGCACAAATTTTTTCCTGAATGATGTCCTTCTACATGCATGAACTTGATAATCCTTTTTTGCATGCACCAACTGTCATCTATCCAATGTACTGTGATGCACATGTAGCCTTTGTTTTGATTAGATGTCCACATGTCCATGGTTGTACTAAAGCGGCATTCAAGTGTTTTTAAGTACTCATACAGTTTTTTCTTTTCCTCCACAAACATATTCAATATATCTTTCCTCACAGTAATGCGACTTTTAATTGGAAAAGAAGGACGCAAGCACTTGATAAAGTCCACAAAGTACTCATGCTCAACAATATTAAAGGGATATTCATGCATGATAATTGCAAGATAAAATTTCTTCAAACTGACAGCCTCATCATACCTATAAGTCTCAATAGATGAAATAGATTCATCGCCCTCACTCTTCTTCAGGTTGATTGTTTGCTGCCCGGTCAAGATAAAATGCTTGTATTTTAAGTGACTTTTGAAACCCGATGTTCCTCTACTGCTCTCGCATCGACCTTTGTAGCAACATCCGGTCTTGTTGCACCTAGCCCATAGTCAGTACAACATCGTTGTTCTTTTCATCTTTCGCATTAACCTCATACTTTGTGAAATGCACCCAAACATCGAGGTAGCTTTCTTAGCTCTCTTTCCGGAGGTGGCTTGCCTCGGTTTCATCACCAAATCCACACTTGGAGTTGGAGTAGCAGCTGCAACAACATTTGGAGTTGGAGTAGCACCAGAGGGCTCCAGCAGCATCAGCGACTGAGCCAAAGCAGGGGATGTCGCACTTGCACTTGCACTACTGCTCCTACTTGCAGCATTGTCCATGGCTATCTGTTACATTACAATAAGTGATTAAATAGATTCACATCTGCACATTTCTGTTTTAAGATAGATTCGCATCTAAGTTTTAAGATCAACAAGTTGTTCTTGCGCCCAAAAAAAAAGTTCATTGTTCAGTATTCAATTGGATGGCCCTGCATGAATGTTCAGCTTAGGTACATTTGGAAACCAAATTGCACAGGATTCTTGTTGCAATGTGCAGCCCAGCACTGTAACCAGCACCCAGCATGCAACACGAAAGATCAGGACAGTAGCTTCAGTTAAAAGTAAGACAAAAAAACAATAGGCCACATCCATTACCATTAGCACTCACACCATCTATCGAACAGCCCAAATGCAAGTTCCCTACACTATATTAGATGTTGGATAAATCTTGACATGCCACCTACAGCAACTACACAGAATGAATTCATTTGCCATTCCGTTATTCCTTTCCAACATGGAAGTGAGCCTGCACCTCATATGTTGTAGAGAAACATGCATATGGGCTGCTTCCAAAATTCTGTACAGCATTTTCTGAACCCATGTGCTACTTTTTCAACACAAAAGGATCAAGCACCTCTAAAACCACATCACCATTAACCAGGACTTCCCTAGTATTTCGATTCCCCAGTAGTTATTATAATAGCTACCATGGTTCAACCTTCTTTTCGTAAAACCAAATCTCAATCACAACTCGAGCCAATTCCCAAGCTAATTAACATGAAACTGCACTGATATCGCAAACGAATACACACGACACACCCTAGAATCTTCATATCTATGTACAAGATAGCCCTCCAAGAAGAAACTGCCGTAAGCACATACTCTTTCCTCCCAATTTCTCAACTAAAAGCCTGATGTGTACAAATCTATCATCACCACAAGCAAAATGACCGACATTACCACCAAAAAATCAGGAGAAAATAATTTAAGGAAGCAAGAGCTACCTCTTGTCCAAGTATTTCTTCACAATCACAACTCCAGAACCTGCCACAAGCCTGTCTTAATCCAAGGTTTTACCTGATTAACATCAACAAATGTTAAACTAAAGCAACCATGGATTAGATTCAATCTTAGATTTCACTGAGAATAACAGAAAACTGAAGTAATTTTGACTCTGAAAATAGCCAATCCATCTTAATAGGAATACATTTCACATAAGGCATAAATTAACCAACAGAGATGGAGTTCAAGTTCAAAAGGACAGCAAAATAAGCAAGGACCTTTAATTAAGCCTAAGAAGACATCAAGTTCAAGAGGACAGCCTAGATGCGCTCGGCCACGGGGTCGTCGCAGCGTGGGGGCGCCGTCGTTGGTGATGGCCTCGACGCGGTCGGAGATGCAGAGGTTAGGACATCTGGCGCTTCGTGTGGTAGCCAGATGGCGTGGGCGCGCTGCAGAAACTCCAATCGGGGCAACGCGTGGATGAACGCCGGTCGAGGAAGCCGGAGGCGTGTTGCGGCGGGCGCGAGGCTGTTGCACGCTCGATGGGGGGCGGCGCGCCGCACGGGATGGGGCGGCGCCGCAGACTCGGGTCGGGAGGCCGGCCGCCGGAGGCGTCTGAGACTAAGAGCTAGGGTTCACGACTCGTGACCGTGAGTGTGGACCTGTGGTGCTTGGCTGCTTGCCCTGGGCCTTCACAGGCTTCGCTTGGGTTGGGCTTCGCCAATCGGGAGTCGGGACAGCTTCAGCAGTTTCGGAATTTCCGAATAGCCTTACACGGAAATTCCGTTTCGTTTCCGTTTCCGTCGGAACTGACTCTCCCGTTTCCGTTTCCGTTTTCGAAAAACAAATTCCGCTTCGCTTCGCATCAAATTTTCCGCTTCGCTTCGAAAAAAGCTTCGCTTCGCTTTTTCTTGAACGGTCGGAAAGTTTCCGTTCCGTTTTCATCCCTACGCGGAGCTCGTAAAAATGTTTGTTTAATCCGGTCCGGTTCCGTCTGGGCCTGGCCTGTGAACTTATTTATTCTACTTTCGTTTACCTTGACCGTAGAGCTAGCCTGCGTGGCGAGCAGTGCCTGATACTCACGTACGTACGCATTGTTGGTTTCTGGGTTGGTAGCCGTCGGTATAGATGGACGTATGTACGTACGTACAGATGGTTTTATCGTTTTCGGCCAGGTGAGCAGTGAGAAATTTCTCCACCACGAAAATGCGTAGTCGCCGAGGGAAGATTCTCCTTTTTTCGAGGGAGCCGAGGAAGAAAGTAGCATCGTTTTGTGACAATGGAGTCACGCACGAGATAATACTAGCTAGTTCCAGCCTTCCAGGTGCCCGTGTTTCCAACCATTTTGCTCAGAAAAGAACTTCATAGACTAATTCAAACTTGATCTGCACAGGCTCTGCTTGATTTTCTTGATTTGCAACTTGCAAGAGATAGTTTGACCTTTGACTGTTGATTATCAAAACTAGCTGGTAGCTTTGCTTGACGAATAGAGTGTAAAATCCCGGAAAAATTCAAAAATAAGTAAATACAAAGTTAAAATTATAATTTTGATTTTAATCTAAAACTTCCATTTTTCTATGATTTGTCGTTGGATTTGTGATTTCTGATAAATGCTTTTAATGCCAAAACTATTATTTTCAGCTTTTGAAGTTCAAAATCATATAAGAATAAAAATCTAGAGAAAATATAATTAAATCTAAATATAACTCCAAAAGCTTCCCAAGGAATTTCAGAAACATTGAAAAGCATTAAATGCCTTAATAAAATCATTTATAATGTAGAATAATTTCTTTCCAATCTTTGAGAATCAAAATCATATATGAATAAAATCTGGAGAAAATTTATTTAAACCCAAATACATCTCCAGAAATATCAAAAAAGTATCATAGGATTTTGAATGCATTTAATGCAGATGGAAAATCAAAAACAGTGACTAAAGATTATGAACAGAGGCACTTTTAGAATTATTTAAAAATATATAAGAATTATCATCCTATAAAACTTTTATGGTGTCATCTAAATAACTAAAGGACTCTACATAAAAAGTTTAAGAAATATTAAACCAAATTTTATGACACCGGAAAATCAAAAACTGAAAATATAAATAAGCTAACAGAACATTTTTGGAATTTTATAAAAATATCCATACTTGATAATCATCTAAATAATTTATCACAACATATTAAAGTTCGTATTAATACACAGAAAATGTTTCAAATAAAATGAACTTCACTAGAAACCTCAAAAAAAAATCGGAAAACATATAATTGACACAGTAGGCTTGTCAGAATTTTATAAAATTGTACTTATAAGATCATGGTCTAAATTTTTATGGTGGGATAAGAATTTCGTCTAGATCGTATGGAAAAAGTTTTAAAAATATTTTATGAAATATTGTAGCTCAACTAAATACGGAGACCTCTGTCTGCCCAACTGGAGAATTCCAGTGAATTCCCTCTTGCCTTCTCTGCCACGTGGGACCCACACTAACCCTGGTCCACTTGACAGTGTCTCCCGGCAGTGCCCTAGCTTAGCTGCCTTGCCTTTCCAAAGCTTGCCACGCAAGTTTAAAACAAAGCGAATCACTACCACGCCCGAGATCATCGATCACGATCGTGTGTTGTGCTTCAAGAACGACCGCCATGCCGTGTGAATCCAGTTCACTCTTTGCGCCGACGTTGCTACCTCTGTGTTGAAGTATAAGTAAATTGCTCATCTTTCCTTATCAGCTTAAGCTTTTGGGTGAACTGACCGTGCATGTAACTCAATATGTTATCGAGCTAAGAAGTCTTAAGTTCAAGACCGGTTGGTGCAATTAAAGAAAAATAATTGCACCACTTCTATTCCACGCCTTAAGCCCGAGGAGCCTACACGTGAGAGAGAGTGTTGAAGTATAAGTGAATTGCCCACCTTTCCTCATCGACTTAAGCTTTTGTGTGAACCGACTGGTGCATGTAATTCAATACTCAAACCTAGCCATGCCCTTGGCCTCTCCTCTCACCAAAGATTGCCTAACTTCACATTGTTGCATCAAATGAGCCCGAGCCTTCCAAATGCCGAAAAGACAAAGCCGGTCGCCAGTATAAGACACCAAATGTGCACCCTGCCACGGTAACCCTTTCGCCATGCCTTGCGCCGGCCATGATCACTGAATTTCACACCGCCATCACCTCGACTCCCTATCATAATTGTGGCATCGCGCAAGCACCGCTCCGCCGCCTATAAAAGGTGGGCAAGCACTTCACTGACTCTCTACATCACCCCTCTTCTCTCCCTTTCGCCCTAGCACCACTGAACCACCTACAACATCACCATTGCCAGGGAATTGCGCCTAGAGACCAAAACCCAAATCCGGCACAAAAATGAGTGATAATGCAATTATATGGGCGTCAGACATCCTAGTGGGTTCCTAAAGCTCATTCTGACCTTGTTTACAGTTCATACAAACCAAATCACCGCCACACCGACCTTTTCTTTCCCAGCTCCGACGCTTGGTGGCAACTCACCCCGGCCCCTCTCCGTCACAACCGATTGGTAAAACGAGACCCCCTTAGCTCACTGATGTTGTTCCCACCCTTATTTGAGGTTAAGCACCCATAGGGTTGCCTCGCAGCCGCTCGGTCATGGCTTCCGCCACACGAGCACGGTGGCGACCACCTTCTGGTCACCGTCGACCTCCACCAATGGTACCAATAGATGTGTCTTGATGCCCTGAACCTCGCCGTACCCTCGGCCGAGCTCGATAAACCCTGTAGCATCACCAGCGATCCCCGAGCAGCCATGCTCGTCTCGGGCATCGACGTGGGCCTGGATGTTAGTCTCACACGCCTCAAACCCACACAACCACCGAAAAGCTGGTCCCACCTATCGCCTTGTTGTCAAAAATTAATTAAACTCATATTTAAGTGTTGTATCTATGACATGTGGGCCCGGGTTAAATAAAACATTGTTTTGAACCGTTACTTAGATATGAGTCGTTGATAGTTGGGAACATGATGTCAGCGTGTCGGACCCCAGAAAAATACTTTCGAAAGCCTCTGTGTATTCTGTACTAGTCCAGAAAAAGCTAGTACGCACAGCTAAGATAATAACATATCATATCCAACACACTTTATTAATAATCAGAGTTTACAATTAATATGACACACAGGCCAAATAAAAGATTATAGCGGAAGCAGAATAAAACCAGTAGTAGAACCCAATAGATTCGCCATAGGTAATCAACTGGGGCAGCGGCCTAGTTATCTTGGTCCTCACCATCGTAGAGATACTCCTCTAAAAATTTAGAGAAGCAAGGGTGAGTACAAAAGTTCTCCGCAAGTCACAAAGGAAGGCATAATATGGTTAATTTGAGTATAAAGCAATTTTTCAAATACAATAAGTAATTTTCAAAGCGTAATTGTTCTAGTAAAATCTGATTTATAATCCAATTTTTAGCACGGGTTCCAACCCGGAGTTTCATCCCAATTTTCCCTATGTGGACTCTCTCCACATATAAAAACCACTGTTCTGAAATCATTTTTGAAACATCAAAACCTAATCTGTGAAAGACTTGCTCGGCATGCCCATGACCGCGGGTGCGGCTAATCTATTAGTTTTACACTCTGCAGAGGTTGTACAACTTTACCCACAAGACATGATTATCTCCTTTTGCCCAAATACACACTTCCTTTGGTGTGTTGGCAGAGAAAAATCATGACAAGGCCTCTATAAAGCTCCATCTCATGTAGTTATACCCGCTAAGGTTTCACCGCTGGTAGGGTTAAAACCGCCCAGTCCAAAAAACCCCTCTTGCGCCATGTGGCAGACTAACCATCCCCACATTCCTCCAATGGCATAACTAACATGAAAGGTCACTAAACGGACAGCCAGGTTTGTCCCATACCAGACTTGTGGAAGTACGGTTGCGCTTTACATTCAGTAGCTCATAGACCGGTCCTTAATTGACTAGGTGAGCTTTTAGCAAACCCGAAGACCACCAATCAACCGTCCTCGCCAGCCTAAATCCACATTTTCATTTTGCTTTAAACCATATCAATTTTCATATCATTCCACGGCACACCATTGCCAAGAAATAACCTTTATCACAAAAACATCTTTGATTGGCAAAAATTTCAAAAAAAGATCCTAATTAAGGTCTAAGCTTGTCTAAGCCAATTACTATATAGCACTAGTAAATACTATATTAATGTACCAACTAGTTTGCTTTTTTTCTTAAGGTGACAAAGTATATGGATTATCAAAGTCAAATGGGTCATAACAACTAAGAGTAATACAGCATTTAAATCTGGGATTCAAATTACACTGATAAAAATTATGCATACAATAATTTAAATCAAAATATAATTTAAAATTCTGGGATAAATATGGTCAAGGGTGTAACTTGCCTGGATCGAAGGTTAGGTGCTCGGAATCGTCGATCGCGAATTCTTCTGACTCTCTGAAATCTATACGCGAAAACATCCAGATTCAAATAAAATTCAAATAAAATACCAAACTAGCATAAAAATGAAATTTAGAATTTTAGATGAATTTAGAAAGACAAACGGAGCCAAGCGGAGTTCGAAGGACGAAAACGGGCTCCCAAAAGATTTAAATCAAGAAAATGATAAAGAAAGGATATTTTTGAAATTTTAAAATACATTTTCTCACAAAAAAAAATAAATTTACAGAGTCAAAAATGAGATTTCAAAATTTTGAATTTTTCTAAAAAAAAATCCCTATATTTTTTTTCTTTCTTCCTTTCTCTTTCTCTCTCTGTTGCTTCCTGTCTCGCTGCTACAGTACCTTCGGGTACTGTACACCTGGGGCCGAGAGCACCATGGGCAGGAGACCGAGCAACAGCATGGAGCAACTCAAGCAAGACAAAGGCCAAGGGAGGGGCTCCGGCCAAACCGAGGGGAGCACCGGAAAGCTCTCGACGCGGCGAACTCAATGACGGCCATGATGACGGCGGGGAGGCATGGATGGTGGTGCAGCAATGCGATGAACACAAATCGGCCAGAAGCACTTTACCTACGAAATCCGGCGAAACGAAGACGAATTAGCTCGGGAGAAGTGACAAAATGATAAAGGTTGAGTTTCGCACCCAATGATCCCTTTTATAGCCGGAGAAGAGGACCGGAGGGACGGAATTTGAAGCGGGAACGGCGGTGGCCGAAAATGGGGATTAATGGAGATTTAGGGCAAATCGTGGGAATTTAAATGGGAAAACGGCTGTTGGAACGTGGGATATGAGCTAAAAATTTGATTGCGCTTTTATTTGGAAGAAATGACAGAAGAATCGTGGAGATTTGGAAGCTCAAAAGTTGGTTTTAATGGAGGATAGAGATGGCAGTTTCTCTGGACTTGATCGGCTGGAGGTTGAAGACACCTGACAGGTGGGACCCCCATTTTCGGATTTATTTGAGTTAAGAGAAAAGCGGATTGGTAAAACTAATAAAAAGGCTCTAAAAATCTTGTAAAAATTCTCAAAAATGATTTGGAATATTTTAAATCTAATAAAATTATTTCCAGAATTTTTCAGATTATGAAATTTCTGCAGAAATTCGTTTTCTTAAAATGAAAATGGCAAAAGGCTTTATAAAGTCCATAAAAATAGGAAAAGTCCAAGAAAAATCTAAATAAATTAAATCAAATAGATAGGCAAATTTTTGGAATGTTACAAACTACCCTTCTTAAAAGGAATCTCGCCCCGAGATTCAAGAGGCTAGCAAGAAGGTAGGTTTACAAATCCTTCAACTTAATTCTGACGCACCCTACCGCATATCTTGTTCGGCCTGGTTGTGACATTGTTCAAGCACCCTTTGCCAAAGTTCTCGGCTTTCTTGATGCATTGATGGAGGCTCTGGAGTTATTCATGCCCGGTCTTGCATTTTGTCGCTTCTTAGGGCAATTTTGACAAAGTGCCCAACTTCTTAACAATTGAAGCATGTGGATCCGGTGACAAGAGGTGAATCCTTCCGTGTTGGTCCACTGGGTTGCATTGAAGATTACTAAACTGCCGGGCGATTCACCATGGATGACTCTCAATTTTAGCTACTGGCCAGTTGGATCGACCATGATGAAATCATCCGAGCTTTGGGAGAAGCTCTGATTGAACCTTTGGGCGCTCATTCTTATTTTGCGGTTCTCTATCTCCCGGTGCTTGCCTTCCTAACGGTGCCTTGTTGACCACTTACGGATGTCGGAGTTGTCGTGGGAGATAAGTGAATAGACAACTCGCCATTTAGCCCTTCGAGGAATCTCTCCGCTTAGCCTCATTCGTGGCCACATCTTCTGCCGCATATCGTGCTAATCGGTCGAACTCGTGGTGTACTCGCTCACGATGCGACCTTGTGAGACCCCGCTCTGATGAACAGGAACCTCCATGTGATTACTGTGCTATTCCTTGGATCAGTAGCTAGCACTCACATGTTTACAACCTTCGTATCAAAAACATACACGCAAACAAACAGAAGATCTTACATAACTGAATAACTATACAGAGTTCAGTACAAACTTGAACCATTTTAACAGCGGAAATTAAAAGCGGAAAACCAAAAGGAAACTGAAACTCCAAACAGCCTTGTGGTTGCCCACTAAACCCTCAGGCAACCGACTAGGCAACCTAGAAGAGACTATCGTCGAAACCCCCGAGACCTGCTTGAAAGAATGCGTCGTCCGGCAGATCGCAGTCTTCTTCCTCTGAGACAACAGATGCAAGATTGAGTACATTGGTACTCAGCAAGACTTATATTGGTTCACAGATGCAAATAAATAATTATACAGGTTGAGCAAATGACAGGCTATGGTTATTTTGCAGTTGCATGAAAACATTAAAATGAATAAGCATAATAGATTGCAAAATCGCATTTTAATAAAAGCAATTGAAAGACAAAATGTTAAGCAATTAATCCAGATTTCCAACCCAGTCTACCTGACTGCGTATGACCCCGGTGCCGATCCTTTGACACAAAAGCTGGTTATAAAATGGTTTCCAAAACCACCACCCATTTATGAAAGCACCAAAAGAACTCTAGCATGGAATAACGTCACCAAGTGCCCTTGATCATGCGCGCGCTAATCGATTAGATTTACACTCAGAGTTGTGCGACTTTACCCACAAGGAATGATCAACCTCTTTTGCCAGGCCAGTTAACACACTTCCTTTGGTGTGTCGGCAAGGAGATTATACAGAGCCGTTACATTATCTAGACGTGGCTTTACACCAGCCTGGGACGTTAACCCTCGCCTTGAAGACAAAAACACTCACCCAAGCTGTGGATCCACATTTATCACACACACACCACGTCTCTGTCTGGGCAAGGCGTACACCGCTGCATTGGTATGTAGAAACCCCTACAGACAAACTCGACCGAATGTCGTGCAATCTCCCGCCTTCCATAGATGCAAAGCCACATCTAAACAACTTAATAGGCTAAGACCCGCCCATACAAGCCCTCGTGGTTGTACGAAAACATGGATTCACCGTCCCATCGCTCGGTCCTTAATCCGACACGGGCGATACTCCACCCTAGCTACGTGCATATCCTTTTGCACAACCGGCTAGTGCCAAATAATCACCCGCGTCAAACCATAGTTTTGTTTGAGGGTTTTTAGCAAAATATAACCAACCATTTTCCAAGAAGATCATATATAGGTTGAAAGATTGAAAAGAGGTAACGCAAAGCTTTGAGCAAGAATATTAGGCTAGCGATTATACCCAAACACGACATTAAATATGTCTAGTTCAACTAAGTTTT
The DNA here is from genome assembly GCA_036346275.1 of Otatea glauca. NCBI lineage: Eukaryota > Viridiplantae > Streptophyta > Magnoliopsida > Poales > Poaceae > Otatea > Otatea glauca. The sequence goes on from CM070725.1 coordinate 41,379,175, forward strand.
ACAAGGTTCACATGTCCATACAGATTGAGGCAAACCATACTTTACAGGATTAACTACAGTTCTAACCCAAATTAGCACTTTTATGGGGAATTATCCGGATGCACTGTACATAAGCAAAAACAACATAAAGTAGGTGAATTATCGGGCTCAACGTGATCAAGGAGTTGCTTGCCTTGAAAATCACTGTCAGGGATAAAATCCGGATCTGCAAAACAGTCGTCTTCTTCTTCGATAACGTCGGTCTCTACTGCCGAGAACAAGAAAAACCAACGAATATCAAGAACTTCAAATGGCAAAAAAAATGCATGCACAAATGGATAAGCACAATTCGAACTAAACAAAAGGTTGCTATTCATGAAATATTTGAATTCGAACATCGAATTATAGATGCTAAAATTATTTGAAATGAAAAGTTTGTTCATTTGCTTCTTTGGAGGATGCAACAATCAAAGAAACCAGAGCCTCTCTGTTTTTCTCAAAATTTCCAAGAAGAGAGCACTTAAAAACTAAATCATCTAGGGTTATAAACCTAACAAGATTTATGTGCATTAACTAAAGAAATTAGAGTTTAAGTCTTGAATTAGCTAGAGCATACTTTAATTGTAAATTCTAATAACTTCTTTTAAATTTTAGGGTTTGGATGAAGCTTGAAAACTATTGTTGAAAAGGCTTGGTTGAACTCTAGACTTAGCTACAAAACTAAGGAAAAAGGACTAAACCATATCACTTAAGGTTATTACACTCATGAAAACTAAGTGAACCAAAGCTCTAAAACAGAATATTTTTCTGGAATCTAGTAGAAAAAACTTTGGTTATCATTTCTACACTATTCTTACAAAAATTCTTACTTGGATGAGTTATTTTATACCTAGTTGAAAAAGCTTAATTGCTTCAATTATTCAGCAAGATATAAAAAGTAGACTCATTCCCTTAGCTTGTTTTACATACAAACCTTAACAAAATGTCATTATTTTTCCAGAATCTACTAGAATCTACTTTGTGAAGTGCTTATATACCATTTTTACATTCTTTCTCATTTATATAACCTATTTTGTCATATGTTGAAAAGGGATATATGAACACAAAAACTAATAACATTTCAATCTTTCACTTTCATTTATTACTAAACCATTCAACATCTTTTATCCATTTTCTTCCTGACATCAGGGCATGATCTTAAAAGTGTTTCAAAATCAAATTTAAGTTATTTTGAACTTGTTCATAGCAATTTACATCTATTTTGGTTATTACAAGTGTTGTTTTTCTTAATTAAACAACTATCACATAAATTCTTCTTTGAGTATTTTTCACCTGAGTTAATCCCCAATGGCTTAAGCCCCATTAGGATGAACTTTTAAGCATTCCAACTTTAATCCTTTCTTTTATTTACTTAATTTCATTTTCATGTTTAGTATTCATTTTTCTTAGCAAACATGATATATAATAAGATATCATGGGAACATTTTGTTTATTTGGAATACTCATAACCCAGAGACTCTACAAAAATTTACCTTTCCTTAATTGGATCATCCCAAAAATATTTTATTCATACCACCTTATTTACACTTACGCTTCTCTTTGATTTTTCCTAAAATCACATTTTACTCATCTTAAGAAATTTTTGTATATTCTAAAACTACAGAATTTTATACGAATTTAGAAACTAATTTCACTCAATTTGGCCAGATGATTCAAAAGTTACAAGCATTTGAATTTCAGCCGGTTTCTGAAAATCATCCAAAAATTGAAAATACGCTTTCGCTCAGAGAAAACGGCTTCGCTGCGCGCGCCAAAAACGAGTTTAAACCCGCGGCCTCACTGACGTGTGGGGTCCACCGGTCAGCGACTCAAAGCAGAGCGCCACGGTTCTCTGCTCGCCGCCGGCGAAGCAGCTCCGCCGCGGCGGAATGGCCAGCACCATGGGCACCAGCACACCCGTGCGCACCCATGGGTGGTACCCATTCACCGGGAGGTGTCGGGAAGGTGGCCGCCACCGTGAGGGTGCGGCAGCGCCATGACCGCGATGGCGAAAGCTTGGCTAGAGGCTACGATTCCGGCGGCCTAGGGTTTGTCTAGCTACAGTGGAGCAAGGAGATGCAGACTCACCGGATAGCTGGGTCGGAGATGGGCTAGAACGGCTTGCCACCGAGCGCCGGCCGTGAGGAAGAAGAACGGCGGTGCGGCGGCGCTACGAGCAAAAAGAAGCCAAAATGGCGAGTGATCAGTAACCCTGGGACACTAAGGACGCTTCGGGTGGAATCGATTCGATGGATTGAGGAGGAACTCACCCGATTCGACGATTTCCCCCTTTTCGAGTTCCTCCGGCTCAACGAGGAAGATGACACCCCTTGAGGCTCTCGGCTCAGTGAAATGGAAAAGTGAGGAGCAGTAGAGCAATGCGACGCGAGGGCAAGGCATAAAGCCAAGTGAGGTTGATCGCATTCGCGGTTTTGGGCGCACTACTCCGGTCGGCTTCTTCTGTACCGAGCGCGAGCTGCGACGCTGCCGTCTCTCCAATGTGGCTCGACCATGATTGACCGAGCACAGGCGTGGGGAAGACTCCTCGTGACGTGGAGGGCATCGCTTGCGCCGGACGGGAGCAGGTGGGGATCGGGCGACGAAGGACGGCGAGGATGGCGACTCACCTCGGCCAGGGGAGAAGAAAGGGAAAGAAAATCGCGATCTGAGGCTGACGGGTGGGGCCGGGGCCCACTGGCAGCGAGACAACGCTTCGTCATAGCCTCGCCAGCGCGTCAACGTTTCAACAGGGCCGGGCCCACTTGTCAGCGAGACGACGTGTTTAATGCGATGAGACAGAATGGGAAAACTCTAGAGTTTGTATTTGTTTAAGCCCCAAATTAATTCCAGATTTTCCCAAAATTTTTGACCAAGTCTTACTGAGAGTCACACGTCTACTGGAACATTTTGAGACAAAAAATCCTTTTAGATAATTTATTGAAATTCTGACACTGTACCCTTGTCCTGAACTTTGATTTCAGTTTTTGATTTAATTAAAGGTTCATTTTCTAGGATTTATGTTTCAAACTTTTTGGAGAGGTTCAAACCCTTATAATTGGGTCACTGTAAAATTTTCAAATCAAAAACATGAACTATTATTTTGTAAAAATTCTGACAATTATTTTCCTTACATTTTGGACCCACTGTATTTGAATTTTTAAGAGGCTTATTTCAATTCATTTAATTATAAAAAATTTACCAGTGGTGTATTATACCTGCAGGGCTTTATATAAATTTTCTTGGCTTTACTTGACATTGGTTATTTTTCTTCCTCCTTTTTGATTCACTGTTTTTAGTCAAAAGTAGATACATGATTTATTTAACTTAACCCCAAGTTTGTAAAAATTTTATTTACTGGTCAAACATTATCACCAGCTTGAATAGAACCCATGGTAAATTTTTCTAAATTTTATTTTCCTCTTTTTACCTTTTCCTTTGTTTTTTCCTTTTATTTAATCTTTTCACAAAACACAAAAATCTAAGGAAATTCTAATTGGAGCAAATAATACCGAACACTCCAGAAATACTTATTCTCAAATTTATACCGTACATATTTTACTGTTCAAATTTTTCAGGACGTTACAGACCTCCTTGACGCAGATTACGGAATTCCTTTTTCTTCAAGAAGATAATACGAGAGGGTATATGAGCTCGTCGAAAAGCCTGATCTCAAGTGATGGCCTGATCATTCTAGTGGGTGATACGGAAGTTGTCCCACCATTTTGAAGCTGGTCCATTGAGCTGGTGGGAGGCAAAGAGAACTCTCTCCCTTTCACTGCATTGGACAATATCTAGTTTCTTTTCAACTGTCCTGAGCCAATCATCAACGTCCATTGGTTTGTTGCTGCTTGAAAAAGTTGGAGGTCTGGTTCTCATAAACTCTGATAGACGTGACTACTGATGAGGTTGAGGTGTAGCAGCCTGAGCAGTCTGAGTGTTGTTAATGCTTTGGGCGAGGAGTTGAATTAATTGATTATGGTTGGCCATCATTTGCTGCCAACTTGGGCCTTCAGCTAGAGGAGGTGGTGAGAGATTCTGTGCATTGTTGTTCTTGGGAGCCACATTATTCAAATCAATCCCACTTCTGTTACGGCGGGTGTTCACCATCTGCTGGGTTCCAACAAGGGGGATAAAGTTTTCACATCCAAAGAAGAAGCAATAAATACCCACTTTATTATTAAAATATCTTATTTATTGCGGCTTTCAACAAAAGAGGAAATAGGACAGCTCACAATTTCATTTACAGAAATGGATAGCTGTAACATCCTAGAAAATGGGTAATAATAAGAAATTAAATAATATATTTGCATAAGTTTTAATTTATATTTCCCTGGGTTTTTCTGAATTTTTATGAGTTTTCTTGATTTCTTTTGATTATTGCTTAAAGAGAAAATTCCTTTTTCTAGTCAATCAACCATTACTTAAGTAATAGGAAAAGACTTGTAAAACAAAAAAATAATAAAAATTTGCTGTAAAATTCGCGGAGCTATCCAGAACACAAAAATATAATTTTAAGGTCATGTCAAGTATTAAAAGATGAAAACAAAGGTAATTTAATGAATCAAGACTAGCAATAGTAAAAATGTCAGAAATTAAATGTTCATAATTTCGAAGTGAAATTTTTTATATTATATTCTCCCTGGATAGATTCATATGCAGTAAAAATATCAGAATATAATCTTTAGGTTTGATATTTATGAAAATTCAAAAAACTGAATAGCTAAAAATCTGGAAACTTCAATGTCAGAATTTTATTAAATAAAATGTCAATAATATGAATATGAAAATTTTACAGGAGGTCAATGTGCCTATAATTCATCTGAAAAAATGTTTATAAAATTTTTAGTAATATATATGTACCTCAATAAATATAAAACAGAATGCATAAATATGTGCACAGCGCACTGTCAGAATTTTTGTAAATTCCTCAGGAGTCCATTAGGTCTGAAATTTTTATGGTAGATCCTAAACTAGCTCTGGTATACTCAGTAAATTACTCATTAATTTAAAAATTATATAGTCAATGGATTCAGTAAACCAATTCAGCCCTTTTTCAGTTCAAGCCGGAGTTCTCCTTTTCTCTCTCTCTGCCGCGCGGGCCCGAATCACTGTGCGGCCCCACCTGTCAGCCTCGGCTTTTGTATTCTTCCTCTCGCTGGCAAGCTCGCACGTGGTTGAGATCAGCTCGCCGGCTGTAGCTCGCGCCACCACGATAGCTGCACTTCGCCCGAGGAAACCGCCTCTGCAAAACTTCGCCACGCATCGTCCTCGCCCAGAAATTCCGCGAATCGGCTCATCCTTTCTCCTGTTCTAGCGCCGCAAAACTCAGTCGAGTTCACACCAGGAATTGAGCTACTCTACAGCGACGCCCTGGCCTATAAATACCGGAGTAAGATCTCCAAAGACTGCACATCAAAACCCCTCTCGTTTCATCCCTCCTACTTCACTGAGCATCGCTAATTTATTGTTTCTCCGATTCAGCCGAAGAACCCTAGAAATTGGGATCATCTCGATTTCAGTCAGTACCTTCTTTCGGTTCTCAATTAAGCTTGACAGTAGCATCAGTGGCATCCAGTGATCAAAAGTCCTTTGTTATTTTCAGGAAATTCCGATGGGAGCTCTGCCGCCACCACGCCCCCCCTTCTCCTCTGAAACCGGCGATCGGTGGTGAGCTAATCCGTCCCTTCTCTGAGCTTCCATTTGGCAAAAATGAAACCTCTGGAACCCATAGATGCTAGAACTGTAACCCATTCAGCTTGTTCGGCCTTCTGTCGCCAGCGCGGCTTGTCACCGTGACCTCCGCCGCTCGGCCACGACGGCGACCCACCTCCGGTCGTCGCCGAGGGTCATTGGGCTATCCCCTAGGTCACATTAGTATGCTGAAGCTGTAGGTGCTACCCATTCGTTCTTGTCGGAGCTAGTTCGCCGGCGGCAAACCCAAAACCGAGCGCCCCTGTTTGGAGTCACCGACCGGTGGGCTCCCGCTGTCAATGGCCGAGTCGGGCGCAGGCGTGTGCGAGACCGAGGACGCTGACGGGTGGGCCCCGAATGTCAGTGACTCGACGGGTTTTGAACATGAAATCAGGCGCGCAGTGAAAGGCGTTTTCAGAACGTTGAAAGTGTATTTCATTATTTCCATTTGATTTTCAGAACTAGTTCAAATTCAAACTTGAATATCTTTTGCATTTAAAATCCAAATGTGATGAAACCAATTTATAAATTCATCTAAAATCAAAAGCTTCCAGAATATGCAAAAATATTTTGAAAAACTATTCTGGAAAAATATTTTAATACAAAGGTGAATAGTAGATATGAAAGTAGATTAAATGTAGAAACTTTGCAAATAAAGTTGAATTTGTATGGAACTAATTTTATCATGATCCTTATTCTGCTAGGAACCCATTCATATAAAAATATTTGGGGTAACTAGTTGTTTTATGTCCTTTCTATTGAAGTTTAATATTGTTAGTTTGATTATGCAATAATGAATAAATTGATAAGAAAAGAATTTCAGATTCCTAAACATATTTCTTTTTCAACATAATATTAGTATGATGTTAGGCTAGATAAAAGCATTGGATAACTAATGGGTTATTGTGTTCTAGTGCAAAAGGGCATAAGTAAGCATATGCATATATATGTGTGTGTGTGTGTGTATGGGTATGTGTCTATATAAGGTCATGCATGCATCTAATAAATATCACATGAGGATTTAGTACATAACCTGGTATGTTATGCATCCATAATAAAATGGCAGTAAGAAGTTTGGTGAAAATGTTTAATTCAAAAAGTCTTTAAATACATTGCTTTGCATCTGAATCCTATTAACCACATACTATTTTATGATATCACCATAAGGCAAATCTTTCTACTTCAAATAATTTTAGCATCTAGAAATTCGTTAAAAATCAAATGAATAATTCATATGAAGCAAGAAATATATGATACCATTTAATCCAAAAATAGTAAAGGTAAACATAAACAAAAGAAACAGATAACCAGATCAACATGAATCATAATCTTACTAATAAACACTCCGCTTTTGTGAGTTAAGTTTTTAGTTGGATTTTCTATCTGTCTTCTTTTTGCCCTTATATTGGTTCGCTATTTATTGTATGTTATTCTTGATGATCGACGAATAGATTTCGATGACCCTGAATTAGTAGACGACGATCTCGCCGACGACCCGGACTTTATACCCGACTGTGATCAGCAAGGCAAGCACCCCCTTGACCATCTTGATCCTATTACTTCAAATATTTACTTTTAATGTTTGCAAAGCTATTATGCATGCGTGTACTTGTCATAAAAATGCTATGTTGGAATATTGGTAGATATACCTAATATCTCATAGAACTTCGTTGATAAGTATGGATATGTGAACCTTGATAACCATAGAAAAAGGGGTAGACATTACATAATGTCAAATGGGGTATACACGATTAGTAATCATGCTTAGCCACACTCATTTGGCAACGGAGTAGATGATCAAATCAAACTGCTTCTTGGGAATTTGAAAATGTTGGAATCGCTAAAGTTCCAATTGTGGATATTTTGACTAAAAACTCAAAATAAAACTATGGTTTAGATGCGGGCAATTATTGGCAATAGCCGGTTGTGCAAGGGTTAGACTTGTACGTAGTGTAGGGGGAGATTATTGCCGTGTCGGATTAAGGACTGAGCTATGGGTTGTTTTCAAACCAAGATTTCCGTGCAACCACAAGTGCTAGGATGGCGCAGCCTTAACCTATTAAGTTGCTTAGGTCTGACTTTACACATTGGTAGGCGGGAGATAGTATGAGCACTCCTTTCTAGGTTTGCTTATGAGGGGCTTCCACACTTCGTTGTGGGTAAATGCATGTCGGTATAACGATGTACGCCTTGGTATGGGAAGAAACCCTTATCGCAGGGAATTACTGCTTGTATTACCACTTTCAATGACAGGGATCTTGTCATGTTTCTTCTCCATAACAAGGATTTAACGTCATCGGGCTGGTGCAAAGTTAGGTCTAAACAATGTAACGGTTATGTCATGATCACCATGCCGACACCCCGAAGGAAGAGTGTCAACTGGCCTGGCCAAAATGGTAGATCATTTCTTGTGAGTAAAGCTGTACGCCTCTGCAGAGTGTAAATCTAATTAATTAGCCGCGCCTACGGTTAAAGGCACTTGGTACCGTCATCACATGGTTAGAGTTTTAATATTTTCAAAATGATTTGATGGGGAAAATGGTGTTTTCGAATATACTTCATGTCAAGGGATGACATGGGAATGGATTGAATCAGTCGGGTAGACTGTGTTATGACGGTTAATTTATGCCATCAATACTTGCTATTACAACGAATGCTCTTTTACAAATTTCAGTTGAAATCTAGTACATGATTATGCTTCAATTTGCTAATGCAAAAATAACTGTAGAGAATATTTCATTGCTAAAACCTGTATTTATTTATATTTGCATTTGCGATACACTATAAGACTTACTGAGTACACCATGTACTCAATCTTGCTATCAATGTTGCTTTTAGGTGATGATATCGAATACTCCGATGATCAGTACGACCATACAGGATTCGGGGGTTATGATGACGATTTTTACTAGGGCTTTACCTTGTCTGTTGCCTGAGGGTGAATGGGCATACTACAAGAGAAATAAAGTTTTCGCTGCTGATTTTAAGTTTTTGGCTTACAATACTATTATGTAATCTCAGACGCTTAGCGTATGTAATATTATGGTGTATGGAAATGATTTCAATTTGTAAATCTGTACGTACTAGCCACTGATCATGGGACTAGTACAGTATGCACAGGGAACCCATTTTTGGTATTCAATATCGAAAATGGGGGCTTTACAATAGCTTGGCCTAGACCTTAATTAGAGTATTCTTCAAGTCTTGATATTCACGGCCTTCGAGGTGGAGGTTGTAGTAAACTTCGAAGAGCACTTGTCTTTTATGATGTTCTTCTCTTGTGGCGTAGATTGGCCGATATCTGGAAAGTAGATGCTGGAGTAGACTCTGAAGAATGCCTGTATATCCTTCGCTTTGCTCAATGCCAACTTTGACAATCTATCATTTGAGAAGGAAAGAGTGTAGAAATAACTTTTTAAATAAGGTAAGGATAAGATTGAACAAGATGAGAGTAGAAATTTTTCAAAATACTTTGTTATTTCAAAATAAATCCTAAGGTTTAACCATTCTAACTAAGGCCACTCCTACAGTCGATATGGCTCTGATACCACCTCTGTCGGACCCCGGAAAAATACTTTCAAAATCCTCTGTGTATTCTGTATTAGTCCAGGAAAAGCTAGTACACACAGCCAAGATGATAACATATCATATCCAACACACTTTATTAATAATCAGAGTTTACAATAAATATGGCACACAGGCCAAATAATAGATTACAGAGGAAGTAGAATAAAACCAGTAGTAGAACCCAATAGATTCACCACGGGCAATCAATTGGGGCAATGCCTAGTTATCTTGGTCCTCACCATCGTAGAGATACTCCTCTAAAATTTAGAGAAGCAAGGGTGAGTACAAAAGTACTCCGCAAGTCATTATAAGATATTACACTTCCATCGAGACATACGCACAAATAAAGACTATATTACCCTTCTTTATTAGTTCAATTATTGTTTTTAGATGATGTGTCTTACTCTATTGGTATTAAATGACATTATAAATAGCTAAAGGAGGGTATACCAAAACAATGGTAAATAATCATCGTAAAATTGTAGAATGACATGTATTTATGAACAAAATTTGAAAGCTAGAATAACATGTATTCATGAACGAGAGTAGTAATTAATATGTGGAACAATATGGAACATCGCTGACGAACAATTGAACATTGAAACCAAATAGGTGGAATGTCCACCCGATTCATTCCCCTACTCAATTTAAAAAATATGCACCCGAAGATTATATATGTAAAGTTGTGAACTAATGAAACATTTAGGAAGCAAATACATGCAACATCATGTTTTTATCTATCAGAACCATGCCGTATGAGATATCATTACTAAGCCGAAATATATGCAACACAGGTCTTGTTTTGAAGATCTTGTCATCAGCGCCAGCGAGCCCACACAAGTCCCTCCCCGATCCCTATTTTATGATAGTTCAAAAATGAAAATTTTGATTTGGAAGTTTTTGGTATCTTTTAAAAGTTCCAAATAGAAATTTTGGAATAATTTGAAAGTTTCTCGAGGAGCAATGAAAAGGTTTTTATTTGGCAGCTTTTGGAATAATTTGAAGGTTTTTTTGTTGATTTTTTGGGAATAATTTGATAGGTCCAGGGAAGCAATTAAAAGTTTCGATTTTGAAAGTTTCGGAATAATTTGAAAGTTTGGAGGGAGCATTTTAAATTTTTCACAGATGGCGGTGCGCTTGGTCTCTTTTCGGATAGTAGCGGGTCTGCTGTTCTGTCATCCTTCCTTCTTGCTCGCGTAATGCTGACGGGGAAGGGGGTTCTACAAGGTAGCTCCTATTGGGAAACCATGTGGCCCACGAAGGCCTACGATGGCCCTTTAGCCAAAACCTAGGCGACTACTATATAAGGAGGAGGGGGGTCCCCCATTGTACAGACAATTAAAAAGCAATAAAGAGTTATCTAGCCGTTCTCCATAATTCTGTGTCTCTCTTGTCTTTCTGTTCTCCACATATAATAGATTATTGGGAATTCTAGACTATTCGATAGCGAGATTCGCAATACGTTATCACCACGAAGCTCTACCTGGTGAACAGATTGAAAGGTGAGAAAGGTGGGTTTTCGAAGATTAAATCTAATAATTGTGGTTTCTATGCATGCATCTAACCTACACATCAGTACTTCGTTCGTCATGTGGCATGAAGCTACAGGCGGTACAATGCTACAGTACACGCAGTTACTGTTCATCCATCACGGAAAAAATTGACGCTGCACCCATAGCATTTTCGCTATCGACGCGTGCGCTCGAAGTCGTCGCTGCCATGCGCCTCGGCTCCGCCGACGCCTCACCTTCTTCGCGCACGAATTGCCGCCGCGTCTCGGTTCCACCTCGTGTGCCTTGGATCTTGCGCTCGAAGCGCCGCCGCTGCCTCGGCCTCTTCGCTGCTGCCGACCCTTTGGGTTCTCGCGCCCGCAGCGTCGCCGCTTGGTCTCCGCGCACGAAGTGTGGACCAGCATGGGCCACCGCGCACCGTATAAGTGAATTGCCCGTATAAGACACCAAACGTGCGCCCTGCCACGGTAACCCTGTCACCATGCCTTGCGTCGACCATGATCACTGAATTTCGCACCGCCATCACCTCGACTCCCTATCATAATTGTGGCGCCGCGCAAGACCCGCCTCCGCCGCCTATAAAAGGTGGGCAAGCACTTCACTGGCTCTCTACACCACCCCTCTTCTCTCCCTTTCTCCCTAGCACCATTGAACCACCTACAGCATCACCATTGCCAGGGAATTGCGCCCAGAGACCAAAACCCAAATCCGGCACAACAATGAGTGATAATGCAATTCTATGGGTGTAAGACATCCTAGTGGGTTCCTAAAGCTCATTCTGACCTTGTTTATAGTTCATACGAACAAAATCACCGCCGCACTGACCTTTTCTTTCCCACTCAAGTGCTCAGTGGCAACTCATCCTGGCCCCTCTCCGTCACAACCGATTGGTAAAACGAGACCCCCTTAGCTCACTGATGTTGTTCCCACCCTTATCTGAGATTAAGCACCCATAGGGTTGCCTCACAGCCGTTCGGCCATGGCTGCCGCCAGACGAGCACGGTGACGACCACCTTTCGGTCACCGCTGACCTCCACCAAGTGTACCAATAGATGTGCCTTGATGCCCCGAACCTTGCCGTACCCTCGACCGAGCTCGATAACCCCTATAGCATCACCGGCGAGCCCCGAGCAGCCATGTTCTGTCTCAGGTCATCGACGTGGGCCCAGGATGTTAGTCTCACACGCCTCAAACCCACACAACCACTGAAAAGCTGGTCCCACCGGTCAGTCTTGCTGTAAAAAATTAATTAAACTCATATTTAAGTGTTGTATCTATGACATGTGGGCCCGGGTTAAATGAAACATTATTTTGAATCGTTAATTAGAGATGAGTCGTTGATAGTTGGGAACATGATGTCATCGGTCGGAATAAATCGGAAAATTAGAGAAAACCCATAAAATAACAAAGTGTGTTTTCCCTACTAGAAAGCGTATTTTGCTAATTTCAACATTTTCCAAACCTTAGAACATTCAATCCTTAATAACTTTTTCATCTTAAGTAAAAATCCAGTGAAATAAATTTATAAATTCATATAAAATCATAATGTTTCATAATATGCAAAAATATTTAATTTTTAAACATAGATCAATATTTTTGAATTTAAATTTATATGTGAGATAGGAAAATCTCTATTTGTAATTTATCAACCTTAACTCCTAAAATGGTAAAATATATTTATAAATTTTTTGATACCATAATTATCTCATTTATGCAAAAATATTTCAATTTGAGTTTAGTTCGCACTGAATTCATAAATAAATTGGTTCTAACGCATGCAAAATTCATTAGAAACCTTAAGTATACCAGTTATGCAAAAAATATTTAATATTTTATTAAGATTGAATCAAGTTATACGTAAACTTGTTTTCAATACACATAATAATAGAATATGAATAAAAAGTCAAAAATAAATGCTAATATAAATGAAACCAACTTAAAAACACTCCTAAGGTCAAAAATATCTAATTATGTAAAAACAACTATATTTATAAATGTCTTGCACATAACCCTAATGAAAACCCTACTTTATGAAAAGAAAACAAAATAATTCATAATATACACAAGAAAGGCAAATAATAAGAAATCAGCATTTAAAATATTTTTATCACCAGAACCTTCTATTTCAATTAATTTTTTAATTTAGTATTATTTTACTCTTTTTTGTCACTTATTGTTATTACTTTATATCGAATTACGTGTAGATATCTACTTACTTGAATCGGCTACTATTGACCTCGACCCCGATACAGTGCAAGAATACATAGAGCAAGGCAAAAACCTCACCTTTGATCATGCTGATCCTATTATTTAAATTAGTTTATGATGTTTTTGTCAAAACAATTATTCATGCGTGTATTTTCAGTAAATTTGCTATATTGTGGTACTGGTAATATACCCGTAATTTCATGGAACTTCTTTAATAAATATTAACATGTGAACCTTGATAACCCTATATTAAGGTTAGACGATACATAATGTCAACATGGGTATATACGACATCAGTATTATCTCGCTTAGCCATGCGTTAGTAATAGATTAATGAATAAAGAAACATGTTGTCCTTTATAATTTAAAAAGGTTGGATATAATTAAAAAAGTTGGATATGACTTAAAGGTTGTTGATATTCTGGTAAAAAGGAAAATAAAACTATGATTTGACGCGGGTGAGTTATGGCATTAGACGGATGTGCATGGACTTGCATGTAGATAGGGAGTTTCTCGCTTGGGTCGATTAAGGACCGAACTATTGTGTTGTTATTAGGCCAAGAAAAGCAGTACAAACACAAGTGCTAGTATGGGATGGCCTTAACATATTAAGTTACTTAGGTTTAATTTTGTGCATTGGAAGGCTGCACTAGTATGGGTTTTTGTCGGGACCCGAATTTGCAAATCCGGACCCTCTGTGTATACCACACTAGTCCAGGATCACGCTAGTGCACACAGAGCTCAACATAGATGCTATCATAGTCATACACAGAGGAATATAGCATCTTTAATAATTAATAGTAACTGTTGTCTTACATGATTATTGCCACACAGGGCTTATAAAAGAAATAGCAAATAAGTAGCAGCGAAAAAATAAATAAGCGTGGCAGCTCCCCAGTTCACCACAGGCAACTGACGAGGCTCGGACCCTAAGCATTCGCATCCATATAATCCTCCTCCATGAAAGGCGTACATTCTTCCTCTTCTGAAGTTGTTGTTGTTGGGGTGAGTACATAAAGCACTCAACGAGTTGTGCACAGCAATGCAAGTCTAATATTCTATATGCTTGACTTAATCCAAGGGAATGGCTAATAAGGATATTTTGCAAAAATCGGCATTTAACAAGAATACAGTAAATAGATTGGAAAGCAGTAAAACAAATAACAGTAATTAATAAATTCAGCATTTCTGAAGTAAACCAAGTTTCCAATCCTAAATCAATTTCCACCTCCCATGGCACCCTGCCATCCCAACAAGTTTTTGTTTAACAAAAATCTAACCCTTAACTGTAATTCCCGAGCATTGCCCAATACCGTGAGCATGGCTATTCGAATAGATTGTACACTCTGCAGAGGTTATGCACTTTACCCACACGATACAACCAAACACCACCAAGGCGAGTGATCATAACAAAGCCTTTACAATGCTACACCTAGACCTAGTACTGTTTGCTAAGGTTTCAACACTGAAGGGTTAAACCACCAGAACAGGGCCCCCCTCTTGCGCCATGTGAGTTAAGCCATAAACCTGGGACTCACTATTCACCACGACAGTACCGAAATCTAGGTTTCACAAATTATTCAGCTAGACTGTCCCATTCCAGACATGTGGTTGCAAGAAAGACTCAGGTCAAAGGCTTGCAAGGTTAAGTCCTTAAGGTGATCAAGGCAAGACTTCCACATACCCCTGCCAATCCTGGCCCACCTTGGCACACTGCCCCTTGCCACTTGCCCCAATCTAAATCATTACCACCCCAGTTGATTACCAAGCACCACGTGCCACCAACATTTTAATCTAGTTGTGTGACCTCCTCGCCACGACAACTTGATATCACTGTGTGACAACACATGACACACAAATTCTTAAACATTGTTCCATATTCCATTAGTCAAGATTAAGTAACAACATTCGGACACATGTGATGACGTGGCATGGCTAAGCAATCTACGACGGTCTAACTAGTCCCATGTTGATTATTAGTATTAACCAACTATAATTCCACATCCTAGGGTGACAATTAGATCATGGCATAAAATTGACAAGGTGTGATTTAATTCAATTAGGCATATCATCTAATTCCCAGATTAATTGAAATCATTTATACACATAAAATATCATGCATAATTTAAAAGACAAAATAGCAATTTGGTGAAATTGGGTGCAACATGATCAAAACACAACTTGCCTTGGAGTAGGTGCTGGTCTTGCTCTGAACTTGGGTCTTGAAGCGATGAATCTTCCTCTGGATCACCGACCAGTTCAACGTCTACGCGAAACGATGCCAAAATAGCAAAAAACACCAAAACAGAGAGCAACCAAACTCTAAAAAATAAAATAAAATTCACCAAAAATAGATCTTGATTTTACAAATTTTTAGAAGTTTGAATCACTCGAATCCGAGTTAAAATGCAAAAGATATTACTGAAATACATAAAATAGAATTTTCGATTTTCCCGAAATATTTTTCTATTGAAAAAGATTTTTATTGCGCAACGCTGACGTTAGCCCTGGCCCGAGCCAATCAGGCGCTAACACGGCACCTGGCGCACAGACCCGATCCACGGAACCGCCTCTGGTCCACCGTGGACGCGGCTCACGGCGCCTCGCGCCCCGCGCCCGACACGCGACGCGCATCTACCGGTTGCGACGCCGCCCGTGTCGATGCTCGACACGCGGCGCGCATCTGTGAGAGGATCCGACGGCTAGCGAACTACACCAACGTGGCACTATCCTGACCGCTCATCTTAGATCTAACGGTCCATCTTACCGGAGAGGTTCACTGCTGATGAGGATGACGCGGCGCGATCTGGACGGTCGGACGAGGATCCAACGGCTGCGCGAAGCTCTGAAGCACGGCGGCGGATTGGCACCGGAGCGGAGGAAGACGACCACCCGAATGGCGTTTCGGCGCGACTTCGGCGAGAAGAAGTGGCGGCCTCGACGCGTCTTGGAACGGCGACCCCGGATCTGGAACCGATTCGGCGGAAGGAGACTCGACAGCGATGGAACGGCGCAAAAACTCACGGCGACGCTTCAAAGGATACGGCGAGCTCCTGAGCGGCGACGGCTGTGAAACAAGCGAAGAGGCTAGTGCTACTGGCTGCGCAAGGGGACGAGGAACATCGGAGTGTGGGCTGCAGCTTTTATAGCCTCGGCATGCGCCTGAGGAAGGAAACCCTAAGCAATCCGGCGGAGATGACGCGCAGCGGCGAAGACGGCGCGGCGGAACTCGAAACCGAATCGAAGACGACGACCGAGAGCCGTCCGATTCGCAACGAGCGACCACGATTGGATCTCGGCCGATCCAATCCAATCCAATCCGCACTTTCCAAAATCAACGGATGCGATCAAATCTTTCCAAAACAACGCGAAGCGATCCCGACCGCTTGATCTCGATCCAACGGCCACGCGCTAGGGTTTCGCGAGGAAAGAGGACCGCACGATCCGATCCAACGGTCGCACGCACGGCGGCTGGCGGCGGTGGCGATCCGCGACATGTGGTGGGTCACAAGACATGCGATCTTTGGGCTTCGCCCAAGATCTTATTCACCGATTTTTCAAAAGCTTTTTGATTTAAAATAATTCCCAAAATTAGATTAATTCATTTAAGGCAATTAAAATATCTGGAAAAATCCAAGAAAATTCTCATAAATACTTTGAGACATTTTGAGTTCAAATAAAATATTTTTAGCAAAACTTCATATTAGTTCTATCTATATATAATTAGTTTTCACCAAATGTTCAATATACTTAATTAAAATAAATTCAATTAAATTCCAGAAAATCCAATAAGTTCAGAAAATCACCAAAATGCACATAAGTGAAACTATAGATCAAATTTGGGATGTTACATTTTTCTGGGATGGATTGCTTGCAAAGGTGTTACACAGAGGTGTGAATGAAATACATACCAATACAACGGTGTACGCCTTGCTATTGGGAGAAGTTTGGACTCAACAGGGATGGACTGTTGAGAATACAGTGATTGTACAAATATTTTCTGTCGTCATAGTAGGGGTTTGTCTATCACCGGGCTGGTGCAATGGTAAGCCTAGGTAATGTAATCGTTATGTCATGACCTCTTGGTCACACGCGAAAGACGGTATGAAAATAACGGTAAAAAAGTAGCATATCATAGACAATTCTTTATATAAACCTTCTATGATAGCCTATTATCACAGACGGTTCTTGATACAAACCGTCTGTGATGATATTTTTGCATTGTATGTCATGGCCATTTCTATACTAGTGAGACTTCCTTTAGGACCTGCACAAATTTCATGGGCATAAGTACGATGCAATAAATTACAAACAAACATGTGGAACGTTGACCCATTCATCTTTAGTACTTTCTCGTTCTTCATTGTAAGATATTACACTTCCACCGAGACATATGTACAAATAAAGACTATATTACCCCTCTTTATTAGATCAATTATTGTTTTTTAGATGACGTGTCTTACTCTATTGGTATTAAATGACATTAGAAATAGCTAAATGGGAGGGTATACAAGAAAAAATGGTAAATAATCATCGTAAAATTGTAGAATGACATGTATTTATGAACAAAATTTGAAAGCTAGAATAACATGTATTCATGAACGAGAGAAGTAATAATATGTGGATCAATATGGAACATTGCTGATGAACAATTGAACATTGAAACCAAATAGGTGGATTGTCCACCGATTCGTTACCCTACTCAATTTAAAAAATATGCAGGAAGATCATATATGTAAAGTTGTGAACTAATGAAACATTTAGGAAGCAAATATATGGAACATTATGTTTTTATCTATCGAACTATGCCATCCGATATATCATTACTAAGCGAAATATATGCAACATGGTCTTGTTTTTAAGATCTTGTCATCGGCGCCAATGAGCCCACACAAGTCCCTCCCAGATCCCTATTTTATGATAATTCAGAAATGAAAATTTTGATTTGGAGGTTTTTGGTATATTTTAAAAGTTTCAAATAGAAATTTTGGAATAATTTGAAAGTTTCTCAAGGAGCAATGAAAAGGTTTTTATTTGGCAGCTTTTGGAATAATTTGAAGGTTTTTTATTGATTTTTTGGGAATAATTTGATAGGTCCAGGGAAGCAATTAAAAGTTTCGATTTTGAAAGTTTCGGAATAATTTGAAAGTTTGGAGGGAGCATTTTGAATTTTTCACAAATGGCAACGCGCTTGGTCTCTTTTCGAGCAAAGGCTGCTCATTGTTCTATCATCCTTCCTTCTTGCTCGCGTAATGTCGATGGGAAGGGGTTCTCTGAGGTAGCTCCATGTGTGGTGTCCGTGAAGGAGGACATGTGTGGTGAATCGCAGATTAGGCACCCCTTAATTTGTCTTTCTCTAATTTTTCTACTGGTACATTTCGGAAACATGTCGGCTTGTCTACCGGATTTCACCACATGAATGTCGTGGAGAAGCTTTGTCTCTTACTTCATCGGTGTATGAATATAAAAGAAGAGAGCAACTACGTGACGTTATACCGTTCTAACACGGTTCGAACGGTATAGCATCTGACCGTTCGTAGCTAAGTATAACAGATGCTTCGTTCTTCATTTCCCCACCGTTCTCCTCTAACGCGCAGTTTGAGCACGAGCAACGCCGTCCTTCGCCTTGGGCGCGAGCGAGAGGGACGTCGGCCCGTCGTCCCTTCTGCGCGGCGCGAGCGATGTCGTGATCCCGGTTTCGCGCCCCATCGTCCTCCGCGACGACGTGAAAGATGTCGTAGCTACGGGTTTCACGCGAAACCACGCCGTTCTCTTCTTCGCGTGAATCCCTGCCATCCCGGTAGGTGGTCCGTCTCATCTCCAGTATGTGCTCTGTGTCCACCTTTTGGCGCCCCTCCGTTCTTCTCCATCATTCTCAATCTTGCTACAATTTATCCTCGTCGGTCCCGCTCTGTCGTATGTAAACCTTTTTCCCTTTGTGATCTTTGCATATACTGTGTTCGACGAAATGGCTGACTTGATTTTGAGTTGGATTGCTATTTTACATTAGTGATTCTTTTCTATTCTGATAAGAAACTTGTCGTTACATGTTTCATTGTTGTGTATTTCCTAAAATTTGAAAGCTGTGGTGTTATATTGGTACAATTCTGAAGCATTTGTCTGTTTTCTCTGTGTGTAGACCGTGCTGACCATGGATGCGAAAATGAATTGAATGATGCCTTCACTGATACTTTATTTACCGCTAGTAATGATCAAATGGATGGGGCTGCATACAATGAACAATTGTATGAGCAAGATGAAGATGCAGAATGTGTAAACTCACAGCCTGTGAAATCCCATGTTGGCATGGAGTTCTTCAAAAAAGAAGAAGCACAAGAATATTACAATGATTATGCGATATATCTGGCTTCAGAACTGAAGATTTCAAGCAACACAAAGAGCCAAATTACACGAGATTACAATAGGTTTGAGTTTGCCTACCATCTTGTGAACATGGCACAAAGCAATTGTGATGAAGCAAGTTACAAAGAATGCTCACGAAAAAGCAACAAATAGCGCAAAACAAGCTGCAAGGCTAGAATGGTGATTGTTAAGAGAAATGAAAAATGGGTGGTTACTATAGTCGACCTGGAGCATAATCACCCCCCCTTTGAGCCCCTCTTAGCTTCATTTCTTAAGGTCACACAGACACATCACTGATGATGATTATGACCTTATAGAGTTGCTACATTTGAACAACATCCTTACAAGGCAAGTAATGTCTGTCCTATCAGACCTATATGGGACCATGAGAAACATCCCATACACAAAAAGATGTCAAGAACTCATGGACTTCTATGAGGCACAACAGTGAATATAATGATATGGCAACCACCATTAAGTACTTTCAGGAATTGCAGTCAGAAGATCCCTCATTCTTTTATAGTATGCAGGTAGACAGTAATAACACAATCGCAAGCCTATTTTGGGTGGATGGGGCTTCAAAAGAAGCGTACAAAAAGTTTGGAGATTGTGTCCTGTTTGATACAACGTACTGCACAAATAAGTATCGCCTCCCATTTGCTCCTATTATTGGTGTTAGCAACTATGGACAAACTGTGTTGTTCGGCTGTGCTTTCCTCAAAGATGAAACTATTGAAACTTTTGAATAGTTTTTCGAGACATTTGTGAAGGCCATGGATGGCAAGTTACCTGTGAGCATCATGACAGATCAAGATAAAGTGATGGAGATTGCAATAACAAATGTTTTGCCAAATACTGCCCATAGGCAATGCATGTGGCACGCTTACAGGAACGCAAAGCTTAAACTTGGAGGTCTGCTAAAGAGGTTAGAAGGTTTCAAAGATGACTTGAGATCTTGTATCGATGATTCAATAACAGTTGATGAATTTGAAAAAAAATGGTGGGAACTGGTTGACCTACATGGTGTAGCTGATCATAAATATATGCATCATTTGTATGAAACTAGGGAGGAATGGGTACCTTGCTACTTTATGGACTGCTTCTTCCCATTCATTAGCACCACCCAACGCAGTGAGGGTATGAATGACCTCTTCAAGGATTTTGTGCATCCTGGTGACTCGATAAGAAACTTTATCAGGCAATATGAGAAGCTAGTTCAATCTTGCTTAGACAGGGACGATGGTCAAAGGTATGTTACTGTCCAAACTGATCCAAAACTGTGGTCAAGATATCCAAAAGAGAAGCAAGCTTCAACATTCTACACTGAAGATGATGATACAACTTCAATAGGAAATACTTGGTTCATGCTAATTTGCATGATGAATCATTCAATTGTGTGTGCAAAAAAATCCAAAGAGATGGGATGTTGTGTGAGCACATACTGAAGGTGATGATACAACTGAATGTCAATCGAATACCAGAAAAGTATTTGATCAAGAGGTGGACACTGGATGTACCAGATTGTTGCAAGACCCGTTTTGTTCCCATCGATGTTGATGAGGTTACAAGCAGAAAGATGAAGTACGCCAGAATTTGCAAAAAAGTCTATTCATATGGCCAGCGAAGCGTGTAAGACAGAACAGGGATACATGCTTTCCCTTCAGACCATTGAATATTTAACTAAACAACTATCAACTCTTAACTTGTGTCGACAAGCTTCACTGCCTGAAACAAACATACGCAACAATAGAAAAGAGACATCTGTGGGTGATAGTGACGCACTTTCATTTAAAGATCCTATTAAAAAGGTTTCTAGAGGCCGACCAAAAAATCTACAAGAATACGGTCTTCCGCCTTTGTGATGATAAAGCTGCAGATAAAAGAAATAAAAGAAAACGAAGAAGCACCCAAGTGTAGACTTACGGACATAAAATGTATCATTTTGACTAGTAATAAAACTTGCACGGTAATACTTAGTTTTAGCGTTATTGCACATGCGACTTTGGTAAACTTTTTGATTGTTTGTTCCATTTTGATGGGTGTTGTTACAAAAAATATTGCCGCAAATCATGCCGTATTTTTCCAATTCAGTTGCTATCTTTGACCAAAATAATATTGATTGCTTGTTCCTTTGTGAAGCTCTATACGTGTGAGAAGTTATTTGTCAAACTAATCGTGAAACATCGTGAAACTTGGTGTCATGTATAGGTATCATGAAGAAGTTTCGTTAAGTTTCGTAATGTTTCACGAGGTTCATATTTAAGTTTCTTAAGTTTCACGAGGTTCATATTTAAGTTTCATAAGTTTCACGAGGTTCATATTTAAGTTCCATAAGTTTCACGAGGTTCATATTTTCCATAAGTTTCACAAGGTTCATAGTTAAGTTCTATAAAAGTTTCACAATTTAGTAAGTTTAATAAAGTTGCTAGTTAAGTTTCATGAGGTTCATGCTTAAGTTTCATAAAATTACGAGAACTTACACATGAACATCATGAAACTTATTTGAAATTTGGTTTCGCGTACAGGTATCATGAAGAAGTTTTGATAGGTTTCGAAATGTTAAGCGAGATTCATAATTACGTTTCGTAAGTGTCACAAGGTTCATAGTTAAATTTTATAAAAGTTGAACGTTATCGTTCGTAAGTTTCGCCAGGTTCATAGTTAAGTTTCAAGAGGTTTATATTTAAGTTTCATATGTTCCACGAGATTCATGCTTAAGTTTCGTAAAATTACACAAGAAGTTTCATGAAGTTTTATCTGCTTCAAGATGATGTTTCATGAGTTTCACGAAGAAGTTTCATGATATTTCGCGAAGACGTTTCATGAGAAAACTTAATTTCCAAATGTATTTCACGATGAAGTTTCGTGAGGTTTCGCGAAGAAGTTTCATGATGTTTCACGAAGAAGTTTCAAGTTTTCCAAATGTATCGTAGAGAGGTTTCATATTGTTTCACGATTCGATTCAAGTATCGCAAGGTTCCATATGTTTCACCGGGGGTCGTGACGTAAGTTTCATGAGGTTTCATGATAAGTTTGAAGAGGTTCACATAAAATTTCACAATGTGTCACACGTCGTGAAATTTGCAAATGAAATGCAATATTTACAGTACCAAAGAAGATGTAGTAATGTACGAGCATTACATCAAAAGTGTGTCACATTGTATATTTATACCGTTATCATCGCTTGTATGTTCATACCACGATTTCACACCAAAATCTCGAACTACTCTCGCATAAAAGTATCATGGTGTGGCAAATGCAGTCAGTCAAATCTTAAATCGAGGGTTCAAGTCATTAAAGCATTGGTATATGAGCCTGTGAGCAAGCTCCTTCTTGTAATCTTTCATGTTGAACTGCATTCCGTAAAATGTGTTGTGTGTAAAATATATTAGTGTTCAGCTATAAAGATGAAAAGTAGTAATAAAAAGATGTATTATCTTGTTTAGTACCATGTTGTAACCAATAAGAGTCCTGCTATTGTGACATTCAAGCATTTTCAGCACACAATACCCGCATGTATGGTTGTTATTTACAGATGCAAAAAAACAAGAATGATGAATCAGCAGAAACAAGAATAATGCAATTAAAAGGCATGCCAAAAAAAGGACAAGAGTTCGTGACGAAATGAAACAAACAGGTCTTTTTGCAGTGGTATCTGAGGGTAGACAACTTTGAACAAATCATAAACTCCAACATGTTCACCTCGCAACTCTATCAAATACGTATTGTAGATTGGTGCCCTACGTAAAAAATTGTTCAATGTGGGCACAAGTTTCATTGATGTTTAAACGAAAATATGCATACTTATGTACATTATTGGAACAAACTACTCACCACATTGTACCACAGTTCTTTGTATGCATCTAACCGTCCCACTGGTGTTCTTAGAGAATCATAAATCTCTACGATCTCGTTGCACATATCAACAACAAACAAGCTCTAGTGTTGATTTTGTAGGATTGTGGTGTATATCTACATTTTTCATACCAAAAATACTGATAAATACATACTTCTGGTTGGTTAATACGATAATACCTATGTCTCTGAATTTGAAACCAAACCTGCAGATAAAAAAGAAACTACATACCCGTTCAAGTTGTTGTATTGGAACCTTCGAAATACCAGCTGCAATCTTTGAAATATTTGACAACTAAATGGTATAATCAACTGAGCCTGAGGAAACAAACGTGAGTGGCAAAAAAAAGGGAAAAAAGACATAATGATCAACTGCATGTCATCTGAGCATATAAAAAAAGGACACAAAATGCAAAAACAAAATATTATGTAGTACTCACAGAAGCTATTGGATCTATAATGATCTTCTTTTTGGATTCTCAGTCAAACATCATTGCTTGGGCACATAGTCACATGAAGCTGTCACAAACTTCACCCCTCCGGGGCCATAAAGAATTTATAAACTGTTCTTTTTTGACATATGCTCCCCCAATGATCACCTTCGTTTGTGTAGGATTTTCCTTAAATCCACACATAACATGCTCCTTGTATGTTTCAGCAACAATTTGCTTGGCAATAGGCTTGATCTTTACCAACTGCACAATGGCCTCAACGTTTCCACTATTTTTTTCATACCTTTTTGTCCTCTATTTTGTTGCAGGTGGTACACTCTCAGGATCTGGAAATCGCTCACCATCAACGATAGGATCAGTAAGTGCAGAGATCTTTTTGACATCTCCAGGTCGGGGGTTCCTTGTGAATCCTCAATCTCTATTAATGTTGATAACTTAATAGTGGAACAAGCTGCAAATCATGAAAACATTGTTAATTTTCAGATAATCTAGTGCAATAAGGTACAATATTAACATGTTCCATGTAAAAAAAATCAGATATCATGAAGAAAAATTATGTGTTTTCAGATCAAAAGAATGATAAAAAATGTCAGGTAATGTAAAATGGCATGCTTGGTAGTAGATAAGCTTCTTACAAGGGTCATATCAAGTTTCAACTCGTCCATTTCAGCGTTGAAAACTAATTGATGGGACTAATCAATGGTAAAGATGACTTATGAATAATCAACTATGATTCGTCATTGCCGATGGCCCTCTTCCTATATTATCCTTGTTTAGATTTTTTTTCTGTCATGCTACACTCGTGTTGAATAACCACTTTGGTGTCACCTACCTCCCTGTCATTACAGGCCATGTGATCTCCAGCAAGGCCATGTGCATCATCCTTATCACCTGCAGATACATCCCTGTCATCATCCCCAATGTGATCATCATTAAGGCCGTGTGCGGCATCCTTATCAACTTCACCTTGGGCTTGATAGCTGGCTCCAACCACCCCCTGGGCACCATCAATAGCAATTTCGGCTACCTTTTCAAACACCTTCTCAATACCATCATTTGGCGAACTACGATCACCTCGCTTATTTTCAACCTAGTCCACCACAACCAGCACATTTGACACTATGAGACGTATCCTTTGGATCCTCGTTGACAGCGGTGCAAGAATGTTTGTACATACCCATCTTAATTAATTCATCACGAAATTCACCAATTATTTCCCTATCCAATACTGCAATACACGACTCCATATATTGAATAGCATCTTTAACAACTAGAGCACGTCTAGATCAAGCTTCATGTCTAATTTGTGAAACAAATTGTCCATATCATCTCTCCGTAAATATATATAGAGACAACAAAAACAATAAGTTTTGGCACCTGTCAGTAAATGGTTCATACCAAAAAGATTCAACAAACTTTCCACAAAAGAGATTAGAGGATGTTAAAAAAATGACTGACTTGGGTCAAATTAAAATGCACAGGTGAAGCCGGGTGAGCAATGTTTTCAGGTACAGCAGTATCATTGCCACGAGCGGTGACATCAGTTTCCTAATTAGCATGTTTTTAGGATGGCTCAGGCAACATCTATATTATGATTTGTTGTTAAAGAAATATTGAGATGCAGCAACAGTTTGAAACATTGTTAAAGATGTCTCAAGCATCTAAATAGAAGAAAAACACATAACACTAACCTCTGCGTGTTCTTCCTGAACATCAGCGGCAGTTTGAGACATCATATGGTCTTTATCCTCGTTTGATGCAGCATAAACAGTTTCAGCTAATTCTCTAACCTGCAACAAAAAGGACAAGACAATCTGCAAATAAAACACTACTATCTATACCATCAACTACCTTCAACATAAAAAAGATAAAAAATTGGGGTACCTAAAGACGACCATATTCGATGTGGTTCTTCCTTGTTGTAAACTTCACATCAAGAGATAATAATGATTTAAGATGGTCACTTGTAACATATTTGGTCCATGGAAAACCTAGTGGACTTAAACTCGGCACATATACAAAATCAATGCATATGATCTGTAAACAATCGGTGATAAAAAATTGTTAACATAATGCGAATAAATATTTTGATTTCATGAAAAATAGCGATGACAAAATGTATATAAAAAACTGACTCACATCAAGAATATATACACAGCCCTTCACTTGCACATTATTTGCTATAGATGATTTGAAATCCTTGATACCATGAATCAAGTAGTCAGCAATAAACTCACACCAATTCATCTCCTTAATCCTCTCCACATTGGTTACAGCACCCAATAATGATCTATTGATATTATGGTTCGTATTGGGTGCCAAGAATAAGCATATCATCACAAGCATGAATGATTTGCAAAATGATTAATTCCTCATCTCTTTCACTGATCATCTCAGAATCACATGGTTTCTGATTGTCCCTCCCTCCATGTGAGAATTTGCTATGAAGTCTGCCCTCTGTAATTGCATCAACTCATACTTGAACGGATCCACACGGAACACCAAGGATCTTCTCTACCAACGGCTTGATCTGTATTGATTTGCCGCCAACCTCCAAGGTGCCTTTTTCACAAACCACTTGGTTGATTAACCACAATGTTAAGCCATTTGGTCATTCACATACTATCATTGACAGTAAACTATCAAACCCAATGTTCCTAACATATCTTTTTCTGATGTTCCCCAGAAAAAGATTTAATTATCGATGGGATGCGATGTGGAGAACATCTATAAGATATTAACCGTTCCTACATTAATAACCACTTCATTAATTTTTGGATTTGATAATTTGAACAAATCTGTAGATGAGAAAACTAATACAATTTGTACCTTCTTAGTCTCTTATTGAACAGGCACAGGTTTCATGATGTGTTCAGCTGCTGGCTCATGCTCAAAATCAATAGGATTACGCTTCCGCTTCTTTCCACTTCAAATTTGTGCACGCTTTGGACCCGTTTAACTTGCACGAGAAGCTGCAGGCGTGCCCTTCGGTTTCAGCCGTCTTGACTTTTTTAATTGGATTGATACAAAATCAGTATCGACAGACAGAGATTCCATGCCTACAAAAATATAGACAAAATATACTTTTAATTCCGCATAGAAGTAGAATGCATTAAGATTGATCAGACTTGCAACGGCCAACAGATATCTCACCTGGCTCACCCCAGAAAAATTAGAGACCAGCTTCACCGAATTAGAGGTCTAGCTTTGTCTGATCCAAAAACGGAGCTACAGGTCCCCGCCTCTACCTCCCTTACGAGTAAGGGCGAGCTCGCCACCACTCCACGCTACAAGCTCACCAAAACCCTAGATCAACTGGAACTCGCCGTACCTCCCCTACAAGTAATGGCAATCTCGCCAAAAACCCTAGATCAATCCCCAGCGTGAGTGAGACGTGAGACGCGAGAACTATACCGACGTGAGCTTTGGGGGAAGTTAATCGGCGTGAGCTCCTCTCTCCCTCTACGAGCGAGAACGAGTGGACTACGAGTGGTCTTTGGGTTGGGGAAATCCATTTCTGTGTGAACACGAAAAAGATTGGACAGCTCGCATCGATCCCGTCGATTCCCATCAAAACAGTATACTGTACACTCGGATTTCTGATAAAAGAAATATGGTAATAAAAGTGACAAGGAGCGATGAGCGTACTAAATACCAATGGTCACGTAGACGCTTTATTAGTAATATTCAATTGTGCCAACGTGTTAATCGATCGGATTGCAAGCATAAACAGTGACGGAGCCAGAAAATTTTAGGAGTTTGGGCAAATTTAACTATAGTCGATAAACGCGAATAAGTCTATATACACATCACACAAGCAAAATTGATAACCACCAAAAGTTTTTTAACTAAAAACATAGTCCAATACATATGTGAACATTCTCGGAGTGAAAACAAAGAAAGATGAGTCAAACACCTCACTACGACACTACCAATAGTTCGATGATTTGCAAACAAAAAGTCCAATCACACAACAAAAGAGACTCTGCAAGATAGAAATATGTTGATTAATGCATCATATAACATAAAAAATATATTCATATTGAAGTATTGAACTTATGCTTCACATACCACTAATGTTTTAATCATGCCTAGTACGAGGCAAACTCATTTCCGAGTCTTATGCTTTAACAGTATACAAAGTATGAATTTCCAAGAAAGAGTGTACGTGAGCAACATTCACAGGGTTACTGGAGAAAACAGGCCTGGTTAAGCTTATTGTCATTTACTAGCACCAGAAAATAAAGGTGGGAGGTTCAGATTATCTATTGTACTCACAGAAGGTTGCGGTGTTGTTCCTCGTCCATGCACCGATGAGCCTGGGCAGCTGCCCGGGAGCTGGCTCCACCAGTGAGCATAAGGTCTAGCGGGCGTTCGCTCAAATGTACACTCCCTTCTTTAGTTCATCAATTCCGTGCTCGACAGTTACTATTTTCGCAGATATACAAGTTAGATAAACTCATGTCTATGCGCCCAAAAGATGATACCCGAAAAATTGTCAATGTGGGTGAGACCAGGGTTCACCTTTTCGTTTGTCTCTCAAAAACCGAATAGTGCTCGGTACTGGTTTTTCGCGAATTTCGATCGAATTTTGGTAAAACCGAACGGTTTGCGAAATTCAAACCTCTGGTCAAATCGATTCGAAAAATAAAAAACCGGCCGGTTTTCGTCGAAAATCGACAACATAAGGAAAAATGATGAAAGTTGCCAAAAAATTAAAAATTACAAAAAAATCCCAATTAATCTATCAAACACATCACAGAAATGTAAATAGTTTTTGAAATCATTTATTGCTTCTAAAAAATCCAAAACTGCAATTAATGAAAAGGAACAAAGACACTGTCAGATTTTTATAAATATTTAAATGATTTCTTATATCCTAAAATTTTAATGTAACCATAAATAGTTTCAAAGGATCATTTTAAATTTTTTTTAGAAATATTAGACTTCATTTAGTGCCCATATAAAATCAAAAATAGAAGAACATATACAATGATCATAGCACTTTCAGAATTTTTGAAATATACACATATCTGATCATCATCTGAAAATTTGACAAAATCATTGTAATTACATTATAACATCAATTTTTTTTAATAAATATTATACTTCATTTTGTGCCCCTAGAAAATAAAAAAACTGAAGAGCATATATTGTGACAGTATCACTGTCTAAATTTTTAATAACTACACAGATCTGATAATCATCTAAAAATTTTATAGGATCATTAGAATTGCCTCAGGACCACACGCAAGAAATTTCAAAACAATTTAACACATTTTGATAAATTTCTTCAATTTTTTTAAATTTACATTTGAACTCCACGGTTTACCACACGGTTTTTATTGCTGAACCGGCTTAGCAAAGTCGGTTTTCGTGAAAACTGACCGGTTTTCGTCGGCTTTGTGAACCCAGGCGAGACACCTCATTATTGTCTTTGCGCGCTATCTGTGTTTTAAGAGCAATACTAGTAGATGGTTTTCTAGTCCAGTGTGTGATATTTTCAGTAAATTTGGTCTCCGTACGAATGTAATTATAAAATAGTCTTATCTTTTACCACGGAAGCGCCGGAATGTCACATATGTTACCTTCTGCGCTTCCGTACCACGGCAGGTGCTACTGTGCTCTAGGAGCGTAGCAAGTCACCAAAACTGCCACAATCCGAGAGCACAGTAGCGCCGGCCTTGGCATGGAAGCGCAGAAGGTGGCACACGTCACCTTCCGGCGCTTCCGAGGTTAGGAATGGAGTTATTTTTGCATTTGCGTTCGTAAAGAGGCCAGATTTGCCAAAAAAACATTGGCTGTCGATAACTTTCTAAAATTTCAAATTGGATACATAAAAAATTATATGGGTAGATTTGCCTCGGAAAATATTTTCATAATATTATAATTTTATTATATTTTATAAAATATATTATAATATAAATTAGTGTTTAAAGTGGTGTTCTAGGACTACATCAATGTCCATAACAATACGTGCTTATGACCGGAGGGCGTACCACGCAGACACTAGAATATATACCGTATATAACCTTACAGGATAAAGATAACATTGTATTGCGACACAATTTGTTTGGTATAATTAAGGCGTATTAAAATGAACGAATACAAGCTTGTTTGGCTGGCATTTACTACACAATGAGTACTTGACATACATTGTATTTGTACATATCCTATCCATGTTTACTGTTTGGCGCCCTTCTTATGGATCCTGGCCTTGCGCTCCTCCGACAGCATCTTGGCGAAACGGAGCAGCTCCTCCCCGTTGGTGCCCCTTTTCATGTCGGGCTCGTTCTTGCCGGTCTCGACGTTCACCTTGCACACCTGCCTCTTCAGCAGCGCCTTGCCGACGTCGACGAGCCGATTCAAGTTCTCCGGCGTGGACACGTCGACGGAGGCCGTGTCACCCTTGAGCTCATCGTCCTGGATGCGCAGGTAGCGCTTCTCGGAGTGCAGCGCCTGGAAGAGTACGGAGGCGTGGATGTCGACGAGGTCGGCGCTGGCCTGACTGAAGCTGTCGATCAGCGGCGTGGCGCCCTTGTTGTAGAGCCACCCGAGGATGCCCCACTTGCTGCACTCGGCGGCGTCGAACTTCTCCTCGATCTTGGCCGAGCCGGTGCCCAGCGACAGGATCATGAACTTTCCATAGTCAGCCGGCTTGATCGGGAAGAAGTCCTGGTTGCCCAGTAGGATCTGCTTGCTTACGTGGGTCATCGCCAGCAGCGTCTGTATATGTCGAGTTGTCAGATATGGCTTACAGTACATGAGTGTCTCGAAAGGTCAATTAATTCGGTGCGATAAGTAGTTTAGATTAAAAGGTCCAACAAGCTTTTGTTTGACAAGTAAACTCAGTCCAGATTTCAGATTGTCCTGACTATACGCTTACCGGATTGTTTGCGGCGACGCCTCCGTCGATGAGGTTGAAGGCCCGGGGCTTGCCGTCTTTGTCCTTGGTCTCGAAGTGGTGGCCGGGGAGGTAGGTCGGCGCGGCGGACGTGCTGATGCACACGTCCGAAAGGAGAGCGTTCTTGGAGACATCCTTACGGGCCTGTACAAATTTCACGGTCATAAGTAGGATGAAACATTTCATAGCCGGTGTATTTACATTTTGTTTTTCACATACGTCGTAGGTTGAGAAAATTGTGGGCTGGAGGAGCTTGATGTCGAAGGTGGGGATGACGACGTTTTTGAGCGTCTGATCGACCCGCGTGTCGCCGAGCAGCTCCTTGACGACCGAGTGAAGGTGCTGGCCGTTGTATTTGGGTCCCGTCATGCTCTTCAACAAGCCCATAAGCCCTTTTCTGCACAGCACAATATACGTACATATATAGTCGATCGTGATGACTTTCATTGAGGTGATGCTGACACAAACTCGCTGGAGTTTGCGTTTCGATTTGCACGTGCAAGTCATGTAATCGTCACCTGACGGGAGGGAAGATCTTTGGGCAGTGCTGGAGGTAGAAGTCGTTGATGTCCTTGGCGGCGAAGAGCGGGCGGTCCTCGGCGTTGGGCGCCGTGAGCATCGCGGTCACCAGCCCTCCGGTGCTCGTCCCGGCGATCACGTCGAAGTAGTCCGCCAGCCTCATCTCCGGCCCATCAAGCTCCTACAAACACACGGACAAACGACGATCTATTAGAATCTATTGGTTTTTCAGAAACGCATGGATGCACGTACGCATGCATGCAGCAGGAAAATCACCTGGAGCTTCTCTTCGAGGAAGGCGAGGATGGTGCCGGGAATGATGCCGCGGACGCCGCCACCGTCGATGCTCAGCACGGTGACGATGCTGCCGTACGACGGCGGCGGGGACTTGGGCGTCGACAGCGACGACACACCGCGGCTGAGCGCCCGCTGCACCGGGTTCAGGGTCAGGGACCCGTTGCTCTGCTCCGGTACTTGCATGGGCGCCATGGCTATGACCGACCTCAGAGAACACTGCCACCAGCTAGCGCTTCTAAACAAAAAAGCTGGGGAGATTCTTTCGCTTTACAACAAGAAACCTGTCCGTTTTGCTAGTCTTTGGCTGTCCGCCTCGCTAATGCACTCACTTTGTGATGTGGTTCGGTTGATGTGCTTGTGAACCGTAATTTATAGGCGCGGGCGCGCGGCCTCCATCGATCATTTTCATTCGGAAACGCCGAAAAGGTCGTGCTCCCCGAGCATCGGAAGCAGCTCGTAAAAGTGCCGGTCGTTGAGTGCAGTCAAAGTTGAATTGAAGCAGACAAACACGCGGGCGGGCACCGTGCAAACGGCAAACCCGGTCGTGGTCGCGGATGCACGCGCGGAGCTCGTAAAAATGTTTGTTTAATCCGGTCCGGTTCCGTCTGGGCCTGGCCTGTGAACTTATTTATTCTACTTTCGTTTACCTTGACCGTAGAGCTAGCCTGCGTGGCGAGCAGTGCCTGATACTCACGTACGTACGCATTGTTGGTTTCTGGGTTGGTAGCCGTCGGTATAGATGGACGTATGTACGTACGTACAGATGGTTTTATCGTTTTCGGCCAGGTGAGCGGTGAGAAATTTCTCCACCACGAAAATGCGTAGTCGCCGAGGAAGATTCTCCTTTTCGAGGGAGCCGAGGAAGAAAGTAGCATCGTTTTGTGACAATGGAGTCACGCACGAGATAATACTAGCTAGTTCCAGCCTTCCAGGTGCCCGTGTTTCCAACCATTTTGCTCAGAAAAGAACTTCATAGACTAATTCAAACTTGATCTGCACAGGCTCTGCTTGATTTTCTTGATTTGCAACTTGCAAGAGATAGTTTGACCTTTGACTGTTGATTATCAAAACTAGCTGGTAGCTTTGCTTGACGAATAGAGTGTAAAATCCCGGAAAAATTCAAAAATAAGTAAATACAAAGTTAAAATTATAATTTTGATTTTAATCTAAAACTTCCATTTTTCTATGATTTGTCGTTGGATTTGTGATTTCTGATAAATGCTTTTAATGCCAAAACTATTATTTTCAGCTTTTGAAGTTCAAAATCATATAAGAATAAAAATCTAGAGAAAATATAATTAAATCTAAATATAACTCCAAAAGCTTCCCAAGGAATTTCAGAAACATTGAAAAGCATTAAATGCCTTAATAAAATCATTTATAATGTAGAATAATTTCTTTCCAATCTTTGAGAATCAAAATCATATATGAATAAAATCTGGAGAAAATTTATTTAAACCCAAATACATCTCCAGAAATATCAAAAAAGTATCATAGGATTTTGAATGCATTTAATGCAGATGGAAAATCAAAACAGTGACTAAAGATTATGAACAGAGGCACTTTTAGAATTATTTAAAAATATATAAGAATTATCATCCTATAAAACTTTTATGGTGTCATCTAAATAACTAAAGGACTCTACATAAAAAGTTTAAGAAATATTAAACCAAATTTTATGACACCGGAAAATCAAAAACTGAAAATATAAATAAGCTAACAGAACATTTTTGGAATTTTATAAAAATATCCATACTTGATAATCATCTAAATAATTTATCACAACATATTAAAGTTCGTATTAATACACAGAAAATGTTTCAAATAAAATGAACTTCACTAGAAACCTCAAAAAAAAAAAATCGGAAAACATATAATTGACACAAAGAGGTTTGTCGTAATTTTATAAAATTGTACTTATAAGATCATGGTCTAAATTTTTATGGTGGGATAAGAATTTCGTCTAGAGATCGTATGGAAAAAGTTTTAAAAATATTTTATGAAATATTGTAGCTCAACTAAATACGGAGACCTCTGTCGCCTTGTTGGAGAATTCGGTGAATTCCCTCTTGCCTTCTCTGCCACGTGGGACCCACACTAACCCTGGTCCACTTGACAGTGTCTCCCGGCAGTGCCCTAGCTTAGCTGCCCTGCCTTTCCAAAGCTTGCCACGGCAAGCGAAAACAGGCGAAATCACTACCACGCCCGAGATCATCAGATCACGATCGTGTGCCAGGCTTCAGCAACGAATTCGGCCATGCCGTGTGAATCCAGTTCACTCTTTGCGCCGACGTTGCTACCTCTGTGTTGAAGTATAAGTGAATTGCCCATCTTTCCTTATCAGCTTAAGCTTTTGGGTGAACTGACTGGTACATGTAACTCAATATGGTATCAGAGCTAAGAGGTCTTAAGTTCAAGACCCCGGTTGGTGCAATTAAAGAAAAATAATTGCAGCCCACTTCTATTCCACGTCTTAAGCTTGAGGGAGCCTACACGTGAGGGGGAGTGTTGAAGTATAAGTGAATTGCTCACCTTTCCTCATCAGCTTAAGCTTTTGTGTGAACTGACTGGTGCATGTAATTCAATACTCTGAAACCTAGCCATGCCCTTGGCCTCTCCTCTCAGCCAGCATTGCCTAACTTCACATTGTTGCCAGTCAAATGAGCCCTGAGCCTTCCAGCGTCGAAAAGACAAAGCCAGTGCGCCGTAAAAGACACCAAACGTGCACCCTGCCACGGTAACCCTTTCGCCATGCCTTGCGCCGGCCATGATCACTGAATTTCACACCGCCATCACCTCGACTCCCTATCATAATTGTGGCGTCGCGCAAGCACCACTCCGCCGCCTATAAAAGGTGGGCAAGCACTTCACTACTCTCTACACCACCCCTCTTCTCTCCCTTTCGCCCTAGCACCACTGAACCACCTACAGCATCACCGTTGCCAGGGAATTGCGCCCAGAGACCAAAACCCAAATCCGGCACAAAAATGAGTGATAATGCAATTCTTTGGGCGTCAGACTTCCTAGTGGGTTCCTAAAGCTCATTCTGACCTTGTTTACAGTTCATACAAACAAAATCACCGCCACACCGACCTTTTCTTTCCCAGCTCCGACGTTTGGTGGCAACTCACCCGGCCCCTCTCCGTCACAACAGATTGGTAAAACGAGACCCCCTTAGCTCACTGATGTTGTTCCCACCCTTATCTGAGGTTAAGCACCCAAAGGGTTGCCTCGCAGCCGCTCGGTCATGGCTTCTGCCACACGAGCACGGTGGCGACCACCTTCCGGTCACCGTCGACCTCCACCAATGGTACCAATAGATGTGTCCTGATGCCCTGAACCTCGCCGTACCCTCGGCCGAGCTCGATAACCCCTGTAGCATCACCAGCGATCCCCGAGCAGCCATGCTCTGTCTCGGGGCATCGACCTGGGCCCAGGATGTTAGTCTCACACGCCTCAAACCCACACAACCACCGAAAAGCTGGTCCCACCTATCAGTCTTGCTGTCAAAAATTAATTAAACTCATATTTAAGTGTTGTATCTATGACATGTGGGCCCGGGTTAAATAAAACATTGTTTTGAACCGTTACTTAGATATGAGTCGTTGATAGTTGGGAACATGATGTCAGCGTGTCGGACCCCAGAAAAATACTTCCGAAAGCCTCTGTGTATTCTGTACTAGTCCATAAAAAGCTAGTACGCACAGCTAAGATGATAACATATCATATCCAACACACTTTATCAATAATCAGAGTTTACAATAAATATGACACACAGGCCAAATAAAAGATTATAGTAGAAGCAGAATAAAACCAGTAGTAGAACCCAATAGATTCGCCATAGGCAATCAACTGGGGCAGCGGCCTAGTTATCTTGGTCCTCACCATCGTAGAGATACTCCTCTAAAAATTTAGAGAAGCAAGGGTGAGTACAAAAGTTCTCCGCAAGTCACAAAGGAAGGCATAATATGGTTAATTTGAGTATAAAGTAATTTTTCAAATACAATAAGTAATTTTCAAAGCGTAATTGTTATAGTAAAATCTGATTTATAATCCAATTTTCAGCACGGGTTCCAACCCGGAGTTTCATCCCAAATTTTCCCTATGTGGACTCTCTCCACATATAAAAACCACTGTTCTGAAATCATTTTTAAAACATCAAAACCTAATCTGTGAAAGACTTGCTCGGCATGCCCATGACCGCGGGTGCGACTAATCTATTAGTTTTACACTCTGCAGAGGTTGTACAACTTTACCCACAAGACATGATTATCTCCTTTTGCCCAAATACACACTTCCTTTGGTGTGTTGGCAGAGAAAAATCATGACAAGGCCTCTATAAAGCTCCATCTCATGTAGTTATACCCGCTAAGGTTTCACCGCTGGTAGGGTTAAAACTGCCCAGTCCAAAAAACCCCTCTTGCGCCATGTGGCAGACTAACCATCCCCACATTCCTCCATGTGGCAGGACGACCGGATGCCTCTGTGAGGTTCTGGTGTCCGAGTGCCTTGGTCGGCAGGATGACCGGATGCCTCTGAGAGGTTCGGGTGTCCGAGTGCCTTGGTCGGCAGGACGACCGGATGCCTCTGTGAGGTTCTGGTGTCCGAGTGCTCGTTTAAAGTCGTAGCTAGACAGTGCCTAGGTCGGCAGGGACGACCCAATGCCTCTGTGAGGTTCGGGTGTCCGAGTGCTCGTTTAACGTCGTAGCTAGACAGTGCCTTGGTCGGCAGGGACGACCCAATGCCTCTGTGAGGTTCGGGTGTCCGAGTGCTCGTTTAACGTCGTAGCTAGACAGTGCTTTGGTCGGCAGGGACGACCCAATGCCTCTGTGAGGTTCGGGTGTCCGAGTGCTCGTTTAACGTCGTAGCCGGACGTGAGTGCTCGTTCTACCGTCAGAATCGGACGTGAGTGCTCGCTTAACGTCGTAGCCGGACGTGAGTGCTCGCTACCGTCGTAGCCTGGACGTGAGTGCTCGTTTACCGTCGTAGCCGGGCGTGAGTGCTCGTTTACCGTCGTAGGCTGGACGTGAGTGCTCGTTACCGTCGTGGTGGGCGTGGGGCATCCTTCCCGAGTCCTCGTCGCGCGAGGGTAGCTGCGAGAGGAATGGCCACCGTCTATCCCACATGTATACCCCATCCGCAGTGTGGGACCGGAGGGTGAGTGGACGACGTTTACTGCGTTGGTTTGAACGCCGTGCTCGTGGAGCTAATAGCGGTTAGTCCGAAAAGTGCCCCTGGGAGGTCTCGCCAAGGGGACCCTTCCGAGCGGACGGTCCCGAGTAGGGTGTCCTGGCCTGCTTTGTGGGCGAC
Source organism: Otatea glauca (assembly GCA_036346275.1). Lineage (NCBI taxonomy): Eukaryota > Viridiplantae > Streptophyta > Magnoliopsida > Poales > Poaceae > Otatea > Otatea glauca. Next base: position 41,415,870 of record CM070725.1, read on the forward strand.
CCATAAAAACCTTTCTCTACTCAATCCGTATGGACCTCGGTCGTCCGCCAACCCAGAGCACGGTGGCCGCCGCTCATTGATGAGCTCCCGGGAGAGTGTGAAGTATGGTCTCGGACGCGAGTAGAGGTGATTAGGCCGTCAGCCGACCTAACCGAGGGCCCACCGTGGGGCTCACCTCATACCTGCCCCTTGCTCAAGTTTTGCTGGGGCGGCCTTATACCCATCCGTGGGGTAGGCCTTTTGAACCCACTTCTCGGCTGGGCCTGGCGCGCAAGCCACAAAGCTTTGCCGCCTTGGGCCGCAGCGCCCGATGATGGCTTCTCGCGCGCCGAGCAACCGTTCCGGCCTAAAGGCGGAGACCAAGAGGTTACGGGACACGTTGTTCGGGGGCGGCGTCTTTATGGCTCTTGCCGCCTGACATGACAGGGATTAAAAGCGGAGTGGTATTGGAAACTGGGAGTTACCAGGCTGGCGCAATAGGCGAGGGTGGACGCGACGCTTCGTTTGAGGGGGTGCCTGCTCGGTCGGCGTCTGCTTGTCCTCTATAAATACGCCCGTTGGGGTGCTCCGGGTAGTCACGCTTTCTTGCCTTCTTTGTCTCTGTCTCTGAAACAAGAAAAGCACCAGAGAGCCAAGGAAAAGAAAACCCCAGCCTTTCTTTCTCACCTTCCAGTCGCCTCTTCTGTGAAGATGTCGTGGCCGGAGTGCTCCGCGCAAGACAGCCGTGCGCTCGGCTTGGTGAAGAAGGGCTTCCTCATGCCGCAGGACCTTTCCGGCTGGAGGGTGCCGACCGGGGCCGTCACCCCCGCGCCGCGGGGCGACGAGGTCGTGGTGCCCGCCTCGTTCTTCGAGCGCGGCTTTGGCCTGCCGCTGCACCCGTTCGTCCAGGGGCTGCTGTCTCACTACAAGGTGGAGGTGCACCATCTCAACCCCAATGGGGTCCTCCACATCGCCATCTTCATCACGCTGTGCGAGGCCTTCCTGGGGATCGAGCCGCACTGGGCGTTGTGGAGGCACTTCTTCCAGGCAAGGCTCTGGAAAGACAGGCCGTCGGACGCCGTGGCGCCAGGTGGCTCGCCTCCAACCGCCCGGCCGAGCACGGAGTACTGGAGGTAAAGCGCCTCGCCCAACAAGGGTGGCGCTCAATGGCTCTACGTTCGAGCGCCGGCGGCGGCGCGCCCTCGTTTCACCGGCGAGCTTCCCATGGCGGAGGAGCGGTGGAACTGGGCGCCAAAAGAGGGAGAAGAAAGCCGCCCCGATCGTGGAGCGATCGGGGCTCAAAGGAGGCGGGGCTCACCGGGGCGTTGTTGTGCGCGCTTTATGGGGATGCGCGTGCAACCCTTGTGCACTGAGCCGCACCCCTTGTTCCGGTATGCGGGGCCGTCCGACCGGGCGAGGATGGCAGAGCCCGAGTTGGCCGCGTCTGAGGTGGAGGCCCGGGTGGTGGCTGTCACGGGTGAAAGTGCCACGGTGGCTACGGGTGGCCACCCGGAGCCATTCTCGGCCGCTCAACCCGCCAAATCCGTAAGTCGGTGAAATTTCTTTCGCTTCTCTTTTCTTTGTCCCTAGCACTTGGTCCGACCGCATTCTGCATCCTCTTAGGGGCTCACGGGGATGTCTTTCCCGGGCGCCGCTCCTGGGGGATAAGGAGGCGCGGGCGGCCGCCCGGGCGAAGACGGCAGAGGCTGACTCCTCCCGCAAGAAGCGGAAGGAGGAAAGGAGGAAGAAGAAGCATAAGGAGCGCTACGGAAAGCCTTGGCGAGGATGTGTCGGAGTCCACCGCTGTGGGGACAACCTCCATCGGCGGCGGAGCGCCTCGACCATCCCTATGGTGGGTTTTTTCGACGCCCGATCGGGCGGCGCCCGAGCGTGGACCGACCGAGGGCGACACCACGGGCCCGTGGCGCGGATCCCAGCGGGGGTGATCTTGCGCTCGCGGTTGTCGCAGCCTCGCCGAGGCGGCCGGGAAGCGACCAGCCGACTTGCCCCTTGGCGGGGGGCCGGCAAAGAGGGCGCGCGTGCCACGTACCCGCTCGGCCTTGTAAGTGTTCCCTCTTTTTTTTTTCTTCTTATTGGAGCATTTTTTGCGGCAAAGCCGCCCGAGCGACTCTTGAATCTTTGTAACGTGCAGCGCCTACACGGGCGTGACCGTGGGGCGTGCCGCATGCCTCTCGCAAAAGTAGGCCGGCGATTTCGGCGACTTCGGATCGGGTCGGTGGCGGTCGTGATGGCGCCGCCGGCGCTGGTCGCCGAGGGCGGGGCCTCACCCGGAGGTCGAGGCCGAAGAAGAGCTTCCGCCGCCTCCGGCGGGGACCCCACCGGACGACGTGATCGTCCTTTCGGAGGATGAGACGACGGTGCCGCCGGCGATCGCGCCAGTCGAGGCGGAGCTGGTGACGGAGGTGCTCGACCCTTTGTCCCAGGGGGAGGTGCCGACCGATGCCCCTCAGGTGCAGGTCGCCGAGGGGGTTTCTGAAGGGTTGACCTCATCGCCCTTGCCCATGGTGCTCTGGACGGGCGACGTCCCGCCCGAACGGGCGAACGAGGGCGTGCCGCCGGATGTAGTCCCCGGGTCGGGCGTCATGGGCCAGTCGTCGGAGGAGAGCGAGTGGGCCGCCCTTCGGCAAGGCGCTACTGACCCGAAGCGAGATAGGCGATCCGTAAAGGTCTGGCTCTCGCTCTGGAGTCTTCCACCAGGGCGCTGGGCACGATGGTCGGGGGAGTCCGGCCAGTCGCCCAGGTAAGTCAGCCGAAAAGCTCTGACTTGTTGCACATTTTTGATAGTTCTTCCGTGGGACTAACGGAGTGTCCACGTTTTGCAAAGACTGCGGGCTCGCCAGGCGCCGAGTTGAGCTCTGCGGCGCTCGGCGATCGGGCGGCTGCGGTGGAGGAGTGCGATCATTTGCGCCTTGAGTGCGCCTAGTCCAGAGGCCATGGACATCAGCGGTCGGAGGCGGTGGAGATCCGCCAGGCTTGAAGAGGCCACGAAGGCCCTTTATGATGGCGCTGGGAGCCAAGGTGTTGAGGCGAAAGTGGTGGGCCGAGTCCTCTCGACGGAGGTCACCGAGGCCAAGGATGCCGCCGCTGCCGGAGGGGACCGCGCAGACGCAGGCAACCCGCCTGCGGGCCGAGCGAAACCAGGCTCGGGGGGATGCCGACCGAGTTCGTTCGAAGCAAGCGATCGCCGAAGGGACTGGTGAGCTGAGGACTTCATATGAGGCGCTCAAGAAGGAAGCTCGCAATCTGACCAACTCTGCGGCCGGTAAGTGTCTCAATTCTTCAATTAAGTCTGGGGGTGCGACCCACAGGGCGAACTTATCCGAAATCGCCGCAATCTGCAGAGGCGCAGAAGAATCTGAGCGTTGCCATGGAGGCGCAGAGAACGGCGGCAGATGCTCGCGACGTGGCGATCGTGGCCCGGGACGAGGCCCAGGCGGCGTTGAAGGTTGCGGAGGACGGTCGGGCCGAGATGGGCGCCGAACTGGAGGCCCTTCGCAAGGCCGGTCGGGAAGTCTGCGACCGCATCCTTGGAGCCGGGGCAGGCCCGAGTGCCCTTGCCCCCGTGCTGGCCCGAGTGCCAGACTTCGTAGAGGAGGCGGTGATCATCGGCGCTGCGCTTGGAGCTTCGTCGGCGCTGGTCAACACCGTCTCGCACTACGACGGCATCGACCTCGCGGTGGTGAGCAGCGGCGTAGCCGGGAACCGGACCGACGAGGAGATCGACAGGTTTGAGCTTCTGGTCGAGCCGCACGCCCGGGAGATCGCCAGCCACATCCCGCCGCAGGTTGCCCTCCAGGAAGCCAGAGGCAGCCAGCTCTCCGTCTCGCTATCGGTCGCCCACCAGGAAGAATAAAAAAAGTTAGCTTTATCCTTTTTTAGATTGTAAAGACTGCTATGTAAACAATTTTGAATTTATCGAGTTCCAAAATCGCCTCTCGTCCTATTTCGTATTTAGGGTGAGTGTTTGACCGACCATAGCCTTAAGGACCGCAGGGGTCACTTATGCGTAGGTTGGGTCATTTTGGGAGGGGCGAGGTGGATTGGAGACTTGGCTATGCAGCGGTTAGGCGCACTTGTGAGGGATAGGAGTGTTCTAGACCGGCCAAGGATCTTTCCACTTGGGCACTTCCTTCTTCCGAAGTGCTACTTAGCAACCATAGCCGTGGGCGAGGCCGTAACACTTGGGTTGAGAGGGTTACCGCTCGGGATGGACCTCATGACGGTCGGGTCACGTGCCCTCATAAGCGCGTGGGATAGCCGAGTTCGTGCGGGGAGGAGTGTTCCTGCCGACCCAAAGGTCACTCCACTCGGGTACTTCCTTCTTCCGCGAAGTGTTAGCAACCATAGCCATTGGGCGAGGTCAGAGCACTTGGGTCGAAGGGTTACCGCTCGGGAAGGACCTTGTGGTCGGTTGGGTCATCAACCAGCATAGCGCCGCAGGAAGCGGCTGAGCACGAACGGGGCGCGAAGGGCAGCTTCCCAGTCGTCGCATGGCGACTGTGTGCTCGGAAGGAAAAAGTAAAGAGCATGCTAGGAAGAGGAAAAGAGTTTAGGGATAGAATCGCCTTAACTTTTCTATATTCCATGCATTCGGAAGGATGCGCCGTCGGCGTCCTTGAGTCGAAAGGTGCGGTCGGAGGATCTCCACGACGGTGAAGGGCCTTCCTGTGGCGGCGATACTTGTGCTTATCCTTCTTTGGTTTGGACCCGGCGAGGACGTGTCGCCGAAGACTAAACGACCGCCCTCGAAACCGACGGCCGTGATAACGTCGCGAGCTTGTTGATACCGCCGATCGCGGGATGGCCACGCCATGCACCTCGTCGAGTGGTCGACGGCGTCTTGTTGTCGGCGAGCCCCGAGCCTCCTCGAAGGCTTGTAATCTTGGGGCGCCATACTCCGGTGTCTGCCGGCAAAGGCGGCCAAAGACCGTATACCATGAAGAACGGTGTGAACCCGGTCGCCGGTCGGTGTGGTCCGCAGACTCCGGAGGGCGGAGGGTAGCTCGGTCACCCGGCGCCCGCGAAGTGCTTGAGCCAATCGAAGATCCGCGGCTTGAGCCCTTGAAGGATCATGCCGTTTGCGCTTCGCCGACAGCCATTGGTCCGCGGATGGGCCACGGCGCCCAATCGACGCGGATGTTGAAGTCATCGCGAACTCGAGGAACTCCTTCCCGTGAACTGCGCCCGTTGTCGGTGATGATGGAGTTTGGGACTCGAACCGAAAGACTATGTCGCGGAAGAAGATGGCGCTTGTGCCGACGTGGCGCTCACGGCCGCTTGGCCTCTATCCATTTGGTGAATTTGTCCACCGCGACGAGCAAATGGGTAAAGCCCGGGCGCTTTCTTGAAAGGCCCGACCAGATCGAGTCCCCAAACCGCAAAGGCCACGTGATGGGGATCGTCGCAAGGCTGGTGGCGGATGTATCGCCGGCAAAGAATTGGCATCCTTCGCGGTCGCGTCACGATGTGCTCGGCGTCGGACATGGCGGTCGGCCAATAGAAACCTTGCCGAAAGGCCTTTCCACAAGAGATCGGGCGCGGCGTGGTGACCGCAAATTCATTGTGTATGTCGTCCAAAGATTGTTTCCCTTGGTCGGCGGGATGCACTTTTGGAGGACCGGAGGGCTCCTTTGTAAAGGTGCAGGCCGACCGGGACGAAAGACTTTGCCGCCGGGCGAGGCGCGAACCTCGGTCGGGTCGGGGAAGTGACCCGTCCGTCAAGCGATCTATGAAGGGCTTTCTCGGTCGGACTCGATCGCTAGCAGCTGCGGCTCGACCGCCAAGTCTACGCCCGCGCGCGGTCGGGCGACCGTCTAGGTAGGTCGGGGACCGTTCGCCACCGTGCCCGGTGGATGGAAGGTCGCAGGAGGTCGCAGACGAAGATCCCGGGCGGGACCGGCTCTCTGCTGGAGGCCAGATTGGCTAGGTAGTCGGCGTCGCTATTGTAGCGTCGGTAGCTATGGTGAAGCTCGAAGCTCTTGAACCGCTCTTGAGCCCGCGTGCTTTCGGCGATAGATGCGGCCATACGGCGCGTCTCGGGCTCCGCGGCCTTCATGACTTGGTCGGCGATAAGCTTGGAGTCCCGTGGGCGTGGAGTCGGCGAGCACCGAGGTCGGCGGCGATCGGAGACCGTTGGCGAGGGCCTCGTGACTCGGCGGCGTTGTTGGTGGCGTCAGCGGCTGATGGCGTCTAAAGCTGTTCCCGAGCGGGGAGATGATGACGACTCCCGCGCCCGCGCCATTCTTGTTGTAAGACCCATCGAAGTACATTGTCCGGTGCTCGGGTCTTCGATCACCGGTGGTGCACAGGTTTGGTCCACTCGGCGGCGAAGTCGGCTAGAACTGCGACTTGATCGCCGTCAGGGACGTATGTGATGTCGTGGCGCTGAGCTCGGCGCCCACTTGGCTATCCTTCCGAGGTGTCGCGGTTGTGGGCGATCTCGCCGGCGGGGCGTGGTCACCAAAGTGATGGTGTCTTGATCGAAGTAGTGGGCGAGCTTTCTCGCAATGAGCACCGCGTAGAGTAGCTACGCACTGTGGGTACCGAGCCTTGGACTCGGAAAGGACCTTGCTAATGAAGTAAAGCGCCGTTGTACCTTGAGTTCGCGGCCTTCTTCCGCTTCGCTCCACCACGAGGGCCGCGGCGGCGACTTGGGTAGTGGCGGCGATGTAGAGAAACAGCGGTTCACCTGGTGCCGGGGCGACCAGGACTGGAGGCGAGGACAAGAAGGCCTTCAGGCGGGTGAGGGCCTCCTGAGCCTCCGGGGTCCAGCTGAAGCGGTCGGATCTCTTGAGTAGCCTGTAGAGTGGCATTCCGCGCTCGCCGAGGCGAGACACGAAACGGCTCAAAGCTGCCAGGCATCCGGTCAGCCTCTGGACCCCTTTGAGGTTGCTGATTGGGCCCATCTTTGCGATCGCCGATATCTTCTCCTGGTTGGCCTCGATGCCTCGCTCGGAGACAATGAAGCCAAGGAGCTTCCCTTTGGGGACCCCGAAGACGCATTTCTCGGGATTGAGCTTTATGCGGAACCATTGAAGGTTCGCGAAGGTCTCTTCCAGGTCGAGGATAAGGTCGTCGGCCTTCTTGGTCTTTATGACAATATCGTCGACGTACACCTCAACGTTACGGCCGATCTGGTCATTGAAGCACGTTTGCATACATCGCTGGTATGTAGTGCCCGCGTTCTTTAGGCCGAACGGCATTGTAACATAGCAGAATGAGCCGAACGGAGTAATGAAGAAAGTCGCGAGCTGGTCGGACTCCTTTAGCGCAATCTGGTGGTAGCCCGAGTAGGCATCCGAAAGAGAGGACTCGCACCTGCGGTGGAGTCGATGACTTGGTCGATGCGGGCAAAGGCGGATCCTTGGGACACGCTTTGTTGAGACTCGTATAGTCAACGCACATCCTCCATTGCCCATTTTTCTTTTTACAAGTACGAGGTTGGCTAGCCACTCGGGGTGGCGCACCTCTTTACTGAACCACAGAGCGAGAAGTTTGGCGATCTCCTCCTATGATCTGCGCCTCTCCTCATCGAGCGGCGCGCAGCGTTGGCGGACCGGCTTTGAGCCTGTTCGGATGCTCAAGGAGTGCTCGGCGACTTCCTTGGGATTCTGGCATGTCGGAGGACCTCCATGCGAAAGGCGTCTTTGTTGGTGCGGAGGAGTCGGCGAGCGCTTTCCTATTTGGCGGGGCGTGGCTCCGATCCGCACGGTCTTGGTCGGATCACGAGGATCGACCGCGACCTCCTTCGTGTCCTCGGCGGACTTGAAGGATCCCGCCCGACTTGCTGGACTCGTGGGCGGATTCGAGGCTTCCTCTTGAGGTTGTCGAGCTTGGCGACGCGATGATTGCCGAGGCAAGCTCTGGCTAACTGCGCTTCGCGATTGTAGGCAAGTGGAAAGATGATGCCACGGTGATGACTCCTCGTGGCGGGCATCTTCGACTTGAGGTAGGCGTGGCGGGACCGCCATGAACTTGGCGTAACACGGCCTTCGAGGATGGCATGGTAAGAACCGGGAAATTCACGACCTCAAAGTGAGGGTCTCGGTGCGGAAGTTTCCGGTTCCCCAAAGGTAGCAGGCGGTCGATCTGCTGAGTGGATGGGCTCGCGGCTGGAATGGCGCTATGGAAAGGCGCCTTCTTTGGGTCGGAGGGTTGGCGTGGGACCCCATGGCGTCGGCGTCTCGGCGTAGAGGATGTTGAGGCCGCCGCCTCCGTCCATCGGCACCTTTGAAAGGCGCTTCTTCCCACGACGGGTGACCACGGGGTATCTCCGGTGTGGGCGTGGTCGGGTGATCGGTCCGATCAAAGGTGATCGGGAACTCGACCACCGGAGGTATTGGGGGCGCATGGCGCGGCGGTGTGGACCTCGCGATAAGCGAGCTTGAGCGACGCATCGGCATAGCGGCCGGTCCTCCAAAGATCATGAGGCGGCCGTCGGGTTCGGGAACTCGTCGTCGCCTTTTCTCTGCGGCCCGGGGCGCGTGAACTCTTCCTTGCCACGCGGCGTTGCGGGGACGCTGGAGAGGTAACGCCTCAGGACCTCGCAGTCCCGGTACTTGTGCTTGACGGAGAACCCGTGGTTTGGGCACGGGCCATCCATCAACTTCTCGAAGTGGTCGGGCGCGACGGTCGGTCGCACCTGCTGCTTGGCAGGGCGGTCGACGGTGGCGACCACTTGGGTCTCGCGGATCTGCTTCCCGTGCCGCTTCCGTTTGTCGGAGCGGTCAGAAGGGGACCCGATGTGGACGCCGGATTCTAGCTGGGCCTTTCCTCCCTCAAAGATGGCCCCCACAGCCTCCTCGCCGGAGGCGTGGTTGGTGGCGATATCGAGGAGCTCCTTGGTAGTTCTGGGCTTGAGGCAACCTAGTTTGTGTACCAAGGCCTTGCAGGAGGTGCCGTAGATGAATGCTCCCACGACATCGGCGTCGGAGATGTCGGGGAGCTCGTTGCACTGGCGGGAAAACCGCCGGATGTAGTCCCGGAGGGTTTCCCCTGGCTGCTGTTTGTAGCCCTTCAGGTCCCAGGAGTTTCCAGGGCGCTTGTAAGTGCCCTGGAAGTTGCCGACGAAGAGGGCCTTCAAGTCGGTCCAATTCCTGATGGTTTTGGCGGGCAAGTACTCGAGCCAGGCTCGGGCCGAGTCTTGCGAGGTAGATGGGAAAATCTTGGATGATGAAGAGGTCATCCGCCGCTCCTCCGCCCGACATGCGGCCGGTAATCTTGAGCCGACACACGGGTTTGTGGCCGGTGTATTTGGCAATATTGGTAGGCGCCGAAATCGGCAGGAAGTCGCTGGCGGATCCTGGCGAAGCGCTCGCGGTCCAGGACCGTCGGGGCTCGGGCTGCGGTGGTGGTGTCCGCCGCCCGCAATTCGTGAGTGGGCGGCCTCCTCCGCCATCTTTCTTCGCGCCTCAAGGGTAGCGCGAATGTCGTAAACATCACCGAGGCGCCGGCGCACCGAGTGCGCGAGGCTGGTGTGGCTCGCGATGCGGCGCCGCTGCGGCCGGACCCAACCGGCTCCGTCTGTGTGACGGCCCGGTGGCGAGGTAGCTCGGGCGATAGGAGCCGGGCGTGCATGTGCTACACGCGCGCTCTACCGGCCCGGAGGTTTGATAAGTGGCCTTGGCCTCCGGGTCGGTCGACTCGGGAGGCCTCGGCGGATTGCACCGCGCCACGTTTTGGCTTGCATGGGGAAGAATTGAGGACCGTCGGACTCTTGCTGCTTTGGGGTGTGCTGGCAGCGTCTTGCATGCTGCCGCCAGCACATGCGGGTCTCGAGCTCCTCTGCTCCAGGTTGGCTCGAGGCTGGTCGGCTTCGACTCTTCGTTCCTCCAACTCTTTCTTGTTGTTGTTGGAGCTCGGCGCGGGCCCGACTGGCGCGTTCAAGATGCGCACGTGGTGGTACTCCTCCTCCGCTGAGTCGCGGCTGGATAGGAGGTCCGTGGCCGCGGGGGCCACGGTCAAATCGGCCGTGCCGCCATGTTGCACTCGCGAGTGCCGCTGCTGGGCGGTACTCGTGTCGGGCTGAGTCATGGTGGAAGAGTCTTCGGCACTCGTGGATGGAGGCGGTATGTAGCCGACCATCGCCACAAGTTGCGAGCCTACGGGGTGACATGGTCACTGCCGGGCCTCGGAGTTTCGCCGGGCGTGGCGGAGCACTCCTCGGGTTCGGCCGGGGCTGCAGGGCTCCCAAGCGGAGCTTAGCGGTCGCCGGAGAGGGCGCCCAGGCTCTCGTGGCGCTGTCCTCCTCGGCCGGCGGGACGAAGCGTGAGCCCTCTGCGGGGTGACGGCGAAGTCGAGGAGGCGAAGCGGATCCGCCCCTGCGCGATCATGCGCCGCGATGGGTGGATGCCATCGGGAGACAAGCGGAATCAGGAGATGGTGCGAAGACGCGCGGCCCCCTACAGCGGCGCTAGCCAACCGGCGTTTTCGGCCGGCAAGTAAATTTGTAAGTCTAAGGGTCGCGCGTTCCACTCTCGAATGGTTAGACTCGAGAGTCCAAGATGTATCTTGGTTCGGTGAAAGTCCCTACTCCAGTTCGGATGGCGGTATTGTATTGCTTTGCACAACGTTTTACAGATGAGGGCGCTAAATTACTTAATCTCCTCGTGTTCTCATGTGTTCCTTTCGAATGCTGACGTTGCGGTGTGTGATGTTGGCGCTGCCTCGGGAGGGAGTGTGCGTTAAATCTTGTCTGTGGCCGGTTGATGGGGCTGAAGTCGAAGCTTTGACTTCAGATCACCAAACCTTCTAGGGAAGGAGCCACCTGCCCTTGTATAGTCACTCCGATTGACCTTGTTCGCGGGGTGCGTGGCGGTAGGCTGATGAGGGCCCCGACACGCGGCCCTCGGCGTCTGTCACCTTGGTTCGGTCGGTCGGAGATCCCGCCCGCCAAGGGGATCGGAGTCTTTGTCGGTCGAGTCGGAGATCCCGCCCGCCAAAGGGGCGGAGCGCTGTCCGGTTAGTCGGAGATCCCGCCCGCCAAAGGGGTCGGGGCATTTGTCCGATCGGATTCGCTTTCACTGGCGGTCGGGAGCGGATGTCTTGTGTGGTCTCGTGAGGCGATTCGGTCGGTGGCGGGCGCGCGCTGTTGGGTGGAGATATGCTTGAGGCGGCTCGTCGCCGGCCGTTAGGGTACCTGTTATTAGTATTCACAAGAATCAAATGGGCGTGGCCTAGTTATCTTGGTCCTCACCATCGTAGAGATACTCCTCTAAAAATTTAGAGAAGCAAGGTGAGTACAAAAGTTCTACGCAAGTCACAAAGGAAGGCATAATATGGTTAATTTGAGTATAAAGCAATTTTTCAAATACAATAAGTAATTTTCAAAGCGTAATTGTTATAGTAAAAATCTGATTTATAATCCAATTTTCAGCACGGGTTCCAACCCAGAGTTTCATCCCAAATTTTCCCTATGTGGACTCTCTCCACATATAAAAACCACTGTTCTGAAATCATTTTTAAAACATCAAAACCTAATCTGTGAAAGACTTGCTCGGCATGCCCATGACCGCGGGTGCGGCTAATCTATTAGTTTTACACTCTGCAGAGGTTGTACAACTTTACCCACAAGACATGATTATCTCCTTTTGCCCAAATACACACTTCCTTTGGTGTGTTGGCAGAGAAAAATCATGACAAGGCCTCTATAAAGCTCCATCTCATGTAGTTATACCCGCTAAGGTTTCACCGCTGGTAGGGTTAAAACCGCCCAGTCCAAAAAACCCCTCTTGCGCCATGTGGCAGACTAACCATCCCCACATTCCTCCAATGGCATAACTAACATGAAAGGTCACTAAACGGACAGCCAGGTTTGTCCCATACCAGACTTGTGGAAGCACGGTTGCGCTTTACATTCAGTAGCTCATAGACCGGTCCTTAATTGACTAGGTGAGCTTTTCAGCAAACCCGAAGACCACCAATCAACCGTTCTCGCCCAGTCTAAATCCACATTTTCATTTTGCTTTAAACCATATCAATTTTCATATCATTCCACGGCACACCATTGCCAAGAAATAACCTTTATCACAAAAACATCTTTGATTGGCAAAAATTCCAAAAAAAGATCCTAATTAAGGTCTAAGCTTGTCTAAGCCAATTACTATATAGCACTAGTAAATACTATATTAATGTCCCAACTAGTTTGTTTTTTTTCTTAGGGTGACAAAGTATATGGATTATCAAAGTCAAATGGGTCATAACAACTAAGAGTAACTAAGCATTTAAATCTGGGATTCAAATTGCACTGATAAAAATTATGCATACAATAATTTAAATCAAAATATAATTTTAAATTCTGGGATCAACATGGTCAAGGGTGTAACTTGCCTGGATCGAAGGTTAGGTGCTCGGAATCGTCGATCGCGAATTCTTCTGACTCTCTGAAATCTATACACGAAAACATCCAGATTCAAATAAAATACCAAAATAGCATAAAAATGAAATTTAGAATTTTAGATGAATTTAGAAAGACAAACGGAGCCAAGCGGAGTTCGAACGGACGAAAACGGGCTCCCAAAAGATTTAAATCAAGAAAATGATAAAGAAAGGATATTTTTGAAATTCTAAAATACATTTTCTCACAAAAAAAAATAAATTTACAGAGTCAAAAATGAGATTTCAAAATTTTGAATTTTTCTAAAAAAAATACCTATTTTTTTTCTTTCTTCCTTTCTCTTTTCTTTCTTCCTTTCTCTTTTCTCTCTCTGTTGCTTCCTGTCTCGCTGCTACAGTACCTTTGGGTACTGTACACCCGGGGGCCGAGAGCACCATGGGCAGGAGACCGAGCAACAGCATGGAGCAACTCAAGCAAGACAAAGGCCAAGGGAGGGGCTCCGGCCAAACCGAGGGGAGCACCGGAAAGCTCTCGACGCGGCGAACTCTATGACGGCCATGATGACGGCGGGGAGGCATGGATGGTGGTGCAGCAATGCGATGAACACAAATCGGCCGGAAGCACTTTACCTACGAAATCCGGCGAAACGAAGACGAATTAGCTCGGGAGAAGTGACAAAATGATAAAAGGTTGAGTTGCGCACCCAATGATCCCTTTTATAGCCGGAGAAGAGGACCGGAGGGACGGAATTTGAAGCGGGAACGGCGGCGGCCGAAAATAGGGATTAATGGAGATTTAGGGCAAATCGTGGGAATTTAAATGGGGAAACGGCTGTTGGAACGTGGGATATGAGCTAAAAATTTGATTGCGCTTTTATTTGGAAGAAATGACAGAAGAATCGTGGAGATTTGGAAGCTCAAAAGTTGGTTTTAATGGAGGATAGAGATGGCAGTTTCTCTGGACTTGATCGGCTGGAGGTTGAAGACACCTGACAGGTGGGACCCCCATTTTCGGATTTATTTGAGTTGAGAGAAAAGCGGGATTGGTAAAACTAATAAAAAGGCTCTAAAAATCTTGTAAAAATTTCTCAAAAATGATTTGGAATATTTTAAATCTAATAAAATTATTTTCAGAAATTTTCAGATTATGAAATTTCTGCTGAAATTCGTTTTCTTAAAATGAAAATGGCAAAAGGCTTTATAAAGTCCATAAAAGTAGGAAAAGTCCAAGAAAAATCTAAATAAATTAAATCAAATAGATAGGCAAATTTTTGGAATGTTACAAACTACCCCTCTTAAAAGGAATCTCGTCCCCGAGATTCGAAGAGGCTAGCAAGAAGGTAGGTTTACAAATCCTTCAACTTAATTCTCGGACGTACCCTACTGCATATCTTGTTCGGCCTGGGTTGTGACATTGTTCAAGCACCCTTTGCCAAAGTTCTGCGGCTTTCTTGATGCATTGATGGAGGCTCTGGAGTTATTCATGCCTGGTCTTGCATTTTGCTGCTTCTTAGGGCAATTTATGACAAAGTGCTCAACTTCTTAACAATTGAAGCATGTGGATCCGGTGACAAGAGGTGAATCCTTCCGTGTTGGTCCACTCAGGTTGCATTGAAGATTACTAAAGCTGTCGGGGCGATTCACCATGGATGACTCCTCAATTTTAGCTACCGGCTCAGGTTGGACTGACCATGATGAAATCATCTGAGCTTTGGGAGAAGCTCTCGGATTGAACCTTTGGGCAGTCATTCTTCTTTTGCGGTTCTCTATCTCCTGGTGCTTGCCTTCCTAACGAAGTGCCTTGTTGACCAGCTTCTGGATGTCGGAGTTGTCGTGGGAGATAAGCTGAATAGACAACTCGTCATTTAGCCCTTCGAGGAATCTCTCCTGCTTAGCCTCATCCGTGGCCACGTCTTCTGCTGCATATCGTGCTAACTGGTCGAACCTGTGCAGGTACTCGTTCACGGTACGACCTTGTGAGACCCCGTTCTGATGAACAGGAACCTCCATGTGATTACTGTGCTATTCCTTGGATCAGTAGCTAGCACTCACATGTTTACAACATTCGTATCAAAAACATACACGCAAACAAACAGAAGATCTTACATAACTGAATAACTATACAGAGTTTAGTACAAACTTGAACCATTTTAACAGCGGAAATTAAAAGCGAAAAACCAAAAGGAAACTGAAACTCCAAACAGCCTTGTGGTTGCCCACTAAACCCTCAGGCAACCGACTAGGCAACCTAGAAGAGACTATCGTCGAAACCCCCGAGACCTGCTTGAAAGAACGCGTCGTCCGGCAGATCGCAGTTTTCTTCCTCTGAGACAACAGATACAAGATTAAGTATATTGGTACTCAGCAAGACTTATATTGGTTCACAGATGCAAAGTGCCGGTCGTTGAGTGCAGTCAAAAGTTGAATTGAAGCAGACAAACACGCGGGCGGGCACCGTGCAAACGGCAAACCCGGTCGTGGTCGCGGATGCACGCGCGGAGCTCGTAAAAATGTTTGTTTAATCCGGTCCGGTTCCGTCTGGGCCTGGCCTGTGAACTTATTTATTCTACTTTCGTTTACCTTGACCGTAGAGCTAGCCTGCGTGATATATATATATATATATATATATATATAGCGAATGCCAAGTGGCAGCACTAGAAATTTTCTAGTGGGTGTGCTTATGCTCACGCCCAGCCCACGCAACGCCGCCGTCCGCCCGAGCCACCTACCGCTTGCTGCGTCGCCATCCACCCGAGCCGCCTGCTGCTCACCCTATCCGCACCACCTGCCACCCACCCGAGCCGCATGTTGCCTACCACGCCGCTCGCCGGCCCGCACCGCAGACTACTCGAGCCACTTGCCACCTGCCACGTAACAAAGCTCGCCCCACCCCCGCGTTCCGCTTCGCTCTGCCGCCCGCCGCCCGAGCCATCTGCGCCTCTGCCAGTGCCGCTCGTGCGCCCGCTGGCGGGCCCGCGCCACTCATCCGGGAGTAGCTTATGTTCTCAAAATTTTAGAGGTGTCGAGGCATACTGGAACCCCTAATTCCGCCTCGGCAACTAGGCCGTAGAACCCGATCGAGCTGCAGAGGTGGCGGATCGCTGGATACGTGCTTGCCGACGAGGGTATGCATCGTTGTTTCGTTTGTCGATGATCGTCGGTACACGGGTCGGATGGATCTGTCTCTTATGGGATGATTATGATTTTGCAGATTTTGAATTATGCGAAAATCGGTTGGCACTCGATTTCAATTCTATATAGAAGGGTGATCGATTGTGGAGAAGCTATCGAGAATCCTCCGTTTGGTAGATAATTGATCTATTTTTCTTTTAAGCGAAGTTACGAGAAACTGTCCCAAGCGTAAAGAGAAGTATGAAAACGATTTCGCACTATAAGCCAGAAAGTGTGGCGACTTGCGAAACGCTCCGTGGTACATACCCTAGGATTCCAGTTATATGACCTGATCGACGTGATAGTAGCCATTATCCTTACCGTTCATCTACTAATTGTACTGTTTGTTAACGCCTATTTCGAATGATAATTTTTTTAATATTTCTGTGAAAATTAGACAATTTCTACAAAATTACTAGGAGTATGTTCCAAAGAGGAACTTGTAATTTAGTTTTACACCATTTTAATGCAGGAGGCGCACTTGGCAGCCTTAGCTCGCCGGAAGACGGCAGAGGTTCCCCTGGGAAATTATGTCTGTACAAGAAGTATTGTTCTTTCCTCTAATTTTTCTTCTCGTATAGTTTCCGGAGAACATTCCAATCACTTTTGGCTTGCCTATCGACCGAAATTCGCCACGTGAACGTCGAACGGCGTACAGCACTCGCCAGGTCGCCTAGCCGTAGCTTTTCTCTGCTACTTCCACTGCCATGAGCACAAGCTCCCCCTGAATTGAAGTAGACTGGCATAAGTGGAGCGACGCTAATGGCCACGCACGCGCGGTGATATTCAACTGCGCGGGCAAACTAAACTATCAATCGCTTAGTTTGATCGGTATATTATCATATTCCTGGACAAGATAGACGCTGAATCGATTGCATATTAAACGTGGTCATATATGCCTGATACGCTTCTTTGTCCCCTGTTAAAGATGAAGGACAAACAAGAGAACGGTACGCATCATCCTCGAACATATCCAAGTATTTCTACTACTGATCAATTCCTGCTGTTTTTCAAACTTAGTTCAACATCTTTAACTTCTCGATGAATATGATCACATTTTCCGCGTGGTGCCAACTTATATATATCTTGGTTCTTCATCACGGCATCGTATTGATCATGACTGTAGACAGGACCAAGGATTAATTGTTGGAATAAATGTGGTATTAGCAAAGGTTTAATTACTTTAATTATAAGCAAGATTAGTAATCAGAGAATAACATTGCCATAAAAATATAGATACTGAAAGATGATATTGTCTAATATCAAAGCAAAACAACTCAGCAAGTATCTAAGCATGAATATAACAAAGAGCAAGTAACGGTGACTCTCAACTAGATACAAAAGCTTAAATTGAATATAGATTGCTCTCAGATGTGGGACTGCCTTAATTAAAATACCTCCTCACTACTAGGAACAGGATCATAGACTAATTTGTAACATTATTTTCTATACGGACTTACCAAAAAGATTTGAATCAGTATTAAAAGTTCAGTTTATCAGTTTAGGTATGAAAATGTTTGCTTACTGGTCCGTCTAGCACAAACTAAATGTAACAACAGAAATAGAATAAGCTACCAACACTAAACAGGGCATATGAACATAACTGACCAGAGAACAAGAGGTTAATAAATTGATGGATTTAACTATAAAAGATTCATAATTTCAGTAAATCGACTATATTGTCACAAATTGTCTCACTACAACTCAATTCTCATAGAGCAATAACCACCCCACGTACAAGGTCCCCGAAACAATCAATGTCTAGCCCCTTTGCACAATGTATAGAACAAGATGACAAAAGGTTGAGTATACTCACAAAACACTAACTGTCAGTTAGTGAAAAACCGGCTAGGCTCATCAAAGACGATTTCCCAGAAAACAATATTGCCGTTATAATACCACAAACCGGCGAGAGTTTCGAAGATACAAAGCCACAAACCACCGAATGAGGCAATTCACTAAGTAGTCCCGAGATGCAACCAATACTGCTCAGAGCCGCAAAACCGATTCCCTGGCCAAGGGAGATGACCACGTTGAACAACAACAACAGGTCTCAAGGACCTGCTCCATCGAAGCAACACACAACCGAGTACAAATTCGCCATAGAGCTGGATCAACCAACCAACCAAGCAAGGTCGGCACACAAGCTCGGCAAAAGAGAGAATCACACACACCTCTCCTTCCATAGAAAGCCTCAAGCAGCCGGCCTAGGTCACCTTCTCAAGTAACCTCAGGTTACTTGTGATAGCGGCATCCACGGAGTGAAATGAAAGTAGATCGGTGCCAAGAATCACAAGAGGACTTCGAACTAGAACCAAGTGAAAGCTTCAACCGGATTTGAGGGGATTAGAAATCATCAAATGGGGAAAAGTTGAGAATTTTCATAGTGTACCCCAAAGAGGAACTTCCATTGTGCTTTAAAGGAGCATCGGGGAGAGGAAGAGGAGAAACGGCCACCGAGTGCACCGCACCCCGCCAGCGGCTTCCCCCTAACCCATTCGCCTCCCCCACTACTCGCTAGCTCAGTCTGGGGCTAGGGCACCGAGAGGTGGTGCCTTAGCCTCAGTCGGCTGGGTTGGCTTGGCCTCATGGGCCGGGCTAGCCCAGTTGGCCTTTTCTCCCCTTTTTTCCCTTTTATGAAATTTGAGAAAAACCAAATTCTCTCAATATTAATTGCATACTAGTAGCACTGAACGTATTGATTAGTATGAAGTATGATGGTCACCAAGGGTGGAGCTAGGCCTCGGACCAGTAGGGCCTTAGCCGAGGCTTAGCCCAAGCAGCAATGGACCAGTTCACCAAAGGCCCAGCAGCTCTAGCAATATGACCGGCGGCCAGGACTAGCAGGACTACAGGAGCGACCGAGCGACGTCCTAGCTCTTCGACTCTTCGTCACGTTTTGCTGGTGGCATTAGCTCAAGATTGCACAACAACAGTGATGCAAACAGAGGGCTAAGATTCAATTCAATGGTACAATTTTATCTTTTGAAAAGTTCTCTAAATTTAATTGCGAGATTGCATGTTCATCAGTTCATGTATCTCTTCTTTTCTCTCTTTTCATCCGTAGTCCGTAGAAATGACCTTGAGGACACCAGATTCATATGTGTGGAGAATATACTTCTTCAGTTCTTTGGAAAAAGAAATCTAATTTTTTGGTTATGACATTAAAGATTGCTGGTATTTTGGATAAAAATGAAAATAAAACTATGATTTGACACAAGCGATTATTGGTGATAGCCGGATGTGCATGGGATTTTCACGTAGTGTAGGGGGAGATTATCACCCGGTCAAATTAAGGACCGAACTATGGGTTGTTTTCAGGCCAAGGACACGGATAACCACAAGTGCTGGTATGGGACGGCCTTAACCTATTAAGTTATCTAGGTTTAACTTTGCACGTTGGAAGGCTAGAGTAGTACAGGCATTTCGGGTAGGTTTGCTTGTAGGGGTTTCTACATACCAATGCAACGGTGTATGCCTTGCTCTGGGGAGAAACGGTGATGGCATGAACGATTTGTCTTGGTTACTGTGTGAATGTTATCATATCTTAGGTGTGTTGTTTCTGCCACCATAGCAGGAGTTTAACATTACCAGGCTGGTGCAAAGTTAGATCTAGATAATGTAACAGTTATGTTATGATCACCCTACCGACACACCAAAGTAAGTGTATTATTGGCCTGGCGAAAGGGGTTGATCATTTCTTGTGGTTGTGGGTAAAGCTGTACACCTCTGCAGAGTGTAAATCTTTTCGAAAAGCTACGTCCGTGGTTATTGGCACTTGGTAAAGTCATCACATAGTTAGAATTTTGATATTTTCAAAAATAGAATTAGTTTGAAAATGTGTTGACAAGTTGCAACAAGTGTTGCGGCCAAGTTGCAACGGGTATGTGCAACAAGTGTTGTTTCCACTGTTTGATTGACCAAAGAAACGGGGAAAGCTTAATGGCTGAGTGTATGCGCGGTGGTAGTGAATGACAGGGTTGAACTAGGCGCACATGTGCAGAGGTATGGTGATGGGGAGTGATATGGTCTCCTGATTGAGATGTAAAGTGACCTATATAGGCGCTTAAGGCACTACAAACGGGGTTTGAACGGTGACGGTTTTGGTAGTCGGTCAAGTGATGGCATTGGGAATTTAATGGCGTAGGACATAACTGAGATAGAGATAAGAGTACAGCGGCTGTCTCATCATCATTACTGGCATCAGTGAGTTGGGCATTGTGTTGGCCTACCACGCTGGAGTGAGGGAGACAGCGCGCCCTACCGTGGTGATCATCGGGTAGTGGGAACAAGCCACCGAAGCAGGCACCAAACGCGAACGCAACGAAAAATTGCGCTCAACTCTGTACCGGGCTTGCTTGAAAGAAAGATAAAGGAGAGGAGAAGGAAAAGACTAGGTGAAAAGGTGCAGTATCGAATTGATCCCTTTGCTGTGTGTAGTGAAGCTACGTGATCGGTGCAATGAATCGCACTAGATGTTTGGTTTTAACAAAAAGCTGGCTGCTTGCTGTCGGGGAGAAGAAAAGTACGCATCTAGTGATTTTGTTTGATTGCGGCGAGCACTTGTGCTAAGGTTGGAGATTCTGGCATTCGTTTTTCTTGGTTGGGTTTCACGAGTAGATGAGGAGTGTTAGCAATTTATACCAAGAATCTTTAGTAAAATTTAAACTAACTCAAGGAGAGGTACTCAGCTTGTTAAAATGTTTGAGACGACTGAAAGAATACATCTCAACTAGAGTTATTTGGGAAGAGCCGAAGGTCGATTATAAAGGCTGAAAAACTTATTACTCATTACTTTTTGCGGATGCATTAATAGATTGTGTCGCAGGCATCCTGCAACAAGATTTATTAGGATAAAGTTATTTAGATGCAATTCTGTTGGGTTACAAGGCAACTTTTCGTTCCTTAAAATATTATTTTGAGAATATCCTATATATGGGCTAGGTAATTGCTGGCTAGTTTATAAGGCAATGTCTCATTCATTAAAACATCGTTTCAAGGTTGGTTATTAGGTAGTTATTAGTTCATAAGGCAACTTTTCGTTCCTTAAAACTTTCTTAATTAGATTTTCTTATTAAATGAGGGTTGGCACATCGTAAATTTCAACCTAATGGTTTAACATTTACGAGAGTAACGAGTAAACCAATACAAAAGGTTTACAACAAAATTTCAATAGTGCCATAGAATTATATACGCATTCAACTTAGTATATGGGAGGGGTACCTAAGGTTTTTTTCTTCCATTAGCCTAATCGTACGTATTTATGTTCAAGAGGTTGACTTAGAATAATAAGTACTTTAGATAATACTATCTCTTATAGCAAGCTATTCGACAACAAGTTTCTTTTAACGTTTGCACCACTTGCTGATGTCAATATTCTAGGATTTCTATGAAGTCAGAGAGGTTGTGGTTCTTTATTACCCCCATCTTCTTAAAGTTTGTTGACGTAGTCATCACGATGTTGTTGACTTACTACCAAAATTACTTTCAAAAAGATTTGTCGGTAGTTTTTATTAAGCATAAAGATGGAGAGAAAGACTTCTAGAAATAACAACTAGAAGTGAAGAAAGAAAACTCTACAAGGAAGAAATGGGTATGTGAAATATCCATTAAAAGGGAAGAGTATACAGATAAGGAAACTAAATCTCACAAATGGGAAAAGAGTATATCTGCAACTAATGCTACTCTTTTTATATTCCTATTAGAAAATAGGATTTTCAATTATTATTATTATTATTATTTTCCCAGATTTCCTTTTGACAACCATTCCAAGGTTTCTAATTAGAAAACAAGACTTTCGATTTTTCTAGTTCCATTTTAGTGACCACTCTATGGTTTCTATTCAGAAGTATATAACTTCTCGGGCTCTAGTTCATTTTCATGGTATATAATCTAGATAAGGTGATAAGGTGAATTTTTAGGCATGATCAAGAATTGCTATTGAAAAAAATTAGGTTTCAGCTAGTCTAAAGTGACTTAAGTAAACTAGTGGTTACTAACATGTGGAAGTCTTGACTTTGGCTTATTCATGGAGGATGTGGTCTCAAGAAGTTAGAAGTAGTAATGGAGACTATATTACTAATCTTGATAAGGCTTATTTGTAAGAAAGGTTAATAACCAAGGAGGTTACATAGGTGAGAAGTTCTACGGATGAGAAGTTCTACGGAAGGAAAAGATACGCTTGTATAACATTTTTCAGAAAGAAGAGACAAGATATTTTATGATTTCCTATGTATCCTATGGTTTGAATTTTCCATATTCATACATAAGGACACCTTATTGTGAAACTTTAACCTAGAGGTTAAGTTCACACATAAATCACCCGAGCAAACAAAATAAAAACCAATTCACAATAGCAAGAGAAAGACACCACATAAAAATGCTTTATATAACTCGAGTGGAATAACATACTATGTGTAGGGGTTCTTATCTTAAGGCGGATCCTAATACATTCTAATCTTTCGCATTTTTCTGTTAGGTGAAGTCGTCGCTTCATGCAGTAGGTTCTTTGAGCTTTGCGTCTGCTTTGTCGAGATTAGTGGAGCGTTGTCGGCTCCCATGAGATTGTTGGCGTAGACCTTGTAGTCTTCATTTGCAAGCAAGATAACGACATATCTCGGACGTCTTCAGAAGCCAATAGCGAAAACAAACTATTTTTGAGGAAAGAGGAGTTTGTTTACAAATCAAATTGGAAGTAGTGGTAAGGATGAGAACTTAAGAATGAGGAAAGAACAGCAAAGTCTACATTTTGCAAATACAGTAGCTTTTGGAAATAAGATTTTGAACTTACTTATTCCAAAGCTAACGACCATTCTATCTAGGGTTTATCCTGCGATCGGTATAGCTCGATACCCTTCTTTGTGAGACCCGTTCTGATGAACAGGAACCTCCATGTGATTACTGTGCTATTCCCTGGATCAGTAGCTAGCACTCACATGTTTACAACAATTGGAATCACAACCACACCACAATTAATTACAGCTGAAACTAATGCATAAAGGAAAAGCTACAACTCGGAAAATAAAGCAAAGAAAAGAAATATTATCTTGTAGTTTGCCCATCCGACCCGCAGCAAGCGACAAGGTATAAACTCCGGATAGAACACGGCGAAGAAGATCCGCAACTGCGATTTAAAAGAGACTCGAAGCCTCGCTAACTTCCACCTAAAATAATAATTAAGCAAGGGTGAGTACTTTACGTACTCAAAGAAGACTTGAGCAAAACCTATAATATATGCGAGCCATTTCAAAGGAAAGGCTAATACAGATTAATTTGCATAAAGCGAAATTGAATTGTAAAACAAGTTATCATTTGCAAACGGAATTTATAAAAGCAAGTTGATTGATAAGAAATATATACAACAGTAAGTAATACTCACAGTCCTCCATGACGTGAGTTCGAATAAACCAAACCACAAGGTCCATCAATGTCAGCCCTTCGACATAAAGCAACAGTTGCTAAAACCAGTTCAGACCAAACCCATTTTAGAAAATTACCAAAGACTCTAACATTGGGAGGATTTTCCCCAAGTGTCCCTGACCGTGGACGCGGCTAATCGATTAGATTTACACTCTGCAGAGGTGTACACTTTACCCACAAGGAATGATCAACCTTTTCGCCAGATCAATTAACACACTTCCTTTGGTGTGTCGGCAAGGAGATCATCTGAGCCGTTACATTATCTAGGCGTGGCTTTACACCAGCCGGGGCGTTAACCCTCGCCACGAAGACAGAGACACTCACCCAAGCCGTGGATCCACATTTATCACACACAACACCACGTCTCGTCCGGGCAAGGCGTACACCGTTGCATTGGTATGTAGAAACCCCTACTGATGGACTGGACGGAATGCTGTGCAATCTCCCGCCTTCCATAGATGCAAAGCCACATCTAAACAACTTAATAGGCTAAGACCCGCGCATACAAGCCCTTGTGGTTGCACGAAAACATGGATCTACAACATCCCATTTGCTCGGTCCTTAATCCGACACGGGCGATACTCCACCCTACACTACGTGCAAACCCGTCTGCACATCCGGCTATTGCCAATAATCGCCCGCGTCAAACCATAGTTTTATTTTGGGGTTTTTAGCAAACTACCAGCAACCATTTTCCCACAAAGGACCATTTAGGTTCCATATAAAATATTTCGGGAAACAATTTTAATCATGATCATTTGCCCCACAAAAAACTAAAGCATGGCTAAGCAGGTTTAACAAGATCGCATATACCCAATTTTGGCATTAAGTAATGTTTAGCCCTATTCTATGGTTATCAAGGTTCACATTTCCATAATTATCAAGGAATTTCATCTGACAACAGGTATATCTACCAATACCACAAAATAGCGAATTTACAGAAAGTAAACGCATGCATGAAACAATTTGATGAACAAAAGGAATATAAAATACTGGGATCAATATGGTCAAAGGGGCGCTTGCCTTGCTTAATCATTGCTTACGGTGAAGACGAGGTCGCAATAAATGAAGTCGACGAAGGAAACGGCGACATCGGGTTCTACACGTCGTTCAACGGAAATAAAGCAAATAACAAGCTTTAATAAGGGCAAAAAGTAAATAGACAACAAATCAAATAAAGACTCACTACAGAAAACAGGAATGCTTTAGGGTTTGAATTAGATGATTTCAGATCGTGTTAAATTGATTAAATATCCATATTGTTATTAGCTTTTAACATTAAGCATTAAACAGCTTCTTTTATAGCTAAACTATTGTTGAATTACGAATTCAAGAGGCTAAAATCATGAATTCTTGTATTTATAACTTCGAATTATAGATGCTAAAATTATTTGGATTAATAAAATTAAGACATTAAATCATTATGCTAAAAGATATGAATGAATAGCACTTAACCCCTAATTGATTAAGCATAATAAGAGGTTTCGAATATGTTAGATTTGCTAGGATAGGTTGTTGGTTCCATATTCATGGTCTTTAATAAAGTTCTGAAGATACAAATATCTTTATTAAAGACTTCTTCATTACTACCGATTCATATTATAAAGCTTAGAAAACATAATATTTAGCGTTATTTAACTAACACGATTTATATGGAAAGCGTGGTGAAATATGGTTATTTCATCATAATAATATAGTATATACTTTGGATAATGTTTCTAATCAAATTTTATGAATTATAATGTTTAGCTAAAGAGCTAAATGCATTGCTGAAAAAGCTATCATGACACTAAAGTTTACGTTGATTGCAATCGGCCAAAAATGGCTACAACTATCCTTATCATATTAGGGTTTTGCATAAGCAAAAACTATATGAACCATAAGTTATAAATGAAATATTTTCTTAGAATATAGTAGTACATATCCTAAACATCGTTTCTGATTTATTCTACAAGGGATTCGTATCAGGACAAGGTATTCTATAGATTGATGAAAAGGCTTGAGTGTTTCTAAAATCCAGAATTATAATACCTAAGGTTATTTCGCTATCGAGTTTTATATGCAAAGCATGACAAAATGAGATTCTTTCTTCAGAATTTGATAGTATTAACTTTGCAAGTATTTCTAAACCGATATTATAAATTTTACTATAAAGACGAGTTATTTTATTCACTGTTGAAATAGCATAAATGACCACAAAGTTAACATTATAGCGAGTCGGATTTCGTTTACAGTTTGGGGCTACACCTTACAAGATTATTGATCCATTTTTCAGACATTAGCAGGGGATGACACTAAGAGTGCTTTAAAGCTAATTCTGTGATATCTGGCTTCCATCCGAAACGGTTTTTCATATAAGTGATCATTAGGGCCTAATATGGATTTAGTTCAAACTCGTATAAACATGAAGTACTTTTGCATAGCTAGTAAGGATATTACTTCTCAAGATCTTAGGACTTAGTTTTGTCAAATTTGATGTTTATTTGTGAAAGTTATAACTATTCAAAATATACAAGTATTGGAGATTTAATTATTTGGTTAAGTGTTATTTATAACTTTGTTATAATGATTCTTGTTGAATCATTTAGTTCGATCACATTAGATATTTAGAACCCAATTTCTTTTAACGACTATGATCTTCATTAATTATGCATGTACACATTTTTCTACATATACAAGGCTTATGTCTTCATGCAAATTAAACTTGTGAATATATGGTATTTCATTAAAAACATTTCAACAGTGACAATTTACTCATTCCGATAGCTATTCATATTCTTGTATAGTTATTAGACACTTTTCACATGTATATATATATATATATATATATATTATTACTGATTACTATATGCAATTACATATATGCATACATCTTTTCCATTTAAACCATTTATTATTCATAAACAAGTCTAAATCAAATTCATACTTTAATCATTTTAGCATATTAAGGTGGGCTACTGACATACAAGTGCTTAGAAATAAATCTTATTTATTTTAGAATTTCTTTTATACAATTATTCATTTTTGATTATTTATTCCATTGAGAATAACCTTTAATGGGAAATAATTTAAACAAAGGTAAAACATAAATATTTTTATATATTTGAATTCCTGGATGTATAAGGATTCTAATAAAATCAGTTTCATTCCATTTTGAATTTGTTTACAACATTTTAATATGTAGCCTATCTTTAAGTCTTTCATTTAAATTTGAATTTCAAATTAACCAAGTACTGTTTTTCAAAATGTTTTTGCATATTATGGAAGCACTTGATTTTAGATGATTTTAGGAATTTGTTTCATTTGAATTGGATTAAAAATGCTAAAGTTATTCACATAAGAAGCTGGCTCGGTTATGAAATTGAAAGAAAATCGGAAATACGTTTTCTGAGTTGAGAGGCGCCTTTACCGGTTTGAACTGGAGAAGTTCACGCGGTTGACAGGGCGGGCCCGCCGAGCAGTGAGCCAAAACAGGGGCGGCGCTAGGGCAGCTCGCCGGCGAGGCTACGGCGACGGAGGAGCTCGGCCGAGGGCTCCTCGAGCACCAGCTCGTCACGGCGCACAAGGTGGTGGGGTCGATCACTTCCGGCAATGGTCGGAGTGAGCTACCACCGTGAGGGGTGCGGCGGCCATGGTGGAGCTCACCGGAGAAGAAGAAGGGGTAAGTCTCCGGCTGAATCGGTAGCGAATCAAGCATCAAGGAGTACTAGGGATTTCATTTTACCTGCTGATTCGGTCAGAAGTTGACCGAAGAGCTCCGCCACCATGCGCCGGAGTTGGAGAAGAAGGAGTGCGGTGCAGCGGCGTTGCGGGCAATGGGAGCTGAAATCGGATAGGGAATGAACTCAAGACGGCATCAGGTAGCTCTGATTCAAACGAATTGAAGAAAATTTTACCGAGCAGCCGAATTGATGTTTCCTCCCTTTTCGGGTTGTCTGACAAAAATGGCGAGGAGGAAGACCGCGGCTGAAACGCTGGGTTCAGGAGCACTCTCGGTGAAGGCCCCTTTCTCCTGGTGATCTCCTTGCCTTCAAGCTTTTGATGGCCTTCCGGTGCTTGAGTCTTGAGCTCTGCTTGCTTTGCCTTGGCGTGGGAATTCTCAAATGGTTGGCTTAACACTTGTGGCTGCTGCCTTGGCGTGGAGAAGCTCTGGCTTGTGCGTGAGAATGAATCAATGGGCTGGCCTAAATACAGACATGTGAAGGAAAGCTCTAGAATGAGTGAGGTGTCCCAAGCACAGGAAAAACAGAATGTCTCTAGTACTGAACGTGAAAACTGCTATGAACCAAGTTGGAAAATTTCGAAACTTTTTGACCATAGTCTAATGGGAGTTGTTAGATTTCAGTAAAATTTTGGGGTTAAAATACAGCATGGTTAATTAATTAAAATTCCGACACTGTGCATTGCTCAGAATTTTGATTTCAGATTTTGATTTAATTAAAGGTGAAAACATTATTATTTATTTTTGAAACTTTTATTTAGAGTTATATTTATATCAAGGATTCTCTAATAAACATTTCAAGTTAAAATATTGTATATTTATTTTATATAAATTCTGACATGCTGATTTACAGATTTCCAATGCCTCTGTTTATAAATTTTAAAACGGCTTAGATGACATGATAAATTTCTACAACTTTTACCAGAGGTAAATACTGTATTGTGGGAATCATGGTAAATTTTCCAGGTGTATATGATTTTCGAAAATTTTATAATAAATCTGTCCTTGCACTATTTGGAGGTCAAGGGATGTCTTTTCAACTTTTTATTCACTATGCTATGCATTAAAAATTCATGTACCAGCTAAAATGATTTTAAATATATAAACTTTTCAATATTTTACTTTTACCTTTTATCTTCTTACCATTTTACCTTTTTACCATTTCCATTCTTTAATTTCATATGTTGGATTTTTCATACAAAGCATAAATCCAAGGAAATTCAGCTAAGATCCAATAAATCCAATAAAACTCATAAATAAATATTTTCAAATTTAAAATATTTATTTTTATATTATTTTATTTTTCGGGATGCTACAGCAACTAGGCCGTAGAACCTGATCAGAGACTGCAGAGGTGGCGACTGCTGGATACGTGCTTGCCGACGAGGGGTATGCATCGTTGTTTCGTTTGTCAGTAGTCGTCGGTACACGGGTCCAGATGGATCTGTGTATACGCACGTAGCATAGCGTATAAGAAATATTTCTCCTCCACGAAAATGAGTGGAAAGCTCGTGTGTCGTCGTCGAGGAAGAAATTAACTTCCTTATGTGAGAACGGAGACGAGATACGAGTTGTTTCAGATGCCCATGTTTCCAACTACTTGAGGAAAAACCTTCCATGGACCAAATCAAGTATGAGCAACAGCAAGCATGACTAGGTTCTATAGCTTAGCTCACTGCTCAAGCAACCAGCTGGCAAGTAGTGCAAGAGAGTGTCACACACCATGTTTAGGTCTCTTATGGGACAGATTATGATTTTGCAGATTTTGAATTATGCGAAAATCAGTTGGCACTCAGTTTCCAATTCTATATAGAAGGGCTGATCTGATTGTGGAGAAGCTATCCAGAATCCTCCTGTTTGGTAGATAATTGATCTATTTTTCTTTTAAGCAGAAGTTACGTAGAAACTGTCCCAAGCGTAAAGAGAAGTATGAAAACGATTTCGCACTATAAGCGAGAAAGTGTGGCGACTTGAAAACGCTCCGTCGTACATACCCTAGGATTCCAGTTATATGACCTGATCGACGTGATAGTAGCCATTATCCTTACCGTTCATCTACTAATTGTACTGTTTGTTAACGCCTATTTCGAATGATGAATTTTTTAATATTTCTGTGAAAATTAGACAATTTCTGGATAGCTTCTCAACACTCCTCCTTGGGCGAATATTGCGTAATGCACATGTCTTATCAAAAACTCCCCTCAAAAACCTAATAGGAAAAAAGAGATAGAGAAAAGAGTACATTGCACTCGCACACCGTATTACACTAGTTGCCTCATTAAAAACTTTTATATGAGAAAACTTTAGAAAAACTCACTAAGAAAAAAGATTACAACTTATAATCTTCTAGATTCAAAGTAAGATCTTGAGGATTATGCTAAGGGTCATGGTTCAGGGATTTACTCCCCCTGAAATATGTATGTCTCTAAGTTGTCTCATTCCAATGCCACTAACACATCTTTAAAAACTAGATTTTGGCAAAGATTTGGTGAATAAATCTTCTAGATTTTCACATAACTTAGTTTGCAGAATCTTTACCTCGCCATTCTTCCGGAGTTCGTGAGGATAGAAAAGTTTAGGAGTAATATGCTTCATGATATTGCTTTTTACATAACCCATTTGCATTTATGCAACACATGTAGTATTATCTTCATAGATAATTATAGGGGTATCGATGGTATTAAGATCACATGACTTCTAAATATGGTTAACCACACATCTCAGCCAAACACACTCACATGAGGCTTTATATTAAGCTATAATCTCTGAGTGATTAGTAGAAGTAGCTACCAAGGTCTGCTTAAAAGACCACCAAGAAACGGCTGTACCACCGCAAAGAAACACAAAACTAGTCTTTGGCACTATGGGCATCACACAGATAGCCAGCATCCGTATATCCTACCATGGTTAAGTCTTGGTTCTTCAGGTTAAACAATCTAAGATCTTGAGTAGTTTAGAGGTATCTGAGTAAAGTCTTGACACCATCCCAATGTCTTTTGGTTGGGACTAAACTGTGTATTGCTAGCAAATTTATTGCGAATGCAATATCAGGCTTTGTGCAATTAGTAAAATACATAAGTGCTCCAATAGCGCTTAAGTATAGGACTTCAGGTCTTAAGATTTCCTCATTTTTCATCCTTGATCTGAAAGGGTCTTCATCAACTTCAAGGGATCTTACTACCATGGGG
This sequence comes from Otatea glauca, assembly GCA_036346275.1. Lineage (NCBI taxonomy): Eukaryota > Viridiplantae > Streptophyta > Magnoliopsida > Poales > Poaceae > Otatea > Otatea glauca. Next base: position 41,445,702 of record CM070725.1, read on the forward strand.
GTTTTCTAAAGATGAGATTTATCCATATTAAATCTTTCTAATACCTTCTGGTATAGGTAGGCTGTTGTAAAAAAATTCTTTCTGGGAAATGCTCTAGTTGTATGCCTAAGTAATATTTGGTTTTACCCAAACATTTCATCTGAAACACCGTCGTAAGATAAGAACTTGCTTCCTTTATCTCCTTTGTGGTTTCGATGATATTCAAATCAACGATATAAACTGATATGATATAGAATCTATTCTTGGATTTCTTTATGAACACACAGGAATAATCATCATTATTAGAGTATCCTTTCTTCAGAAGGAACTTACTAAGTCAATTGTATCATATTCTCCTAAGCTGTTTTAATCGTATAGTGATCTCTGATTTGATCGATCGGTCCTCATACGGAGCGCAAACACTTGCGCCTTGGCCTCCTCGCTGATCGATCGGTCGGAAGGTGCTTGGCTAGTGATGCGACCAGTGTGACACGTTCGGTGAAGTTTCATGATTATTCGCAACCCTTTTCCTCTGCCAATAGCGATGATGTCTGGTGATCCAACAGCGTCATTTAGCCTTTGAAGAGTATTCATGCTGACATCTGACATAGATCAATCATAATGCATCGATCGAATAGCAAGAACAATAACAGAAAGTGCATATGATATAAGAGGCAAAACTATTCCCTCTTTTTTAAATTGATTCTCTTGTACAAGGAGATGCCATATTTATAGCAGAAGGCATCAAGAGTGAAAGACCATGTAGAGGTCTGATTCTCTTGTACAAGGAGGTGCTATATTTATAATAGAAGGCAGCAAGAGCGAAAGACCATGTAGAGGTCTATCCTTATTGATGATGAGTTATTGACTATGTTTGAGCATGTTGTGCTCGAGTTTGAGTTTGTTTTGAATTCTATTTTGAATTTGAAGCAATTTGAGGTGCTGTCAGTGTTGGGCGACACTACCGACCTTGTAGTGACGGTAATACCGGCTGTATGGCACTACCGGTTTGGGATGGCTGTAGTTTGTGGAGCTACTAGCCTTGGGAGCGGTAGCTTTTTTACAGAGGTGTTTTATCTGGGGCGTGTCTGAGTGGCACTACCAACAACTAGGGGCGGTAGTACCAGGGGTGCAGTACTACCAACCTCTAGTAGGCAGTAGCTATTTTTTAGAGAAGGTTCTCTTGGGGCTGTTCAGTGGGAGCGGTACTACCGGCCAACTAGAAGCGATAGTACCGAGGGTGCGGTACTACCGGCCCTGGGTGGCGGTAGTGCCGACTTCACTGCGAATTTATGCTTAATGGTTTGCATTATGTGATGATTAATGCATATATTGTGAACAGTGCTATGTGATAGTTTGCTTGTCTGTGTTGGTTGCAGGACTTGATGCTAGGTCATGGTGGCGAAGGCGAGACCAAGATTAGGCTATGAGTTGAGGTCGAGCGGTCTACGGACGCCGAAAGATGATCAAGGCCGGGAGGTGGTTACAAGCCAGAAAAATAAGGAACCGAAGCGTGAAGCACTGGTGATAGACATGACGGGCAATGGTATGGACCGGTGAAGCATCTAGGCCCCTATTTTAATTAAAATTTTGGTAATTAATGACAATTGTGTTAAAGGACTAACAATTTCTCTTAAGTTTGTAAGAATAGGTTGGTCCTCACTGTGGCATCTTGAGAAAGTTTGATGTTCATCCGAGAAAAGGATGTTTATTAAAAGAACCAGAAGATCAAAGACAAGGTAAATGTGTTTTAAGGAGATTTTATTTTATTTCACCGATCTTGGAGCAAGAAGTAAAAAGATCTGGTTTATAGGTTAGATGCCATACTATAAAGAGGAATAATGATTAGTAGTTTGATTGTGATTAAAGTGTCATATGGCTCAATTTATATGTAGGCTAAATCATCTACACTTGCATCAAGACATGTGTTTCAAAACACAGCCCTCTTCAGGGAAACCGATACTACTGCAAGTGTTTTTATGGTAGTACCGCCGTTTGTATTGCGGTACTTATTCTCCATAGAAGCGCTCATTTGTATATATCCTGTTTATTCATTGTCGGTACTACATGATAAATTCTAGTAGTACCGGAACTCCGATACTACTGTGTTTTACACTGCGGTACTTATTTTTTAGAGAAGCTTCTTTCTGATGTTTTTCATGAATTTTAAATCCGAAGCTACCATAGTAAAAACTGCGGTACTACCGCATGTGCGGAAGTACCGATCTGAAGCCCGGTAGTCTTTTTCCAAAAAGAGGTGTTTTGAGGATTTTCTCCTGGGCGGTACTACCGCACGCTAAAATCTGGTAGTACCGGTATCATGGTAGTATCGGGTTTTATATTGGCAGTACCATTTTTCCAGAACGAGTTGTTTTCGAGTAAATCACTCCAGAAAAGTCGGTACTACCGCACTTTGTGTGGCAGTAGTACCGGACCATCTCCAACGGCTCTTTCCCACCGCATTAAATGCTTAAAACTAACCGTTGGGACAGGAGCGGTACTACCGGACTTTGTATGTCGGTAGTACCAGAATTCCTGATTTTTCAGGATCTTCCCCCAACGGTTGGAATAGTTGGTGGGGTTATAAATACCCCCACACCTGCACAATAGTAGCTCTTGGTGACTCATTGAACACATATTGAGCTCTAGCAAGTTCTTTCTACTCACTAGTGCACTTAATTCTCATTTTGAGTGAGTAAGAAGCATTCAAGTGTTGCATATATATTTGAGCCATTTAGACACTTGATTCATCCTCAAGCAAGCGTCATTATTCTATTCTCTTGGAGGTTGCCACCTCCTAGACGGCTTGTAGGCGTGTGGAATCGGTGATCTTCTCAAAGAAGCTTGTGAGAAGGCCCGATCGATTGTGAAGGCAAAGAGCTCGCCTAACCGGAGTAGTGAAAAGCTACCATGAGTGATCGAGGAAGGATCAAGCGGGTGGAGCCGGCTTAAAGTGGTTCAAGTCACCTCAATGTGGAGTAGGGAAGACCGGCAAGTCTCCGAGACCACGGGATAAAATTTCTTGTCTCTCATTCTCTTTTGACTTGCTTTTACAATTTGTGTGCTTAATTTTCAATTCTAGCAATTTGGGTATATTATTTGTAATTAGAATCTTTTATCTGTCATTCTTGATTTGCTAAAGTAATTTGTGATCACTAGAGAATATAGTTGTAATTTGTAATTATTTTCATTATAGCTTAGTGATTTTATTAATTGCAAATTAGAACCGAAAAAATTAGAAACCTCCTATTCACCCCCTCTAGTCGGTTATCCTTGATCCTACAATCGGGACTAGGCTCAGGGAGGAGTTGAGGTCCAGAACAGTCAAGGAAGCCGATGCGCCATGGTGAAGCCGAAAAGGACATGTGGCGGTCAAGTGACTTGGGCCCGCTTGCAAGCAAGGACGATTCAGGGAGTCTGGATGCGTGAGATGCTTGACAGCAAGTCATCGAGGCCACATGGAAAGCGCGAAGCATGGTGATGCTTCGAGGAGAAGGAAGACCGGTCATCGGGGCAAATTGGTAATTTGTCCAATACCAGCGGTCGAGGCGGTTTGTAAAACTGCGACGGTGATCTAAGTGGTTTAGGTTATGCCAAAGTGGAGTTGGACGCAAATTCGGGCTCGCGGAGTGAATTTGGTGTCCATGTGTTGGCCGCTTTGAGAAGCGTGCTTGTGAGAATAAAAATACTGTTAAGGGTGTTGGATTTCGAGTTAGCCCATGTAAGAAGCGAATGGTATCCACTCTAGTGTCCCGATTTAGGATTGGGGTTTTCTCCACTATATAAGGCGATGTAGGGGGAGAAGAGGCCTCAAATCTTAGACTAAGACATTTGGAGGTTTAGGGTTTCCATAAGATTTTGTGTTCTTGTATGGTGTGTGTGCTCCTTAACTTTGCCCTCAAGTGAGAGGCTTTGTAATCCATCCTTAGACTCTCGCACACGCCAGCGACCCGGTTTGAAATCCCACTTGGTTTTTTCCCCAAGCGACGTGTGGCGCGGCCGTGCGGCCTGGCGTGTGGGCGACACATGGTGCGGCCGCAGGTTGACACGTGGCGTTTGTTTTTTATTTACGAAAAGGCCCAAGCAAACTCCGAAAATTCCCTAGAATTACGGAATAGTCATTTTTTCAAAAACATTTCCCATAAAAACCCCTCGAATTTCCTGGAATTACAGATCTTTTACGAGAAGGAGCCCAAAATTTCCTAAAATTGCATATTAGTCCATTTTTTTCTCTAGAAGGCCCACAGAGCTTCTTTAGTGCCCCCGAAAATTCTCTAAAATTATGAAATAGTCTATTTTTCTTGCTAGAAGACCTCCAAGGCTTTTTCTGTTTGGATTTTGGCACTCCATTTTTTACGGAGAGGCGCTCAAATTTTTTGTAGGCCCTGCGGAGCTTCCAAAAATTATTTTTAACACGTCATTTTGTACAGAGAGGGGCTCAAATTTTTGCATAGAATCTGCAGAGCTTCCACAATTTATTTTTAACGCGTTGTACGCAAAATTGTCCAAAACTTTCAAAGATTACATATTGGTCCATTCGTATGACACTTGCAGATTGACTATTCGTATGACACTTGCAAATTGATTATCATGTCATTGTCTGTAAATGCCCTTAAACCTCAACTCATATGGCACAAAACTCAGTGTGAGATCCTGACCAAACTAGAAAACAAAAACACAAAAGAACACTACATGGCGAGAATACTCATTTAACTATCAATCCGACCTCCTCACGACTCCACCAAGTTGGAGTGGTTTCTTCCCATCTTTAGAACTGGACACAAACACACGCTGCAAAAATGGCAATAATGCGTCATTTCATACATCATCAAGAAATGCTAATTCCTCGGTCCTCACCCAAAAAAAACCACGAAATGCTAGATAAAATGGTGAACTTGGCGTCTCGATTCTTGAATTGATCCTAACATACCTTGGAGGGTCGTCGACCTTACGGAAGTTCTTGACGACCTTGATGATGCGACCTGGTGGCGTGGGCGGGCGGGGGGGCGGCAAGCGGCGGCGGGGGGGCAGGCGGAAGGCGGGGCGCGGCGGGCGGCGGGCGCGGGCTGGGCGTCAGGCGGTTCGTGGGTCGGGACGGGCGGCGGGCCGTCGGGTGGCGGGCGGTGCGGGGCGTCGGGTGAGGGCGAGCGACAGGGCGGCGGGGCCTCCGTCCGGGAATCGCGTCACACTCGGGAGCAAGCTAGGGTTAATGAGAGCGATGTCTACGCGCGTGAATAGTGTGCTCGCGGGAATAAAATGGGGATTTCAATCATCAGTATCGCTTCTTGTAAAAACCGACACTGATTAGTCACAATATCCGTATCGTTTTTTAAGAAAAAACCGACACGGATGTGTATAATCCGTATCGCGTATTAAACTAAAACCGACACAGATGTTTATCAGTATCTGTATCACTTTTTTATAGAAAACCGACACTGATGTGTCTCAATATCCGTATCACTTTTATAAATAAAACCGACACTTATGAAGTCATATATCCGTATCGTTTTTTTTTTAAAACCGACACTGATGTGTCTAATCCGTATCACTTTTTAAAATAAAACCGACACAGATGTGTATCAATATCTCTATCAATTTTTTAAAGAAAACCGACACTGATGTGTCTCAATATCTTTATCACAGGTCTGCAAGTTCTGAATTTTCAGCCTTTCATCAAAGAGAGAAAATATCATAACTTTTTCATATTTTGTTGAAATTATTATAAATTTTGCAGAAACATATTTCAGGATACTGCAAAACTTTTTATAAAATAATTTTTGGAAAAAGTGGACTCATTCAAGAAATATGCCCAAATTCATTTCGTAGACATGATTTGTGCATAAAGCGTAGAAAAGTCAAAACTTTTTCAAATTAATCCAGAATTGTACGAAGATTTCCTTAAATCAACTTTCCACTATTTACAAGCTTTCCCAGCAATAATGTTGTCGAATGGAATTTTCTTTCACAACATATGGCACAAAGTGCAGGCATAAAGAGAAATTGCATTTCCATCAAAGCCTCCAACAGCAATTCACCTTGGATTTTTACAACAAACATTACAGTAGTCCATTTATTTACAATACTGTCCTTCATGATGATCTACTCGCATGTAATTGGCTCCATGTGTGTCGTCATCCCCGCTAAGATAGGCCCCATCTGAAAATGAAGGTATCTCATCGAATTGGTTATACTCTTCTTCATCTACAACATCTTCAACTCCTACGATCCGTTTCTTGCCATGAAGAACGACGTGCAACCTCGGATTGGCCGGATCACACACGTAGAAGACTTGAGTTGTTTGCTTCGCAAGGACGAACGGGTCATCTTTGTAGGCGAGTCTCCGAGATCCACAATAGTAAAGCCTCTCTTGTCGACCTTCACTCCATGTGGAAGTCCTACCCACTTACATCGGAACAATGGAACTTGGTATATTCCGTGTCGAGCTCCCAAATTTCTTGATCAACCCATAGTAGGAGTTCATTGTGGTGGGAGACTCTTTTCGAGTGATGATAGTCGGAGAAAGCATTTATGCACACACCACTGTTTTGGACAAGATACTTTTGGCATCTTGACTCTCGGTGTAAAAGGTGTAACCATTAATATCACTACCCGCCATGTGCGTACATTAAATCTTGGTCCATCACCAACCATTTTACATTCTCACTAAAGGAGACCTCCGCTTTTTCTTTGAACCATGTGAGGAATCGATCATTGTGTTCTTGTGCGATGGAAAGCTCATCCATTTGTGGATTCTCTTCCGTAAAATCAACTTATCTTTGCTCGATGTATGGGCGAACTGCGCTGCTCGCAAGATCTGTCAAATGCGCTTTGTAATACATATCAAACCTCGGACTCATTAGTTTGGATCCAACGGTTCCTTTACCAGCAAGTCTGCCCTCGTGACGAGATATAGGAACACCGATTGATTGTCTTTTACCTAGGTAGTCCACACAGAACTCAATAACCTCTTCAGTCCCATAACCTTCAACAATACTACCCTCAGGCTTCGACCGATTCCTCACGTAGGACTTTAATATACCCATGTACCTCTCGAACGGATACATGTAACGTAGAAAAGCGGGTCCACATATCTTAATCTCTCTAACTAGGTGAACCACAAGGTGGACCATTATATCGAAGAACGACGGTGGGAAATGCATCTCAAGCTGACACAGAGTCTGCACCACCTCACTCTGTAAGTTGTCTAGCATATCGGGGTCAATAACTTTGCAGGAGATCGCATTGAAGAAATAACACACCGTGATTGCCAACCTGACATCCTCTGGCAGAATATTTCGGATTGCAACTGGGAGCATTTGGGTCATCAAGACATGGCAGTCGTGGGACTTCATGCCCAACAACTTCAAATCATCCATGGACACAAGCTTCTTAATGTTCGCGGAGTAGCCAGATGGAACTTTAATACCATGAAGACATTTGTAAAGGTCCTCTTTCTCCTTCTTGGATAGGGTGTAGCATGCAGCGGGGATATACGGACCTTTTCCATCCTCCTCTATCACTGCAAGCCTGGGCCTGATTCCCATGTAGGCCATGTCGCGACGAGCATTCACACTATCCTTTGTCTTTCCAGGTATGTTCAGCAGGATACCAACCAAATTGTCGCAGACATTCTTCTCAACGTGCATGACATCAATACAATGTCGAACATCTAACTCCTTCCAGTACAGTAAGTCCCAAAATATTGACCTCTTCTTCCAAATGGTCCTAGAACGAACAGATTTACGGCTCTTTCCGTACTGAACATCGATATCCTCTACACGTGAATATACTTTCCTTCCACTCATAGGCTGCGGTGCCGAACGGACTTCGCTCTTCCCATCAAATTTGTCATCCATCTTACGGTATCGATGACTTCGAGGTAGAAACCTATGGTGACCCATATACACAGTTTTCTTGGAATTAGGCAACCATAGGCTCTCGGTCTCCTCTTCACAAATAGGACACGCTTTTGCTCCTTTCGTACTGTAGCCCGCCAAATTACCAAGAGCCAGGAAATCATTTATGGTGCAAAATACCATAGCCCGTAGGGTGAAATGCTCTCTTCTGACGCATCCCACACAATGACCCGTCATTCCACAATTTTACCAAATCCTCGATCAATGGAGCGAGGTACACATCAATATCATTTCCATTTGTTTGGGTCCCGAGATTAGCAGCGACATCATGATATATTTCCGCTTCATGCACAACCAAGGAGGAGGTTGTAGATACACAATGAGCCGCCACGTCTTTGTGACGATCGCTCATGTTACCAAACGGATTCATTCCATCGGTACTCAATCCAAATCTTATGTTCCTCATTTCGGCACCAAACTCCTCATGTTTCCAATCGATGTTTCTCCATTGAGCCGAATCAGTAGGGTGTCTCAGCTTGCCATCTTCCTTTTCGAGACTCATAATGCCAACGCAACAATTTTGCTTCTCTAGGATTTGCAAACAACCTCTCCAGACGGGGAATGATGGGCAAGTACCACAATACCTTGGCCGGTGCACCTTTAGTGACCTCTTCACCCTCGTTGCCCCGGCTCTTACGCTTCTTGTCGTTACGCTTCTCCTTTTGTTTGTACCGAGGCACACCGCAAACTGGACAAATGTGCAGCTCCTGATGTGCGTTACGGTACAAGATGCAATCATTTGGACATGCATGTATCCTTTCTATTTCCATTCCCATGGGACATAGTAGCTTTTTCGCTTCATAAATGCTTGTTGGCAACTCGTTTCCCTCCGGAAGCAGATCCGATAGAAGAACTAGAAGTGCATTGAAACTTGTATCTGTCCAACGGTGTTTTGCCTTCAGTTCGAACAATGCAAGGACCGAACCCAACTTGGTGTATTCTGCTTTGCAACCTGTGAACAGTGGTTTCGCATCGTCTTCCATCAAGCTTTTAAACTTTCCAAACTCTCTTTCTGTGTAATTACCCTCCACATCCCGCAACATTTGCTCCAAATTCTCCTCCTCAAACATATCAAACTGCAACTCATCATCCGGTTCCACCGTGTCTTCATTGCATACCGGCAGGGTACTACCTGTCTCCCCGTGATGGATCCAACAAGTGTAATTCCTCATGAAGCCACGTCGAATCAGGTGGTCCTCAATTTGAGCTGAGTTGTTAAATCTTCTCAGATTGGTGCAATCAATGCAAGGACAATATATGAAGTTTACACCCCTCCTCACCATGTCCTCTTCGGCAATTTTTTTGAACTCCTTAACACCCCTCTGAAATTCAGCACTCACACGACTTTTTGCATACATCCATTCCTTATGGTTCATCTGCAATTAAACTTCACACAATAAATTAAGCACAAACTGGAGGACAACAAGCTAGCTATTTGAAATATTGAGACATCATTTCAGTTAATATTACCTTTGCAAAATAGATGACAATTTCCTGCAACATATATGAAATATGTACTCCCGATCGATACTTAGATTCTTCCCTGGTTTAGAGCTTCCAATTTCCTAGATAAGAGACATACATTTTTAACATGAATAATGATATCAAACAATCTAATTATATAGTGCAGTAGCCTAAGATCTTTTGACTACAACGAAACAAAACAAGGGTACCAACGATGACTCCTAATCTCTAAATAGGTTTGGTCCTAATCCCATTCGAGGATATGTGGTTTCGACAAGTTCCTAAGCCGTTGTACAACTCCAGAGAAAATTTCGGCAGCATCTCCCCGCTATTCTCCATATACACGTCTCGACAACAGGTCAAGAGGGGTGTGTATCTGGAGAATACCAGGGAGACGCTACCGAAATCTCTACTCTGCAGTTGTACAACACACTTCGATCAGAACTTGCGAAGCACATATCCTCGAAGCTATCAAAAACGTGGACAATTCGAGGCTGCGCTTATAAATATGCCATTTCGTTCGGTATATTTATAAACAAGCATCCTCGAGCGAGAGGCGAGGTTCCGCACCCTAAACTCTAGCATTCATTAGGTGACAAGCAATAATAATTCCATATTAATATCAAAGCACTACAAATTAAGATAATTAAATACATGTGTACATGCTTGTGAAATAAAGGTGTGAAATCGATAGGACATACACAATACGAGTGCAATCTAAACTTTCTTGCGACATATCAAAATTACATAGTGCAAAATTAAAGGGTTTGAAGGAATGCTCACATTTTGAAGAAAACCACAAATTATGCAAAATGAGGGAAATCTCCTCAAGTTATGGCTTCAAATTTACCCTCTTAACACCCACCCTTGAGGATTTCAAATTTTCTCACCAAGTATTGCTTCCAACCACGAATATGAGCTATTTTTTACGGTGGCGCGAAGAAACCTCCTCTGGAACAATAACAGAGAAGAGTTGATTCGAGTGGTATAAATAACCTAACGAGGTACATCACTATCGGTTCTCATATAAAAAGCGATAGTGATGTGATCATCACATCACGATCGGTTCTTATAAGACAAGCGATAGTGATTATCATAGTCATCACAATCGGTTCCTACATAAGAGCCGATAGTGATGAAGACGCACACATCACTATCGGTTCTTATTTAAGCGATAGTGATGATAATCCACATCACTATCGCTTCTCACAAAAGAACCGATAGTGATGAGCACATCTTTGTGAAGCGATAGTGATGTGCATTATCATCACTATCGCTTCTTAAATAAGAACCGATAGTGATGTATACGTGCTCATCACTATCGCTTTTTATATGAAAACCGATAGTGATGATAATGCACATCACTATCACTTCTCGCATAAGAACCGATTGTAATGTTCCCAGTGCTACATCACTACCACTTCTAACCTGAGAACCGATAGTGATTATGATTAATGCCTCTCCTAAGTCATCTATTACAATCATTTCTTCCTAAAAACTTAAGAACCGATACAGATAAAGCGATAGTGATGTACCATTCTGTAGTAGTGTATGTACGTACGTACAGATGGTTTTATCGTTTTCGGCCAGGTGAGCGGTGAGAAATTTCTCCACCACGAAAATGCGTAGTCGCCGAGGGAAGATTCTCCTTTTTTCGAGGGAGCCGAGGAAGAAAGTAGCTTCGTTTTGTGACAATGGAGTCACGCACGAGATAATACTAGCTAGTTCCAGCCTTCCAGGTGCCCGTGTTTCCAACCATTTTGCTCAGAAAAGAACTTCATAGACTAATTCAATCCTGATCTGCACAGGTTCTGCTTGATTTTCTTGATTTGCAACTTGCAAGAGATAGTTTGACTTTTGACTGTTGATTATCAAAACTAGCTGGTAGCTTTGCTTGACAGATAGTCCTAACAGCGTCTAATATCGATCCTATAGTGTGTGTGTTCTCGTGTGTGACGGATAGTCCTAACAGCGTGTAATATCCCACCGTGGGCGTACTAACAATTGACTCGTGGACAGCTCACCGTGTGTGAGTGTTCTCGAGTTCCTAAAATGAATTTATCTAAGTGCATCGTAACGTTGAAAAGTGGCCTCGTACACATGTGTACCTTCTACATAAAGGTAACTATTGAGTTATATGCATCAACTAATTCACCCAAAAGTTTAAACTGATGAGGAAATATAGGCAATTCATTTATATTTTAACACTCCCCCTCACGTATAGGACTCTCTCAGGCCTAGGACGTGGAATAGAAGTGGGCTGCAATTATTTTTTTAATTGCGCCAACCGGGTTTTAAACTCGAGACCTCTTGACTCTGATACCATATTGGAAATGGCGCAAGGCTCACTACCCTCTAGGGGTTGCATTCACGTGTATATGTGGGCAGGTTTACATGAGGGAATTACATGCATGAATTAAGGTCATGCCATAATCAGTGGGGGCGCAGCCCCAGCACAATCAGGACGCATGGTCCTATATATGCTATGTATAGGAAATTGCCTTCCATGTATAGGAAATAGCCTTCCATCTTTAACACCCCCCTCAATCTGGACAGTATGAAATCAGGTTCAGATTGTTAGTGATCTTGCTAAAAGCTGGTCCTGGCAATGGCTTGGCCATGATATCAGCCAACTGATCTTTGGAGGATATAATCCGTACGTCAAGTTGCTTGGACGCCACACGTTCGCGAACAAAATGGTAATCTACCTCAACATGCTTTGCTCGCCGATGAAAGATGGGATTAGCAGTGAGGTAGGTGGCGCCGGTATTGTCACACCACAAATGTCGGCGGTCTTGGCTGAGGGATTCCAAGCTCACGAAGCAAAACTTGAATCCAAATGAGCTCAGCCGTAGCATTGGCAATCTCCTTGTACTCGGCTTCAGTGCTAGAACGTGACACAGTCGGGTACTTGCAAGAGCTCCATGATATAAGGTTACCGCCATAGAAGATGGTGTAGCCTCCCGTGCTGCGACGGTCATCCTTGGCTCTGATACCATATTAAGTTGCATGCACCAACCAGTTCACCCAAAACTTAAGCTGATGAGAAAATATGGGCAATTCATTTATACTTCAACAGTAACAAGGTATTGCGATAAAATTTATTCGGTACATATACACGAGAAATAATTATGGCATATAAAAATGAATGAATGCAAGCTTGTTTGTCTGGCATTTAATAAACAAATGGAGTGGTTGACATATATTCCATCCATGTTTATTGTTTGTCGGCCTTCTTCTGGAACCTGGTCTTGCGTTCCTCTGACAGCATTCCGGCGAAATGCTCTAGCTCCTCCTCGTTAGTGCCCTTGTTCGTGTCGGGCTCGGTCTCGCCGGTCTCGACGTTCACCTTGCATGCCTGCCTCTTCAGCAGAGCCTTGCCGACGTCGACGAGCCGTTTCAGGTTCTCCGGCGTGGAGACGTCGACGGACGCGGTGTTGCCCTTGAGCTCGTCGTCCTGGATGCGGAGGTAACTCTTCTCGCAGTGCAGCGCCTGGAAGAGCACGGAGGCGTGGATGTCGACGATGTCGGCACTGGACTGGCTGAAGCTGTCGATCAGCGGCGTGGCGCCCTTGTTGTAGAGCCACCCGAGGATGCCCCACTTGCCGCACTCGGCGGCATCGAACTTCTTCTCGATCTTGGCTGAGCCGGTGCCCAGCGACAGGATCATGAACCTGCCGTAGTCCACCGGCTTGATCGGGAAAAATTCCTGGTTGCCCAACAGGATCTGCTTGCTTACATGTGTCATCGCCAGCAACGTCTGTGTCGACAAAGTATCCAAAACGAGTACACATAAGCATCGCGACTCAAAAAAACTATGCAGTTCTATTTGCACAAAGAGTTCAAATGCGAAAGCCCAACAAGCTAATGCAATGACTTCAGTCGATTGTTTAACAAGTACTAAATCCAGTTTTTTCATCATATAACGTATGCGCGCTACTATACACTGCATATAGACACTACGTTTATATGTGAAGAAGCTAGGTTTGGAAATGAATCAAATATGTGTCTAAGATCGATTTTGTGTATCGCGATGTGTCCTTCCTTCTCACTAATAAATCCATTGGTAGCTCTTAGCAGTTAGCACACGTGGTCACTCACCGGATTGTTTGCGGCGACGGCTCCGTCGATGAGGTTGAAGGCCCGTGGCTTGCCGTCCTTGTACTTGGTCTCGAAGCGGTGCCCGGGGAGGTAAGTCGGCGCGGCTGAGGTGCTGATGCACACGTCCGACAGAAGAGCGTTCTTGGAGACTTCGCTCTGGGCCTGTACATGTGAATTATATTCCATTCAACTCATGCAATTGTGCGGTGCAGGCAGAATGTTATCGGTGAGCGAGTCGCGTGTTTGCATGGACGTACATCGTATCTGGAGAAGATTGTGGGCTGGAGGAGCTTGATGTCGAAAGTGGGGATGACGATGTTTTGGAGCGCCTGGCTGACTCGCGTCTCGCCGAGCAGCTTCTTCACGATCGAGTGGAGGTACTTGCCGTCGTACTTTGGCCCCGTCATTCTCTTGAACAAGCCTATAGGTCCGTTGCTGCACGGTATGTACAAGTTAATCAATTTCTTCTATGTTATGCTTATATGCCGACCTGAATTTTGTGCCAATTCACAAGCTCATTAGTCATTGCTCCCTCCGGTCACAAACAAGCAAACTTTTGATGATATATGGTCTCTAAAACTTAACTTTGATCACTATTTTTTAAATGTAATATATTTATAAAATATAATAAAATCGTATATTAATAAAATTATTTTTCAAAAATAATCTACACGTATCATTTTTATGTGTCTAAATATTCATAAAGATACTGATAGACAAATTAAGTTTATTAAATTTGCCTTTACATACTTAAAAAGCATTATTCTTTTATGACCGGAGGGAGTGTAATAAGTAGGTTGTAATCCTCACCAGACGGGAGGAAAGATCTTCGGGCAGTGCTCGAGGTAAAAGTTGTTGATGTCCTTGGCGGCGAAGAGAGGGCGGCCCTTGTCATTAGGCGCGGTGAGCATGGCGGTCACCAGCCCTCCGGTGCTTGTCCCGGCGATCACGTCGAAGTAGTCTGAGATCCTCGCGTCCGGTCCATCTAGCTCCTATAGGCAGTTAGACACAGTACACCCCCAACAATATCCATTAGAGTAGTTCATCAGAACGGACAGCATGCCTAGATACATGCATGCGTATATTTTTTTTGAAATGAAAGCGTAGGAGTTCTGCCATGTATTAAGTGGGGAAATCAGATAATAGTCATGATACAAAGAGTTAATGATAAATAGAGAGGAAAGAGATTAAATATAGCTATCTAGGGCAAAAGAAGGAGAGGCGACGGGAAACATGCATGCTAACAAAGACCTACAAAGTTTTATAGAAGTCGAGCAGCCATGAAATATGCATGCGTATATGGAACTCACCTGGAGCTTATCTTCGAGGAAGGCGAGGATGGTGCCGGGGATGATGCCGCGGACGCCGCCGCCGTCGATGCTGAGCACGGTGACGATGTTCCCGTTGGACGGCGCCGGGGACTTGGGCGTCAAAAGCGACGACACGCCGCGGCTGAGCACCGCCTGCGGCGCCTGGCTCACGGTCAGGGACCCGTTGCTGTTGAGCTCCGGGACGTGCACGGGAGCCATGGCTTGCTACGACCTCAAACGCTCTAATCAACTAGCTACGTACCTTGAGCTGCTAAAAACAAAGACCTGCGTGCGATCCTTCCTCTTTAAAAAAGGCTAGCTTGTTTGGTTCGTTTGTCGACTCTGGCTGTTGGCTTTCGACCGCGTTGGCGTTATTGCACTTTGTGATGTGGCTAGGCTGATGCGGATGCGCTCGTATTTATAGTGGACGCCGGCTTGAAAGAAAGAACTCGGAGTTGCACCGATCACTACGAAATGGTCGCACCGCGCGCGGCTCGTACTGCGCTGCTCCAAGGAATTGGACGGAAGCGCCGGTGCGGCGTGCGCGCGCACGGGTCCAACGTTGAAGTGATCAACCGACCAAACACGCGGGCAGGATACAGCGAACCTGACCTGACCACAAACACACGATCAGATCAGGTCAAGATCGCGCACGAGCGAAAATATGCACAATACTTTAGCCGGAAGCATATATATATATATATATATATATATATATATATATAGGAAGTAGGGAATCATTTTCCCTTTTATGTACTCTCGGGAGTACATACTCTCACCTCTAATATACCACTTAAATGAATATTTTATAATTCTTTATCACTTTCAGTATGCTCCAATAATAAATCTAAGATACTCCAATGCGACATGGTTGAAAAAATTTCATCAGAGCCCTTTATTTTTTTTGCTGCGTACCCTTTTCCATATGTAAAAGGAATATATAAACAAATTATGCTATAAAGGGTGGATTTTAATAAAATTTTTATGCAACTCACTTTGAAGTATCTTATAATCAATATTGAAGTATACTCAAAATGATAAAGAGGTATAACAACATCATTTAAACGGTATACTGGAGGTGGGAATACGTACACCCAGGAGTATGAAATCAAATCATTTTATATATATATATATATATATATATATATATATATATATATATATAGCGAATGCCAAGTGGCAGCACTAGAAATTTTCTAGTGGGTGTGCTTATGCTCACGCCTTGCCAGCAAGCGCCGCCGTCGCTTGAGCCACCTACCGCTTGTGCGTCGCCATCCACCCGAGCGCGCCGCTCACCCTATCCGCACCACCTGCCACCCACCCGAGCCGCATGTTGCCTACCACGCCGCTCGCCGGCCCGCACCGCAGACTACTCGAGCCACTTGCCACCTGCCACGTCACAAAGCTCGCCCCAGCCCCGCGTTCCCGCTCGCTCTGCCGCCCGCCGCCCGAGCCACTGCGCCTCCTGCCGTGCCCCTCGTCTGCCTGCCTGGCGGGCCCGCGCTACTCATCTGAGAGTAGCTTATGTTCTCAAAATTTTAGAGGTGTCGAGGCATACTCGGAACCCCTAATTCCGCCTCCAGCAACTAGGCCGTAGAACCTGATCAGAGACTGCAGAGGTGGCGACTGCTGGATACGTGCTTGCCGACGAGGGGTATGCATCGTTGTTTCGTTTGTCAGTAGTCGTCGGTACACGGGTCCAGATGGATCTGTGTATACGCACGTAGCATAGCGTATAAGAAATATTTCTCCTCCACGAAAATGAGTGGAAAGCTCGTGTGTCGTTGTCGAGGAAGAAATTAACTTCCTTATGTGAGAACGGAGACGAGATACGAGTTGTTTCAGATGCCCATGTTTCCAACTACTTGAGGAAAAACCTTCCATGGACCAAATCAAGTATGAGCAACAGCAAGCATGACTAGGTTCTATAGCTTAGCTCACTGCTCAAGCAACCAGCTGGCAAGTAGTGCAAGAGAGTGTCACACACCATGTTTAGGTCTCTTATGGGATAGATTATGATTTTGCAGATTTTGAATTATGCGAAAATCAGTTGGCACTCAGTTTCCAATTCTATATAGAAGGGCTGATCTGATTGTGGAGAAGCTATCCAGAATCCTCCTGTTTGGTAGATAATTGATCTATTTTTCTTTTAAGCAGAAGTTACGTAGAAACTGTCCCAAGCGTAAAGAGAAGTATGAAAACACAGTTCTGCACTATAAGCCAGAAAGTGTGGCGACTTGCGAAATGCTCCGTCGTACATACCCTAGGATTCCAGTTATATGACCTGATCGACGTGATAGTAGCCATTATCCTTACCGTTCATCTACTAATTGTACTGTTTGTTAACGCCTATTTCGAATGATAATTTTTTTAATATTTCTGTGAAAATTAGACAATTTCTACGAAATTACTAGGAGTATGTTCCAAAGAGGAACTTGTAATTTAGTTTTACACCATTTTAATGGAGGAGGCGCACTTGGCAGCCTTAGCTCGCCGGAAGACGGCAGAGGTTCCCCTGGGAAATTATGTCTGTACAAGAAGTATTGTTCTTTCCTCTAATTTTTCTTCTCGTATAGTTTCCGGAGAACATTCCAATCACTTTTGGCTTGCCTATCGACCGAAATTCGCCACGTGAACGTCGAACGGCGTACAGCACTCGCCAGGTCGCCTAGCCGTAGCTTTTCTCTGCTACTTCCACTGCCATGAGCACAAGCTCCCCCTGAATTGAAGTAGACTGGCATAAGTGGAGCGACGCTAATGGCCACGCACGCGCGGTGATATTCAACTGCGCGGGCAAACTAAACTATCAATCGCTTAGTTTGATCGGTATATTATCATATTCCTGGACAAGATAGACGCTGAATCGATTGCATATTAAACGTGGTCATATATGCCTGATACGCTTCTTTGTCCCCTGTTAAAGATGAAGGACAAACAAGAGAACGGTACGCATCATCCTCGAACATATCCAAGTATTTCTACTACTGATCAATTCCTGCTGTTTTTCAAACTTAGTTCAACATCTTTAACTTCTCGATGAATATGATCACATTTTCCGCGTGGTGCCAACTTATATATATCTTGGTTCTTCATCACGGCATCGTATTGATCATGACTGTAGACAGGACCAAGGATTAATTGTTGGAATAAATGTGGTATTAGCAAAGGTTTAATTACTTTAATTATAAGCAAGATTAGTAATCAGAGAATAACATAGCCATAAAAATATAGATACTGAAAGATGATATTGTCTAATATCAAAGCAAAACAACTCAGCAAGTATCTAAGCATGAATATAACAAAGAGCAAGTAACGGTGACTCTCAACTAGATACAAAAGCTTAAATTGAATATAGATTGCTCTCAGATGTGGGACTGCCTTAATTAAAATACCTCCTCACTACTAGGAACAGGATCATAGACTAATTTGTAACATTATTTTCTATACGGACTTACCAAAAAGATTTGAATCAGTATTAAAAGTTCAGTTTATCAGTTTAGGTATGAAAATGTTTGCTTACTGGTCCGTCTAGCACAAACTAAATGTAACAACAGAAATAGAATAAGCTACCAACACTAAACAGGGCATATGAACATAACTGACCAGAGAACAAGAGGTTAATAAATTGATGGATTTAACTATAAAAGAATCATAATTTCAGTAAACCGACTATATTATCACAAATTGTCTCACTACAACTCAATTCTCATAGAGCAATAACCACCCCACGTACAAGGTCCCCGAAACAATCAATGTCTAGCCCCTTTGCACAATGTATAGAACAAGATGACAAAAGGTTGAGTATACTCACAAAACACTGACTGTCAGTTAGTGAAAAACCGGCTAGGCTCATCAAAGACGATTTCCCAGAAAACAATATTGCCGTTATAATATCACAAACCGGCGAGAGTTTCGAAGATACAAAGCCACAAATCACCGAATGAGGCAATTCACTAAGTAGTCCCGAGATGCAACCAATACTGCTCAGAGCCACAAAACCGATTCCCTGGCCAAGGGAGATGATCACGTTGAACAACAACAACAGGTCTCAAGGACCTGCTCCATCGAAGCAACACACAACCGAGTACAAATTCGCCATAGAGCCGGATCAACCAACCAACCAAGCAAGGTCAGCACACAAGCTCGGCAACAGAGAGAATCACACACACCTCGCCTTCCATAGAAAGCCTCAAGCAGCCGGCCTAGGTCACCTTCTCAAGTAACCTCAGGTTACTTGTGATAGCGGCATCCACGGAGTGAAATGAAAGTAGATCGGTGCCAAGAATCACAAGAGGACTTCGAACTAGAACCAAGTGAAAGCTTCAACTCTAACATCCTGAAAAACAAAGTAATATAAAAATAAATATTTTAAATTTGAAAATATTTATTTATGAGTTTATTGGATTTATTGGTTCTTATTTGAATTTTTTTGGATTTTTGTATTGTATGGAAATCCAACAAATAGAATTAGTAAAAGGTAAAATGGTAACAAGATAAAAGGTAAAAGTAAAATCTTGAAAAGTGTATATATTTAAAATCATATTAGCTGGTACATGAATTTTAATACATAGCATAGTGAACAAAAAGTTGAAAAGACATCCTTTGACCTCCAAATAGTGCAAGGACAGATTTATTATAAAATTTTCGAAATCCATCTGCTCCTGAAAAATTTACCATAATATCCTTAAGGCAATATTTACCTCTGGTAAAAATATCAGGAATTAATAATGTCATTTAGACCTTCTAAAAATTCAAAAACAGAGGCATTGAGAATCTGAAAATTACCATGTTAGAATTTTTGTAAATTAACTACTAAATAATTTAATTTGAAATTTTTATAGAGACATCATTATACCAAACTAAACTCTTATAAAAAGTTTCAAAAATACATATTATACTTTATGCCTTTAAATAAATGAAAACCTGAAAAGACAGTTTTGGACTGTGCTAAATGACAGAATTTATATAAATTTTATATAAGATATTTTGACCTAAAATTTTTACTGGAGGTATAAAACATATGCGATACACCTAGAAAAAAATTACAAAAGTTTTTACTTTGATTTGACCCCTCAATTAAATGCTCTAAGTATGTGCTGTCCTGAGAAACCAAGTTGGAATTGTCTTCTATTGCACTTGGGCCCACAGGTCAGCAGCTCATCCTCCCAGCCTCCTTTTGCCACGGCACAAACCTGGCGCCACAGGCCTGAACGTCCATAAATCACGAAGCTTCCTCACTTTTGCCCATTCCCCTCCATGATAGATCGCCAGCCATTTAATCACCAGCTTGAGCTCAAAAGCCAGAAGCTCTCATTTCTCCACCATTTCCGCACGCTCCAGGAAGGAGGCGAAAGCCATGCTCAGCTCTCATTCGCCGAGTTGAGCCACCCCGGCCGCTTTCTTCTCCAGATCCGGCCACTCGACAAACAGCCCGCTCGGTAGTCCTCGACCAACCAAGTGGTAAGATAGAATCCCGAGAACCCCTTTTGCTCAATCCTCATCAATTTGACTCGAGTCGAGCTGATTTTTCTTCTTGCCGAGCCGCCATTTTTGACACCGCCCGAGCTCGGTGGCGCCATACCTCCGGCCATCTCCGGTGACAACCGAGCCTACCATCGGGTGCGTGTCAGCAAGCTCGTGCTCCCTGTGCCCTCGCCTTCGCCGGAACCCCGCCAGAACGCCGTTGCCCCCTACTGTTCTTCTTCTCCAAAAACGGCGCACGGTGCTAGAGATTTCCGACCAACTTCCGACTAAGGTAAATGCAAAAATGGATTCCCCATAGCTCCCTGTTGCTAATCCTCCTGCCCATTCATGTCGAGACTTACTTTTCCTTCTTCTCCAGCGAGTTCTTGCCGTTGCCGCCGCCCCTCATGGTGGCGAGCACCTTTCCGACCTCCTCCGGACGAATCGGTACTTCCCCCGTGTGTGCACCGTCGAGGTGATGCTTGTACTGCTACTGATTCCCTTCTCCGGTGAGGTTTCGTCGTCGGCAAGCCGGAGAACCGAAAGCCTCTGTTCTTCGGTCACTGCGCAATGGACCCCTCCTGTCATCCAGTCGAGCAGAATGAAGTTCATGCGGTAAAATGCGCTTTCCAACTTTGAAAACGTATTTCCGAATTTCGGTTCTTTTCAATACCCGAGCCAATTCAAATGCTTGTAGATTTTGCATTATAACTCCGAATTGAGTGAAATCAATTTCTATATTCATCTAAAATCTAGTGATTTCAGAATATGCAATAACATTTTGAAAATGTTCACTGGGTAAATTTGAAGTTCAAATTTGAAAGAAAGGGCTAAAAACACACTTCATATTAAAATGTTGTAAATAAACTCAAGCTTGAAGGGAACTAATTTTAGGGAAATACTCATGTTTCCAGAAGTTCAAATATATAAAAATATTTAAATTTCATTTATGTTTGAATTACTTTCTATTAAAGATTGTATTCAATGTATTAGAAATTCAAATAAACATAGTTTGAATAAAAGAAATATGGAATAAGAAAAATTGATTTCTTAATATTATCATGACAGTAGAATACCTTAATTTGCCAAAATAACTAATAAGTGAATTTGATTTGAACTGTCTTGAAAAGTGTGAAATAACTTAAATGTAAAAATGTGTATATACATATAGCATAGAAAGTCAAATGGTTGTAATATAGATCAAATGAATTCAAATAAATCACCAAATCAGTTTTATTGTGTTCCTGACATTACAAGGATCTCAGATGTGTAATAATATTTAAAGTTTAATATATAAAATAGTAAATGTTTAATAGTCGGAGTATTAATGTTTGAATAATTCAAATAGTTATAAATTTCACAAATAAACTTCAAATTTGACAAAACCAAATTCAATAACCTTGAAAAATATTACTCCTGGTGTCTGTACAAAGAAATTTTATATTTGTGCTAATCTGAAATAAGCCCATATTAAACTCTAGTGACTTCTTATAGGAAAACATTTCGGATAAAAGCCATTTGTCGTGAAATCAACTTTAAGTCACTTCGAATGTTCCTATTAATGCCTGAAAAGTGAGTAGATTATCCTAGTCGGTGTAGTCGCAATCTTGTATCAAAAACTGAACTCTTATCGAGTAGTAAATTGAACTATCAAGCTTCTTCGTCAACTCGTAGAACCTCTCGTTTAAGTGCAAAAACTATGGAAATTAGTTTAGAAATGATATTTAGGATATGGTCTACCGTATTCGAGAAAAATATTTTATTTACAACTTACTTTTCAACTAAATCCTGCTAGTTGAATACCCCTAAAAAGTATGCTTGTCGTAACTTTTAATATCACATAAGCTTTTTCAACTATGAAATTAAAGTCTCGTCTAAAAGCCAAAATGTATGAAATCAGCCTAGATACGTTCTTCAAAGTATATGCTATCTAATTCCAAAGAAATAATCTTATTTCGTCATGTTTTGCATATAAACTTTAATAGCCGAATAACCCTTAGTTTTATGTTTAGTGAACCTTACCGTAATCGGTATAAGTGAACATTGTAAAAACAAAGTTTATAACTAACATATTTGTATCACCAGAACCTTCTTAAAAACCATGAACAAATCTAGTAACCTAGCTTAATAGATCCAACTTATTCGAAAACCCTTCTTGTGCAAAATCGCTTAAGATTAAGTGCTATTTGCATAACCCTAACTTTAGTTAGTATTTTAATTCTTTTAATCCAAATAATTTTAGCATCTATAATTCGAAGTTATAAATACAAGAATTCATAATTCTAGCCTCTTGAATTCGTAAATCAAGAAAAGATAATCTATAAAAGAAACGTGTCTTGTACATAATAAAAGCCATTAAGTATATAAATGTGTGTTTATCTAAATCATGAGATCTTGAAATCACATAATCCAAACCCTAAATCATTCCTGTTTTCTGTAGTGAATCTTTATTTGATTTGCTGTCTGTTTTCTTTTTGCCCTTATTAAACCTTGTTATTTGCTTTATTTCCGTTGGATGACGTGTAGAACCCGATGTCGTCGTTTCTATCGTCAACTTCATCTATTGCGACCTCGTCTTCACCGTAAGCAATGATTAAGCAAGGCAAGAGCCCCTTTGACCATATTGATCCCAGTATTTTATATTCCTTTTGTTCATCGAATCGTTTCATGCATGCGTTTACTTTCTGTAAATTCGCTATTTTGGGGTATTGGTAGATATACCTGTTGTCACATGAAACTCCTTGTTAATTATGGAAATGTGAACCTTGATAACAGCAGAATAGGGCTAGAAATTACTTAATGCCAAATTGGGTATATGCGATCATGTTAAACCTGCTTAGCCATGCTTTAGATCTTTGTGGGGCAGATGATCATGATTAAAATTGTTTCCTGAAATGTTTTATATGGAACCTAAATGGTCCTTTGTGGGAAATGGTTCTTTGGTAGTTTGCTAAAACCCCAAAATAAAACTATGGTTTGACGCGGCGATTATTGGCAATAGCCGGATGTGCGAGCAGGTTTGCACGTAGTGTAGGGTAGAGTATCGCTGTGTCGGATTAAGGACCGAGCGATGGGACGGTGAATCCATGTTTCCGTACAACCACGAGGGTGGTATGGGACGATCTTAGCCTATTAAGTTGTTTAGATGTGGCTTTGCATCTATGGAAGGCGGAAGATTGCACAGCATTCGGTCGAGTGCATGCAGTAGGGGTTTCTACATACCAATGCAGCGGTGTACGCCTTGCCCGGGCAGAGACGTGGTGTTGTGTGTGATAAATGTGGATCCACGGCTTGGGTGAGTGTCTCTGTTTTCAGGGCGAGGGTTAACGTCCCGGGCTGGTGTAAAGCCACGTCTAGATAATATAACGGTTCTGTATGATCTCCTTGCCGACACACCAAAGGAAGTGTGTTAATTGTTCTGGCGAAACGGTTGATCATTCCTTGTGGGTAAAGTTGTACACCTCTGCAGAGTGTAAATCTAATCGATTAGCCGCGTCCACGGTCAAGAACACTTGGTGACGTTATTCCATGCTAGAGTCTTTGGTAATTTTCTAAAATGGGTTTCGTCTGAACTTGTTTTAGCAATTGTTGCTTTATGTCGAAGGGCTGACATTGATGGACCTTGTGGTTTGGTTTATTCAAACTCACGTCATGGAGGACTGTGAGTATTACTTATTGTTGTATATATTTCTTATCAATCAACATGCTTTTATAAATTCCATTTGCAAATGATAACTTGTTTTACAATTCAATTTCGCTTTATGCAAATTAACTGTATTAGCCTTTCCTTTGAAATGGCCTGCATATATTATAGGTTTTGCTCAAGTCTTACTGAGTACGTAAAGTACTCACCCTTGCTTAATTAATATTTTAGGTGGAAGTTAGCAAGGCTTCGAGTCTCTTTTCGTCGCAGGTTGCGGGATCTCCTTCATCGTGTTCTATCTGGAGTTTATGCCTTGTCAGTTGCCTGCGGGTCGGATGGGCAAACTATAAGATTTTATTTCTTTTGCTGCTTTATTCTCTGAGTTGTAGCTTTTCCTTTATGTAATAGCTTCCGCTTTAATTTATTTGTGGTGTGGTTGTGATTCCAATTGTTGTAAACATGTGAGTGCTAGCTACTAATCCAGGGAATAGCACAGTAATCACATGGAGGTTCCTGTTCATCAGAACGGGGTCTCACATCAACCGGATTTGAGGGGATTAGAAATCATCAAATGGGGAAAAGTTGAGAATTTTCATAGTGTACCCCAAAGAGGAACTTCCATTGTGCTTTAAAGGAGCATCGGGGAGAGAAAGAGGAGAAACGGCCACCGAGTGCACTGCACCCCGCCAGCGGCTTCCCCCTAACCCATTCGCCTCCCCCACTACTCGCTAGCTCAGTCTGGGACTAGGGCACCGAGAGGTGGTGCCTTAGCCTCAGTCGGCTGGGTTGGCTTGGCCTCGTGGGCCGGGCTGGCCCAATTGGCCTTTTCTCCCCTTTTTTCCCTTTTATGAAATTTGAGAAAACCAAATTCTCTCAATATTAATTGCATACTAGTAGCACTGAACGTATTGATTAGTATGAAGTATGATGGTCACCAAGGGTGGAGCTAGGCCTCGGACCAGTAGGGCCTTAGCCGAGGCTTAGCCCAAGCAGCAATGGACCAGTTCACCAAAGGCCCAGCAGCTCTAGCAATATGACCGGCGGCCAGGACTAGCAGGACTACTGGAGCGACCGAGCGACGTCCTAGCTCTTCGAATCTTCGTCACGTTTTGCTGGTGGCATTAGCTCAAGATTGCACGACAACAGTGATGCAAACAGAGGGCTAAGATTCAATTCAATGGTACAATTTTATCTTTTGAAAAGTTCTCTAAATTTAATTGCGAGATTGCATGTTCATCAGTTCATGTATCTCTTCTTTTCCTCTTTTCATCCGTAGTCCGTAGAAATAGCCTTGAGGACACCAGATTCATATGTGTGGAGAATATACTTCTTCAGTTCTTTGGAAAAAGAAATCTAATTTTTTTGGTTATGACATTAAAGATTGCTGGTATTTTGGATAAAAATGAAAATAAAACTATGATTTGACACAAGCGATTATTGGTGATAGCCGGATGTGCATGGGATTTTCACGTATTGTAGGGGGAGATTATCACCCGGTCAAATTAAGGACCGAACTATGGGTTGTTTTCAGGCCAAGGACACGGATAACCACAAGTGCTGGTATGGGACGGCCTTAACCTATTAAGTTATCTAGGTTTAACTTTGCACGTTGGAAGGCTAGAGTAGTACAGGCATTTCGGGTAGGTTTGCTTGTAGGGGTTTCTACATACCAATGCAACGGTGTATGCCTTGCTCTGGGGAGAAACGGTGATGGCATGAGCGATTTGTCTTGGTTACTGTGTGAATGTTATCATATCTTAGGTATGTTGTTTCTGCCGCCATAGCAGGAGTTTAACATTACCAGGCTGGTGCAAAGTTAGATCTAGATAATGTAACAGTTATGTTATGATCACCCTACCGACAGACCAAAGTAAGTGTATTATTGGCCTGGCGAAAGGGGTTGATCATTTCTTGTGGTTGTGGGTAAAGCTGTACACCTCTGCAGAGTGTAAATCTTTTCGAAAAGCTACGTCCGCGGTTATTGGCACTTAGTAAAGTCATCACATAGTTAGAATTTTGATATTTTCAAAAATAGAATTAGTTTGAAAATGTGTTGAAAAGTTAATGCTTGAGACTAGGGTTTGGCTATAAATTGATATGATACAATCATGAAGGACTGTGGAATGTGACATGTTACTCAGCTATTATTTTAATATCATTCTTACTGCTTTGACAAAATCCGCTTGCAATCTATTACATATTTATGATTCTTTTTCGCCAATGCAAAATAATTGTAGAAACCTCTCTATTGTCATGACCTGCATTTATATATATATATGCATTTGCGAAACACTATAAGTCTTGCTGAGTACATAAGTACTCAAACTTGCTTAATTTGTTGGTTTAGTAAGTGAAGAACATGAGATTCCAAATGACTCATACTTTTACGCAGGCTACGGGGAATTCGATAACGACTCTTTCTAGGATTTCACCTTGTTAGTTGCTTGCGGGTTATGGATGGGTAAATCACAAGGCTTTTGGTTTTTCCGCTGCTATTTACCTTAGTTTGTCAGAATGTTGTATAATTAAACTTTCAATGTCACATGTAATATAACTTGTGTATGAATGTAGTTGATAAACATGTGCGTACTAGCCACTGATTATGGGACTAGTATTGTGGACACATGGAGGCCTTTCATGCTATAATGGCAGGTCCTCACAAACTGTGATATACAAACTGGACAAAATTAGAAGATGTTTCTTTTGGCAAGCTGGAAATAGGAAAAGGAAGTATCATTTAGTCAAATGGGATGTTATTTGTCGCCCACAACAAAAGGAGGTTCGGGAATTCAAGATTTGTGCAAATTAAATATAAGTTTGCTTTGTAAGCAGTGGTGGAAATCGGAATCTGAAAATGGTTTATGGTAGGAAATTGTTAAAGGAAAATACTTGAAAGACAAAAGCATTTGTAAAATAAATCATAGCCAGAGGGATTCCTCGTGCTGGACTGATATTTTAAAAGTGAAAGAAACTTATCTTATAGGAAGGACTTTGATAGTGGGTAATGGAAAATCAATAGACTTTTGGCATGATTGTTAAGAGTGGTGTTACTTCTTTATGTGTCTCGTTCTCTGATTTGTATAAAATCTGTAATGAACAATAAATTTTGTTTTGCCATG
This sequence comes from Otatea glauca, assembly GCA_036346275.1. Taxonomy (NCBI): domain Eukaryota; kingdom Viridiplantae; phylum Streptophyta; class Magnoliopsida; order Poales; family Poaceae; genus Otatea; species Otatea glauca. The sequence continues at coordinate 41,472,697 of CM070725.1, forward strand.
TTGTGGCAAACAATGGGGTACTTACTTTCAGATGATGGATTACCCAGGAACATAAGCACAAATTGAGACAACTACAAGCCATTATTGCTAAAGTAGCTCTGTCAGATTTTAATGATAAACAAAAATGGGGCTGGGAGAAATTTGGTTTGTTCACCGTCAGATCTGTCTATAAGTATCTTTATAAGAACCTTCCTAATCATACTCATAAAATGCTGTGCAAAGCCAAAATGCCTCTTAAATCAAAATCTTTATTTGGTTGATTTGGAGAAATGCTATCTTAACTAAAGATAACTTGTCAAGAAGAAATTGGCAAGGGAATAAATATTGTAGCTTCTGTTCTGAACCTGAAACAATCAGTCATTTGTTGGTTGCATGGTTGCAAAATACATGTGGAGATTGATTGGGAGTATGATATGGGCTAGTTGTCGGCCTACTTCTTTTAAGCAATATTTGTGGTGGATTAATCATTTTCTTTCTGGTGGGAGAGACATTTTCATTATGGGTTTGTCTGTGTATGCTGGTCTATATGGAAAATTCGAAACAAGGCTTGCTTTAAAGGAAAAAATAGTTGGATCTCCTGCTTAGATCATCTATTACTTTTGTACTTTCGTAAAATACTGGGCAGGTTCATACAGGGAAAGCATGAAGGAGGAGATCATTGCAAATGCTTATCAGTGACGGAGCTAGAAAAATTTTAATAGGGTGCACACTTCAAACGTGTAACTCTATAGTTTTGTATAATAATTTTGTACCATCATAAATCCAACATATATATTTGAAATTTGTTAAAAGTACAATACAAATAGTTTTAAGGTCTTAAAAATCCCAAACCACCAAAATTGAAACTAATTTAATCAATAAATTTAGCCTATTGTAGAGGTAAAATTTTGACGTTTCTCAAATTTTTGGGTGGTTCCACCCCTGGTGCTGATGTTATCCAAGTTGAAGCTCTCCATCGACATTATGAAGGTAATGGAAGAAATCAAGCTGAAGGTGATAGGCGGTTGATGTTGGCAAGACAGGAGCGCGATGTGGAAGAAACATCGCTGGAGTATGCTGGAGATGGGGCTTCTGAAACCCTGTGACGCCATGATCAAAAACTAGTATTTGTTAAGGAACCTCGCTATCGAATAGTCCGGGGTTCCCGAACAGATCTGAATTGGAGAACAGAAAGAGAGAGAGAGACGTGTTTAAGGAGAGCAATAGCGGAAATTCTTTATTGCTAATGATTTCTTGTACATAGGGGGGACCCCCCTCCTCCTTTTATAGCGCTCACCTAGGGTTTAGGCTAAGGGACCACATGGGCCTTCAATGGGCCATCAGGGTTTCCCAACACTCCCCCTTGGGCCCTTTGCCGCGAGATGCATATGCCTCATTAAAACTCCAGAAAAACCCAGTGGGAAAAATACTTGGAGAAAGAGTACATAGCATACGCTTACTATGTTGCACGAATTGCTTCGTTAAAAACCTTATGCAAAAAAACTTCATGAAAAACTTGCTAAGGAAAAAGAGTACAATTCTCCCAACTTCAATTGCTATTCTTCGAGATTCATGTTGGGTATTCATAATTCATCTTCGAGATTCATGTGGGAGTATGTGAAATATCTCCCCCTGAAATCTGCACTTCTCTAAGTCTCATCATCCCAATTCCTTTCACGCACCTTTTAAAGGTAGATGCTGGGAGTGATTTAGTGAAAAAATCTGCAAGATTTTCACATGACTTAGTATGCAATATCTTGATCTCGTCCATCTTATGCAATTCGTGAGCATAGAAGAACTTGGGGTTGATATGCTTTGTGAGATTGCTCTTCACATAACCCATCTGTGCTTGGACAACACAAGCTGCATTATCTTCATAAATTATCGTGGGAGTTTGCTCAATGTTCAAACCACATGACTTCTGGATGTGGTGAACCATTCTTCTGAGCCATGCACATTCACGAGATGCTTCATACAAAGCGATGATTTCCGAGTGGTTTGTCGACGTCGAGACAAGAGTGCGCTTAGGCGACTTCAAGAAATTCTTTGTTCCTCTATATAGAAAAACATAGCCAGTTTGGGACTTGCCAGTATGCGGGTCTGATAAATACCCAGCATCTGCATAGCCAACCAAATTCAATTCATTGTTTCTTCTGAAAAACAGACCGAGGCCTTTGCTTCCTTGGAGGTAGCGGAAGATATCCTTGATCCCTTTCCAATGCCTTTTGGTGGGTTACGCCTTTGAACCGAGCTAGCAAATTCACAGCGAATGCAATGTCCGGCCTGGTGCTATTCGCAAGGTACATGAGCGCTCCAACTGCACTCAGATATGGGAATTCTGCTCCCAGGATTTCCTCCCCCTCTTCTCTAGGTCTGTATGGGTCTAGGTCTGCTTGGAGTGACCTTCCAACCATTGGAGTCTTCGCAGGATATGCTTTTTCAAATCCAAACCTTTCCAACACTTTCTGCGTGTAGGTTGATTGATGTACCAAGATTCCTCCTTGGACATGTTCAAGCTGCAAGCCTAAACAAAACTTGGTTTTACCTAAATCCTTCATTTCAAACTCAGACTTCAAGTATGAGCATGCTTCTTCAATTTCTTCATCCGTCCCAATGATGTTCAAGTCATCTACATAGACGGAGATTATACAGAATCCATTCGGGGATCGCTGTATAAACACACATGGACAATCTTATTTGTTTGTGTAGCCTTTCTTGCAGAGAAAGTCACTCAGCGATTGTACCACATTCTTCTGATTGCTTGACCCATACGGTGATTTCTCCAATTTCACCTGCATGAGTTTCTATTTGCTCCGTCTTGGTTGGGATAGGAATTCCTTAGGTACTTTCATGTATATCTCGAATCCAAGTTTCCATCTAAGTATCTTTGTGACAACATCCATTAGCTTCATTCTCAACTTCAAGTTGATGCCATTGAGATCAAATATCTAAAGGTAATTCCTCCCATGACCGGAGAATAGGTTTCTTCATAATCAACTCCGGGCGTTGAGTGAAACCTTGAGCTACAAGCCTTGCTTTGTACCAGTACAACCGTTGTTTTCATTCCTCTTCAAACAAAGACCCATTTGTGACCTCTGAGGGTTTATATGGGGAGGTGTGCGGCATCTGAGCCCAAACACCTCTCTCTTGTTGGAGAGACTAACTCTGCAGTGATTGCCTTCTTCCATTCTTCCCAATCTAGCCTTTTCTTGCACTCTGCGAGAGATGCGGCTCGGGATCATGATCAATGATCGAGGCAATCTTCTTTGCAAAGTATGCATCAACGTTGGTTGTTGCTCTATTCGAGGATTCTCTGTTATTACAAAGTTTATGGCTATTTCTTCATGGGGTGCTTCATGCACTTCTACTTGCTCTTCTTTGCTTTTCCCTATCGCAGAGCAAGTTCCTTTAGCTTTCATCGCCTATGTGTGCACACACATTATTTCATGACTTCTGCGATGGAAGATTCAAGTCAGGAATTGCCTTTCTGTTGGCTTCTTTCGGTGCAGTCTCAACTGGCTCCCCTTCTTTCCTTGGGGCATTTTCGTGATTGGTTGTGGTAAGTCCTCTCGCCTAGTTTCCTCCAGACGTCTCCGGGTACTTTGGGTTTGAGGCAGTTTCTGCTCTTTTCTTTGAGGCCTCTGAGCAGGTTGAGGATACCTTCTATTTTATTTGGTATTTCCACCCTCTCGGTGCATTCCTTGCGGGTACATGCGACTTAACCATGCCCTTCAGATCACAAAAATGATCAGGCAGTTCATTTGCTAAATTCTTTAAATCAATTATCTTCTGGACTTCTTGATTTGCTTCATTAGTGCGGGGTCATGTGCGGGATCGGTGGAATGCCATATGATTTCCGGCATTTTCATCCAAAGGTTGATTTCCTCCCTAATGACGGAAGCGATCCTCGTCAAAAATGCAATCGTGAATCGGGTTGTATGCAAGTCTCCAATCATGGGTTCCAAATACGATTATGGATGCACTCTCATAACCAACGTATATCCCGGACTTGCGGAGAGGGCCCATTGCGATCCACCGAGGGGTGGTATAGGTACATATACCGTACACCCAAATTTTCTAAGATGGGAGATCTTGGGATGATCCGTGCACAAGTTGCATAGGAGAATGGATGTTGTAGGCCGACGATGCGAAATTGATAAGAGCTGCTGCGTGCGGGCTGCGTGTCCCCAACGGTGTTGGGCAAGTTACAACTCTGCAAAGCGGTGCGGCAATGAACTTAATCCTCTTTATTAGTGTACGCTAGTCCATTCTGCGTATGGGCGTGCGATCTGAGTGCTCAGCTGCTATCCCTGTTACCATGCAATAATCATCAAATGCCTTTGAAGTAAATTCTCGGCATTGTCCATTCTAATGGACTTCACGCGATGATCGGGAAAGCATTCTTAATTCTTATGATTTGCGAGATCGCTTTGCAAAAGCATGGTTTCTTGTTGACAACAAGCATACATGCGACCATTTCGAGGAAGCATCGATGAGCACCATAAAGTATCGAAGCGGCCTTGACGGGGCTGAATCGGACCGCAAATATCCCCTGGATGCGTTCGGGAATGCAGGATTTCACTTTGCACTTTCATAACAGAGGTCTAGTTATTAATTTCCGATGGCACATGCGGGGCACACAAAATCTTCATGATTCGGAAATTTTTAACATTAATGCCATGACCTTGTGAGTTGTTCACTATATTTCTCATCATTCTAAGACCGGGATGGCCTAATCTACCATGCCATAAAGAAAATAACTCGGAGCTTCTAAAAGCAGTCTTCAAGGAAGTATACACTTGGGTGCATGAATATTCGTGTAGTACAACCCAGATTCATATGAGGACATTTTCTAATACCATTTTCCACATACGCGTGCTTCACAATGCACAAGCATTCTTTGCCATTTTCTTCATTGGTTTCTACGTGAAAACCATTGGCGCGGATGTCTTTAAAGCTTAAGAGAGTGCGCGTTGATTCGAGGTACAAAGGGCTTCTTCAATTACGAGTTGTACCCATAGGCAATATAATAGTGGCTCTTCTGAGCCGATTACATATGAGTCGCTTCTGCGATCGTAGTAATCTTTCAGCGTTCTTCGTGATCATTGGAAATACTTAGACTCTCTTAAGATGGTATTTGTTGTGCCACTATCAACAATGCATATCTCTTCCATTTAGGCGCTACGATTTCTAAATAAAAGAAATATAATTCTAATCAGATAGAGGCAAAAACAATCCAAATATTACTTGCAAAATTGAAGAATACTGGAATAAAGAATAAATTGCGTATTTATTCATGAAAGAAGTATGCTCTTCTAGAGCTTACAATCCATTATTCAAAAAAAACTAACAACCATAATCTAAAGAAAATGCATTAAACAAAATCTGTAAAATATGCATTAATTTCTGCTTCTATGTCATCGGCAGAAGTTTTCTCTTCATTTGCCATAATAATGGCTGCAGCATCGATGTCCAGGCTATTCTGTGAGGATGAGGCAAGTGGGGTGTCTACATCCATGACATCATCATCACCGATGTTGGCGAAGTGTGCTTCTGCGGGGGCGTTTTCTTTTGCCTTTCTCTTAGCCTGATATGCGTTGATCACTTCTTTGGATTCCCGACATATCTTTGACCAATGTCCCCAAGTGCCACACTTGAAGCACGTTTGGTTCTGCTGTCCATACGGCTTGGCGTGCGCCTTTTCTTTGTCATCCCTCTTCACAGGGGCTTTGGACTTTCCTTTGGCCTGGGGCCTCTCTTTTCCACCCTGCTTGCCCTTCTTTCTATGAGTGGGCTTTCTCACCTTGTAGCTATTGGCATTGACTTCTATGCCAGTGCCTCGTCCAGGTGGCTGCGAGACATAGTTCTTGCGTAGAACATCGTCTTGCGATTCCGCAACTTGCATTACATCAATCAGTTCGCTATACTCCTTGTATGCGTCCTGACGATAGCTGCGTGCACTCTGGATAGCATTAGGGTGGAAGGTAGAGAGTTTTCTCAATCTTCTCTTCATCGGTGATCTTCTTGCCACATAGAGAGATTGGTACAAATTACGTGCAAAGCGTAATTGTACTCGACCCTTTGATCAAGTGCGCAAACCTCAGGCGTACCCAATCTTGCTGTGCTTGGGGCAAGATGGTGTACTTGAGCTTTTCGAACCGCTTCTGAAGTGCAGTCCAAAGCTCATGCGCACTCTCTTCAGCCATGTATTCATTCTTCAGAGTGGTTGAGAGGTGGTGCACGAGAAAATGCGAGCTTGATCGTTACGCTCGGTAGGTTTTGCGTCTGTGAGGACCCTAGACCAATCGCGGGCGAGCTTCTTGCCCCAAGGGCGATCTTTACGTCCGATGCCCAAGTGAGATAGTTCTGACCATGCGGGGCTAGTTCTTCAAACTCACGATTCACAATTCCAGACATCTGCATGATTTCAAAATTCTGGTTTAGATTACTGCGTGTAATCTGATAGAGAATGGTTGCAAAAAGCATAAAGTGCAGAAAATTAAATTGCTATGCATTGCAATATATTAAATAAAGCAACGGATTCAGAATTCATAAAGAATATTCATAAAACAGAGAAATAAAGCAAGAAAATTAAAAACAGAGCCAAATAAATCTTCTCGATTTTCTAGCAATTTTTCCAAGGTTTTCTGCAATTTTTTCGCAATTTTTTTTCTCTCTCTTTTTTTTCTTTTCCTTTTCTTTTTTTTTCTTTTCTTTTTCTTCCAGCCGATTCGACTCTTTGGCCTTGCAGCTTTTTTGACCCATGTGCAGCGGCGTGGGATAGGTTTTCCCAGAGCCCCCAAAGGCGCCTCCCTTTGTTGCCCACGCCACCTCTTGCTGCCCACGCCGCCTCCTCTTACTGCCCCTTGCATTTCCTTTGCTCCTTCCCTGTGCGTAGCCGGCACAAGGCCAGAGCGCCGCCACTCCATCTGGGCGCGGGCGGCGGCAGCGGCGCGGCACTGGCGCGGATGATGCCGTCACGGCACGACGGGTCGAGGCGGCACGCACAGAGGCCGAGGCGGCGCGCGCCGCCGGAGGCCGAGTGCGGCGCTTCGGCGGAGCCGATGAGGCGATGGGCGGGCCTTGTGGCTGCTTGGCGCGGCTGCGGGCGGCAACCGAAGCGGGCGCGAGGCCGAGGCCGCCGCCGTCGACGGCGAGTCGCGGGCGAGGCGGCCACTTGCGGCGACGGCGAGCGCGCGGGCCAAGGCGGCCGCCGCGCGGCGGCGCGGCGACCGAAGCCGGCGGGGCGCAGACCGCCGGCGGACCGAGGCGTGCGTCGCGGGCGGGCGCAGCGCGCTTCATGCGGACCGAGGCGACCGAGCGGCGGCGTGCGACGGTCGGGCGGCGGCGTCCGCGGCCGAGCCGGTCGAGACGCGACGCGGCCGAAGCGGGGCGGCGGGCGGGCGCGCGGCGTAGAGGCCGACGACGGGCGCAGAAGGCTTGGCATCTGCCGGTCGATGGCGGCTTCAAGTCGCGCTTACGAGGCGGCGTGGCGCCGGCCGGACGCGACCGTGTCGCGATCGCCGAGACGCATGTACTTCCCTTTTTACGAGTGATGCATGTACCGATGTTGCACGTAGCCGTGCCACGTAGTTTCATGCGATCGCCGTGTGGTTTCGTGCCACATGGCGAAAGCGGTACAAGATCGAGGATAGATGCATGCATAGGAACGACAAGCGTTTAGATTCAATTGCTGAACCCACCTTTCTCACCTTTCAATTCTGATCTCCGGTAGAGCTTCGTGCTGATAACGTGTTAAGGAACCTCGCTATCGAATAGTCCGGGGTTCCCGAACAGATCTGAATTGGAGAACAGAAAGAGAGAGAGACACATGTTTAGGGAGAGCAATAGCGGAAATTCTTTATTGCTAATGATTTCTTGTACATAGGGGGGACCCCCCTCCTCCTTTTATAGCGCTCACCAAGGGTTTAGGCTAAGGGAACACATGGGCCTTTAATGGGCCATCAGGGTTTCCCAACAGTACTGAGTGGTTCTGTGATAGCTATTGGTTTTGTAACTTGCTGATCTAAAACTTGCGGCTTGGTGTTATTTACCTTGTTGTTTCCAGTCATTAGAACTTTGGACGTTTTGTGGTGAATGATGAACGTTGTAAGACTCTGTAATTCCGTTACAAGCTAATGGGATCCCGGGGTAACCCGTTGTGGAAAAAAACGTGTAGTTTGATAATGGATGCATCATGTATTCATGCATGCTTCTCTCTATAACGAACCTGCTAACTTCTAGGATTCTCGCAGTGGAAGAATGAGGTCTGGGAGGAGAATGATAGGGTCTGAGGGAAGACAGGAGAACTTGGGAGGAAAAGGAAGAGTATTGGGGATCAAGAAATCTCATCATTGTCGTTTATTCCATTGTCTCTCTCGGTTTTATATAACCCAGCCGGTTTCCTAAACACGCATTCCTCTCTTACATGGGCTTAGCCCCCAAAGTTACACGGTCCACACAACCGAACATGATTCTTTACTCTCTATATATTCCACCAGTTAGCTTATCTGTGACACTCCTTCCCCCTTAGACGCGACTTGACCTCAAGCCGATGGCAAGGGAAACCAGCAACGAACATCATCGGTTGGATCCCATGTGGACAGATACTCTGGGAAGCCATCCCATTTGATGAGCTCACGAGCTTGAGTATACCCCCATAGGACACCAGAACTCTGTCCAAAACAGCTGTTGGCAACATAGAAACCGATGAATTAATATCGATGGAAGCCAAATCAGTACTAACCTGGCTGTTAGCTGCAATGTGACGCTTCAACTGCGAGACATGCACTATTGGATGGATCTTGCTACTTGGAGGGATTTCTAACTTGTATGCCACCTCTCCGATGCGCTGAAGAATTTTGTAAGGGCCGAAATACCTGAAGGCCAGCTTCTGACTGTGTCTTGTTGCTACAGAAGTTTGGATGTATGGTTGCAGCTTCAAGTAGACTAAATCTCCCACTTCAAAAGAGCGTTCAGAATGATTTTTATCAGCTTGCCACTTCATTCTTTATTGAGCTTGCAACAACTGCTGCTGGAGAAGCTTGGATAACAACTCTCTCTCTCTTTTAGCCAATCCTCTAAATTAGGAACTGTGCAAGCATCTAAATGGGATATACCAAAATGTCGTGGTGGATGACCATATAGCACTTCAAATGGAGTCTTGCCCAAAGCTGAATGGTAATTAGTGTTATACCAAAATTCTGCAAAAGGGAGCCATTTAGCCCAATGAGTAGGTCGAGAATGGACTGAACAACGGAGATAGCTCTTCAAACACTAATTGAGGCGTTCTGTTTGACCATCAGATTGCGGGTGATAAGTCGAACTCATGTGCAATTGAGTGTCTGTCAATTTGAAGAGCTCTTGCCAAATATTGCTAGTGAAGATTCTATCGCGATCAGAAATGAGGACCTGGGGCATGCCATGCAACTTATACACCTGATTGAGATACTCCTGGGCCACCTGCAATACTGTGAATGGATGTGCTAATGGTATGAAGTGTCCATATTTAGTGAACTTATCAATAACACCAAAATGGTGTTAAATCTGTTAAAATTGGGAAGCCCTTCAATGAAATCCAAACCAACAACCGTCCAGGCCTGAGATGGAACCGGTAGAGGCTGTAACAATCCTGGGAGTTTCACATGCTCTACTTTGCCTGCGACATATATCACAACTTTGGACAAAAATGCTAACACATTTTTTCATATTTGGCCAAGCAAATAAGCCTTTTATACGATAGTATGTGGTTTGAATACCTGAGTGACCCCCAATGCCACTGTGATGTAATGCCTGCATAATGTGGTTTTGAGCCAACCTGTTATTGCCTATCCAAACCCTGCCTTTGTAACGAAGAATGTCTCCATGTAATTGAAAATGTTTATGTTCAGCTCCAGGTAAGCTCAATTCAGTGATGAGTCGTTTGGCTTCAGGATCGTCCTCATATCCAGCTATCAAATTTTCTAACCAATGAGGTGTGCTGCAAGAAATCGCATTCAGTTCTTGTTCCTCTTGTCGTCGGGATAAGGCATCCGCAGTCGCATTGGTTATACCTTTCTTATAGTGTACTGAGTAATCCAAACCAATCAGCTTCACAAATGCTTTGTATTGTATTCCCGTGCTCAACCGCTGGTCAGATAAATGCATAAGGCCCTTTTGATCTGTTCGGATAATGAATTGGCTATGTTGTAGGTATGCTCTCTATTTCTCTACAGCCATCAGAATTGCTAAACATTCTTTTTCATATGTGGACAGAGTTCGGTTTTTCATACACAACCCTTTACTAAGAAAAGCAATTGGGTAACCTTCCTGCATTAAGACAGCGCATATGCTGATGAGGACATCACTCCTTCGGATGTGCGCAACACAACTCCTCAAGATATACAAGAACCAATTACAAGAGCACGCGCGCGACAATTAAACCACCAGGTGAACTCATTCCTCGCTGTTCATGCTTTCTTGGATGGATTGCTACTAAATTCTTGTGATGTTTTATTGCTTAGGAATATGGGAGAAGCTTCACAAGTTTAACTAGACGTCATCCCTCAAAGCCCAAGTCTACTTGGTCTCAAAGTCGAGCTCAAGTCGGACTCCAACTTCGGTTCGGAGCCTCAGGACAGCACATCAATAAAACGACCATATCTAGGTCATACAAAGTCCAATTGGGGCGTTCTTGGACTCTAAGGAGAAGCTCACGACGAGAGCTTTCCAACGGAAGTGGTTTCAAGTCCAAACTCCTTCTAGATCGACAGGAATCACCAAAACAATATGATGATCAGAATCTGCCGGGTGCTGTGACACCTCCACTTGGGCCCAAAGGCCTTGTACGACCTAGGGTTTCATAGCCACCCCCTTGGCTGCCTCCCTTGCCCTCTCCCTCATACATATTCAGTAGCCGTCGCTAGAATAGATGGGTTTTGCTTAGATTACAACTAGACACTTTGTCAGTTTTTCGCCGTTCATCGGTTTGTGGAACCCCAACTCGTATGCTTAATATTATTCGCAATTTCAGATTGCATCTTCTATGTTCTTGCTTGTGTTCTCGATTCGCATGCAGGGATAAGCCTTCTTGGCGAGGTCAACCGTGTTTGTGCATGGTTGATAACCAACGGAGCCGTGGTGTAGCGATTGCAGGGTTAAAATCAGTTCTGATTGGGAGCCAGATCGTCAACGTCAAGTTCTCCACCAATCGACTTACTATTACCTGTCGGAAGATCAGGCCACCGTTCTCATCAAGTGGTATCAGAGCTTCGGTTGCCCGATAGGTAATTCTTGTATCCCCACTTTTGTTTTGCCATCGTCCTAGAGTCCAAAAAAAAATTGCCCTACAAAAAGTTCTTCATCGGTTCCACTGTCCTACAACCCCTTGTGCCTTTGCAATTTTCGTTTTTTTAGTTTCGCTTGTTGAGTTTATGTCCATCGTCGTCGTCGTGTTGCTGGTTGGAGGTTGTGATCCTAGTTTCTAGTGGTCCTTTTCCGTTGCCCTAGTTCTTGTTTTGCACCATTAGTCATTCCACCACCGCCAACCCTAAAACCGAACTGTTTGCCATTGCCACCGCTCTTATATTTTCTACTCCGCAAGCCCTAGATAGGTTGCGAGCCGCCTTGTACCAATCGCCCTGCACTGCTGGCCACCCTTATTCACCTGCGATCCTATTGCTATTTTAGCCCTAACCGGAAGAAAGAAGTGAAGTCGCAGGCAATTGTGCAGTGTTCAGGAAAACTGGCATAACTTTTGCATACGAACTCCGATTGGAGCGAATGTTTTTTTGTTTCGAAGAGGACGACGACGCGCATCTGAAAAATCCACAGGTCAAAAGACCTGTGCAATTTTGACCCTCAAAATCGGCCTCTAACACCGAGTTCTGGACCCAACAAGTTTGCTGTCCTGTTTTTACCGTTGTTTGGTCATCTGTTTAACGTCTTCTCTTGTTCCAAAACGTGAGATTTTTGGTTTTCCCTTTGAGTTAACAGAAAGAAAAGAAAAAGGCAAGTGCAAAAAAAAGAGCCGACTTGAAAAAAATCAGGAAAAAAAGAAGCAAAAAAGGGAAAGAGAAGCTGATAATCAGAATTGCTTGCATCTTTTGAGTCCTATGTGCTTTGATATATCCCTTGCTAGGTTTTACTAGTTCTAGGAACACGTTTAGGCCAGCAACTATGACAAGTACGTTGAACATTTATTCAGCTTGCTAATCTGATTTCGATTTTGCTTATTCCTTGCTACTAAATATTACCTTCCGAACTCCTCATACTTCTTATCAGTTTAGGTTCTTCTTGCAATTGCTTCGTTCACGCTCTCACAGTATCACGAACCAGCCACCGGTTGTACCACCTGCAGCTTTGGTAAGAACATTTGTAAGAGCGTGGTAAGACGCTTGAGAGTGAGTGTTTCCTCCTTACACCACCTAGTAGTTGATAGTGATAATACTCTTGTGTTGTCTTTTATCTTTTACTAACCATGACAGGTTCGCAAGCTGAAGCTGAGGATGGATTGGAGTGTGTTATGAAAAATGAGCTAAATAACACGCTAAATGACATTAATGAAAACATTGCAAAGATCGGTCGAGACAATGAGCATAGATTGGAGAGAATAGAACGAAGCATCACCAATCTTCTTGCAAGGATGGAGAACTATGAGAGACCGCCGTCTCTCAATGGGGCTCGAAGAGTGGAGGAGCATGATGCAGCCCACGATCATGAACAGTTTGTCGTAGGAGATGATGTGGATGGAGAAAACCGCGACGCCTTCATTTGCTCACGACATTTGCGGGATGTACGACAACAACGCCTGAATCACAATCGTCATGGTATGGGAGGTAATAATCTTAATCAGCGCAATGGTCGTGGATATGATGATCCTTTTTCTAAAGTCAAATTTACCATACCATCTTTTTCTGGTGCATATGATGCTGAAATTTATTTAGATTGGGAAATGACTATTGAACAAAAATTTAACTCCCATCTAGTTCCTGAAGTACATAGAGTCAGACAAGCTACTAGTGAGTTCAAAGATTTTGCTATCATGTGGTGGAATGAAGTAGTTAATTCTGGCTTACAACCTGATACATGGGATAGATTAAAGCGAGCTATGCGTAATAGATTCATTCCTCCATCTTATAAACGTGATTTACATAAGAAATTGCAACGCTTGAATCAAGGAAATAGATATGTAGAGGAGTACTATCAAGAGCTACAAATAGGTATGTTGCGTTGTGAGGTATTTGAGGATGAAGAAGACAAGATGGCTCGTTTTTATGGAGGTTTACGACGTGAAATTCAGGACATAGTTGATTACAAAGAATATAATAATATCAATAGATTGTTTGGCTTGCTATGTTGGCAGAAAAAGAATTGCAGGGAAGACAACAAAGGCCAAGAGGCAATTTCGGCAGTGCATCTACACCAAAATCGATGCCGGGACAAGCCAAATCAACCCCGTCTCCTAGTAATCGGCCTGCTGCCCCCTCCATGAGTAGGGCGCATTCAGCAGCACCGCCACCACCGTCACGTGCACCCGAGGTGAGTAAATCTACTACTGTGCAGGCACCAACAAAGAGCTCTTCATCGGTTGCTTCCACGGGTCGTACGAGTGGCATTGTGTGCCATCGTTGCAAGGGAATGGGACATGTCATGAAGGATTGTCCAAGGCAGCGAGTATACATCGCCACGGAAGAAGGTGGGTACATTAGTGCTAGTGATGTTGAGAATGAATATGCTCTTGCAGCTAACCTTGCAGATAATGAAGATGACCATGAGACAGACAGTGATGGTGAGGAGATTTTAGGGACCGCTGCCACGGAGAATTACAGGACCATAATTGTGCAGCGAGTGTTGAGTTCTCAAGTGGAGCAAGCGGAGAACCTACAACACCATAATTTGTTTCAGATTTATTTCATCGTACGAGACCGTCGTGTTCGTGTGATAATTGATGGTGGAAGTTGCAATAACTTGGTGAGTTTAGATCTGGTCAAGAAACTTTGTTTGACCACCCATGCACATCCGCATCCATACCATATTCAATGGTTCAACAATAGTGGTAAGGTGAAGGTAACACAAACTGCGAGAGTGCATTTTTCCATTGGAACATAACATGATTTTGCTGATTTTGATATAGTATCTATGCAAGCATGTTCACTTTTATTAGGCCGTCCATGGGAATTTGATACTGATGCAACTCATCATGGTAAAAGTAATAAATACACTCTTATGCACAAAGGAAAGAAAATCACTTTGCTTCCTATGACACCTGCTGAAATTGTGCAATGTGATAAAGAGAGAGCTCAAAATGAGAATAAAAAGAGTGCATCAGAATCTGAAAATCAGCAAATAGCTACGAACATTTTCCCACCTAAGAAAGACAAGAAAACACCTAGTTCTAGGTCCGAGGGAATTACATTGAAAGGTGGTGTTATGCTTGCTACAAAATCTGATCTTGCTGCAATTACTGAGAATGAGCTGCCATGCTATGCTTTGATATGCAAAGAAGCTTTAGTATCACTTGAAGATATATCTAGCTCTTTGCCTCCTTCTGTTTCTAACCTTTTGCAGGAGTACATGGATGTCTTTCCAGATGAGATACCCCCGGGATTACCACCTATTCGAGGGATTGAGCATCAAATTGATTTGATCCAGGGAGCAACCTTGCCAAATCATGTTGCATATAGAACCAACCCGGAGGAGACTAAGGAAATTCAGCGACAAGTCCAAGACCTTTTGGACCGTGGGTACATACGAGAAAGCCTTAGTCCTTGTGTTGTTCCCGTGATCTTGGTTCCTAAGAAAGACGGTAATTGGCGTATGTGTGTTGATTGTAGAGCCATCAATAATATTACCATAAGATATCGTTATCATATCCCTAGGCTAGATGACATGCTTGATGAGTTGAGTGGTTCTATAATTTTCACTAAAATTGACTTGCGAAGTGGATACCACCAGATTAGAATGAAACTTGGAGATGAATGGAAGACTGCATTTAAAACTAAGTTCGGCTTGTATGAGTGGTTAGTGATGCCTTTTGGGTTAACTAATGCACCTAGTACTTTCATGCGATTGATGAACGAAGTTTTACGTGCGTTCATTGGAAGATTTGTTGTAGTTTATTTTGATGATATCTTGATTTACAGCAAGTCACATGCACTACACTTTGATCATCTACATGCTGTTTTTAAAGCTTTGAGAGATGCACGTTTGTATGGTAACCTCGAAAAGTGCACCTTTTGCACGGATCGAGTCTCGTTTCTTGGTTATGTTGTTACTCCACAGGGAATAGAGGTGGATGGAGCAAAAATTGAAGCCATAAAGAGCTGGCCAACACCTGAGACTGTCACACAAGTGAGAAGCTTTCATGGTCTTGCGGGGTTCTATCGGCGTTTTGTGCGGGATTTCAGCACCATTGCTGCCTCGTTGAATGAGTTGACAAAGAAAGGAGTAGCTTTCAAATGGGGACCTGCACAAGAAAAAGCATTCAAGTTGTTGAAACAAAAGCTCGCCCACGCTCCATTGCTCCAACTCCCGGATTTCAATAAGACTTTTGAGCTAGAATGTGATGCTAGCGGGATTGGAATTGGAGGTGTGCTAATTCAAGAAGGTAAACCAGTTGCTTATTTTAGCGAGAAATTAAGTGGGCCAAGTCTCAATTATTCTACCTATGATAAAAGAATTGTATGCTTTACTTCGTGTGCTTGAAACTTGGCAACATTATCTATGGCCCAAAGAATTTGTTATACATTCTGATCATGAATCGCTAAAACATATTAGAAGTCAAGCTAAACTGAATAAACGACATGCTAAATGGGTAGAATATATTGAGTCATTTCCATATGTCATAAAACATAAGAAAGGAAAGGACAATGTGATTGCTGATGCGCTTTCTAGGCGTTATACCATGTTATCTCAACTTGATCATAAGATTTTTGGTTTAGAGACCATTAAGGACTTATATGCTGCTGATTTGGACTTTAAAGAAGTGCATGAACATTGTAAAGAAGGAAAAACATGGAATAAATACGTGCTGAATGATGGTTTGCTCTATCGTGCTAACAAGCTATGCATTCCAGCTAGCTCGTTCGTCTTTTGTTATTGCAGGAGGCGCATGGAGGCGGTTTGATGGCACATTTTGGAGCTAAGAAGATTGAAGATGTGCTAGCCACCCACTTCTTTTGGCCAAAGATGAGACGCGACGTCGAGCGCTACGTGTTACGCTGTACTACTTGCAATAAAGCTAAGTCCCGCTTAAACCCACATGGTCTTTACATGCCTCTTCCTATTCCTAGTGTACCATGGGAGGATATTTCTATGGATTTTGTTTTAGGGTTGCCTAGGACAAAGAGGGGGAGGGATAACATATTTGTTGTTGTGGATCATTTCTCTAAAATGGCACATTTTATACCTTGTCACAAGAGCGTGATGCTACAAATATAGCTGATTTGTTTTTCAGGGAAATCGTTCGACTACATGGAGTGCCTAATACTATTGTCTCGGATCGAGATGCAAAGTTTTTGAGTCACTTTTGGAGATCACTTTGGAACAAATTGGGGATGAAGCTGCTGTTTTCTACTACATGTCATCCCCAAACTGATGGACAAACCGAGGTCGTTAACCGCACATTATCCACTATGTTGCGGGCTGTTTTAAAGAAGAATTTGAAGATGTGGGAAGATTGTTTACCACATATTGAGTTTGCTTACAACAGGTCAAAACACTCCACCACCAAGGTAAGTCCGTTTCAGGTAGTGTATGGTTTTAATCCCCGTGCTCCTATTGATTTACTACCTTTGCCCACTTCTGAAAAACTTAATTTGGATGCTAAGAAGCGTGCTGAATTTATTCTTAAGTTGCATGAAACAACTAAAGAGAATATAGAGCGCATGACCGATAAGTATAGGATTCTTTGGAAGTAAAGGTAGGAAAGAAATAAAATTTGAACCAGGTGATTTGGTTTGGTTGCATTTGAGAAAGGATAGGTTTTCAGAATTAAGAAAATCAAAGTTGATGCCTAGAGCTGATGGTCTGTTTAAGATAATTGAGAAAATCAATGACAATGCATACAAATTGGATCTACCTGCAGATTTTGGAGTTAGTCCCACATTTAACGTTTCAGATTTGAAGCCATACTTGGGAGAGGAAGATGAGCTTGAGTCGAGGATGACTCCAATTCAAGAGGGGGAGGATGATGAGGACATCACTCCTTCGGATGTGCGCAACACAACTCCTCAAGATATACAAGGACCAATTACAAGAGCACGCGCACATAATTAAACCACCGGTGAACTCATTCCTCATTGTTCATGTTTTCTTGGATGGATTGCTACTAAATTCTTGTGATGTTTTATTTCTTAGGAATATGGGAGAAGCTTCACAAGTTTACCTAGACGTCATCCCTCAAAGCCCAAGTCTACTTGGTCTCAAAGTCGAGCTCAAGTCGGACTCCAACTTCGTTTCGGAGCCTCAGGACAGCACATCAATAAAATGACCATATCTAGGTCATTAGAAGTCCAATTGAGGCGTTCTTGGACTCTAAGGAGAAGCCCACGACGAGAGCTTTCCAACGGAAGTGGTTTCAAGTCCAAACTCCTTCTAGATCGACAGGAATCACCAAAACAATATGACGATCAGAATCTGCCGGGTGCTGTGACACCTCCACTTGGGCCCAAAGGCCTTGTACGACCTAGGGTTTCATGGCCACCCCCTTGGCTGCCTCCCTTGCCCTCTCCCTCATACATATTCAGTAGCCGTCGCTAGAATAGATGGGTTTTGCTTAGATTACAATTAGACACTTTGTCAGTTTTTCGCCGTTCATCGGTTTGTGGAACCCCAACTCGTATGCTTAATATTATTCGCAATTTCAGATTGCATCTTCTACGTTCTTGCTTGTGTTCTCGATTCGCATGCAGGGATAAGCCTTCTTGGCGAGGTCAACCGTGTTTGTGCGTGGTTGATAACCAACGGAGCCGTGGTGTAGCGATTGCAGGGTTCGAATCAGTTCTGATTGGGAGCCAGATCGTCAACGTCGAGTTCTCCATCAATCGACTTACTATTACCTGTCGGAAGATCGGGCCACCGTTCCCATCATATGCCTTGATTACAGGCATCCGTTTCAATTATGAATAGCTTGTCAAAATTTGGGAGGGCTAGTACTACGGCTTGAATCAGCGCTTGCTTTAATGTAAGAAAGGCATGCTAAGCTCCAGGATGCCAAGAGAAGGACACACCCTTTTTTAGCAATTCTATGAGTGGTTTATAGATTGTTCCATAATGCCTGATAAACTTTCGATAATATCCTATGAGGCCTGGAAAACCCCGCAGTTCCTTCAGATTGCGAGGCACTGGCCAATCTTTCATAGCTTGAACCTTTGACTTGTCCGTTGAAACCCCGTGAAGTCCAATTAGATGTCCTAAATACTCCAATTGCTTCTGTGCAAAAGAACATTTAGATAGCTTTACAACTAACTTGTTCTGTTGGAGCAACTAGAATACCATTTGTAGTAGCTGAACATGTTCATCCAAGGTAGCAGTATATACTAAGATATCATCCATAAAAACAAGGACTCCATTCCTTAGATGAGGCTCAAATATTTTATTCATGATACCCTGAAAAGTTGCTGAAGCGTTTGTTAGTCCAAATGGCATCACCAAAAACTAATACAGCCCTTGATGCGTCTTAAATGTCATCTTGTGCTCATCTCCAGTTGCTATTCTGATATGATGATACCTGGAACGGAGGTCAAGTTTAGTGAACCACTGTGCCCTGGATAGCTCATCCAAGAGTTCATCAACTATTGGCAGTGGATGTTTATCCTTCACAGTAACCATATTAAGCTGTCTATAATCCACACATAATCGCCATGTACCATCCTTTCACAAGAAGCACTGGAGAAGCAAAGGGGCTACTGCTGCGTCGAATAACACCTAACTCAAGCATCTCACACACTTGGCGTTCAATTTCATCTTTCTGCTGTGGCGAATAGTGATATGGTCTTACATTCACTGGCTGTGCCCCCGATACCAAGGGAATAGTATGGTCGTTTGGGCGTGCTAGTGGTAAACCATGAGGTTCTTAAAATAAGGAATCAAATTCCTGAATCAAGCATTGTACCCTTTCTAGAACTTCATCACTTCCCTGACTGTCTACAGCTTGTACTTCTTGATCCAGAGTGTGTTGCACTGTGACACAATGGGATATTGACTGGCATTTGATCAGCCCTTTAAGCTTGTGAACTCCAATTTTCTGATACTGAACTGTAGTATCTCTAATCCCCTGCAAGCTTATTCTTCTTCCTTTGTACCAAAATCTAATGAGTTTTCTATGCCAATATATCCACATAGGACTGATCTTCCAGCCAGTCTATTCCCAAAATGAGATCATAGCTTCCTAATGGTACGACTTTAACTTCCTATGTAAATGTATGTCCCTGACAAAACCATTCCAGGGTTTTTACCACTTGAGTACATCCAAGAGACCCTCCATTGGCCACTACATAAAGTATTTCATCAATGTTCTGAGTTAGACACTTCAATTGCTGCACTAGTTGCTCGCTAATGAATGAGTTCACTGCTCCTGAGTCTACCAGAATGAGTACTTTCTTACCGATCATTCCCGGCAGTCGTAGAGTACGTCTCTTATGAAGTTTAGGATAAGGAGTTGCTGGGACTGCCATCAATGTCTCAGTCAATTCTTCTTCTGAATCACTGTCAACATAGTATGGTTTGAGCTCATTTGTAAGGCTTCCTTCAGTTCTTCAATAACATGAAGTGACACCTTTTCAAGACAATTATGCACTGATTTGCTCCATTTCTCCCCACAAGTGAAGCACAATCCATTAGCCTTGCGATAAGCCTTCAGAGCTGCTAACTTGGTTTCCCACTCGTTTCCTTCTTGCTTTTCTGATTTTCTACCTTTTTTATGTCCTCATTTTTTCCCCCGCCTTCAGTCTGTCCTGGGTATTGCTGAATTTAGTGTATCCTCGTTGAATTTCCACCCTTCATGAGCTACGTTTTGGTCCAATTTCTTGTTCTTCTTCTTGCAACAATGCTAGAGCACTAGCTGTGTCGACATCCGGTGGACGGTGGAGCCAAATGGGTGAGGGAATGTTACTCTACAGCCCTTCTAAGTACTCATGAACGAAAAAGGTTTCATCCAATGCGGGATTGTATAACCAGAGATGGTGCCTCAACTGCTCAAACCAATCCATGTATTCAAACACCGACCTAGTCTGTCTTAATGTCCTCAATTGCCTGGGATAGCTTTCATATTTATGTATGGTGAATTTATCGTTAACCAAATGGCACAGCTCATTCGAGTCTTCAATTATGCCTCTGGCTTCCACTTTCTGAAGCCACAATGATGCCGAACTAGTGAAATTTAATGCTACAAAATGCGTTTTCAAACATTCTTGTACTCCAAATACCTCAAAATATGTTTCACACCTTTCATGCCATACCCTTGGATTCTCACCATCAAATTTAGGGAACTCCATTTTAGGTGTAGGGTTATGACCAAATCGGTTGGGCATAATTCCTGTGTTCCTGTTCTCTTGACACCTATCATCAATTGCTTGCAGAGCCTGATTCATAGCCATAGGCGCACCCATGATTTGGGGATGTTGAGGAATCCTGAGGATTCCATCAGCGTTCCCTTGGTGAAGCAGATCTTCGCGATGACCATTGAGCCCTATGGAGTGGTCGCTTATCGCCACGGGTGATGATGATCCAGTAGCCACTGGTGTCACACATGAATGTGGAAGATGCTGAATCGACACCGTAGGGAGGCCCTGCAACCCAGCCACTACAGTCTTCATCTCCAACATCTCCATGCAATCTTGAAATTGCCTTTGATTCTCTTTGACTTCGTTCAATGAGTCTTGAAGACCCTTGAACTGGTCACAGATTTCATTGAGCATTGCTGTATTTGCTTCTCCTTACGTTTCCATGGTCGTCAATGCCTTCACCATCTTCTCTTTGAATCGGCTAGGCTTCTTCCTTGGTGCCAGTGCGACCGAGGCTGGCTCTGATACCAAATTTGTAACGAACCTACTAACTTCTAGGATTCTCACAGTGGAAGAATGAGGTTTGGGAGGAGAATCGAGAGGGTATGAGGGAAGACAGGAGAACTTGGGAGGAGAAGGAAGAGTATTGAGGATCAAGAAATCTCATCATTGTCATTTGTTCCATTGTCTCTCTCGGCTTTATATAACCCAGCCGGTTTCCTAAACACGCATTCCTCTCTTACATGGGCTTAGCCCCCAAAGTTACACTACCCACACAGCTGAACATGATTCTCTACTCTCTCTATATTCCACCAGTTAGCTTATCTGTGACACTCTCCAATATACCAATGGAGGGGATTTGCTATTTTGCGGCTCGCATCCACCGTTCGCACATGATCAAGCCAGTCATAGCCATCCAATACGTGCACATGCGAGATGAGAGTGTCTGCTAGGTTCCAAAAATGGACAAAAACACGCAAAAAAGCCAAACTGGTTAGGTTTGGTTTTATTATCTAGGTTCGGTTCACCCTCCTAAAACTCGCTTTTAAATTTGTCTTATATATCAACAGGTTTATATTTATATCTGTTTTATATCTCAAAGCTCATATCTGAAAAAAAAACAAAAATTTAAAAATTTCAAGAAAGTTCAAAAAAGAAGAAAATCAGACAGTTTTAGCTGATTTTCAAATCCCCTCCTTGCCTCCTTGCGCACGCATGGATATCTCCCACTTCCCATGCCACACGAGTCACATGACCACCCCCAATGGCGGATGCACAGGGGGTGTGCTAGGGGGCTAGCGTACCCCCTCTGCCCGTCGCACCCCCTGAAGCCACACAGGATCTTCACCATTTTTTGCTACTATGCGGTGGCAGAGCATGGCTACCGACCACAGACAGGAGAACTGAGGAGGAGGTAGGGTGGCACCTTTGCAAGAAGCTACAGGGGAGCAGGAGCCAAACCAGAGAAGGGAGGTTGAAGAAGGGAAGGACTACATCCAACCGTCTACGGTTCGGGTCCTGATGTGGTTGCACCAGACCACACTAGCCAACTAGACATAGTCTCTCACTTGAACCCAAACTCAAATCAACCCCATTCCCCGATTCCCAATCCACAGATCCCTAATCCATCATCCATTGTCGAGCAAGAGGACTCACCGGGTGAAGAATGGCCCTGGAGGGGCTGTGAGTGGAGAAGGGGTGCCAGACCGATTTCTAGGCGCTAGGTGGAGGAGACCAGGAGGGGCCCGGCTCGCCTTGCCGCGATTGGTTTGGGCATCAGGGCAAGGCCGTGAGGCAGTGAGGGGAGGAGCGGTTCGGTCGGCCAGGCGGGTGAAGGAGGGGCACCAATTGAAGGAGGGGTGGGGCACTTGCCGCCTAGGTGGGGTTGTGACAGGAGGACTGGGCTAACTGCCGCCAGGAGGCGGGGGGAGGCACGGAGCCGTGAGGGGAGCCAGAGGGACACTCTCTGAAGGAACCGAGGAAGACTAAGGAAGCCGGCCGAGAGGGACAGAGGATTAGGTAAGAAGGTAAGTTTTTTATTTTTTAAATTTTTATTATTGGCTGATTAGTAAATTGTAAAAATGATACAATATCACTGTATAATTGCATATAAGATTATTGGCTAGAGGTGGGGTACCTAGCTGCTGCACTGTCAGGTGGGGGAGGCGTTGAGCTGCTACACCAAGCTGGGGGAGGCACCAACGGAGGGGCGAGGAGGGGGACTGAGCCGCTGCGCTGCCGGGTGGGGGAGATGCCGAGTCGCCGACAGAGGGGCGAGGTGGGGGTCCTCGGACAAGGGGAGGCGCCGAGCTGCTCAGCCACTCCTTTGGTGCCTTAGAGAAGACAGCCAGTGGGGAGAAGACTGAGGCAGCGGGAAGTTGTCGGTGGATAAAGTAAGTTTTTTGTTTTTTATTTTAATTATTGGTGCTAAATTGATTACATTCTGAAACGTTCAGTACACAAACTCAACAAAAAATTCACAATAAATTCACCACAAAATGACACTACATAATTTAAATTACTGGTTGAATTGTAAATTGTAAAAACGATAAATGTCACTGTACCAATTGAAGATTATCCCAAAGAAATTAGAGATCAAGTGAGGCGGGTGACGACGAAGAGAACCCCTCGGGGCTCAGGCAGGCGACGGTTCGTCCCATTGAACACCCCCTCTATTTTTGTCCTGCGTACGCCACTGACCACATCCCTCTGCTATCGTTGTTGTGTTGTTGCCTTGTCCTGCTTGAATGACGGCTCTTGTTTCTATATTTTGAATTTGAAGTCAAACTAATCAAATGCCCATACGTTGCAGCAGAAACACATTTTTGAACCAAATAATTAAATCATATCATGTATTTTCAAAAATAAAATTGCAATCTTGAGTTGTTATGGGGAGGGAGAAATAGGGAATGGTCCGGATGAGTGGAGCTCATGTGGATGAAAAGAGAGATGTGGTTGGTTTCCTTTTTATTCACGAGAGGTGGAGAAGTGTGTCACGGTCTGCTGTCCATATGTCGACGCATTGCTTTTCTTAGAGATGAAGAAAGGGAGGACGGATGATCACTACCAACTCGTATTTATATACTAGTAAAGGAACTTAAATGGTACTAGAACACTCTATAGACTAAGTTGTTAGTTATTTTCGGAATTTTTCATATTGATTTGGTTCCAAACCGGAAGTTGATTGTAAGTGCAATTCAAAGAGAATTATGGGTGACTCATACCCTGTTTGTTTGGGCTTTTTCAGTGGCTTAAAAGACAAAAAGCTAAAGCCCAAACAAAGGAGTGGCTTTTTATTTGGGTTTTTCTAAAGCCATTAGCCTCCATATAATTAAAAGCCAAAAGCCACCTGAGAGATGCTTTTTTGGCTTATTGAGGGTTGGTTTGAAACTAATGCTATGAAGTTTAAGCCCAAAAGCTGGCTTTAGGCTCTGTTTGGGACGGCTTCAGCTCTCTAGAAGCTGGAAGTTGTTCCAAATGGCTGGCTTCTCCGCAGCCAGTAGTTCATTTGTACTGGGAGAAGCTGAAAGCCGAAAGCTGGTCCAGGGTAGCTTCTCACGGCGTTGGTGGGTTGGGGTTCTAACTTTGCCATTAGAGTTGAAGAAAATTACCCCTCCTAACAAGTATAAAATCCCAAACCGCACTCCCCTCACCCTCATTTCCGACTCACACACCTCATACTTAAGAGCTATACTAAAAACCAAACCTCTTCAGCCCAATCATGCAACTCAGTCGAAAGCTATTTTTTAAAAAAAACTACAACATACCAAATAGGGCCTTTATATATATATATATATATATATATATATATATATATATATATATATATATATATATATGTGTGTGTGTATACAAACACTAATTAGAGGCCCTCCTATAAGCCCCCACGTTAATCTAAGAGAGAAAAAGGTTAGAAATTCCCACATTAATTAGAGAAAAGAAAAGGGTAGAAATTCCTATGTTAATCAAAGAAAAAGACAAAATTTGGTGACACGCAATGAGAATTTCTATGGAAGCAGAGTAGGAAACTAAAATAAAAAAATAAAAAGGCATGCAAACCGAGTGGGAACTTGGAGACTACCCAAAAAAAAAAGGATTGCATGCATGCACACAGTGACACAGGGCATGCAAGCCGAGCGGGAAACTACCAAAAAAAAGAAGAAGGATTGCATGCATGCACACAGCCAGATGCAATTGTGCAAGCCGAGTAGGAAACTACAAAAAAGAAGAAGAAGGATTGCATGCATGCACACAGCTGGAATCAAAAGAAAAAAATAGATGAACGTGATACACATCGATGCTACAGCTCCAGATGAGTCCGAAAGTAAAGATTTAAACATAGTCGTCCGTTAAATTACCACCTTGATTAATAGGAGAAAATAATCTAGAAATTCTTGCACTAATTGGGACAAAAAAACCTTAGCCATCAATTTGGTGTCACTACTACAAAATGGTACATCAGTATCACTTTATCTGGATCGGTTCTTAACTTTTTAGGAAAAATCGATTGTGATAGATGACTTATGAGAGAGTGTTAATAATAATCACAATCGGTTCTTAAGTTTGAAGCGATTGTGATGTAGCACTGGGTACATCACAATCGATTCTTACATTATAACCGATGATGATGTACATAAGAACTGATAGTGATGTGTCGCTTCTTATATAAGAATTGATTGTGATGTGCCCAATGCTACATCACAATCACTTCTAATCTGGTAACCGATTGTGATGTGCCTCGCTAGCTTATTTATACCCTCGGGTTGAACTCTCTTCTGTTGTTGTTTCAGAGGCTAAGAAAACCGTCGCAAGCCGAAAAAACAACACATGTTCTGGTTGGAAGCAATACTTAGGTGAGAAATTTTGAAATCCTCAAGATTGGGTATTAAGAGGATAAATTTGAAGCCCTAGCTTGAGAAGATTTCCCCTCTTTTTTCCCTTATTTGTAGTTTTCTTCAAAATATGAGCATTCCTTCAAACCCCTTCAATTTTACACTAGGTTATTGTTGCATTGGAGTTGTGTATCCTATCAGATTTCACACCCTTTATTTGACAAGCACACATCTATTTAATAATTCTTTGTAGTACTCGTGTTAATCTAATATTGTTATTGCTGTAATATGATAAATGTTAGAGTTTAGGTTACGTAACCTATGTCTCCCGTTCGAGACCGGTAGTTTATAAATATGCTGAAATAACATATTTATAAGCAAGCTGTCTCGAATTGTCCATGTTTTTTTTACTGTTCAAATAAAATGCAACTATATATTATATATACCATAATCTACCACTAATTGCTTCTCCTACATATCTGCTTAAACAGATTAACCGAATGAACGAATTAGCAAAGGCTCAAAATCTCAAACCGAGCAAATCTACAAATGTTTCGTGGGGTACCAACCTGAGATTGAGAAGGATGCTGAGTATTGCTTGTTGATTTCCTGCTTGTAGAGGAGGAGGCTAGGAGGGTGCAGGCCGCCGCTGGGGGCGCACACGAGTAGGACAGTAGGAGCTGGGCGCAGGATGCATCAAGCCGTCGAGCGAGCGCCGATCTATTGTTTGGACTCGCCGCGAGGACGGAGGGGGCAAGCAGAAGCGTGGTGGGTGCCGTTGCCGTGAGGAGAGGAGAGGACCGGGCCGCTTCGCCCCTGCATCTGGCTACAGCCAGTAGAACAAGATCCAAAATGAGGGACTGAGGAAGGAGGCGAATTAGGTGATAGGCTGCCAAAGAAGGGTTTGCTTTAGTTCGGTTCTTCGGTTTCTATGGGTTTACTCGTGATTTTTACCGAAAACCGGATCCCATAAGTCTATTTTTCTCATACCAAATTGAACACTAAAAACTGATCAAACCGAGTTGATCGATTCGATTCAATTTGTTTGGGATGGGTTTTTTTTTTTTGTTCGGTATAACCATGCACAGCCCTAAAGGCAGTACTCCATGAATCATGCTTGTTCTTTACATGGAAGAATGCCCAGAAAAGTTCGTGCATGTACTCATTTTGGTCACGAAAAATATGCTGTTTAGACATTGACATGATCTTAACACAATTTTGACCGCATATTTTAGTTGTAGTATATTTGTAAAATCTAATAAAATTATAATATTATGAAACCTTATTATTTCTATATAATCTATCTAGATATTTATAAAGGTATTTTTGAAATTAAAATAATTTAACTATGTTACACCTTATTTTAGACCAAAGGGAGCATGCCCATTTCCATTACAAAGCCTAAGGTTGAAGGAGAAAAATTAGAGCATTGAGTGGTGGATGCATACCTTTCTCTTGTTTTTATCCAGTTCTATAAGAAGGTAGAGAGAGACAGAGATGCCTATCTGGCATGACCAAAGTTTAATATATGTCACCTTTTCAATGTCTAACTATTTTAAATGAAAATAATAATATACTTATCGATCGATCGGCACATTCGCTCTTGCCGCTTTTGTTGGCCTATTTTATTCTTAGACAGGCTGCCTGTGATTATCGCAACTAAGTACGTTGAAACCGGCGAAAAATCCATAAATAAAACCACAAAAATGTAGTTAGTTGGACCTAAGCCATGCATTGACAGAGGGCCACACCAGATGGGCCTAACCACCGGTTGGCACTATCACTTTCACCTATTGTTGCCAACGTTAAAATCAAGACATCTAATAGGGAGATTCGATATTGATTACCATAGCATTGGCTCCCAAGAATTAAAATTGCTTCCTAAAATTGGATTCCAATTACTATTTTAAATAGAAACTGAATTAATTGATTCAGGCCAAATCCAATTGTAATGTTTCTGTTTGGGTGTCCTCTGGAATTAGAAGTTGTTAGCGCCAGAATTTGGTGAGGCATGACCAGTTTGTCAAGTTAAGGATAAAAAGAATATTTCTGGTCGATATCGGTTAAAAAAGAAAAAAAATTAAAGATAGAATTATGACCGATATTGATTCAAAAATGGAATTGTATCTATACAGAGGACGATACGGGTCATGGTTGGCAACGCATTGGAGAAGGATACGATCAGCTGATGCACTATAAAAAGAGATCAAGGGCAAGCAAAAGAAACAACACAACCAATCAAACAACTCGCATCTACTTTTTATTTACTTTTCTCTTAAGTAGGAGTAGCTCCGTATTTAGAATCTGTCTTGTAATCCGATTTTGATCAATAAAGTCGCATCGCCGATTGTTGATCTTCCCAATTACACCAGATTTGGTTTTCTCCGATCTTGTTGCGCATTGCCTTTTTTCTGAAAAATCTACCTTTTTCCATCTAATCAACCCTAATTGGCTGTTTAGACTTATCGTCACCTTTGATTTAATCGGCTTGTGGTAGCTATTTAGATATTTGCCGATTATCACATTAAATTGGCTTTGAACGTATTTTTCATCTATCTTGTCGATTGCAGGATCAAATCGGCTGGCACGCCACGAACCAAATTGAACCCGGCGTTCTCGTGTGTTGAGCCGATCAATCCTTCGTCACATTTTTGACATAATAGAAGTTTTTCCCTTTTGACATCAACATTAGAGTCGATCACTTAGAGAGGGGGTAGAGGGCGATGTGAAGGTGTGGGGAGCATGGAGGTAGCGGCGAGGAGTGCGGTGAACATGGAGAAGACAACGGCAGAGGAGAGGGGGTTGGATTTGGGAACACCCAAGAGCTGCAGAGCTTATGAGCGTCAAGCAGAGTCTGATCGTGAGAGTGTAAGGCCCCCATTTTTGATAATAAATACTAATAATGGGTACCATGTGTATACAGTACTAGTCCCATGATCAGTGGCTAGTACGCACAATTACAGATTGATATCACAACCATACATAAGTTTTATTACACAGCGGAAGTAGGATTACATAGTATGCTTACAATACCAAAAGTAAAAGACTGCAGTGGAGACAACATCTTGTAGTATGCCTTTTAACCCATTGTCCCCACAGGCAACTGACAAGGCAAAACCCTAGTAAAATTCATCGTTAAATTCCCTGAATCAT
Source organism: Otatea glauca (assembly GCA_036346275.1). Taxonomy (NCBI): domain Eukaryota; kingdom Viridiplantae; phylum Streptophyta; class Magnoliopsida; order Poales; family Poaceae; genus Otatea; species Otatea glauca. The sequence goes on from CM070725.1 coordinate 41,501,144, forward strand.
GCATCAACGTATGAGTCGTCGGGACAGTCTGATTCTTCACCTAAAAATATCAACATAGGCAAGTTGAGTACTTACATACTCGCAAGACTTTTACAAATCCTATAATACATGCAGGTCATTCCAATGGAAAGGATATTATGGTTAATTTGCATAAAGCCAACTTGTAATGTAAATAATATAATGCAAACGGAATTTTTAAGTAAAAGCAATTTTATATGTAGAGTAGCAGTATGTAAATACAAATAAGTGAAATCACGAACCTGGGTATCATGACCATATCCACGAACCATTTTTCCATCAACACATGGAAGAAATTACAGACACACGGTAGAAACCAGATTTTATGAAAATAAAAACAGCTAATTATGTCATGACTTTACCAAGTGCCCATGACCGCGGGCGTGGCTAATCGATTATATTTACACTCTGTAGAGGTATACAGCTTTCCCCACAAGACATGACAGACTCTTTGTGCAATCGATATTAGCACACTTCATTTGGTGTGCCGCAGAGAGTCATGATATAACAGTTACATTACTTAATTCTGACTTTGCACTAGCACGGTGACGATAAACCCATTCTATGGTGTAAGGACTCAGAGCATAGAAATGATGGAACTCCCCATAGCATGGTGTACACCGTTATATTGATAAACATTTGTTCTATGATCACCTCGTTGTGGACGTCCCTTCGAGCAATCCATTAAGAAACAGCTCGTACTACTGCCTTCCAAGTGCAAAGCCAGTTTTAAGTAACTTAATAAGTTAAAGCTGTCACATACCAGCACTTGTGGTTGTATGGTAATTCTTGGCCTGAAAACAACCCATAGTTCGGTCCTTAATCGACACGGGCAATAATCCCCCCTACATTACGTGCAAGGACATGCACTTTCGGTTATTGCCAATAATTGTTCGCATCTAAACCATAGTTTTATTTTTATTTTCATCCAAAATACCAACCATAAAGAAATGTCATACCCATTAAATGTCATATCCAATATTTTTAATCATGTCAAGGTTTTGTGTTTCTTTAAGCATGGCTAAGCATAGCACTAAGTGTGAGTAACCCAAAACTGACATCAAGTATTGTCTATGTTATTCTAGGGTTATCAAGGTTCACAAATTCATACTTATCAAGGAAGTTCTATGAAACTACAGGTACAACTACCAATACCCATAATATAGCAGACTTTAATAAAAGTAATGTATGCAGCAAAACATTTAATGAAAACATTTATAAAACTGGGATCAATATGATCAAAGGGGGTGCTTGCCTTGTTGATTATCTTCGACGTCAAACTCCTGGTTGTCGACTATTTCAGATTCGTCGGGTTCTACACGTCGTTCGGCAATACATAGCAAATAATAAACTTTAATAGGGCAAAAAGAAATTAGATGGAAGAATCCAATAAAAACAATTACATAAGACGGTATGGTTTCAATGGTATTTTACTTAGGACTTTAGGTGTTCATGTTAGTTGATTACATATTCTATACATAGGTATGCATTCTTTACCAACTTGGCTTAGGAAATTAATGATTCTTGATTCAGGAGCTACCATTCTTCTTTATCCTACCAGCATAAAAGGCTAAAAAATGAATCTTCTATTAGTTTACTTGAGAAGCTAAAACTTATCACACTACTTACTACACATTTAATATCTTGAATATTTCTTACAGTGAACCCTAAGTATTTTTACATATTCAGGTTCCTAAGGATACAAGGAGTCTAACAAAATTTGTTTCAATCAATTTCGAGTTTATTTGCAAAAATTCTACGAACGTCATATTTTAACTTCTTTTTTTAAATTTAAATTTAAAATTTAAACAGAATAAATTTTTAAAATAGTTTTGCATATTCTAAATCTGCATGATTTATCATGAATTTAAAATTTATTTCATCTTATTTGGTTTGATGGTTCAAAAGTTATAAGCATTGGAATATCCTAGGGTTTTGAAAATACTGAAAATCAGAAAATTGCCGAAAATGGAAAGTGCGTTTTCGCGATGAAAAGATGCTTTCCGTTTTTGGAACTGAGCTAGGCCGAGGTGCTGACAGCCGGGCCCCAAATGGCAGTGGCACTCCGCGTGCCACGCGACTGACGCGCGGTCCTGGGCTGGCAGTGAGTCGACTGCGCGTGCATGAGACCGACGTGCGGGCCCGCGAACTTACACAGCGCAAGCGGCTGATAACGGGGACCCGCTCGATAGTGACGCATGGTGCAGCGCGTGCGGCTGACATCCGATCCCACATGGCAGTGACCCGGAGCAGGAGAGGTGAAACCCGAGCTCGCCGGCGAACCATCACCGGAGACGGCGAATGAGTTTCACGGTGAGCTTCACCTCGCAATTGCGCATACAGGGGTGGTTACGCGGTGGATGGAGATGGCCGGGAGGATGGTCGCCACCGTGAGCTAGTGGCGGAGGCCATGATCGAGGCTCGTCGGCGACGATTCGCCGCAGGAGAGAAAGGGGTTCCACCTAAAGACTCAGCATACTATGGCGCACACGGGGGTGGCATTTTCTACCACCGGCGGCGATCGAAGATACCTCGCCACCGCAAGGGGGGCGGCGGCCATGGCCGACTAGCGACAAGGCTAGAACACGGATTATCTAGCTTTATTTTCACCATTACTAGATCAGAACATTACAAGGGTTCTATTTTGCCACTTGTTCAAAGGAATGAGCAATCGGAGGAGGGCTCTCATCGTGCGCGTGCGACGGCGGAAGGAAAAGCTTGCCGCGACGGATCACCGGAGTAAAAGGACTTAAAACTAATGGTGGAGAAAGGTGTAGGATGCTGCGAGGAGGCTTCGGAGCAAGTGACTCGAGCGGTGGTTGGGTGCAGGGTTTTATTGGGAGTTTTGCTTCTTCTCCGTTGGGTGCCAGAAATGGGGGAGACAAGGTGCGGTCGGCTTTTTGAAGGAGACTGATGTTTGGAGCGTGGCTTATATAGATGAAGGAGGCGGTTTGGCATGAGCACAGGGAGTGGCGACACTTCGGGACGGCTTGGAGTCGGTTCGGCGCTGGTGAGACAAGGAAGAGAGGCGGCGCAGCTGAGCTGGGCGTAGGCGCGAGAGAGAGCAGAGAGGAGAGGAAGAGGGGAGAAGGCTAGGGAGAGGCTAACGTGCGGGGCAGCACTAGCAGAGGGAGGTCAGCAAAGGAACACCTGGCAGCTCGGGCCCACATGTCAGTGCGAAGAACCGACAGTGCCGAGGAGGACTCTAGACAAACCGAGGTTGTTCTACTAGTTTAAGCCGTCAATTTGACTAAGTTATTTTTGAAATTTTTTACCTAAGTTGGCAAGTCAAATATAAGCATTCTCTAAAATTTTCAGTTAACAATTCCAGGTAAAAATTATTAACATTCTGACAATGGAACTTTTTCATTTTTGCCGGTTCTGTTTTAAATTTAATTGATGACATAATTTAGGTTATAATTTTATAAAACTTTTTATGAAGGTCTGAAATGGTTCTAACTACCTTCTGTAAAATTTTCAGATTTCTATCCTTAATATTTAAATTTTAATAATTCTGACAATACTATATTCCACTTTATTTCTTTTCAGTTTTCGAATTTTTAAAATTAAAAAATTAAAAAATTTAATATTTAATTTTTTATATTTTTACCAGAGGTAGATAATTCTTTGATGTCGGCAGAGTAAAAGTTTTGACCGAGGACAACCTCTTGAGAATTCTACAAAAATCTATCACATTCTGCATTGATTTACTTTCACATGCTCTCACCTTGATTTTATTATATTTTAATGATCCCAGATCTTTAACCGCCATAATCTGGGTTCTAGAGAGCTATAATATTTTATTATGATTTTTTCAGATTTTTGTTGACCTTTTGTTTTTACCTTTTTACTTTTACCATTTTACTATATCTTTAATTTACTTTCTTTTATTGAAGAAATGCCAAAAGAATTTGTAATAATTCAGGAAAAACCAGAAAACACAAAAATAATTTGCATAACTATTTTGGATATTATATTTATCATTCTATTAATTTGGGTTGTTGCAGAGAGGTTGGGAGGATCCATCCCACACAATTCACAGGGTGAGAATAAAGAATTATCCGCAGGTTGTATCTTAACTTTTGGTATTGGAGTGGAATCTATAATTACAATTCTTGGTAGAAGTCAAATACTTCAATCCTTAGAATTAAACTAGTGGAATTACCCATGCAATTACATGGCTAAATGCTACGATATAATTGTCTTTGTCATACAACTCTCAACTATTGTTAAAAATGCATACAGTTGTATTTATTGTACATCTCTAATATTTATATATGATTAATCTGCAACGTTATAATCTGACTCCACCAAAATAAACAGTGTAGATCATTCTTTTTCTCTCAATTAATAAGAAATTTTCTAGAATTTTTGTTTTGTAGAATTATTGTAGGATTTTTTTTTCGTCCTCAAAGCGAAGGAGACACCTTAAATCTCACTGGTTGTTTTTAACATATATAGATTCCAACTCCACGCTTTCATGATCAACATATTGGACATATGCCCTAGAGACAATCGTAGAGATAATTATATTTCCTTATGTTCATGACTTATTTATCTTGTTCCTTGAATAACATCAATATTATTTATTAGCAAGTATGTGACTTGTTTGTGAAACTCTATATATGACTTTGTGATGATTATTCTAAAGTGATCCTTAATCGATAAACATACGAGGACACATATGAATAGACTAGCATATGTATTGGTTGATGATCATGTTTCACAGGTCATGAATATAGAGATATCAAACCAATAATATGGACACATATTTGAGAACATGGAGTTGGATTGACCCACCTTGAGACACTACGAGAACATTGTAATCTTACTTGTCATCAGTTGGTCTCATATACAATATGTATGCTATATCCTTAGACTTGAGGTTGACGCATGTACTTGAGATGTGTAATGACTTACTGAGGGGTTGTCAAACGTTACTCCATAACTGAGTAGTTATAAAGGTGGCTTTTAGGTTTGTCGTGAAGTATGTTGCGAGGCATGGTCGATCAAGATGGGATCTACCCCTCCATACAACGGGAGATATACCTCTAGTTCTCTCGAGTGATCGGATTTCGAAAATGCATAGTCATGCAACTCGCGGTTAAAGAGTTAACCGTAGTTAGGGATTCCAAGTCACATAATCCAGAAATAACGGTCAAGCTAACTAAACAAGGATGGCACATACTCGTCTTGAGTTTGACCGATATCATGAGGCAAAGGGAAATACATATAACTAAGCATTGTTAAGGTTTGTCCAATATGATCTTTACATATACTCAGGAGTCGGCACGTCCTGCTAGAGATCGCTACCGATTAATGGTCGAGTAAGAGTACTCGGGCCATATCTAAGTATACGTGAACCTATAAGGTCGCACGCTTAAAGGGTTAGGGCTTAATTAATTTGGATGGTGATTCGAATTCTGATGAGTTTTGAGTTCCTTATGAGCCTCTAAAGTAGAGACTCATTATAGGGCATCTATATAAAGAGAGGGGTGGTGGCTTTAGGGTTATGAGACACCATATGAATTTGGAATCTAGAAACCCTAGTCGCCACACCTCTTTCGTCTAAAACCACACAAATGGCGTTAGCACTCCGGCACATGGCGTTCTTGCCCTATATGTGTGGATATCTTGGAGGCGTTACTGCGAGACTTCAACGCTAGAACGATCCGCAACCTGTGACGGTCACAAGGAGCTGTTGGAGGATGCACGAGGCTAGTATGACTACAATCTCACCAATGCGCTATATCGACTCTACTTTCGCTACGAGTTTGCACATTTAGTGGTAATTCCATGATATATAACTTACAATGGTTTCTTAGTTACACGGTAGAAAATTTTGAATTTATAGTAGAGTAGCATGTCCGTACTTCTTCACAACACCTGGGAGATAAACAGGCTGTTAGAAAAGATTGAGGATTAGATCAAAACAGAATATGAGATGGCTGTGTATCTCGCTTTTACGTTCGCCTTCACGGATCACTTAAACCAAGAAGATTATTCAAGTTGTTCTCTAAATCGATCAATTTCTACTAGTTTCTTTTTTCTGACTTCACAGAACACCTTTGACTTCTCTATCACAATTTCTAAGTTACACCACCTTACGTACCTTCGTTGAGATCGTTCTTTCCATGAATCAGCTTTAGACAGGATCAACGACTGCATACTAGTACTACATAATCAATGGCGTGAACGTATTAATTAGTACGAAGGATGATGACCATGAATATGATAATCAGATTCTACGGGTTAATAAGTAGTTGATGATGTAGTTTATTCATATATGTATATATAATTGCCATTTGGGCGACTAACTCGCAACATTAGTTTATGGATGCGTCCCTTTCCAAGATACAGAGACAGACAGCTGAAATATGACATTGGCTGTGTTAATTAGGATAGCGTTCTCAGACTGCAGTTTAAACCAATACAGCTCAAACATTATCTCAAGCTTATATATTTTTCTTAGTACCTCGATTGAGGTTTCTTGTGGGCAAAGTATATGACTAAGAATGTGTCAGCTCGTTTACTGGCAAATGCGATAAGTACATGCACCAGCACGACGTGGCAAAACAGCATGTAACACGTTCTTCAGGAACTCTTGCACAAGTATAATCAAATTAACAGCGTTTGTTTATTGACTTATTACAAATACGTACTGTATGATCAGGACATGAAGAAAATACAAGTGAAAACATGTATCAAACGAACAACTCAAAACACAATGAAGACCAATTCGATTTGCAGACTAGTTCAAGTGTCACAAACTTAATTTTGATTGCTAGTTTGAAAGCTCATTCTTGCGCCGGCGTCGCTCGTCAGAGAGGCGCTTTGCGAACTTGGCGAGCTGCTCCGCGTTGGTGCCCTCGCCGGGCACCTCCACATACCGGCCGGTCTCCAGGTCCACCCGGCAGACGTTCTTCTTGAGAAGATCGTTCCCGATCTGCACCAGCTTATCCATGTTCGCCTTCGAGCAGTCGTCGATCGAGCCCGCGCTTCCGCTCAATTGATCATACTGCATTTACACGGAAAATAATCGCCGGTTAAATTCCCAAATCACATATACAATGGAAACTCAACAGGTTTCGTTACTGTTTTATGATCTGTACAGCTTTTCTTTGGTGTTCGGGAGCATATATATAGGTAGGTATAGACCTGGATGCGCAGGTAGTTTTGGCACGAGCGCAGGGCGCTGAAGAGGACGCAGAGGTGGATGTCGACCATGTCGGCGCTGGCGGAGTTGAACATGTCGACGATGGGAGCGGAGCCGTCCTTGATGAGCCAGTTGAAGATGCCCCACTTGGCGGCGTCCTTGGCGCTGTACTTCACGTCCCGGTTCGACCCGCAGCCGATGGAGATGACCATGAACTTGTCGTAGTCCACCGGCTTCACCGGGAAGAAATCGTCGTTCCCCAGGATGATGTCCTGGGACACCTGGCTCATCGCGCACAGCGTCTGCACACAACGCACGTACGCAGCGTTGAGATTAATTTGTAAGTTGTGTGCTGTGCGATGGTGCACGCGCGCATGCGGCGGCGAGGCGCTTACGGGGTTGTTGGCGGCGAGGCCGCCGTCGACGAGGTTGAAGGCCCTCGTCTCGCCTTTGTCGTCTTTGGTCTCGAAGTAGTGCGCCGGGAAGAACGTCGGCGCGGCGGAGGTGCTGATCGAGATGTCCGACAGGAGAGCGTTCTTCGACGGCCGGTGCTTCAACTGATCATCATTACCAAGTTCATGCATGCATGCACATGCATGGAGTTGATTAGAAACCATGAACGTCTTTCTGCTTGGCATAGCGTTAATTACAACAATAGTTACCATGATTGACAGGAGTTAGCAATGATGTTGATCAGACTATATGAAACTATAAGCAGTTGTTGGCTGTTCAGCATTAGTATAATGATAGGTTGTTGGTTAGTAGCCCATCAGCACCTCTTTGGTTTTTCCATAAACTGACGCTACAAAGACTAGAGAATATTTTGGAAAAACCGAAGTACACACACGTGAACAGAAGAGCTATCATTAGCAAATAAAAGTTTCCTGCGACACCAACCGTTCATAAAACATCGGGCCGGAACAGTTTTTTTACCTCTTACAGGACGTCCTCCTATCTTTTCCGCCGTTCATTTTGTCTTGAGTTTCACGGCCATTTTGTCCCCTACTGTATTCTCTATCCCAAAATATAGATGCACGGATCTCAAAGTAAAAGATAACAAATTGGACGGCCGATGAGATATGAGATGTCCCTTAAGAAGTAAAAACCCACTTCCATAAAACTTCTACACTTTATTTCTGTGACGGGCAATCAGATACGAGCGAAATACAACGGGGCTATCTTTTCCTAAGGTGATTGATTTCTTTTAAGTCAATTTTTTTAATCATTGGGTCAAAATCAGAATCATGCAATTATCCATCTCTAACCTAATAATCCAATGATCATGAAAATCAACTTACACTTAACAAAAATAAATAGACAAATTATGAATACATAATCCGAAATAATCCTTAGTGCAATCCACGAAGCGAGACAATGTTGTACTATTATTGGTGGCATTGTAGTTAAGTGTTCACTGATTGGTTGGACGAAACGGTGCTTGTGCGAAGAGCACATTAGCAGTACACCGGAGGACGTGATCATAACGACGTGGTACCTCAAAGCTCGAGAAAATGGTTGGTTGCAGGTACGCGATGTCGAAGGTCGGGATGACCACATTGGTTATCGTCTTGTCCAAACTCGTCTCGCCGAGGTACTGACGGAGCAGCGAATGGAGGTATTTGCCGTCGTACTTGGGCCCACTCACCATCCTGAGCGTGCCGGCGATCTTAGACAAGATCCAGTTCCTGCAAAACGGCAGCAATTGACTCATCCTTAAAATAATCACCATATGCGTATCAATACAAAATAATGAACTGATGCTGCTGCAAGTTTCAGCAATGCTTCAGCATGTTTCTTTCTTGTCCTAGTAAACGTTTCTTCTGAATAGTGAAAAAAGCTAGTCTTAATTATGATGACAGTATGGTTTGCCATGCATGCATGGTTAGTTACTTCTGCGGGAAGATTTTGGGCGACTGGTCGATGTAGAATTGCGCCAAGTCCTTGGCAGCGAACAGTGGTCGCCCGTCCTTATCTGGAGCTGTGAGCATCACCGTCAGGAGGCCGCCGGTGCTCGTGCCGGCGACGACGTCGAAGTAGTTCGCAATCCTAGCATCCGGCCCGTCCAATTTCTACACGGCGACAACGCAAGAGTTCACGAGTTGTGAGCACCTGACATGTACTACAATACGAAACATGGCAATCTTGTTTGTTGGTGACGAAGAAAAGAAAAGTACACGATGGCAGTGTTCACGACTGGATATATGCAGTATACAAGTGCACTGCATGAAAATGGTAGATGAACTTATCTCTTAATTACCTGGAGCTCTGCTTCGAGGAAGGCGAGGATGTTGGCCGGGATGATTCCTCTGACGCCGCCGCCGTCGATGCTCAGGACGGTGACCAGCTTGACCTTGTCCAAGGTATTCCGGCGTGCAGCTTCGGCAGAGCTAGTGCTTTCCATTTTGGAGTTTGATAACAAAAGTCAAGCTATGCAAAAGTGAAGAAGAACAGAATGCGCTGAAGGACCTAGCATGACACTTGTTATATAGACTCGTTATATGCCAAGTCTGAAACATCTGAACGGACGCAACAAGATTGGTTCAACTGTAGGGGTTAGTACAGAGACAGACTAAGGGACAAAAGCCAACTAATCCTGATATATTACCTCGGTAGCTAAATCATTACATCCTTGCAACCTCTTGTAGTTGGATTACCAAAAAAATCTAATTATTTATAAGGCATATTTCTTCTTGACACATAGACCAAAAAAGTATTGAAAATGACTAGATTACCCTTAAATATTATTACTAAGCACTATATTCAATCATGCATGTAGAGAATATGAGGTAAAGATAGATATTTATTAGGGTATATAGGGAATATCACACTAATTTTGCATTAGAATATGAAATACGCCTTATATTTATAGACAAGACCATTTAAAAAATAAGCCTTATAAATTTGGATGAAAGGAGTAATATTCCCATCGAGAAATTGAGGAAATGCTACAAAGCATGGAAATATGCTTATTCTAGCTTTGAAAGAACCAATGTGGGAGAATAGAATGGAGAAGAATCCTAAAAAAGGACTATTAAATTGTTTCAATCTATCCTATGTGTTTGCCAATTGCCTACACGCTTTGGATACAGAGGTCAAATCTGATCTAGAAAGTAAACATTGCAGATAATTGATATTGGTATTTAGCAAACTAATGACGCATGCACCTCGATCTTACTTTTGAGTTTAGAATATTGAACAGTTAATGTAAAGAAAGAGAAGGTACCTTGAAGTCTGGAATGCAAGGATACGAGAAACAAATTGCTTGTATCGTTTGAGCAGTGCTTCAATACTTTCTCTCTCAATATAAGTTGTATAAATCTTAAAATAAACGAAGGGTAGGTAATCACTATCTACTCTTCATTCATACTTTAATATTTGTGCAACTGTCAAAAAGAAAAGCATGGAAGCACCTCTCGTATCATTATCTTAGCATGCACTTGAAAATTCTAAGGTGCAAAATGGCTACCGGATTCGCCGTAAACCCTCACGAATCGCGAACTGGATTCACCGAACCTGAACCGGTTTAGAATATGGGGTTCTTGTTCACAGTAAAAATTGAAAAAAAAAGTTGATGAACTACGAACCTGAATCCTGTACCGCGACTCGGACAACCACGCTTCTGATAACAACAGCAACAACTCACATGAACAGCATGTGCCATATCAAATGTTGGTAGTGTTAACAAACAACAGTCATGTTTATGTCCAAACATTTCAAAATTGGTCCCTTTTTTCTACTTTAAAAAAATGTATTGATGTTTTCAAAGTATGTCTTTTCATCATCAGAAACATGTCTTCTTAAGAGACTAAGTTCAACCGAAAAGGACTGCAAGTTTGAAAACCATAAAAGCCGGCCGAAAACGTGGTTTTAAGGTTCAGGAGTAACACGTTCCAGCTAATAAGATGTAACCATACACGCACTAATATTATCCCTCCTTTCTTTAACATTATCTCCTTGAGCTTGTCAAGAACATAAGAAACAAAAACATACAGCTATTCTCAAGGACAAATAAGGTGTTGTGAGTTGTCATTTGTGATAATATGATCAAACTTAATAAGATGTGTGTGATCTTCACTGACTTCTTTGAACCAGGTCGGTGTTGACCATAAAATGAATTTGATATTCTTAGCCTGGCTGTTGAATGGAAGAACAAAGAAACTAAGTTATCGGATATTACTTAACTGGTCAATTGTTTTGTTCTTATCGCACGCAATTCGGGCTTGGTAGATGAAGTTGGTTTGACATTGACACCGTTTTAGAAATCTACTGGTTTTGCAAGTAGCAAGTACAGCAAATGTTTGGTTTGCTTCTCTTTTCTTTCCTAAATGAATTATATGATGAAAGTTTCATGTTAGTGTTTGTTGGGTAACACAACCAATGACAGCAGGATGCCAAAGCAAATAGTAAGCCCGGTCACCTGACAAGGACGTCTTTGAAACAAGCACCAAAAAACAAAAAAGGTAACCATCAACTGTATCTTTACTTAGGCTGACAGCAGGTCCAGACATGGACATCTTTGAAAATTCTCTGATCGTAAAACTGTAAGCAGAAACTTGTTTCGCGAGTATCAAACGTTTTGGTCCTTCAAAAATAAAAATATTCAGTTCAGTAGGCACACATATATTACAGTTTTTTTAACACCATGCCAGTAGAACAGCGCTGGCACAACTGTGAATCTCGCATTGAATCTGTTAAGACATGATACTTGCATTACAATTAACCAGCAAATCAGGTTGATTGATACCATAGATGTGTAAAAATCTTTTGAGGGGATTGATTGATTTTCATCTGGCATTGAAACAACAATTTGAAGTTTCGGGTCGAGCAATTAGAATGATGCATCCAGAATGTCTTCTTAAATGATTAACTGAGACAGATGTTAGGATCATCTTCATCCGAGTCAAATTCAACCTGTCATCCAGCACTGGATGCTTAATAGATAGGATGGTTGAAAAATGTGTAGAATACAAATGCTCGTATAAAATTGAATTATAAAGAACAGGAAAGGAGCTATTTTTCTGTGGGGCCTCAGTAAAAAAATATATGTATTACGTCTACTGATGCCACTTTCTCTGTCTACCATGAAAATGTGATCTACTGATGTACACTATGAGGCTTTAGCCTTTAAGTGTAAACAAGTTTAATAGCAGGGCATCCCTCACTTTGACTTAAATTGTGCCTTAGAAATATAGAGCACTATAACAGCAAAAGCATCAATCTTGTATATGCTGTCTTATAACAGTAACTTAACAAAAGAAAACACCAGACCAAAAATACTGACATTTTCATCTCTGTACCATCTTCCATGGCAGTCCTGTTTCCAGCCCGGAGCAGTGAACCTGAGTTCTTGCTCCTGGCATTTTTGGAAATCTGCTTGCCACTCTGAAAGCACCTTGCTTGGAGTTTGATCTCCAGTAAAGGGCTCTCCTTTACAATTGTTAGATTCACATGACCTAGTATTTCCAGTCCATTTTTCCCTTGGAACACCAGAAGAAGAAACTTAGGAATCACGGAACAAAGCATTTCCCGTCCTCTTTAGATAATGAGATTCCTTGTTGGTACTGCAATCATTGAACCTTCTTGATTGTGCTTCTGAATAGCCCTTCGAGTCTGCTCAACTAACAGCTTTCTTTCATGTCACTAGGCCTAACACCAGGATGTGGATTACCAGAATTTGAAAAGAAAGCTTCAGAAGAAAGAGCCAATCTCTTGTTTATCTCTAGCTGCCTTCATAATTCTTTCTCCCTCAGCCTAGATTCTGCTGCAATATGCCGTGAACCTTTATTATGCATCTGTTCATTCAAATGCAATAACAATCAAAGAATCGCATGGTCGCAACTCACAATGTACAAAATAAAGAACTGGTCTCAGGTTTCTGATCACCAAATATACTTCCTAAAGAAGCACTCAACAATAAATCCATGCACAATGCACTATACAGAGCTTTTTACACCAAAGGACTTCCTTTCATTGAAAAGAAACTGCATAGTGTGCTCCATAGATATGACCAAATGACTAGATTTTTTTACGACGAAAATAACTGACGGACACAGAAGTGACACGCAAAAATGCACCAATGGTTCACATAGCATGTTTTTTCAATATATATCCACGTCAATTCAGGAACTTCCACAAAACAGCTTCATGGACAAGATTTTACACGGTCCCTTGAGGCTGGGATTATCCTAGAAGCTAACCTAACAAGCGACAACGATTGTGGCAAAGAATTTCAATATGACGGAATATCTTCAAATCGCACACGACAGAATAGTTTCGCAGTGCTCCTTTTCATTAAAACATATATTTCATATTACACATGGGAGGTCACTAGTGACATATGGCCACTGAAAGTCTCAAATCAATCCACACTCCTCAACAGTTGAAGCGACAAATGCAGTGATTCGATCACCCAAATCATGGTAAATTAGTAATGCAGGCCACACAATAACTGATTAGCGCAACCCACGAGCCAATAACGCATCGGTTGAAAACACTGTATCATGAACCACAAGCTATCTCTACCCATCAGATAATTTTAATTACCTATAGGCTTAAGTAAAGGAGGAACTGGGACTTAGGGGATGGGTACTTGCTTACGGAGAGCATGAGCGGGGAGTCGAGGACGGGGCGGTGGGGGCAGACGAGGCAGGCGAACTTGCCGTTGGAGAGCCTCTTGAAGGAACCGGACGCAGACGGGGAGGAAGAGGACGAGGCGGGGAGCATGAGGTCGTCGAGGCGGCGCTTCCGCTGCTGTGCGTCACGCGCCCAGCTGTCGCCGCCGAACACGCCCATACCGGCTTCCTCGCCGTCGCCGCCGCCGCCTCGGCTGCCGGGAGAGTCCGCTTCTGATTTGCGTACTGTAACCCTACTTGGGCTTTAGGAAGGCACTGGCTACGATGGACTGACTACTCTGTTAATATATCTGGGCCGGCTTAGCCCAGTTAGTCCAAGACTATGATTTTCGGAATTTTTATTTTAAATAATATATTTTTATTCAAATTGCAAAAATATACGTCGATCTCAAAAAAAATTACAAAAATATACTGGCGATCGCATCGGTGCGGTTTTCAACGTCTGCGGTTAGTTCCTAAAGAAAATCATAACTTTTCATATGATGTCGGATGGAGATGAACTTTATATGAAAATTGTAGCTCTCGACGGGATCTACAACTTTTGTATACAAATATTTTTCATTTGAATCCATTTAGATAACCAAAAACAGGATAGAAGTTCTGAACATTCTATCCCATTTTTTACCATCTAAATGGATTCAAATTGAAAAAGTTTTATATACAAAAGTTGTAGGAGAGGTGCTTTAATCCTTTTCTTTTTTACAGTTGCACAAATATTAAAGCATGAATGAAGGGTAGATGGTAATTACTTACCCCTTCGCTTGCTTTAAGATTTGTGCAACTTGTATTAAGAAGGAAAGCATTGAAGCACTGCTCAAGTTGTAGATCCCGTCGAAAGCTACAATTTTCATATAAAGTTCATCTCCATCCGACATCATATGAAAAAAGTTATGATTTTTTTTAGGAACTGACCGCAGACAGAGGAAATATCGCGTATTTAGAGCGGCACCGATCGCCCGTATATGGAGCGATCATCCCGTATACGAGAGACAAAAGTATATTTTGTAATTTTTTGAGATGGACGTATATTTTTGCAATTTGAATAAAAAATTATATTATTTAAAATAAAAATTCATGATTTCCGTACCCAAAAAGGTCAAATTAGGTAGTAGTACTTTATCAATTTCACCTTAAAATTGACTTGTTTTGGCAAAGGCAAATCAGCTAGTGGCCGAGTAGGCAAATTGGCAAGCTATTTTAAAAGAGATGTAAAATGTGAACATTCAGATTATTATACGGACACATGGTAATCGGCTTTTAAGTTCTTTTTTTTAATCATTTTAAAGTTTCACGCATATTCTCAATCCTTCCTGAAAAAAATTACAAGCCGTTTAGAACACAAGAATTTCACGAGGAATAGTTCAACTCCGGGAAATCCAGCAGGGCCTAACACAAGGTTGGTAACCTTTACGGAAAAACATAATACATGTCGTGAGAGTGGTTGAGTGATTTTTTTTTTTTTTGCCATAGAATTTATGCAAATGCTATATGCTCCAAACACTACGTTAAATTCCATGGAAAAATATCATGTTAATTGAAAAATATTTTAAAAACATCAATATTGGTATAATTAATCATGAGCATTCGCACACTATTGGTTAATCTAACTTATATGTACCTATGCTTTCTCCTAATATTAAGGTTATTGGTTAATCTAACTAATATGCTACCTAGGTTTTCTGCCTAATATTAAGGTTAGCTTTCCACGTTATTTATTAATTTTTCTGGATGTGATCATGTAATCTCTTGGCGCTACAAGTATTGTGATAGCCAATCGCAAAAGGAATAATTGATAATTTGCTATTATTTACTTGTGCCATTGATTATTTGCCCTGTGATGTCTTACTAACATACGAACCCTGAGAGATGTTTGTGAATATAGGCATTGTGTTGTGAATTGTGAGGAAGAAATTTCTTTGACTTCCTGGTTCATGTGTGAATCAAAGGATTTACAGTTGTATGATCCATGTTCAGTTGTTTTCAGTTTGAATTTGTTTTGTTTTATCACTGTTGCACGCCTGGTAGCTTGATTTACAGCTATATGATCCTTGAGAGGGTCAAGATGAATAAGAACACGGTATAACTTTTGTGTGTATTCCTCTTCCTTTGATGTGATGTGAACTTGTAGCCAAACAGATCCTCCGGAGCTTACAACTAAGAAGTTTTTCAGAGGTATTCAAATGGTTTTCTTTGTGCCCAAAAAATACAAGTGTAAAATATTTACAAGTGGAAAAATTTTCTAGGCTCCTAAACAGACCCTTAATATTTCTATCTGTCGTAAAAAAAATATCGTTGCGTATGAACGTTTTTATTTTCTTGAATACTGATATATGATTGTTTTCCTTATTCGTAATGTTGGGTGGTCATGTAGCTGCATGCTTTTATCTATCAGCGGACCTGTAAATGAAAAACTCCGTGAGTCCCGTGTTCCACGGCTAATATATATATTATTTGAAATGAATTAATAAATGTTGAAGAGACTTTTGCAATATTTTTCGGACTACCCTGCAATTTTAGAATGTCACATTGTGAAAGATCGAAAAAGACGACTAGAGGGGGGTGAATAGGAGCCAAATAAAATTTTCGAATAAACTCTCCCCCTAAAATTCAAACCACCAAAAGACCAGAAAGAAACTGCACTGGTCGGGTATTTCTGGTCGGATGAACAGTACCCCCGACCTACAGAGGTCGGATGAACAGTACTCCCGACCTGAAGTGGTCGGATGAACAGTACTCGAGACCTGAAGTGTCGGATGAACAAGACTCGATCGGATGAAGTGTTCGGTGAACAAGACTCGACCGGATGAACAAGACCTTGGGTGAATAGTGTTCGGGTGAATAGTGTTCGACCCCCGAGGTCGGATGAACAAAGTCTTTCGGTGAATAGAAAAATCAGCACGATCTAAAAAGCAAATCGATGTAACTTTTGATCGGTGATCCAAAAACATGAAAATTGGTGTGCACCTCCCAAAGGATGTCAGGAACCTATTTCAATCAACAATCGAAGGAATTAATACCAAGGTTCCGTCCTTTTCAGTTTAACAAATGCAACACCAAAAACAGAGTCACGAACACAGACTTCACCCGTAACTTGCTGGTGGGAGTTGATAGTCAGAATATCCTTGGATGACTCTCCACAAATCACAGCAAGTAAGTACACGAAGAAACAACCCTTCAAACAAATAGAAACACCATCTGAAAACTAGGCACAGAAATTGGTTTCTTGCAAAATTGAATAGAAGAGGTTGTAGATTGCCTAGATGATTGGGATATGATCTATAGGAGATTCATCCAGCAATCTTTCATCCTTGGCAACAAGAACCAGAAGCCAATCAAGACTAAATAACTGCAAGTCACACGTTTACGCACTTTAAGAACACACAGATTTACAACTTGCAACAAGAACGTAAGGATTGCCTAAAAGATTGAAAGCACCGAATCCAGAGAAGAGTTCATCAATCATGAATTTCAACAAAGACTCAATAGCATGTAGAAGGAGATGAGGCAAATCCAAATTACGTAAAGTAAATCGCAAGAAGGTAAATGCGGAATTTATATAATGTAATTCAAGTGCGTAATGTAAATACGTAAGAGAAATGAAACAAGAATATAAATGAAGAACATTTCATTTCGGAAGGAGGTTTACAAAGCCTCACAACAAAGTGGGCAAAGCTCAAATGAGCGACAAAAATCTCGGAACCTTCAAAGAGGGAGGCTGCCCTACCCTCTATTTATAGTGACAGGATCAATTCCCACCTTTGGATGTCTGCTTCAATCCTAAGCTAACATCCAAGAGCCAGATTTGATCCTTACATCACTCTCAACAACTCTCAACTACTCACGTACACTTTCCTCACTGCTCACCCCCAAGGAGACACCCTCTCCTGTCTATTCATAGCGGGCTTGGAACACCTACCACCCTTGGATGAGCCTCTAAACCCTAGAGCACTCCATCAAGGGCTGAGATTTTACCCACTCACAAAGCTATGCATGGGCTCACCCGAAACCCAACAACACAACGGGTTTTGCATGCTTTTCAACTCACACTAACTTGACCCGCTACTCTATCTTCCCGACCGCGATCCAACGGTCCTCCTAGATCGAGCGGCTCCAAGTTAGCATCTCATCCATTCCTTTGTCTTCTCGGCTTGCGGCTACTCCGGCCTCAGTCATCTTTGGCGACACCTTGATCATCGGACCTCGGCTCTCCCGGCCTAGTCACGATCCCTTCGCCTCACCATGACCTAGCTCCAAAGTCCCGCAACCATCATAGACAAGGAAACCACATCACATAGCAAGGTCCAACAACACATATCCATCTCAACAGAAAGATATACACTACGCTGACCAGCATAACCCGACCACACGTGGTCTGACCACTGGTCTCCATCCCGACCAACCATGGTCTGACCACTGGTCTCCATCCCGACCACTCAAGGTCGGACGACCCAACCACTCGGGGTCGGACGACTGGTCTCCGACCAGCCACAGCCCAGACCTCTCTGGGTCGGACAACTGGTCTCCGACCAACCAAAGACCTGACCACTCGGGGTCGGACAACTGGTCTCCGACCAGCCACAGCCCAGACCTCTCTGGGTCGGACAACTGGTCTCCGACCAACCAAAGACCTGACCACTCGGGGTCGGACGACTGGTCTCCGACCAGCCAAAGCCCAGACCTCTCAGGTCGGACGACCCGACCACTGGGTCGGACGGTGGTCTCCAACCAGCCAAAGCCCGACCACTCGGGTCGGACGACCCGACATCTCGGGGTCGGACGACCGACCACTGGTCGGACGACCGGTCTCCAACGGCCAAAGCCCGACCACTTAGGTCGGACGACCCGACCACGGGGTCGACGACGGTAGTCTCCAACCAAGAACTCAAATTGCTCTAGCTCGAAAAACAATCCAAATCAAACTCAAACTTGAGCACACCTTGCTCAAATAAAGTCAAATACTCGTCACAAACATGGATGGACCTCCACATGGTCCTTCAATCTCCCCTTGATGAGTATATTGACAAACCACACAAAAGGCATAAATTTGAGTTTGAATGAGAGAAGAAGAAAGCAATTTGATTGCAAAGCCAAACTTGGTCCGAGAGAAAGATATAAAATTATGACCAAGTTGGCGAGAAAGAATTTAGAGCAAGACCATGAAAAGAGCAAGTTTTCAACAAAAGCTCTAAAAACCAATCATAAGTGTCAAATGTGATTATGATTCATAAGAGATAGCAAAGATTTACAAAAATCATAAGAACCAACAAGCTTTCACAATTCTATCTCCTCCTTTTCTACATTTTAAATGATGCCTTTTTCTACATTTTCTCCCCCTTTTGGCAATATAGGCATCAAAATAGAATTTTCTCCCTCTTTTATGTATGCATGAAATGCAACCTAAAGGAGCTTTGAAGATTATCCAAATGATCATAATGACAAGATATGACACCAAGCTTATTAATCTCAGATTATGACCAAACTAAGACATGTCCAAGTGCAAATAACAAATTTTGCTCATAAGCTAAGTTTTGAAAAAGTATCATTTTAGCAAGATTTGACAAGTGCACAACTTAGCAAAGTTTCAAAACTAGAAGCAAAACCACTCAGGATCAAATGGAAAACCTAGAGTTCAACCTACTCAACACTTTGGGAATTTTGAAGTGCATATTAGGTCCTTGAGCCCATTTTTCAATTTATGCAAATTTTCTTTAAGACTTCGAAAAACATAGCGGGGTGCAAATGTTTGACATAATTTGCATTCTTTACCCACTTATGTGTTTGATATTTGCAATTTTTTTTTGATTGACTCAAGCCATTTTCGATCATCTCAAGAGTAACTCTTAAGAGAATGATCTTGGTCATACACAATATATTCCAAGTTCATCCCAAATGCAATGGGAGGCGTCTCGAGAATATAAAGTCTTTGAGATCAATTTTGCACAAAAGAGTCAATTTTTTTAATTTTCAATTTAGCACATATAAGCAATTCGAAGGACTCAAATATGGATCAAGCAAATTTCACCCAAGTTGCTATAGGGACTCTAGAGAATTCCAAAATTTCACAATTCATGGTAAAAGCTCTTAGAGAAGAAACTTAGTAAGTAAAAGCAACATGTTTCATCAAGTTTTCATTTAAAGTTTTTAAGTTTTGATTTCAATGAACATTAGCTTGATAAATGAACTTGGACATATCTAAGCTAGTGATTTTCTTGAAAGATATAGCATGATGTATTTCACGAAGATTGAGTCAAATGCATAATAGACAAAGCTCATAAAACGGAAAAAGCGGTCTAAATGCAATGCATGAACATATTCGAACCCCTCAACAATTGAATCAATTTTAAGCTCAAATCTGGTTAAAGTTGAGTTATTATCAAGATTAGGCATAAAGAAAACCCGAATGAACTCAATAATAACCAGAAAAACAGAATGAGGAGAAGCAATCGAGAAACTACAAAACTGGATGGCTATAGAGCATAGAAAAGATATAAGAAACTCACTACTGACTTAGACTCGCTCTTATCTTCCCAAAAGACTCGACATAGGAAGGCGACTCTAGATCCCAACTAAGGAGTGCACATGCACCTGTCTACCTGGAGGTCCAAAACTGCTAGACTTAAAAGGCTGTGAGGGAACTCAACCTAGAGAGAAGAGAGAACGATTAATCACGCATGATAGCAACCTAAAGCACAAGATAAGAGGTCCATGCAAGGCATGCCAGAAGTCTAAGTGAGTGAACTCAACTCAAGAAAACAAGCCCAAAGACACCCAGAAGAAACACAAAGAAAAGAAAAAGCTGGAAGAAAACATATAATACATAATATACAAACCAACTCCCTCTCACGAAAGGCCATAAGGGCTCACGACTCCAAGCTCACTCCTCCTGAACACACTCTACTCCCCTTGAGGCACACTCTAAAACTCTCACCTCACAAGAGATAGGTAGAAAGCTAGAGGAGAAGAGATAAGATCTAAAACCACATGGTCTCTAAGGAGCAAGAAGGCTCAAGGTAAGAAGCAACCTAACTATGCTAGAAGTCCAACCAAAAGACTCTAGACAAACAGGACACAAGCTCTACCTACAAAAGAACCACAACCTCCTAAGAGACCCATCACTATCATCAACATTTTCAGAGGTACTTACCTACTGCAGTGTAGAGCAAGTAGTGGCAAATGACCTGAAGTGGATCCAAAAAGCAGAGGAAGAAGACTTAGAGATATTCTTAGGATGATGGTCTCCTCACCAGAAAACCTACACACATGCATCCAACAAATCTATGCTTTGGCGGGGTTAGCAGATCCAGTTCCTAGGCACGAATGAACAAGATACAGGAAAAATGTGGCAAACAATCATCTAGAGCATGAACATGGTGCAGAAGGTAATGTAAGATCATGTATCACAACCAAGCTAAAGATAACATCAAGATCCATATATCCATAGACAACAGTGAAAACATATCCACATGATAAACAACGACAAGGTGCATCATAGCTTTGTCATGCCGGCATAAGAAGCTAAGCAAGGTGTATCACAGCAACAAAATGCTAGCAGGATCATGTGAAAGCCTAGAAATACATGGATCAAGATACTACCCTAAACATGGCAATGAGCATGTAAATGAGGAAATACCACAATGAAGCACAACAACATGCTACTAGATATAACATGAGCAAGATGAATGAAGACAGCCAAAGAGGATCATGCATAAAACAAACCAATTAGCAACATCAAGATCCATTTATCCATAGTCTCAATAACAATATTTACACGCTGCGAAAAGGCCCGTCAAAAAGAAGACCAAACAAAAGGTCATGAGGACACAGGCAGCATGAAAGTAAATGATGACCATGGACACAAAGATGAGAAGCTACTTATGGCAACACTCTATGCATGATGATGAATACATGCCATGAATGAAGAACACAAGCTCATGCAAAATAGGTATGAAGCATATAAGCATGAAGGACAATAAAAGGTGATCATGAACAATATAAGTCATACAGCGGCAGCTAGATCATATAACCCTAATCTCATGAAAGGCACTCACATGTAGCACAAAGTCTGACAAACAAAGTCTAAACAAGGCTAATCATGGATGTAATAGAAAATCAGGGTCATATAACCTAGATACTACTCATGACAAAATAAAGTAAATGATATATAGCACGTGCCCATAGTTAATACAAATGCTCATACCAAATGAACAATATCATGGACAGGATAAAAACAAGAAAATCACATCTTTGGGAAAAAGCTCATGAATTTAGGATATAATACGTGAAGCACAAAGATGGTTGGGGAAAACATGCTATGGCACAAAACAAGACAGACAGAAACTAACAAGACCTAGCAAAGTACATATAATACACATGGGAGCAAGAGCAATCACAACATGTCATGGAAATGATGATCACAAGAATAACCGACAAGAGGGTATGAGATAGCTCACCATGGAAGAGAAAGTCCCCAATGATGTTATCATGAAGCTCAACACTTGTGGAGCGAAACACGAGGCAAACAAAGTTGAAAGAACATGCAGGTTAGCATGATGCTCATGATGGACATGCAGGAAGATCCAATCCTCTAGAGACAAGCTGCAAAGGCCAACTCGGAATTCACATCGAGTGCCAACATTGAAAAGCGACAAAACGATCCTAGATGAGATTAGTAAAGATCAACATGACCAACATACTTACCTGCAACTCTTGCCGTGAGTGGGTACCTCAAGGAAAAACGAGGTCCACTACTTATGCACGGCGAAGATGATGCCTCAGGACAACTCATGGACTAAGAATCGAACTAAGAAAGGACAAGTCCACAAGATGACCCAAATCCACTCCACTAGGCAGTGATCATATCCTCAAGCTAGCCTCAAGCGACTCATGCCATGAAAAAGGCAAGAGGCACTTAAAAGCATCATTGCATAGACATGACACAAGGAATTGACATAAGAGGAAAGATGACTCGATCTTGGGATAGAGTGAAGACTTGGGAACCCAATCTTGAACCACTCGACGCCTCAGTACCGACCATCGAAGAAGGCGGACTCGAGTGTCTCTCTGACGCTTAACCCAAACAAGATCGATGGCGACTCTAGTAGATGATCTAGGAGTGGCGGGTTGGCATGCCGTGGTGCAAAAGCCGAGCCACCCGGTGAGGCTTCCTAAATCTCCTACCAGAAAACTCCTCACGCCGTTGATATCTACCTCGATGGGAAAAGCGAGGAATATCAAAAGGGCGGCGAAAGGCGACTACGAACAGCTCCAAGACTAAAACTCGAAGAACCAAGCAGAAAACCGAGTCTGGGCGCTGCCCAAAACAAAGCGACTCTCTAACTTTGTCTAGAAGCGGTGTGTGCCTTAGGAGCACTCAAAGTCCGGGATGACCACGAATACCCCTAAGAGCAACAACACGCTCACGCCGAGTGATCTTGGCGTGCTCAAGCAAAAATCTACTAGGTGACCATCCTTCTTACGGAAGGTGCATGTGTACTTTGCCTTGCTAGAGACGCGAAGCAGCAGGAGTAACATCCTTCTAGTCAAGTCCTATGGACAACCCAAGAGACCTAAACTTGGTGGTGCTCACTCGGGAGCTACCACAATCTCACCACTCTTGGAGCCGCGCACAATGGTGGGAGGATGCGCCAGCGTGCTCCAAGGGATCAAATCCTAGACCTTGATTGAATCTACTAATCTTGGATTGGTCTAGAATAAGATTGAGCTTCTTCTTGCCTCCAACAAACTTCTCGAGAGTGCTCATAAGATACTGGCAATCTCAAAAGAAAGAAGCACAAGAAGAACAGGGAGAAGAAGAAGAAGAAGAAGAACCAGAAAGATGAGCTCTCTCAGCACGTGCATTTTTCTCCCTCAGCACGGCTACCTCAATCTTGAGGGCCTCACAAGAAACGCAAGACGCATTTCTAATTCTATTGGCTTGGTCTTCTAATTTCTTCCAAAGTTCGACACGGATTTTATCCAAGTCCCCCTCAATCACATAACATCGCAAACAACTTTCTTGTGACTTATCTAGTAAGTCCTTGGCAAGTTTAGCACACTTGACATTTAAGGATTCATTGTCAAGTTTTAGTTGCCTACAGCCCTCACATGAGCTGACTGGTTCCTTAGAAGCATGCATTTCAAGTTCATCGTTTCTAGAAGAAAGCTTCCTAAGGTGATCGGTCATGGCATCAATTTCGACAAGCAATTTAGGACAATTAGCACAAGAAGGAGTAGAGTGAGCAGGAAGAAAACTAGCATCTACAGAATGAGTATCAACAGATTCATTGCTAGCATTCTTCAACCTAAGACCATCAAGTTCAGCAAGCACACTATCATGTATGGTCCTTAGGTTCTCCAACTTCACAAGAACAGCATCATAGAGAACACAGTCATCAGTGACTCGGGAGGGAGAAGATCTAAGTGAAGCTAACTCCCGAGTCAAGGTACCTACTTTCTTCTCAAGCTCCGTACACCTAGCTCTAGCTCTAGCATGAAATTTTCCTAATTTGCGTAAAGCTTCGTTGAAATTTGGTCATAGGAGGTACCTCATCCGAGTCATTTGTAGAGCTCTGAGTCGATGTCGTTGGTGTCGGCCATGAAGCACATGCCGAGAAGTCGTCGCCGCCCTTCTTCTCTTGCGGATCATCCTCGCCCTCGTCGCTCCATGTCTCCGTGTCGGAGAGGTTGATGTCGTCAAGCGCGGCAAGGACGCGGTGGAAGAGCTTCTTGTTCTTGGCAAAGTTGCGGTACTTCTTCTTCGCCGGCTCACGAGCTGGGGCCTTCTTGTTGCGGTTCATGTCGGTGTGGTCGTTCTTGCCCGAACCGCCTTGTTCGTTTTTGCCCTTCTCCAGCTTGGGACAGTTTGCTCGAATGTGGTTGGGGCCACCACACTCGAAACAGGTGATCATCCCACCTCTCTTCCTCTCTCTCACTCTCTTGTATGCATATGAAAATTTACGAGCAAGAAGAGCAAGCTCATTTTCTGGAAATTTTTCCAGTTGGTCATCGCTTAGCTCGCAAAGGGCGGAGAGAGAGAAACCAACAGAAGAATCAGAAAGAGAGGATCCAATGGGATCGGTGACCAAAGCCATCGACTGAGATTTCGTCTTCCGCGAGACGACGTCGATCTCATGAGTCTTGAGGCGAGAATAAAGCCCGTCAAGAGTCAAGGTCGACAGGTCGGTGGTGTCCTTGATGGTGGTCACCTTCATCTCCCAAACACGAAGATCGAGCGCGGTCAAGAAATGTCGAGCATTATCCGAGTCAGGGTATATGCAACCGACCGCTCGGAGGTTGCTCAAAATCTTCGTAAACCGACCAAAGCACTCGTCAAGACTCTCACCAGCGTGTTGTTCAAACTTGTTGAACTCACGCTTGAATTGGTCCTGTCGAACCGTCTTGATTTGGGTAGTGCCCTCATGGTAAGCATCGAGGGTCACCCAAATCTCATGAGTAGAACGAAGGTGAGAAATCTTATCGTACTCACTGCGACTAAGGCCCTGTATGAGGATGTTCCTTGCCTTAGCATTTGCCTCAACATCAGCCATATTGCCGGCCGTGACGTTCTCATCGGCAGAACCTCAAGCGGAGCTTCACCTACGCCATATCAGAAACCACAGGCGTGATGTACGACTCCATCCGAGATTTCCAAAAAGGAAAATCAACTCCAGAGAAAATAGGAGGCTTGGTGGAATACTTGTCCATCGCCATGGCTCTTGAGACCGGTCAAGATCTAGAAAGAGCAGAACCGGCTCTGATACCAATTGAAAGATCGAAAAAGGCGACTAGAGGGGGGGTGAATAGGAGCCAAATAAAATTTTCGAATAAACTCTCCCCCTAAAATTCAAACCACCAAAAGACCAGAAAGAAACTGCACTGGTCGGGTATTTCTGGTCGGATGAACAGTACCCCCGACCTACAGAGGTCAGATGAACAGTACTCCCGACCTGAAGTGGTCGGATGAACAGTACTCCCGACCTGAAGTCGTCGGATGAACAGTACCCCCGACCAGATGAAGTATTCGGGTGAATAGTACCCCCGACCTCGGAGGTCGGATGAACAGTACTCGGGTGAATAGTGTTCAGGTGAACAGTACCCCCCGACCTCGGAGGTCGGATGAACAGTGCTCGGGTGAATAGAAAAATCAGCACGATCTCAAAAACAGAAATCGATGTAACTTTTGATCGGCTGATCCAAAAACAGTGAAAATTGGTGTGCACCTCCCAAAGGATGTCAGAACCTATTTCAATCAACAATCGAAGGAATTAATACCAAGGTTCCGTCCTTTTCGGTTTAACAAATGCAACACCAAAAACAGAGTCACGAACACGACTTCACCGTAACTTGTGGTGGGAGTTGATAGTCGAATATCCTTGGATGACTCTCCACAAATCACAGCAAGTAAGTACACGAAGAAACAACCCTTCAAACAAATAGAAACACCATCCAAAACTAGGCACGTAAATTGGTTTCTTGCAAAGCTGAATAGAAGAGGTTGTAGATTGCCTAGATGATTGGGATATGATCTATAGGAGATTCATCCAGCAATCTTTCATCCTTGGCAACAAGAACCGAAGCCAATCAAGACTAAATAGCGCAAGTCACACGCTTACGCACTTTAAGAACACAGATTTACAACTTGCAACAAGAGCGTAAGGATTGCCTAAAAGATTGAAAGCACCGAATCAGAGAAGAGTTCATCAATCATGAATTTCAACAAAGACTCAATAGCATGTAGAAGGAGATGAGGCAAATCCAAATTATGTAAAGTAAATCGCAAGAAGGTAAATGCGAATTTATATAATGAATTCAAGTGCGTAATGTAAATACGTAAGAGAAATGAAACAAGAATATAAATGAAGAACATTTCATTTACGGAAGGAGGTTTACAAAGCCTCACAACAAAGTGGGCAAAGCTCAAATGAGCAAAGAAAATCTCAGAACCTTCAAAGAGGGAGGCTGCCCTACCCTCTATTTATAGTGACAGGATCAATTCCCACCTTTGGATGTCTGCTTCAATCCTAAGCTAACATCCAAGAGCAGGATTTGATCCTTACACATCACTCTCAACAACTCTCAACTACTCACGTACACTTTCCTCACTGCTCACCCCCAAGGAGACACCCTCTCCTGTCTATTCATAGCGGGCTTGGAACACCTACCACCCTTGGATGAGCCTCTAAACCCTAGAGCACTCCATCAAGGGTGAGATTTTACCCACTCACAAAGCTATGCATGGGCTCACCCAAACCCAACAACACAACGGGTTTTGCACGCTTTTCAACTCACACTAACTTGACCCGCTACTCTATCTTCCCGACCGCGATCCAACGGTCCTCCTAGATCGAGCAGCTCCAAGTTAGCATCTCATCCATTCCTTTGTCTTCTCGGCTTGCGGCTACTCCACTGCCTCGGTCATCTTTGGCGACACCTTGATCATCCGGACCTCGGCTCTCCGGCCTAGTCCACGATCCCCTTCGCCTCACCATGACCTAGCTCCAAAGTCCCGCAACCATCATAGACAAGGAAACCACATCACATAGCAAGGTCCAACAACACATATCCATCTCAGCGAGAAAGATATACACTACGCCGACCAAGATAACTCCGACCACACGTGGTCCGACCATCGGTCTCCATCCCGACCAACCATGGTCCGACCATCGGTCTCCATCCCGACCACTCAAGGTCGGACGACCCAACCACTCGGGGTCGGACGATCGGTCTCCGACCACCACGGCCCAGACCTCTGCAGGTTGGACAACCGGTCTCCGACCAACCAAAGACGACCACTGGGGTCGGACAAGCTGGTCTTCGACCACCACACCAGCACTCTCGGGTCGGACAACGTCTCGACCACCACACCTGCACCTCTGGGTCGGACAACCGGTCTCCGACCAACCAAAGACTGACCACTCGGGGTCGGACGGTCGTCTCCAACCAGCCAAAGCCTAGACCTCTCAGGTCGGACGACCCGACCACTCGGGGTCGGACGACTAGTCTCCAACCAGCCAAAGCCCCGACCACTCAGGTCGGACGACCCGACATCTCGGGGTCGGACGACCCGACCACTCGGGGTCGGACGACTGGTCTCCAACCAGCCAAAGCCCCGACCACTTAGGTCGGACGACCCGACCACTCGGGGTCAGACGACTGGTCTCCAACCAGTAACTCAAATTGCTCTAGCTCGAAAAACAATCCAAATCAAACTCAAACTTGAGCACACCTTGCTCAAATAAAGTCAAATACTCATCACAAACATGGATGGACCTCCACATGATCCTTCACATTGCATCAATATGCGATATGTTAGAATGTTACATTTCATTGCTATGCGAGTGGATGTGCTACATTCTACGTTTTTTTAGAAAGCAGAGAAATTGGATGTAGGGTAGGAACGGGTAAATGTAAGAGCTACATCTTTTAGA
Source organism: Otatea glauca (assembly GCA_036346275.1). Lineage (NCBI taxonomy): Eukaryota > Viridiplantae > Streptophyta > Magnoliopsida > Poales > Poaceae > Otatea > Otatea glauca. Next base: position 41,529,376 of record CM070725.1, read on the forward strand.
AAGCAGAAGTGATAGTGACCATACAATGGCTAATATCTGATAAGGACAATAGTACACCACAAACTTAAAAAAAATTAGAGACTAAGAAATATCTTAGGAAAACCGTATACACCCAATACAGATTTAAAAAAACTTCAAATGAGGGATTGTTGCTCTCTCATAACCTCTCAAAACTTTTAAGACCCTCAGATCTTTACCTTATACTAGTTAAGTGCCCGTGCGTTGCTACGAAAATTCTCAAACACAACTTTATTAAGAAAATATTTTTAAAGTAACAGCCAAATTGGTTGATGAGAAAGACATGCATGAAGCGAACTTGTTAGCTACTTAAGAGTGTTTCAAATTATCAGTTAATCATTCATGCTAGTATAATTTTAACAAGCCTCAACATGAGGCAAGAACAAGGAAAGGTTGAGCGAACAGAAGAAAAGGGGGATAAGGGCGAGCTGAGCGAATAGAAGGAAAGAGGGGGAGGGGGTATGGAGAACGGACCGCTGCCACCAAGTCGTAATTAGAAGTAGTAGAGATAAGAATCTAGTGTGAAAGAATAACCTAACATATAATCCTTTCGTGCATCTCTTGCTTTAGATGAGTTGATTTGTGACTTCTTGATTGCTTATCTCTGTGACCACCCCTTATCCTTAGGTTTATGTAGTCTCTCTATTTCTCCTCCAAAGCAAATAGTTACTCCTATTAAGATTCATCTAGCATATATTTTCAAATCCTAAAAAACCAAATATGAGTCACCAGAATTAACACTCTTCGGTTATGGTTAAGGAAGTGATTTGATTTGTAGCGACCAGAAGAGGTGTGAACTAAATAAGATGAAAATAAAAGAACAATATTCATACACGTGCACTATTGCAGCAATATTAGCAGCGTAGAAATTCTTTGAGCTTGCTTGTTTGCGTGAATATGTACACTTACCTCTTTCAATCAAGGTCTACATCTTTAAAATCGAATTAAAAAAATCAAGCAATTAATTTTCAGTTAACTCAAATCAAACTCAAGGCGATTAATTGCAAGCCCGAATTAAAAAAATCAAGCAATATGTATACTTTAGGCTTTTTCAAAGCCTAGCTAAAAAGACAGTTATTCGTTTCGGCTTTGGTTTTTTATTTTTAAGCTAATGAAGAAACCGAAACAAACTGAGCCTTAATGGCAGGACAGAAGCTCATAAGCTTTTGAAGAAAATGTACGCATACATAAATTAAATTATGTAAAATGTTATGGGGCTGGCTTCTTCTGACAAATTAAATTCGGAACACAAAGCGCAACATTACGGATTGTTCTTACCTTGTGTTCAAGGAACTTGAGGAGGTCAAGGGGCAAGATGTGGAAGCGGTCGTAGACCGGGCCAACATTGGCCTTGACAGTGCCCTCTTTTGTAAAACGATCACGTCTGACGTAAATCATCCATAATGTATCGATCAAATAGTAAGAATAATAACTAAGAGTACACACGATATAAGGAGGCAAAACTGTTCTCTCTTTTTATATTGATTCTCTGGTATAAAGGGTGCCATATTTATAGTAGAAAGTAGCAAAAAAATAGATTCGAATTCGCCCATATAGAGATAGAGTCCAACCATATTTGGACAACTAGGACTCAGAGTTCATCCATATCTCAATACTCTTCCTTGGGCGAATATTGCGTAATGCACATGTCTTATCAAAAACTACCCTCAAAAACCTAATAGGAAAAAAGAGATAGAGAAAAGAGTACATTGCACTCGCACACCGTATTACACTAGTTGCCTCATTAAAAACTTTTATATGAGAAAACTTTAGAAAAACTCACTAAGAAAAAAGATTACAACTTATAATCTTCTTGGTTCAAAGTAAGATCTTGAGGATTATGCTAAGGGTCATGGTTCAGGGATTTACTCCCCCTGAACTATGTATGTCTCTAAGTTGTCTCATTCCAATGCCACTAACACATCTTTAAAAACTAGATTTTGGCAAAGATTTGATGAATAAATCTACTAGATTTTCACATAACTTAGTTTGCAGAATCTTTACCTCGCTATTCTTCCGGAGTTCGTGAGGATAGAAAAGTTTAGGAGTAATATGCTTCATGATATTGCTTTTTACATAACCCATTTGCATTTATGCAACACATGTAGTATTATCTTCATAGATAATTATAGGGGTATCGACGGTATTAAGATCACATGACTTCTAAATATGGTTAACCACACATCTCAGCCAAACACACTCACATGAGGCTTTATATTAAGCTATAATCTTTGAGTGATTGGTAGAAGTAGCTACCAAGGTCTGCTTAAAAGACCACCAAGAAACGGCTGTACCACCGCAAAGAAACACAAAACTAGTCTTTGGCACTATGGGGATCACACAGATAGCCAGCATCCGTATATCCTACCATGGTTAAGTCTTGGTTCTTCGGGTTAAACAATCTAAGATCTTGAGTAGTTTAGAGGTATCTGAGTAAAGTCTTGACACCATCCCAATGTCTTTTGGTTGGGACTAAACTGTGTCTTGCTAGCAAATTTATTGCGAATGCAATATCAGGCTTTGTGCAATTAGTAAAATACATAAGTGCTCCAATAGCGCTTAAGTATAGGACTTCAGGTCTTAAGATTTCCTCATTTTTCATCCTTGATCTGAAAGGGTCTTCATCAACTTCAAGAGATCTTACTACCATGGGGGTTTTCTAAAGATGAGATTTATCCATATTAAATCTTTCTAATACCTTCTGGTATAGGTAGGCTGTTATAAAAAAATTCTTTCTGGGAAATGCTCTAGTTGTATGCCTAAGTAATATTTGGTTTTACCCAAACATTTCATCTGAAACACCGTCGTAAGATAAGAACTTGCTTCCTTTATCTCCTTTGTGGTTTCGATGATATTCAAATCATCGATATAAACTGATATGATATATAATCTATTCTTGGATTTCTTTATGAACACACAGGAATAATCATCATTATTAGAGTATCCTTTCTTCAGAAGGAACTTACTAAGTCAATTGTACCATATTCTCCCTAACTGTTTTAATCGTATAGTGATCTCTACAGTTTGATCGATCGGTCCTCATAAGGAGCGCAAACACTTGCGCCTTGGCCTCCTCGCTGATCGATCGGTCGGAAGGTGCTTGGCTAGTGATGCAGACCAGTGTGACACGTTCGGTGAAGTTTCATGATTCGACTGCAACCCTTTTCCTCTGCCAATAGCGATGATGTCTGGTGATCCAACAGCGTCATTTAGCCTTTGAAGAGTATTCATGCTGACATCTGACATAGATCAATCATAATGCATCGATCGAATAGCAAGAACAATAACAGAAAGTGCATATGATATAAGAGGCAAAACTATTCCCTCTTTTTTAAATTGATTCTCTTGTACAAGGAGATGCCATATTTATAGCAGAAGGCATCAAGAGTGAAAGACCATGTAGAGGTCTGATTCTCTTGTACAAGGAGGTGCTATATTTATAATAGAAGGCAGCAAGAGCGAAAGACCATGTAGAGGTCTATCCTTATTGATGATGAGTTATTGACTATGTTTGAGCATGTTGTGCTCGAGTTTGAGTTTGTTTTGAATTCTATTTTGAATTTGAAGCAATTTGAGGTGCTGTCAGTGTTGGGCGACACTACCGACCTTGTAGTGACGGTAATACCGGCCGTATGGCACTACCAGTTTGGGATGGCTGTAGTTTGTGGAGCTACTAGCCTTGGGAGCGGTAGCTTTTTTACAGAGGTGTTTTATCTGGGGCGTGTCTGAGCGGCACTACCAACAACTAGGGGCGGTAGTACCAGGGGTGTAGTACTACCAACCTCTAGTAGGCAGTAGCTATTTTTTAGAGAAGGTTCTCTTGGGGCTGTTCAGTGGGAGCGGTACTACCGACCAACTAGAAGCGGTAGTACCGAGGGTGCGGTGCCGACTTCACTGCGAATTTATGCTTAATGGTTTGCATTATGTGATGATTAATGCATATATTGTGAACAGTGCTATGTGATGGTTTGCTTGTATGTGTTGGTTGCAGGACTTCGATGCTAGGTCATGGTGAGGCGAAGGCGAGACCAAGATTAGGCTATGAGAGTTGAGGTCCAGAACGGTCTACGGATGCCGAAAGATGATCAAGGCCGGGAGGTGGTTACAAGCCAGAAAAATAAGGAACCGAAGCGTGAAGCACTGGTGATAGACATGACGGGCAATGGTATGGACCGGTGAAGCATCTAGGCCCCTATTTTAATTAAAATTTTGGTAATTAATGACAATTGTGTTAAAGGACTAACAATTTCTCTTAAGTTTGTAAGAATAGGTTGGTCCTCACTGTGACATCTTGAGAAAGTTTGAAGTTCATCCGAGAAAAGGATGTTTATTAAAAGAACCAGAAGATCAAAGACAAGGTAAATGTGTTTTAAGGAGATTTTATTTTATTTCACCGATCTTGGAGCAAGAAGTAAAAAGATCTGGTTTATAGGTTAGATGCCATACTATAAAGAGAGAATAATGATTAGTAGTTTGATTGTGATTAAAGTGTCATATGGCTCGAATTTATATGTAGGCTAAATCATCTACACTTGCATCAAGACATGTGTTTCAAAACACAGCCCTCTTCAGGGAAACCGATACTACTGCAAGTGTTTTTATGGTAGTACCGCCGTTTGTATTGCGGTACTTATTCTCCATAGAAGCGCTCATTTGTATATATCCATGTTTATTCATTGTCGGTACTACCGCCAGTAAATTCTAGTAGTACCGGAACTCCGGTACTACTGTGTTTTACACTGCGGTACTTATTTTTTAGAGAAGCTTCTTTCTGATGTTTTTCATGAATTTTAAATCCGAAGCTACCATAGTAAAAACTGCGGTACTACCGCATGTGCGGAAGTACCGATCTGAAGCCCGATAGTCTTTTTCCAAAAAGAGGTGTTTTGAGGATTTTCTCCTGGGCGGTACTACCGCAGGCTAAAATCTGGTAGTACCGGTATCATGGTAGTATCGGGTTTTATATTGGCAGTACCATTTTTCCAGAACGAGTTGTTTTCGAGTAAATCACTCCAGAAAAGTCGGTAGTACCGCACTTTGTGTGGCAGTAGTACCGGACCATCTCCAACGGCTCTTTCCCACCGCATTAAATGCTTAAAACTAACCGTTGGGATAGGAGCGGTACTACCGGACTTTGTATGTTGGTAGTACCAGAATTCCTGATTTTTCAGGATCTTCCCCCAACGGTTGGAATAGTTGGTGGGGTTATAAATACCCCCACACCTGCACAATAGTAGCTCTTGGTGACTCATTGAACACATATTGAGCTCTAGCAAGTTCTTTCTACTCACTAGTGCACTTAATTCTCATTTTGAGTGAGTAAGAAGCATTCAAGTGTTGCATATATATTTGAGCCATTTAGACACTTGATTCATCCTCAAGCAAGCGTCATTATTCTATTCTCTTGGAGGTTGCCACCTCCTAGACGGCTTGGAGGCGTGTGGAATCAGTGATCTTCTCAAAGAAGCTTGTGAGAAGGCCCGATCGATTGTGAAGGCAAAGAGTTCGCCTAACCGGAGTAGTGAAAAGCTACCACGAGTGATCGAGGAAGGATCAAGCGGGTGGAGCCGGCTTAAAGTGGTTCAAGTCACCTCAATGTGGAGTAGGGAAGACCGGCAAGTCTTCGAGACCACGGGATAAAATTTCTTGTCTCTCATTCTCTTTTGACTTGCTTTTACAATTTGTGTGCTTAGTTTTCAATTCTAGCAATTTGGGTATATTATTTGTAATTAGAATCTTTTATCGGTCATTCTTGATTTGCTAAAGTAATTTGTGATCACTAGAGAATATAGTTGTAATTTGTAATTATTTTCATTATAGCTTAGTGATTTTATTAATTGCAAATTAGAACCGAAAAAATTAGAAACCTCCTATTCACCCCCTCTAGTCGGTTATCCTTGATCCTACAATCGGGACTAGGCTCAGGGAGGAGTTGAGGTCCAGAACAGTCAAGGAAGCCGATGCCGCCATGGTGAAGCCGAAAAGGACATGTGGCGGTCAAGTGACTTGGGCCCGCTTGCAAGCAAGGACGATTCAGGGAGTCTGGATGCGTGAGATGCTTGACAGCAAGTCATCGGGGCCACATGGAAAGCCCGAAGCATGGTGATGCTTCGAGGAGAAGGAAGACCGATCATCGGGGCAAATTGGTAATTTGTCCAATACCAGCGGTCGAGGCGGTTTGGAAAACTGCGACGGTGATCTAAGTGGTTTAGGTTATGCCAAAGTGGAGTTGGACGCAAATTCGGGCTCGCGGAGTGAATTTGGTGTCTATGTGTTGGCCGCTTTGAGAAGCGTGCTTGTGAGAATAAAAATACTGTTAAGGGTGTTGGATTTCGAGTTAGCCCATGTAAGAAGCGAATGGTATCCACTCTAGTGTCCCGATTTAGGATTGGGGTTTTCTCCACTATATAAGGAGATGTAGGGGGAGAAGAGGCCTCAAATCTTAGACTAAGACATTTGGAGGTTTAGGGTTTCCATAAGATTTTGTGTTCTTGTATGGTGTGTGTGCTCCTTAACTTTGCCCTTAAGTGAGAGGCTTTGTAATCCATCCTTAGACTCTCGCACACGCCAACGACCCGGTTTGAAATCCCACTTGGTTTTTTCCCCAAGCGACGTGTGGCGTGGCCGTGCGGCCTGGCGTGTGGGCGACACATGGTGCGGCCGCAGGTTGACACGTGGCGTTTGTTTTTTATTTACGAAAAGGCCCAAGCAAACTCCGAAAATTCCCAAGAATTACGGAATAGTCATTTTTTCAAAAACATTTCCCATAAAAATCCCTCGAATTTCCTGGAATTACAGATCTTTTACGAGAAGGAGCCCAAAATTTCCTAAAATTGCATATTAGTCCATTTTTTTTCCTCTAGAAGGCCCACAGAGCTTCTTTAGTGCCCCCGAAAATTCTCTAAAATTATGAAATAGTCTATTTTTCTTGCTAGAAGACCTCCAAGGTTTTTTCTGTTTGGATTTTGGCACTCCATTTTTTACGGAGAGGCGCTCAAATTTTTTGTAGGCCCTGCGGAGCTTCCAAAAATTATTTTTAACACGTCATTTTGTACAGAGAGGGGCTCAAATTTTTGCATAGAATCTGCAGAGCTTCCACAATTTATTTTTAACGCGTTGTACACAAAATTGTCCAAAACTTTCAAAGATTACATATTGGTCCATTTTTTCTCTATTAGACCCTCAGAACTCACGTGATTTTCACTCCTTGTCTTGTATCCGCTAGCACGGCGTGCGCCGCGCCCACACATCTAGTATGCTGACAATGCAGCTGCTTGAGGTGGCATTTAGTTGGTTCTTATTAGATCGAGTTTCCTTTGTATGGCTCAGTGAATAATGATGGTTGATATGTTGTGGAAAAATAGTTATCACGATAAAAGAATTGATGTAATATAAAAAATTTAATGTGATAATTAACCAGACTGGAAATATTCCGTGGAACCGAGTTAAGCGATCAAAGGGGTGACTGATCAACAATAAATTTTTCCCCAAAAGAACCAACCAAAAACTCATTTCATCAAGAAAGCGCGAAATGAACATTAAAAATGGATGAACACTAAAATCAGCATGATTTCAAAGACAAAAAATTAATGTAACTTTTGATCGGCTGATCCAAATCCTATGAAATTTTCCATGCACCTTCCTATTGATGTCAGGAATCTATTCCAACCATCAATCAAATAAATAGACATCAAAGGTCCGATCTTTTTCAAATCTAAAAAGGTTGCACCAAAACTGGTCAAAAACTACAAACTTTAATCTAAGCTTGCTCATGGGGATTTAATGATAAAGATAATCTTAGATGATCTCCCACATGTCACAGCAAACAAGACCAGTAAAGAAACAGCTCTCAGATGTGCAAGAACAAGATCTACTATGAATTTTTTTCTCTTTTTAAGCTAAAGACCGATTTCTTGCAAAAAAAACTTTGGAGATCGTGTTGAAGCTTGCCTAAATGATTGGGATATGATCTATAGCGATTCATCTATCAATCATTCATCCTTAATAGGATAAGATCAAGAAAGAAAGAAATCAAGGAGAGATAAAACTCAAGAAAGGAAGGAGAACAAAACTTGAGTAAGAATATGAGTATGAATTTGATTTATATTTCATCTTTAGAGGAATAGTTACAAAGCCACACTTTCAGATGGACAAAGCTCAAAAGAGTATAAGAAAACCAAACTCAGACTTGGTAGTGGATGCATCCCTCCACCTCTTTATTTATAGCACATTAGGAGCAACCTCCACCCTTAAATGACCTTCTTAGTCCTCAAGAAACCTCATCAAAGGTTGAGATTCACTTCCTTACTCATACATGGGCTAACCTGCAACCCAACAACATAGCGGGTTTAAACCATCCATTTGTCTTTCGGGCTTGCAGCAACTCCCCACTCTTACTCATCTTCCGACGTCACCTTGACCGTATGCACCTCAACTTTCCTAGCCTAGCTCTGGTCTCCTTTGCCTCACCATGACCTAGCTGCGAAGTCCTACAACCATCTCAGGTAAGCAAATTATCACATAGCATTGCTCAACATGATATGAAATATGTAATCTGCTCCCTGACCACTTAAGGCCACTACCACTAAAGGGTGCTCCGACCACTTAAAGCTAGACTAGTTAAGTCTCCAACCAGATAAGGCTACAACCAGTCAAGTCTTCGATCAGTTAATGCTACTACCAGTCAAGTCTCCGACCAGTTGAGGCTACGACCATTCAAGTCTCCGACAAGTTAAGGCTAGACACAAACCTAACAAATATTAAATATTCATCACGCATCTATGTTAAGTGTAGACCTTCACATGGTCTACATATTCATCTTTTTACATGTAATCGTACAGCTGAACAATATTATTTTCCTGTGTTAATTAACAACACTGAGGCACTTAACGAAGCCGCTTCAAGTCTGATCAAACCTTACTTGCACGTATCTGCTATATTTCCTATTTGGCTTATGTAGGTGCATTTGTATGTAGAAGATGTAATCTTATTTTACTTCCATGTACTAGTGGCTCTTTTCAGGTAAGCCATAAAAATGCATCCAGTCTTGACTCTTGGATTTTTTTAAATAAAATATTTATTAAATAATTTTACAAAAATAATATGCCGAATCAAAATTTTACAAAAATACACCTCTATCTCCATTTCAAATGGCGACAGAAGCTTTGGGCGACAAAGCTTTTGTCACCATCTGAATTGGTAATATGCACCAATTCAAATAGCGACAGAAATCTCAGCCTTGTCAACCAAATGAATCCACGATAAAATAATTTGTCGGCCAATGCAAATCTCGACTAAACAAACATTTGTTGCATTTGAAACGGCAACAGAGCGGCTCTGTCGCTATTTCATTTGGCGACAGAGGTATATTTTTGTAAAATTTTGATTCAACGTATTATTTTAGTAAAATTATTTAAAAAATGTATTATTTTAAAAAATAATTCCTTGACTCCAACGTTGTTTCAACTCCAATCTTGACAATGCAAAATTGAAAGCCAATAATTTAGAGATGCAGAAAACTAATCAAGTGAGAATGATAGTATGAAACCATAATTAACCCCAAGCTTCTGCTGTTGAAATCGTGATATGAGTACGTTGAAATTAGGCCCTATTCTCTCTCTCACACACACACATATATATATATATATATATATATATATATATATATATATATATATATATATATATATATATATATATATTATAATTACCTAGAGCACCATGGTGCCTCGGCATCATGATCTAAAAAGAATATTTTCTCTATATATTTTCATGCGAATGTTTTTGAAATTTTTAGGATGCTGAGTTTAACCAGTTAACTAACTAGTTCAAACAAATTTGAACTGAAATTCAAACTAGATTTTCCCTTTTTATGATAGTTTGGTTGTAGATATGTGCTGATTTTATATGTAAATCAGCAAAGCATGTGATCCAAACTCAATCAAAATCTTTCAATTCGAGTATATTTTTTCAAAGATATACATTTCATTTGAATTATTATAGATGGGTATATACTTTAAAACTAACTTTTTTGAAAAATATACTCGAATATGTCTTGAATTCGCGCATTTGAAATCATGGTACCCAGGCACCATATATGTATGTATGTATGTATGTATGTATGTATGTATGTATGTATGTATGTATGTATGTATGTATGTATGTATGTATGTAGACAATATTCTTCACCTAAGTGTAGAATAGTTATTCTACGCGTCGGTCGGACGAGTGCGTCCAAATCACCCCCATGCCCACTTCGTATGTTGATTAAATCAATGAGTTACGTAGCGAACCAACTAATAAATGTGGTTATTTGTTTGTACTATAATATTTTTTTATTTGATTTAGCCATAACTTTTTATTGGCAGCTCTAATTCATGAACAATTTTCGCTGGTAGCTTACTGACGACGAGAGGAACAGAATAACATAAGTCTTGCCAATAAATTCCACATAAATAAGATTTTAGTGCTAAATGAGCACCAATTTACTAAATGTGTTATTAAATTTTACTGCTACACAGGCTCCATAGGATGCTGAACTCTCCTGGAATATCAGCGAAAAATGCGTTGCTAACATGATAGTAAAATCTGACAACACGTCCAATAAATTAGAGTGCATTTGTCAATAACTTTGATCTGTTTCGTATTACCGCTATCATACTATCATAATGCGCCATGATGTGGTTCGATAATAAAAATCTAAACACGTAACTAGTAAATTGGAGTACATTTCATAATAAAATCTATCATACATCACCGTCTTGCTAATTCTCATTAACATAATCAACCGACGTGTTAACAAGGAGGAGAAAGGTTAATGAAGCAGTAAAGTGAAATTTCATGATCTGTCAACGAAGCAGGCTGCTAGCTTCATGATCCAGAATATGGGGAAAAGCGCCAAGGAACGATTCCAATGCTGCTAGATGATGTCTTAAGAAGCTGTATACAGACTCCGTGCTCACAGCGGCTATCCGAGCAACCATCAGGGTTCGCGATATCCCATGAAAATGGGTAGATTTTTACGATTATTGACCGTACCAGTCCGGCTGGAGAAATATAACTAATCAATACATCGGTCTAATTCAAATTTAAATTTAGAAAATTTTATCCAAAAGCTCTCTCAAATTAGTATTAATATCGTTTTGACATCTGCCATGATTTTTTTTAAAACCGAATTTGTGAGACGTTTTAAAGCAAAACTGAATATAGATAATTGAAAAGGAAAAAAAAGAAAATGTCTATAAGTGGTAAGACCTCAACTTTTATGCTATGTTGTACTGACAATAGCAAACGACTAGCCCATGACAGGGTAAAGTTGGCACAAATATAAGACGAAGTTGCTAGCTATACGAGGATTGATGATTATATCTACCGAGAAATACATTATAGCCAACCAAATGTACACTCAACAATGCTACTCGTAGCCCAAAGGTAATATTTCATTTCATTACAACTCGATTTTTTTTACTAACATTGTATTCATATAGGTCTAACATGGTATATGTGTGACAATAGAAGGACGACGAAACTATACGAAGTGCGAACATTCATTTTCGATGAGAAATGTTGATTTTCAAATGTCATAGACATCAAGCTGCGGACTTGTAAGATTGATTTGTGAATGGTATTAAAATGAAAGGTTATTCGTTGAGATATTATTGCTACATGTCCACTTTACAACTTAAGATTGTCTAAAATATAGCAAAGGTCAGGCCGAATTTTTTCTATAGTTGTGCTATTATTGCAAAATATGCACTTTACAACTTGACGTTGTTATTTTTTTATACATTTCTAAAAAAATTCATGATTTTCTGGGCCTTTTAGTGTTTTTACAAATTTTCCATCATTTTCTGTAATTGTTTTTCAATTTCTGCTAAGTGTGCCAATTTTTTTATGTAAACCGGTCGGCTTTCGAATTATTTCGCCGTTGTTTGATCGTCGAGTTCAAAAGTTTGACTTTGAATTTCGTTCGATTTCTACCGATTTTCTACGAAAATCGCTACCGACGCATCGGTGATTTTCGACGTCAGTTCGGTAATGTAAACCCTGTCAACCATGTAGGTCTGCTGCAGAAAAAAAAAACCACAATCATGCCAGTTCCCTGCAGCAAAAAAAGGTATTTTCATTTTTTTTTTGTGAACCCGTGTAGATTAGCTATGTCTGTAGTGTTGCAACAAGCTGGAGGCTATAACAGCAACTAACCATGCGACCAAATGGACTGCGAGAGGCAATGAGTGGAATATAAAACAATAGCCTCCCAATATAAGCTGCATATATCGTAAAACAAGCGAAGGAATAAGTAATTACTATCTTTAATTCATTAATGCTTTTATATTTATTCAATTTTTAAATAGTGGTATATATAAGCAACTCCCATACAAGTTTCTTCAATGGTACATATTAAACTAAATACACACCGAGAGAGATCCTTGTGCTATAATGAGCTTCTTCGTGGGCTACTCGGAGATGCCCAATCTGGTGTTACACCTCTGCCACCTGCATTCAAGTGATGGGGGAGGGGAGGCAGACTAGCGACGCAAAGGAGACAACTTTGTGGGAAACGGGGAGGGGTGGCTTGGGAAAGAGTTAGTGGCGTAGCGGCCGCAGGAGGAGGTCGAGGTGGCAACACAGAGGATTATGATAGGCCGTCGCATGGGGAGGGCGAGGCGGCGACGCGTTGCATGGCCATTGGATCCGGTCGTCCCCAACGATGCCTTTGCTAGATCCGGCTGTCGACCGGATGTGATGAAGACCGGGATCCGATATCAAGGAGGCGACGACCACATGGGGAGGGCGAGGTGGTGACGGCGTGTGACATGCGGAGAGGCGGAGCGGAGGTGGTGGAACAATTGCAAGTGTTGTAACAGGTGGACATAGTAATTCACCCCAATAAAGACACGAATATCGAAACAAAAGCACAAAACCAAGGTGCCAACCAAAATTGCTGGACGCACCCACAAGTCCACAACCCCACAAGCAACAACAAGATCCCATACTCCCGTTCCATCTCCCCCTGTCCCAGTCAAATCCCGTGCTGTGCCGCCTACGGCGGCGAGCCCATGGATCCGTCCGCTGCCGCGCGGCGCTCCGCCGAGCGGTGGATGGGCGTGGCCGAGAAGCTCCTGATGGCGCGCGACCTCGAGGGCTGCAAGCAGTTCGTCTCCCAGGCCCTCGCCGACGACCCCTGCGCCCCCGGCGCCGACGACCTGGTTACCGCCGCCGACGCCCTCCTCGCCGCCCAGCGCCGGCGCCTCCCGTCCGGGCTCCCCGACCCCTACGCCGTCCTCGGCCTCGACTCCGCCGTCCCCGCGTCCCGCGACTCCGACGTCGTCCACTCCCACTACCGCCGCCTCTCCCTCCTCCTCAACCGCTCCCACCCTGATCGCCCCTGCTCGCTCGCCTTCACTGAAGCCGCCCGCCTTGTCGCGGACGCCTGGGCCTTTCTCTCGGACCCTCTCCGCAAAGCCTCCCTCGACTCTGACCTCGATGCCGCCGCTAACGCGGCTGCAGCCGCCCAAGCCGCCGCAGCTCGCGCACCCACCGCTCCCTCTCCAGAGAAGCTTCGGCTGCAGCCAACACCGCCTCCACAGCCAGCCTCGCCACCACCTGCTCCCCAGCCACGGCAGGCGGCTTCTGCAACGCCGCCGTCAAAGCGCGGGCGGCCGCCACGCGCCGCCAAATCGCAACCGCCGCTGGAGCGGCATGCGCCAACCTTCTGGACGGCCTGCCCGTCCTGCTGCCACTTGCATCAGTACGACCACTCCTACGAGACGCGCACACTGCTCTGCCCCAGCTGCCGCCGACCGTTCTTCGCCGCGGCAATGCCCACGACGCCGCCCATCGTGCCAGGCACCGACATGTACTACTGCTCCTGGGGGTTCTTCCCCCTGGGGTTCCCCGGAGGCCCTGCGTTCGCCGGGCCGGTCAATTCCCTGACTCAGCAGGCCCCGGCTGCTCTGGGATTTTATCCAATGGGGCCATACTTGCCTTTGCCAGGCCAAGGTGGCGTTGTGGAAGGCAACATGGCAGTTAGTGCCGGCAGTGGCATTGCCGTGAGTGCCACAGTGCCGGCGGCAGTGCCGGCAGCGCCAACGCCAGTAGAATCAACGCATGCAAAGGTTGGGGCAAGAAAGCGAGGGCGGCCCAAAGGCAGCAAGAACAAGAATGTTGTGATTGAGATCAATTAAGATTTAAGGCTTCTAGGACGATGAAATGGCAAATTGTGTTCATTGCCGTGCGGTTGGACATCATCGTCTGTTGTAAACAAACGTTTCTGTATGCGTAGGTAGCTTCAACGAGGTGAAGCGGATTGGAGCTTACACACGCACGGCAATTTTGGTGACCAACAATTTCCCTCCTTCCTTTTATTGGAAAGTTTAGCATAGTGGTTAGTTCTGTTAACCTGTGGTAGATTTCTTCGAATTGTCTTGTGGTAGATGGTAGATGTTGTATGTTGTCTTGTGGCACCTAGAGCGTCAGACATGCTGTTGTAACTTGTAAGATTATCAGGTGGATAATTCGTTCTGTGAAATGTACATTAGAAATATCAAACTGTTGTAGGCTTTGCATACGTAATTGCGAAATGTACATTAGAAATGAAATTTGCTTCTCTTGGTTAATCCAGAAGTTTTTGAGCTCAGTAGGGCATCTATCATTGGTGAAGGATCTGGTAATTCTGTCATATAAAGAAGTGTTGGTGCATGACTGCAGGTACATTTAGGCATATCATCAAGCATGACTAATGACATTTTTGTTGAATGGACATAATGCCATGGAAGGATTTGGCATGGCTCGATCAGAACATCCTTTGATAGCACATTTGCGCAAGCTGTCCAGTTGAAACATTTTGCCAAGATTAAGTGTAGATCAAGCACAACAAAATAATGGAATGTTTTAGGGACCGCGTGCTTGATCGATGGCATGAGCTTGGAGTTGGTTGCAACATTCTGTCTCGCCGGTTGCATAAGCATAAAGTATGCAGTTGCGTAGCTTCTCTCAAGTGGAGTTTGTAGGATTACATAAATATTCGGTAATAAGTGAGTTTAATTTTTTCGTACTTTCATTGTGAATTCTAACCGTAGAATATATATTGGACCGTATCATATATGGATTCTAAATCTCTAAGCCTAATTTTTTTTTACTTCCTTATAACCATACATAAATCTATATAAACTCATGGGATCCAATCCATATTGTGCAAGCAAAGAAGAAATAATAGTGGGCCTATGATAGGGTTAGAGTACAATACTATATTTGTTTATCTTGAATGCAAGGATTTTAGGGGGAAGGTGGATAATAGAACGGTTTCTTCAGAATTTTGTGGTGATTCTTTTTATCGCATATGCTTGGGTAAGTATCAAATGAGGACCTCACGGTTGCATTAATCAACAAGCATAAAGTTGCTTTAGAAGAAATTTCCCAATAAATGCAATTAAGCCAAACATAGCATACACTAGCAATTTAGAAGCATTTTCGCAATAAATGCAATTAATCCATTCGTAACATACGCTAGCAATATGTACTCCATCCGTTCGAAATATAAGGGTGTTTTGACTTTGCATAAAGATTAAAGTTATAATAAAATTGAGAAAAATATAAGAGAAAATAACTTAGATACCCCACTTAATTTTCTTAGAAGATGAAAGATAATACTTTATATGGGTGGTAATAAATTAATACTATGGTTGAGAGAGAATAAATAGAGATATAGTATAAAAAGCCTCATTAAATCTACATACAAGTTTTATACTTCTAATAAGATAATTCAAACTATAGGATTTATATTTATGAACGGAGGGAGTAAATTTTCTTCTATTCCCACCAAGTTCATATCAATTTATTCAAAAAGAGGAGAAAAGTTCCAACACCTTCCCTGTAGAGTATTTTTTTTATCATTTAACCCTCTTTTTAATTCATTTTTATTGGTAACTTCTCATCCAACTTATTTTGAAATCTACCCTTTTGGCAAGGCAACATGGTCATGCCACGAGGTAAGTCTAGCTAAATGGCATTTTTTGCCATGATTAATGATGGGGTAGCAGGATTTGGTCATGCTACGCTCATTGGTGTGACAAAAGGGTCATATTTGAAAATAAATTAGGAAGAAGATATTAATAAAAATAAAATTAAAAAGTTAAATAATAATAATAATAAATTATCCCCTCTATCAGTGTATCATAGGCAGCAATACCGGCATCCACCCCTTTCTCGACTCGAAGCCCTTTCAACCCTACATCCACATCCCACCACAACCCTGCATGTGAAATGAGTGTGCTATTCCGATGGCAGCGATGGGGCAATCGAGCATGGCAATTTCAGTAAGTAAAGTGATTCATTCCCCATTTGTAAGGTCGAGGATGCCGACTAGAGGGGGGTGAATAGGCGGTTTTTAAAAAAACTTTCTCTTTCTAATTTCTACAAAGCAATTCACCCCTAATTACCCCTATGCCAAAACCTATCAATAATAATGCGGAAGCGATAAACTAAGGTTTTGACAATTAAAGCCTAAATCAACTAGGCTCACTATGTGTACTAACTAATTATGTCTCTAACAAAAAAGCAATTCTAAAGACAAGCAATCAATCAATTTAATTCTATGAATGTAAATTGCTTGAATACAAATAAAGAGAACAAGGCAAGCACAAGAGACAATACTTTTTACCGTGGTGATCGGAGACTTGCCGGTCTCCCCTAGTCCACGTTGAGGTTAGCCCAAACACATTGGACCGGCTCCACGAATTGAGCACCCACCTCGAATCCACTACATGTGGTTTTTCACGCTTTCGCGAGGCTCAACCCGAACCTTCACAAACTTCGCGGGCTTCTCACAACCTTGAGAGCTCCCAAGACGACGCCCACGCCATCTAGGAGTCGGCAACCTCCAAGAGTAACAAGCCGAATCCTCTCGCTTGAACTTCACCAAGCACAACACATGTGCTTCCGGTGATCACCAAGTGCAACACATGCACAAGGATCCTCCTCAAGTGCAACACATGCACAAGAGACTCTCAATCCTCTCCTAATTGCAACACATGCAATTAGAGGCTCACACTAGCTCAAGAAGCAAATGGGAGAAGGCAACACATGCACACAACTCCTATAAACACCCAAATGCTCTAGCACACAGCCAACCTCTTGCCCTTGCCCCCCAAGGCCTCCTTTTATAGCCTTCAAGCCAAAACTAGCCGTTGGGGGGAAATCTTGGACAAACTCAGCAAACCCGGTGCTACCGCCCTCATCGGGACCAGAGCACTGGGCTCCGCCAACGGCTACAAAACTAGCTGTTCTGAGGATTTCCAGTAGCACCGGCCAACCGGGAGCGGTGCTCGGGCGGTAGCACCGCCTCAACCCGGTTGCACCGGCCTCAGGCGAACTCAAAACACCTCCTCTGGATTTTTCACACCGCCGGAGGAGCGGTTGCACCGGACCTTGGTGCTACTGCGGCCTACCATGGGCGGTAGCACGGACCACCTGATCGCCTAAAAACACCCCTCGTGGAAATTCCACACCGGCGAGAGACGGTAGCATCGAACCTTGGTGCTACCGCCAAATCATGATAGCACTGCACCCGGTGCTACTGCCTTACAGTGATGCAGACGGCCTCGAGGAGAAAACACTGTTTTTCACAAAAACTTTTCTCCAAACCATTCAAGATAAATTCTTTGAGCTATGTGAGGATCAACACATGATCACAACGCTATGCAAAACACATTTGCATATGTTAATCACATACTCCAAAGAATCTCATTAAGCACAATTTATTTGCAAAACACATTTGCCAATAAACCAAGAACTTATGAGATCAATCCTCTTAGCCATGTGATGATCAACACATGATCAAGTCAGTTTGCAAAACACATTTGCAAACCCTATTCACATGCTTTAGGATCGGAACCCATAATCTCAAGTTCATTTGCAAAACACATTTGCAAATAACAAAACCAACTAACGAAAACACATTTCAGTAAACAACTCAAGATCTATTTGCAAACGTATTAAGCAAATCAAACCCGAGTATATGAGATTAATCCCTAGCCATGTGAAGGTCAACACAAGACCAGTCAACTTGCAAACACCCGTTGCAAGCCCTACTCACATGCTCTCGGGATTAGGACTCATAGACCTCGGTTTATTCGCACAACGAACTTGCAAATACACATTAAACCAATTTTATGCTTGAGCATTGTTCTTTGCAACACATGCAAAAACCTAGATCCAAGCAATACCAAAACATGAGCTCTCTATTTGCAACACATGCAAATCTCTAGCACCATGCAAGCAACCACAACAAATATAAGTGCATGAGTTCTCTATTTGCAACACATGCAAATATCTAACTCCATGCAACCACTTTAAACCAAATTGCTTGAGCTCTCTCCTTTGCGACACATGCAAAACTTAGCTCCAAGCAAAACCAAATCAAATAAGATTCAAATAAGATGCAAGTATGAGCACCCTTATTTGCAACACATGCAAATACTTAGCTCATACAAAATCCAATGCACAAGCTTCACCAATTTGCAACACATGCCAAATGGTTAGCTTCATGCAAACATCAAACAAGAGAGTGAGCTAGAGTGAACCGGATCGAGTTCATCAACACATGATGAAGCTCAAGCTAAAAGTGTGAGGCCCCCATTTTTGATAAATCAATACCAAAAATGGATACCATGTGCATACAGTACTAGTCCCATGATCAGTAGCTAGTACGCACAAATACAAATTGTTATCACAGTCATACACAAACTTTATTACACAATGAAGTAAGATTACATATTATTTTTACAATACCAAAAGTAAAACTGCAGTGGAGACAACATCCTGTAGTGTGCCTTTTAACCCATTGTCCCACAGGCAACTGACAAGGAAAATCCTTAGAAATAGTCATCGTTAAATTCCCCGTATCCTGCATCAACGTAAGATTAAATCTTGGGAAATCTGCTTTCTTCACCTAAAAATATCAACAGTGGCAAGTTGAGTACTTACGTACTCGCAAGACTTATGCAAGACCTAAAATACATGCAGGCCATTTCAAAGAAAGGCTATTAAGGTTAATTTGCACAAAGCTGGTTTGAAATGTAAATACAGAATATTAGATTGCAAAATGAAATTTAAATAAAAGCAATTTAATATTAAAAGTGATAGAATGTAAGCATCAATAAATTACGAATGTTTGGGTATACTGATCATACTTAAAATCATTTCTTTCCGCTTTACAATGAAATGACCAACACGTGGTAGAAACCACTTTTTAGGAAAATAAGCAAAACAGCTAACTATGTGATGACTTTACCAAGTGTCCATGACCGCGGACGCGGCTAATCGATTAGTTTTTACACTCTGCAGAGGTATACAGCTTTCCCCACAAGACATGACTGACTCTTTGAGCAATCGATATTTGCACACTGCCTTTGGTGTGCCGCAGAGAGTCATGTTATAACTTTTACATTATTTAAACCTAACTTTGCACCAAAGCACGATGACGACAAACCCATTTCGTGGAGTAAGAACTCAGAGCATAGAAATGATGGAACTACCCACAATATGGCGTACATCGTTATATTGGTAGACGTTAATCCATGATCACCTCGGTGTGGACGCCCGTCGAGCAATTCATTAAGAAACATTTCGTACTACTCCGGCCTTCCAAGTGCAAAGCTAGTTTTAAACAACTTAATAAGTTAGAGCTGTCCCATACCAAAGACTTGTGGTTGTATGAATTTTCTTGGCACGAAAACAACTCATAGTTCGGTCCTTAATCCGACACGGGCAATAATCTCCACCCTATTCTACGTGCAAAACATGCACACACGGCTATTGCCAATAATTGCCCGCATCTAAATCATAGTTTTATTTTCATTTTCCAACCAAATACCAACCACAAAAATGGTCATACCCATTTAAATGTTATATCCAAAGTCCTTAATCATTTCACGCTTTAACTCATTTAGCTTTGGCTAAGTATTTCACTAAATGTGAGTAACCAGATTGACATTAAATATTGTCTAAGCTAATCTAGGGTTTTCAAGGTTTTCAATTTCCTACTTATCAAGGAAGTTCTATAAGTCTCTTGGTACAATTACCATTACAGAAATATAGCAGACTTTAATAAAATAAAGTATGCAGATAACACTTAATGAAAACATTTATAAAACTGGGATCAATATGATCAAAGGGGTTTGCTTGCCTTGCTGATTTTCCTCGACTTGAACTCACGGTCGTCATCGAATGTACCGGTTAAATCGGGTTCTACACGTCGAAGGCGACATAGAATAAATACCAAATTTCAATAAGGCCAAAAAGAAATCAGATGGAAATATTCAAATAAAATAATTTCATAATTTCAGGAATGGTTACATGAGTTATTTGTTTTCTTTTGCAATTTAAAGATTTGATCTATTTAAACCATTATTGCATTATTTTCTACTTATTTTATAACTTAGATTTTTCTTACAACACACCCTAAGTATTTTTACAGATTCTAGTTCCTGAGATTACAAGGATTCTAATAAAATTTATTTTACTAATTTTGGAGGTTATTTGCAAAATTTCCATGAATGGCATATTTCTAACCTTTACTTTGAATTTAAATTCAATTTCAAATAAAATTCAATTCTGAAATATTTTTGCATATTCTGAATCTACTGGATTTTAGATGAATTTAGAATTTTATTTCATCAAATTTGGTTAAATGATTTGAAAGATATGGCTAAATGAATATCTAGGTTTTGATTAAATACTAAAAATCAGAAGATTGCCGAAAATGGAAAGTACGCTTTCGCGCGGAAAACGCGCTTTCCATTTCGGGCGGAACCGCTTGAGGCGCCGACAAGCGGGCCCATCGGTCGCGGCCGACAAATGCACGCTGGCCATGGCCGGTATGCTGTGATGCCCATGGATGGTGTCTTGCGCTACTGCCGACAGTGCGGTGGTCCGCATGTCGTGGTGACTCAGCAGACGCGGCCGACAAAGCCGGGCCCGCTTGGCGGTGACCCGAGCGAGATCGCGGCAAGACGAGCTCGCGGCGGTGAGCACGGCCGGAATCACGGAATGGGTTCGGATTCACGCTCAAAGACACTTGCGCAAGATTTGGGTGGTGGCGCTTGGCGAGAGATGGCGGAGGCGGCTCGCCACCGAGAGGGGCGGCGGAGCTCATACCACCAGCGTTCGCAAAACGAGACCTTCCGAGCTTGAAGATCACTACCAAAAGCATCAGTGGACTCAAGGATCCCATTTATGGGTTTAGTTCAAAGAATGAGCGGCGGAATAGAGGTCTCACCGTGTGTGTGGTGGCGGAAGAAGAACACGCGAAGGAGCTTGCCGGGAAGAATGGGTTTCGTAGGGGCTCGGGATAAGTTCTGGAGGCTCTAGGATGCTTCAGCCAAGGAATTGGATTGGAATGGATCGAGGCGGAGGATTGCAGTTTTGACCTCTTTGTGGTTTTTGCCGTCGCGGAGAAGACGACCAAAGCAGCGGCAGAATGGGTTTGCAGGGCACGGCTAGGTCGGTCGCGAACGCACGAGAGGGTTTATATAGGAGAGAAAGGCGGTTTCTTGTGGGTGAGAGAAAAACCGAGAGCGACGTCGCTACTGGAGAGAGCGAGCGGGAGAGGAGAAGAAGACGCCGTTAGGTCGCTGACGCGTGGGGCGAGCTGGCAGCGGCTGTTGGCTGAGGTGTCTCACCGACAGCCCGGCCCACATGTCGAGAGCGAAAAGAACTCGGAGAAGCCTCACGACCGAACGGGATTTCAACGGAAATTTCAACGTTCAAACGGGCACGAAAAATTATGAAATTTTTACCATAGGTCGGCAAGGATATTACCAGCCTCCTGAAAAATTTTCGACATTTTATGATGCATGATGATTTTTATAAAATTCTGACATTGCAACAGTTACTGCATTGCCTATTCTGTTTTTATTTTAATTTGCGATTTAAATGAAGTTTATTATTTTACAAAACTTTTTATGATGATTTAAAATGACATTCTACACCTTCTGTAAAAATTACAGATTTTAATTATTATTATTTAATTTTTAAAAATTCTGACATTACTGTTTTCCAGATTATTTATTCACTGTTTTCGAATTTTTAAAATTATAAAATGATTTAGTAAATTCTTAATATTTTTACAGGAGGTTGATACTGTTTTGATGTCGGCAAGATAAAAATTTTGGGTCAGGATGATCTACAGATATTTTTACCAAATTGTTTTACCATTTTACCCTGAGATATTTACTCATGATTATCTTTGATTAATTGTTATTTTTATAAATTCAGCTTACCCACCGACTTAAGCAAGCTGAGGAGAGCCCTCAGATATTTTAGAAACTTTGGTAAATTTTGTTGAATTAACATTTTTACTTTTTACCATTTTCTATTTACTATATTCTTCATTTCACATTTTTGCATTAAAGAAAAGCCAAAAGAATATTCAGAAAATCCAGGAAATTCAGAAATTTCGAAAATAATACACAAAATATTTTTATTTCATTTTTCTTTATTTTATGATTTTTGAGGCTGTTACAAAAAGACTCAACCCCTCTTAATAGTACGGCACCTAACAAGCAACCCGGTCTCACAACCAAACACGGAGACCGGTAAAAGACTAGGAACACATCCTTAGCCCTAGCTAGTTATACCTTTGCCACACTTGATCCACTTGGAGCTTTTATGATTTCCAATCATCTTCTCTCCAGGATCACCTCTTCTTCTTCTTCTTGGTCATCAACGCATGATGAACCTTCTCTAGCCCTTCTCTTCACTTCGGGATCACCTCTTAAAGCTCATCAACACATGATGACTTCTTCTTCCCGATTCTTCATCATCTTGGACTTAACCTACTTCACAACTCATGGAAGATGTTAGTCCAACAAACACGGTTGTCTCAATCATCACCGCACTCCATTAACACATAATGGATGCCTCCAAGATCGATTGAGCACAACCCTAATCAATTTGAATGATTAAGTGTGTCTTGAGTACTTTGATGCAACTAATGCTTCATTATACTCAAGAACTTTTCGCTTGTCTTTAATCAACAAGGAAACACCATCAACACATGATGAAATGTTCTTTGATTGATTGAGAGACAATCGAACTCAATTTAAACTCATTTAAATTGACATGAGTATATAACTACACAAGTCATATATACTCAAAAGATTGTTTCAAGGTCTTGATCCTTTATATTGTATGACAAGAGGACATGGATCAATACAATTGAAACATCAAGTTAAATTATAAACTCCCCCTAGATGTGTGCATTCATGTATATATGAACTAAAAACATAATGCACATATTTGGTCTAAAGCACTGGAAGAGTTCATACTTTAACTTGAATTCTAAGTATGCATATATATAATAGAATGAATACGAGTGCATACCTTAGGTTTTCCATTTTCCATCCAAGTATGAGACTAATAAGAATAAGACTTAATAAAACATGTTAGTCTCATAATGATTAGATTTGTCATTAAACAATGATTAAACATTAATATTAAACCAATCACCAAAACCAATAGAGCTTGAACTTACACCATTTGCTTTTTTTAAGGCCAATCAGCAGGGGTGGATCTACAGTGTATGGACCGGGGTCAAGTGATACCGACGCTCTCCAGGTCAACACACATGGTACTTTTAGTATATAAAAATATGATCCTCTTATTACAAGTTACAATTTTGTTTTATAAGTTCATAATGACCCCAACGACACCGATGACCTTTTTCCTAGATCCGCCCTTGACGATCAGCGAGCGGCGTCGCATTTTGGCCATGACAGGTGTGGATTTTGTTGGTTTCCATGGGTGGTGGAGTTGGTGGGTTCTTTGACCAAACTATTTGAAGGTGTGAAATTTTAGTCCCTGTTATATCATAAACTTGGGTGGTCTTAGTTGCTACTAAAATTTTCTCGGTTGAGTGATTTTCTGCAATTTGGATCAAGTTGGCAGCTCACTAATCAAGGCCTCCATATTAGTTACTACTATTGCAACTTTGAACTTTGGAGGTAACGATAAGATCAATACTATTCTTTGATGAATTTGCTTCCTGCAGTCAACTTCAGATGATAAAGCAGTCAATAGTTTCACATGAATCTGTGAATCATATGCTTGCATGTAGAAGTATTATAGTCCAGAGTGGTGGACATAGAGCTTTATCAATGGAGGTTCGAAATAAAACATTATAATATATTTTGAATATAGCTAAATACTCTTTTCGTTATTTTTAAGTGACATTTTAGAACATCTGCAATCAAAATTTCTAACATTTGACAATTAGTGTATTTACATTGATCTAGATTCACAATTATTATCAAAAGTATTTTTCATAAAATTATTATTTTACCATGAAAAGTCTATTTGTGTCATTTAAAATGGAACTTAGAGGGATTAATACGCTAACTATTTAGATGACTCAACTAACATCCTATGGTTAAATAATAATACACATTATTTTAGCACAGCTCTATTACAAATCACTCTTTTTAAAAACTGATATATAGCAATCACACACGGCTCTTTTCTAATGTCCTATCCTTGCATATCCGTATAAGAGAAATGAGGTATTTTGCTTGTATATATATACTAGATTCATCACAATAGACATAATCTAGTTTGTTCAAAGAAAATATCTGAAGCACTTAGATATTTCTAATTACTCCCTCTGTTCAGATATATAAGGCCTATAGTTTTAATTATTTTGTTCAGAAATATAAGGTTTGTATTTAGATTTAATTAGGTTTTTCCTACTATACCCCTATTTATTCTCTCTCAACTACATGCATTTATTTATTACCATCACACGCAAACTATTATCTCATCTTCCAACATAATTAATTAGGGGTATCTAAGTCATTTTCACTCATACCTTTCTCAATTTCACCCCAACCTTAATCCTTGTGAAAAGTCAAAATACGCCTTATATTTCTGAACAGAGGGAGTATATATAAATTTTAAAATTGGATAATCTAGAACCTTCTCATGAAATTATCTCTTTTTTGTTCTTGAGAAGCTAGTTGTACATTTTCATTATACAATATAAGTCTATGCTCACCATACACACGGAACAAGAAGACAATAAATCTTAAAAAAGATACCATTACTGAACCATGCATACCCCTATTGAGTGGCGTACTACAACTAGTTATCCACTTTTCATCATTAAGGAGTGGTACAAAGTGGAAATATTGTAATAACTACGCATTTAATCTCCTCAATAGACTTATATTATGGGGACAACACTTTCCATGAAAATGGACTTATATTGTGAGATGAAGGGAGTAACATGGTACGGTACATGCTATCATTTCCATATACAAATTACACAAAAATAATAATACACTTTTCTATTGTTTAAAAGAAATTGTGTAATGAAACTAATTAAACACAAATAGAGCTAAGAAGAGGAATTAACACACAATATGTAAATAATAATTTAAGGAATATCGTTTATCTTACTTAATGGTAAATACCTTATTTATGCAATTTTGGAAAGAATACATATAAAAGAGATATATAAGATGTGTATTTCTTTTTCAAGCTCTTCATACGATGGTACAAGAATTTTGATATTACTATATCCAAATATGTGGTTATATGTATTTCCATGAGCTTATGTGCTAGACACTAATATATAGTAAAACAATATTAGAAACCTAATTATCTAGCTAAATTAACTATAGGATGTTTGTTTACCTCTAAAGAGTAGTGTAGGATCAAGGATAATCGACTAGAGGGGGCTAAATAGGAGGTTTCTAAATTTTTCAGCTCTAATTGCAATAAATTAAATTACTAAGCAAGAATTGTAATTTTCGATAATTGAACCTAAATTATCTAGGGTTCACTAAGTGCTCCAACAATCTAAGTATAAGCAAGATGTAATTCTAGAGACAAGAATAATACACTTAAATTGCTAGAAATGTAAATTGTACTCAAGGATAGAAAATTCAAACCACAAGAGAGTAAGACACAAGAATTTATCCCGTGGTCTTCGAGACTTGCCGATCTCCCCTAATCCACGTTGAGGTGACTTGAACAACTTCAAGCCGGCTCCAATCACTTGAGCCTTCATCGATCACTAGGTAGTTCTTCCCCACTCCGGGTAGGCGAACTCCGGCCTTCACAAACTTACCAAGGCTTCTCACAATCTCCGTCGAGAAGCTCACCGCGCACAATCGCCTCCAAGCCGTCTAGGAGGCGGCAACCTCCAAGAGAATAGAGTGATGACGCTTGCTTGAAGATGAATCAAGTGTGTAAATGGCTCAAATCTATATGCAACACTTGAATGCTTTTTACTCACTCAAAAATGAGAATTTAATGCACTTGTGAGCAAAGAAGACTTGCTAGAGCTCAATATGTATTCAAAGAGTCACCAAGAGCTTCTACTATACAGGTGTGGGGGTATTTATAACCCCCACACACTATCCCAACCGTTGGGGGGAGAGATCCTGAAATTTCAGAAATCCTGGTACTTCCGGCGTGCAAAGCCCGGTAGTATCGCCCCTATCTCAACGGTCGGTTTTGAGCATTTAATGCAGTGGGAAAGAGCCGTTGGAAGAGGTTCGGTACTACCGGCCCACATAGTGCGGTAGTACCGACTTTCAGAAGGAGATCTGCTCAAAGGTAGCTCATTCTGGAAAATAAGTATTGCCATTTAAAGTGCGGTACTGCCGAGACCCCAGTACTACCGGCATTATGCCTGCGGTAGTACCGACTTGAAGAACCTCAAGAGAATACCCTTTTCTGTAAAAAGATTACCAGCCATATAATCGGTGCTTCCGCACTTGCGGTAGTACCGTAGTTTTAACTCCGGTAGCTCCGACTTTGAAAAACCAGGGAAAATCAGAAAGGAGCTTCTATGGAAAAAAGGTACCACTGAACAAACTGCGGTACTACCGGCGTTATGCCTACAGTAGTACCGACTTATTGAGAAGGCAATCTTTTGCTTTGATTACAAAATCAAATGCAACTAGATATGATTTTTTAACAAGATGTGAGCCATATGACACTTTAATTAGCTTCAACCTACTGGTAATTACTCCCCCTTGATAGTATGGCATTTAAACTATTAAGCCGATCTTTCTACTTCTACCTCCGAGATCGGTATAAACAAGACATAAATTCCTTAACCCATATATACCTTGTCCTTGATCTTTTGGTTCTCTTTAATGGACATCTTTTCTTGCATGAATATCAATCTTTTCAGGATGCCAACGCAAAGACCAACTGTTTTCACAAACTCAAGGGAAATTATTAGTCCTTTAACATGATTGTCATAAATTACCAAAACTTAATTAAAAATAGGGGCTTAGATGCTTCAAGTAGTGAGGAGAATTATTCAATCGCCATAGTTTTAACAATTGTTATGCAAAGAAGTATATAGATAGAATTGTAGTGTTAGATGTTACTCTATTTTATTAAAAAAAAGATACTACTCTATAATTTAAGAATAATTGTTAAATAATATTCAACTAAAAATCTTAGAAAATAGTCAAATTCCTTATCATTGGATTCACACCACAATTAGTACTTTAGCTGATAAGGCCTTCGACTTGTCCGGGATCTGATAGGGTTACGGTTCAAGTTCACCCAATTTAGGGTTTGGGTTCATTAGAATCCCCAACAATAGAGGGAGGAGGGCGGCGACGGACTAGCATTAGGTGGCAAAGCAGCGGTGGCGTTCACGCCCGTGGGTTAAGGGGACAAGAGACAATCATGAGTGGCACATTAGGTCTTGGGGAAGCGACGGATGGTTGAGAGGACTGATCTAGTGGCGGGGGAAATTCATAAGAGGACGCCCAAGCGAGGGAGGTGGGAGGGAGGTTGATCTCCTTGCGCGAAGGAACAAGGATTGGCCCTCACTACACTAGCGAGTTGGGGACGGGGTCGTCTTCCCCTGCGAGGCCCACGAGCACTCGGTAAAAATCATAAATATGTTATTTTATTTATAAATATATTCTTTTCTTATATGTTGGATAAAACCTAAATCTATAATTTTGGATATAATTTTTGAAGCTGAATTTTTGAAAAAAAAATACATAAATACTTATAAATTAATAAATAAATCACATTAATTTTTAAAATTAATTTAACCTATTGTTTAATCCCCATGAGGATCCATACAGGTTGGGCACCCTAAGGATTAGGGATAGGGGGTCGTCTCCCGAGAGGCCTAGTGGGGATGGGTGGGGTGGGGCATGGAAGCTTCTCCTAGGACCCTCGTGTCTCATTGCCATAGGTAGCGGTGGCACCAGTAGTGGGGGTGGGAGTGGCATCTTTTGGGGTGAGAGCAGAGGTGGTGGTTGTGGTTGATTAGGAATGTTGTGATTTGTGGTTATAATAAAACGAGTAGGAGCAATTAAAATGATTTTATATAAACTCAATAATAGAATTTTGAACAATTGATGTCTAGTCATTCTCTTTTTAGTGTTTCTGGTCCCAGTTTCCTCACATCCAAGAGTGGATATTGTGGAAGCCAGTGTTCCCCTAGGTGCTAGGTACTAGTCAAGCGGTAGATTGGTGTCTAGCGCCTAATCGCCGCCTAGGTGGGCTAGGTGGCCACCTAGGTGGGAAAAATTGGCCTAGGCAACTAGGCGGAGAGGGGCCTAGTGCCTAGGCAGCGCCTAGGCGAGATAGGTGGCCGCCTAAGGGAACAGTGGTGGAAGCGTATCCTCTCTTTTTGTGGTTTAAAGACAAATTTTGCCTTTACTCCATCCACGCCGTCCGCTCCATATGAGAGGTTAGATTTGTAGGCCAACTAACGAGTGACGGCCAACAACCAGGTAATGATTCCCCATCCTTCATTCCTTCCCATTCTGTTCTTCCCATCCATAGTTGGCAAGAGTTCTCTCCCCTCCTCATTGGCGTCAGTTATCAGACACCTTTTATTTCTGACTTAGAACATCTCGTTGTTGATCTTTAGTTCAGTTTTTGCCTACACGCACCATGGACCACTTTCTAGCCGCTATGTTGAAGAGGCTCGAAGCAAGGGGAAGCAGAGGCGGAGGCAGCAGGGGGCTTGGTGGGGCTCTAGCCCCCCTGGCCCACCAGTACCACGAGACCCCTAGGCCCATGCATGCATGCAAGCGTTGAACGGTTGAAGATAGAATCGCAAACGACACAGAGGCGTAAGCGCGTGCGTGACTGCGTGCGTGATTGCGTGACCATCGTTCCATCTTCCCACCTCGCGGTGGCGAGGTGAGTGGAGCAACTGCACTGCCCGAGCGAGGCGATGGCGGCCGGCGGCGGCGTGGAGCGCACGCACGCAAGACGGGTGCACGCACGCACTCCGGCGGCGCGCACAGTTGCTCTCACTGGGCACCGCAGACCGGCTCCGGCACTCTAACGCAAGTCTGCAATCGCAACGATTGCCAAAGAAGAGCAAGCAATGAGGCACAATCGCACAAGTAAATTGCTAATTGCCTAATTCCTCTTTTCTTGCTTGCTTGCTTGTTTTAATATTTTATTAATACATGATATTGCATCGCTTATATTTACATTTAGAGGAAACAAGTCTAGAAGAATGAAGAGATTCTTTAAACCCTTGTCATTATCAAGACCATTAGAGGAAATTGAGCCACCGTTTGAAAGAAGAGATTTGAATCCTTCTGCCACACAAAAGAAAGCTCGAATTAATGTTGAACTAAACCCAAGTGAGATGTTGCCGATCTAGGGTTGTGCAAGCCAATTGAACAATATGAGTCCAAAATTAGAGATGACATGAGAAGGTCATACTTGTTACAGGTCCATGCCAACCAATTGGTCATAATTTTCCTAGTAAATATCAAGGAGATGAGTCAAGAAGTTTCCAAAAGACATGGTTTCATGATTTTGATTGGTTAGAATATAGCATAGAGAAAGATGCAGCATTTTGCTTTTACTGTTATCTTTTCAAACAACCCGTGTCCGAGTTAGAACCTTTTGCAAATGATGTGTTCACAAAGGATGGGTTTATAAATTGGAAGAAGGCAAAAGATTCATTCCGTAAACATATTGGTGGAGTGAACAGTTATCACAACAAGGCAAGGGGCTTATGTGAGGCTTTCAAAAATCAAGAGCAAAGTATTCGACAAGTGATAGAAACTTGCACGGATGATATGCAAATTCAGTATAGAGCTCGTTTAACCGCTGTTACAAAGGTTGTCCAATTTTTTTGTCACAAGGTCTTTCTTTTCGTGGACATGATGAATCTTTTAGTTCATCAAATAAAAGAAACTTTAAGAAGCTGTTAGAATGGTATAAAAAAGAAGTTGAAGAGGTTTTTCATGTACTTGATAATGCTCCAGCAAATAACTTGATGACTTCACCACCAATTCAAAAGGACTTGGTAAAATCATGTGCTGATGAGGTGACGAAGGTCATTATGGACGAAATTGGGGATAGTTGTTTCTCTCTATTGGTTGATGAATCACGAGATGTATCAATTAAGGAACAGATGGTTGTGATTTTGAGGTTAGTTTATTTTTTTTTTGTTACTATTAGTTATTAAGTATTTAAGTATATAGGATTTTCATTCTTATTTTTTTCTACAGGTTTGTTAACAAGCAAGGTCAAGTAATTGAAAGATTTATCGCTATTGAGCATGTTATGGATACACATTCTGCTTCCCTGAAATCATCTTTAGACTAGTTATTTGCTCGTTTTGGTTTGTCTCTATCTAAACTTAGAGGACAAGGTTATGATGGTGCATCCAACATGAGAGGTCAGTTTAATGGTTTAAAGGCACTAATTTTAAATGAGAACCCACATACTCACTATATGCATTGCTTTGCACATCAGCTACAATTGGTAGTAGTTTCTGTTGCCAAGAGCAGTCGAGTTTTTAGTGATTTTTTTAATTATGTCACTATGATTGTCAACATTGTTGGAGCTTCTTGCAAAAGAAAAGATGCATTACTCCAAGATCATCATGACCGCATGGTTGAGAAATTGGAGAAAGGTGAAATAGTTACAGGAAAAGGGAAGAATCAGGAGGCTTCTCTAGTAAGGCCAGGTGAAACTAGATGGGGTTCACATCTTACAATTCTAATTCTTTTTAGTACAATGTGGGATTCGGTATTGACAGTTCTAAAGAATGTTAATGAAGATGGATTTGACACGAGCCAAAGAGGGAGAGCAAATGGATTGATGGAAACAATGAAAACCTTTGACTTTGTGTTTATCCTGCATCTCATGAGAAAAATATTGAGTATGAAAATGATTTATCACGTCTCTTGCGAGAAAAAGATCAAAACATTGTTAATGCCATGATACTTCTTTCTAGTGTGAAAGCTCGTCTACAACAATTTAGAGAAAAAGGATGGGAAACACTTATAGAAGAAGTAAAGAAGTTTTTAATGATTCAGAGATTCCCGTGCCCAATATAGAGGATCAAAAGCATGCTAGAGGTCATATGAGACGTGAAAGGCAATTTGTCACTTATCACCATTATTATTATGTTGATATTTTTCTTGTTGTGATTGATACCCTTGCTACAAAGTTAGAGAGTCGATTCAGTGAAACTTCTACAGAGCTTTTTAGATGCATTGCTTGTCTAGATCCGAGAGATTCATTTGCAAACTTTGATCATGACAAGCTTATGCGACTTTCAGAAATATATTATGATGATTTTTCGGCATATGACCGTGTTGTTTTGGAAGAACAACTTCACTTATTTATTGATGACATGAGAAGATAATCAAGTGATGAATCTCAAAGTAATGACGGTCTTGCTAGCTTCGCTGCAAAGATGGTTCAAGCAAAGAAGCACATGGTTTATCCATTAGTCTATAGATTGATTGAATTGGCACTAATTTTACCTGTGGGGACAACTACAGTTGAAAGGGCTTTCTCGGCAATGAAGATTATTAAAACAGATTTGCGCAATAAGATAAGTGATGACCGGTTGAATGATCTTATGTTATGCTACATTGAGAGAGAAGTGTTTTCATAAATAAACATGGAAGATATCTTAAAACGTTTTCAGAACATGAAAACTCGTAAATGTCAACTATCACCTCTTTTGAAGCAATGAAAGGTAATTTTTCCCCCCTTGCATATTTATATACTAATACTATATTACATGCATTTAAATTTCAACTATAATATGTTGGCTTGGTAGTTTTTATATTTAGTACATGTACTTGTGTTCATTTCTCTTGAATGAATCTGCTCGCTAATGAGGAAACAGTTGCTCCCGGGAAATTCATCATCACGGGAGACAACATGTGCTTGTAATTGATTCCAACCAACCAGTACCTTGGGCACATAGTTTTAGTACTGGTTTATTTCTTTTGGTTCCTTTAGGTGACCGGGAATCCATAATATTGTTGTGTTCGTTCCAGAAAAGAGATACATTACTCAATAATTGTATGTTTTGCTTTC
Organism: Otatea glauca; assembly: GCA_036346275.1. NCBI lineage: Eukaryota > Viridiplantae > Streptophyta > Magnoliopsida > Poales > Poaceae > Otatea > Otatea glauca. The sequence goes on from CM070725.1 coordinate 41,561,749, forward strand.
TTTAAGACTAATTCTCCATAATTTTTTGGTTTAAGATGTGATTATGTATGTTCCATGCTTCAATCATAATTCCTAATGGATTATCTTATATTTAGAGAAAGGGAATAATTAGATAGTCCATGGCAACACAACAAAGTTCATGGATTTTCTACTAGTTATATGCTCTCTCGTTTTCTTTGAAGAACAACATTTCTTGTTTTACATTGACCGATAATGGTTTATGGCTTTGAACTGCTATGGAACTCCAATGTTCGGCAGAACGGGAGAAGTGGGCAGCCGCCATGACCAACAAGAATACAAGTTATAATGAATTCTAGGGACATGGTTCAGTTCTGAAGATCCGGCCAATGATTTGGAATGAACTGTGTAGATTGAGTACGGCAAAGCTTGGAGAAGGGATTTTGTACATCTCATTGTATCTACAACTCATATCTACACCATCCAATGCAATTTGAAATTTGAAATGAGTAGATAAGTGAAAAGAGTCTTCCAATGTGTAAATCTCAATGCACATTGAATGATGTAGATACGTGTTATATTCACGGTAGGATGTACATCCTCCTTTCCGCAAGTTTGCTTTTATATAACACACACAGTCAGTCTATAAGCTCCCGGACATCGCTTAGCAGACGTTCTCCACCTTGTCTCTTCGTTTCCACCGTTCTTGTCCTCCTTCACCGGCGGCCGGCGCGGTGAGTTCTTCTCCTCCCCTTCCTTCGTTTCCACCATTCTCCAGATCTCCCCACTCCCCCTTCTCCGGCGGCCGGCGCGGTGAGCTCCAGCCAGAGATCCCCCGTCAACATCCTCGTGGGGGATTATTTCTTTCCTCTGAGCAACCTCATCCAAATCTTTCTTTCTGGAATGGATACTCCAATCCATGCAGTTTGTTGCGTGGTGGAGTACTAATAGCAGTTTAATTTCCAAATTTTTGGGGTTCAACTGAATCCCCATGCCCCACGTTAGGTCGGCCCCCTGGTCCAGTTTCCCCAGAATGTGTCTTTACTGAGGAGTTAGTGGAGAGGGGATTTTCCTTCTTTGTACAAAGGGTGCTTAAGCTTCTGTAAGAAACTGGAGAATCGATAACCCATTTGAGGGAGCTTAAGCTTCCGGTGGCTTTAAGGTTAATCAGGTCGGCAAATAGAAGTGACACCAAGTCTAATTCGATAGTTGGACATGGCCATGATGGTGTTTATCAAACTACAATTTTTTTAGTGTTGTTGGCGTTGATGATGTAATGTCCTGCTGAGAGAACTGCTTTGGATGATTTTTTTTAGATTGTTTATTGCAGGAATGAATGTGGTACAGAAGTAACAATGGCAGTTCCTTTGTGAATCTGAACATGAAATCTAGCTTAACTGGAGTGCAAATTACATAAAACAGCATTTATTGAGCTTTATCCGTGAATGTCAAGCATTAGTAGTCTTCTGTAATATCTTCATTCCTTTTTCAATATAAAATCATAGTTCTTTTTAACATCAGTTGGGTATTGCAGCTGCCCTGCTCTTTCCTAACAGATGTTTCAAGTTGATATTTTGCTAGAATAGCATGTTTCCATCAAGCCGACCAGGAGTCACATTATACAATTTCTGTGCCAACAGTTTCTTTTTCCGTGCTGATGCAGGTTTCAACTTATCATTATGGTGAAGGAAAATGCATCAAAAGATGATGGTATAGATGAATGCCCATTGACTTCCGAACTTTCAGAAAGTAAGCTGAGGCACAATTTCCGATTAGGAGATATAACATGGGTTAAGCATAGTGGCTCCTCATGGTGGCCAGCACAGGTTTGACACATACACCTAAGCAAAAGTCTTTCGATGCACAGACTGTTTCTTTTGTAAGATTGTTGGTTTTCAGTGAATGTTCTTGTTGCTTTGCACATCAGCATAAAATTGAACGATGGACAGATGATTGGCATTTGTAGTGGAACGGTTATATTGATCAATAACGAGTAAGATGAACAGTTTTTAGAGTTCAGGTGCCAATGCCACTACCTTTGTGCTTGTATGATGCGAAGCCAAGACAAAGTGGACTTTTGTTGACTGTTACTTGAATCTAACTTCCCTATGCATATATTTACAACCAATTTCTGTTTCTGGATTCAAGGTCATTGATGAAGCATGTGTCAGGGGCAAGCCTAAGAACAAGGAAGAACAAGTTGCCCTAGTTCGACTGTATGGGACATGTCAATGGTAAGGGATCCTATTAACATGTTAAGCCTTTGTTTTTCTTTCTATGATGATATTCATTATGACAAATAGTTAATTGTTTTCATTATTTTACTTTCAGCTTATGCATAGACCCTTGGAAGTCTAACGTGGAATTCGAAATGGTATGCACAGTCTTCTAGCTCATAAGGATGCTGGTAGTGTCATTATTATTGTGCTGCTGGTAATAGATTTCTAAATGGTTCTGCTGCTTGTATAAACAGATTTTGGTTTTCTAACTTTCATGGAAATTGGTGGTTTTTGTCTTTTCTCAATGAAACATCAATGATATTCCTGTCCTTTTCAGTTTCAAATATTTGTAATATGAGCTCACTGTATGCAGATGCTGAAGCAAGAAAATAAGAGTGCCATGGAAGCATTCCATGAGGTGCTTGAGAAGGTAGTGCAGCCCCCTTTGTATTAAACATTTTATGACTCAAAATTCGGCACAGGTTTTTGAAACTATGTTTAATGCCACAATGCAGGAGCTCTCTCATGTTAACTCGCCCAGTGATTATGATGAGGAAGCTGTAAACTCAAAAGGTGAATTTCTGTTTTTTGCCTGAAGAATCTAGTAAGTAGTATGTACATGGTGTGTGACTCAGCATGGTATTCCTTGTGGACAATTATTTGATCATTCATTTCATCCCTCTTTATTAGTATGATACTATGATTGTTGTCAACAGTGATATTTTATGTTTTGTGAAATTCTTCGTAATGATGCTATTCGAGAACATGTTCTATGGAGAAGTGTCGATGCAAAGGCAATTTATCTTCATTGGTCTTCAAATGTCAGACCAATAAAATAAATTTATTTTGCTTCTCCTGCTATATAGCATAACTTTTTTTTTGTGTGAACAAATTGGGCACAGCCAAGACCTCTTCCAAGAAAGTCAGAAAGCAAGAAGGCTTACAGAGATCTGGTCATAGGGGTGTAAAAGAATCAGCAACTACTGAAGGTCTGGGAGAGGAAATAGAACGATATGGTGCAGAGCAGGACCAAGAAGTTGGGAGCACTGCAACAATTGTAGTTGCTGTTCCGAAGGGAAGAAAGCGAGAAGGTGCAAGACAATCAAGTCCTACTCATGATAAAGAGCAAGCCATTGATAACGCTTCTAGTGAAAATTCAGCTGAAGGTTTAAGAGAGAATACACAAAAGCATATTTCTGTTGTGCGAGGTAAAGAGGGTCACAAGATGGCAACAGTAAGAACTTTGGTGGTAAGGGAGGGACTGAGACGATCAGCTCGTTTCAATGCAAATGAATATTTAGATGCAGCTGATGACAGCACATCCCAACTGAGTGATACAAGTGCAAGTGAAGATGGAACTGAAGTAGGGAATAGAACATCAGAGAATCAAAATGAGCACAAAGATGATTCAATGGTAGATGGAACTTCGGCCCCTGATGCAGAAATAAGAACTATGGTTAGGGATATACTGTTCAGTGACATTATTGCCAGGCAGCAAGGTGCTGAAATGGCATATGTAGATGGAGTGATAAATGGAATTTGTGATACTACTGACGAGAACATCACTGGTAGTGCTGCTGCTACAAAGGGTGGACGAGGCATCAAGCGAAGTGGTAGTATAGTGGAGGCTGACTCAAGTAATGTTACGCGAAGATCTAGAAAAGGCGAAGTAGATAAAGTGGCTCGCAGTCCAAACGAAGCAACTGAGGACGCCACGCAAGTGTCATGTCCCGAGACCATGAATTACCGCATCACGAAGAATAACAATTCAAAGGGCAATGATTCCGACTCTTTGAAAGGAATTATTCATACTACTCCTGTAAGTAGATTCCCTTGTCCATACTCCGTACTTCTGAACTACCTTATGACCTCAAATTTCGTACACTAATTGGACAAAAATCCACCAGAGCAGGGATGCAGCTACGGCGGAACTGGGGCATAGTGCGCGCCAAATCAGGATTATGCAGAGTCTTGCTCTAATTGCTCCATCAGGATCTCCATTTGGCAGAAATGGATTGGTTGCGGCCACCCATCGATAGTTCTTAGTTGCTTCCTAGGGCTTTCCGACGACTTTAAAAGCCTATGTTATACATCAGCTTTTGTTTGCCTTCAGCTTTTGCTCATGAGAAGCACCTGTGCAGGGTGCCCGATCTACTAGTCTTTTGAATAGCCTTGTTTAGAAATAGTATAAGACTTGCACGTGAATTTAATGAGGTTTTTTCTACTATACCTTTATTTATTCTCTTTTAACCATATATATTTATGCATTACCACTAACACAAAATATTATTTCTCATCTTTCAAGATAATTAAGTGGGGCATCTAAATCATTTTCTCCTATAACTTCTTTTAATTTTATGATAATCTTAATCTTTATCTAAAATCAAAATATATGTTATATTTATGAAAATTAGAGGCTCTACAACCTTAGTAGCGTGTCCCACTTGACACGCACGCCGGGTTGGCACTTGGCAGCCTCCTTGACGGCCGGAGCTGGGCAACTGAGTTACGGCTCGGTCCTCAGTTGACTGAATTTAACTGCTTGTAAGCACACAATTGGTTCTGTAACAGCACAACATGGGTTAATATAGTCCTATGGAATGACTACTTTCAAACTAAAAATTTAACTACTTTCAAACTAAAAATTTAAGAACACCTTCATAAGATGCCATGTGTCATCTTCTTCATTCATCTCTATCTTTTCCTCTTCTCTACTCAATTCCCTCACCTTCTTTCCTCTCTAACAAATATTTAAAATTAGAAAATTTCAACTTCAAAATTTTGAATAGCAAGTTTTAACTCGAAAAAAATCAACTCAAAATTTTCAACTAAAAAAATTAATTGAAAATTGCAACTTCAAAAGTTTCAACTTGAAAATTTTAAAATCGATAAATTTCAAATTTGAAAGTTTCAACTAAGAAAGTTTCAATTCGAAAAATTTCAAAACAAGAAGTATCAAATTAGAAAGTTTGAACTCTGAAAGTTTCAACTCAAAAAATTAAATAGGAAGATTTTAAATTAGAAAGTTTCAACTCAGAAAATTACATATAAAAAAGTTTCAACTCTAAAAACTTTCAATTAAAAAATTTTTCGTTTGAAAACTTTCAATTCAGAAAACTTTTGTTTCAAAAAGTTTCAATTCAAAAAACTTACAAAAATAGTTTTAAAAATACTCTTTATTCAAACTTGGGGATTTGAAAAATAAAAACTATTTTGAGTTGAAGTGGAACAGAATGGGAGAGGAAATGAGGATGAAGGGGATCAATTTTTTAAAATAATACATTTTTTATTCAAATTGCAAAAATATACCTTGATCTAAAAAAATTGCAAAACTGTACCTCTATCACCATATGGTTGGGCGATAGTAGCGCAAAACGCAGAAAAAGCTAAGTCAGCACTGATGTGGCCTCTCTGTCGCCCAATAAAAGAGTGACAGGCATCTGTCGCCCAACCATTTCGCGATATATTCCTGTCGCCCAACCATTTCGCGACATATTCTTGTCGCCCAATCATTTGGCGACATATTCTTGTTGCCTTTTCATTTCGCGACATATTCCCGTGTCGCCCAATGGTTGGGCTACAAAGCACCCAAACCAAATAAATTATAAAATATATGAATTTTTTTTGGAGGAAATTAAATTTATGAGGAACATTTTTGCACTGATTTCATTCGAAAATTCATTGTAACTTGTGAGCATTAATTATTAAAAGTCAGTGTTATTTTGATAGTTACTAGAATTTTAGAGTTCAAACCATGGTTCAATAAATTCAGAAAAATTCATATTTGTCAGTGATAATTCATGTAGTATTTTACAAAATTATTTGTCAGTTACTTTTTTGAAAAAAATTCAAATTTCGTTGTCCCGACAAATCATAATAAAACATTGAATAAAACCCGACATTGATATTACAAAGTATAGTAAGTACAATAACTACAATAGCATGGCATGTGAACTACACCTAAGATACATATATGCCTTAGGGAATTCATAAAACTGGGATACAACATAGGTGCATACCTCTGGTGAAGGACTAAGTTACAAAACCATACATTCTATGGCCATGGTTGTCAGAATAGGTCGCTACTATAAAAATAAGAATAGTTATCTATTGGTTCCTGATGGGTACTACATATGGATACCTGACAGGGCTTAATGTAATATCATTGTCAAGATTTGGAGGACTTCGAGGACGCAAGGTTCGTGGCCTAGGTGGCATAAAATCGTCATCATCATCATTGTCATTTGTATGGTTAGGAGCTAGCTCTCCTTCAGTGCTAGTTGAATATACTCTTGCATTGTTGCTTGAACGGCCTATTGTGATAGTGCTCAAATGTTGAGGTCTAGGTGACATGAAATCGTCATCATCATCGTTATCGTCATTTGTATAGTTAGGAGCAAGTTCTCCTTCGGTGGTAGTTGAACGTCCTCTTGAACTTTCTGCTGCAACAATATTGGGTGGACATCTACCGCTCCAGTTAGATCCTCTTCTGCATCTTCTGTGTGAATCAGGCATCATACTCCCGCCAAAGAGCATATACATCACTACGAATTCTGGGATATCTTTGTTCAGCAACTCTTTATCCTCTGGGAATGACTAACACACAAAACGAGCATACGAATTAGTGACCTTATGAATAATGCTAAAAAGATTAGTAGAGTGAACAAATAGGAAATAAATAACCTAAATATGCTCTGCATACTGATCGAACAACATCAGTACCTTATAAAATCTTGTAGAGAAACCTGTAGCAGAAGGATGGTCGGCTAGTTCGCACACCCTGAAATACCTTTGACGCCACCCTTGCAAGTACGTCTTGAGGTCGTTGGAGGTCACAAGGTTCAGGCCAAAGGTTGTCACCTTATGCCTCGATAATGTAGGACGCTACTCTTACAATTTGGACACCACTTTACTTAAGTTCTCCTTGAACGGATCATCCTTCTCATTACGTGTAACCTTCAACGTGTAATGAAGGGTTACGCCGCTTATATCAGGTGTTCACGAGAATGCTCTGCTAGAGGATCCAGACATGGTGAAGTGTGAATGGAAGCTATGTATGTGTGCCTGCGGTTTGACCTTTTATAGTCTCGAAGGGGTGGTGTATGGACTAAGTGTTGGAGGGTAAGATTCAAACGTGCAGACGAACAGCAAAACGCTGGAGTGTGTAGCAAAAGGCAATCATACATGCAAGGAGTCAGTAGTGATAAATATACTGTGCAATAAGTGGTCACTTCAGAGTTAAAAGTAGACAGTGAGTGGTCACTTCGGACTGTGCAATGTGCAGTTAGTGCGTACTTAGTGTACCAATGGGCCTTTGTACCGTGCAGTGAGTAGTCACGTCAGACTAGATTGTGTGTAGTGAGGGATCATTTCAGACTGATAAAAGTCTTTAGGGAGTTGTCCAATCGGTCTAAGAAATAGCATCTCGTATTACGGTGCAGGTTCTACTATAAAAAAAATAACAGTATTGCATAACCAAATATAATAGTTCGTGATCATAAAAACCATATGTCGTACAACATATCTAGAACGGATTAACAAAATACATAAGATAAAAAGTTCCAACAGTCCAAAACATAAGTAACTATTATCGGCCTCGTTTCTGGCCAGCTCCTCGCGTCATGGAAGTCCTCCTGCGAATCTACCCATGAGAGTAGATCAACTGCGTCGGCGCATGGTACTCCCTCCGTGGTCTGGCTGGAGGTGTAGCATACTCTGGCTGAGAAGGCTGCGTCGGCGGTGGTGCTCTATGCAACTGCGATAGTCCAGGCTCATCCGCATCAATGAAGTACCTCGACACAACACCATCGTCGAGGTCGTAGTCCGCGTGGGCTGGATCATCAGGCTACCCCTCATAGTCGTCAGGTGCAGGTGAGGCTGTAGATGTGGTCCACCGTGCCTGTGAGCCTGTGACAAATGAAGAATTGTTGAGAGCGTACAAAAAATAATTGCAAAACATAGAAAGTGCGATTAAGTTCTCACCTCCGACGTAAGTGGCTAGACCAGTGTGTCCAGCAGCTCGCCCTCTCGCAGATGGCTGTGTGAAGGGGGCACGGGAGGCTGTAGCACGGGAAGATGTACCTCCAGCACCCCTACCTCCACTAAGCAGCATGCCGCCAACCACATCGGGAGGCTGGCGACATCCCGCCAACTGGAGGACGCATTTCGAGCTCTCCCTAAACCTCACGAAGAAAGAGTTCACCTCCTTTCTGGTCACGTCAACCCCGCGGGTCAAACGAGAAAGTAAGCTCCCTAACTCCTTGTAATACTGGCCTAACACATTAGTCTGGAAAATACATTAAAAATTAGTTAGCACGTATACTAGTTGAGTGGAAATAAGATCGTAGATTAGGCGCAACGTACCGCACTGTGCAGAGCCAAGTCCGTATGGGTGGGATATGTGTCCCTCAGCCTGGGAATATGTCTAGGAGGATTGGGGTCAACACGTACCAAACGCAGAAGGGTACGGGAAGTGTACCACTGTCGGTAGCCATGGTACGTCTGCGGGTCATATGCCGTACCCTCAGTATGGACATCGTCTAGGTCTCCTCCCCACTCCTCGACCCATGGCGCCATACATACGTGCCAGGGGGTGGCCCCATGCACCCTCTTCCTAGTCTGGCTGCGGATAAGAAATAAATATAGCAATATTAGATGGCATTACACGATAATAATTACAGAACATCGACGCAGGGAACTTACGTGTGGGCGTCGTGTGGGACCTCACAGCCGATTGAGACTGGGAACTCCTGTTGTAGACCGAACTGTCTCATCACTCGATGGACAACGTAACCCTCGACCTGGACGTCGAACAGGAGGAACCGACGTGTACGCCAGTATGCCGCGTCTCGTGTGCACAAGGTGGACAACCCACCTTTCACACGTAGCTGCACCTCTATCTCTGTGTACAGCGTCCAGCGTACATGGTCGTCGGTGAGGCGGTCGAACGTAGCGACGAACTGTAGGTAACCCATCCGCACCATCCTGTGTGCCCACCTAGGCTGCAATGACGACAGAAAAATCAAAGCAGAACGTTACCATTAGTACTGACAAATGTTAAAATGAAAGTTTTACAATCGTGATTGTAATATCTTACCCGTTGGTGGCACCAGTTGATGTCCATGGTCGAAGCGTCAACGTCGTCATCACCGGCATGTATAAGTGGCTGCAGGTCGATGTCGGGCCGTCCGATCTGGAACCTCTCGTATACCCAAAGCTGTACAAGCAGTGGACATCCGGTCAAGGTCAAGCCGTCGACGATCCATCCACAACCGTCATAGAGCGCACTCCCTCAACAATTCCTATCAATAGGAGACACCTCATCCCTCTTATTACACAGTTGTACACCTCCGCGAAGTTAGTCGTCATGACACCGTATCTAGCACCATGTGTGTCATGTAACAATGACCACTTCTCTTTCGGCTCGTGCTTTATCCGGTCGAGAAATATTTGATTGGCCTTTGCCTTCAACGACAATTCGTCGCCTCATCTTCTGTTGGCAGAGGGAATAGAGGCTCCACCTGATCTTGTGTTTCACTGCTACTAGCCTTGTTCATCTGCTCCTCTTTGTGTTTTGTTGTTAGCTCATCAAAATTCTTCCATAGAGTACAGAACTTACTCGCTTGGTTCTGCTTACATAGCCTCTTAAACATGTTTATCAGTTCCTTGTTGTTGAATTTCTTATAGAAGTTCGCACCCAAATGCCTCATGCACCATCGACTCTGCAAGTCAGGCCATGGAAATGGCTCCTCTTCCCCTGTTTGCAACTGTTTGATAGCACTAAGCAGACCAGCATGCCTGTCATGCAATATGCACACATCTTGACGAGTTTTTACCACCCCGATCTTCAAATTTCGTAGGAACCATAGCCAACTCTCGTAGTTCTCGCTTTCTACAAAGGCGAAAGCAATAGGCAGAATCTGGTTGTTTCCATCAACGCCCACTGCTGTCATATTTGCCTTTTGTATTTTCCAGTCAAGTATGTGCTGTCCACGCACAACAATGGACGACAATGATAGAACGCCTTAATGCAAGCTCCGAATACGAAGAAAACTCTCTTAGATGCCTCTTGGTCGGCCACTTGCTTGATGGACAGTCTTGATAATCATAATAAATGCCAGGATTTTTTCCGAATACAACTAAGCAGTGCGGGCAGATTATGGTAGGAGTCTTCAAATTTTCCAAACCTCATTTCTAAGGCTTTCTGCTTCATCCTCCATGCCTTCCAGTAGCTAATTGTATACTGATATCTGTTCTCGATTGCTCGGATAATAGCACAGGGCTCAAAATTGAGATTCTCCACTATCTCTGGGTACATGATATTTGCGACATACCCGAATGACAGGTTCCTGTGAGCCATCAGGGTTTCCTCAGTCATACAGATATGCTGCTCAACCTTTGAACATAGCTAGTGGTTGCCCTATTTGGGCTTGTACGTGTGCACTCTCCAAGGGCACCCTTGCATCTCGCACACCACATCATAGCAGGTTGAGGTGGACTTCTTAACCTTGAAAGTCCTTCTTACTGATAAGGCCCAATTTTTCACAGCATTCTGCACTGCTTCTTTTGTCAGGTACATACTGTTAGGCCTAAACTCATTCTTACTATAATGCCAAGGTGTATCGTTGTTTTCATTCACAACCAGCTTATTAAATTGATGCGTGCTCCAATCTGTTGGTACAAGCGGCTCCGTACCTCTATCTTCCTCATCCGAGTCATCATCGTCTTCCACTAGTCTTCTGGTGTATTTACGGTCTTCCTCTTCCATCCTTACTGTTATTTCCTCAATTTCCTCACCTTCATCTACTTGTCCCTGCGCTTCTTGTTCAATGTTTTTATCATCCTCTCCAACCTCAACTTGCTCACTACTCTCGTAAATGATGTCCTTGTTGCATTCCTGTATATGCTGCTCATAGCTAGATTCTTCAATTTCGATGTCACCATAACTGAACTCATTTTGAGGTCACTACACTCACCGGTGTCCAACTGCTGTTGTGGGGCAACAACCCTATCATACGCTTGCACTAAAAGCACCCGATACCATCCACGTTGCTCCACCCCTCACATATGACCTCCATGATGCAGTTCCCTTCACCACAACTAACTCCCAATAAACAGGATCATTTCGCATACTACAAAGGCAAAATAACTTCAACTGGTACTGATCTGGTTCCATCCGAAAAATATAATACAACCAATTCAACACAGAAGAAAATATACGCTCCTCGACCCTACTCAAACTTCTGTTCACATACTGGAAGTTACTCAGATCCACACCCTCTAAACCATTCATGACAACCCCTTCTCCATAATAGATTCTAAATGGAACTCGTTCTGACATATCTGCAGACCAATTCATTAACTCGCAAATTAATTACTTTTCGTAAAAAATACTGTGACACCTAACATAACTATATCTATATGCTCAAAAAATATATCTAGATCTATTTATATCTTCACTTCTAAAAATATATAACTATCTAGATCAATCCGTAGAAAAACAACTATATTCCTAAAAATTTATATATATCTAGATCTATCCGTAAAAACTATCTACATTCCTAAAAATATATATCTATCTACTTCTATCTGTAAAAAAAAACTACACTCCTAAAAATACATATTTATCTACATCTATCTGTAAAAAACATCTACATTCCTAAAAATATATTATTTTTTCTAAAAATATATATCTACGTAAATGTATTTGTACAAACCAACTAAATTACTAAAAATATACTAAATCTATCCATAACCTCTAAATTTAACTAGATCTATTTTTTTGCTATCCTACCCTGGTATATTGCTAAACAAAATAAAAAAAATTACTTGCAAAATGAGTAGAAACCTCAAATCTAACTTTCTCCTCTCCCCTTTCCTTCTCTCTCTTCCTCTTCTCTCCCTCCCTCCCATTCCTTCTCTTTCTTCCTCTTCTCCCTCCCTCCCTTTCCTTCCTCTCCTCCCCCTCCCTCTCCTTCTCTTTCTCTGAACGGCGAGGCAAACAAATGAGAGAGCTCGAGGTTATAATAAATGCTGCGGGTTTTAAATAGACTGCCTCTGTCACCAATTGGTTTGGCGACAGAGGCGCGTGCCCCCGCTATCGTCAAACCAACGGTCGATTTTTGAGCTATCGCTTTCTGGTTTGGCGACAGGGAGGCGGAACGTTTTGTTCGTCTACATGGCGTTGACGTGGCTGTTTCTCGTCAGATCAAATGGCGACACGAGTTTATGTCGCCGTATCAACGGGCGACATTTCCCTCTCGTTGTTTGAAATGGTGATAGAAATATATTTTTGCGATTGTTTCAGATCGAGGTATATTTTTGCAATTTTAATAGAAAATGTATTATTTAAAAAAATCAGGGGATGACGCATTCACAAAATCTTTGCTGAGGATGAAGAGAATGGGGGACAACAGAGCTTTTGAGGGGGACGAGAAGTAGGAGAAGTAAGGAGGTACTGCTACTTATCACAACGAGAGAACGTCGTCACCAAAGATTTTGTGAGGGCGTCCTCAAGTTAGCAATTACAAATTCATATACCCCCATTACTAAGATATTAAGTTAGCATGTTGGAATTAGCGGCAACACAACTAGAGGAAGATGAGCATACAAGGAAGCACACAAATAACACGAGAGTTTGTTCACGAGGCTTGGCAATGTGCCTAAATCTGTGAGATCTAAATCGCGGTGGCTTCCTCTTTACAGGGAGTTTTTTCTTTTTATGAATACTGTTGCAAGAGCTTTCAGACTATAAGTCCACACTACGGGGGCTTCACACCCCGTACCCTCAGCCCATAATACTCCTCCCAGTCACCAATAGCTGTCGTTTTGGACATCAACACAGTCTCTAAAACTCACCTTTGACCAGTAATTTCTATTGTAATATATTTTTAAAAAGCCAATAAAATTATATTATTATGAAAGTACGTTTTGAGACGAAACTACACGTATGATTTTCATGCATATAATCTAAATATTTAAAATGATATCGATAGCTAAAGTTTCAAAAATTTAACTACACATATCCCAATCCGATAAGTTTTTGTGAACCAAAAGGAGTATTTTATAACCCCATAATACTCTCTCTCCCCCCATGAAACTCTCTCTCTCCCCCCTGTAGGGCAGTGTCCGTTTACTTCTACATTGCCATACGTAAGCATTACACAATACAGATTTCTTCTCTTTGCTTTCAGAATACTCGAGTTGCATGTTTAGTAAATCTGAAGCCCACGAGTTTAACCAACCGTTGGAGTTGAAACGGTGGCATCAATGAAGTCCGGTGCAGCAGCGGCGCATACCCAGTGTTTCTTCTTGGCCATTGCAGGTACGAGTCAGAGCTGATGACTCAACCTATTACGCTTACTTGTTTCTTGAGCAGTAGTGCAGTACAGGACCGATGGATGGATCAAATCTTTCTCTATGCTTGGAAGTTTCCAGTGACGGTGAGACCGTCAGAGAGACTGTTCTCCCTTCGCAAGCAACACGGTACGCATCGAGAGAGGCTGTCGGCATGACATGATGTCACGTCTACAGGGAACTCCTGCACTCCATTTAAGGGAGACGGATCAAGATGATACGTACCCTGTTTGCTGCATGGCAATGTCAGCTCTGGACGGAACAAAAGGGTTTTTGACCCCCAGACACATGTTCCCTCACAACGGGTTCCATCTTCCTTTGCCGTGCCAACTTTTCCTAGCTTTGGAAGATTGGTATCGGCTAGCAGAGGTAAATAGTGCTACGATATTCCTTCGATTTTGGCCATCCAATCGAAAATTCCAAGGTCAAGATCACAACGCAATAGCAAAGGATGCGAATCCAGTTTTGCTGGGGGAGAAAGATAAGAGGGACTTTGCAGCTTGGACTGGGCTATAAAAATGACCGGTGTGCTCCTCGAGTTTGGTTCAATCTTTGATTCGGCTCAAACTCGGCTTGAGGTCTAAAAGAACCGAGTTTGAATTTAATCCTGAGCTCGTGAGTTGAATGCATCATGAGGTAAATTTATTCGTGAGTTTCATCAGGAGGTAAATTTACTACATGTTGTGAATCACTTGTTAAATATCATTGTATGTTATCTCTTACCGAGCTTACGCGAATCGAGTTCAAGCTTGAGCTTTTCTTATTGTTAAAAATTGATGCATATTGAATAGTTAATTGTTATCAACCCGAGCATAAACTTAGACATAGGTTTAGACCTAACTCAAGCTCGCTCAAGAGGAGAAAAGTTACATATGGGTCTTGGCCAAATGGCCAGCGTACGAATGTAGTGTGTGTGACCAGTCCATGGCTCTCTCCTTGCCCTGTAACTTATCAACTTTTTTTTCCTTCTCTGCTACTAGCATCCTCTCCTTCCCCTGCTCGCGTTGTAAACCAAAGGGGAGTGCTGGCTGCTGCGTCGCGAGGGGACACGCCACAAAGATCACGGTTAACTTGTCCCTTGTCTTGGTTCACCGGTCGAATACTGGAGTGGCGTGAAAAAGCTGTGGCTCCAATGCTGCATCCAGCATTTCACTGCGCCGAGCCGGTGAAACGGCACCAAAAGCTCCAAGGATTTTGACCACTCTTTTACCAGGGGGCCGGCCTGGCCTGTTTGCTTTGTGACGCCTGTCTTGACGTTATGAATTTCTTGGATATGAGAGGCTGAGTGACCTCATTGACTCGTTTGCGCAAACACGGCAAGGATCCGGAATTACAGATCGTTACTGTGGAAGGATAACGGTACCGACATTAGACTGCTCCCTTTGTGTCAAAACATAAGTTGTTTAGGATATTGACATAATCTCTAAGGTGCCATTAATTCATACCGAAGGATGTTACTTGAAGTAAAAATATTAATAATATTATGAAAATATTTCATGATGGATCTATTGACATTAATCTGAATTAATAAAAATAAATAAGGTTGCTAGTAGATAAAAAATCAATTTTCAAATTGCGGGGGGAGGGGGGCCTAGGGTTGTTTTTGGGATCTAAAACGAATTATATTTTGACACGGAAATACAGATAGTTTTTACTATATGTTAATGATCAAATTTAAAAACATTAGAGCAACACGGTTCCTACACAAACTTACATTTTGAAAGGAAGAGATAGTGCCGAGGAAGGAAGTTCTTAACAGGTAAAAGCAAACGCCGACGCTTTTGACTGACCGGCCCGACAAATTACTCCGTTCCGAGGGTCCGTAAAAAGAAGCAGCAGCAGCTAGCAGCCTCGGCTCCCAGCAGGAATTCTGAAATCCCCAATCAGAAAGGCTGCCGCACCTGACGCTAGGCAGCGATCAACACAGACGCCATGTCCCTCCCGTGTCCCCCCGACGCGACGTGCCTGCCGTTGCCGGCCCAGCCGATCGACCGAAACCACCTTTAACTTCCGGTTAACGTCCGGCCGACGAGAAAAGCGCCAGAAACGCCCGGCCGAAAGCCCATTTTCCCTCGCCCACCGATGCGTCGATCCACCACCCGGCCGACCGCGTGCCAGGGGCCAAAACAGCCGTCGTCGCGCGGGCGGTGACGCCAGCCACCCGAGCAAAAAGGAAGCGCGCACAGCGTAGCGGCGTGTCGGCGCGCGGTCCCAAGAACACCCCCGCTAGACGGTTACTGCTGCGGCTTACTCAGGCTGCGAACCCCCTGGGGTTTCCCGCCTCCACCCTTTTAAAACCCCACCCATCACGGCACGGCGCTTCCACTTCCGCTTCTCTGCGTGCCTGACGTTGTTACAGGTAGCCGCGGCGCGTGTTGAGCCGGGCGTTGCGTTCTTGGCTTAGGGTTGCAGGTTCGCGGGTGGAGATGGCGACGGACGGGGAGCGCTCGGCGCCGGCGGTGGCGTCACGGAAGGGGCCGGTCCGGAGCCACAGCGAGGCGGAGCGCAAGCGGCGGCAGCGCATCAACGCCCACCTCGCCACGCTCCGCACCCTCGTCCCCTCCGCCTCCCGGGTACGTACGTGCGAACGTCGTGCGAAGTGAACAGGAAGCTGGTTCTCCTGGCACGTACGCGTCTTATGAGATGGTTATTTACGTGCGCGCAGATGGACAAGGCGGCGTTGCTGGGCGAGGTGGTGCGGCACGTGCGGGAGCTGCGGGGCCAGGCGGACGACGCGACGGAGGGCGTGGACGTCGTCCCCGGGGAGGGCGACGAGGTGGGCGTGGAGGAGGACTACTGGCGGCCTGACCACAACGGCGGGACGATGGACGACGTCGACCGGCGGTGGCGTCGGCGCGTCAGGGCGTGGGTGTGCTGCGCCGAACGCCCGGGGCTCATGTCCGACCTGGGCCGCGCCGTGCGCTCCGTCAGCGCGCGGCCCGTCCGCGCCGAGATCGCCACCGTCGGCGGGAGGACCCGCAGCGTCCTGGAGCTTGACGTCTGCGACGACGTGGCCGCGGCCACGGACAACGACAGGGTAGTGGCAATATCCACCCTACGCACAAAGCTGCGCACCGTGCTGCTCAACCAGGAGGAGCTCCTCGCCGCCGCAGAGGGATACAAGCGGCAGCGCTTCTCGACGCAGATCGCCAAGGTTTAGTAGTCTAGCTAAGCTAGGCGGCAAAACGAAGGGAACAGTACATTGTTGATACAGTGCTATGTTTACCTGTTTCGTGTTACAACTAGCTTTGTACGCGTCCTTTCTCCAGGCCGGTACTTGTACTTGCCACTAGTATGGTCATGTAGACTTGTCAGGTATACTGTGGCGACAGTGGAATTTCACAGCTTGGAGGGTGTGGTACTGGTACACTTTTTTTGTGAAGTCTTTACTTTCCTGGGTCCGTAGCAAATTCCTTTTGAGAATGAAATTGTAAAAATAATTTTATCTCAAACCGTGAAAAGATCTGGAGGTGAGACCGTAGCTCCTACCGTGATGTGGGACCGTAAAAGGTGCTATGTGTCACTTCTGGGTCCTTTTACGGTCGGGATGAGACTATTTTTACAATTTCATTTGCAAGATGATTAGATTTGTAAAAAATATCACACACATAGCTAGAGAAGTGATCATTTCCACTTTTATCCATCAACAATTCAGTATAGGCTGTGCAGCACATGAATGTTGGTGTTTTACTAGGATGGTGCTATAGTGGTACTAGTACTAGTCTATAGTCTGGTTTAAAGGGCTTTAAGTCAGCTTCAACTTCAAAAAGCCAGTAAACCTCTCTCCCAAACAGCCCAGCTCTTAAGCGGTTTTTGGCTTAAGTTAGAAGTCATATATAACTAGTAAAAGCTAAAAGTTAGCTGGATTTGTTTTTGTAACTTATTGCTAAGAGAAATTAACTATTTGTCAAATAATTTCTTATAAAAAAACTACAACTGTTTTTTTTAGCTCAGAAAGCTTTTTTAAAAAAGTTACAGCTCCTCTAAATAGACTCTATAGGGCCTGTTTGGGGGAGCTTTGCTTCAGCTTTGGGCTAAAAGCTCCCAAACAATATGAAAAGAAATTTGGGAAGCTAAGCCAGCATCAAAAGCATCCCAAAAAATTCGATTCTTTGAGGAGCTTTTTTGTGGCTCACTTGAACTCCTCCTAACTCGCTCACTCCGCCTTCCCAACCTTTGCCACCGCCGCCGCCGCCTTACCCTCCCACTCGGATGCATGTGTTTCACTATGTTGCTACCTTCCATTTTGATTAGCCTCAAAAGCTACAATGCACAAAAGTTTGCCAAACAAACATAACAAAAAAGCTACTACCGCCAACTATAGCTACTCCAAACCAAAATAGACTCTATGTCACAACTCCCCAACAGGCCCTATGACCAGTGCGACCAGTGCTCCTACTTATGTGGAGTAACGTAAGTACGGAAATAAGGGCAAGCCTAATGCAAAAGAGACTTTGATGGATATTTAAAGAGCGAATAATGTCAAATTACAAAGCATCGATACAAGAGCCACAATTTTAACGGGAACAACTACTTTACACATTCTTAGATAATTTGAAAAACTTAAGAGCCCAATTAAGCATCTACTTAAACTCAATGCAAACTATCTATGCGTGTAGTCTGACATAAACATAACGGTAACTACTTTACGGTCTGTTGTGAGGCGCCGCTGCTACTGCGGAATTTTTACTCAGGTGCGAATCGCTCCAAGCAGCGGACTCCTATTCAGGCCGCAACACCGACGCAAACTGCTAGTGCTTCGTCCGTGGTAGCAAAATGCAGTTTTTTCCCGTAGGCGCCCAGTATATTCCCCGTGTTAGACATGGCCTAAGGTGGTGCATGCAGTAAAGACAATCATGGAGATCCCCTGCAGCCATAGGCCATAGCAGCAAACGCTGGTGCAAAGCGTCACGTTCTGCATCTTCCACAAAAACGGTGTTTATGAGGTTAGGCCGTTAGGGCTTGATTCCTTCTGCGGGAAACCCCAAAAAAAGAATCCCGCATTTCAAATATCTAGATGGGGTGTGAGCAGGATATATCGTCATCTAGCTTTCAATTAATGGATCTGGATCGGCTGCAGGCCTGCAGCACGTCAACAATTGCGTTGACTGCAATGGTTGAACGGTAATGGTGAAAAATAAGTCACTAGACTAGAGTACTAGACAGCAGTAGTAGTAGTAGTAGTCAGTTACTGCCAGTGATTTCAGAAAGGGGCAACCCAGTCATTCTGGGTGTTAACCAGCAGCTGTTGTAGACTTGTAGTATCGTAAATCCTGGAAGCAACATGACACAAGAACATTTGCTAGTCGATCCATAGGTCTTGCAATGCTCTTTGGGAGAGGAGAGGAAAAGAAAACATTACACTAACTTTAAAGAAAAGTCACTTGACATGCTCCGTAACTAAATATAGGCCATAGTAGACTACGTGTAGTCAAACCATTTTCTTTTGCCAGCATTCTTAATTTTAGCTGTCAAATATGTAAAACATCTATATTGGTTATATAAATTCGGTATTACTATATTCACTATGTAATAAAATAATTTTTATTCTACAATATGTTATATTCGAAATCGGTGGTCAAGGCCCTTCCTTAGGTTGGCCGCCGGTCCGCCGCCGCCGCCAAGGGACCTCCACCTCCTCCTAGCTGTCCTGTGTTTGTCCTAGCTGCATTAGTTTCGGTCATGACATTCAGTAAAGGAAGAAAAAGACGGTTGGAAGGAAGAAGTCTTTATTGGCCAGCTAAACTAGCCTCTTGTGGACTATAGCCCAGATTTTGCCTTGGGTTACATAATTTTCGGGCTCATCATTATTCGTCGTGTTAATGTTCAAAATAACCTATATTTAGACCTTATTTATTTTTTGTCTGATGTGGGAATTAAACTATATTTTATAAAATTGCCGCAAAATTTCTATATTTCAAAGTGACCCTTATTTTAGTTTGTTATGCCATAATAACAATGATGTATTATAATCTTAATAATACATGATACTTTTGGAAATCCAAATGTCTGGCACGTTGTCGCAAAGTGCTCAAATAGGACACACAATATCAGTATAATGTAGGAAAGTAAGTTATGTGAAGAACTGATGACCATCCCATAGTATTCTCGTAGTAGCTCACATTTGTAGCTTCGCATTCCCACCCATTACGAGTTCAAATAGTGTATAAGCTGGGTTGTCAAAGTTCAGAACAACAAATCCAACAACTCTTCCACCCAACAGTTAAACTGTTGAGCCAAGAACTTCCTAACTCCCTGATCTACATCTCCAAAGTACATTGGGTGGTGAACAACCAGGGCCAGGGACTTTCAGAAGCCAACACAGATCAATTACCAATAAGACCATTGCTCTTGATCCACTGATCACACCTTGCTATAAATAGCCCAGCATCAGTCCTAGCTTCACAGGTATCACCACAGAGCAAAACTAAGCATATTAGCCTCCCTAGCACACATACAGCCACTTACCATGGCTTCTAGTGTCTGTCGTCTTCTTGTCCTGTTCCTAGCCTTCAATGGCAGCTACGCAGCTCGTCATCTTTTGGACACAGCAGCTGCACCAGAGGCCACACCAGCTCAACCTTCCATACCAACAGTTCCAACCACACTGCCGCCAATGCCTTCCATTCCGGCAGTTCCAAAATTGACAGTGCCACCAATAACATCCATTCCTCTCCCAAAGGTCAGCATGCCACCAACAGCCGCTGGCACAATTCCATCTCTTCCAAATCCGACGATTCCATCCACCATACCGACCATTCCTACTTTGCCTGCTACCATGCCACCAATCCCCTCAATCCCAACTACTATTCCATCCATTCCAACCACAATCCCTACCATTCCTGGGTTCCAAATGCCACCTATTCCATTCATGTCCCCACCTCCACAAACCACCAGCCCGTGAAGGCCTTCATACCATGAGATTGCTATGTATGACTGCTAGTCAGGGGTTTGATTCGTCATATGTAATCGTTATCGATGTGTTTGTCATGTTTGTTATGTTATTTGGGTGTTTCTGGCTTGCATTTTGTGTGATTGTAAATGCAGCCAGGTGCTTCTTGTACTATCCTGCTAATTAATAAATTAATACATCATTGTGTTGCTGCACATTATAATCTCTCTACATTTCTTTTATAAAAAAATACATGATATTAACAGAAAAGAATGATAACACCTACAAGGCTCTGGCCGTATCTTTCCGCAAGGGTCTTCTGTAATTTGACACAAAAGAATGATAACATGATTTTAAGTGTTAACATAATAAACAAGAAGCAGACACAAAGGTGCAAATTTACAAAGCATATTATAATTATATGGCAAAAGCTACTTAGCTACATGTAAGCTTCAATGTATCTGAATTAATCCTCTGGCAAGTCTTGAAGTCATATGAGAAAATAATATACACAAAACACAGCTATCAGTGTAACAAGATACTCTAGAACATGACAAAGGAGAAAGGAAAGGAAAAAAACAAGGCATGGAGCCATAAATTGTAAGGCAAGATATTATCCATCAAACTGACACAGCTGAACCAAGAGATCAACTAATTTGATATAAATGTGATCATAAAGATCATGAATCAATTACAGCAACAACCAAGCCTTTTGTCCCAAACATGTTGGGTAGGCTAGGAAAGAAACCCATTCAAAGTCAGTAAAACCCCTAAATCTTCAATCTTGGGTCATGGATCCGGTATATGGATCGCTAACTTTCATGCACTCCTATCCAACGTTAAATCTTTGGGAATGTTCTAATCCCGCAAATATCTTTTAACTGCTTCTTCTCAAATCAGTCTTGGTCGACCTCTGCCTTTCTTGTGTTTTCATGATGACTTAAAATTCTACTATGCACCGGTACCTCAGGAGGCCTCCGTTGAAAATGTACAAACCATCTCAGATGATTTTGGACAAGTTTTTCTTCAATAAACTGAAGCTGTACTAGTTACCACTTAAACACTGAAACTGAGCAATCACCCTTATCCCCTTCCTGCCACTTATAGGAATAACTAGATGCGTACGCGCGGCGCCACGCCGCGCAAGGGTAATGAGTCTATGCATTTGCCCCCCGGTGCAAAAAACAAAAGAGATAATGAAGGAAATGGAATTCTCAATTTCGAAGTTGAAGGGAGCATACCCGAGGAAATAAATGGGGACCACCATCCTCTCCAAAGTTTACGTTTTTGCAATAGTTAAACAACAACTGAGATATATCCGCAACCTGTACCAATGAATTACAAGTTGGTAAGCACAATGGTATTTACAACCTAGACCAACTGATGACTCCAAATGAACTCGCACTATCGAAATGGAAATGGAAAAATAAACTCTAACCTCCGGTGGGAACAAACTTGTAAGGGATTTGATAAAGAGCACAAAAAAGTTATTCCTTAAAAAAATAACAAATCCAAAGTTCAATGTCTATGTTTTCTTTTGTTTGTAATAGAAGTAAGAAAGCAGTACTATATAAAAATTTGAACACGAGATAGGTGACACAGCTCATGGTTAGCTTATTCTAACTTCCTTGTATTACAAAAATGTTTACCGGTATTGTTGAAGTAATGTATTGGGTTCATATGCGCATGAATCATGGGAACTTTGGCCCTACGACAGAGGCAATAAATAACAGTGATGGAAAACAGTAATTTGGTGAGTATTATATGTAGCTCTCAAGATGTCATAATGTCAACTGTTCATGAAAATCAGGGTTGTACACAAACCAAATTAGTTATAAATTGACAGAACAGACTTACCTCAATCCATTCATCAGAAAATTCACAAATTGGCGGTCGGTAAAGGTTCACATGACCGACAACAGTGCAAGCAGCCGACAAACAAACGAAATAGTAAATACGAAAAAATGTTAGGTGGTAAGATTAATACGTAAAAAAATCACATATAAACCTAATAGTAAGAAAAAAATTGTAGGGAAAAATGTAGATTTAAGTATCAGTCGAAAGATTTATTCATGAAATGCAAAAGTTGCATGTGCTACTCTGTTAACAGTAAACATAATATCTTAATAGCGACATACGACTTGTGCATAAACAACATGTTTCATAGAGTAGTAGTGAAAACGAAAAGGCAAGTAAGAAGCTGGATAGGGCATGGATTACTTACAAGAACGGACAGATCCCTTACAAGTGTCATAGTCCTGTTTGATATCTTCAGCTTGGAAATGCTGCAGCTGTTTGAAGATTCAACTCAGTCATACTTAGGCATCTGAGAGAGAAATCAAACAAGTAAACAGAAGCAGAAAGTCATAACCATGTTACAAGAACATGGATAATCTGCCAGCTTGCCACAAGACGCACAAGAATTCCTTAGAATTGATTTACTAGTTACACTGGTACTATTAAATCTACAGATTGTATAACAGATCAAACAGTTAGATGTACTATGATTCTCTATTTTGTTGCATGTAACAGGTGAAACTAGATAAACTAAGCTTAGCTTTTTCAACAATTATTTCTACTTGGCAGTAGTAATCTGACACACCATAAACGCACCATAGCATATCACATATGCTTATAACACCAATTCTGTATACATGGTTTAATCAAGCATCTAAATATAAGCGTTGGCATGTCCAGTTTTACTATTTTGCACATGTTTATCACCAGATGATAGACTGTGCCCAAGAGATCAAATGGTACTTCCATACCCGCACGAGCCTGAAATGAAAATACACACCAAGTAAGAACTATTTATTCACATTTTTTGATATCAACCAAAAGTATAAGGAAAAAATATATATGTCACCTTTGGTTTCACAAGACAAGTAGGAGCATCTTTAAGCTCTTAGAGTCTCACCAGCCCATTGGTTCCAAATTTTATGCCTCCAAAGTATCTATTTGTAATGTATAAAACAGAAAGGTAATGTAAACTTGTAAAGTGATGACCACATGTGCCGTGTCTAATCCAAAGGTATAATGAAATGTACATTGCATCGATACACATCACCTACCTACAATATTATTTCTATAGTCCACTTAACTTATTACAAAGTTAAATAACATAAAATTGGTTAAATGGTTAAATCATGACTAAAAAATCACAAAACAAAGTGCATTACTTGACAAATTTATTACCTAATTACGACCACCACGACCATATTGGCTTTCCAGCTATGTTCGAAGGTTCACCGTCATCATTGTAACGGAATTGCTGTCCCAGATAAATATTGTATTAGGAGCCATCAGCATAAAATGTATAGGGGGTGAGTCGGTTGGAAACCGAATCAATTACATGTCAAAAATATATTCCTAACACTATGAAAGTTATCTCCTAACAAAGGAAACCTATCAGCCTAACACCCCCACAGTTGGAACGGGAGCGGGTCGAACGTTCAAGCTGGAACAGAACTCCTTGAAAATGGCCGTGGGAAGTCCCTCAGTGAAGACGTCGACACACTGTGAGCTTGTCGGCACGTGAAGAACGCAAATCTCTCCAAGAGCGATGCACTCTCGAACAAAGTGAAGGTCAATCTCGACATATTTCATCTGTTAGTGCTGGACGGGATTAGTTGAGAGGTAGACCGCATTGATGTTGTCGCAGAAGACAACCGTAACCTGTTGGAGAGGGTGATGAAGTTCAACGAGGAGCTAACGAAGCCAACAGGACTCGGCGACAGCGTTGGCCACGACGCGGTACTCAGCCTCAGCAATGGAGTGGGAAACTGTCTGCTGTCGCTAGGAGGACCGGCCACGAGATGAGGTTATGGCCAAGACAAACACCGTAGCCCAAAGTGGTCTTGCGGGTGTCAGGGCAGCCGGCCCAGTTGGCGTCGGTGTAGGCGGTGAGAGTAGTTGGTGAAGTCTGATGAAGCTGTAGACCGTGGTCGATGGTACCCTTGAGATAGCGAAGAATGCGTTTTAGTAGGTTGGCATGCGGCTCACGTGGATCATGCATGTGAAGGCAAACCTGTTGCATTGCGTAGGTGATATCCGAACGTGTAAATGTCAGATACTGAACGGCGCCGGCGATGCTCCTGTAATCAGTGGCATTTGCCACCGGTTCATCGATGGAGGGGAGGTTGGAGCTAGTGTCGACGGGCATGCTACATGGATTGCAGTTCGTCGTGCCAGCACGTGCAAGTATATCTTCGGTGTACTGGCGCTGAGACAGGAAGAAGCCAGAGCCGATGCATTGTACATAGACGTTGAGGAAAAAGTGTAGGTCACCGAGGAGGGCTTCGACCCAATACACAGGTGAAAGACTGGCTTGAAACAGGAGGGAGCGAAGAATGTCGCTAGTGGAACGAATGATGCGTTCGGCCTTGCCATTCTGTTGAGATGTGTGTGGGCATGACATGTGGAGTGCAATGTCATGAGGAGGTGGAGAACATGGCGTTGTTGTCGAATTCGCCACAGTTGTCACACTGAATACCGCGAACGGACGAGGAGAATTGGATGCCGAATATGCAAAGAAATTGCGAAGGGTGACGAAAACATCAGACTTAAGACGAAGAGGAAACATCCATAAGTAGTGTATAAAATTGTCAAGAACAACAAGATAATACTTGCAACTGGAGAACTAGAAATAGGAGATGTCCAAATATCACAATGTATTAAGTCGAAAGCTTTATTGGTGCGAGTAGACGAAGGATAAAACAGGAGACGCACATGTCCGCCTAGTTGGCACGCATGGCACAAGGTGTCTGCCGAGTGTTTATTACATGAAATATAAGAAGCACTAGCAAGATGTGATAAAGCTTGGTTGCCGAGATATCCAAGTCGATGATGCCACAAGGTAGTGGAGGGGGTGGTGATGGTGAAGGCGCAAGGAGCAGGTGGCGGCCATCATAAGGGGTAGAGGTCACCACGACTATTGCACCTGATGATCTAGTTCTTGTTGAGAAGATCCTTCACAGAAAGGTTGAAAGGTCAAACTCAATTGAGCAGTGATCATTCAAAGTGAATTGACGAACGGAAATAAGATTTTTAATGAGGGACGATGTCACAAGAACATTGTTCAATCGAAAGGAATGATTAGGAAAATTGATAGATGACATGCCAGTGTGGGTGATCAGAAGATGAGACCCATTCCCGACAATGACGTAAGGAGATGCAGCGGAAGAGAGAGGGAAAGAGATGAAAGATTACCATGTTCCGATGTCATGTGGGTGGACGCGCCAAAGTCCATGAATGTCGGGACCTGAATATGCAAATCTGAACCCTCTGTGTATACTGCACTAGTCTAAGATCATGCTAGTGCACACAGGCTCAACATCGGTAAATATCACAATCATATACAGTGGAAACATTATGAAAGACTTCATATATTAATTAATACCTGTTGAATGACCTGATGGTCAACTTACATGACTATGCCTCGTAAGGCTGAAAAACAAATTAAACTGTAGCGCAATGAAAACTAGATAAACCTCCCAGTATACCACATGCGACTGACAAGGCTCGCACCCTAAACATTCGTCTCCTTCTGGTACTCCTCCAGCACTGATGTAGACTCCTCAACTTGTGATGTTGTTGTTGGTAAGGGTGAGTACTTAGAGCACTCAACAAGTTGTGTACAGAATACAATTCTATATAACTATATGCAAGGCTTATTCTAAAGGAATGGCTAACGTGGTTCTTTTGCAGTAAAGCAGCATTTATGAACAAGTACGATAAATAGATTGTAAAGACAGTAAAACAAATAACAATAATAGATAGATTCAGCATTTCTCAAGTAAACCAAGTTTCCAATCCTAAGTCAAGTTCCAACTTTCCATATGGCAAACCTGCCATCCCAACCAAGTTTTCTATTTAATTAAACTAACCCTTAACTGTAATTTTTGAGCTTTGCTCAATACCGTGAGCACAGCTATCCGAATAGATTTACACTATGCAGAGGTTATGCACTTTCCCCACATGATACAACCAAACACCACAAAGGCGAGCACTTATAACGAAGCCTTTACAATACACTGCCTTAACCCGATACTACCCGCTAAGGTTTCAACATTGGTGGGACTGGTTACCATATCCAGGATCCCCTCTTGCACCATGAGTTAATCCATAACTCGGGACTCACACCGCCATTGATAGTACCAAGCTAAGACATTGCAAATTAATCAGTTAGGCTATCTCATACCAGACATGTGGTTGCATGATTGACTCAGGTCAAAGGCTTGCAAGGTTAAGCCCTTAAGATGATCAAAGCAAGACTTCCACATACCCTCTGCCCATTGGGTCCACCTTGGTACACTTGCCCCTTGCCACTTGCTCCGATCTAAGTGATTACCACCCCAGTTGATTACCAAGCACCACGTGCCATCAACAATTCAACATCGTTGCGTGACATCCCTCGCCACTACAACTCAATCTCATTGTGTGATCACACATGACACACAAGTTTATAACATTGTTCCATATTCCATTAGTCAAGATTAAACATTGATGATTCAAGTACATATGACGATGCGGCATGGCTAAACAACTAACACGGTCTAACCATCCCATGTTGATTTTAGTATAAACCAACTATAGTGAACCAATCTAAGGTGATAATAGATCATGACGTACAAATGACAAGGGAGGGTAAAGATCAAATAGGTAGATTAACTAAGTCCCAATTTAATTTGAAACAATTGTATACTTGAAATATTATGCAATAGGGTAAAACAATATAGCAGTTTTGTAAACATGGGTTCAACATGATCAAAGCACAACTTGCCTTTAAAAAGTCCTTATTCTTGCTCTGGATCTTGATCTTGAGTTGATGAATCTTCCTCGGACGCGTCGCACAATTCAACGTCTATGCGAAACGAGAGAGAAAGCCAAATGATACAAAAACAGAGAGCAAATGAACTCCAAAAATAAAAAAAAATCACCATTATATAGATCCCAATTTTACAGATTTTTAAAAATTTGAATCACCTCAATCGGAGCTCGTATGATGGAGAACTGGCTCGTAGAAGATTCAAAAATATAAAAATCAGAAAATTGAAATTAAAATTAAAATAGTAAACCGAATTATTTTTATACTGAAAAAGGTAATTATTGCATCACTGTGATGACACGATGACGTCATCCCTGGCTCTGGCCAATGCAGAGCCGCTATGTGGCCTCGGTCCATGGACTGAATCCACAAAACCGCATGGGTTCACCATGGACTCGGTCCACGGTGCTTGGGCTCCGTGCGCCAAGTGGCACCGCCTGATTGGCTCAGCCAGAGATGCGATATGGGCCCTCTATTCCGATCTGATGGCTCTAAACCAAGGACATCCCCGGTCACGTATCTTAGCGACACACTCCACGCGGTGCAGAGCCGCTATGTGGCCTCGGTCCATGGACTGAATCCACAAAACCGCATGGGTTCACCATGGACTCGGTCCACGGTGCTTGGGCTCCGTGCGCCACGTGGCACCGCCTGATTGGCTCAGCCAGAGATGCGATATGGGCCCTCTGTTCCGATTTGATGGCTCTAAACCAAGGACATCCCCGGTCACGTATCTTAGCGACACACTCCACGCGGTGAAATCTACGTGCTCGATCTGGAAACCAACAGCCACAGTTGATGCGAGTCTTGATGGTGAGCTCGGTGGCGCGGTCACCAGAGGCGAGGAAGAAGACCACAGATGAGGCGCTCCAGCAGGCTTTTGGTGGCGAAAACGCACGGTCTTGAAGCATCTTGACGCGCGCAACTCGGAGATGCCCTCGACCACGTCGGTGTTCAAGCGACGGTGCCGAAAATCATCGAAACCCGCGACAGCGCAAAAGACCAACTTCGGCAAGCAAGATCTTCTCGACGGCTACACCTCAACCGACGATATTTGGGGCCAAAGATGCGGCATAGGACGGTGATCCTCGAGGCTAACCTCTCCTTTTATAGCACCGGGAATCGTACACTTTATAGAGACCTAGCCGAACACGGCGGCGGCGGCTCAACAGGGACGAAGCATGTGCGCCGTCCACGTGGCACGATCTACGGACCGATGGGCTTCGATGCGGCGCAGTCCCACCCGCACACGACACTAGCGGCGGAGATCAAAAGAGTTCCGAACTGATACGTATAATCTTGATTGTCCACTCCAAATCCAACGGCTGACACGCGCTAGGGTTTCCTGACCTCATTAGCAAATCACGACCGTCCGCTTTGATCCGATGGCTGGCGCTAACCCTTCTAGAAACAGGCCAAACGGGCCACCCAATTCTGGGCCATGCACCAAACAGTATTGGGCTCCGGCCCGATATTGTTTAAGGATTTTTAACCGGATTTCCCTTTTAAAATAATTCTAGATATTCATTTAATTAGTTTTAGGCAATAAAAATATCTGGAAAAATCCCAGAAAATTCTCATAAATACTTTAAGACATTTTGAACTCAAATAAAATATTTTAGCCAAACTTTATATTAAATTTATCTATATTTAATTAGTTTTCTCAAAAGGCCAAAAAACTTAATTTGAAATAAATTCAAGTATATTCCAAAAAATCCAATAAATTCAGAAAAATCACAAAATGCACGAATAACAATAAAAAATAATATAAGCAAATTTTAGGATGTTACAATGAACCACTCAAAAGATGGCGGCGCCAGCGTCATGGTGTTCAACGCGTGCATCAGGTGGTTTTGGTTCTACGATGAGGGCAAAGCGGTGGAGGATGGAGCAGGCGCATACCCCAATGAGCCCGACCACTGAGAACCTGGCCATAGCACGGTGTGCCACGAAGAGGCGATCGGGTGTTGTGGTGGGACGGTGGCGGTGAATGCGCCAGGCGAACATGGATCGAGAAGGCCCTGAGCGATGGGCCGAGGTGCTTGTCTAGGCCACATCTGGATGCACTTGGCCCATGAGTTCTGGAATGACGGACAGGGGGTAGAACCCTTGCCGCCGTTGTTGTTGGAAGTCCCGCCGCTACCATTGCTGTTGGAGGAGCTGCCTCCGTTGCTGCGGTTGTTATTGCGGCGACAGTTGTTGTTGGAGTAGTTGCAGTTGGAGGAGTTGGCATTGGAGTTGGTGCCACGGGACTGACCATCACCGTGGGCATTGGTCGAAGAGCTGCCAGAGTTGCCCTTGGAGTTGGCGATGAAGGCCGAGGGAGGAGAGGACTCGGACCCCCATCGTTAGTTCTTCGAGCATGAGGGCTAAGCGCGTCTCGGGGAAGGACAGGATGGGTCGCTGCATGAAGAGCAGCGTGCGCATGTACACAAGCTGCGGGCTCAACCTTCGCAAGGTGTTGAGGACAAGGCTCTTGTCTATGATCGTCGTACCCACCGCGGTGAGCTCATCAGCGAGAGCCTTCTGCTTGTGGCAGTAGTCGGCCACGAACATGGCGCCCTGCATGAGCCCATAGAATTCTTGCTCGAGGTAGATGGCGCGCGTCTCGGCGTTGTCATGGTAGAGGCCTGCGATGCACATCCAAAGGGTGTATGCGGAAGCCGAAGAATCCATCACCATGGCGAGGAGCTCGGGGGAGATGGCGTTGTACAACCATGAGCGGACGAGGTCGTCGAGGCGTGTCCACTGCGCGTCAGAAGACGAGGTGGTCGACTTGTGGACGTGGTCGTCGAGAGCGTACTTTTGGAGAGCAACCTCGAACATGCCGCACCATTGGGCATAGTTGCCGGCCTGGAGGTTGAGGGTAATGGGGATGAGGAGCTTAACGCTCGAGATGTCGACAGCCTGCGCCCAAAGGGCGGTTTTGGCGGCGAGGTCCTCCTTGGCCGCGAGAGCCGTAGTGGTAGGGTCCAGAGGACCGGTCATAGGTGGAGAAGGAGAGGTAGGAGAAGAAGATTAGGATCGGAACCTATCTGATGCCATGAAGGCGATTGGAGAAACGTACTTAGCAATTGCATTAGGAGCCATTGGCATATAAAGTACAGGGGGTGAGTCGGTTGGAAACCGAATCAGTTACATGCCAAAAATATATTCCTAACACTAGATAGGTTATCTCCTAACAAAGAAAACATATCAGTCTAACACTAGGAAGGTTATCTCCTAACGAGAATCATCACGTGGCAAGAAGCTACAGCGACAGCAACGATGACGCATAAAGCAATTTTACATCTAGAAAACAAAGAATGTATGCAAAACGATGCAGACGCGCGCATGAAATCATCTAGAAAAAAAAAATGGCAAGAAGAAGCGCGCCACGGCGAACAAGACGTGATCGCTCGGCCGGCGCCGCCATCGGTGGCGACGCCGCGCCCGGCGCACGCGATCGCATCTGGCTGCATGTAAATCACCCGGCCTGGCTCGAGCCGCACCACATCGGCTTCGGCATGCAGCCGCCGCCGCGGCAGCAAACATTGGCAAAGACGTCGCCCGCAGCGCCGTCGGTCGGGCCAGAGCGAGCATGAGCTTCGGCCTCGCGGCGGCGACATGCGTCGCCGCGGCGCGTCCGGCCCGGCCTCGCCGCACCGTCGCCGCCGACCTCACGCCCCTGCCGTCTTGCCTCGTTGCGGCCTGCTGCCGGCGCCGCCTCGCCTCGTCGGCCCGCGCCGCGAAGGCTATCCGGCCGGCTCGCAGCCAACCCGGCCGCCCCGCTGTCGTCGCCGTCGGCCCAGCCCGGCCACGCGCTGCCTGGCGGCCGACGCCGCCGCGACGCCCGCGCCTGTGGCGCCCTTCATGCAGACCTCGGCCTCGGCTCCACCGCCACACGAAGCGGCGGCCTCGCCGTCGCGCCTTGAGATAGAACCCACCACCCGCGAAGAATCGCGCCGTCGCCATCTCGGCCCCGTGACGCCTCGGTGAGAACCGCCTAACGGAGAAAGCGAAGCGGCGGCGAACGGACCGGGCGCGGCGTAGCGAGGCCAAGGGCAAGCAAGTGCGAGCGTGGCGAGAGGCGGCTGGCCCGGCATGTGGGAAGGGGAAACCCTAACGCCGCGAAGCAAGTCGCAAGGCAAGCACGGGCCAGGGCAAGGCCCATTTAAGCCGTTCGGCCGGCAAAAGAAAAAAGAAGAAAAGAAAAAGAAAAATTGCTAGAAAATTTTGAAAAAAAATGCAGAAAAATTTGAAAAATTGCCAGAAAATCAAGAAGATTTATTTGGCTCTGTTTTCAATTTTTTCTTGCTTTATTTCTCTGTTTATGAATATTCTTTATGAATTTTGAATTCATTGCTCTATTTTGAATCTTTGCAATGCATGGAAATTTATTTTACATTCTTTATGCTTATTGCAACCATTTTCTATTAGATTACACGATAATCTAATGTTGGAATTTTGAAATCATGAATCGTGAATCGTGAGTTTGAAGAACTGGCCCGTCGGTCGAACTACCTCACTTGGGCATCGGACGTGAAGATAGTTCTTGGGGCAAGCTCCGTCTTTGCGATTGGTCTAGGGTCCTCGCGGGGCGTGAAACCTACCGTCAGCGAGCGATAACGATCAAGTTTTGCACTTTAGCTTAAATGCATGAATCGCATTTTCTTTTAGATTATGGTTGTTACCATTTTCTATTTGAATTATGAATTATAAGCTCTAGAAGAGCATACTTCTCTCATGAATAAATAAGCAATTTATTCTTTATTCGATATTCTTTCTTTTACAAGCAATATTTGGATTGTTTTTGCCTCTATCTGATTAAGAATTATATTTCTTTTATTTAGAAATCGTGTAGCGCCCTAATGGAAGAGATATGCATTGTTGATAGTGGCACAACAAATACCATCTTAAGAGAGTCTAAGTATTTCCGATCGATCACGAACATTGGAAAGATTACTACGATCGCGAAGCGACTCATATGTAATCGGCTCGGGAAGAGCCACTATTATATTGCCTATGGGTACAACTTTGGTAATTGAAGAAGCCCTTTTGTACCCGGAATCAACGCGCACTCTCTTAAGCTTTAAAGACATCGCGCCAATGGTTTTCACGTAGAAACCAATGAAGAAAATGGCAAAGAATACTTGTGCATTGTGAAGCTGCGGTATGTGGAAAAATGGTATTAGAAAAATGTCCCTCATATGAATGGGTTGTACTACACGAATATTCATGCACCAAGTGTATACTTCCTTGAAGACTGCTTTTAGAAGCTCGAGTTATTTTCTTTATGGCATGGTAGATTAGGTCATCCTGGTCTTAGAATGATGAGGAATATAGTGAACAACTCACAAGGTCGTGGCATTAACGTTAAAATTTCCCGAATCATGAAGATTTTGTGTGCCTGCATGTGCCACCGAAATTAATAACTAGACCCTCTGTTATGAAAGTGCAAAGTGAAATCCTCGCATTCTGAACGCATCCGGGGATATTTGCGATGCGATTCAGCCTGTCGAGGGCGTTTCGATACTTTATGGTGCTCATCGATGCTTCCTCGAAATGGTCGCATGTATGCTTGTTGTCAACAAGAAACCATGCTTTTGCAAAGTCGATCTCGAGATCATAAGAATTAAGAATGCTTTCCCGATCATCTCGTGAAGTCTATCGAATGGACAATGCGAAGAATTTACTTCAAAGGCATTTGATGATTATTGCACAACGGGGATAGCAGATTGAGCACTCGCACCGCGTCCATACGCAGAATGGACTAGCGTAGCACTAATAAAGAGGATTAAGTTCATTGCGGACCGCTTTTGCGAGTTGTAACTTGCCCAATACTTGTTGGGGACACGCGATCGCACGCGGCGGCACTTATCAATTTGGACCATCGGCCTACAACACCCATTCTCCTATGCGGCTTGTGCGGGATCATCCGAAGATCTCCCATCTTAGAAAATTTGGGTGTATGGTATATGTACCTATACCACCCCTCGGATCGAAATGGGCCCTCTCCGCAAGTGCAGGATATCGTTGGTTATGGAGTGCATCCATAATCGGTATTTGGAACCCATATTTGGAGATTTGCATACACCCGATTCGGTCGATTGCATCTTTGGCGAGGATCGTTTCCCGTCATTAGGGGAGAAATCAACCTTTGGATGAAAAATGCCGTGAAATCATATGGCATTCCATGGGATCCCACATGACCCCGCACTAATGAAGCAAATCAAGAAGTCGAAGATAATCGATTTGCGAATTTAGCAAATGAATTGCTGATCATTTTGTGATCCGAAGGCGTGGTTAAGTCGCATGTACCAGACAAGAAATGCACCGAGAGGGTGGAAATACCAAAGAAAATAGAAGGTATCCTCAACCTGTTGAGGCCTCAAAGAAAAGAACAGGCAATCGGCTCCTCAAACCCAAAGTACGGAGGCGTCGGAAAAGCGGGCGAGAGGACTTACCACAACCAATCACGAAAATGCCCCAAGGAAAGAAGGGAGCGGTTGAGACTGCCTGGAAAGAAGCCAATGGAAAGGCAATTCGGACTTGAATCTTCCACTGCAGAAGCCGGAAATAATGTGTGCGCACATAGGCGATATGGTTGGCCCTGATGAGACTTAGAGAAGTGCGATTTCGGGGAGATATTTCACATACTCCCACATGAATCTCGAGCATGAATTATGAATACCCAACATAAATCTCGAAGATTAGCAATTGAAGTTGGGAGAATTGTACTCTTTTTCCTTAGCAAGTTTTTCATAAAGTTTTCTTGCATAAGGTTTTAACGAGGCAATTCGTGCAACATAGTAAGCGTATGCTATGTACTCTTTCTCCAAGTATTTTTCCCTTTGGGTTTTTCGGAGTTTTAATGAGGCATATGCATCTCATGGCAAAGGCCCAAGGGGAGTGTTAAGAAACCCTAATAGCCCATTGGAAGGCCCATGTGGTCCCTTAGCCAAAACCCGGATGAGCGCTTATAAAGGAGGAGGGTCCCCTAATGTACAAGAATTCATTAGCAATAAAGAATTTCCGCTTTCGCTCTCCCTAAACACGTCTCTCTCTCTTTCTGTTCTCCAATTCAGATCTGTTCGGGAACCCCGGACTATTCGATAGCGAGATTCCTTAACAGGAACCTATCTGATGCCATGAAGGCGATTGGAGAAACGTACTTAGCAATTGCATTAGGAGCCATTGGCATATAAAGTACAGGGGGTGAGTCGGTTGGAAACCGAATCAGTTACATGCCAAAAATATATTCCTAACACTAGATAGGTTATCTCCTAACAAAGAAAACATATCAGTCTAACACTAGGAAGGTTATCTCCTAAGTAAACTTATCAGCCTAACACTAAACACAAATGTATGCAAAACCGATTCATCATTAACAAACATTGGCATGGATAGCAAGCTTGAGATAGAACTACGAACTTTATATGCCCAGCGATTATGGTTGGCCCTTGGCACGAGGATCCTTGACCTACAACACATAACCATGTAGACCTAGTCAACAGAGTACACAAAAATTCTTGTTTTCCCATGGATAAAGTTTGCCAGTAGTAGATATCACAACTTACACCAAAGGTGCAATAAGAGCCCACATGCTTGCACAATTAAGCCAATCAACGCCTGGATTCATGAGAAGTCATACACGTGTAATGTCTCCAGTTTTGCTATAGTGCTCAAAGATTTGACCAGGCTCACATCCCTTCAGTTCCAGCAGCACCCGTAAAACCTCTACTGCAAGCACTTGGTAAGCTAGCTTACTATGCCCCGATGTCCCTATTTCTGATGTCAAGGTTTCTGCTGCTCCATGCATCACTTGCTGTTTCCTAATCATCAACACTTGAGCTCTCTCCAATTCTTTAGTAACAGTGACACACTCAACAATGAACTGCTAGATATGCTGTAGTGAACCATAAATAAAACATCGGTACTCAAGTACCACGTGGCAGCCCACTGTCTGAACCCTGTTCTTCATGTAAATCACCAATCTAGAATGTTTCCAAGGATACATAACACAAATTTTCAGCATGGATAAATGCATCGCAGACACTATCAGAAAGGCAGAACCATCCAAAGCACCATACTGTGAACTCATCAATGCAGTTTCAAAATTAAGCTACTGAACACTCAGATCCCAAGGTCTTTTCAGAGCAATTAACCCTTTTGACTGAATTGAGCTAGTTGGATTCTCATTACCTTCTTGTTGGAATAGCATCACATTCATGTTATTGAGCCTTCATAGATTGAAACCACCCGCGTCTCCATGACTGCATTTTGTCAAACGCTGAGTTAGAGCTCTTCATTCCATATTTCCAGGGACTGAAAGCAATTCTTCCCTACGATGGCATTTTATGGTGCACTTGCCGTACACCACTGACTTCCCAGTCCAGAATAAGCCATCTATTATCGTCGATGCAGCGTCTTTGTCGGCACCTAGCTTGAGCGTGCACCCGATATCACCCGCAACCATGACATGCGCGCCGCACGGCCGCGCAAGCCATGGTGGTCTGTGCAAACACCACCTGCTCATGTGGGCTGTGCACAGCTCAACCCCTGTAGTCGACGACCTTATCACGACGATCGATTAAAGCCATGCCCTGACATCCTCCTGTGATAGTAGATCTGGTGGCTTGCCGTCTGGTGTCATTTCGACGAACACGACATGGTTAACATCCACAATCAGAGTCTGCCACCGTCGTGTAGAGATGTCATCTCCCTCGCATGCGCCGGCCTCACGATGTATTCGAACACTTGGTGTGCACGAGTTTCTTCACCTTGACAGTGCTCGGAGGTAGGCCCGAAAGACGTAGAGGTGCAGCAGGGGAGGTACTAGAGGTGCCGGGTATACCTGGACATCCTTAGAAATTTGAAAAGTACTACAAAATCATCTCTTCAATATATCAAATTTGTTAATTGAATTGATTTCAATTTTAGTTGTTTGGAATTTTTATACCTTAAAACTATTTTTATTGTACTTTTTAGTAAATTTCAAATATATATTTGGATTTATGATCTTACGAAACTATTATACAAAACCTATAGTTGTACCTCCAACAAAAAAAATTATAGTTCCACCACTAAGGTGCAAGCGGCAAACATGAGGCCGTGGCAATCACCCATGGTGGCTGTGGCAACGGCCGGCTCGTTGGATTGGAGAGCTTGAGCACCCGGTCCTGCCCTTGAACTTGCCAACCTCAGAGCTCCCTTAGAAGAGATTGACGCACTTGTCTCGACATTGTGGCCTCGCTGCTAATGCGCTCGGATGAGTTGACGCCGAGGTACCGTGGGTTGACTTTGACGAGGTTGGCAATGCGCGGGGCGGCCTTGCCACGACTTGGGTCTATGGCGACATTGGTCATCGGAGAGTTCACCAGAGAGCAGGCCACGGTCGTGGAGGTGGCTGAGGGAGGGGTCATGGCTAGGCCGGCAAAAAAGATCGTCGGTTCGAATAAAAATAGCTTCGATTACATTAGTTATTAAGTTTAAAATTAAAATAAATCTATTTTAAACGAAAAAATGTTAGTAAAGAGTAGTAGTTCGTTAACTTGAATTTAAAATAATCACTTGCATAATAAAATAAAATAAAATAATTTTATATTAAATTATATCGATTCCGAAAGATGCTCGGTAATATTTGTTAAGCTCAATAGCCAGCCTAGTCGTGGTTGAAGACGTCGTCGTGGCTGGGGCACGGCGTCGAACGCCTGGTAGGCGTTGCGGTCCCGAGGCTGCTGATGACGATGTCGACGTCCTCAGCGGGGCTTCAGGCGACTCACGTTGAACCAGAGCTTCGCCTCCTCGATCCGAGTCAATACAATCGCGCGAGTGACACTGGACGGTGACTGCAACTGCACTGCCGCTTGGACGTCTTGACACGAACTGGCACGCGATGAACTGGGTCTCCAACTTGGCGTTGATGGCCAGTAGCTGGTACATCCTTGTCTCGAACGCCGCCCTGTAGTCGGCCACGGTCTCCGTCTGCTTCAACTCTAGCAACGAGCACGTAGCACTCAGCACATGTTGTCTTGTGCTCCTCCTCCACAGATCAAACCTCGGGCTGGAATCACGGTGCTCAGAGAGAACAACAACCCTTCCTTTGGAATCACAGATCCGAACGAAAGAACGCGAAATTTGAGGCCTGTGATACCAAATTGTGATGTTCCGGTCAGAGAAGGACCAGAATCTCACAAATCAGTACTTGGGGTAATTTGCGACAATCTTGAAGAAATTGGGTGAGAAATCAGAGAAAGGGGATGAGACCAAGGAAGAACTGGTGGGGAAAGTTCAGATTTCATTCATTTGATTGATAAGCCAGGGTTTTCAAATTTCGTTTTCAGAGGAGAGGACTGAAACTCGAAATTTCGATGAAATTTTAGAATTTCGGATGAAATCCGATTGAAATTCAAAAGGCAAAATTCAAATTCAGAATTTTTGGACCGAAATTTCCGAGATTTCGGCTGAAATTGCCAAAATCTCGGCAAATTTGAACCGAACGAAAAATGGTTCAAACTACGTTAGTAAATTTTGAAAATTTCATGAATGGTCCTAACGCATCACTAATATTTCCATAAAAATTTCAGACGGTGATCAAGCCTAAGGATTTTTAAAAATTTCAAACAGCGCTACTCGATAAAAGCCTTACCGGCAAATTTGAACCGAATGAGAAATGGTTCAAACCGTGTTAGAATTTTTTTTGTGAATGGTCCTGATGCATCACTAATATTCTTATAAAATTTTTAAATGATGATCAAGTCTGAGAAATTTTCAAAAATTCTGACAGTGATATTGTCCTGATAAAAGTCTTACCAGCAAATTTCAACCAAATAAAAATTGGTCCAACCATGTTAAAAAATTTTGAAAATTTTTGTGGATGGTCCTGTCATATCACTAATATTTAAATAAAATTTTCAGATGATGATCAAGCCTAAAAATTTTAAGAAAATTATGACAGTGCTATTGTGTTGATAAAAGCTTAACTGAGTACATATATTGCTTCCATAGAATTGATTTAGCAAC
This sequence comes from Otatea glauca, assembly GCA_036346275.1. Taxonomy (NCBI): domain Eukaryota; kingdom Viridiplantae; phylum Streptophyta; class Magnoliopsida; order Poales; family Poaceae; genus Otatea; species Otatea glauca. The sequence goes on from CM070725.1 coordinate 41,600,003, forward strand.
CAAAAAAGATTTAGAACTTTTGAAACTTTTCTAGAAGGATTCTAAGACAATTATTAAACTCTCTTAAAAAAATTGGATCATGATTACACTTGAGCGAATTTATAAAATTCTAACAAGATTACTGTCTCATTTATGTTCCTTCTGTTTTTGATTTTTTTAAAGATGACAAATTGTGGCGACCACGCGGCACTCGGCGTTTGTCACCTGGTTTGGTTGGAGTCGGAGATCCCGCCCGCCAAGATGGGGTCGGGGCCTGTCTGGTCGGATCGCTTCCTGGCGGTCGGGAAGCGGGCGCCTTGTGATCTCGCGAGCGATCGGTCGGTGGCGGGCGGTAGCGATCTGATGGGGTATCCTTTTTATTAGTATTAAGTCGGTAGCCCCGAACTCCCAAGCGATTTGGCGGTCGGTTGGGGTTGAACTTGGGCGAAAGTGGTGGCGGAACTGGTAGGTCGGTCGGTACCGATCGATTAGCGATTCCGTCGGATGTGCCCGTTGGATCCGGCGGTGTCTGGAGTTTGGCGGGGCATTTGAACATGGGGCTTTACTTGCCTCGTTGCGCATCTGAGAGCATAGTTTAGCGCGCGCGCTGCTCGTCTTCTTGGTACCTCGGGTTTACGGTGAAGGATGCTTCGTTTTTCGGCACCGCATTTACTCTGCAGGCGGCAGCCTCCGCCGTCCGGATATATATATATATCTTGTGCGGCGTAGCTTGCTTGAAGGGGCGAGCTTTTCTTTTGTTCTTTCAAATGGCTTGAGACATCCTCTAGTCTTTAGCCGGCGATGGCGTCACGGTGGAAGAAGAAGATCCTCTGGCGAGCTTTGGGCTGAGTTCGACCGAGCGATGGAGCGAGCTCGGGGGAGGAAGAAAGCTGCCGACCAGCAGCGCCTTCGATTATTGACCATTGCTCGAGTCGTTCAGAGGCTCGAGGTGGTAAGGGGGCCCCTACGAGGCGATGGCGCAAAAGCGCCGACCGTGAATTAGTCTGGCCGCGTCGATGTCGCTGAGCGGCGTGAGAGAGGCATCGCGGCGTTGCTTTGCGGCCGTGGCGGCTGTCCGTCGACACGGCAAGGGCCTACCGACATCTGCGTCGGTGCCACCGATGCCGCGGATGTTTGATAGGTTCTAGGCGTGGGTAGAGTCTGAGTGGTGCGGCGTGGCCACTCTTGTATCATCGGGTCTTGTGTGTAAAGTTGTGTAAAGTTTGAGCACATTGGCCTATAATGAAATTTTCTTTTTCTTTATGAAAATGTCTGCGATGAGTTTGTTTTAATTTTAATCGTTGTGGATGGTGCCTCGGTCGGCCAGGCGACGGATGCCTCTGTGAGGTTCGGGTGTCGAGTGCCTTGGTCGGCGGGACGACCGGATGCCTGTGAGGTTGGTGTCAGAGTGCCTTGGTCGGCGGGGCGGCCAGGATGCCTCTGTGAGGTTCGGGTGTCAAAGTGCCTTGGTCGGCGGAGACGGCCAGGATGCCTCTGTGAGGTTGGTGTCGAGTGCTCGTTTAACGTCGTAGCTAGAGCGGTGCCTTGTGTCGGCGAGGGCGACCGGATGCCTGTGAGGTTCTAGTGTCGGTGCCTTGGTGGCGGGGCGACCGGATGCCTCTGTGAGGTTACGGTGTCGAGAGTGCCTTGGTCGGCGGGACGGCCGGATGCCTCTGTGAGGTTACGGTGTCCAGAGTGCCTTGGTGGCGGGGCGGCCGGATGCCTCTGTGAGTTCGGTGTCAGAGTGCTCGTTTAACGTCGTGGCTAAACGGTGCCTTGGTCGGCGAGAGACGGCCGGATGCCTCTGTGAGTTCTAGTGTCCAGTGCCTTGGTCGGCGGGGCGGCCGGATGCCTCTGTGAGGTTACGGTGTCCAAAGTGCCTTGGTCGGCGGGGCGGCCGGATGCCTCTGGGAGGTTCGGGTGTCAGAGTGCTCGTTTAACGTCGTAGCTAGGCGGTGCCTTGGTGGCGGGGGCGGCCCGGATGCCTCTGTGAGGTTCTAGTGTCCATTGCCTTGGTGGCGGGACGACCGGATGCCTCCGTGAGGTTACAGTGTCCAAAGTGCCTTGGTCGGCAGGGCGGCCGGATGCCTCTGTGAGGTTACGGTGTCAAGTGCCTTGGTGGCGGGGCGGCCGGATGCCTCTGTGAGGTTCGGTGTCAGAGTGCTCGTTTACGTCGTAGCTAAACGGTGCCTTGGTGAACAGGGCGGCCAGGATGCCTCTGTGAGGTTGGTGTCAGAGTGCCTTGGTCGGCAGGGCATTGGATGCCTCTGTGAGGTTGGTGTCCAAGTGCCTTGGTCGGCCGAGGCGACCGGATGCCTCTGTGAGTTCGGGTGTCCGAGTGCTCGTTTAAGCGTCGTAGCTAGAGCGAGTGCCTTGAGTCGGCAGGGCGGCCGGATGCCTCTGTGAGGTTGGTGTCAGAGTGCCTTGGTCGGCAAGACGGCCGGATGCCTCTGTGAGGTTCGGTGTCAAGTGCCTTGGTGGCGGGGCAGCCGGATGCCTCTGTGAGGTTGGTGTCAGAGTGCTCGTTTACTTGTCGTGGCTAGGCGGTGCCTTGGTCGGCAAGAGACGGCCGGATGCTCTGTGAGTTGGGTGTCAAAGTGCCTTGGTCGGCAGGGCGGTGGATGCCTCTGTGAGGTTGGTGTCAAGTGTGCAGGTGGCGGGGCGACCGGATGCCTCTGTGAGGTTGGTGTCAGAGTGCTCGTTTAACGTCGTAGCTAGGCGTGAGTGCTCGTTCTACCGTCGTAGTTGGGCGTGAGTGCTCGTTTACCGTCGTAAATGGGCGTGAGTGCTCGTTTACGTCGTGGTGGGCGTGAGTGCTCGTTACCGTCGTAGGCGGGCGTGGGGCATCCTTCTCGAGTCCTCGTCGGGCGAGGTAGGCTGCGAAGGAATGGCGCCGTCTATCCCACATGTATACCCCATCGCGGTGTGGGACACGGAGGATGAGCGGCGTAGCGTTTACTGCGTTGGTTTGAGCGCGTGCTCGTGGAGCTAATAGCGGGTAGTCAGAGTGGGTCTGGGAGGTCCACAAGGGGACCCTTCGGCAGACGGTCCCGAGTAGGGTGTCAGGCCTGCGTGGGGCGACCATAAAAACATTTCTTTACTCAATCCGTATGGACTCTAGGTCGTCCAGCGACCGAGCCACGGTGATTGTCGCTCATTGATGAGCTCGGGAGAGTGTGAAGTATGGTCTCGGGCGAGTAGAGGTGATTAGGCCGTCGGTAGACCTAGCAGAGGGCCCAGTGGGGCTCACCTCATGCCGCCCCTTGCTCAAGTTTTCTTTGAGGCGGCTTTATACCCATCGGTGGGGTAGGCCTTTTGAACCTGACTCCTCATTGGGCCTGGCGCAAGCCACAAGCTTTGCAGTCTTGGGGCCGCTTGGCCCATGGAGCTTCTCGCGCCGAGCAACCGTTCGGCCTAAAAGCGAGGCAGAGAGGTTCACGGACCACGTTGTTGAGGCGGCGTCTTTATGGCCCTTACGCTGACAAGGCGGGGATTAAAAGCGGAGTGGTATTAGGCCAGGAGTTACGGTGGCGCGGACAGAGCGAGGTGGTCATGACGCTTCGCCGGCAGCCAGAGGCGCTGCTTGGCGGCGTTCGTTAAATCCTCTATCATCGCCCGTTGGGTGCTTTCTAGTGATCACGCTTTCTTGCCCTTCATCTCTGCCTGCGAAACAAGAAGAGCACGAGAGCTAAGGAAAAAACCCGACCTTTCTTTCTCACCTTCGGTCGTCTCCCTGTGAAGATGTAGTGGCAGGAGTGCTCCGCGCCAAAACAGCCGTGCGCTTCGGCTTAGTGAAGAAGGGCTTCCTCATCTTGCGAGGACCTTCCGGTGGAGGGTGCCGGCAAGGGCTACCACCCATGCGCATGGTGGCGAGATCGTGGTGCCCGCCTCGTTCTTGGCCAGCGGCTTTGGCTGCCCATTGCACCCGTTCGTCAGGGGCTGTTGTTTCATTACAAGGTGGAGTGCACCATCTCAGCCTAATGGGGTCCTCCACATCGCCATCTTCATCCTGCTGTCGAAGCCTTCTTGGGGATCGAGCCGTTGGCGTTGTGGAGCACTTCTTCGAGCAAGGCTGCGGAAGGGCGAGGCCGTCGGGCCTTGTGGCTCTGGAGGTGGGCTGGCCCTCGGCCGCCCGGTCGAACGCGGAGTACACGGAGGTAAAGCGCCCTCGTCTAACAAGAGTGGCGTTCGAATGGTATGCGTTGGCGTCGGCGACAGCGCCCTCGTTTCAGGAGAGCTTCCGTGGCGGAGGCGGTGGGCTGAGGCGCCGAAAGAGGAGAAGAACAAGCTGGCCACGATCGTGGAGCGGTCGGGGCTCAAAGAAGCGAGGGCTCACAGGGGGCGTGGTTGTGCGGCGCCTTCATGGGGATCGCGTGCAACCACTTGTGCGAGCCGCACCTGTTCGGTATCTGAGGCCGTCCGGCCAGGCGAGGATGGCGAACCCGAGCTGGCAGCGTCGAGGTGGAGGCTCGGGTGGCGGCCGTTCTGGTAGCGGTAGCTATGTACGCGGATGGCCACGGAGCCATTCTCGGCGGCTTTTGCGAATCTGATAGCCGGTGAAATTCCTTCTACCTTCTCTTTCTCTGTCGCCGCACTTGACCGACATTCTGCATCCTCTCGAGGGGCTCATGGGGATGTCTTCCCGGCGCCGCTCCGGGGATAAGAAGCGAGCGGCCGCCTTCGGCGAAGGGCGGTGACTCCTCCGCGAAGCGGAAGGAGGAGGAGGAGGAAGAAAAGTAAGGAAAGCGGCCTTGCGGCTTGAGAGATGTCGAGACCCCTTGCCGTGGGGCGACTTCAGCAGCGGCGGGAGTGCCTCGGCCACCCTATGGTGGGTTTTCGACACTGCCGTGGCGCGGCCAGTGTGGACTCGGCCGAGGCGGCATCACGGGCCCGTGGCCACGGATCCTCGGTGGGGTGATCTTGCGCTTGCGGTCGTCGCGCGTCTCGGTGGAGGTGGCCGAGAAGCGGCCGTGCGCTACTTATGGCGGGGCGGCAAAGAGAAGCGTGGCGTGCCGCACCCTTCGACCTTGTAAGTGTATTATTATTTTATTTTTGGAGCATTTTCTTTTGGCAAAGCCGCCCGGCGACTTTGAATCTTTGCAGCGTCTGGCGCCTATCTTGGGGTGATCGTGGGGCGTGCCACATCGGCCCGCAAATATGGCGCCGGTGATTCAGTGACCCGGTTGGGTCGCGAAGGTCGCGACGTCGGCGTCGGCCCGCGATGCGCCTTGAGGGCGAGCCCACCGGTCGTGCGAAGAAGAACCGCCCGCCTCCGTGAGGACCCCTCGGACGGCGTGATCGTCGTTTGGAGGATGAGACAATAGCGTTACGCCGGTGATCGCGCCCGATCGTGGCGGGCCGGCGGCGGAGTGCGACCCCTCGTCGAGGAGGTGCCGCCGATGCCCCTCGGTAGCGGTCGGCGAGGATTTACGAAGGTTGACCTCGTCACCCTTGCCCGTAGTGCTTTGGACGGGTGGCGTCCGCTTACGAGCGGCGGGCGCGCGCCGCCGGTGTAATTCGGGTCGAGCATCATGGGCGGCGGAGGAAGCGAGTGGGCCACCCTTGGCAAAGCGTATTTGAGCGAAGGCGAGATAGGCGGTCCGTGAAGGTCTAGCCCTTGCTACGAAGTCTTCCACCGAGTAGCTGGATATGATGGTCGAAGTCGGCCGGTTGCCCGGTAGGTCGGTAGAAAAAGTTACGATTCGTTGCACATTTTGATAGTTCTTCGTGCGACTAACGGGTGTCCACATTTTCGCGACGCAGGATTGCCGTCGTCGGTCGAGCTCTGCTGGCGCTCAAGCGATCGTGGCCGGTGCGGCGGAGGAGTCTTGATCAGTGCGCCTTGAGCTGCGCCTAGCCCAGAGGCCTGCGCATTAAGCGGTCGGGCGGTGGTGATCCGTCAAGGATTTGAAGAGCCTGAAGGCCCTTCATGATGGCGCCTAGGAGCCAAGGCTTTGAGGCGAAAGTGGCGGGCCGGAGTCCTCCACGATGGAAGTCAGCGAGGCCAAGGATGCTGCTGTTGCGCTGGAGGATCGTGAGCGAGCATGGTAACACGTCTGCGGACCGAAGCGGAACAAGGCTCGAGGGGCCATTGCCGAAGTTCGCTCCGTGCGAGCGGCTGCTCGAGAAGAGTGGCCGGTGAAGACTTCATCTGGCCGCTGAAGTCGGCGGCAATCGACCAACTCGCGGCCAGTAAGTGTCTCAATTCTTCAATTAAGTTTGGGGTGCGACCCGCGGCGAACTTATCCAAAATCTCCGCATCTGCAGAGGCGAAAAAAATCGGCGTCGCCGTGGAGGCGCAGAGAAGCGGCCGGCCGCCGCGACGTGCGATCGTGGCGGGGCGAGGCGGGCGGCGTTGAAGGTTCTTGAGAGCGGTCGGGCGAGATGGCGCCGGTGGAGGCCCTCGCAAGGCGGTCGGAGGTCTGCGACCGCATCCTGAGCCGGGGCGGGCCAGTGCCCTTGCCCCGCGTTGGCCGAGTGCGGACTTGAGAAGAAGCGGTGGTCACCGGCCTGCGCGGAGCTTCATCGGCACCGTCAACACCATCTCGTACTACGGCGCATCACCTCGCGGTGGTGGGGGCGGCGTGGGCGGGAACCGGATCGACGAGAGATCGATCGGTTCGAGCTCTTGGTTGAGCCGCACGCCGGGAGATCGCTAGCCGCATCCTGCCGCAGCCGCCTCGAGAAGCGAGGCGACCAACTCTCGCTCGCCACCGGTGCGCCGCCAAGAAGAGTAGAAAAAGTTAGCTTTATCCTTCTTAGATTGTAAGACCGTTATTTAAACAATCTTGAAATTATCAAGTCCCAGAATCGTCCCTAAATCCTTTTTCGTATTTAGGATGAGCGTTTGGCCAACCATAGCCCTAAGGACGCGAGGGCCACTTATGCGTGGGTCGGGTTGTTTTGGGAGGAGCGAGGTGGATTGGAGACTTGGCTATCACGGCGGTTAGGCGCACTTGTGAGGATAGGAGTGTTCGGACCGGCCAGGATCTTTCCACTCGGGCACTTCCTTCTTCCGCAAAAGTGCTACTTAGCAACCATAGCGGCCGGGCGAGTAAGCGTAACACTTGGGTTGAGAGGGTTACTGCTCGGGATGGACCTCATGACGGTCGGGTCACGTGCCCTCATAAGCGCGTGGGATAGGCGAGTTCGTGTGGAGGAGTGTTCCTCGCCGACCCAAAGGTCACTCCACTCGGGTACTTCCTTCTTCCGCAAGTGTTAGCAACCATAGTGGGCGGGTGTATAATGTAGCACTTGGGTCAAAGGAGTTACCGCTCGGGAAGGACCTTGTGGTCGGTTGGGTCATCAACAGCGCAGTACGGCCGAGCGCGCTGAGCAGGCGCCGAAGGCAGCCCCAGTCGTCGTCACTATGGCGACCAGTGCTCGGAAGGAAGAAGGTAAAGAGCATGCTAGGAAGAGGAAAAGAGTTTAGGATAGAATCGCCTTAACTTTTCAATGTTCGGGCATTAGGGAGGATCGACCATCGGCGTCCTTGAGTCGGAAGGTGCGGTCGGAGAACTTCCACGACGGTGAAAGGACCCTCCAGAGTGGCGTCGACTTGTGCTTATCTTTGGTTGTCGGACCCGACGCAGAACCAAGTCGCCAGGTGTTGAAGGATCGATCCTCGAACTTGGCGGTACGTGGTAGCGCGCAGGCTTGTTGATATCCGGCCGACCGCGGGATGGCCACGCCGTCGCCGCCGGCCTCGTCGGTGGTCGATGGCGTCTTGTTGCAGGCGAGCCCCGAGCCTCATCGAGCTTGCAATCTCGGGAGCCGTATTCGGTCGATGGGCAAAAGCGGCTTGGCGCCGAACACCATAAAGAAGGGTGTGAACCGGTCGCCGGGTCGGCGTGGTCGCAGACTCAGAGGACGGAGGCAGCTCGGCTACCCGGCGCCTGCGAAATGCTTGAGCCGGCGAAGATCGCGGCAGGTCCTTGAAGGATCATGCCGTTAGTGCGCTCGACGACCGTTAGTCGCGGATGGGCTCTGCGCCCAATCGACACGGATGTTGAAGTCGTCCACAGAACTCGAAATTCCTTCCCGTGAAGCGTGTTCGTTGCCGGTGATGATGGAGTTTGGGACTCCAAACCTAAAAGCGATGTCGCGGAAGAAGATGGCGCTTATACCGACGCGGGCGCCACGACCGGCTTGGCCTCTATCCACTTGGTGAACTTATCTACCGCGACGAGCGGTGGGTGAAGCCCGGCGCTTTCTGAAGGTTCGACCAAATCGAGTCCCAGACGGCAAAAGGCCACGTGATGGGGATCGTCGTAAAGCTAATTTGGCGGATGTGTTCGCCGAGCAAAGAATCGCATCCTTCGCGGTGCGTCACGATATGCTCGGCGTCGACACGCGGTTGGCGACAAAAACCTTGTCGAAAGGCCTTTCCACAAGAGATCGGGGTCTTTGCGTGGTGACGCAGACTCCGTATGTATGTCGTCCGGCAATGTTTTTCCTTGGTCGGTCAAGATACATTTTGAAGGACCGGAGGGACTCCTTTTGTAGAGTGCGGGCCGTCGGGGCGAAGGATTTTGCCCACGGGCGGCTGCGGACCTCGGTCGGGTCGGGGAAGTGACCCGTCCGTCAAGCGGTCGATGTAGGGCCTCCTCGGTCGGACTCAGCGCTAGCACACCGCGGGCGAGATCCGGCCAAGTCACGCCGACCGCAGCGTCGGTCGAGGCGACCGTCTTTGGATTGGTCGGGTGGCCGCCGGCCGCCGAGTCCACCGACGATGGGCCGCAGGAGGTCGAGACGAAGATCCCGGCGGGACGGGCTCTCTGCTGGAGGCAAGATTGGCGGTGATCGGCCTCGCCATTGTAGCGTCGGTAGCTATGGTGAAGCTCGAAACCTTGAACCGCTCCTCGAGCGGTGTACTTCGACGGCGATCGCGGCCATGCGGGCGTCTCGGCCCGCGACCTTCATGACTTGGTCGACGACAAGCTTGGAGTCCCGTGGACGTAGCCGGCGAGCACCGAGGTCGGCGGCGATCCGAGACCGTTGGACAGAGCCTCGTGACTCGGCAATGTTGTTGGTCGCGTCGAAGAGCAACCTAATGGCGACAGCTGCTCTCGAGTGGGGAGATGATGGCGACTCCGCGCCCGCGCCATTCTTGGTGTAAGACCCGTCGAAGTACATTGTCTCAAGACTCGGGGTCTTCGACCACCGTGGTGCTCGGCTTGGCCCACTCGGCGACGAAGTCGGCGAGCTGCGATTTGATCGCCGTCAGAGGGCGATATTATGCCATGGCCGCTAAGCTCGAGCGCCCATTTGGCTATCCTTCTACGAGGCATCGCGATTGTGGATGATCTCGCCTAGTGGGGACGTGGTCACCACGGTGATGGCGTGTTGATCAAGTAGTGAACGAGTTTCCTCTTTGCGATGAGCACCGTAGAGTAACTTCGCACTCGTGGGTACCGAGTCTTGACTCAAAAGTACCTCATCGATGAAGTAGACCGCCGTTGTACCTTGAGCTCACGGCCTTCTTCCGCTCGCTCCACCACGAGGGCCGCAACGACGACTTGGGTAGTGGCAAATGATGTAGAGGAGCGGTTCACTGGTGCCGGGCGACCAGATCGAGGCGAGGACAGAAGGCCTTCAGCGGGTGAGGGCCTCCTGAGCCTCAGGTGTCCAACTGAAGCGGTCGGATTTCTTGAGCAGCCTGTAGAGCGGCATTCCGCGTTCGACGAGGCGAGACACGAAACGGCTCAAAGCCGCCAGGCATCCGGTCAGCCTCTGGACCCCTTTGAGGTTGCTGACCGGGCCCATCCTTGCGATCGCCGAGATCTTCTCCTGATTGGCCTCGATGCCTCGCTCAGAGACGATGAAGCCTAAGAGCTTTCCTTTGGGGACCCCGAAGACGCACTTCTCTGGGTTGAGCTTTATGCGAAACCGTCGAAGGTTCGCGAAAGTCTCTTCTAGGTCGGCGATAAGGTCGTCAGCCTTCCTGGTCTTTACGACAATATCGTCGACATATGCCTCAACGCTCTGGCCGATCCGGTCATTGAAACACGTTTATATATATCATTGGTATGTAGCGCCCGCGTTCTTGCCGAAGGGCATTGTGACATAGCGAGCAGCCGAACGGAGTGATGAAGGAAGTCGCGAATGGTCGGACTCCTTTAGCGCAATCTGGTGGTAGCCCGAGTAGGCATCCGAAGGAAAGAGACTCGCACCCGGTGGAGTCGATGACTTGGTCGATCGCGAGGTAAGGGAATGGGTCCTTGGGGAATGCTTTGTTGAGACTCGTATAGTCAACACACATTCTCCATTGCCCGTTCTTCTTTTTTACAAGTACAGGGTTGGCTAGCCACTCAGGGTGGCGCACCTCTTTTACGAACCCTGCCGCCAAGAGTTTGGCGATCTCCTCCCCTATAACCCTGCGCCTTTCCTCGTCGGCGGCAAGAAGCGTTGGGCGACCGGCTTTGAGCCCGGTCGGACGCTCAAGGAGTGCTCGGCGACCTCCTTTGAATGCCCGCATGTCGGAGGACCTCCATGCGAAGACATCTTTGTTAGTGCGGAGGAAGTCGACGAGCGCGCTTTCCTATTTGGCGGGGAGCGTGGCTCCGACCCGCACGGTCTTGGTCGGATCACAGGGATCGACCGTGACCTCCTTCGTGTCCTCGGCGGATTTGAAGGATCCCGCCGATTTCTTCGGATTGAGGGACGGACTCGGCTTCCTTCCCGAGCTTGTTGAGTTCCGCAGAGGCAACGATCGCCGAGGCGAGCTTCGCACCGCCGCCGCGCCGCAGATTGAAGGCAGCCGGAAAGACGATGCCGCGTGATGACTCCATGCGGTCCGCATCTTCACTTGAGGTAGGCGAAATGGGGATCACCATGAACTTGGCGTAGCATGGCCTCCCCAGGATGGCGTGGTAGGCGCCGGGGAAATCCACGACCTCGAAGGTGAGGGTCTCGGTGCGGAAGTTTCCCGGCTCCCCGAAGGTGACGGGCAGGTCGACCTGCCCGAGCGGATGGGCTTCTTTGGCGGGATGACGCCATGGAAAGGTGCCTTGCTTGGCCGGAGGCTTGAGCGCGGGACCCCATAGCGTCCAACGCCTCAACGTAGAGGATGTTAAGGCCGCCTCGCCCATCGGCACCACCGTGAGACGCCTGTTCGACGACGGGTCGACCACTAGCGGTACCTCCCTACCGTGGGGACGCGATCGGGTGATCGGGAACTCCGACCACCGAAGATATTGGGGACGCCGCGCCGCGACGGTGTGGACCTCGCGAAGCGAGTTTGAGTCGACGCTTGTCGGCGTAGCGCCGGTCCTCCGAAGATCATGAGGCGGCCGTCGGGCTCGGGAACTCGTCGTCGCCTTCTTCTCCGCCGTTCGCGGGCGCGCGGCTTCTTTCCTTTGCTTACGGCGTGGTGGGGACGCTTAGAGAGATAGCGCCTCGGGACTTCGCAGTCCGGTGATTTGTGCTTGACGGAGAACCCATGGTTCGCATGGGCCGTCCATCAATTTCTCGGAAGTGGGGGGCGACGGTCGGCGCGCGCCGCTGGCAGGCGGGCCGACCGTGGCGACCACCTTGGGTCTCACGGATCGCTTCCCGCCGCCCGCTTGTCGGCGGTCGGGAGGAGACCCGATTGACGCCGCTCCTCGCTGGCCTTTCCTCCTTCGAAAATAGCCCTACGGCCTCCTCGCGGGCGTGGTTGGTGGCGATGTCGAGGAGTTCCTTGGTGGTCCCGAGCTTGAGGCGGCCCACCTTGTGCACCAAGGCCTTGCAGAGGTGCCGTAGATGAAGGCTCCCACGACATCGGCGTCGGAGATGTCGGGAGCTTCGTTGCATTGGCGGAAAACCGCCGGATGTAGTCCGGAGGGTTTCCCGCTGCTGTTTGCAGCCCTTGAGTCCAGAGTTTCGTGGCGCTTGTAAGTGCCACGAAGTTACCGACGAAGAGATTCTTCAAGTCACCCAGATTCGACAGCTTTTTGGCGGCGGTACTCGAGCCGTGCTCGAGCCGAGTCCGCGAGGTAGATGGGGAGGTCTTGGATGATGAAGAGATCATCCGTCGCTTCCCACCGACATGCGAGCCGTAATCTTGAGCCGACACACGGGTTGGTGGCCCCTGTACTTGGCAATGTTGGTAGGCGCCCGAATCCAAGGGAAATCGCTGGCGGATCCTTGGCAAAAAGCCGTGGTCGGGACCATCGGGGCTCGGGCTGCGGCGATGGCGCCACCATCCGCAACACGTGAGTGGCGGCGTCTGCGCCATCTTTCTTCGCGCCGAGGGTGGCGCGGATGTCGAGGCATTACTGAGGCGCCGCGCACCGGTGCGTGAGGCCCGGGTGGTTCATGGTGGGTGCGGTCTTGGCCGCACCCACCGGCCTCGCATGGCGAGACGGGCCCGGTGGCGGAAGTAGCGCCGGTGTGGTAAGAGCCGAGGCTCAGCATGTCTTTGACGCCGCGCTCCTCCACCACCGAAGGTTCTAGTAGGTAGCTCGCCTCGGGTTTGCGGGCTCCGGAAGGCCTCGAGCAAGATTGCGCCGCGACCACGTTTTGGCTCGCGTGAGGGAAAAGCGGGGCGCGGATTCGCCCCAACTCGTGGTGCTCTTGGCGCGCGCGCGCGCGCTGTCGCCAAAGACTTGCGGGCTCGGGCTCGTCTGCTCAGGTCGGCTCGAGCCGGTCGAGCTCGACCCTCGCTCCTCGACTCTCCGCGTTGCCGTTGGAGCCTGGGTAGCGAGCTCGAAGGCGCGTTCAAGGCCGCTGCCTGGTATTCCCCCTCGCGTGCCTCGGTCGCCGGACGGGGACCGTCGTAGCCGCGGTGGCTACGACCCGTCGGCCGTGCCCGCCACGTTGCACTCGCGGCGAGTGCGCGCGCGGCGGGATACTCCGCGTCGGAAGCTGGAGCCGTGGTGGAAGAGTCTTCCAAGAACTCGTGGACGGAGGTCGGCATGTAGCCGCCATCGCCACCAATCGTAAGCCTACGGGGTGACATGGTCACCGCCCCGCCTACGGAGTTTTCGCCGAGCCGGGCGGAGCACTCCTCGGTTCCGGCCGGGGCTGGGCGCTAAGCCGAGCTTAGCGGCTGCCGGAGAGGACGCCAAGCTCTCGTGGCGCTGTCTTCCGAGACGCAGCGGGACGAGCGTGAGCCCTCCGTCGGGGGTGACGGCGGTCGAGGGAGCCGGCGGATCCGGTTCCCTGCGCGATCATGCCGCCGCAGCGGTGGATGCCATCGAGGAGATAAACGGAATCCGGAGATGGTGATGAAGACGCGCGAAGTCCCCTACCGGGCGCGCCAACCGCTTGCGTTTTGGGGCCGGCAAGTAAATTTGTAAGTCTAGGTCGCGCGTTCCACTCCTGAATGGTTAGACTCGTGAGTCCAAGATGTATCTTGGTTCGGCCAAGGTCCCTACTCCATTCGTGTGTGGTGTTGTATTACTCTTGGTATGTATGATCGCACAAAGTTTTACAAGCGAGAATGCCAATGGCTTAGCGAGAGGGTTTGATAGCGCTCTCTCCTTTCTTGTCCTTGCTCGTTGCCTCTCTGAATCGCTCACCGCCTCCTTTTATCTGAGAAGGAAGGCAAGTTACATCGAGTTAGGAGGAAAGCGAGGCGACCTCACGCTAGGAGCTCCGGCCCTTCGTCACGTGGATCGTCGCCACCCGCCTTGCCCATGCCGGGTTGGTAGCCTTGGTGGTCGGGAGGTTAGGTATTTCGGGAAGTAGCGCATTTGCCTCTGTGATCCTTGCGAACGCCGACGCCGAGATGCGTGACGTTGGTGCCGCCGGGGGAGAGGCAGGCGCTCGTCTTTGTCGTGGATCGTTGATGGGGTGGAAGCTTTGTCTTCTCTGATCACCAGATCTTCTTGGGAAGGAGCTACGCCCTTGTATAGTCGCCCGATTGACCTTATTCGAGGGTACGTGGCGGTAGGCGGTGAGGACGACACGCGCACTCGGCGCTTGTCACCTTGGTTTGGTTGAGTCGGAGATCCCGCCCGCCAAGATGGGGTCGGGAGCGCTGTCTGGTCGGATTCGCTTCCCGGCGGTCGGGAAGCGGAGCGACGCTTGGCGCGTCTCGCAGCGATTCGATTGGCGTGGCGGGCGGCGGGCTCTGATGGGGTATCCTTTTATTAGTATTCGTCACAAATGAAGTTCATTTCTTTTGAAAATTATTCTGTATGATCCTAGACTACTAAAAATGGTGTCATAATTTTTTTTAGCATGATCGAGCTTATAAATTTTTATAAAAATATGATAGTGTTTCTGTTATTTTTATAAAACATCTCAAAAATTCAGTTTTTTTTCAAATATTTTCACGAAAGATGACATTCTTAAGGGGTATTGGCCCAAATCCGGTTCAAAAAAGTTGAAATTCGATCAAAATTACTGAGATTTCAACAAAAATTCTAAAAATATTGTAGCAATTTGATTTTTTTTAAATTTTTTATTCTTGCCCCCGACCAAAATTTCTAAAATTTTACCGAAATTTTGAACTTGATAAGCCATTCCTAGACCTCCTGGTACAACCTCTCTCTCTCTCCCATACACTGATCCAAACTCATGGACAAACACAACAATGCTCCATACTTATACTCTATGACAGTGGGACTCGCATCTCTATTTCTCTCTACTATGTCGATGCATCCTGGAAAGTATTTCTATGTGTTCTCTTTCGATATAAGTTGTATAAATTTTGAAGCAAACGAAGAGCTCTTCGTTCACACTTTAATATTTATACAACTTTAAAATAAAATATAAAAGCACCTCCTATCCTTCTCTAACTCGTACATGCTTCGATAATTGGCATTGCAATTGTAGAGGCAGTGACGCGACGGTGGCATCTGGTCCGGGGAGCGGGGAGGGGAGGTAGCGGAGGCGTGGGGCTGCCATTCGGGCGACGCCGCGCACGGGTTCCGTCTTTCCGTGTAGCGGTCGACGCTGCTTAGTTGCTCCTGGGCTCTGTGGTTTCAGCCGGCACTCTATGACAGTTGGGCCCGAGTACTTCGACTTTCATGTCGACTATGGAGTATGGACTCGAGTGCACAGCCAGTCACCGCCGCATAACGAGCAAATGTTGGGCTGGGCCGAGCAAGGGCCGTGTTTATCATTACTCCTTCCATGCGTTTTTCACACTTCACTCACCTCTCCTCTTGCCCCTACAAAATTTCTAATAAAAAACAAAACAATTGTTACGTAACAAACAAATTAATTATTAAAAACACAATACCTATCCACATTTCTTTCCCCTTTATAAAGTGTGGTGGAGGTGTAATACAAACAATTATGACGCGTAAAGATACGGTGTGAACCAAGACAACTCTGTTAAGGAACCTCGCTATCGAATAGTACGGGGTTCCCGAACAGATCTGAATTGGAGAACAGAAAGAGAGAGAGAGACGTGTTTAGGGAGAGCAACAGCGGAAATTCTTTATTGCTAATGATTTTGGTACATTAAGGGGACCCTCCTCCTTTTATAAGACTCAACTAGGGTTTTGGCTAAAGGGACCAAAGACAGGCCTTCATGGGCCATCGTGGTTTTCCAACACCCCTTGGGCCTTTGCGAGATGCATATGCCTCATTAAAACTCCGAAAAACCAAGTGGGAAAAATACTTGGAGAAAGAGTACATAGCATACGTTTACTATGTTGCACGAATTGCCTCGTTAAAAACCTTATGCAAGAAAACTTCATGAAAAACTTGCTAAGAAAAGAGTACAATTCTCCCAACTTCAATTGCTAATCTTGAGATTCATGTTGGGTATTCATAATTCATCTAACGAGATTTATGTGGGAGTATGTGAAATATCTCCCTCAAATCTGCACTCTCTAAGTCTCATCATCCCAATTCTTTTCACGCACCTTTCAAAGGTAGATTTGGGAGTGATTTAGTGAACAAATCTGCAAGATTTTCACATGACTTAGTATGCAATATCTTGATCTCGTTCATCTTATGCAATTCGTGAGCATAGAAGAACTTAGGGTTGATATGCTTCGTGAGATTGCTCTTCACATAACCCATCTGTGCTTGGGCAACACAAGCTGCATTATCTTCATAAATTATCGTGGGAGTTTGCTCAATGTTCAAGCCACATGACTTCTGGATGTGGTGAACTATTCTTCTGAGCCATGCACATTCACGAGATGCTTCATACAAAGCAATGATTTCCGAGTGGTTTGTCGACGTCGAGACAAGAGTTTGCTTAGACGACTTCCAAGAAATTGATGTTCCTCCACACAGGAAAACATAGCCAGTTTGGGACTTGCCAGTATGCGGGTCTGATAAATACCAAGCATCGGCATAGCCAACCAAATTCAATTCATTATTTCTTCTAAAGAACAGACCGAGGTCTTTGCTTCCTTGGAGGTAACGGAAGATATCCTTGATCCCTTTCCAATGCCTTTTGGTGGGTTCGCAGATTGATCGAGCTAGCAAATTCACAATGAACGCAATGTCCGGCCTGGTGCTATTTGCAAGGTACATGAGCGCCCAAGCTGCACTCGGATATGGGAATTCTGCTCCCGTGACTTCCTCCTCTTCTCTAGGTGCAGTATGGGTCTAGGTGCGCTTGGAGTGACCTTGAGACCATTGGTGTCTTCGCAGGATATGCTTTTTCAAATCCAAACATTTCCAACACTTTACGTGTGTAGGTTGATTGATGTACCAAGATTCCTCCTTGGACATGTTCAAGCCGCAAGCCTAAACAAAACTTGGTTTTACCCAAATCTTTCATTTCAAACTCAGACTTCAAGTATGAGCATGCCTCTTCAATTTCTTCATCCGTCTCAATGATGTTTAAGTCATCTACATAGACGGAGATTATCTGAGAATCCATTCGGGATCGTCAGATAAACACACATGGACAATCTTCGTTGTTTGTGTAGCCTTTCTTACTGAGAGAAAGTCACTCAGCGATTGTACCACATTCTTCCGATCGCTTCAAACCCATACGGTGATTTCTCCAATTTCACACTGTGCATGTGTTTCTATTTGCTCCGTCTTAGTTCGGGATAGGAATTCCTTCGGTACTTTCATGTATATCTCCGAATCCAAGTTTCCATACAAATATCTTTGTGACAACATCCATTAGCTTCATTCTCAACTTCAAGTTGATCGCCATTGAGATCAAATATCTAAAGGTAATTCCTCCCATGACCGGAGAATAGGTTTCTTCATAATCAACTCCGTGACGTTGAGTGAAACCTTGAGCTACAAGCCTTGCTTTGTACCTTACAACCGTTGTTTTCATTTCTCTTAGAACAAAGACCCATTTGTGACCTCACGGGTTTATATAGGAGGTGTGCGTGATACGGGCCCAAACACCTCTCTCTTGTTCGAGAGACTAACTCTGCAGTTGATTGCCTTTTTCCATTCTTCCCAATCTAGCCTTTTCTTGCACTCTGCTAGAGATGCGGGCTCGGGATCATGATCAATGATCGAGGCAATCTTCTTTGCAAAGTATGCATCAACGTTGGTCGTTGCTCTATTCAGGATTCTCATGTTATTACAAAGTTTATGGCCATTTCTTCATGGGGTGCTTCATGCACTTCTACTTGCTCTTCTTTGCTATTCCCTATCGCAGAGCAAGTTCCTTTAGTTTTCATCGCCTATGTGTGCGCACACATTATTTTCGCGGCTTCTGCAGTGGAAGGTTCAAGTCCTGGAATTGCCTTTCTGTTGGCTTCTTTCCAGTGCAGTCTCAACTGCTCCCCTTCTTTCCTTGGGGCATTTTCGTGATTGGTTGTGGTAAGTCCTCTCGCCGATTTTCTCTGACGTCTCCGGTACTTTGGGTTTGAGGAGCAGTTTTCTGTTCTTTTTCTTTGAGGCCTCTGAACAGGTTGAGGGATACCTTCTATTTTCTTTGGTATTTCCACCCTCTCTGGTGCATTCCTTGCGGGTACATGCGACTTAACCACGCCCTTCAGATCACAAAAATGATCAAGCAGTTCATTTGCTAAATTCTGCAAATCAATTATCTTCTGGACTTCTTGATTTGCTTCATTAGTGCGGGGGTCATGTGCGGGGATCCTAGTGGAATGCCATATGATTTCCCGGCATTTTTCATCCAAAGGTTGATTTCCTCCCCCTAATGACGGGAAACGATCATCGTCAAAGATGCAATCAGCGAATCGGGCTGTATGCAAGTCTCTAGTCATGGGTTCCAAATACCTGATTATGGATGCACTCTCATAACCAACGTATATCCCTGACTTGCGGAGAGGGCCCATTGCAGTCCGCTGAGTGGGTGGTATAGGTACATATACCATACACCCAAATTTTCTAAGATGGGAGATCTTCGGGATGATCCCGTGCACAAGCTACATAGGAGAATGGATGTTGTAGGCCGACGGTCTGAAATTGATAAGAGCTGCTGCGTGCGATCTGCGTGTCCCCAACAAGTGTTGGGCAAGTTACAACTCGCAAAAGCGGTCCGCAATGAACTTAATCCTCTTTATTAGTGCTACGCTAGTCCATTCTGCGTATGGACGCCATGCGATGGAGTGCTCAATTGCTATCCTGTTGCGGTGCAATAATCATCAAATGCCTTTGAAGTAAATTCTCAAAGATTGTCCATTCTAATGGACTTCACGCGATGATCGGGAAAGCATTCTTAATTCTTATGATCTGCGAGATCGACTTTGCAAAAGCATGGTTTCTTGTTGACAACAAGCATACATGCGACCATTTCGAGGAAGCATCGATGAGCACCATAAAGTATCGAAACGGCCCCGACAGGGCTGAATCGGACCGCAAATATCCCCGGATGCGTTCCAGAATGCAGGATTTCACTTTGCACTTTCATGACAGAGGGTCTAGTTATTAATTTCCGGTGGCACATGCAGGCACACAAAATCTTCATGATTCGGAAATTTTTAACGTTAATACCATGACCTTGTGAGTTGTTCACTATATTTCTTATCATTCTAAGACCGGGTGACCTAATCTACCATGCCATAAAGAAAATAACTCGAGCTTCTAAAACAGTCTTCAAGGAAGTATACACTTGGTGCATGAATATTCGTGTAGTACAACCCAGATTCATATGAGGGACATTTTTCTAATACCATTTTTCCACATACCGCGTGCTTCACAATGCACAAGTATTCTTTGCCATTTTCTTCATTGGTTTCTACGTGAAAATCATTGGCGCGGATGTCTTTAAAGCTTAAGAGAGTGCGCGTTGATTCAGGGTACAAAAGGGCTTCTTCAATTACCAAAGTTGTACCCATAGGCAATATAATAGTGGCTCTTCCTGAGCCGATTACATATAAGTCGCTTCCTGCGATCGTGGTAATCTTTCCAGCGTTCTTCGTGATCGACTGGAAATACTTAGACTCTCTTAAGATGGTATTTGTTGTGCCACTATCAACAATGCATATCTCTTCCATTTGGGCGCTACACGATTTCTAGATAAAAGAAATATAATTCTAATCAAACAGAGGCAAAAATAATTCAAATATTGCTTGTAAATGAAAGAATACTGAAATAAAGAATAAATTGCATATTTATTCATGAGAGAAGTATGCTCTTCTAGAGCTTACAATTCATTATTCAAAAGAAAATGCTTAACAACCATAATCTAAAAGAAAATGCGATTCATGCATTTAAACGGCAATGCAAGGTTTGATCGTTCTGCTCGACGGTAGGTTTCGCGTCCTGCGAGGACCCTAGACCAATCGCAGCACAGAGCTTCTTGCCCCCAAGAACTATCTTCACGTTCGATGCCCAAGTGAGGTAGTTCTGACCGTGCGAGGCCAGTTCTTCAAACTCACGATTCATGATTCATGATGCATGTTTTCAAAATTTCGACACTAGATTACTGCGTGTAATCTAATAGAAAATGGTTGCAAAAACATAAAGTGCAGAAAAATAAATTGCTATACATTGCAGGATATAACATTGAGCAATGAATTCAAATTCATAAAGAATATTAAAAAATGCAGAAAATAATACTGGAAAAATAAAACCAGAGACAAAATATTTTTCTGGATTTTTCTAGCAATTTTCCAAAAAAATCTGCAATTTTGTTCTCTTTTTCTTTTCTTTCTTTTCTTTTCTTCTTCTTTCTTTTTTTCCTTTCACCGAGCGGCCTTGGGCGCTTTTCCTTTTCTCCGGCCTTTGGGCCTTTAGCCCTGCGCGCTTTCCTAAGTCACGGCGGCTAGGGTTGGAAACCCTAGCCGCCATTCAATCGCGCGACGAGGCGCTTATTCGATTCCTCGCGCACGGAGGCACGGAGGCGGGAGGCGGCGCTGGGTGCTTCATGCAGACGCGGAGTGGCTTGGCGCGCGCGCGCGAGAGCGAGCGGCGGCGGCGGCGACGAGGCGCAGCCGAGGCGGCAGGCAGTGGGCGGCGTGAAGCGGCCGGGCGGGCGCCGTCGGCTTCTTGGAAGGCGCGCGCAGAAGACGGCGGAGAGGCGGCGGCGGCGAGGCCACGGACATCTTCGCCTCGGGTGCTGCGCGTGCGCCACCGCTGCTTCAGTAACCGAGGGCGCCGCCGGTTTGGGCCAGGCAGCGCCGCCGGGCGTCGTGGGTCTGCAGCCGCCATTTCTTCTTGGCGGCGGCTCTGGCACGAGCCGCAACCGAGGCCGGGATGCGGCGGCTCGCACGGAGCCGGCACGCGGTTGCGGCGAGCCGAGCCGAGCCGGTCAGGCGCGAGCGGCCGGGGCCGAAGCGGCGGTTGCGAGCCAAGGTCGAGCGCGGCGCCAGCGAGCCCGGAGGTCAAGACGGTCTTGTGGTCGCGAGCCGTGGGCGTGCGCGAAGTCGGCATTGCAAGGCCGTCGACCACCGGGCGGCGACGCTGGGCGCGGCTTCATGCCGGCGCGTGTGGCGACGGAGGGCTACGAGCCGAGGTTGCGGCCGGGGTGCTGCCGCGCTTGGTGCCGAAGGGCCGAGGCCCACGGTGGCGATGGTCGGATTCGAGCGTCTTGTGCGAGCGGCCGGTCTGGCGACGCGGCGGCCGGCCGCGCCGTCTGGCAACGGCCGAGGGCGTGATACCGGCGGCGGTAGAAGGCCGCATGCTTGCGAGCCGGCAATGGCCGGAGGCGCCGTCTTGCCGCGCGTGGAAGCCGAGGCGGCGGGTGGCTTCTACGCGCGCGGGCCTGGGAGGTACGACTTCGTGCTGGACTGAATTTGTTAATTGAATTAATTCTAATTTTAGTTTTTTATGATTTTTAAGATGTTAAAACTATTTGTACCGCACTTTCAATAAATTTCAAATATGTGTTATATTTATGATCATACGAAATTATTGTACAAAACTATAGAACTGTACGTGTAAAGTGTGCAACCTCAGCAAAAAAATCGAGTAGTAGTACAAGGAGGAAACAAGTCTGCAGAAACCCTCTTATTCAAATAGAAAGGTAGCACAAAACATGATCTTTGCAAGACGAAACCGACAACCCTCAAGAAAATGATGAGGTCCAACGCAACCGATTTAGTTTGAATATCAGCAAGCCCAACACAGTCGATTCAGCTGGAATTTCAACGGTCCCCATCTACGTGTCATGGAAACCACCGATGTTGGGGTAGTGGATTTCCCCTATACATACTGGGGCACATAAAAATTATTGGTTCTTCCAAGGAGGGGAAACAGGAGTCCTTCATCGCTTCAATATCCCCAGTAATCATTACGGATTTCATCGTCGAACTTCTGCTTGAGTTCAGGATGCTTCTCAAAGTATTCATCGGCTGTCATTGTGCTGATCTTTTTCTGTGCACAAAAACATGATGTTAAAACGAGTGCAATATGCTCTAAAAATGAATGGGAATATGCAATCATTTCCGGATAAATGGACTTTGTTCTGTAAAGATTGTCCTCACCTTCATCTCCTGGAGTTCAGCAATCTCCTTCGTTATTCTTTCTGACTCCTTCAGAGAGGCTTGTTCTGCTTCTTTCAGTTCAACCATCTATACATAACATAAACAAAGGGATAGGAAGTACATCAATATCTAAAATGGGTAAATGAGCTTACAGAAGAAAGAACGTCAGATTGTAGCAAAATGGAAATTTCAAAAAAACAAAACAGGAGATGTAAAATAAACATAATATCAACTTGGAAAGAAAAAACACAAGTGTGATAGTTCCTCACTAGAGCATCAAACTTTGGCTTGTACTGAGGAGTCACAGTGTCAACATACTTGGGGATCTCAATGCCTGCAATTGTTTCATGCTTAGTATCTCAATAAGAAAGTAGACAGAACAAAATTATATAGAACGGGCCATCTCAATTGCACAAAAATTGGAGGTGTGCAGTGCAGTGCAGTGTTGAGTGTGATCACAACATTTTAAGAATATTCCATACAACATATATTCAGTGGCCCCCTCTAAAAGAGAACAGGCGAAATAACAAAATAGTAACTTCTGTCAAATTAATACATATAGCCTAACAAGTACAAAGAAACAGGTATATATTACAGTGCATCATAAAATATTACTAGTTCAGACCCGCTGTGTAACTTGGTCATTCTAAATCAACTAGGATAACTACAGCCAGCTGAATGATTGTCAAGGAAGGGAATAAGCACATGAGAGAAAAATAGTGAGAAGATATTGAATTAATTAATCTCAGAAGGAGCTGAAAAGAAAATAAACACAACGTGGGATTGATTTAAGAGCTGCAATGGTCTACATGGGATATCAAGAGTGACTTGAGTCAGTATCGTTGTCCAATAACTAGAAGCACAAAAAAGTGATGGACCAGAAAAATGTCCACATGCCAACCCAATTAACCAACCTATATAATCATGAATAGAGAATATCAACTAGAAAGAACCATCACATATGCCACTTGCCAAGCTTTATTGTACCACGAATTAGGCCCATATTGTTGTTAAACCAATAATAGAGTAGAAGGAAATCATTCAGAAGTATGAACCAAAGCACAGCAAGACAACCAGTGTTCCCAATCAATCAAACATTCGCAACATTGCTTTATACATATTTCTTTCCACGGAGAATCAAGACAGAATGCAAATATCCTCAATGGTACCAAAAACAAACCTTGTTTCAGATTTAGTAACACTTGTTTATAGAAATGCAAATGAGGTTTGAGCATAAGGATACTTACTTTCATAAGCCTCTCTATACATATCTACCACTTTAGATCCAATTCCTTTTCTGTAGTACTCCCAGTCAATCGGTTGAGGTTCCTGCAATAACAAAACCAATACAGTTTACAGGCAACATATTGAACTACCCTATAAAATTTACAATATGACTGCAAGTCGGGTGAATGCATTTCTCCAAGGCTATCTTAATACTTCTGGACATTTTGAGGATAGAAATAGCAAAGGAATACTACACGCATTCAACATGACAGAACGTGGGGCGTAATCTAACGCATACTAATCCTGTCTCCCATGAAGCTTGTTGCCTACCGAGACAAAAAAATGCCACGTCATTTTCTGTCGTCCATAGATAACTATTCTGAAAGAAATTCTTAAATGACAACATAAATCCATCAGCTATTGAATATTTGAATGCACTGTTCTGACTAGAAGAATAAGTTATCGCAAACCGAAGAGATGGAGGGCTTGAACAAAGCCAAGAAAGTTGACTGCGTCTGAGTTAATGGCATCTAATGGCCCTACTGGTTCTGTGTTTTTATAAGTGATATAATAAGCACAATCCAAACCATCAAATGTTAGTGTTTGCCCACATCATAATTGGCAAACCAACAAAAACCTACAGAAAGCAGGCACTCTTCTCTGGAACAGTAGCCTAACTGCTAGCAAAACAAAATCAAAAGCGAAAATGCAGCATAACAACGGATACATCTCAAACAACAGCCTATTTGCAAGCTATCCAATAAGTCAAAATCTAACTGAATTACATCAGTACGGTCACGAAGTTATTAGAAAGCACACGCATTACAGAATTCCCAACAAATTGTATTTGTTCCACCAGCACCTCATCATGAAATCTCTACACACCGTAGTATCAAAAGGACCGGATCCGGTAGGAGGAGGACCCTGGACGAGGGGCGCCAGATCTGGAAACCCTAGGTCGGATCGGGAGGGGCGAGAAGGAGCCAGGCGTGATACCTGCGAGAACTTGGTCTGGAGCTGGTGGTTGACGTCCTCGAAGGTGCGGCGGAGGGTGAAGAACTCCTTGCGCGCCTCCTCGGAGACGAGCATCTTGGCCATGCCGTCCCAGTCGATCGCCTTCCCGGCCTTCGCGGCCACCTCCGCCACCTTCTTCACGCCGTTCCCGCTCATCTTCTCGGCCCTCTCGCCTCCCTCCTCACGCCGCGGAGCCTCTCTGTCCTCGCTTTCGCCGCCGCACAAGAGCAATGGGAATCCGGGATGGCCTGGCGTTTCGTGTGGGCAGGGAGTATTTCGGTTGGCCCGAATGGGCCCTGAGGTTATAATGGGCGTTGCAAGTTGGTCCCGAATGGTCGCCCCGCGAGCCACCGTTAACGCAGTTAGCGCCATTTGGGAGCATCGCCTCTGTGAGCGATGCCCCCATCGCTCTGAGGCGACAGGGCCGGAGGCAGTGAGTTTTTTTAGTTTTGTTTTGTAATTACTATATGCTTTTAATATAAACCCAGTAACTTTTGTTAGGAGTGTCCAAATTAAATGAAACTTGTTTCTAAATTTAAATTTTGGAATGAAGAATTAGAGTGTAAAATAAAAATCCATGTGTTGTTTGCGAGAATTTTTTTATTTGAGTTCGAATGCTAGGCTCTAAGCGTGGATTGTGAAGGAATTATAATGTGTGTTGATCCATAATTCATGAAATAAATAGAATAAGTTACTACAACCTTATGCACTTCATTTTTGCAAAAATATCTAAATATGATTGCATTTTGAATAAAAGATGGCTAGTTTAAACCCTTTATAACAATCATTGTTCAAGCGAGTTAGAATAATATCGAACGACCTCAAAACTTTGAGAACCAGCTTTGTTGCATTCTTGGGCTTGCATAGGTCACAATTATGTAAAAATATTTAGATGTCACTTTAGGTTGCACTATTTTATTGTTGTCCCAACATGCACCCAGTAAAACATGAAAATTGCCGTATCTTCGCAAACGATGGTAAAACTCGATGAAATCGATATGACGAATCGAAAATGCTATAACCTATCTCGATGGAGAAAAATAACATCATTTGGGACACTGAGCGGTAGGACACATACTAGCCCTCCGGACGGTGAGCATACTCTTGAAGATGGGCCGCACTGTTTATTACGACTTAAAACTAAAAGGAGTACCACGAACAAGGAAAACCAAAGTTAACACCAGACGTCTATTGAGTGCTTGAGGCCACTTCCCATTCGCCCATGCCTCCGTGGGCTTCTCCGCACGCGCGCCTCTCGTTTCTCTCTCTCGCCTCGCCTTCTCTCTTCCTTCCTACATGCCTCCTCGCGTGCGGCATGCGCTGTGTTCTTGAAACCGCGCGTGAACTCATCCTGCCGGTTGGCTTGGTCAAGAAGCCGTTGGTCCTCGGGGTTGATCTCCGTATCAAACCATCGCTCAAATTCACACAAATGGATGGAGGTGATTGCATGAAACGTAAATTAGCAAAGTTTCATTCACAAATATTATGTAACCCCGACGATTGTTACCATGCGCGATCCTTCGAGCTCTTCTCCGCGGATCGAGGCGTAGTTGCGGCACTTCCAATACCTCCTCTTCCAAGTTGAAATTTCCAAGAGCGGACAAGCTGCAAAGATCTCCACATACACATGGGCGCTCACACTCCACGAGGTAGGAAGAGATCTTGGTACGCTAAATTCGCGAGCATGCACTCGCTTCTTCCTTTGCCTTCCCTTACCCTTTGCACTTGCACGCCTCGGCATTTTCGATTGATGCTCACCTCTATTCTTTCTCCATTGTTCTTTGCGAGACCGCTTGTGAGAACGAATGTTATAAAGGCGATATCGCCGGGTATGGGGCGATCGCCTCATATTTGGGCGATTGCCCCATGTAAGGCGATCGCCTCACATTAGGCGATCGCCCTACTAGAGGCGATAGGTGCACCAAACGTTGGTGTGTTGTCACGTCGTGTGGCATAGGCAAGCAATGCATAAATGATTTGAACAATTTATAGTGATAACGCTGTCATGTTACTAACTCGAGTTATACAATGTCTTCTTTGAGCGTAAAGCCATTAAAAAATACATCCGTACAACAAGTCAATCACGCCACGCTTCCTAATCGGCGGCGTGGGGTAGGTGAGTGGCGACGGCGGACGGACGTCCCTCTAGGCCGGCCTGCGGCAGCGCGAGAGTAGTCGCGCGCGGCGAGGCCAAGTCTCGTGGCGGCGCGCCGAGAGCCGAGAGGGTCGAGGTAGTCGGTCGAAGGTACTCCTCCGGTCGAACTCGTCGTCGAAAGGCTCGTCGAAACCACCGGGTCTCGCTGGGCGCGGGACGAGGAGGGAGCCTCCCGCAGACCGCCGCCCCACCGCTGCTTTGTGCGTGGGAACGTAGCGAGGAACCGGGGTAGGGGCGACGCGGAAGGAGCCTCCCTACCATCGCCCCCACCGCTGCTGCGTGGGAGCGTAGCGAGGAACCGACGGGGTAGGGCGAGACGCGAAGGAGCCTCGTCGACCCACCCCCCTGCAGTGCGTGGGGCGTGACGGGCACCGGGTGGGTAGGCGGGTGTCTTTGGGCGACGTGGCGTGGTGTCTTTGCGTCCGCCGACGTCTCGCGCCCTCGGCGGTGGCCAAGCGAACCAACCGCCTCAGTAGCGAGGACCCGACCCCAAGGCCGTCTCGGACTCGGCGGTGGTCACAGTATGCCCTCTAGGCGCGTCAACATGGACACGACCTCCACCTCAATCTCCGCCAAGAGCTGAGTGCGCATGTAACGTCGGGTTGGCATTACGTAAGTTACATGAAAAAGCGTGCCCATGTAGGTTCGATTGTGACACTTACCGAGGCGTTGTCCTCCGGGACATCGTGAAGGGTACGTGTCCGCTCTGGATGCTCGCCAGGCGACGTCACGGTCTTTGTGTGTACCCACCGAGGCGAGCGCTGGGCGAACCACTCCATGTATCGATCGTACATGTCATGGTCGTCGGCCGGGTCTCGTGACCTCTCGTCGAGTCGCGCGCCCCACTGCGCAGGCCCATGGTCGCATACGGTCGCGAACCGAGAGCCCACCGCAAGACCCATCCGGTCATCCGCAATGCAAAAACAAGAAGTACGCAAAGACATTAATTTCGCAAAGATGCGGAGTAGTAGGATCGGGCAAGTACGTGAGCGCCACGCGCGACAACGTGACGAGGCGCAAAGGAAAGGATCGAACAGCCGAATCGCGCAGAGACTCGGTGCGGGAGTACTCCTCGACACACAGGTCAAAGACGAGCACCTTACGGGTGAGCCAAAAGGCCTCATCTCGCGTGCAAAGCACGGAGACCCCGTGAGGTGCTCGGGCGTGGACGTCGTACGCGGTGTATGGCGTCCACCGCACGTCCTCGTCGTGGAGGCGGTCGAACTCCCGAACGAACTCCTGATAGGACCTCCTCACCTGTAGGTGCGCGAACCTCCGCTGCGAGGAAATAAGAAATGGCGAAGGTTATTCAAGTGCGTTAGTGGGGAAAAAGATACGAGGGAGCGTACCTGTCGTCGGACCCAGTAGTGGCCCATGGTGGGCCAGTCCACCGGGTCGTCTCCGTAAAGCTCCTCAGGGTACGGTGTCGTGTCAACAACAGGCCTGCCGACGGAGAAGCGCTCCCAAGACCACAACTGGAGGAGTAGGACGCAACCTGACATCGTCGCGTCGTGCTCCGCCCGAGAGACGGCGTCGCACAGACCTCTGTACGTCGCCGCAAGCACAGCTGAGGCCCACGACCACTGCATCACCTGTTTACAAGGGGGGAGTTAGACGTGCTCCGTTGAGACGAGATTGGAACTGAGTGTGTTACCTCATCCACCGGTGTCGGCGATGGGCCGGGCGACTCGATCGTGTGACGGTCCACCGTGTTCCGTGGGAGGACGGGAACATCACCTAACCGAAAGCAACAACAGGAGGTATGCCTCCAAGTGGCGAGCCACGCCCGCCTCCTCCGCGTCTTGGTGGAGAAGGTCGACTGCGGCGTTCGCAACAAACATTATCGCAACTTGGCGCTTCTATTTTAATTCTCAAAGAAAGAGGTACTCACCGTGAATCGGCGACCACGCGCCGTCGGTCCGTGGCGCTCGGCCTCCCTAAGGCGGTAGGGTGCCGGGTGCCGTGCCGCACCTCGACAAACGCGGACAACTCGGCGTGCCACGTGGCGAGGCGTCGTGCGGCACGCATCGCCGGGCCCGCACAAGGGAGGCCTAAGAGGTACGACACGCCCGCGGCGTCGAGCCATCTCTCCGCACGGAAGGTGGAACGTGCGCGTCTCGGTCTCCACCGGTCCACGAGTGTGGCAGCAGGACCGGTCGTGCCGAACCGCGGCACCTCCTTGCCTCTAACGGGCGATCACCACCCACCATCCTACAAAGAGGAAGTAAGCCACCGCTCGCAACTCGCATGTAGTTAGAATTGCATTCACAGTAAGTATGTATGCGTAAAGAGTGCAAGCGTTCGCGACATACCGTGGAACCCGGCGTGGGTCGATCGCGGCGGCTCCACTGGGCACTCGAGGTCGCGGTGGCCTAGCACTCCGGTTCTCCTCTGCGGAGTACCTAGGCCGGTGGAGTCGCATCGACGGTCACGCCCGGCGGCTCGAGGGCAAGGTCGCGCCATCGTGGCTGTTACAAAGCAAATACAACAGATTGCTCGGTAATTACATGTGCACACAAAATGAAATGCGAAATAACGAATTGTACCATACTCAACAAACAATACAACCAAGTGTGGAGAGCAAAAAAAAACTCGGATTGCAAACATACGAAAGACAAAGACATGTTCGACGAGGCACTAACGTCGAGAATTACATTATCCTCGTAGGTACTAAGCGGGACATCGGAGAATAACATGATGCGAACAACAACTTACTAGTACATTGAAAATTACATCGAACATTACAACGTACATTCTGACTTACGGTCCATTGAATAATACAAGATGGGAACAACATGCAAAGTTACATTATCCGCGGTTGCGACGCGCCTCGAACTCGCCCATATCGTTCGAATGCGCCTTGTCCTTCGACGCCTGACCTTCATCTTCAACATTCGGATGTCCGGTACCCATCGATGGTCGGAGAGGGGCTGTTGTGAACGATCCATCCACTCTGCACCGTACACCTCATGATGCCACGTGTTGAGAACGCTCGCTTGTAGTAGTGCGGGGAGATGAACGGACGGCGTGATTGATGCGTCTCGGCGGTCGCGGCAATGGCGTGCGAGCACCGCAAGCGCAAAGCAGCGTGGTTTCTGGCAGGAGCACTCGCAATCACCGCCGAGTATGCACGGATGGGAAGTCCTCTCGGTGGCACCCTGCGACCTCGGCCACCGCAGTGCACCGGTATCTCCGTTCCACGCCACTCTCCGGTGTAACCCGATGTGTCTGCGCCTTTCTTGTTTTCTTGGACATGTAGGTAGACACAACAGTTGAGTAAGACAATCGATTGTCCGACATACATCTGCGAGGTCTTGTATCGCTCAATGAAATATCTCTGTGTCCCTAATAAGACACCTCAACTATACCCACCATGGAAGGCATCGGTGCCTTTCATTACCTGATTGTAAATCTCCGCGAGTTCGTTGTCATGATCCCATAACGCGAGCCGCCCTCGTCGTCTTGAAGGACCATTTCTCCAAAGGCTCATGTCGTATCCAATCGGTGAAACTCTTTATCTTGGTACCGCCTCACGCCAGAGGTTTGGGGGTCCGTCGGCAGCCGCACATAAAGGCGTGGGGTCCTCTCCTTGCTCATGGTACACCATCGGGTTCCTTGATGAACTAGCGGTACCTCTCGGGATCCATTGATTGCTTCTTCGTTAGTTCGCCCAACGTCTTCCAAAGCGCGTCGAACTTCCTCCGTTGGTTCTGTTTGCACAGCGCTTGAACATGTTCATAAGCTCCTTATTCTGAATCGACGGAAAAATTGGCACCCATGTGCCTCATGCACCACGCTCCTCGATCGGCCACTTTGTTGCTCCCACGACGGCGGACCCTTGTTGCATATCCACGATGCGCCCTTAGCGACCCTCGCATGTCGGTCATGGATGACACAAACATCGAACTGTCGAGAACAAGCGCCGACTTCACTCTTTCAAGGAACCGATCACCGACTCCGTGTTTTCCCCCTCCACGAATGCCAACGCAACCGGTAGAACTCGGTTGTTGGCATCCACCGCGATCGCAGATTAGAATCGCCCTTGTACTTCCCCGTGAGGAATGTGCCATCCATGCAAAGGACCGGCGATGGTGTTTAACGCATTTATGCATGCGCCAGGCGAAGAATGCACGTTGCAATACCCACTTCGGTGCACGCACCACCCGCAGGAACTCCGCAAGGTCGATGGATGTACGGGGTTCCTTTGTGCGATTGCCCTGAGCAAGTGGGAATATTCTCGTCTGAAGCCTCATACGCCCCGAACCGTATTTCCAGAGCATCCTTTTGCTCTCCATGCCTTTGCGTAGCTAATCTTGTCTTGAAACCTCTCCTCCACGGTGTGATAATAGATCGAGGTGCAGATGGGGATTGTCCACGATCGACCATAAACACATTTGCCACCCAAGTGGACGACAGATTGCGGTGTCCTCGCTCCGCTTCTTCCGGCTCGCAGATTATGCTCCATCACTATGGAGCATTTCCGATAGTCCGTCCACTTCCACGGTATGCATGCACCGCCATGGGCACGAATCAACTACGCACTTCACGTCGTAGTCCTTCTTCTTGGACTTCACAACCCCGAATTGCCGCCGGAGAGACATTGCCCAAGATTTCACCGCATCCATCACGGCCTCCTTGTCTTTATATACGGCCCCTGCGTCACCTCGTTCTCACGATACTCCCATGCATCAATGTTCCCTTCATTCATTGTTAGGTCTTGAAATTGTAATTGGTCCACGCACTGAGGATAGGCACCCAGGCGTTGTCCTCCTCGTCGGAGTGCTCACCATCGAGGACTTCCTCATCCGCACGGTCCTCCTCTTCCATCAAGTCAACAATGTCCTCCACCTCCTCCCCTCGTCGGCCACCCTCGCGCCTCCACCGCTGTCTCCTCCCCCGGTCCCTTCGTCACGCTAGCCTCGTGCTCCTCGTCTCGGGCTCCTCGCCTTCCTCTTCGCATCCTTCTACATTTGATGTCCCTCCGCCGTAATGTCCACCCCGACATCACGAACTTGCGACACCGATGGAGCTACCGGGTAGCACTTGTGCCAACAACATGAGCGCCAACCCCGCCTAGCAAAACCAACATAACTCCTCCATGTGGACGTCGAGTTAACAGAATCAACTCTCCGTAAAACGGTCTTGCGCTCGGCTCACTCTGCTCGACCCAGAATCGAACGATGCGGGCATCCAAACCAACATCCGAGACATCCACTCCAACAAACCCTCAGATGTCCTATCGCTCGATGCGCATATGCCCCGTCGACTCTTGAAAATGATGATAGATCCACCCCATCCGCCTCGTGCTATCTCCCCATCTCCATAAAATATTTGGAAATACAATTTCTCCGACATGTCGCAACGTCCGACGGAAAAATATTACTCTAAAATACAATCTACAAAATACGACTATGAATAAGTGATTCGACTAGCCTACTATACGGTCTAATATTAAATTTCTACTACATTACATTTGTATATATTGCCTAATACATTACTAACATAATAAAATTAGTAATACACGACCATACTAAATTAAATTCATACCACATTAAATTTGTATATATATTGCCTAATACATTATTTGCATAACAAAATTACTAATACACAACCCTACTAAATTAAATTCAAATATTGTCTAATATTTCTACTATATTAAATTTCTACATACTTGAATACTACATTAAATTTGCACATACTTACGATACTAAATTAAATTTGTAAATACTACATACTACATTAAATTTTGAATATTAACTGCTATATTAAATT
Organism: Otatea glauca; assembly: GCA_036346275.1. Taxonomy (NCBI): domain Eukaryota; kingdom Viridiplantae; phylum Streptophyta; class Magnoliopsida; order Poales; family Poaceae; genus Otatea; species Otatea glauca. Next base: position 41,631,911 of record CM070725.1, read on the forward strand.
TCTAAACAATACATAATCCTAAAATTTCTAAATACTACAATTCCTAAATATTAAATGCTACATTAAATTTTAAATATTTGTATAACCTAACAAAAATTCCTACATTTACCTCTACAAAAATTGATAAACTAACTCTACAATAAAATTCAAAAATTTACCTAAATTTTTCTTCTCCTTCTCTTCTTCTTCTCTTCCTCTTCTCCCTCTCTTCTCCTCTCTTTTTCTCTGCAGTGCGCTCGCTCCGCTTCTTCTCTCGCTACCGACCGAGTGGAGCGGGGATAAAGGAGCTCGTCGCCTCAGAGGCGATCGCCTTGGCTGAGGCGATGGGGCCCCCAAGCCAGGCGGCATTAACAGGCATGCGGCACTAGCGGCTAGCAGCGGGGCTATCGCGTGTATGGGCGATCGCCCATACACGAGCGACGGGGGGCATTTTTGTCATTTTTTCATTCGGACGCATAGTTTTGAAAAAAAGAATAAAAAAAAATATTAAATAAAAAAAAATTCGCGTTGCAACAAGTTTTTTTCTTCGGCAATTGGGTTGAGCCGTGGACTAAGTCTATCGTGGTTATAAATGGGCTAAGAAGCCTCGGCCTACTAGCTGTGACACACGGCCCATCGAATTTTCACCAAACTTTGAGGCTTTTATAGATTCTCACAAAATTACAAGATGTAGGGAATGGTGTATATTTTATATTTCTGGAAGATTTCAAAATCAAATTAAATCGTGTTTGCAATGTACGAAAATACCATTTGATTTTTTTGTAGAGTTTGCAAAGATATAAAACGTATGTACTTCCCACCCTTCGAACGTTCCCGTACTTCCTCTATGCAAATATTATGAAATTTTTTATTTTGTGTGTTGACACAAAATCAATGTATCATACAACAAATTTCCAAATGTAAATACGATGTAGACATTAATAAAAAAATGAAATTTTCTGCTAAAAGGAAAATCAGAAAATAAAAAGATAAAAGCCACTATTCACTGATTTTTTTTATTTTTCTGTTTCTCCTAATGTTAGTCACATTTGCATTTTAATTGTTATGATACTTCGATATACTATAACCTTTGTTTTAAAAAAATTAAATTAGCTTTTTAATATATCATTACCTATCCAACTAAATTTTTCCGAATTTTTCATGACTATTTTCATCATGTTTTAAAGAAGGGGAGTATGGGAGCATCCGAAGAGTGGGAAGTGCAGGATATATGTTCTCCCTACATCTCCAATTTTTTTCAGCATTTTCACAAACTTCTAAGTTTAATTTTCACGGAATTTTCACCCATTCGCATTTTCAGCAGAGTATTCTGCTCCTGTTGTACGTACATGAGTACAGTACATCTTTATCGGATGACAGGAGGTTCTTTAAGAAATTAACAATGCATACACTCCGGGTTATAAACTTTTTCACAGGTTAACGCTGGAGCCGCGCACGCAGCTAGCAAAACAGATGCCGTGAGGGCACCGGGACGGAACAGCTGCTCGAAAAGCAGAGAAAGCACGCATGCATGCATGCATTTCTTCAGGAAAAGCAGAGAAAGTGTGCATGAGACTACTTGCAATCGCTGCAAGTACGGTGAACTGCACTAGCGACTTACCAAATGACATCGGTCATCAGTATCCACCGTGATCTGTCTCGTCGAAGACTTTTGGTGCGTCCTGCCTGTCCTGAGTCCTGACGACAGCCCACAATGACACCACGTATCCCAGTTCAACTCTCGTAAGCCCTGGTGCGCCTTTCTCTGGCACGACGCAGCTTCCGCGGTTTTAAGTCGGCTTCATTTTCTGAAAATCTAGCAAGTTCTTCCAACAATTTCGGTTTTCAACGGTTTTTAAGAATGAGTTAGAAGCCATATTTAACTAACAAAAGTTAAAAGCTAGACTAAAGTTGTTTTTATAACTTATTGATGTGAAAGGTTAGATATTTATCAAACGATCTTTTATAAAAAAAAAAACTATAGCCGTTTTTCAACTCAGAAAGCTAAAAAAACAGCTTTTTAAAAAGTTATAGCTCCTCCAAACAGGCTTTCTCTGGCGCGTCTCCTCACCGTGCATCGATGGGCTAAGAGTTTTTTTTTCTTTTTAGACTATTTTTTTAACTTTAGTCCTAATTCGAACAAAATCATAAATCTAGCGGCGCGACAGTTGTACGTACTGTGGTTGGAAAACACGGTAGATGGCTATCACAATATGAGAGCACGATAGATGCCTCATGTGGTTGGGAAGAGATCACATATGCAATTTCGTTCTAATAAAGATAAATCTTGCAAAAAAAATTGAGCCCACGAGGTATAAAATAATTTGACTTGACGGCCGATGCGCGCAGCAAATTGGCAATGGCTCTTGGAAAATTTAAGGGGAAAAACCCGGCCGGTTAAAATAGAAATCTCGGTGACCCCGTAAGCTTGCCAACCGAGCGAAAAAAACGGCTCGACCTGTTACCAAATCCGAATTTAAAATTTCGTTTCGAATTTTTGGTCTGATTTTATTTTCCTGTGGTAACTAGAAAACCTCGATGACCCCTGATTCTTTTTTTTATAGCCAGTTTTTCCCTGACGGGGATGATATGCGACCACATCCGTTTGATCACTCCCTTGAGTATTATGTAACGTCAAGAGTCGCATGGGGACGATCTAATCTAAGACTACATTTGAAACATTTTACATGAAATAGCTTAACTCTCACAAGAACCGAGAAAATTTTCAATATTCAAATAAGACCTAAGTTTTTCGGTGTATGCCCGCTTGATCTAATATTACTAGGTAAGTGTCCGCGGCGTGCCACGCCACGACCATCGTCTGCCACGTGAGCAAATCGAGAAAACGTGCGCACGTCGCTCTCAACGTGAGCAAATCGAGGAAACACGCGATGTAAGCGTTTTTGTTATGAAAAAAGACCTAAACGTAGCGCCTGGCGCCTGCTTAACGCTAAAAACGCAAAAAGGACATAAACAATTTTTTCTCAAAAAAAAAGGACCAAAGCGTATTTTTTCGAAAAGGGCCTAAACGGTAAAAAAACGGCAAAAGGACTTAAACGTAGCGCGTAGCTTTTGTTTCCGAGGAAAGGATCTGACGGCTTTTTTCTCTCGAAAAAGGACCTAAATGTAATTTTGATTTTCCCAAAAAGGACCCGAGCGCTACGCCAAAAAAGCTAGAAGGGCATGAACGTAATATATATTCTTTTTCAAAAAAAAGAACTAGTCGTAATTTTTTTTCCGAAAAAGACCTATATGTAATTTTTTTGGAAAAGGACCCGAGCGTAAAAAAAATTTCGCCGCCGAGGCAGGAACTCTACTGGGATTAGGAAAGGTAGTATTCGTAATTTCGAATTGCCTTTTGGATGTGCTTGTCAGCCCGCCGCAAAATTACCTCCACCCCACCCAAAAAAAAGACTCTCCATATATTCTTTTTTGTTTTTGCATAATGGCTATCAATTGCCCAATGCGCGCATTCGCAATTGCAAGGGTTCTCAATGACAGCGCACTGTTAGGAGACGGGAGGATGTTAATTATGCAAGGATTGAGGGGAAGAAACATGGAGTATCTGATTTGCATCCGACAATTAAAAAACTAGCCGATTGATCCGCATAATTGCATAGTGTAATGTGACATACTGTAGCGTATAAAATTTTCCTTGCGGATTCTAAACACATTGAAATCCCTGTTTTGCAAACAAAATACATTTCATATATATGATTTTTATATTTAATTAATGTAATTTATTTTGAGACCGCTCTGTCTGTTTATGCCAAAGAGAGGATCGGGAGATGGCCTCTCTTCATTTTAAAAAATCAATATATCTCTAAGCAAACTATTAAATCTAAGCTTTTTAAAGTTAGGGTTCACCAAATTAAAGGGTAGATGTCTTTTTTAGAATTGTTTCAAATTTTTATATCTCTAAGCCAATTATCAAATCTAAGCTTTAAAATTAGGATCACAAAATTAATGGCAAGATGTTTTCCTTTAAAAAAGAACTTCCACCATATTAGAGCATGTAGAGTGGTGGAGACCACCGCTGTCTATATACTCCTCCATGTCATATAAAGACAAAACTAAAGACAGCTACTATAATAGATGATATCTTAAGGTTGTCTTTATGTGATCCTACAATCTTTTAATTATGTCATGAAAATATGTTATTGTAGACAATAACTTATATAATGGTGCTTTATACTGTCTATATAGTCATCCTTTACAAAGAGATCAGCTATGCTCTCTCCTTCTCCTTTCTCCTCTGTATCAACGAAAATCTTACATGACAAAGAATATAAACAACTGATATCACATCATTATACATGCCTTTACTCTCCTTTTATTCTTGCAACTGCAAATTACCTGTCATCACCTTCGAATATATGTAATAGATTTGCTCGATACAATTGAAGCCGTGGATGGCTCGACCATGCTCCAGGGCTCCTGGGCGGGTCTCACCTTGTTTCGCAACAAAGCTGCCGGAGAACTAAAACCATGGTATGTTACATATGCAAGTGACGATTAACAAACAGTACAACTTTGAAGTGTACACTTAAGTGGATACATGGACCTAGCTAATCATTCGTCGATCTCACTCGATCCATCATCAACTAAGATTAACAATATCGCGATTATCGGCTCGAATATCACGATAATTGATCATATCGAGCCAGCTCCGCATTTGAAACCGGTTAGTAAACCGGTCCAATTCAAAAAAATTGAAAAAAAAATTATGCTTCGTAAATCGATCGAAAATGAGTAAAAATCGAGATCGCTCAAAAATCGGCTGTCAAAAGAGTTCAATTGGTCGATCGATTATCGAGGAAAATCAACTGATTATCAGTGAATATCGACCGATTATCGATGAAAATAGATTTTTTTTTCAAAAAGTTTAATTTTAAAAACTCTTTGATTTTTTTTGACAATTTTCAATCTATTATCAATGAAAATAAGTATCGGCCAAGAACGATTTTCAAAGTCAAATCGATAATGTAAACCCTATTGTCTACTGTATGTCAGAGTAGCCAGCTGCGTGCAGGTGCATGCACCTGGACCCGGCCAAGTACACAGGTTGCGGTACTGTGAAGCTTTCGTATTTTTTAGATAATGGAAGATTACATCTCCCGGCTTCTGCATCGTAAGATGCACATAGCCAAATATTTATTATATCGTTCCGGTAATAAGCTATCACAAGAGCTCTCTATCAAAGAGTTTCAACAAGCCAAGACAAAGAAAAAATATAAAGTTTTAACCTACACATAGTCTATGATTGAATCGCCATCCATGGCTAATGAAGAGTTCCCGAAGCACAATCTCCAGCGATTTGCATGCCGATAACACCACTTCCCTTGCTTCTTGAGGTTACAACACAGACCACGATCGTAACTATTTGGTGCAAATGTAGATAACATGCAATGGAAGAGAATTCTTTTATGTTCTTGAAAATCACATCATTGCGATGTAGCCAAACCATGTTGCGGTACTGTGAAGCTTTCGCATGATTGGTCATGTTGTATGTTTTTATTGTTTGCATGTTTGGTCTATGTGTGAGCAAAATTGTATTTTTAACCCCTTTTGTCATCGTAAAAATAATAATAGACGATACGTTTTATCTATCGTGCTCCTATACTGCAACATCTTAATGACGCTATAGTAGCATATTATATCACGATAGGTAGGATAGACCGTAATAAAAATAAAACCTGCCGCACTCTCCGGAGTCCGGACTAGAAAGAGTCCAAACCCACAACGATAGGAAACATGCTGTGTACCCTAACTCAACAGCAAACCAACTCTGATCCTACAGCACAACAGATACATAGTGAGGGCTACTACACCTATGCCAATCGACGGACTACCACGTTGTGGCGCGGCTGGTGATAACAAATTTGTCGGGAAATCAGATAAACCCAAAACTCCGGTATGGTCATGGGATGCTGTCCCATCGAGATGTCCGCACGCATGCAGAGATGGGCAAGAAGGCACGTACGTCAAGCCTGTCGCGCACATCCATATACAGTACAGACTGCAGACTCCAGAACTCCAGACAGAAACGTTATATACTCAAATCAAATTTCGATGGGGCAGCACCCAATGGTATCTTCAGTGAATTACTTCTACAAACATTTCCACTAGATAAGCTAGAACACCTAATATTTCGATTCTCCAATCAAAGAGAGAACCATAATGATATTTTCAGTGAATTAGTTCTAACCAGGTATCAAATTTCCTTTTTATTATACCTCGGAGGTGGCCGAAATCTGAAATTTCGACAAGATTTCAAAATTTCGATTAAAATCTGAACGAAATTAAAAACAATTTTGAAATCGGGTAGATTTTGATCATTTTCAAACTCATGTCAAATGGTCTCTCGACACTAGAAAAAATAGGGAAATGTGAGAAAAAGAATCATGCACGTATTTATCTATATTTTCTATCTGTTTGAATGCAAAATACTAAGTATTTACACATAAAATTTTCAAGTTAAGGTTTAGGGTTTATCCCAAATACAATTTAAGGCCGAAATTCAAATTAGACTTTAGACCGAAATGCATCATTTAAGGCCGAAATCTAAGTTAGGGTTTAGGATTAGGTTTACATAATTCATATGTGTATTTCTTTTGCAAACTTTTTACATGTATTTCTCGTAAAAGTCATTACAATTCTGTACAAAAAAAAAATTAGTGTGAAATCCGGTCCAAAAAATAGAAGTCTCAGCGAAATTTACCAAAGTACTGTAGCAACCCTGATTTAAAAAAAATCGCAAAAAATTTGAATCTTAGCCCAAACTGAATTCAAAATTTCGCTGAATTTTGGAACCCTGGCTTTAACAACAGTTATTGAATTACAATTTTTTTCTTTTGAGTAAGCGAGTGACTGACATTTATTAATGTACATTAAATCCAATGGTTAAAGACTTATGTCCGTCTCTCGATTGTCCAAGCAACTAAAACTAATCTATTATATTATCAAAACCTAATAAAAAGAAGCCACTGTGTTGGTTCTTAGGAGTCAGAAATTATCCTGTAATCTTTTATCTATATATCTACAAACAATTGGTGAGATCTAATTAAGATACTTTCTTTGTTTTAGAGTACTAGAAAATACAACAATAATCTTTAAATTAGGAAAAAAATCTTAGAAATTCTCTTATTAATTAAGAGAAAAGTCTCAGGCATTATGTTCTGGTTCTAAGGGTATATATAGCCAAATAAAATTAAAAGTATCTTGGATTTCCATCCACTACTACAGAAAGGCTTATATTAGACGCCTCATCACAGACGGTTTCTGAAAACCGTCTGTGACGATGAACATCACTGACGGTTCTATATTGCAACCATCAGTGACATTATCACAGACGGTACTCTTCAAAAACCGTCAGTGATATACATCAATATCACAGACGGTTTTAGTTAAAAATTGTCTGTGATATTATCATAGACGGTTTTTAACTAAAACCGTCTGTGATATCATGTATTATCTCAGACGGTTTTATAATAAAACCGTCAGCGACTTATCACAAACGGTTCGTTATAATAACCGTCTGTGATAAACCACATCACAGACGGTTTATCCAGATAGAACCGTCTGTGATAATATTTCAACTTTCGCGTTCTCACCAAATTTGAACTTCCCGCTTGTCTGGTTTTTGACTTTCCTTTAAAATACCAGCCCGCGGCTCTTCTCCTGCTGCTTTCTTCTCACTTCTCCTGCTCTCCTCTTCTCTTCTCTTCTCTCTTCTCACTTCTCACTTCTCACTTCCTTTTCCTCTCCTCTTCGAATGTTTGTAAGTATGGTGTTCAAATCGTTCAACTAAAATGTTATAGCTCATCCTCTCCTCTTCCTCTTCCTTTCCCTCTTCTCTTCTCTTTTGCACTATTGATGTTGCGGCGTTTTCGTTTTCGATCCGTGCACTTTTCGGTAAAACAGCCATAACTTTTGCATACGAGCTCCGATCGCGACGTTCTTGTGCTCGTTTTAAAGCTAACGAAAATTTATATTAGAAGTACACGCTAAGCTTGAAAAAACGTCGATCTCGAAAAAACGTCGTTTAGAGCCTCAAAACAGCCTTCGAAGTTTTTTTCGTCGATTTTGCGTTTTCAAGTTCTTCAAAGCAGTGACATGGGATATCTCACATCCAGTAGCTCTTCCATTATGCCTGCACTAGCACAGAGCAGCTGGATCACAGAAATATCATCTGTACATGACGATATTTTTTTTGTTTCCAAAAGTAACATCACAGGCGGTTCATAGTAAAAACCGTCTGTGATAGTTGTTATCACAGACGGTTCTTAGTCAAAACCGTCTGTGATGTTTTCATATCATAGACGGTTTTAGTTTGAAACCGTCTGTGATATGTTCTATCACAGACGATTCCGTAACATCACTGACCCATGGTTACAGACGGTTCAAAAACCGTCTGTGATGACGGTTCCGAACCGTCTGTGATGACCTTTTTTGTAGTAGTGATCTATTCAAATTTAAAATTCATTTCATATTTGTTGATGAGTTTGTGTCTATTCCCTGTGGACATCAATCTTTGCATGGTTATATCGTTGTTTACAAAATTTCTAGCAAACCATATATTGTAAACTTATACTTCCTATAATTTAGAAATTCTCAAGTGAATCAAGAGAAAGAAAAATATATGCTCATGTAGTTGGTATATAATTAGAGAAGCTCACAAACGGGATGAATATTAATTAAATCTCTAAAATCAAAGAGGTCCAAATCAACCCATAAAATTCAAGGTACATTGTACTATCTTATTTTTAAAGGCCATCTTTAATACGTTTGTGAATATATTTTCCTGAATAAAAAATACATAATCTAGCCGCGTAATTGAGCTGACACTTCCTCTAGTTATATATTAAAAAGTTCATCACAACCCTTTTAGGTTTGCTAATAAAAAACAGAAATAGGCTAGAAATTCTCATAAAATAGCAAAACATTTGACCTTTATATGGTGATCCCTAACTATGTTGAACTATAGCAGCCATTGGATGTCATTATTTAAAGGAAAACATCTAACCATCGATCTAGCAGACTGGAGTATAACGACTTAGATTTAAAGAAAGAGTGCATGACAAGTACAATAAAAAATAATAGAAAATCGGAGCAAACAATAAAAGGAAATTAGAGATTCGATCTTCATACAAACTCCAAATTAAAACCCAAACATAGCTGAAATTCAGTATAAAATTAGACAAAATTTAGCAGTTGGTTTTATGTATGAATTATAACCAAAAACTGAGATTCAAACTTAAATAAAAAAATTAACAGAAATTCAGAATGCAAAATAAAAGGAACTTATTAATGTGATTTTTCACACAAACTACAAATTAAAACCCCTACGTAGCTAGAATTTGGAATAAAAAATAGATGAAAATTAGCACTTGGATTTGTATAGGAATTCTAATTTAAAACTGAAATTCAAAAATAAATAAAAAATAACAAACTAAAATACCAAAAATTCAGAATGAAAGATAAAAATAAATAGCAATTTGATTTCAATACACACTTCAAATTAAAACTCCTAAATAGCTAAATTTTAGAATAAAAATTAGTGATTCGATTTGTACATATATTATAACCTAAAACTCAAATTCAAAATTAAATAAAAATAATATTTAAATTAAAATAAAGAGTCCATATCAAATACAATATAAAATGACAAAAATTCAAAATAAAAATTACCATCTGGATTTATGTATGAATTACAACCTAAAACTGAAAAGGGATGTATATAATAAGTAAAATGCAAAAATATACGAATTCATAATAGAAATCAAAGAAATTAGCAATTGTTTTTAATTCCAAAATAAGTGAAAATAGAAATCTCGTTTTATTCAAAATATCCTAATTCAAGAAAAAAAATAAGGAATGGAATTTGATTTGTTTATATGTATATATTCGGAATCTAAGTCTATTATATAATAAAAGTTGATGACATGCGGTTTACGGTCGCTAAGAAAAAAGAGAATTTGCTAAAACATTCTAACACCCTTTATTTGGTAGACCTTCATGCCCCTTTTGTTTGGTAAGCCTTCACAGAATGGAGGGATTCAAAAAGTGATACATCAACAGGTGTTTGTTTGGCTATACTGGCACAAGCTATGTGATATGTATTATAAGCATGAATCATGAAAGAGCATTGCAATAATAAAAGAAATAGATGATGATGATATAAACCAAAAATGTTATGTTATGCTATATTTGCCCTTTTGCTTTGCAAGTATTTAAGGGAAGAATTTTTTTTGTCACAGTTGACAAGTATTGTAGCGGCTGATCTATGTGAGAGATGTGGGGCAGGGTTCAAAAACCATTCCAAAATAGCGAAAACTGCCCGTACCTCTCCGGTACTAAAAGTGAAACCACTCAATTTACCGGTTAAGTTCAAATTCAAATTCAAAAAATTCAGAAAATTTGAAAAAAAATATCCAAAAATTCCCTACAATTAGTATTAATAGCTTTATGACATCTGTTGTGAATATATTTTGAAAAAACAAAGTTTGGAGACGTTTTTGAGCCATTCAAAATTTAGAAATTAGAAAATCCAAAAAAGAAAAGAAATTAGAAGTATTTTTAGTAGCAATATTTGTTCAAGTATGTCAAGTATCAATATTTACTTCAACATATTTTAGTAACAATATTTGTTCAATTATATTTAGTAGCAATATTTGTTCAAGTATTTCAAGTAGTAATATTTATTTAAACATATTTTAGTAATAATATTTGTTCAATTATATTTAGTAGCAATATTTATTCAAGTATGTCAAGTAGCAATATTTGTTCAATTATGTCAAGTAGCAATATTTGTTGAAGTATATTTAGTAGCAATATTTGTTCAATTATATTTAGTAGCAATATTTGTTGAAGTATATTTAGCACCAATATTTGTTCAATTATATTTAGTAGCGATATTTGTTGAAATATATTTAGTAGCAATGGAAGGTGTTGAAATGTAAATGGTGTTGATATGTGAATGGTATTGATACGTGAATGCCTATTTTTGCACTTGTTGGATTGATATATATGTGAGTAGTATTGAAATGAAAGATTACTTGTTAACATATTATTGCTAAATGTCTACTTTACAACTTGCAATTATCTAAAATTTAGCAAAGGTCATGTCAAATTTTTTCATACTTAGGAAAGTTCATGTCGGAATTTGTTTGTGTTTTTCCATTTTTTATATATATTTCTTACATTTTCCCTCTTTTTTTTGGGCCTTCAATGACTTTTTACAACATTTTTTTTGCAATTTTTCCCGGTTTTTTTCTTCTTCAAATTTTCCCATTTTTTCCAACTCTCACTAGTTTTTGGCGGTTTTCGCCAAAAAGCGCTCGAAATTCGAGGCTTCTCGAGCGGTTTTCGTCCATTTCGTTCGAAATTCGCTCGTCGATTTGACCAGATTTCAAATTCGTTTGACTTTCCAAACCATTCGGTTTTGAGCGAATTTCGAGTGGTTTTCGATACCGCTGGGTCGTCAAAATCCGAGGTCGAAACAATATTGTTAACCCTTCTGTGGGGTCAATTGCCCCTCCCCTAGCTTTTTGAATAGGCCCTTTAAAGTTTAGGTATGAATTCATGCAAATTTATAGAAATGACCCAATTTAGGTATGAATTCATGCAAATTTATAGAAATGACCCAATTTAGGTATGAATTCATACAAATTTATAGAAATGACCCCACTAAAATATGGCACAGTGATAATTGACCCCACAGGGTAAAATTTGTGGCTCCACCGATGAAGTATTTGTATACGAAGTGAGTATTTTCTCTCTTCTAATATATAATATTATAATATCACAAATGGAGTTATACACCCATCTATTTTTAAAAAGCAAAATTGCATATATATTATCAAGTTATTTATATATATTTTAAGTATGAATAGTAACACCTGGCAATGCAATTGTGCGAGAAATTCCGCTACATAACACATATATTGGCATACTTCTCAGTTTTCATCACTGTCCATATACATGGAGCAAACAGAATGTTAAACCCTAACAACTATAGCTAGCATCAATGTAGCAATCACACGCAAGTAATAAGATGGAGTACCAAGTTAAGAAGGTGCGCCACTAGCCACGCCATTAGCTTTACAAGAAGCAGACATGTCAGGAAAGCATGCTCCGAGCTATTGATACGGCGGCCGTGGGCGTGGTGTGCTTGCCGGCAGCGCCCATACCTCATGGGGCTGGCACGCGTATAAGGACACAGGTTGGGTCGCCGACGCCATGCTGTGCGGCTGAAACTGGCTCACACGATGCTGTTCCTGCGGCTCCGGTTGGTGCCCGCAGTGCTTGTCGGCTTCGCCGCTGCCGGAGCCGACGGACGCTGGCGCGTCGACGTCGTCCGCGGGGAGGTGGTGGAAGGTGGGATTGGTGAAAGCGGCGGCCATGACCACGACGGTGGTCGCAGCTACGAGCGGGCCGGCTACGGCGCCTCCCACGATCTGGCCGTGGGGGCCGGCGAGTGATATTGATAGGCCCCCGAGGGCGCGGGACACGGCCGCGGACATGGAAGGGGGAAGAAAGGTGGCCGATATGGAGAGGATCTCGTACCGGCCGTGGAAGACGATCGCAGCGGTTGCGGCCCCGACTTCAGCGTTAGGGGACGGGTGGCGGAGCGAGACGTTGGTGACAGCGCCTGTGCCGGCGAGCACACAGATCCCGAGACCGCGCCGGCGCGCGAAGCCCGCGAGCGCTCCGGCGACGTCACCACCGCCGGGGATCTCTAGGACGTGAGGCCGCATCGCTACCGCGGGTTCCGCCTCCAGCGTGACCACCACCGGCGGCTTCGGCTTGTTCTTGGACCCCGGCGGTCGTCCACGCCTCCGCTTCACGGTCTCGATGCTCCTCCCGGAGGACGCCGGTGCACCACTCGCATCCTTCGTCTCCTCCGCGCCGTCACGTCTGTCTACCTCGTCAGAGAAGCACTCCAGCTGCTGCCCGTGGCCACCTTGCTGCGGCCGCGGGAAATCTAAGACGACCTTGTCGACCTCGCGGTCTTGGTAAAGCCTCTTCTCCATGCCTCCGTCGCCAAATCTTGCCCGAACTAAACTATAATGGTGGCAGTAGCACTGCAGAATGGCCAAGGAAACGGAAGAAACTATAATTAGCAGCAGCAGCTAGCTAGCTTGAGGTGTAAGTGTAGTAGTAGTAGTAATTAATAGCTGGAGGGGTCCTCGGCTCGTCCTTTCCATGGCATGAGCAGCTAGCAAGCGCAGCAGCTGCGAGGAAGAAGATTTCTTTGGACTTTCGGTCCGGGCGGCGAGATATAAGCAAGGGATAGGGGAGGAACAGGAGGACAGGATTGGCCACCGGATCCGGGCCGAACGGGACAGCGACGAAGGATAATCATAGACGCCCCCCGTCCCCCTGCTTTTAATCTTTTTAACTTTTGTCCTTTCACGACTGGCCGCCTCCTCTTTTGCCCTAGCTACGCGATCTTGACGGCAACCGAAAGAGAGGGAGAGAGAACAGGAGTTTTTAGCTTTGTTGTGTTCTTTGCTCGACTATGCAACTTTGGTCCATATTTGAATGAAATTGTAAATCCAGCTCTTTTCTCAATCGTGAAGATATCGAGAGACGACATGTATCACCTGCTGCATAGTATAGGACCACAACAGGTTCACCTACCGCGGTATGTTGTGAGCGTGGTAGATACCTACAAACTTGAAAAAGCAAAATAGAGGAAATGGCCGAAGAGAAAATTGCTTGGGAGAACGGTGGTCGTTACATGTGTGTGTACATGTGTCCGTGCATGCATGTTGGTATGTTCCAGTGCCAGTGTGCGCGTATCGGCGAGGTTGGTTACTTGCGCGTGCAAAAACTGAGGGAAAGCGTGTGCGGAGCCATCGATTCGAGCCAGCCTACCCCCAACCGCCGGCCGCGCGCCACCCTTCGACGCCACGCCAAGAAACGCACGGCGCGCGACCACGCTTGCCGGCAGACACAGACCGCGCGCTGTGCCTGCAAATAATTGGGCGCCCCCGCGCGCGCGCTGCCGTGCGTTCCCCGCCTTCTCTCTCGTTAGCACCGTACGGTTCTCGGCGGGCTCCTTTTTGTTTCTGCCTCGTGCTGTCGTACTGCATGGACATGGCCGATCGATCATGTGCTCAGCGTACAGATCGATTGGCCATATGCAGGCACAGTGTTTGTGTGGTGCACATCAGGTTTGGCGCACGCGCTGGGGCATGATCGAGGGGAACGTACACAAACGAAGCATTTCAGTGTTGTATAGCAAGTGGATCGGTGGTGCAATGACTCCTGATGTGCAATTCATCTATGCTTTAATATTTGTGTAACTTTTAAATAGTGATGTATAGAAATACATTCCCGGAAGTAATCCAACGGCAGCACGACCAGGTTAACATGATTTTTTTTAAAAAAAATTATGAAATCAATCGGTTCGCATGGATTCGAGTAGCGATGGCAATGGAGACTTTCCCCTTCCTTCCAGGCATGGTGGAACATCGATCCCTAACTCTGTTCCCCGACCCCGGCTTGAGTGACCGTGGAAAAGGATTCCTCCCGTCCAGCCCCGGCACCCAATGGACATTTTGGATGCACTGAGAGGAAGCGAGGACGTGCTGAAGAAGGTTGAAGAGAAGGCATTGACAGTAACATCGATCCGCAAGGGTACATGTTCACCAACTACACGAAAAGAGGATGTCCTGTAAGCTGGTGGATGTGCCCCCATTGACACCAACGGGAGGAGAAGCAGCATGCCAGCACCTGCTAGTTAGACAGCAATAATCCAGAGGAGGTGATGAGTGATGATTGATAGGAGATGAGGCACCGACGCCAACACCAAGCCGCAAGAGGAGCGTGCCACCTACGACGGCAGAAGGAAATTGTGTTGAAACCTTTCGTGGCAGAGGCAAGAATGCAATGACCACCGGAATTTATGTGAGTTGTTCATTCATTTGACGAAGGGTAATAGGATTGATCTAGATTAATTCTCTCTTCTTTAAAAAAGCGAGGGACAATTGGCTAGTGTAGTTATTTTAAAACTCACAACCCACAAGTCACTAGTTCAAATCCCGAACACAAATAACCCACTCGATCTGTGGTTGGTGGAAATCAAACTTTAGTCGTCGGTGAGAGAGACAGAGTGCTACACTACTATGCCACGCTACGGTTAGCGGATTAGAGTTCTCTACCTATCAATCTGCTTAGGACTCGTTGGAGGTCAGGGGATGAGATCCATGCGAAAATGTTGTCGTCCCTGTTTTAGCCGACCGGGAGAGTTTCCCACCTCCTAACGTCCCCATGGGAAGAAGAAACGGCATCCATCTTCCCTAATGGCTGGAATGAGGTCACTTTTTTAGATAAGCAGGACATCTCAAACGACGCCCCAATCCCAAATTTTGTTTGAGATTGAGCAATACTTTTGCTTCCGGAATGACGCCATTTTGCCATCCCTAGTTCCAATCATTCAGCTGAGAGTCTTTGATTAAACTATGTACCGGACTTCAAAGTTCAAACAGCTTCATTAATCCCTGTCTGTAAGCACCGTGGTTTCTTTGATCCTATGTGAAGGCGTTGAAGGTCATCCGAACTATTCACTGAGAACGACGTGCGTTATCAATAAGCACGTGATACATTTGGCCAACCAGATAGACCCCAACGACCTGATCACCTTATCCAATCTTGGTCCTGGCCATGACTTTGGCCCCATGCAATTTAATCCCTACAGGACAAAGGATCCAAAGCCTCGCTCTCTGTACGCTCCACACTTCGACCCATATCCTCGGAAGGTGAAGGCATGTCTTGCATAGTTGCATGATGGCATGCAATCGATTGGAAGTAGACAGATAGTGCAATTAAAAATTAAAATCACGAGTTGTTCATCTATATCTCGAGAGAAAAAATCTTTTTCGATAAACTAAATTCAATATAGATCGTTTATTCTTTTCGATTTTGATTGATCAGATTATCTAGTATTTATTTATACTTCCTCCGATAGTAGAGTAGTACAAATGTTCTCAATAAATCAATGATTAGATCTTTTTTCTACTACCCATCGTATATTACCGGTAAAATACATTATAAAATAGGATAATTTATACTATACCACTCCATTCGTTGTCACTTAGGAAATACCACTCGTTGTTTTAATGACATGTAAGTCTAGAGATCAAAGTCATTGAGATAACGATGATATTTTTTGAAGCATCAATCTTTGGAGTGGTAGAGAATAAATTATCCCTTATAAAATTTGTAGTCAAGGTACGGCGCCCGAGTAACGTTTTGCCTCAAGCTTCATCACTCAGAATTTTTATTTTAAATAATACAATTTTTTATTCAAATTGAAAAAATATACGTCCATCTCAAAAATTACAAAAATATACTTTTGTCGTCCGTACATGGGGCGATCTCCAATACACGGGCGATCGGTGTGGCTTTCAACGCGCGATATTTCCTCTGTCTGCGGTTAGTTCCTAAAGAAAATCATAACTTTTTCATATGATGTCGGATGGAGATGAACTTTATATGAAAATTGTAGCTTTCGACGGTATCTACAACTTTTGTATAAATTTCTTTTATTTGAATCCATTTAGATAGCTAAAAATAGGATAGAAGTTTCAGATCTAAAAACAGATATGTTTTTAGATCTGAACATTCTATCTCATTTTTTACCATCTAAATGGATTCAAATTGAAAAAGTCTATATACAAAAATTGTAGATCCCGTCGAGAGCTACAATTTTCATATAAAGTTCATCTCCATCCGACATCATATGAAAAAGTTATGATTTTTTTAGGAACTGACCGCAGACAAGAAATATCGCGCAGTTAGATGCGACCGATCGATGCGCGATCGCAGATATATAAGCGATCGCCCTATATAGGACGACAAAAGTATATTTTTGTAATTTTTTGAGATGAAAGTATATTTTTGCAATTTGAATAAAAAATTATATTATTTAAAATAAAAATTCTCATCACTCAGCCATGAGCCCAATAATTACAAGGGACAAATCTCCCGTCCCAATGGAGTATAAAGGCCGCAACCGGAGAAACTGCATGTGTTTTTCTTCGTCGACACATTAGCATGTGCATGTCGTTGAAAAGCTGTGGTTGGATGGTAAGTTGCGAGAGGTTGCTTCCTCTCTTCGCATCCATTCTTGTCGATCTGTTTCCCTTTTGACCGGCCAGGCTCTGTTCGTTCTGTTATGGATCATGCATTCAGGATTTCAGGCTAACACATTTGCAGAATTTCCATGATAATCCATACTCTATCAAGAAACTGGGCCGTGTGTTGCAAATTGGGTTTAGTGCGGTCTTCTGTCTACAAAAAAAGTACTCCACGGTGCTCGACCACTGCTGGGTTGTTTTAAGTCAGGTACGTAGATCCAAGGTGGGCAGGGCTGGCCAAATAAAAGGTCGTTAGAATTCAAATTAAATTTTTTTTGATCACAGTAGTTAATTGGTTAAAGATTGAAATGGATCCATTTCGAGTGAAAAAAATTAATGAGACTTGGCTCGGCTTAGTAGTAGCTCGTTAGCTCGAATTTAAAATAACCACTTAAATGGTAAATAAAATGATTTTACATCGAACTATGTCAATTTAAAAAAAAACTCGATAATCAGCCATGTGGGCAAGGCACCTCAGAATCCATCACTTATCTGTGTCTTTATCCTTTTTTCTTTTTTGAAAATCCAGCCTCCCTGTCTTTTGAAATTGACAAAAAATTTCCTCTCCTTTATCACAGAAGATGCGTCGGGAGACAGTCTTCTGCCGAAACCAAGGAGCTTAAAAAGTCGCTAGCGCCGTGACAGAACCACGGGAGTTCTGTCACGTTGGAGCACGAGAAAAAGAGCTCGGGTACCGGCTCGCGCAAACGGTGCATCGCTTCCGCGCCCGGCTACACCACCAGGCTACCTGCAGAGACCAGATTTATCCGTCTGCCCAATTGAAGGCAGCGGATCAGTTTAACCAGTGATCAGGTTGTACGTCCATGTCCCACCGCCACCGGCCTATGATACCTACTTTTCGCCTATGGCAAGCGGCAACTTTTATCTCGCCTGCCGCAAGAAATTTCCACAAGTTTATGGATAGTTAAAATGTAAACTGCGACACATCAAGTTGCGATTTATGAATGGTCAAACTTGAGCATAAGCAACCGGACTACCGGAGTAACCACCAATCCACAGTGAAATATCAACCGGCACTATGTGCCACTGCCAAAGTCGAGCAGCTGACCGTACACCTACCTGAGAAGCAGCTGCCAAGATGACTTGAACGAAAAAAAAAACGGAAAGGCGTGTACTGACTGAAATTTCTTTCTACTAACTGCGCCCTTTTTTTTTTTTTCATTGCCACTGAGATAAAAACACACTGCATTATTATTACTCTACAACCCAAACCTTCCATATCAATAAAATATTTGGGCGGTCCTTTCCCTAGCCGGTCTTCTAAATAGAACACTGCCCCTGGCTTCTCCAGGGTCATGTTCAGTCCCATCTAACTGCCTACATTGCTCTGTTAACTTACTACTGAAGTGTACTTTACTTTGGTCAGTATACAAGAAGGATGAGCCTTCACCACCCTCAACCCAACCCCCTTCGGTACCCTGATACCTGTGCTCAACAAGCCTGTCAACACTGCCTACCTGATCCACCTCCCGACCAGATGAGCAGGTACCCAAGCTAGACCTCGACCGGGAATGGGTCGTACAGTCGTTTTCTTCATGTGCCACCGAAGGGCCTCCCGGGTACATTTGGTCTGAGGTCCCAAGTAAGTATTGTTCGTACTCATCGGTGCTGGTCGAATTCCTTGTGCTTTCGCTACTATCTGTACTCGCAGTGCTGTGCGACCCTGCATCAGAGTTGCTGAACAGCGATGAACTCTCACTTGGACTTGGAGATTCTGCCGGTGAATATGGTGCATCTCCAAATCTGTCAAATGTATGGGTGAGGTCATTTGCCATGTGATCTGTACGCAACTGGCCACCTTGGTGTCTGCTCAAGGAACCTCCTGGCAATGCTGTCCGCCCCGAATTTAGCTTCTGCTTAGCCTTCTTTGCATGTCCCTGGTCTAGAGCCATCATCGCTTGCCGCACAGAGCTAGGAGCTCTCGGTGAACACCTGATATAGTTAATGCCAGATTTATAATGTCCTAATAAAAATCCTGACAGAAACACACAGGATAATTGCTAATATCTATTCAAATAAGAAAATTCTGGTATTCACCTTGCATAGAGCAGCATGTATGCACACTTTGACATGACATTTTCCAAAGATACAGGTTTAACCTGCACACAGCAAAGACCAGCTATTTAGAATAGAAGATTACAACAACTGATTCTTACTGATGATACCACAGGTCAGGTAGCTTCCATGCCAGAATAACACTGATACAGTGATTGTTGAAGTCATATATAATCTGTTTACCGTTCTGTTACAAACATATAGATTATGTGCACTATTCCAATAAGATGCATAGTATGATCGCTATTCCAACAAGGTGTATAGTCCATTTAAGATTGCTAAAAAGCTAAATACTGAAACACATCCAGGTATTAACATATAATCAGATTTCCGAAAGATGTCTTTTTAACACACAATGAACAGGCATAGGCACCTTGAGATGTCCAGAAAACGTATACCTGACTGTCATCTGTCTTGTACCACTTCCCATATGTATCCTTGACATAACATACATAATGACCAGAAAAGGCAGCATTCATAACATCATGATGGACAACCACTGCATATAGGCTGTAAACAGGGGAATTGTCATCAGTTGTGCTCATGTAGCAAGACAAGTTCAGGGTCTCTGGGAATCTGATGGCTTTGCTGATCTTCCCAAACTTGCCAGACTGTACAAATAAAAAAGGGGGAATGATTAGTGGATTTCTACACAAAATTTCAAGGCTTATTGAACTTAATCAAAATTAAAACACATGAACTATGAACTCCAGAAAAAAGTTAAAAGACATTGATGTCAGTGTTTTCATCACAAAATTAGGGCTAGAAAAGACAAGTGTCCTCAGCATCTAGCCCTCTTCTGCAACGATAAGAGAGAGAATTCGTAGGGAAAGTAAATAACTGTACTCTGGTTGGTACCTGATATCTTTTCAATGCAATAGTCAGGACATTTGGTGCTTCTGATATTGTCAACTTCTTTTTAGCACGCTCATAGGATTTGCATCTGACATTACAGAATAGAGTTAGGAGTCATCTTAGGTAGTCATAGTAGAATAAAATAGCATAGAACAAGGCATAAAATCACCCAACCAACATTTTTCGCAGAAAAACATGCCTATATTGCAGATTAAAACTGGTATTCTCGTGCCACTAGATTACCTCAATTCAAATTTGAGCCCTTGGGCATACTTTTGGCCAGTGTTCACAAAAATTATAACATACCTATAATTTATTTTCTTTCTTTTTATTTCCGTTCATTCCATTTACTTTTGGTGAATTCAGATTGTAAGGCAATGTTTTCATTTTCCCTTAAGAATACCGATTAAATGATATGACGAAAATATTACCAACCCTTAATTCCCATCAAGTGAAGGTAACCTAAGAGGTGTGGGGGCTCATAATACCTTTTAACATTATATTACCATAATATAATTGAACTTCTTAGTTTACTAAAGTTTCAGTGACAGCTCAAGGACTGTGGTCTGGGGATAAAACATGAGCAGTGTAATGAACACAAAAGGGCACAGCATGAGCAGGTGCAGAAAACTAAAAATCAACAAAGTAATACAACCGGCTGCATTGATATCTATTATCTCCATCCAAGACTTCTGTAGATGTAAACCGCTGAAGTGCTTCTTCGAGCGAACTGATGTCACCATCTATTTCAACAGTAAGATCCAACATACGCTCATATTGCTCAGAACTAACATGACACCTTGCGCATTTTATCTGGGAAAGAAAGAGGAAGAAAGCGAAGCAATCAATAGGAATGTAAAAGGCTAACTGGTATCAGCTAACTGAATATATAGAAATAAGTGATATTTAAGCTGTGTGAAGAGAACCTTAGATCGCAGATAGCCCCCAAATATTAACTGCACAAGTGTTGTTTCTTCAGCTAAATGATGAGCACCATTTTTTGTTGCTTCCTTCATGCATACAGATTGCATAGCATCAATGGCGTACCTGTAAACAGATCAGGTAGTGTGGTTCCACAAAACATTACTCTTGGAAAAAGTTGACTATAACTAATTAAGTTTTTCAGTTAAGACATGGTCATTTGCAACATCAATACATACCCAAATAAATTATCGATAAGTAATTGCTCCATCAGGTTTTCTAATTAATATTCATTATTCGGAGTCTTTGGGGCAAAAATATACTGTTCAGACAACATTTCATTGGTAAGAATGGCAGTCAGCAACCGGTTCGGACAATGAATTCTAAACAACTATAATGCATGATGCATTCAACTAACCTTCGGTTTAACAGGAAAATAAAAATCAAATGAAAAGTTTTAGTAGTAGACTAGTTCTACAGTTGAACAAAATTTGGACATACTAATCAGATAATACTGCTGTCGTGGATACATTTGTGGGCCGGCAATACCAGCGACGTACACGACAAGAAAACTCTGCAGCGCCAAGGGCAGAAGATAAGGAGATTAATCAGATTAGGAAGGTTAACTTATTTGAGTTTGGTTAGGATTATATTGTTAAAGATAAGTTTCCTAGTTAGCAACCAACTGTCCGATGATATATGGATGGAAATTGTATGCTTTATTCGTTAAGAAAGTATGGAACTTCCTCTGCCTATACATATCTCTCTCTCACTACGTGCTTTCTCTTGTCTCTCCCTGCTATCAGTGCCTTCGCCGTGTCAACCCCGTGACGGAGAACCCTCCAGCCGCATCCATCTGTTACCCACCAATACAACCTTTGTTCTCACCCCATACGCATAGACTGCACTACTGTATTACAAAATGCAACCCTAATAAAAGGACAACTAAATAATCAATGACCGCAAAAGAGCCCATCCACCACTAATAAAAGGCAAGTTTTTAAGCAGACCAGGAGGACATTTTTTCCTTCCACCCACACATCATAATTGACCACATAAAAGGTGTAACATCAGGAAAATTTAAATTACGGCTAAATCATTGTGAAAACCTCTATATTCAATGTTTTGCCACAACTATTCATAGCTTCTGTGTAAACTCATGCTTAAGCTTCTTAAGGCGTCAACTGCCAATAAGCAAAAAAAATATGAATGATGAATGTTGTCTTACCTAAGGAATTCATGAGCATCTTCCTGTTTACCAGGACCAAAACTACTTCCAATGTCGTGCAAATGAGAAAGTATCCCAGTTGGTGACAAAGCAGTCTTGCCCTGTTTGCCCTCCACAATAAGTTTTTCAAATTCACACATGAAGCACCATTCCTTTTTGGAACCTAGAAAATGCGGGATATTCAATAATTACACAAAGTGCATTATGAAGGGAAAAAATGTTATAACATAGAAATGGAAAGTTACAATTTTTGGAATGAAGCCCTTCCAAAAGATATGTTGTAAGAGGTCGAGTAAACATCAAGCACTGAAGAACAGCATTTGCATAGCAACTGCAAAAGAAAAAACATGTCAGACAGGGCGAACACAAAAGAATGTACTAAAATATCTCAATTTCTACCAAACATCTCACTTATCATAAAGTGCTATGCAATGTTAAGTCATCAACAAATTGGACAGCAGGGGAAAAAAACATATATGCAGAGCAACACAATAATTTTGTCATAAAACACTAGAAGTCCAACCATTGTGAAACAACAGTAGGAACTTGAGCAAAAAGACAATCGGGATCAGATTGTATGCACAAATTGACTGCATGAAGTAAAGTGGAGCCATCGAATTTGACTATTTCAGGGGTTGTCTTTTCTTCATCTATATTTGTGAGAAGGAAACCAATCCATCTTGAGTAACAGATTATTCGGTTCGGTCAAGTGTCAACAAATCAATGATTGACCCCATGAGGGAACAAAATAAGATCTACTGCCAACCAAACTACAATGGAAGTAGAATGCAAACAGATTAGAATGTTAGAAATGCCCACACAAAAAAACAATGGGATGAACTTCACATAAATACATTTATTCACTCCGGTTAACCTTCCAATATGTTACTTACTTTTCAGAAATAATTCACTGTTTACCTGTTGCCAACATTATGAAGACCAAAAGGGTGAAATTCAACCTTGTTATAGAGCTTGATGAAAAGTTCATATGGAAAAAGTGTCTGGAAAAAATAAAGAAATATTAGCAAATAAAAATGATAAAATAAACTACTAACTGAACAGAACTATTCAGTTTTATTACCAATTCTGATGGATAATGCCTCACAACTTTTGCTGTCGTTTGCTGCCTGACAATTTTTTTCAGAGATGTCGCAATGCTATTTGCTGTTGAACCTGCTCTCTCAGATGGTTTTGCATTCCTTTCAGAAAGTTCATCAGACCTTCTTGATAGATTAGGTGTAACAGAACAGCCGCCACGAATGGAAGAACCTCTATCAACAGTTAAGATGGATGTTACACATTTTGAGCTTTCCAGGTTGTTTGTACCAGCAGCTTTTGTTTTGCACTGTTCAACTTCCACACGAAGAGAAGTCCTAGAATTTTTGGGTTCCAAGACCACAGTTGCAGCAGCTTGAGAATTGTTGTTATGTGCAGATTTTCTATTATGGCTAGTCTGAGAGCAATCCTCGCTAACATCTGCATCCCGAGATTTATGGACATCTGCATCCCGATATTTATGGACTTCCTTGGAATGAACTACCGGTTCTTCATTGATAATACTGTTACGGACACTTATCTGCAGTGCAGAAGCTTGGGATTTACACACCAACACCTCATCTAAGCCCTTCGTGTAAGAACCATTTTCAACAAAATTTGCAGGTTGGATACTTGATTCTTTCTGTCTACTGTCAACAGATGCTACTTGCGGAGTATTTTGAGGGAGTTTGACCTCACTGTTGAAATGGCCATCTTCAGGAAACTCTGTGGTAGCAGATACCTCTTCTAAAAGCGTATCTTTGCTTTTATCATTTGAACTCGTAACAGTATGGTTTGCACCAGAAGTTTCAGACCTAACAGCAGCTTGTATGTTGATTTCAACCACCGGTTCTACACCAACTACTATATTTTCTTCAGAAGCTCTTCCCTGTTCAACTTTTTCTTCCTTTGCAACAGAGACTTCAGCTCCATCATTTGGCCTAGCATTAGCACTAGGTGGATGGCATTCATTTTTATGACCTTGTCTCCAGTGGGCTATCTGGCATTTAAAGGAACTGCAAAAAGGAAGGTATCATTGAAATTGAACAAGCAAACACATTAAGAATCTTATGCACCATGCATAATATTACAATATCGTTTATAACTTTTGACATATAACACGTATTGAAGCTTATTACTCAACGACTGAAAAGGCATCACATCTCATCCAGCAAAACAAGTTCCCAATTGTTAATATTGCAGTTACTCATATCACACATGTAATCATGCCTTGAACAATGGTTCCTTTTTGTTTGTTTGTGCATGTGTGCGCAATGTTCTAAATAACGGTTAACGAATGGTCTCCCCAACTTTCAGCATTTATACGGTAAGCAGCCCTGTAAATGGTTTTACTATTTAAAATTCAGAGAAATAGATACATATGTTTGTAGTAAGAAAATAGTATATAGAATGGAACTAACATGCTCTCAGCAATTGTCCACTGTGGTGACATAAAGAAGTTCTACACCTCTAATTACTAAATACTTAATGCTAGATGCTCATGCTATGCCATTAATCATCTTCTGACCCATGATGTTAATGCAATCAGGCCTAGTACCAACGATAAAACGGGCCTAGTACTCGTTAACGGCTGTTAATCCGTATAAACGGCCCCATATAACGGACCAACCTTGAAATCTAAATAAACATAACAGATAGGCCACCTTTAACATTTTAACACCTGTTTACAAGGCCTTAATGGCCTTTAGAACACTCTGTGTGTGTGTGTTTTAAATTCAGGGGGGTTTAGTTGAAAGATGTTGATGGCTTTTAGCGGATCATCTAAAGCTGTCAAAATCAGATACAATGGTTAAAAAATCAGAATATATAGTTCTCGTTCTCTTATTTTGGTGATGGTTCTCATTTGATAGTTCCCGACTATTCTACTAATGATAACAAGTAACAGTTAACACAGTGTGCTAGAACTAGTGGTAATCAGATCAGGATATCCAAGTGTCAGCATATTATCTTAGATTTCTAGTTTCGAAAGACACTTTGTAAGAAAGTTCTGAATTGATTGTACTGACAGTACAATCAGAAGAAGATACGGAAATGCCTAAATTCAGCCAATAGCAATTGGATTTGGACGACCTAAGTTCTTCGATTTACGAAAGTGACCTAAAATTGCACAGTAATGTACATATGCACTGACCCAAATTATCCTTCTGTTCCCAACGGAAGTGCCATGGTAAATCGGCCAATACGGGGGCTAATATAGCCATACAAAAGCTGGACTTTGCTTAGATGATGAGGGTCAATGCATGCCGTTTATAGCTAATATTTGACAGCTTTACCGCTGCTCAGAAAACATGAAGTGCAAAGGTATTATTGTAGCACCACTGGTTAGCTGGTGCATTTACTCACAACCAAACAAGCATATCACACGTGGAGGCACTGACAATTCTTTTTTTACAAGCAATCTATAATAGTAGAGTACCCCCACAATCAATTCAGCACACAGAGGTACTTTTTAATAAAAAAACCATTTTCTGACAAAGCAGATTACTTAGGCAGAAGGAATTAATTAGAAAATAGGTTTATGCAAATGTCAGTATGCACACAAAATAAATATTATGTATTCTAATCACCGGTAACCACATTTCAGAGACACTATTTTCTTGCACATGGTTTACTAATACATCTACAGATGCTGCTTATAGATGTTGCCAACCTTTAGGACATTTTTGTGCTTTGCGATAGGATACATCTTGCAACAGATTAATGCCAGTAATGCCCTTGACAACAGGTAACACATTGTGCCATGAAAATGGTACTGTGCTCATCCAGAAAACATGTGAATCACTATGGGAAGGCTAATAGCCTAAGGCAGGTTATGGCCTATGTCGGTTGATAAAAACAAACAACAAAATAATATAGGTGCTTGGAACCGATAGGCAGAGAACTTGAAGTCAGGGACCCAAAACAAATGTTAAATTTACGAGGAAAAGCGTCAGTAATGAAAATAACAGGATTGAGCCATTAGGGATCCTAGTTGGCTTCGGTTGGCTATAATAGCTGACCAATCCACAAGCAAAGTTCTATCAAATCCGAGTTTCTATTAGCAATGCTGTACATCCACCTAAGATTCTTGGAAATTGAAGTTACAACAGACATAAATAAAATACTAAATGGAGCGTTAGTGATAGCCCACACTCACTTGGCAGACAGGCATGTTCGCAGCACCAAAAAATTGTTTTTTTTTGTGGGGGGTTGGGGGGATCCAAATATTGTCGAACTACTAGCCAATTACATGTTATCAACACCCAAATTTCTACCCAAAAGAAAAGGCATCCCCAATCCCGACTGTACAAAGCGCAGACTATCTCCCCTGAATTACCCAATCGCCCACTGAAATTTAATGAATTGAAACGAGAATTAGGAACAGGGTTTCAGCCCACTCACCAGTACTTGACAGCCTTGCACTGCTTGCACCTAAACGTCGTCGGCCTGAAACACACTGCGCAGACCCCCTTGGCCCCCGCCGGCGGCTGTGGCGCCTCCGCCAGCTCCTCCTCCCGCGCCGGAACCGGCGCGGGCGGCGCCCACAACGGTGCCTCGGGCACCTCCCCCGCGTGCACCACGCCTGGGAACAGCTCCGAGTAGTACGCGAGCACCGACTCCCGCTCCGCTAGCTCGGACTCCTCCGCCGCGAGCCGCGCAAGGCGCCGCACCTCCTCCCTCCGCGCCGTGGCGCGCCGCCATCTCCGCCGCACCAGCAGCAGCGCCAGCGCCGGCACCACGACAAACATCACCAGCGCCACCGCAGCGGCCGCGGACGACGACCCCGCCGCCTCTGCCATTGCCCCTCCCGCGCCCTCTCAGCCCACTCCCCTTCCCCCTCCTCCTCCCCGGCGCATAGATCTCGCCCCCGCCCGCCCCAACCACCGGATCCGCCCGCCGATTCCGACCCCGCCGGGGCAAATCCGCCGAAATTTAGGGGCCCGAGATTTCCAATTATTCCCCCTCTCCTCCGGTGCGGGTTTTGTTTGGTCTTTGGAAGTGACGGAGAGAGGCAGCAGCAAGGAAGGAAGGAAGGAAGAAACCGGCGGTATCCGTTTCCGGACTCGGCACTCTAGGAATAAGACAACTTGTCGACGGGGCGAGGTGAAAAAAGTGCAGTACGCGAGGTCGCGAGGAGGAGGCAGGACGAGACGACGGGGTAAGTAACGGAAGCGGACGGAGCGGGAGGAGGAGTAGTAGTCCACGTCTCGACGACGGTAATAATTCCGAGTTTTTGGCTTTTATACACTTTTGGAGTTTTTTTTTTAACTTTGGTATCTATCACAATAAAATTTCAAATCTAACTCTTTTCTTCGAAACGATCTGAAGACAACATGCGTCATCTACTGCTATATAGAACCGTAGTAGGTTAACCTGCCGCGGTTGAAAAAACACAGCAGATGTCAATTGTGGTATAGTAATACAGTAGGTATCTGTCACGAGAAAATATTAAATCTGTAATTTTATTTACATAAAAAATAATCAAACTTAAGAAATTTAGCTAAGGATAGAAAAAATTTGCTTCGGTAATACGAGGGGAAGGGAGGAAGGCAAGAAAGGAATGGGATCCCACGAGGTACCGTGCGCGGTGCGCTCGCTACTCTCTCCGCGATCGCGCGCTCCTGACCGTCCGATGGTCCATCGGTGGGATTCGCGGCCGTTGATGGGATGCTGCCGTGGGGCAGCTGCCCTGTGCGGGAGAGGAATCGGGGGAAACTATTTTTAGCAAGTTTCTTTCTGAATTATTTCGTGCCAATGATGCTGGGTCCCACGGACTGACGAGTAGATCCCACGCAAACTCACGTGATCACGTCATGAGTGAAGAAGGTTGCACAATTGTCACACAGAAAAAAGGGCATATTGTCTAGGTTTGGAAACTATCCTGGCATGATACGAATACGTATGACGCATCGAGTCATTGCGTTTCAAAGGTAATTAATGATTTGTTACTCATTTACTTAGGCAAAGATCGGATTTTCATGTTAATTACCATCTTCGTGAAGTTTTTTTAGAAGATACTAGTATCTTCGGATTAATGACCTTTTTTATAGTCATGCATCATTGGATCTTTTTGGTCTAAAGGCAACGGATTTTATCAAATTTTAGTTCTTATCAAATGGAGACCAATTCAATGTGTGACAAAATTTTTTTGTCATGCTAGCAAAATTTAGCAGGAAAATGAATTATATTTAGGCAACAAGTTAAATACATATATAATTTAGTTTGCATAAGATATACCAAACTCAGCATTACCAAATTTTGGTAGCCAAAATCGAGTTTAACCCATAAATTTTGTCAGTAAACGCCAAACACAAACCTAAACACACCCTACGTTTTGGCCGCAAAATTTTGTTCGTATTGAACGGCTTTGCTACACTTTTTGCTACAAAAAAATTAGGTAATATTCCACCCGCATTCTAGCTAGTTCTTTTTTATTTACTCGGCCCCAGTTCATAAGGAACCAAAATTTGATATGACTGGTAAGTTATAAGGCCATGTTTGGCACCACCAAATAGTTCCTATATATCGTTGATCTAAAAGAACACTCCTATTATCCACCCAGCTAAAATCCACATAAATCCACTGCAGTCACAAGTCGCAAAGCTGTCTGTTTGCATCAGAATTTGTCAAAGCATGATTAAATTGTCAGGCTAAGAATAAAAGGATATTTTAGCCGATATCGGATGATGAAGGAAGAGTTGAAGATGGAATTATAATCGATATCGATTCAAACTTGAAAATTTCTGTCAGAATAAAGGCTGATACGAATCATGGTGGACAACTTGTTAGAGATGGATACGATCGGCCAATGTGCTATAAAAGATGATCAAGGGCAAGCGAGAACAACAGCACAATCAAATCAAATAACTCGCATTACTTTTTACTTTCCTGTCAATTAGGAATAGCTTTGTAACTTAGATTTTTTTCCTTGTAATCCGATTTTGATCAATAAAGTTGTGCATCGCCGATTGTTCATCTTCATCGATTACGCCAATCAGGTTTGATTTTCTCCGATCTTGTTGCACATCGCCTTTTTCGGGAAGACCTACCTTTTACCATTTGGTCAGCTCTAATTGGCTGATTAGACTTACCGTTACCCTAGATTTAATCGGTTTTCCTTAGCAGTTTAGATCTTTACTGATTGTCACATTATATCGACTTTGAGCATATTTTTTCATCTACCTTACCGATTGCAGGGTCAAATCGGTTGGCACGCTCTGAACCCAGCGTTCATTGTGTGTTTGAGCCGATTAATTCTTTATCACATTTTTCGGCACCAACACACTACAACTCTTAATCCGATGATAACTAATAGTGTAAAAATGATAGCGTAAGAGTTGGCATCGACTGGAAGTCTACTCGACCTAATACAAGCTCTGCCGAATTATCTTGTTTACTCGGTAGCACAAAACACTCAAGGAACAGTAGCCAATCCTAAACCATCGGCTATAACTTCATCCCTAACTATGATGCCAACCTAGCCTACTGTTATACTGCCGCGAGATCCTCCTGCAAATGGGACTGCGCACTACCAGGCGCATACCGATGCTGCCAAGTTGGATGTGCCGGCTAATGTAACACCCTAATTTTTGCTCTAATTTAAAAGTTTGAAGTATTTTTGATTTTTGAGAAATTTTGGAAATTTATTTAAATTTAATTGGATTTATTCAAATAGGGCTTTTCTTGAAAAAAAATTGAATAATAGAAAAGTTTTTGCAAAGTTTTATTGAAAATATTTTAATTGAGTTCCAAATATCTCAAAGTAATTTCTAGAATTTTTCTAGAATTTTTCTGCTATTTTAAAAGCTCCAAATGATTTAATTGAATTTCTGGAATTATTTTAAATGTGAAATGTTTTAAAAATCACATGAACAATAATGGGCCGAGCCCATTACTGTGCGTGTCGCAGCCCGCCCCGCCGAAACCCTAGCGCCGCCTAGCCCAAGCCATCCGATCTGGATCGCACGCCTGTGCGTGTGCCACGTCGCCCGCGCGCGTGAGCCTTCGGATCGTCGCCGCACGAACGCACAGGATCGCGCCACGTCGCTTCGTCCCCGCGAGATCATCGGAGAGACGTGGGCGTTGATGGCCGTGACTTCGCCGGCCGTTCGCGCACGCCGAGGCGCCCCTTAAGTCCCGTTGAAGGCGTCGTCGCGAGGCTTTCACTCCGCATCTTTGACTCCTCGACGCACGCCGAGACTCCTCTAGCGCCCGTGACGAGCTCGCCGAAGTTGCTTCTTTGTGCCGCCGCTGTTTTTCGTCGTTTGCGCCGCCGGTTTCTCTCGCCGCCGCCAAGGTCACCGGAGTAATCCTTCCGCCACGCCGCGTCGAACGAGCCACTTCATCACGCCGAGAAGCCTCAGAGCGCCGCTGGTGCGTCATCTTCCTCGACTCGGCACCTTTTCTTCTGCGCGCCCTCGCCTTCACCGAAGCCGTCGTCCGTCCGATCTTCATCGCACGCTCGGTTCGCCCACGCCACCCTTCTTTGTGTTCTTCTAGAGTAGATCTGCACTGTTAGATCCGGATTGAATGGCTTGGATTAGATCTAGTTTCGCGTTGTGTTTTTGTCTTAGCCGTTGGATCGTTAGTGAACGATGAGATTGTGCCGCGTGAGCGGTCAATAGTAAACACTCGGTGCCGTAGGCCGTTAGACTAGATCTAAACGGTAGAGATTGGATCTGGTTTTGCCCTAAGGATCCGCGTCGTTCGATTTGAGCGCGCGGCGGAGATGGCACCGCACCCTCGCCAAATCACGTGTTGACGCGTGGGCATTTTGACTGTGGCGGAGACCAGATCCAGCCGTCGATTTCGGTGCACCGTCGCGATTGCGCCGCGTGTCGTCGCATGAACCGAGACGTCGCGATGGCGGCGCGGTCGGCCGGCGTTGGATCTGGAGCGCCGTTGGATGTGCGACGCGTGGAGGCGCGAGCCGGCGTCGCCGCGTTGGATGCGTGGTCGATCGTTGGATGCGCGACGCGTGTCGTCGACGCATCTCGGTCTTATTGCGGTGCGCGTGAGGAGATCTAGCCGTTGATCCAACGAACGGTTCGGATCTTGCCGCGTGGCTGCACTGTTCTGGTGAACCGAGTCCACGGTAGACCAGAGCCGAGCCGTGAACCCAGTCCATAGACCAGAGCGACGTGGCAGCCTCTGGGCGTGCCACGTGTCGTGCTGACGTCATCGCTGACGTCATAAATATGTTTTATATAAAAATATTTTGGCCGAAATTCATTTCTGTGCTGACGTCATATATGCGAATTTCCAGTATAAAAATAATTCAGAAAAATCGGATTTTCTTAATTTCTGTATTTTCAGATTTTATTCAAACTTCAAATGGCTATAACTTTTGCATTTTAACTCGGATTTGGGTGATTCAAATTTCTAAAAATTCATAAAATTATGAGCTATTTAATGGTGAATTTTATTTGAATTTTTGAGGTCATCTAGTCTTTTGTATTAGCTATTTAATGCATATTTTGTTTGTACGCGTAGACGCAAATTTGCCGGAAAGTTTCGAGGAAGAATTCGTCGCTCAAGACCAAGCTTCGGAACACGACCAGCAACTCTTTGAAGGCAAGTAATGCTTTGATCATTTTGATCCCAGATTTTAAAATGTAATTTATGCTTTGAAACTATGCATGCTAATTATTTAAAATGAATTTAAATTAATTTGGGATAATGTAGTTAATCAACCTATTTTGTTATGCCACCTTGAATTATTAACTATATGCCCTAAATCATTGTCACCCTAAGTTTGATTATTTTAGTTGGATGTTAATATTGTGCCAACACAGGAGGCTAGATCGCGAGTAAATGCTTAGCCTTGCAACGAATCATGAATGTTCTTTCGGGAAAATGCTACAATATTGATTAAAGACATATTGAATGTATTTTGAAAAGTGGTGTGATGATGCCACATGATGAGATTGAGGTACCGCGACCTGTGTGGTTCCAGATCGATGTTGAATTATTGCCGCATGTGTTGCACAATAATCAATGGGGTGGAAAATGATTTAGACTGGGGCAAGTGGCAAGAGGCTGTGTGCCAGGTGGGCCTGTGTGGCATTGGGTTGATGAGTGTTGTGAGTCTGTGTGCCACAATGGGTTGTGTGCCACTGTTGAGTGTTGGAAGTCTTGCCTTGGTCGATTAAGGACTTCACCTTGCAAGCCTTTGATCCGAGTCACCCGTACAACCACATGTCCGATATGGGATGACCTAGTTGACTAGGGTTCGATATCTTTCCTCCGATACCTCGGGGTGACAAGACACGTGGGTGTATCTGTATAGGGAGCGCACTGCTACGGCTTGGTGCCCATCCAACGGTGATTGGCCGGTCCTATACTTGGCTCTGTGTGAGGAAGTGATAGCGAAGGCAATCTGGAGAGGTTCTTTTGTTAAGGTAGAGGTTCCTGAAAAGCTTTGTTGCGGACAATCACCTGTGTGGTGAGCGGCTGTATCTTGTGGGTAAAGTGTACAACCTCTGCAGAGTGTCAAAACTATTCGAATAGCCGTGCTCACGGTATTGAGCATTGCTCGGGGATTACAGTCAAGGGGTAGATTTTCATAAACAAAACATGGAAGGGGTGGCTGTGTGCCAAGTGTTAAAAATGAACTGTTAAGGCTGTGTGCCGAGAATCCTCAGGGAAAAACCATTTGAAATTATTATTACGTATAACTGTTCCACTGCTTTAATCTAACTAAGATATTGGTTAAAAATGTCGCTTGATGCAAAAGAACCATTTAAGCCAATCCTTTGGAATAAGCTCGCATATAGTAATAGCGCCGCATTCTGCATTACTTGTTGAGTGCCTTGTGTACTCACCCCACCTTGCTTATCAACCCCAACATCGATGGATGAGACTACACCGACTTGGGAGGAGGAGTACATCGAGGACACGATGAACTAGGGGCAAGCTCATCGGTTGCTGTGGCAAGATGAAGGCTTCCACGACTTTTACTTATGTTCCATTGCTATTTCTTTACTTTGATTAATGTAAGCCTGTGTGGCTAACTTATCTGTAAGGAGACCATAAGGTCATAACTCGGTTTATATACATGTTTGCACTATTTATTCTTATATCCTTGTGTTTGTGCGTGATGTGCAACCCCAGTATGCTGTGTGTGCTAGCGTGATCTCGGATCGCACATAATACAGAGGGTCCGGATTTGCGATTCGGGGCCCGGCAGAGGTGGTATCAGAGCAGCCGATTGTAGGTCTTGACCCTAGTTTGGTTGTGCCTAGGAGGGTAAAACTATTTTCTAAAGACCTAATCAACTTGAGCAAGAATATCAATGAAATCTTGACTTATC
Organism: Otatea glauca; assembly: GCA_036346275.1. NCBI lineage: Eukaryota > Viridiplantae > Streptophyta > Magnoliopsida > Poales > Poaceae > Otatea > Otatea glauca. The sequence goes on from CM070725.1 coordinate 41,665,464, forward strand.
TCTTCTCTCTTGTTTCATACCTATCTTTGAATTTTTATTATTCTCTGCTTAATTTAAACAAGGTTTGTTTTGGCAGATGAGGATGATCCATACCTATGGAGAGCGACGGAGGATACGCCGCGGAGTTATGGCGTATGATGCACGATTGCTCGGAGGTTTTGATGCACCACTGCATCGAGGGACTTGGTGGTACAGGCAGGACTTGACGTCGCCGGGATGTCAAGATCACGATGTATGCTCGGGAAAGGACGAGGCGAGCCGTCCTATCTACATTTCGGTCAGAGGTCTTCTTTTGAGGTGGAATCCAGAGACGGCGCGACGAGCGTCGCGGCAGATTGCCCGCACTTACTCCGCAGAGTTGGAGGCACCGTCTTTCGTCACCATCGCGTCGAGACAATCATTTTGACAGATGGAGCTTGTGGAGGAGGACGCCACTATCACCCACTGGCGAGGTACGCCATCGCCAGAGGACGCCTTGGACGAGACAGTCCAGAGGCTGCAGAGGACCCGCGACGAGGTCACTGAGGCGAGATCCACCGGGAGGGCTTAGCCCACTCCATGTAGAAGATCCGGGAGTTGGAGATGGCTTTGTACGGACCCGAGCCCGAGCGATACCCCGAGTTACACGATCCAGATCCGGAGGAGCAGAGCAGAGGCACGGTCACGCAGAGCAGCGGCCGGGACCAGCAGAGTCGATGGGGTCTTTGCACCACCGCAGAGGTCTTCAGGATCGATTCGCCCGATGCGAGCACCCACTGTGTATGCTCGGGAGCCGCATGGTGGGTTGGCTCGATGAGTGATCGAGTCTAGTAGAGTATAGTGTCGAGACTCGAAGGTTGAGTCGCGTCTTTTCTTCAGAGTCACCATTAGGTGTGAGTCGTCATAGAGTCCTATGTCTGCTTACTTGTTTTTCGTTGTGAGTGTCTCGTATATGTTGCATTGCCCTTAGGCACTTGTGAGCAACCATACTGCCTTATATTATATCAATAAAGTGGCTAAATAATTTAAGTTACACCTGTTTCCCCACATAAGTTCTTTTACTTGTCTGTGCTTTCTTCTTTTCTTAACCTTGGAAGCTTGCAACAGATGGTGAGGACACGTGGAAATGTTGGAGCCAGTGGAAGTGGAGCTAACCAGGCGGATAACCAGAATGAAGAGCCGATTCCTCAACCGCCGCAGGTCGATATGCGTAACACAGGAGCCTTCTTGATCGCCTGGACTCAACTTATGAACACGATGGTTCAAACCATGCGGCAGATATCCAACCAAGTGCTGCGAATGTTCAACACGGGGTAACCATGGACCACACCCTACTCCGGGTTGTCGGAGTTTATGAGAACCCGTCCACCTACTTTCTCAGTAACGCCAATCCACCGAAGCGGACGATTGGCTAAGGACAATTGAAAGGAAGCGCACATTACCCAAGTGTGTAGGACATGAGAGGTACTCTATGCCTCTCATCAACTCGAAGGACCGCCGCAGAATGGTGGGAAAACTTCATGCGACTCATGAGGACCCACAGAGTATCACGTGGGAGGAATTCACCTCGACTTTTCGCAGATTACCATGTACCCGAGGGTATCATGGATCTCAAAAGGAGGAATTCGAGCTCAAGCGGTGGTGGCGATCGGTGGCGATTACGAACAAGTTCACCTAACCGCACGCTACGCACTGCAGGACGTGGCTACGGATAAGGCCGCATAATCTCGCTTCATGAAGGGATTAAATGCGTGGTTGCAGTGGGACCGATCACCACACATTCCCCGACTTCCAAGAGCTAGTTAACAAAGCTCTTATCTTAGAGGACAAGCGCCAGAGTTGGATGACAACAGAAGCGCGAATGGCGCAACAAGGAGGTCGTCGGGGCAAGCAGAGGCAGAGGACGGCACCTCAGCGATTCATCGGTACCGGCCGGAGGAAATGATAGGGTACCACCGCCGCAAATCGCCCGATGGGTTAGAATGTTAAGACTCACCGAATCGTAGCACGATGGAGGAACCTCTCGAGCGATGGGAAGACGTTGCTATCATTGCAATGAAATGGGGCATTTTGCCAATAATTGCCCTAAGAAGGAGGTGTCACCGGTCCGCTTTAACACGGGAACACACCGCAAGGACTCCCACGCCAATCGTGAACCGCGGGGCATCAACAAAGAACAACTCCATCCCAAGGAACGCACGAGGCCGAGTCAACCACATTACAACGGATGAAGTCGAGCGACACGGATGTTGTAATGGGTAAGTTCCTAGTAAACTCGATCACCATCGCTTTATTTGATTCCGAGCTTCGCATTCTTTTATTTCCGAGATTTTGCTGTTTAAAATGATATGGAAATAGTGAATCTTAAATGTGTGCTTATAGTCCAATCCTCGGATCGAACTCCGATCTAAAGTAGGATGTTCGGGTAAGACTAATAATTAATGGAGTTGAGTTCTAGCGAACTTAATCGTCCTTAATACCCAAACCTTGGATGTTATCACGGAATAGATTGGTTAACCAATCACAAGGCGATCTTGGGTGTGGAAAAGAGTCATATCGGTCGAGAGCCCGGATGGAAAGAAGATTGAATTTGAAGCAAAATCAGTGCGAGATGGACAATTGATGGTCAACAGCATGAAGACTGTCAGCTTAGAAGAAGTTTCCATAGTCAATGAATGTCCGGATGTTTTCCCGGAAGATTTACCTGGAATGCCGCCAGATAGAGATATCGAGTTCGTGATAGAGCTGGTTCCAGGGACAGCTCCCATAGCTAAGAGACCTTACAGGATGTCCACAGAGGAATTGGTGGAAATGAAGAAGCAAATTGAAGAACTCTTGGAAAAGGATTTATAAGACCTAGTTCATCGCCATGGGGAGCACTGTCTTATTCGTCAAGAAGAAGGACGGAGTTTTAGGATGTGTATAGACTATCGTGCACTCAATGATGTGACGATAAAGAATAAGTATCCTCTACCGGGATCGATGATTTGTTTGACCGATTAAGAGGAGCAGAGTCTTCTCAAAATTGATCTCCGATCGTGATACCATCAATCAAGATCCGATCGAGGATATCCCGAAGACTGCATTTTCGTCAAGATATGGACACTACGAGTTTACAGTGATGTCCTTTGGTTTGACAAATGCACCAGCATATTTTATGAACTTAATGAATAAGGTTTTTATGGAATACTTGGACAAGTTCTTCGTCGTATTCATAGATGATATCCTTATCTATTCCAAGACGAGAAGAGAGCACGCCGAGCATGTGAGGCTAGTCCTTGAAAAGTTGAGAGAGCAACAGTTGTTTGCGAAATTTAGCAAATGTGATTTCTGGAAGAATAAGGTTGAATTTCTTGGATACATAATGACAGCAGAAGGAGTTGCGGTAGATCCAAAGAAAGTGGAGACGGTTCTACATTGGGAGCAACCCAAGTCGGTAACCCAAATCCGTAGTTTCCTTGGAATGGCGGGGTATTACCGTCGATTCATCGAAGGATTCTCTACGATTGCGAGACCTCTTACGCAATTGTTGAAAAAGGAAAGGAAATTCTTATGGACGCCTGAGTGTGAGAAGAGTTTTCAGGAGTTGAAGAGGAGATTAACATCGGCACCTGTACTAGTTTTACCTGACGTTCATCAAGACTTCGACATCTATTGTGATGCATCGCGTTAGGGATTGGGATGCGTGTTGATGCAAAATAGGAAGGTAATTGCCTATGCATCGAGGCAATTGAGACCACATGAGGAGAACTATCCGACCCATGATTTGGAATTAGCTGCTGTGGTGCATGCACTAAAAATATGGCGTCATCATCTCATCGAAAATAGATGTGAAGTGTATACAGATCATAAAAGTCTTAAGTATATCTTCACGCAAGCTGACCTAAATATGAGGCAAAGAAGATGGTTAGAGCTAATCAAGGATTATAATATAGGAATTCACTACCACCCTGGTAAAGCCAACGTGGTGGCAGACGCCTTGAGCAGAAAGAATCACAGTGTAAATATGCTGATGGAAACAGGTCAGGCAGAATTGTGTAAGGAATTCCAGAAATTAGAACTGGAAATAGTACCAGAAGGATTCCTAGCAACCTTGGAAGTAAGACCTACCCTAGAAGATCAGATCAAGGAAGGGCAGAAAGATGATGATAAGATCAAAAGAATTAAGGGCAAAATGGATGAAGGCAAAGCAAAAGATTTCAAACTGGATGAACAAGGTACTATGTGGTTTAAAGGGCGCATTTGTGTACCGAACAAAAAGGAGTTGAAGCGATTAATTCGAGGAGGCTCATGACTCGGATACTCAATTCATCCAGAAGTGCGAAAATGTACCAAGATTTAAAGGAAAGATTTTGGTGGCCAAGCATGAAACGAGAAGTCGCGAATATGTTGCATTATGTGACACATGCCAAAGAGTCAAAGCTATGCACCAAAGACCAGCAGGCTATTACAACCCTTAAAGATACGAATGAAAATGGGAAGAAATTGGTATGGATTTCATAACCGGATTGCCCGAACACAAAGTGGATATGATTCCATATGGGTCATAGTGGATCGCTTAACCAAGGTGGCACATTTCATACCATAAAGACCACTTATTAGGAGACCGGTTAGCGAGAACTTTATATGGCACGGATAAATCGCTTGCATGGAGTACCGAAAAGATAGTGTCGACAGAGGTACCCAATTTACCTCCAGATTTTGGGGTAAGCTACATGAGGCAATGGGGACTCGCTTGAACTTCAAGATCTGACCTACCATCCATGACGGATGGTCAAACCGAGAGGTTAACGGATATTGGAAGATATGTTGAGAGCTGCGCTTTAGCATATTCCACCTCATGGGACAAGTGTTTGCCTTATCTTTGAGTTTAGTTACAACAACGATTATCAAGCGAGTTCTGAGATGTCTCCATTTGAAGCTTTGTATGGTCGGTCTGTCGAACACCATTGAATTGGAATAAGACAAAGTGAACGACATGTTTTTGGACCGACATTCTTCAAGAAGCGGAAGAACGGTCGCTCGATCGGGGAAAGATTGAAGATTGCACAATCAAGGCGTAAGAGTTATGCCGACAACCGTCGCAGGAACCGAGCTTTGAACCCGAAGATTTTGTGTACCTTAGAGTCACACCTCTCAAAGGAGTCAGGAGGTTCCATGCAAAAGGGAAACTCGCACCCAGATATATCGGACCATTCAAGATCTTGAGCCGCAGAGGTGAAGTTGCGTATCAGTTGGAGTTACCACAGTCTTTGACAGGAGTGCATGATGTATTTCATGTATCACAACTGAAGAAGTGTCTTCGAGTACCGGAGGAGCAAACACCTTTGGAGGCAATTGATCTGCAAGAAGATCTGACTTACAAAGAACATCCGATGAAGATTCTGGACGTAATGGACAGAGAGACAAGGAACAAGTCAACACGTTTCTGCAGAATTCAATGGAGTAACCATTCGGAAAGTGAAGCCACGTGGGAACGCGAAGAAGACCTGAAGAAGGAGTTTCCTAACCTATTTCGTAGATACCAATCTCGGGACGAGATTACATTAAGGGGAGGTTTGTAACACCTAATTTTTGCTCTAATTTAAAAGTTTGAAGTATTTTTGATTTTGAGAAATTTTGGAAATTTATTTAAATTTAATTGGATTTATTCAAATAGGGCTTTTCTTGAAAAAAATTGAATAATGGAAAAGTTTTTGCAAAGTTTTATTGAAAATATTTTAATTGAGTTCCAAATATCTCAAAGCAATTTCTGAATTTTTCTAGAATTTTTCGCTATTTTAAAAGCTCCAAATGATTTAATTGAATTTCTAGAATTATTTTAAATGTGAAATGTTTTAAAATCACATTAACAAGAATGGGCCGAGCCCATTATCGTGCGTGTCGCACCGCCCGCCAAACCCTAGCGCCGCCTAGCCCAAGCCATCCGATCCGGATCGCACGCTGTCGTGTGCCACGTCGCCCGCGCGCGTGAGCCGGATCGTCGCCGCCGACGAACGCACAGATCGCGCCACGCCGCCGTCCCCGCGAGATCATCGGAGGCGTGGCGTTGATGGCCGTGACTTCCGCCGCCGCTTCGCGCACGCCGAGGCAACCCTTAAGTCCCCGTTGAAGGCGACGCGCGAGGCTTTCACTCCGCATCTTTGACTCCTCGCGACGCACGCCGAGACTCCTCTAGCGCCCGTCACGAGCTCGCCGAGTTGCTTCTTTGTGCCGCCATTGTTTTTCGTCGCTTGCTTCGCCGGTTTCTCTCGCCGTCGCCAAGGTCACCGGAGTAATCCTTCCGCCACACGCGTCGAACGAGCCACTTCATCACGCCGGAGAAGCCCTGTAGCGCCGTGGGCTGCGTCATCTTCCTCGACTCCGGCAGCCTTTTCTTCTGCGCCGCCATCGCCTTCACCGAGCTTCGTCGTCCGTCCGATCTTCATCGCACGCTTCCGGTTCGTCCACGTCACCCTTCTTTGTGTTCTTCTAGAGTAGATCTGTGCCGTTAGATCTGGATTGAATGGCTTGGATTAGATCTAGTTTCTGCGTTGTGTTTTTGTCTTAGCCGTTGGATCGTTAGTGAACGCGTGAGATTGTGCGCGAGCGGCCAATAGTAAAACTCGGTGCCGTAGGCCGTTAGATTAGATCTAAACGGTAGAGATTGGATCTGGTTTTGCCCTAAGGATCCGCGTCGTTCAGATTTGAACGTGCGGCGGAGATGGCACCGTACCCTCGCCAAATCACGTGTTGACACGTGGGCATTTTGATCGGGCGAGACCGATCCACCGTCGATTTCGGTGCACCGTCGCGATTGCGCGCGCGTGTCGTCGCATGAACCGAGACGTCGCATGGCGGCGCGGTCTCGCCGGCTGGATCTGGCGCGTCGTTGGATGTGCGACGCGCGTGGAGGCGCGGAGCCGGCGTCGCCGCGTTGGATGCGTGGCTGACCGTTGGATACGCGACGCGTGTCGCACGCATCTCGGTGCGCTGCGGTGCGCGTGAGGAGATCTGGCCGTTGATCCAACGAACGGTTCGGATCTTGCCGCGTGGCTGCACTATTCTAGTGAACCGAGTCCACGGTAGACCAGAGCCGAGCCGTGAACCCAGTCCATAGACCAGAGCGACGTGGCAGCCTCTGGGCGTGCCACGTGTCGTGCCGACGTCATCATCGCTGACGTCATAAATATGTTTTATATAAAAATATTTTGACCGAAATTCATTTCTGTGCTGACGTCATCATGACGCGATGCTGACGTCATATATGCGAATTTCCAGTATAAAAATAATTCAGAAAAATCGGATTTTCTTAATTTCGTATTTTGATTTTATTCAAACTTCAAATGGCTATAACTTTTGCATTTTAACTCGGATTTGGGTGATTCAAATTTCTAAAATTTATAAAATTATGAGCTATTTAATGGTTAATTTTATTTGAATTTTGAGGTCATCTAGTCTTCTGTATTAGCTATTTAATGCATATTTTGTTTGTGCAGCGTGAGACGCAAATTTAGGAAAGTTTCGAGGAAGAATTCGTCGCTCAAGACCAAGCTTCGGAACACGACCAGCAACTCTTTGAAGGCAAGTGATGCTTTGATCATTTTGATCCCAGATTTTAAAATGTAATTTATGCTTTGAAACTATGCATGCTAATTATTTAAAATGAATTTAAATTAATTTGGAATAATGTAGTTAATCAACCCATTTTGTTATGCCACCTTGAATTATTAACTATATGCCCTAAATCATTGTCACCCTAAGTTTGATTATTTTAGTTGGATGTTAATATTGTGCCAACACAGGAGGCTAGATCGCGAGTAAATGCTTAGCCTTGCAACGAATCATGAATGTTCTTTCGGGAAAATGCTACAATATTGATTAAAGACATATTGAATGTATTTTGAAAAGTGGTGTGATGATGCCACATGATGAGATTGAGGTACCGCGACCTGTGTGGTTCCGTACCGATGTTGAATTATTGCCGCATGTGTTGCACAATAATCAATGGGGTGGAAAATGATTTAGGCTGGGGCAAGTGGCAAGAGGTGTGTGCAGTGGGCCTGTGTGGCATTGGGTTGATGAGTGTTGTGAGTCTGTGTGCCACAATGGGTCATGTGCCATTGTTGAGTGTTGGAAGTCTTGCCTTGGTCGATTAAGGACTTCACCTTGCAAGCCTTTGATCCGAGTCACCCGTACAACCACATGTCCGATATGGGACAGACCTAGTTGACTAGGGTTCGATATCTTTCCTCCGATACCTCGGGGTGACAGATACAGGGTGTATCTGTATAGGGAGCGCACGTGCTACGGCTTGGTGCCCATCCAACGGTGATTGGCCGGTCCTATACTTGGCTCTGTGTGAGGGAAGTGATAGCGAAGGCAATACTGGGAGAGGTTCTTTGGTTAAGGTAGAGGTTCTGAAAAGCTTTGTTGCGGACAATCACTGTGTGGTGGCGGTGTATCTTGTGGGTAAAGTGTACAACCTCTGCAGAGTGTCAAAACTATTCGAATAGCCGTGCTCACGGTATTGAGCATTGCTCGGGATTACTGATCAAGGGTAGATTTTCATAAACAAAACATGGAAGGGTGGTGTGTGCCAAGTGTTAAAATGAACTGTTAAGGTTGTGTGCCGAGAATCCTCGAGGAAAAACCATTTGAAATTATTATTACGTATAACTGTTCCATTGCTTTAATCTAACTAAGATATTGGTTAAAAATGTCGCTTGATGCAAAAGAACCATTTAAGCCAATCCTTTGGAATAAGCTCGCATATAGTAATAGCGCCGCATTTCATGCATTACTTGTTGAGTGCCTTGTGTACTCACCCCACCTTGCTTATCAACCCCAACATCAGTGGATGAGACTACACCAGCTTGGGAGGAGGAGTACATCGAGGACACGATGAACTAGGGGGCAAGCCCAGTCAGTTGCCTGTGGCAAGATGAAGGCTTCCACGACTTTTACTTATGTTCTGCTGCTATTTCTTTACTTTGATTAATGTAAGCTCTGTGTGGCTAACTTATCTGTAAGGAGATCATAAGGTCGTACAACTCGGTTTATATACATGTTTGCACTATTTATTCTTATATCCTTGTGTTTGTCTGTGATGTGCAACCCTATATGCCTGTGTGTGCTAGCGTGATCTTGGACTGGCACAGAATACACAGAGGGTCCGGATTTACAGATTCGAAACCCGACAGATAACTTACTACCATAAGCCCTATTCTATACTTTCTCCAATCGGTTCCACAGCCAATTGAACCTCCTTTGGGCGCTAGTCGCCCCCTTTCCCAACACGGCTTTCCTCGGCAAACGCGAGCCGCACTGGGCGCACAGACACGGACGCGACAAGTGGCGCCCACGTACGTCTACCCCCACATGCATGTCGCTCATCCCGGGCGCACGTGGCATGCCTACGACGTCACGGGACAAAATGGTCTCGGAGCGTCGAACCCAACAGATGCTGCGGACGGTGGGAAGAGGGCGACGTCGTCGGCGCCGGGTTTCGGAGGGAAGCGGAAGCAGAGGCGCTTCTCCGACGCGGCTCCCTCGCGCCGACTTCACCTACACCTGTTGACGCCGTAACCTGTAGGGTCTGGCGTCTCGATCGATAGCAACGGAAACAGTCGCGGAGGGCTCTGCATCCTTCTTTAGACAAGTACTAGTATTAGTTACATTACACAATACTCAATCCACTGTATAATCTGGATTCTGATATAGAACAAACCAATTGGAGGTAATCAAGTATACTACTCATCCAGTAGAACCATCCAAGTTAATTAATGAGTAGTTCTATAAACTGCATATGGCGGCGTATCAAGATTTGCTTTGGGGAGATCTTAAACTTCGAGTGCACGAACTCGATCGACAGATGTTTGGATGTTGAAGACGAGGGAGCAGTCGATAAATCAGTTCACCACTTCTTGCTCTCGCGGTCGAGAGTATATTCTACTAAGCTCGGATCGCTTCTCGCGTTTATTAATTGTCAACTGCCGGATGGCCTCGGGTATCAGCTCTCTTCGCGCTAATTGGCCTTAAGGTTCAACGCTCGATTGTCCTCGTGCTTAATTAGTCATTTAGCTGGCAGAGTTCCACGGGACAAGATATATAGAAAAGAAAAGGGATCGCAGTGCACGACTGCTGCACGTACCTGACAAAGTTGACGAGAGATCTTCGTATAAATATATACTAGTTAAAATCCCGCGCGTTGACGTGGGTGGTTTGTTAATCTCAATAGAGAGAGGATTCTTTTTTAAGAAATAAAAAAAATTAAACTTGTTTTAATATATATATTTAAAATATTCATTTAAAAAGTCTTAGAATTTTTTTAAAAAAAATGTTTTTGAAAGTCCTAAAAATTTATCAGAGAGGAAATATTTTTTAAGAAATAAAAAAGGAAACTTATGGCAGCTTAGGTATACTCTCATAACCCTTCTAAAAAAAAGGTTAGAAAAATAAAATTAATTTGATGGCTCAGGAAAACCAAAAACAGTGAAATTTACCGCATCAGTAGCATTATCAGAATTTCTAAAACACACACAAGTTTGATCATGATCTGAAATTATTATGGTAGTTTAGGATCTGAGAACCCTTCTAAAAAAGTTAAAAAAAATCCAAAATGATTTGGTGATTCAATTAAACCATTGCTTTAAATGTATTAGTACCATCGTCAGTTCTTTTTAAATCACAAAAGTTTGATCATGATTTGATTTTTTTATGGTATCCTAGACCTGCTCTCAGAACCATTCTCACAAATTTTTAAGAATTTACAAATTTAGTAGCTCAATTAAATCAGTGAAGTTGCTCTAAATACATTAGTACCATTGTCAGAATTTTTAAAATTCAGAAAAATTTGATCATGATCTGAAATTTTTATGTAGCGTAGGCATGCTCTCAGGACCCTTCTCATAAATTTTCAAGAATTTGCAAATTTAGTAGCTCAATTAAATCAGTGAAGCCGCTTTAAATGCATTAGTAGCATTGTTAGAATTTTTAAAAAATCGCACAAGTTTGATAATGATCCGGAATTTTTATGGAAGGTTAAAAATTCTCTCAGGAACCTTCTCAAAAAGTTTAAAAAATTTAAACATGATTTAATAGCCCAATTAAATCAGCAAATCTGATGGAAAAAAGAATGAAAAAAAATCGATTTTCACGGGATTTGAACCCCAAGACCTAACGCACACACGGCAAAGCCTCTGCCAACTGAGCTAACCACCGCTTGTGAAATGTGATGGGCAATAAATACATGAGTCTATGTAGAGCTGCTGTAGCTAAGCGCCGTAGATTCTATACGTAAAAAGCGCGACGTGGCCAGGGGCGGGCGGCTGAGCTGTCGTACATCACCAAGAATAGAGAAGATATATAGATATGTTACCAAAATTGACATACGTATAAAAATGATGCACCCTTCATTTCTTAATTGATATTGTTCTGAGTTCTTGCACTTTCGTTAAAGCATATATATATACAAAAGACTGTATTATCATTTATCATTATATTTTTAGATGGTGTGCTTTCCTCTAGTCTATGATAATAAATAACATTAGAAATAGTTAAAAAATGAGAGATATAGGAGAAAAAATGGTAAAAAATTAGTAGAATGACATGTATTTAAAAATAAAATTTGAAAGCTGTAATAACATGTATTCAGAAACAGATGAAGTACTACTTATAGGTTAATGCAGTACCCGCCGATTAGTTGATGTGACGTCAAACAAAGAATCGAAGCTTGGAAAACACCGGTAGAGAGGACCGAGCCGTTGCTCGGTTGGCAAGGCTGCCGTTAAGTAGCCTGCCCACCCGAGTTCGAACCTGAGGTTCAACACAGGCGCTCACCAAATAAAACAGGTATGCAAACGCGTGCGCGTTAAGTGGGACAACATGTTCCTGCGTTACGGATGTTGTAGAGCCTCTAATTAATTACTTAAGCGTGCATAGAGGACACACGCGTGTGCGTGTGGTGGTGTGAGTATGGTGTGTGTGGCTTACGTGTGTCCCCCTTGTACCCCCTCAAAAAGGAAAACACCAGTAGAGCTCACAAACGAAGCTATGACTTTTGTAGTCCCTTATCTTGTTTTTTTTCTAAATCTAGTCTCCTCCTAAGCGAATTTGCATTTCTAGCCCACCCCACCATGTTCCCGCGCTCCCCTACCACGGGAGCCGGCCTGCCGTGCCCCGCAAGCATGGGAGCGGGCGAGCGTGGCAGTCGACCGATGAGTGCGGGAGCGCGCGCTGCCGCGATAGCCGATCATCTAGGAGCTGTACTGCCGCAAAGATGGTAGTACTAGCTCAAGGGGCCGGTAGTTATTTAATAGAGAAGGCTGTTTTGATGCCTGGCCAACACTACTGACCTTGTGGGAGCGGTATTGTTGGAAGCACGGTAATACTGGCTCCAGAGGCCGGTAGCTCTTTTACAGAATGCCGTCTTTTGGGTTCACTTAGGCCGGCACTACCGACCTACTTACGGCGGTACTGCCACAGGTGCAGTAGTACCGGCCCTAGTGGTCGGTAGATGTTTTTCAGAACAATGCATTTTCTTGGGTTTTACCCAACCGACACTACCGTCCATCTGAGAGCGGTACTGCCACAGGTGCGATAGTACCAACCCAAATGGACGGTAGTCCTTTTCCAGAAAAGGGTGAAAATGCACTATTCTAGATGCTTATGGTTGGCACTACTGGTCCTACATGGGCGATAGTGCTAGGGTACTATAGCAACGACTAGTTTCTCAGCATTAAATACTATAGGCGACCGTTGAGCCTAAGGCCAGCACTATTGGCCCTACATGGGTGGTAGTACTGACTTTCCTAAAATTTTTTAGGAATTATGTGGTAACGGCTAGATTTGTTGATGGTGATAATAAATAGACCCCCACCTACAGCAAGGGTATATTCTTGGACATTCATTGCATATTCGTGAGCTCTTGCAAGTCTCTCATCATCTCTAGTGCATTTTATTCATATTTTGTGAGTTGTTGAGAGAATTCAAGTGTATGCATTCAAGTTGAGCCATTAGACACTTGATCAATCTCAAGCAAGCATCGATGTCTATTCTCTTGAAGGTTGCCTCCTCCTAGACGGTTTGAAGGTGTGAGAACCAGTGATCTCCTCAAGAAGCTTGTGAGGAGGCCCGGTGGATTGTGAAGGTTGGGGCTCACCTACCCCGAGCGGGAAAGAGCTACCACTAGTGATCGAGGGAGGCTCATTTGCGCAAGGAGCCGGCCTGATTTGTTCAAGCTTCCTCAACATGGATTAGGGGAGACCGGCAAGTCTCCGAGACCACGGGAAAAATTATTGTGTTCATTTCTTGTGGTTTAAATCCCACACTCACCGTTGAACAAGATGAGCGAAATTCTCATCTCAATGCTCAAGCTATGAACGCTCTATTTAGAGTCTTGAACGCGGATGAGTTCAATCGAGTGAGCAATCTTGACACCGCTCATGAGATTTGAACTATCATCTCGAAAATCCATGAGGGAACATCCTCAGTCAAGGAGACCAAATTGCATATGCTTAGGATCAAGTATGAGAGTTTCACTGTGTTACCCCATAAGAACATTAATGAGATGTACTCAAGACTCAATAACATAGTGAATGAGCTCAAATGCCTTGGAGAGTCACTAATCGATCTTGACATTGTTTGTATGATGCTTATGGCTTTACCGAACAAATATGAGGTGTTGGTGACATTGTTCCTCAACTCTCCCGAGTTGCCATGGATGATGCCAACTAGACTCCTCGGGAACCTCATTACCAATGAGCTCTACAAGAAGGACAAGGAGGAGCTCTTGGAGCAAAGTTCTTCAAAGAAGAAGAACATCGCTTTCAAGGTCAAGGCGGAGTCAAGCGATGATACGTTTGATGACTCCGAGGATGACTCCAAAGAGGAGATGGCTCTCCTTGTGAGCAGAATGAGGAGATTCATGAAGAGGCGCTCAAGCTCAAGCGCCCCTTATAAATTCAAAAAAGGGCAATAGTCAAGCAGCAACTGCTACACCAACATCTGTTGCTACGAGTGCGATGAGAAGGGGCATATCGCGACTCATTGCCCCAAAAGGAAGGATGACAAGGCCAAGTCACCCAAGAAAATGAAGCCATTCTACGGAAAGAAGAAGCTCTTAACGAAGCTTCACGAGGATGGCAAGGGTGAAGCTCACATTGGAGAGTGGGATTCCGAAGAGGAATATAAGAATTCCGACTCATCCGATGATAACACCCCTTCCAAGAAGAAGGGACTCGCCGGAGTCGCCATCAAGGAAGCCACATCGCCATTCGTCACTCCTTTTTGTCTCATGGCAAAAGGAGACCATAAGATAAAATTTAGTAACAATAATGAGCCCTCCTATGATGAACTTATGGATATGCTTGGGGACTTAAATGAATACCTTAGCAAGGAGAAGTCAAAATATAAGACTTTGAGAAAAGAATTTATTTCTCTCAAAGACACTTATGAGGAGCTAAAGTAAGCTCATGAGACTCTCCTTCTTAAGTATCAATCTAAGTTCAAAATTGATATAAGAGTTTCTTATGATATTATTGATGCTATGCCTAGAGTAAATGACTCTTCTTACAATTTATCAAAAACTAACATAGCAACTTCATGTGATGACTTGCTTATCATGTCTTCTAGCTCAAATTCTATTACTATTCATGATAGCAATAATTTAATTATTGAGAATGTTGAGTTCAAGGAGCAAGTGACCAAGCTAAGTAAGAGCTTGGATCGATGCTTCAAGGGTAAAGCAACCCTTGATAAATTCTAAGTGATCAACGATGCTCCTACAACAAGGAAGGCATTGGGTACATTCTCAAGAAGGGTAAGAAAGTGAGCCATAAGGCTCCAAGGTTTGTTAAGTCTAATAGAAAGCTTTGCTATAAGTGTCATGATGTGGGACATATAGCAAATAATTGTCCATTAGGCAAAGCTCCTAAGAATAATGTTTATGATTCATGCTATGTTCTTAGGAAAACTAGCAATGGTAAAATAGTTGCTAAATTTGTTGGCACTCCTATACTTCGTCGCAAAAAGAATGCCATTTGGGTGCCCAAAACCTTGGTTACTAACATCCAAGGACCAAAACAAATTTAGGTACCTGAAAAGGTTTGATTCTTCTTTTGTAGGTGAACTATAAAATCGGTGGACAGCATTGGGTGTTAGATAGCAGTTGCACTCAACACATGACCGGAGATCGAAAGATGATCACCACATTTGAAGTCAGGAGTAGTCAACATGACAAGATCACATTTGGTGACAATAGCAAGGGAAAGATAATAGAATCGAGTAAAATTGATATCTCTAACGACCTTTCCATTTCTAATGTTTCATTAGTTGATACTTTATATTTTAACTTGCTATCTGTTGCTCAAATTTGTGATCTCGGTCTTTGTCGCACATTTTCTAGATATGGTGTTGTAATCTCTAAAGAAAATGACAACTCTTTGGTGTTCAAAGGCTTTAGATTTGAAAATCTTTATTTAGTTGACTTCACCTCTAATGAGTCATGCTTTCAAACTTGTTTAATTGTGAAAACCTCATTAGGTTGGTTATGGCATAGAAGGCTAGCTCATGTTGGGATGATTCAACTCAAAATGCTTTTTAAGCACGATCTAGTTGTGTGCTTGAAAGATGTGAAGTTTGAAAAAAATAAATTGTATAGTACTTGCCAAGTCGGTAAGCAAGTTGGTAGTTCTCATCCTTCCAAGAGTATCATGTCCATATCTAGACCATTTGAACTCTTACATATGGATTTGTTTGGCCCAACAACCTATAAGAGCATGGGGGGAAATTCTTATTGTTTGGTTATTGTATATGATTACTCAAGATATACTTGGGTTTTCTTCTTAGATGATAAATCCGAAGCCTCCGGTATTTTCAAAAGTTTTGCAAAAAGGGCTCAAAATGAATTTAATTTTAAAATAAAAAAATCCGTAGTGATAATGGTTCCGAGTTCAAAAATACAAGAATCAAAGATTATTGTGATGAATTTGGAATAAAGCATGAGCTTTCCGCTACCTACACTTTGGAGCAAAATAGAGTTGTAGAAAGGAAAAATCAAACATTGATTGAAATGGCAAGGACAATGCTTGATGAATATGGTACTTCCGATAATTTTTAGGCGGAAGCTATCAATACCACTTGCCATGCAACAAATCGTCTTTATTTGCATCATTTTTTGAAAAAGACTTCCTATGAGCTTCTCATTGGAAGAAAACTGAATATCTCTTATTTCCGTGTCTTTGGTTGCAAGTATTACATTTTGAAAAAGGGTGTTCGACTTTCAAAATTTCAAAGTTGTTGTGATGTTGGTTTTTTGCTTGGTTATTCTTCGAATAGCAAGGCATATCGTGTCTTCAACCAAACCAAAGGTTTGGTTGAAGAAACATGTGATGTTAAATTTGATAAGACTAATGGTTCTTAAGAAGAGTAAGAAAATTTGGATGATGCAGGTGACGAAGGCTTGATACAACCAATGAAGAATATGACTCTTGTAGACATCAAGCCAAAGGAGGACCAAAACAATCAATCTTCATCCACTCAAGTTGAGCCATCTACTTTCGCAACGCCATGTCAAGCTCAACCAATTGAGTTGGAAGAAAAGGAGGATGGTCAACAACTTTAAGTTCCACCTCCAAGAATTCATCGCACGATCTCAAAGGATCATCCAATAGATCAAATATTGGATGACACTAGTAAGGGTGTTCAAACTCGATCTCGTATTACTTTATTTTGTGAATAATACTCTTTTGTGTCTTCTTTTGAACCCTCTCATGTAGATGAAGCTTTAGATGATCCGGATTTGGTGAATGCTATGCATGAAGAACTCAACAACTTCGCCCGAAATGATATGTGGACTCTAGTTAAAAGACCCAAGGATCATAACGTCATTGGCACAAAATGGGTCTTTCGGAACAAACAAGTTGAAAATGGTATTGTGGTAAGAAACAAAGTAAGGTTGGTGGCACAGGGTTTCACCCAAATTAAAGGTTTGGATTTCGATCAAACTTTTGCACTCGTGGCTAGATTAGAAGCCATTCGTATCTTGCTTGTATTTGCATCTTGCTTCGATATCAAGTTATTTCAAATGGATGTGAAGAATGCTTTTCTAAATAGAAAGATATCCGAGTTGGTATTTGTAGAACAACCTCTCAGTTTTGAAAATTCTAAAAATCCTATCATGTGTATAAGCTCTCTAAGGCGTTATATGGACTCAAACAAGCTCCTAGAGCATGGTATGAGCGTTTTTGAAACTTTCTACTCTCAAAAGGATTTAATATTGAGAAGGTTAATAAAACACTCTTCACTAAAATAATTGATGGAGAATTCTTTGTATGTCAAATTTTTGTTGATGACATTATATTTGGTTCTACTAATCAAGATTTTTGCAAAGAATTTGGTGATATGATATCTAAGGAATTTTAGATGTCCATAATTGGAGAATTGAGCTATTTTCTTGGACTGCAAATCAAGCAGCTCAAGGATGGGACCTTCGTAAGCCAAACCAAATACATGAAGGATTTATTCAAAAGATTTGATATGGAGGATGCAAAGCCCATCAAGACTCCTATGGTATCCAACGGGCATCTAGACCTTAATGAGGTAAACCAGTAGATTTAAATCTTTATCGTTCTATGATTGGTAGTTTACTTTACCTTACCGCATCTAGGCCCAATATCATGTTTAGTGTTTACATGTGTGCATATTTTCAAGCTTCTCCAAAAGAGTGCCACTTAGTGGTCGTTAAAAGAATTCTAAGATATTTAAAGCATTCCTCAAATATAGGTTTATGGTATCCTAAAGGTGCTAATTTTCATTTAATTGGAGATTCAGATTATGTGGGTTGCAAAGTGGATAGAAAGAGCACCTCGGGAAGTTGTCAATTCCTTGGTAGATCCCTTGTTTCATAGTTTTTCAAGAAACAAAATTTTGTTGCCTTATCCACCGCTGAAGCCGAATATATATCCGTCAGTAGTTGTTGCGCTCAATTGTTGCCTCTTCTATGTGATAATGAAAGCACGATCAAAATAGCTAACAACCCGGTCCAACACTCAAGAACTAAGCACATAGATATCCGTCATCATTTCTTAAGAGATCATGTGAGCAAAGGTGATATAGTCATTAGCCACATAAGAACCGAAGAGCAATTAGCGGATATCCTCACCAAACCTTTAGATGAAGTCTGCTTTTGCAAATTTAGGAATAAATTAAATGTCATAGATATCTCAAATGTTGCTTGAACATTTGCACCATGGTTGCTTCTTCATTTAGTGTTATTCGCATTTAATTAACTCTTGAATTTCTTTTTGGGCAATACATTAAGGGGGAGTATTATACAATTCATATATATACTACATCCCTAAAATGTGAAAATATCAAATAAGTGCTACTAGTGTTTGAGAAAGGTAGACTATAGACTTAACTAAGTCAAATTAGTTAAAAGTATGATATCTTGAAGCTTTTGCAAAATTCATTTTGAAATCCCTTCATCTTCAAATTATATATATATAAATCTCATCTAATAGATATTCTTTGCTATAAGCTTCTCTTATCTTGTTACAAAAGCAAAAAGGTATTTTGAACATACTCCATTTAGATTTTCAACAAAATCTAAAATTGTGTCTATATTGACCTAAATAATGCACTCATTGAGTTATGGCTTGTGGAACTAGAGCTTCACATGTTTCTAATCTCCTACAAGTATTTAAAACTCAAACAAGAAAATGAGATTCATCTTCTCTTTAAAAATGTATTGATTTCTCAAAAAGTGTAAAATAATCCTTTCAAAAAATTATCTTTGTACAAATTATATTAACTATGTGGTTTTTGAGCTTTCTGATATGTTGGAAATGCTCATATATGTATTTCACTAAGTTTTGAATACATTAGAGCTATTTCACAACTTGTTCTTAAAAATGCCAGTCTGCTCAGGTCAGGGCTGGCGCTACCGGCGTGTCAAGCCCGGTAGTACCGCCCATGGCCGGCACTACAGCCCCCTGGTAGCGGTAGTGACGCAAGTATCGGGTGGGGCCAGTTTTGTGCAGTTTCCTGCATGGTCGGCGGTTTTCCTCATTATCATTTACTTCCTTGGCCGTTTACACCACACTCCCTACTCCCCTTCTTGCTTCAACCCTCTCAATGCAAGTTTGCTCTCAAGCTCTCTCTCTCTCTCCAAAAAATGCCCAAAGTTGTTTCTATCCATTCCAAGGATCCTTCCTTGCTCAAGTGCTTTCAATCTTCTCAAGGTACTCATCTCTCATCATTCTTTAGCTTTCTCTCCATTCATTTCATGCCCTAGGTCTCAATTTTGGTTTTTAGGGTTTGACGCAAATGCAGCAAATGCATGTTGTATTAAGTGAAATCTCTAGTTTAAATGAGTAGATTAGTGACCTATAAAGTCATTTTATGCAATTCTAGTGCCCGATCTAATCAAAAATAGAGTTTTCACACTTGGTGGTTGTGGTTCCATGATGAACCAGGCACTACCGCTATGGTACAACGGTAGTACCGACCTAGTTCGACACTACTGGCCCTGATAATGCGGTAGTATCACCCAGGAGTGGCACTACCGGTCTAGCATAGACGATAGTGCCGACTTTGCTACCAAAAACAACACAACTTGCTGCACTTTCATTGAATTTCTACAGTTAAGTTCCTAGTTCCTTTGCTTATCTCTCCTATTATCCTTGTGACCCAGAAATCAAGCCAAGGGTAAAGAATCCTTCCAAGCCCAAGGCTCCTCGTGTGGGGGCACAGTTAGGAAATCAACACAAAGTGCCAGGGTTCCCACCCCTCGGACCGATAGTGGGAGTGACAGCGATGACTCCTATACGATTGCTGCTAGAGATAAGGATATAAGGAAGATAGTACAGCAAGAATTGGGAGGAAGTAACTCTCAAGAGGACAAAGACAAAGGACTAGCTCATGAGTCGAGCGAGTAAGAAGGGGATGATGATGAGGATTATGGGATGGATGTTGATGAGGAGGAAGAGTCTAAGGAAGAAGAATCATTGCCTGGCTTTGACCCTCAGGAGGATCTCAAGCAAATAAAGGGAGATAAGTATTACTTGTTGAGGGGAGCCAATCAATATCGTCTCCCAAGAACAACTTCAGAGAAGTTCTTTCGTACTCTTTTTCAAGAGAAGGTATTTCATGAGATATATTCTAACAAGGACTTCGCTATTCAGAAATGGGTGGATTGGGACCACATTAGAAAGCTGCCTCCATTTGTTGGTGTCCCAGATTTATTTTATGGAGCAGGCCTCATGAACTTTGTCAGTCAGAGGTGTGATTTTGAGGAGGATATGATACAATAGTTCTATACCACAGTTCACATCCCTGACATAAATGACTCCATCACCTGGATGTCCAGCGCCAAGGACTATAGTGCCACCAAGGATGAGTTCGAGTAGGCTTTGGGCATCTTCCACAGTGGCTATCCTAGGATACACAGCGGCAAGCCTCTTAGAGTGTCTCAGCAGCTCAAGTTTTATGATCCAGCTGCTAATGTGAGGAGGCAATGTAAATTGGCAGGGCTACTTCCACAGGCTAGTCTGGTAAATAGGATCATTAGAGTTACCATTCACACCAAAAGTGGTAGCTTTGATGACATTCGTGGATATACCTGAAACATAATGAGTAAGGTGATGCATAGGCAAAAATTTGATGTGATTGACTTCATGATGAGGGAGATGGCCTCTTCGGCCTGTGAGCGAGGAAAATCTATATATATTGCTCCTTACATCATGAAGCTCATTCTCAGGAAGACTGGATACAAGGGAGAATGTGGATACACACATAAGCAATACAAGCCTCGTGAAGCTCCTCCTTAAGTGATTGGACATCTAGCTTAGCACCACCACCACCACCACCAGCAGCAGCCTCAATACGCTCCTCATGATCCACCTTAGGCCCAGGATGTGCCTCAAAACGCCTTCATGGTAGGTTTGGAAAGCCTTTGTATGGACATGATGGCTCAGTTCGCCTCACTCAGCTCCGACATCATGAGTAGGCTTGATCAAGAGCATCAATTTCAGCTCCAGACTCGTGATATGGTAGATGAAGTCTGAGAGCGCTTGGACATTGTTGGAGCGACAGTGAATCTTCTTCGAGATGAGCTAGTTCCCGTTCGCTTTCGTCGCTTTGGCAATGGTTGTGGACGTGGTCGTAGTACTTCTTCACCCTCCTAGGCATATCGTGAAGACCCCTCTTTTGGTACTGATGCCAAAGGGGGAGAAGTAGAAGAAGGGGGAAGCGAAGCAAAGTGAAGTGGAAGAAGACGAAGCAAAGTAGTGAAGTTTGAGAATTAGCTTTGTAATAGTTTTATATATCTCTTGTATTGAACCTCCATATGTGTTTTGGTTGGGTTGGATGTTTAATGGATGTTTGTGATGTTGAATGCTTAATTGTCTTATTATTTTGTTTCCTATTTTATCATATTGGATCCTATGCTTATTGTGTATGCATATTGTTATATTTATCTTGTTTTCTCAGATCCAATATATAGTTGAAACTCCACCAAAATTTTCAATGCATTTAATTCCATTTATACATTTATGCACATATTTAGGGGGAGTTTCAACTATACATTGTGGCTTTTATGGCATTTAATTCCAAATTCAATCATCTTCTTCCGAAAGAAGTGAAATGCCGTTAAAAGCAAAATACAAAAGTATACAACTTGTTCGTCTTGATGTATGCTTTAAAAATATTCAATTTCATTGTATTTGATAAGGTTGTCATCAATTACCAAAAAGGGGGAGATTGAAGCATCTAGGCCTCAAATTTTGTTTTTGGTTTTAGTAATTAATGACAATCATGCTTTAAGGACTAACATTTTTTCTTGAGGCTATGAAAATAGGTTGGTCCAATAAAGAGATGAAATCGTTGAGCTATAAGAAAATTGGAACATCAAGCTAACAGAAAGGTATAATTTATAAGGACCCTTTTCTAGATTTTTCGCCAATCTAGGTGTTTGGAGAAAAGATCGGGTTGCTAATATACGTATTATTAAGAGGGACCTTTGGCTAGTAGTTTGAAGATAATTTAGTGTCAATGGCTCAAATTCATGCTCATACTTTAGTCATGTGCACTTCTCTGAAAATATGTATTGTTAGTAAGGGGTCAGTAGTTATTTAATAGAGAAGACTGTTTTGAGGTTATGCTTGGCCGGCACTACCGACCTTGTGGGAGAGGTACTGCAGAAAACACGGTAATACCAGCTCCAGAGGCCAGTAGCTCTTTTGAGAACTAGTGATCTCAAGAAGCTTGTGAGGAGGCTCGGTGGATTGTGAAGTGTCAGCGTTTCGAGCACCGGCGAGTGAATTTTTAAGTCTAAGGGGCCGCACGTTCCCTCTCCTTGAATGGTTAGACTTAGGAGTCCAAGATGTATACTAGTTCGGGCCGAACGTCCCTACTCCAGTTCGTGTGGTGGTGCTATATTGCCTTAGGTGCAGATGATTGCACAGTTTTTACAAGCGGGGGCTAAGGGCTCGAAAACGTGAGAGCAAGAACAGCCTATTCGTAAAGATCGAGATGAGGGAGTCCGTCCTCCCTCCCAGAGGATCCTGCCTCCCTTTATATAGCCGGAGGGGGTAGGTTACATGGAAAGTTGGGAGAGGAAAGGGCGAGGTGATCTATGCTAGGAGCTCTGGGCCTTCGTCTTGTCGTTTAGACAACGTCTGCTTCCCCCCACGCCGGGTAGGTGGACTCACTGAGCAGAGCAGTTTGCCGTTTCACCGGGAAATAGCGCACCTGCCCTCTGCAAGCCTGTCAGGCGCTGACGTTGCCTCGGGAGGGAGCGCGTCCTCATGCCGTGCGCGTCTAGACGATGAGACCGGAGCTTGACTTTGGCAATCTCCTTACCACCTCGGGAAGGAGCCACACCCCCCGCAGATCCTCTCGAGCTATCGTGTCAGTAGGGCACGTGGCTAATGGCCGGTGGCGGCCCGTCACTTGGCCCTCGGCGGAGATCGCCTCAGCTTGGTCGGAGATCGTGGGGAGTCCGACCTGCGGGGGTCGGACGCCTCATTGGGTCAGGGACGAGCTTGGGGCAGCTTGTTAGGTCGAGGTCGGTCGTCCTTCGTGGCCCCGCGGGGCCTTTGGTCGGAGCCAGGCTTGGGGCAGCCCGTTCGTCACTCCGGGCCGTTGGGGTACCCATGGTATAAGTACTCGTCATGAAGGTTGGAGCTCACCTACCCAGAGCGGGGAAGAGCTACCGTTAGTGATTGAGAGAGGCTCATTTGCGCAAGGAGCTGGCTTAATTCGTTCAAGCTTTCTCAATGTGGATTAGGGGAGACCGGCAAGCCTCCGAGACCACGAAAAAAATCATTGTGTTTATCTCTTGTGGTTTGCTTTCTTGTGTTCAATTGTGCAAATTTACATTCCTAGTGTACTTAGTGATTGCTCATATATCTAGGATTGTGTAATTTGTTTAGACATAGCTTGTTGGTGCACTTAGTGAAATCTAGATGTTTTTTGCTTTAATTGTTAAAATTCTTGATTCTAGTACTACTTGATTATCTATTGCAATTAGAGTCAAAGAATTTTAAAAACCTCCTATTCACCCCCTATAGTCGGCTATCCTTGATCCTATAGGGAGGTGTCCTGTCGCGGCCGGCGAGCGTGGGAGGCCGCCTCACATAGTAGGGGAGTGCAGAAGCACGTTGAAAGAGGCTAGATTTACAATTTTGATCCGAAGGAAGCTAAATTTGAGAAAAAAAGAAACAAGTGGACTAGAAAAGCAATCACTCCCTCAGAAACTAGTCATGCTACATGGGCTTCGTAAATTAAACTGCTGGTATCATGCTTATCCTTTCTTATGGATGAGGCGTTAAGACTGGGATTTGACTGGAATATATATGTACAAGGCAGTTGAAATGTGTCAACGTGAAAGTTTAATTACGAGCTTAAGATGTGGTGATTCGACTTTATTCATCTTAAGGCTCTGTTTAGAGTATAAGAAATTTTCCGATTCCTACTTCCTACGAGAACTATTTCGTATGTAAATTCTGCGTGTTCCAAAAGCGCCTAAACAAGTTCGTACCTTAGTGGTATTCTATATTGTTTCGCATGGATTTCTCTATCAAAAGCCATACCCAATAGCTTGTGGGGTAGTTTAGGTTTCTAGTTTCGACTAGTCTAATGAACGTATTGACTCGTTAATAGATCTCGCAACCAATCCGGTGCTTTCCACAGTTGTGGTCAGTAGATTAGATGCAACCGATGAGACCAGGAGGCCAAGTAGGCCCCATTAGTTTCCGTAATTAGTGATCAATGCGCCGAGTTTGCATCAACTTATTGTCTGCACCAGGCGGGTACCAAATGAATGTTGGAGGTTTAAAAAGCCAGCCATTTGAAATGCGGGAATTTTATAGTAAGATAATTCCTTATGGATTTAGAAAAATTCTCGTATTTTAAACGTGGTATTTTTAAAAAATTACATTGTTATTTGACTTGTAAGTACAAGTCGGAGCTGTTTTGTATTGGAGTTTTGGAACATGTTTTTGGGTATCTCCCCATGTATATTTCGCTCATATTCTGTCTTACGTCTCAACTATCATTTTAGGACTTTATGCAAAAAAAAAAAACTATCATTTTAGGACTAACCGGTGAAATCCTATGGACTGGCAATTTGGCATCAAATCCTCAGCTGTATACCCATCGATTGATAACTATCTAGGCAGTGATTGTTTTGTTCTTGCAGAACTAGGAGGTGGCGTTCACCATCCAGAAATAGAAGTTTTACGATAGTACATGGCACCAAACGACGCCCAAAACAGTCGCGCATGGTTGCATCCTTGCATGGCATCATCTGCATACGTGCCGTGCGTAAAGCTTTGTAAAGTTGTTAACAAGCGTATCTGCGAAAGATGACCGCCTTTTCCATCTCTCTCTCGCCCATTTTGGAAGCCATATGACTTTTTTGCAGTGCTTGTGTGCGCCTGTGGTCCTCTATGAAGTCGGTGAGAGCAATCGTTGGGTTAATCACCTCAACCTTCATTACTAGTTCTAAAGAATTACATCACTAACTTTGCGAACGTTAGGTGATGGCACGTTTCGTTTATGTTCTCCTTTTGAGGCGACGTTTGATTGTATTTCAAGTTAGTTGATTTTTTTTCCTTTTCTGAATGAAGTAGGCTGAAGAATTTGTTGCGGCTGGGTTTGAAATTGTGGGCCAAACTAAAGCCAGTTCACACTATTATACTTTTTTTTACGTGCATGGAGTAGGCTAAGGCAAAACAACAAACAGAAAAGCAATGCACAAACCAGCCATCTGAGACAGTGTTGCGCAGAATCGAGGGATTTAATTGAAATTTAGCAATGATTATACATTCTTATTCTTATTAGTATATGAGAGGTGCTTAAATGATTTTTCTTTTGATAGTTGCAAAAATATTAAAATATGAATGAATGATAGATGGTAATTACTTATCCATTCATTTGCTTCAAGATTTGCGCAACTTATATTAGGAGGGAAAGCATTGAAGCACTACTCTATATATATTTATTTGCATTTAAAATTAATTACTAAATATTTTATTTGTCTAAAGTTATTGTAAATTATCACTCTACAAAAATATTATTTGCCATATTTTGCATTTTATTTATTTATGGAAAAGTCCAATTTTTAACCTTATGTATTGCCTTGGTTCGATTTTCTACCTGCAACTCTAAGGGTTTGTTTGTTTTTATCGTGGATTTTGGATTCTGACCTCAAAAGCTGAATAAAAAACAAACAACTCGATTCTAAGAATCGATTCTCATAATCTAGCCCACCCATATACACTAGAATCCACAATCCACTTTATATGTGTTTTTGTGGATTCTGAGGAATACAAATATGAGAATGCCACTAAATGTTCCAAGTAATTACCCACCAAATGTCATCCCAGAATATAGAATCCAAAATCAGCTTCTCTAAAACCACAATCCAAAATCAGTTTTTAGATAATACAAAGTAAAAACAACAAGCCTTAAGATCGTTTATTTTTACCATCGAATTTACAAAACCTATACAAAACACTCCCTCGATAACCTACAAATAGTGCGGTCACCAAATAAAAGGAAAGAAAAAGACCAAATAGTGGCCCCACAAGTCAGCCATAGGTATTTCTTCCTCTTCCCCTTATTCACTCCTTCCACTGCCATGCCTCTAAGTGTCACTTTTTTAACCCCTCGTATTTAGAAGAGGCCAGATTTATATATAAAAAAATCATAAAGCTAGAAAAGTGATGATTTCACCTTAGTCATTTCTCTTTCTATACAGATTGGGCCCAAATCTAGCTAGGCATGCTACTCACACGCCCCTCTCGAAAGGATCCCGTAAGCTAGGATCGTTCCAAAGATCCGAATCATCATTTTTTTATCAAACGATGCACGTGTAACTGGCTAAGTGGTACAAAAGATCTCAGTCATGCCTCTCGAGTAGGGTTTGCAAAACTGTCGAAAACCGATCGGTTTTCTCAAAAATTGACTGTTTCAAGCCAGTTCGTAATTTGAAACCGCTCGGTAAACCGTGGAGTTGAAATGAAAATTTAAAAAATTTGAAAAAAAATTATCAAAAAGTATTAAATTTTTTTGTGTGAGGTCCTGAGGCAATGTTAATGATGCTATAAAATTTTCAGATAATTATCATACATGTGTATTTTTTAAAAATCTAACAGTAGAATATATGCTCTCCAATTTTTTATTTTCTAGGGGCACAAAATGAAGTCTAATATTTCTTAAACTTTTTATGTGATGTTCTAACATTATTATAATGATGTTGTAAAATGTTTAGATAATGATCAGATATGTGTATTTTTTGAAAATTCTGTAAGTGTTACTATCATTGTATACGCTCTTTTGTTTTTGATTTTAGATAGGAACTAAATGAAGTATAGTGAAAGATCGAAATGGCGATCAGAGGGGGGTGAATGATCCCAAATGAAATTTCCGAATAAACTTTCTTCCTAGAATTCAAACCACCAAAAGACCAGAAAGAAAGAACTGAACCATCGATCAGGCAATTGCATGAACAGAGGCACCGACTAGTTAAGGTCGGGTGAACAGTAAAATCAGCACAATCTTAAAAACAGAAATCGATGTAACTTTTGATCGGCTGATCCAAAAACAGTGAAAATTGGTGTGCACCTCCCTAAGGATGTCAGGAACCTATTTCAATCATCAATCGAAGGAATTGATACCAAGGTTCCGTCCCTTTTCAGTTTAACAAATACAACACCAAACATAGAGTCACGAACACAGACTTCACCCCTAACTTGCTGGTGGGAGTTGATGGTCAGAATATCCTTGGATGACTCTCCACAAATCATAGCAAGTAAGAACACGAAGAAACAACCCTTCAAACAAATAGAAACACGATCTGAAGACACTTTCTTCTACTAGACACAAAAAATTGGTTTCTTGCAAAACTGAATAGAAGAGGTTGTAGATTGCCTAGATGATTGGGATATGATCTATAGAAGATTCATCCAGCAATCTTTCATCCTTGGCATAAAATCCAAAAGCACTTAGAAGGAGAGGGAGAA
The DNA here is from genome assembly GCA_036346275.1 of Otatea glauca. Lineage (NCBI taxonomy): Eukaryota > Viridiplantae > Streptophyta > Magnoliopsida > Poales > Poaceae > Otatea > Otatea glauca. Next base: position 41,692,952 of record CM070725.1, read on the forward strand.
AATTCAACCATACAGAAGGTAAAGTGCATGAAATTAAATGTTGAATTTAAAGCATAATGTAAATGAGGAAAGTGAACTCAAAGATTGGGAAAGCAGTCTTTCATTGCTAGAGGGTAGGCTTACAAAGCCTCACTACAAAGTGGGCAAAGCTTCAGGAGCACAGAGGCCTCCAGAGCACTCTCACCTACTCACGTACACTTTTCTCACATGCTCTTCACCCACAGGGAGACACCCCTCTCCCTGTCTATTTATAGCATGCTTGGACCACCTACCACCCTTGGATGAGCCTCTAAACCCTAGAGCACTCCATCAAGGGCTGAGATTTTACCCACTCACACAGCTATGCATGGGCTGACCCGAAACCCAACAACACAATGGGTTTTGCACGCTTTTCGAATCATACTAACTTGACCCGCTACTCTATCTTCCTGACCGCGATCCAACGGTCCTCCTTCATCAGAGCAGCTTCAAGTTAGCATCTCATCCATTCCTTTGTCTTCTCGGCTTGCAGCTACTTCCTGGCCTCAATCATCTTTGGCGACACCTTGATCATCTGGACCTCAGCTCTCCCAGCCTAGTCCTGATCCCCTTCACCTCACCATGACCTAGCTCCAAAGTCCTGCAACCATCATAGACAAGGAAACCACATCACATAGCAATGTCCAACAACACATATCCATCTCAACAGAAAGAAATACACTACGCTGACCAGCAAAACCCCGACCACATGTGGTCTGACCACTGGTCTCCATCCCGACCACTCGAGGTCTGATCACTGATCTCCGACCAGCCAAAGCCCAGACCACTCGGGGTCGGACGACTGGTCTCCGACCAACCACTCGGAGTCGGACGACTGGTCTCCGACTCAACCACTCGGAGTCGAACGACTGGTCTCCGACCAACCAAAGACCTGACCACTCGGGGTCAGACGATTGGTCTCCGACTCAACCACTCGGAGTCGGACGACTGGTCTCCGACCAACCAAAGACCTGACCACTCGGGGTCAGACGACTAGTCTCCGACTCAACCACAGCCCCGACCACTCGGGGTCGGACGACTGGTCTCTGATCAGCCACTCAAATTGCTCTAGCTTGAAAATCAATCCAAATCAAACTCAAACTTGAGCACACCTTGCTCAAATAAAGTCAAATACTCATCACAAAAATGGATCGACCTCCACATGATCTTTCATATAGTATTTATGAAAATTTTAGTACATAATCCTTTAGCACTATTTATGGTTAAATTAAAATTTTAGAATGTAATAAATCATTTAAATATTTATAAAAATCTGATAGTATCTTTGTTCCTTTTCATTAATTGCTGTTTCGGATTTTTTAGAAGCAATAAATGATTTCAATTTTTTAAAAAAATTCTTTAGGTGTTTCATAGATTAATTGGGATTTTTGCATTTTTTTTATTTTTTTCAATTTTCCTTCAGTGTGCTGAAAATAAAAAATCACTTGAAAAATCGGTGAAAATCGCTTAAAAATAAATAAAAAAAACCCGCTCGAAAATCGTAGAAAACCGATCGAAGATCACTAAAATTACTTGATTTTTGTTTTTTTTTCCAACGTTGTTTGACCATTGAGTTTGAAAAAAAAATTTAATTCAAAGTTCTTTGATTTTTACCAATTTTCGCTCGATTTTCGAAAAAACGGTTTTTGCTCTCGACGCCCGGAAGCTCGTGCTCCTCTGGCCCGCGACGCGCTCCTCTGATCTCAACTCCGTAATCCCGAGATCTCTGAAAACACATCAACCGGAGCCTCTCGTTACAAGTTCTTGCTATGTATCGCATCTAGACGTCCAACCCATCAATTGCAGCAGCTCATGCTCCTCAAGCTGTCTTCCAGGCGACGTGATTAATTTGGCCTTGGCGGTGTTCGGCTGCAGGCGCGGGCTGCCTGTGCATATGTGGAGAAGTGGAGCTCGCCGGTGTCGGGAAGTGATGGCTTGACTTCGGAGGCGGGCATGTGGCTCATATGCGTGGTCGGCCTCACCGCCGTCCCTTTTTTGTGCCCACTCCTTCCCGCAGCAACAGCGGCGCACGCGGGGCCGTCTAAGGAGGACCACCGAGGCATCAAATGTTCTTAAAAACTCGGCAGTACAGCCGTACAGGAGCAACACAACAGGCGGGAGATGACAAGGGGGGTTGTTCGGGGGTGGGGGTTACTCGGCTGCGCCCGCCGCATGCGCGGGTGGGTGGAGTTCTTGGGGGGTTCGGGCGTGCACTCGAGGTGTTCGATGTAATGCAGAGCCAGTAAGGTAATTATCTGCGTCCTGAAGATCGTGTGTCAGCGTCAGGGAGGGATAGATAGTTCGTGCGGAGCTGAGTTGTGTGTTTATAAATTGGGGTGCGTGTGTGTAGGTGTTGTTTAGATAGGGTGTGGCTTTTGGAGCTTCGGTGTCTCCGTAGGAAGAATTCATGGTGGTGGCTTAGTTGAGGTTTGGGGTCGTAATTCCCCTCTTTTGGAGGGTTATCACTAGTCATACACAGATAAAAATGTACATTGGACCGAAGGCTTAGTGGAGCTTTTGACTAGATTAAAGATTAGCTTGGTTCGGAATGCCCTTGATGGAAAAAGAATGTCGGTGATTAAAACTCTAATTCCGTCTTTGGTAATCTCTGCAGTAAGTAGCTTTTTTTTTATTTTGTACTGAGAAAAGGTTGTTGGAAATGGATAGAACAGTTGTTCTTTTCGACTTTTCCAGTGGCCCTTTCATGCAACGCAGACCTGTCATTCTAAAGTTACACAAGATTAAGAATTAAGTCACAAGAGCTTTTTGGTTATTTATTATGAAGGTAGAGCTTTGACTGATTAAATATATTCTGTTTGCAGTTTAACAAAACCCCATAGGTCCTTTTGGAATTATTCCGAGCCTATTGATATCAATGAGATAGGTTTTCATACAGATACGGCAATTCACTTGTCTTCTTCATCGTGTTCGTATGTTTGTGCATATGCTTATCTTTTGATGATACCCTTTTTGAACATGGTTGCAAGGATTTACTGGAGTTATCTAATACATTCAAGTTATTTTGGTTAAAACCATGTTCTGTAAAAACAATTAAGTCTGTGTCAGGTTATAAACTTAGTCTTTGCTAAGATTAAAGTTCTTTTTTTTTGTTCTTTACAAGTATCAGCTGCTTTCCATCTAGGTACTACCAAGATAAAGTTGTTGCATAATAGTGCATTTATTTTCTTAATGTGACATACTCCTTCCAGTTACAAAAATATGTCATTTTGGACATTGACATGGTGTTCAAAACACAACTCTAACCACTAATTTCTATTGTGATATATTTATAAAACCCAATAAAATTACAATAAAAAGATATCGATAACCAAAGTTCTGAAACTTTGGTTGCATGTATCCCAAAATGACACGTTTTGGTGACTGGAGGGAGTACTACTTTGAATTGCAACCATTGGTGTTAATTTGCTTCTATGATCTGATATATTTGCATGTTGCAACCACCTTTTTTTTTTCAAAGCCCTTGGTGAGTGGAAATGAAGTTTTATAGGAAAAAAAATCAACTTTCCTTGGATCAAAAGTTTCTGAATAGTTAGGAAAAGTTATTATGTCTTACCCATTATGTGATACCAAGCTAGAGTCTTTCTGAGTACATAATTTTGTTTCAGGAGATTTTCCTCCATAGCACTGCAAAGGTCTGCATTTTAGCAAAGGAAAAAAATACCACTATCTCATTGACAAGTGGACCAAGGTCCCACCTGTTAGTGTTGCTGCCTAAGATATTTTAATAATATGTGGCTTTTGTAGTGCTATAGGGATAATCATTAAAATCTTCTGATGCTACTTTTTATTATGAATGCCAAAAGAAGTTGATGACATTAAATCTGAAATGTTATTGGCTTGTTTAATGTATTGTTGTGTTCTGGGTGATAACGCTGAAGGAGATGTGTTTAGGACCAGGATACAGGCTAGCAATATGGTTCTTTGGCATAAACAACTCATGTGCTCACATTGGTGTAAAGCATCATTCTGAAATTGCAGAATTAACACAACAGATGAATATGAAGTTAAGCACATTTCCTTGTACTTGAAATCAGAGATGAAATTCTTTTTGGCATAATCAGAGATGAAGTTATACAGCAATATTGTATAGCTGAGAACTTGTGCTGTTTGATGTGCATGTCTTCTGGAGGTTAGGTGCGCCTGAGCCTCTTTGTTTGCAGTTTGCACCCATAGCACGAGTGTACACAGATTATCATGTATGGATTGGCGTTTAAATGAAAATTTGAAATGATATTAACCTCTGTTCCTCTGCTTCTTAAAACCTTTATCTAACTTCATGATATTAACCTGTTATAACTCTTGGAAAAAGTGGTAGCTTACCTACCAAGCGAAAGTTGTAGCTTATGTAAATTTATTGCAACATCCTTTAAAAGTTAGAATAGTTGTTGAGTAAGCAATAGGCTGGTGTAACATACTAACGTGGGACAACCTGATCTTTTGGCTGGACCATAACTCCATGACCATCTCCATGCAACCAGTGCTGATGGCAAACTGAGAAAAAGTTTAAGTGGGCCTAGTCCAATAGGGTAACAAATTGTATGGGTCAATTCAGCCCACCAGGTGGTCCTACTAGTGTTTGCCAACTTCAGATTTCTGGTGAGCCTGAGGATGGTGCCAACTGCTATGGAACTTTTGGTGTTCTCATTATATCATATGACGCCTTCTGATAACCCATTAACAATTCTTTTCCATGCTCTTATCCTCTGTTCCCATGTATTCCTGTTGAAGGTATATAATTAAAACATCGCACTTCTTTTCTGCATGGTAAACTTTGATGTCTAAAGGCTGTACATACTTTTTGTCAAGTCTGTCAGTCTGATGGATATTCTGCCCTTCCGAAGTAACTCCCTATGAATGATCAACAAATTGGAGGTTGAATCCTTATGATATAATGCTCATTCTGAACTGTACAACGATCAGTTGCATCCATGCAACTATGCAAGCAAGGATGCATTCTAAGAATATGGGTGCATTGGACAATGAAAACTTCATTAGATGATTTCTGCGTTACCATGCCTACTTGATTTGATAACTGATACCCGATCTTGATAAAGATCCCAACATTTTATATCTTGTGATCTTACTTGCAAGAGAATACTGAATTGTTTTGTACTGTGAGATTGCTCAATATTCAAGAGAATACTGAATTGTTTTGTACTGTGAGATTGCTCAATATTCGATAACTACAGCTGTTGTTTCATGCAACAGTACACTTTTGGTTTTGGAAGGAACCGAGTGTTGGCAAGTCTAGTGTTAGCCATGTTTCCTGCAGATGTAGGTATCCTTCTACTAAGGTTGGAACTTGGAAGTGTGGGTGATGCAAGTTCTTGAATCTAATATTATGTTTTATCTATTGTGCGAAATTGCTATGCTATAGTATCCATGTCTTGAAGAATCACCTCTACGCATATTGCATAACATTGCATTGGCCCTGCCTTTAAATTTCCAATGGCTGGAAACATAGTGTTTTCCTGTTAGAATGATACAATTGATTGGGCTTAATACTACTAGGAGATGTGTGACATAGCATTGGCGAAAAAGCTTTTGAAGTAATTTCAACAGTGGGTGTTTCTGGCGAAAAATATTCCAAACCTGAAGGTTTTAGAAGAAGCAACATTAATGACACAATATGCTGGTTCAGCTGATTTTCAAAGGAATTTAGCTTTTCTCTTTTTCTTGAGGTTCTTTTCCCGTGTCTGGTGATTTTGTGTACCATAGTGGATTCAACTACAAAGTTACTTTACCACTTGTCGAAGGTTATGAATCGACAATAAACTTATACTTAGGGTATCTTCGAGTTAGCAAAGTCAAACAAATAGAAAACAGAGGCCCACGATATAGACAGGTTTGGACCTCCTGGGGGAGTAATACCCTACGTCCTGTGTAGAGGATTTTCTGTATATTCCTGATGATCTATCCAACAGGGAAGAGATTCTTCTGATTACAATGTTGAAAGTGTCTATCCTATGGATGGCTATAGCTAGAGGTTGACGAGATGTAACTCGCCGGATCCTATGCACCAAGCTTAGGTTTGGGAACTCTGTATGGCTAATCCTTGCTAGAAGGCTCTGATCCCCCTTTCTTCTCCTTCCTTCGGGCCTTATATAGTCGCCCTGATCTTGGCTCTAGTCGAATCGTAGCCGATGAAGAGTCTTCCGCCGCGTGATACGCGTAACATATCTGAACTACTACTGGTGTTTAGGCGTACTCGAGTTGGTTTCCTTGCAGGGAAAGCCAACAAAGTCTTGCCCAATATGGGGTTGTCCAATCCCTGCGTACATCTTATCCCATGATTTTGGACCCGAGATATCCGGAACTTCCATATGTTACTAGGACATACCATATTCTGTTATGTATGTGCATATATACCATATTTAGATATTCGACACCACTTTACTCCTTTGTATTTGTCTATATGGCAGACCATTTAGACAGCCTTGAAGTAAACTAAAATATAATGTTTTTAATGAAGCTTGTATGATCCATGTTTTGCAAGTTGTCCCGACTTATTAAAAGGGCATGTGGAATATTGAAAAAAGGAAACTTATATAAAATAACATAACTCCCAATGTTAGCATTCGCTTGTATGCTGCCAAATCTGTTCTTTTGTATTGAGAAATTTGCATTTCCCATTTTAGTATGCTTCTTCGTGGCCCATATTTGTGCCTTTTGTTTTCTATAGTAGAAATATTGTAGGCTAAGACGAGTGAACTGATTTCTCTGTTTTATTGTGACACCTATACTATTAGGCCCTTTCCGGTGTTTCCACAAGCATACATGTTGTGAACCTTACTGTCGTGTTTTTTTACCTTCTTATCTGTCTGAGGAATTGAGATCCCTTTCCCTGTCTGAGCGTCATGTTTTTCTGTTTGTGGGATGGAAAGCTGGAGCTAATGGAGTATCATGATTGGCCCACAACTTGGTTCGAGTTTGCTGGGGATGGCACAATTGTTAAGGTACGCATCTCATATCCTTAATCAAAGTGGTATACTATGAGCATGTTGTGTGAACTCTATTTTTGGCTTTCGACACCTGGAATGTCTGCCTAGTACCTATGTGGATCAGAGTAAATACATCATATAGCAAGCATTCCTGTAATTGGATATATTTGTTTAGCCATATAGGAGATATCTTGTTAAATACCTTTTATTTGGCTACATCTGTTCACATCAAATTGGTATTAATGGAACAAATTCCTTTTGTAGGCTGGTGATAGGATGTTGTCACAGTAAGATTGCTAACATACTAGGTCCAATCACCCTGCGGCCTGCAGCACTCCCTTTTTCAGACATATAGGCTAAACTCAACCTCTTGGGCATCAACTTAGCGTATCACTAGTTGCAGATATTCCAGGTACATATACCTAAACCGATCTTGATACATTTCAATTTGATATAGCACTAATTCAGGTTCCTAGTCATCATCATTTGATCCCTGAATCACCATTTTATTGATTCTACATTATCGACAATATCTGCCTTATTCTTCTATACTTGAGATGAGAGAGCTCACGCTGTAAACAATGGACCTCATGCACCAAACAATTACAAATATCTCTTTCTAATAAGCATCTTTTAGCAGTTTTCATGAAATTGCCTTTGACTACCTTCCAACTTGAGAGCTGATTTGAGCTTGATAAATGAATATTTTCGGCACAACTTGGTCATAACATGTCATGAAATACTGTCATCTGCTGAATAACATGCCACTGATTTGCTGAAGAAGCTGTTTATCAAGTTGACACTGTCAGTATTGCATTTTTCAGTTTGATATATTTGCTAATGTTCACTAACGGTCTTGGCTAACTATAAGGGAGGTCTATCGTCATTCAAGAATTTGGACGCATATGTTTGATAATATGATTGAATGCCTCACATTTCACGCCAATACTGTCAGTGCCTTCTAAATATGCATGACAGATAGAAAACGAGAAGTTACATTTTTCTCCTTTTATAAATAAGCAAGACAGTAAAATATTCAAATCCTAAACAGTCTTGATGGTTATCTTTCCTGTTTTTGATCTAACAAAACTAAAAAGGTGCGGTCAATCAAAACATTACTAGATAAATTTTACAATGCATTATACTAGTAATATATGATGTGCAGTAGAAATCAGATCTAGCCATTGATTTGTTAAAGTTATTCCTACTACCAGAGGAATTATAAATAAACTAGTCATGTGCCCGTGCGTTGCAACGAAAACTCAATTTACGACAAAAAATTTATTTGCAAAGAACACTAACTTTAGTTATGTTTCAATAGTAGGAAAAGTTTGTTCCTCCGAAGAGATTTGACTATCGGGTTAAATCCTCTTCCATCTCAACCGTTCATGTTAGATCCAACGAATCAAGTACTCTGAAGGAGAACGGACGATCGCAACCAACTCTTAATTAGAATTAGTAGAGAGATATCAATCCTTACCATTGGAGGAGAAAGTTATTGCCTTCCTCTTGCAGGAAGGAGTGGATGAAAGTAGAAGGCAGCGTACGCAGGCGGATAGAATCCAGGTCTCCCCGACATCTTCGTGATTAGCACGTGATTTGGTTGCGTGATTCTTTCCTTTTAATCTATGCATTTCCAGATATGATGAGATAGAATTCCCATATTATGGGATATGGTGAGTATATCCTTCTATCCATGCAGGATATGATGAGAAAATCCTTCCATTTATAAGATATATGAATAATATCCTTCCATAGTAAGAACATGTGAATAGAGATATGCTAAAATAATATTTCTATTCAAAAAAGATATGATTAAATCATCTTCTATCTCAGTCGTTCATGTCAGATCCAACGAATCAGATACTCTAAAAGAGAACGAACCACTGCCACCAACTCCTAATTAGAAGTAGTAGAGATACTAGTTAGTCTGATCCATTGGATCGAAAAGGATAATGATTCATATTGAATTTAGTGTACAATAAAAAAACTTAGCACCTGTTGAATCTTGAAACACTGTCTACGTGTTCCAAACTGCTTTGCTGGTCTATTCGGTGTGAGGTCAGCAGCTGTCAGCTGATTTGCTTTGCTTTTGTTTCTTTCTTTCCTACAACTGGTCAATACAAATTCACAGACAAACTCTGTTTCGTGTTATATGTCTGAGAACTGCCTAGTACAAACTACAAGCAGGATTGCGTCTAAATCCATGACATCTGATTCGTGTTGTTCAGCATTATCGGTAGCGTGTCTACTCGCAGGACGTGGGAGGACCAAAGCAAGCGGATGTAAGCACAAAACGATGGTGTACTCCAAGGACAACCGTGCTTTTCTCAGAGTCACTCGGCTTCTGCTTAAACTTGGTATAAACGGTTAATAAGTAAACTTCTGTTACACCATTTTCTCAAAGAAATGATATGAATAGTTATATTTAAAATCTTAACTAGTGCTAAACTCCGCTGAAACTAATGAAACTCATAATTCGATTCCTAACTAGAAAGACTGATTTTTAAGTCTCTAGAGTCTGGCTGGTCAGGCTGTGTTGTGGTTGTGAAACCCAAATACAAGTGAGGGGTATATGTCGTCTGTCTAATAGGCATCGTCTATGAGAGTAAAAATAACACGGGGATTTATATAGATTTGGAGTCCGAGAGGACCGCTCTACTCTTGTTGGTGAGCCGAGCCAACGGGGATTGCCTTAGAGGAGCGGATTCTCGAGGGCTCATCAGTTTGAATGTGATTTTTTTATCGCTCAAGAGAGATCAAGTCCTAAATGAGGTTACATGGCGTATTTAGAGTCTCGTGAGTATGTAGAAAAATACTAAATTGACTCTTCTACAAAGAACAAAGCTATATTTATAAGTGAGGGGTATAATCGTCATTTGTGTAGATGGTAGTACTTCTTCATCCATACTTTATTTAGGCGCCGGTTGTACTGTACCGATGAGGTTATTTGACGAGTGATCCTAATGATGAAGTAATACTCTTAGGTCGGTGGGCATCACCTGTTATAGGGGGGCTACTAGGCAAGGATGTCTCTGGGATGACCTCCATTCTCGATTGTAGTTTTCCTAGTGTCTTCAAGAAGTCACGGGAGGTGTAGGGTCTTTGTGATAGCCTATTGTATTTAAGCAATGTCTGGGACGTAGCCTTTGACAGCAAAGACATCTCCCACGCCATAGTTTCTGAGGATCAGAAGCAAGGAGCGTGGATCCATCGTCGTTAGACCTCTGTCCTCCCCGTAGAATGTGTGTTAGTCGTTCCTTCGACAGCCTGCCTCACCATGTTGTTTGCCTTCGAAATTTCCGCGCTTGTCCTGCTTCGGCGACCTATGTTGGCACTTGGCACCCATTATTGAGAAAAAGCATTGGTGTGAATCATGCTCTAACGTTCATGCTTGCAATTGATAGCGAGGTGCCACTGTCAGAGCTGCACTTACCAACATTATTATTGGCCTGTGATCTCGTTGACAGCCCATTGGTATCGGTATCATGCACTGTCAATCGTGGATATAAATATTTTTGTTTGCGTGGGATGGGAACACGCATACTTTTACGCTGATTTCAGATACAGTTGAGAAAAAGAAATACTGTACCCAGGCCCCAGCCTCATGGTGTCAGGTAACATGCAAGTTGCTGTCGTGCCGATACCAGCAGTGGAGGACAATTCTTGCAGCTCGAGAGACACGTTGCTTGTTGCTAATACGCATTTAGCGTAATTCAGATACGCGGGATCCTATGATGTGCCCATCGAGCAGCATGGATATCAAATTTTAGTCTATGTTCCTTTAAGTGCGTTTTAGATTGCTAGTCCTACTAGTATTCAATTTAACAACCCAATAGTCTATTCAGTTGAAGGCAGCCACATTCAAGTTCCAGCTTCCGTGGAGCGCTACTGATGAAGTAGTAACATGGGGCGATTTACAACACAGGATTTAAAAATGGGAATTCCATTGAAATTTGATCAAATCCATCGAAAAACACTTGAGTGCAGGAGCAGAAGAAGCAAGGCTGACATGGGGGGGCAAGGATAATCTGCGAGCCATAGCAACAGCAGAGGTAATAAGGTTCTTGTCGTCGTCGTCATCGTGGCCGTGGTCTTAGAACTCGACGCCCTTGAAGACCTTGCGGACCTGCTCGAGCGTGACGAAGAGCACGACGGTGAAGGGGCCCTGGCGCGACACCGTGGGGATGAACCCCTTGTACAGCGCCATCAAGCCCTCCGATCGCACCGTCTTGAGCGCGCAGTCCATGGCGCCAGCGTACGGCGGGGGCGCGCCGGGCGCCACCTTCATGTTCATCACCCTCGTCTTCACCACGTCCACGGGGTTGGACGCCGCCGCGGCCACGAGCCCGGCCGAAAAGCTGGCCGCCACGTGCGTGGCCAGCCCGTCGGCGCCCGGGCCGCGGCGCGCCAGGATGGCCTCCTTGGCCTGGTCGTACGTCGCCAGCTGTGACGCCGTGACGATCATGGCGCGGTTCACAGTCAGCGCGGACCCGCGCCACAGGCTGCGCACGCCCTCGTCGCGCGCCATCCGGCCGATGGCGTCCCCGACGCTGCGGTAGTTGCGGCGCTCGGACAGGGGGAGCCTCCCGTCCGCCTGCATCCGCACCATGGCCACGTCGGCCGGGTTGCCCACGGCCGCGCCGACGCCGCCGGCGATGAGCCCAGCGGCGATCTTGCGGTGCAGCGGCAGCACGCCGCCGTTCTCCTGGGTCCACCTCTTCTTGAGTATGTCGTACAGCCCCATCCGCGTGGTGGAGTAGAGCGTCTGCCGCAGGACGGTGGCCGAGACCCCGGAGAAGAGCCCGGCGGCGCCCTCGGCTCGCAGGATCTGCGCGCCGACAGCTATCGGCCCGGGCTTCCTGAGCGGCGCGATGTCGTGGTGCGGGAGCTGCACGGTGTGCGCCCCCGCGTGGAACGCGAGCGCCGGGCGCAGCGTGGTCCGCGGCAGAGGCGCCGCCGCCTCCCCCTGCAGCTGCATGCGGACCTTAATAAGGTCCAGCGGGTGGGTCGAGCACCCGGCCACAATGGACGCGATGCCGCCCTCGACGAATCCCTTCAGCCCCATTTGCTTCGGTTGCTTTCTCCTCCCTTCTTCTTCCTCAAAGATGGATGTTTTCGAGACCAAAGATCCAAAAAGGGAAAACGAAAAACTCAAGAAAGCTTAAAAACGGCAAAAAAGAAGAAGAAACAGGATTTGGGTGGCTATTGCCAATAGGAGCTGGGGCACATCTCACTGGAGACCAGGAGATGGGAATGGATGGCGAAGGCTATGCAGGAGGAGTGTGGGACGCTGGCCCTCTGTGACATATGCTGCTCGTGCTTCCTCTTTCCTCGGTGTTGGGGTGAGCGGGGAGAAGCCAGGAAGAGGAGGCGCAATTTATAGGTGGGTTGGAGACGGAGAAGAAGGGAAGGAAAGGGCAAGCAAGGAAGGAGACGGTGAGAGGTGGCTTCGGGCTGGGCTTGGCGCTCGCGGTCGGACTGGGGAAGGCGGATTCGATTTCGCGGTCAGAGACCTGGCCGCCCGCGCGAACTTTCTGGGGTCGCTTGGCCTGGACGCGGAGGGAGAGGGAGAGGGAGGCGGACGGACGGCTGTGGCCGCGTCGGTGGTGGCCTGGCCTCGCACGGCGCACGCTGGGCGCTGTTATTATTCCTCTCCACGGCCACCACGGCGTGAGGACTTGCCGTGGCCGTGCGTTGGTGTCGGGATCGGCGGGATTTTGGTGGGTGATGGTTTTTGTTTGGGATGCTTTTTCTGGGTTGGCTGGGTACAAGGGACGGACGGGATGGCGGAGGGAGGGCCGATTTCCAGCTTCACGGAAGGGAGGGTTGGAATTTGGCGGCTGCGCCTCGCCTCGGGGTAAAGGTGAGGGTTAGGGCAAAAGAATAGGGACGCGATGCTTTGCTTTGCTTGCTGGTGACGCGTGCGGTTGCAGGCCCCATACCCACCATAGTATGCAAACGGTGGCCGTGATTTCAACCCCGCTTCGACGGAAAGGAGGCCCTGCGTTAGTTCCTGCTCAGTGCCCATTGAACTTTGGGTTTGTACACGTAACTACGTACACATGCAGGACTGTACAGAGGATTAGTTGTCGTACCCATGGTTGATTAAGGGAATCCACACCGATGAAAAAGCATGTCATATCAACTCTCTTAAAGCCGAAGGGATTTCGAGCGGCCAGCCGCGCTCTACCTTGTGAGATTTTACATGGCAATATTACAGGTGAACTTAGCTATGGCCTTGGATTTAAGTCCTGCTCACAAATTAAAATTCTAGCCGACCAGACAATTTCTCTCTATTTGAAATTTTTTGAGTTGATTGGAATTTTTTAGTAGAATTTTTCCTGAATCGAAAATTTCCGATTTGAAATTTTGCCTAGTTGAAATTTCCCAAGTTGATTTCTTCGGTTGAATTTTCCTATTTTGAAGTTTTTTCCGGTTAAAGCTTCATGTTTAAAACTTTTAGTTATTTAAATTTTTTGTGTTAGAGATGAAGGGGGAGGAAGAAATGAGTAGGGAGAGAAGGGGGAACTTTGAAGGTAGTCAGAGAAGATGACATATTGTAGCCTACAAGATGTACTTCAATTTTTTGAGTTTAAGCTACATGGTGAACGAGCGATTGCTCACTTGGCTAGTATCGCCAGTTGCGCGAGCGGCCCGCCTAGGTTCGAGTCTTCGAACTTGCCCAGGTGCGCATGAGTTGGCTACGGTGCGTGAGTGTGCGTGGGCCTGTGAGCGTGTGCGTGCGTCTGTAATTCGGCTTTTGTTTTTCTTCTATACTGAAATGCTAGAACTCTGGCCAAAATTTAAAAAAACTTTAAAAGCTACCTGCTTCCAATAAACATTGGAGATGCCATTCACAATGGTGGTGCTGGTAGTCTCTCTCTCCTAACCGATCTCGACCTCAGTATCGGAAGTGGTGCTCCAGATACCATATTTTTTATGCTAGATATGGCACGCTCTTTATGTAACTGGAAGGCTGGAACCGACGTGGCGACGTTAGTCATCAGGTCATTTGCAGCCTTCTTAAATCTTAATCTTTCCTGTTGCTTGAAGCCGTGGTGGTTTTAACCGCCACGATCTTAATTTCCTTTTGCTTGAAGCCACTGGATGCCCGCTGGAGCATCGTATACCATACTGGTTACGTTATTTCCATCGTATTCGTAGTTTCATATCACTACCCTTGCCTGCTCAACTTGGATTACTTCTCTGGAACTAGTAGTAAGCGAGATTAGGATGCAGTCTTCTAAAACAAAATGCACATGCGGTGCTCTTAGAATGATATATTTCAGTATCAGCTCATATCGACTTACCGTTTTGGATTTAATATAATAATATATATTTATAAGTATACATATGTTTAATTATATATACACTAAATTTCACTTATAATATTACTCCAAATACATAGTAGTACTATCAAACATAACATATAGTTCAGTTGATCATATTATCAATTCTACCGATGTAACTGGTATTAATTGATATCGAAGCCGATATGACTGGTGTTGAAGCCTGATTGGTATGGTATATAAGGTTACTTTTTACTAGTCTAGCAGCCGAAATAATATATATTGGCCATACCAACAGGTATCGGTATGGTATTGATAACTATGCTTTTGCCACCATTGTTTTCTTATTAAACGCATTCCCATGTCTAGGTCAGGTATAATTTATTACCAATCGCGGTTGCCTTTGATACCTAAAATCATCCTCGCAACGCAAACGGCTACGTACTGAATTGTCAACCACAACAAGCCGTTTTCATACCAAGACAGCGGCACTACATTGATCATATGACTTCCTAGCTCTTGTTCCAATTTACACAGCCCTTACGTTTACCGTCATTTCTTCTTCTTCTTCTTTTTTTATTTTTTTTATTTTTTTGCGATGCATACCGCTGATTGCAACGCGCTCTGTATGACTGTATCCTCGCGGACCCGCAGAATCGCGAATTATCTCCGTGCTATAAATTAGCTAGTTCACGCACAGCCTCAATTTGTTGCGCCAGTTGTCCGTTGTTACTGCGCGCTGTGCACCACTCAGTCAGTAGCCTGGCCTGGCCATACATAATTCTGGAATTATTTTTTAAAATAATATTTTAAAAATGAAAATTTACAGAAAAAATATACCAAAATTAAAAATTACAAATATACCTCCTGTCGCTATTCCAAATAGCGACAGAGAGTCTGTCTCTATTCCATAATTCTGGCCGCTTCGCAGGGGCGGCAGCAGAGGTGCCCGGTATGCCTGGGCACACCCAAAAATCGTTTTTTTTGGATTAGTTCAGCATATGGGCCATATTCGTAATACTTTTGGGTGTGCATCTTTCTTGAAACCTAGATCACAGTGGACATCCTTTCCTTTTTTTTTGATTGAGAATGGAAGGCACGGTAGACTTTTCATCTTCTTCATTGATGCTATAAAACTATTATATTCTCTCTGTTTAAGTTTATAAAGCGTATATTTTAAATAATTATATATATAAATATAGAATGTATTTTATATTTTAATACAAAATTAGTGTATATTCCTTCTGCACACTTAATAAATACCTAACTTTACTTTGTATTTTCGATATGCATGTATTGAATATTGTGCTTAAAAATAATAATTATGGGTAGTCTATTCATTATCAATATCACTTTGATCTATCTACAAAAGAAAATATGTTCTATAAACTCAGATAGAGGAGTACAAGACTATGAAATTATGCGGGTGAAAATTGAAATATACTCTTGGTTAAAAAATTTCTAGCTACGACACGGCCGCTTCATTCATTCCCCCCGTCCGGAGGCCACCACGCCAAGCCGGCACCACCCGTTCCGTTCGGTTCATCGAACGTGCCCCGCGGCCGACGGCGACGTCGGCCCGTGTGTCGTACCGTCCTCGCGTCGCGCGTCGCCGCGTCCATCCGTCCCCGCCGAAGCGCGCGCTCCGACGCCGCCGTCGCGCCCTTCGTAACCATCGCGTCATGACCTGCTCGCGCGCGCGCGCGCGCGGGGTCCGGAGACTTTGGGCGGAGGAGCTTTCTTCCCGCCTCGTCGCGGCATGTGGACTCGGTCGGGCGGACTCCACACGGCGGTGATAGTAGTAGAAGCGCGTGGTGCGCGGTCGACCACACGGGCTGTGCTCCTCTGGTCCAACGGTTCCAGAAAAGCTGGCGAGGTCGCAGCTGGTGCGGGCTGCAACAGAGAAATTCTACACTCTACCAAACGAGACACGGTCTGTAATTACTGCTAAGACTGTGCACTAAATCTGGGCTTTATTTTCCACTAATTTGGGTTAAGTTGGGTACTCTTTTTGGCTTTTCTGCTTGCTTTTGGAGCTCTGTGGTAGTAGTGCTAATTTAGCTGAGCTGTAGACTTGTCCTTCATGGACTAACGGGACATTAAAGAACAAGAGTGCGGATTGAGCCGTTGCTTTTTAGGTCACCAAGGCTGGTGGAGAACGAGGAGGAACAGATTCAGCATGCCAGTCAGCCAGCATGCACCTATCCGCTGTAACGCTAGCTAGCTCCAGAAGTCCAGAATGTTGCTCTCCTTTGGTTTTACTTTCGCCTTTTCTTTTTCTATAAAAAAGAGTCCCCAGATGCTAGAGCCTGACATGAGAGGGCTCGTAAGTCGTGAGTATGAACGCACAGTGGAATTATTATGTTCTTACTAATGGTGTTGGATTTTAATCTCCTCCAGAATTTCTAGCTAGTTTACCACACGGATCGAAACCCAACACAACACAGTGAAATCAAACTGGTTCAACCTTGAAAGTTCAAAGAAACAAGTGCTTGTAAAGCGATTTATGCTAGGGAACTAAGGGAAGTTACTCCTAGCTACACTACTCTTGTAGTCTTGTGTATTTGTTGATCGTTTCGGGGACGGAACACATGCCTGAAGTGACACGCAAAAGTGCTAGTAAGTAGTAAGTAGTAACTACCTATGTTGAAAAATCGTTCCCTTTGAAAAGGCCTTTTGCACAATTATCAAGTTGTCAAGCATGTGGCTTTCTTCTTCTATTTTTCTTTCTTCTTCTGTGTTGATGAAGTCAACTTGGGAGAGCACCCGTTGTCCAGCGAGCAGATTAGTAAATTTTTTTTGACATTTCTGACCTTTGGCTTAATATTTTTGCAAATTTGGTTCTCGTTCGAACAAAATTACAAATCTACTTCATTCTTGACCACGGAAGGATTGAGAGGCAATATATGTCACATGTCGCGGTATCGCATTGTACACCTAGAAATTGAGTCGTGTCCATAAAGGACTGGTCTAGCTTGGCACGGAATCTAGCAAGCTGGGCTAGCATGGCTTGAAAATCTAGCCTGATGGGTGGCACAGCACGGTATAATTTTTATTTTAAATAATATAATTTTTTATTCAAATTGCAAAAATATACTTCGATCTTAAAAAATTATAAAAATATACCTCTGTCGCCCGTATATGGGGCGATCTTCCCATATACGGGCGACAGGTGCGGCTTTGTACACGCGATATTTCCTCTGTCTGCGATCAGTTCCTAAAGAAAATCATAACTTTTTCATATGATGTCGGATGGAGACGAACTTTATATGAAAATTGTAGCTCTCGACGTGATCTACAACTTTTGTATACAATTTTTTTTCATTTGAATCCATTTAGATAGCCAAAAATGGGATAGAAGTTTCAGATCTAAAACAGATCTGATTTTTAGATCTGAACATTCTATCCCATTTTTTACTATCTAAATGGATTCAAATTGAAAAAGTTTGTATATAAAAGTTATAGATCCCGTCGAGGGCTATAATTTTCATATAAAGTTCATCTCCATCCGACATCATATGAAAAAGTTATGATTTTCTTTAAGAACTGACTGCAGACAGAGGAAATATCGCACGTTCAGAGCTGCACCGATCGCCCGTATATGGGGCGAAGTATACTTTTGTAATTTTTTGAGATCGAAGTATTTTTTTGCAATTTGAATAAAAAAATATATTATTTAAAATAAAAATTCCAGCACAGTAGCTCAAGTCGTGCTTGGGTCAGTCCGGTATGAAAAGGCCCATTTTAACTATAAGCCTAGCCCGTTAAGCACAGTAACCAACCTTATACTATCAGCTCATTATTGCTCTCCAAACCCAGTCCGTACACCTTCCTCCTCCCACTCCTCTTCACCTCTTCCGCACCCGTGTCGCTATCTCCAATCTATCGCCACAGATGGCTACATCCCTCTTCTGTGCTCGCGTCACCAACTTCACCAAGGCTGTCTTCCGTGCGTCACCAACTTCACTAAGGCCATCGCCGGCGCACCACTATTGCCGCGACAGGCTACTTACCGGCGCCGCAGCGCTGCTCATGGGCGTGGCCGTGTTGCTGCGCCCGTCGACCATCATATCCTCATAGGCGACCCGCATCCACCGTAGTCGACTCACGTCGCGTACCGCTGATGCCGTCATGTGCATGGTCGGCAGTTCAGCGCGGTCCGCGCCACCGCTGGGTTGCTGCTCGAGTAGTAGGAAAGAGGCACACGGCCGGCGCGGCGAACAATTCCTAGCATAAGGAGGTGGCTCCATTTGGACCTTTTTGATGTTACGAGACATAAAAACAACCCCCAAGATATGCTCTCTCTCCCTCTCCCTCTCCCTCTCCCTCTCGGCAAATAGAAGTTTGGAGGTGCAGATAAACGACTTTCTGGCTGGTGCACAGGCCATCGCAGTAGTTTATAAAACAAATAAGGTTCATGCGTGTGGTTGATAAAAAGAACCGAAATTGGAAGCAGTCATGCTTGGCTTTTGGTCCGCATGGGCATGCCCATGCCTTTAGCTGAACCAAAGGGACGTATTACGTATAGGCATTTTCAGCATTCAGGTTAGTTCCCCTAGCCCGACGGGAGTTACATCATTAATAATCGTAGTTCATCGAACCAACTCATCAATTCTGATCGCAATCAGTCACCGAACGCGCTCTCATCATCACACAGTGGACACGTTGTTTATGTGATCGTATCTTAGTAGATTTTTTATTGCCGTCCTGCCGAACATGTCACGCACACGCGAATAACCATGTGACCCAGGGTTTGAAAAATCGCTCGAAAATCATGATTTTCGATATATCGGTCCGGCTAGAGAAACGAAAACGATGTCATCCTATTCAAATTTAAATTCAAAAAATACGGAAAATTTATACAGAAGTTCCCTAAAATTATTATTAATATCTTTCTAACATCTAGCACGAAAATTTGTTGAAAAACCGAATTTGTGAGACTTTTTTTAGCAAAACCGAATATAGATAATAGAAAAGAGAAAAAAAAGAAAAACTTTCATGTATATGGATATGTATACATTCTAATTGTATATTTCAGATGCAATAATATAATTTTTGGTTCATGGTATTGATCCGATATGTTTTTACAGAATCAGAATTATGTCTTTGTTTCTAAGAAATGAACGGGGATAAAAATAGCTAGGCTATTTTTTTAATATAAATATGGTACCAACTGTGATGAAAGAATCGATTGTTATTAATACTATAAAATAGTCATTAGTACTCAACAATATCAAGCACAACAGTGACCAAAAAGTGGTTATTAATACTAGAAAATTGATCATTGTTTCTTCATAATTAATGATAGCACACTATCCCGTTGTTAAAAAAATTGTATATGGTTGTTAGTACTATTAACCATGGAGCCTTTAACGACGGCTAATGATCATAATTCTGTGGTTATTAGTGACTTTTAATGAAACATCTCATATCATTAATAATTATTTTCCTAGTAGTGCTAATCATTCATCGAATATCATACAAAATGCTCCAACCTTTTATCATGTCATCACAAAAACAGAGCTTTAGTATAAGAGGTCATTGTTTTGACTTCTCACATTACTTTTAATTGAATATCCATTATTTTTTGCAACTTTTTGTTCAATTTTCCTTGATTTTTTTCCAATTTTCAATGAGTGTGCTGATTTTTGATGTAAACCGATCAAAAATCGGTAAATTGTAAAATCAGTAAAAATCAATCAAAAATTGGTAAAACCGGTTGGTTTTTGATTTATTTTGCCGTTGTTTGACCACCGGGTTCAAAAAGTTTGATTTTGCAATTCATTCGATTTCTACCATTTTCGATTTAAAATCGATCATGCGCATGGGGGGGGGTGGGGGGTGGGATTTCTAGCTAGGTTCGGTAATGTGAACCCTAACCATGTCCGTGCTAGCATCTGTTCCCTCTAGCTGCTAAAATTGCCATTGCACTTGATAGAAAATATATATGAGAAGCCCTCCAGCATTGCAATTTTGACTAACCATAAAAAATTATGAGTCAACTATACAAATATAAGACGAAAAGATTCAAAATTTTATGCATAGCTCTGATAAAAAAAAGGGTATGGGACTTTGATGGAAGCATTTAAAAAATTAACTGTATATGTCTGACACTTTTGACTATCCATGCTAGCTAAATACAGAAAGGTCTATATTATACGCCTCATCACAGGCGGTTTTCAACAACCGTTTTTGTTAAAGATAACCACAGACGGTTTTGCTAGCGCAACCTTTTAAGTTACTGGATATGCTAAAAACTATCTATGATATGACTACATATCATAAACGATTTTTTTCAGCAAACTGTTTGTGATAACATTTCTATAAAAGAAGAAGTTTACCCCTTTCGTCTCCACCCCACGTCTCGCACCTTCTCCTCCCCCTCGCGCCCCGCCCCTTCGCCTCCCCGTGCCCACGTCACCCCCACCTCCCTAGCAACACCCACGTTTCCCCTCGACCTCCCCGGCACCTCATGGTGGTGGTGAGTTTGGAGAAGATCGTATTGATGGCGGTGGAGGACACGTCAGTGATGGAGAGGGCGGTGGCCAGTGGTGGGGAGGGATATCTATTCCGCTCTCTAAATGATTGAGGTGATCCCCTGAACTTGAGTTGTTTAAGGCTAATTTAGGTTAAGGAGAAATGATATAAAATCCCAGACTAGTTATGTCAAGTAGTTTCTGAGCATCATGATCAAATCATCTAATCCAAATATTCTGCTATGTTTGGTTCGATGGATGCTTAAGGTGTTAGAATCCTCTATACTACTACTTCAGTTGCGTTAATACTACTGCTTAATTAGCAAACGAAGTGTGCAACCACTTTGCATATGTTGTTATTATCAAAACCTTATATAACTGTTTGCATAAATGTTTGCTACCGAGAGATCATCACATGCAAATACATATTTTTTTCTTTTTAGAGAGATTGCTTCTTGGTTGCCTTAGAAAGCATAAATATTATTTGTTTGTTTGCATAACTATTTGCTAACAAGAATCATCACCTAATATGCAAGTACATAGACTATTCTTCTTTTGAGATCATCACCTTATATATACTATTTGCGTAACAAGACTTGAAGAGAACAAAAGTATATCATATCACTAGAATGATTTACAGGTATAGCATAAAAGTTAAGTACCTTCTCGCATATGTGAGAACAAATGTTGATGGATTCCAAGGCAAAATCCATTTCTTTTCACAGTTCATTCTGAAAATTGTCATATTCTGATTTATCTTTCACCTCATCCTCATCCCCAAATAAGGATACCATAGGTAGCCTATTTTCACTCTGATCTTGGGTAGGAATAAAATCATTCTAAAAATAGGCCGCCTTTGGTGTTCTCATTCGAGGATGAGAATGTGGGAAGAATAGGATATTGCCTTGGAATCTATCAACATTTGTTCTCACAAATGCGAGGAGATACTTCAATTTCTGCTATGGATGTAAATCATTTCATTGATATGATAATCAACTATCAAAGATAGTTCTAGATACAAATTGTCTGTGATATTCTATTATCACAGACGGTTTTTTATATGAACCATGATGGGCTACTATCATAGACGATTTGTGGTACAAACCGTCTGTGATATAACACTTATTATATATAGCGTTCTATGGTTTTTGCTTTCCGCACTCCTTACTCAAACAAAATGTCACTACCGTCGCCGCCGCCCGTCCTCGACGCCGTCTCCCTCGAACCCACATGCCTCCTCCCCTGAGCCCATCGCTGCCTCCTCCTCGGACCCATCGCCGCCTCCTCCCTAAGCCCTAAGGTAAACTTCATAAGTCATAAACTATATCAATGTAGATAGCAAATTGGCTTGGATTGGAAGTCATAAGCTATTCCACTACTTGTCAAACTAGATCAGAAGTTAAAGTTTTTATTGGATTCAAATTTGGATGTGGATAGCAAGTCTTTATTTGGGTGTGGTATATATCGATATGAATATCATACAATTGTACCAACCAGTCATGTACATTTGGGCAAAAAGGTGAGGGGTGGCTGACAGGTGGACTATGGTGGTGTTTGTAATATGTTGTTTGCTTATAGGGTTCAATAATATTTGAAATTAAAGTATAATTGTATGTTGTTCATATTGATATATGTATGTTGTTACATGTAGTTGCTCACATATATTTGATTCTTGTATACTCGCATACAATTGTAGTTGCTATTCATGTACATTCCAATAGTATGTTTTCAAAATGAACAAAAAAAAATACTCAACTCAATTCACACTTCATTATCAGGCGTTGAAATTAGATGAGTTCATTGGAAAATAAAGGTAGTAGTCCAAAATATGCATTAGATTTTGCTAAACCACTGTCAGATGGTTGTATGTCACTATTTCATTATTTAGAATTCAAATATGTCAATTGTTTCTTATATTAATTATTAAGGAATAAACAATGTAGTCTCATTTTACTTTTCTGGCTTTACCCGGTGTAAGTTTAATGTAAGGGCTAACAATAAGGATTAACAATGTAAGTTTAATGTATGATTCTGCATATATGAGAGGAACGCCACAAGTTCATCCATAATTGTTTATTATTTTGACATATTTTACCATGAAAGTTTATAGAACCTTTTGAATGTCTTGTGATGTTTAGAGCTTTACAAGTGTGTATTGGAAATGAGGGTTGAGGTGTTTATTTTTGTGGATGAAATTATAAACTATCACACTGAATTTGTTGAGATATATTAGATACTTCTCTTTCACTTTTTTGTTTGCTTAGAGATAAGCTTTGTCCCAGTGACTGCAAATTGCACAGATAAAATAGAGCCTACAAACAAGATAAATGATATTGAAAAACTGTTGGATGAAAAACAAAAACTTGAGATGGAGATAGAACAATTGAAGGGAACGTCTGATGTAATGGAGTAGAGCAGAAGTGAAGAAGATTTCGAGTTAATAAAAAAGATTTGTGAGATGAAACAAAAACTAAAAGGCATAGATGATAAATCGCAAGATATTAAATCTCTTAACAAAGTACTCATCATTAAGGAGCACAGGACAAATGCAGAGCTGGAAGAACCCAAAGTTGAGTTTATAGAGGTAATATAAATGTTTTTAGTATTTAATTCGATATGGTTACTGATGATATACCAAGACAACATTTTTCACAACAACATGATCGCTTTTGTAGGAATTAAGACATATGATTGGAAGTCAATGAGTTCTTGCCGTCAAACAAATGGGCCCTGTGTCAGAGCTGTGAAACTTCAAGGAGAACCGAAAAACCTCTATTGCGAAAGGTATGACACATATGATGGTAAACATGGAAAATGATATGAGCACTTAACTCAAGTTTTTTTGTACTAACCTAGAACTTTATTATACAGTTTATGTAATTTGATAAGAGTTATGTAACCTTGTTTTGGACCTCCTCTATAATGTATTATTCAAGTTCGATGCGAATGAACCGATGCTTATCAATTTTTTCTTCTCATATCATTAATTCCTTACTAGTTTATTTCTCATTGTGTTGAGGCTCTAATGCTCCTATAGATTTCTTATTATTAGTGATGTACATGTTATGAATTAGCACTTGGGTTAATTTGTGAAACTTGTGTTGTGAATTGTAGTAGCACATGTGTACTTGTGCATTCAATTGGTGTGCTAAATTATCCTTAATATTTGCTCATCTTAATCCATATTTTTTTCTTCCTATCCTGGTAGAAAGTATTTGTTGTTGAAAATTTTCTTCTCCTCAGATATTTGTGCAACGACATTTACAAGGCACAACTAGTTATAGTTTTTGCAATTGAATATCTAAACATCTGAGATGCTTCGAGGCACAGATTGTCTAATCAGAATATCTTAAAGTATTAACCTTTGTAGCACTTTCATCTACTTTCTTATTCTAATGTAGATGGATTCCAAAGCAAAATTCAATTCCATCCATAGTTCGTCTTGAAAGTTGTTATGCTTTGTTTTATCTTCTATTTCATCCTCATCCCCAAACGAGAATACAATACGCAGCCTATTTTTGCTTTGGTCTTGTGTAGGAATAAGATTATTTTGATGGTTCTCTATTTAATGAACTCCATATTTAATGAAGTAGAAAACCATCAAAATGGACCTGTTCATATGCAAGATCAGAGTAAAAATAAGCTACCTATGATATTCTCATTTAGGGATGAGAATAAAGTGAAAGATAAATTAGAGCATAATAACTTTTAGGATGAACTATAGATAGAATTGAATTTTGCCTTAGAATCCACCAACATTAGAATAAAAAAGTAGATGAAAGTGCTACAAAGGTTCATACTTTAAGATGATTTTAATCAAACAAGCTGTGCCTTAAAACATCTTAGATATTTAAATATTCGATTATAAAATCTATAACTAGTTGAGCTTTGTAAATGTCATTGTAGAAATATCTAAAGAGAAGAAAATTTCCAACAACAAATACTGATTATGAGTTCTTCCAAAAGAGGAAGAAAAAAAATATGGATCACATATTGTTCTTTATACAAACCGTATGTGATAAATTGATATCATAGACGGTTTGTAGTACGAATTGTCTGTGATAGGTGTTTCACATGTGTCGTATTATCATTGATACATAGTTACATACTGTTCAGAAAACCGTATGTGATGATGTTTTTGAACCGTCTGTGTAAACTTTTCTGCAGTAGCGCTACCTATGACAAATGGAGTAGAAGCTGTGAACAAAAAAGGAGAAACTATATTATTTGAATGCATGTATTAGCCATCAGCATCCATCCATTTTATTGAAAAAGCCCACTCGAGTTTACAAAAAAACAAAGGAAAAAACTTAAGAAATCATATCATCGTCCACGTTGCATTCTGCAAGGTAAACCTTGATGCTTCGGGGCGACCCGCAGCTGCCTTCTGCAATGAGTGCTCTATCATTTGCGGCCATGTGCTGAATTATTTTGTATATCATTTCGATCTAATGGAACAGAAAGAATGAGAATTAGTGAATCATTCTGTTGACGCTCTGCCAATGGAACGTAAAAAAAAACACTACTTTAAGGATTACAGATTACCTCTTCAGGGCAGTGGCAGCGATCTGCAATTTCATCCAGTGTCAATGGCTCAACAGGGTCCATGCAGCTGGAAAATAGCAAAATACTCCTCTGATCACAAATACATGATATCGACACGATCCTCAAAACACTACTTTGACCATTAATTTTGATTTTAATATATTTATAAAAATCAATAAAATTAAAATATTATGAAAGTACTTTTCGAGACAAATCTACGCATATGATTTTCATGTATCCAATACAAATATTTAAAAATATATCGATAGCTAACGTTTCAAAAGTTTAACTGCATATATCCCAAAAGCTAAAGTTTCAAAAGTTTAACTGCATATATCCCAAAATGATGTATATTTGTGACTAGATAGAGTACAACAAAGTGGAGACTAATTAAAGAGCACTAGGCGTACTACATTATAATGTACAATGGCGCTAATAGCTCCAAATGGTTTTATCAGAAACAGATGCTTATAAGGTCCTTTTTTTCTTTGGGGGGATAAGAGATTATTTTAAGTTATTGACCACAAAATCATGCTAGAATTCGGACATGAATGGTTTTATTATAATTTTATGAGAAAGAGATGCCATATATGTTTCCATTATTTTTCATTGGGGGGATAAGATATGCTTATACAAGTTATAAACCATGAATTCTTTACTACAATTTGGATTTTAGCCTTGCAGAGGACTAATCATACTGTATACTGTTCAAAAGTTACTGTCATTGTCACTGGTGATTTTTCTACTGAGTAAGATATTAAGATCAGCCATTACAATTTAAATATAATTTCACAAGTTCTAATTTCAAATGGTTGCCGTTGTATTTAAGCTTTAATGTAGAACTGTAAATAGCACACTAAAAGCAAAGATAGTCCAAAGCATGCTCAGAACAATGTACATTAAATTTATGTTCAGAAAACATAAGAAATCATCTTACTAGTTTATTCGAAAAGGACGTGCATGCACTTCAAGTAATGTAGGGTCAACACAATTAGGGTGTCCTTTTCAAGTTATTTGAGCTATATCCGTACCTCAAATACTATATGCAGTTAACATACGTAATGAAAGAAAACATTAAAAGAAAAGGAAACAATTATATTCCATACCTGACCTCGTTCAGAACAGTTAGGATCCTTTTTTGAAGTGCCAGCACCTCTCCTGCTGCTTTTTTCCCTGCCTCAACACCTGTACAGAGCATAATGTACGTAAATTATAAGAACAAATTTAACCAACAAATCTTGAGAACATTAATATATTGTGAGAAGCAAACCAGGCTGATGATAGGCATTAATGTTGATTAAATAGGCATACAATCCAACAGCACGTTCATAGAGTGCAACAAGTGCTCCAACAGCTCTAGGATTTACTTCTTGGACAGTGACCGTAATAGATTCACGGTCATTCGCATAAAGAGCTGAACGGGTCCCCTTCAAGAAATTATTTTGTTTTCCTCATCAATTAAATATATTTATTATTGTGCTAAATCTCACTTCATACATAAATATCAAATATGGAAAGTTACCTGCAGCATTCCAAACAAGTAGTCCCCACATGTAACTCCAGGTTCAAGCTCCCAGTCATGACCAGGGGGCCTATCACGCAAAACTTCAATGAAAGTAACAAAGAAGTTGTGCACACCTTCTCTCAGCTGCTGAATGTAGCTGTAACCAGAAATAAATCATTGACCATGCTTTTCTAATCTATAGGAAGTACTTGACAAAGAAGACCATAAACTTACGCATGCTGATCTGTGCTTCCTTTGTTACCATATACTGTTAGTCCCTGATTAACCTGCAATGAAATTTTACATGTTAAACGATGTAATACTATCAAATAAGAATTTGACATGACTGGGAATATAAGCTACAAGCGCGAAAAGGAAGAAGCCATACCCGATTTCCATCAAGGTCAGATTCTTTTCCAAGAGATTCCATGACAAGTTGCTGCAAGTATCTACTCAAAAGAAGCAAGCTATCCTTGTATGGCAAAACAACCATATCCTGGAACAGCATTGCGACAAGTGAAGAAAAAGCCAAAACACTCACAGACGAGGCACATGCATACAGATGCATGGATGGGTGTGCCCACACGTACATAGACATTGAAGGAAAGGATCAGTGAATAAGTCATAACAGATTAAGCTACAAACCTTACTGCCTACTCCATCTGATGCCCAATACCAACACAATGCAAGTAAGGCTGCTGGGTTTTCCTTAATCTGGACAAGTAAAACAGCATGGCTGATATATTGTGAGTAATTATGCATGGTATTTTCTATATTCAAACAAATTATACCACAGTATTCCTAGTTTCCTCATCCATTTGTGCTGCGCCAACTAGCATTTCCTTGATGTCTATACCCTGTTAACAACTCTCTTGTCAGCTTGAAAGTCCATGAAAACCCTTCGTTTGTAAACAGCACATGCAAATGAAAGGCGCTGACCTGTAACGCCGCTGGCAGTAAACCAACAGCTGACATTTCTGATGTTCTACCACCGACCCAGTCAAACATGGGAAATCTAGCTAACCACCCCTCTATTCTGGCAGTGTTATCTAATAAAGAATTTTCTTGAGTAATTGCAACACCCTGCAAAATAGTTGGTCTTACCCTGAATAAAATTTAATTATGGATCATACATGTGCACCCATGGTAAGAAACCAAGGCTTATAACAGGAACCTATGATAATACACAAAAAGCAATCATCTGATCAATAAAGAAAATGTTTGGCCACCATTGAAAAAGTGTGTAGTTAGCATCATGGATACATGGGAAAAAAAGAGAGAGCAAAGCTTGTGTGAGTGATTTTTAATTATGCTGCAAATACTATACGTGTGAATTGCATCCACACCAGCCTAACGTCCTAGACAAAACCCCATAAAGTGATGAATGTGAAGATAACAAGTTTTTAGGGAACGTTAAGACAACATTTAGTAAAGCTTAATGCCATTGCGACCAAAATAAGGGCCGTAGCAGGAGGATGCTTTCACAGCTGGCAGCTTGCCTTTTTAAAAATGAACAGAAATAGCTATTCAAGAACCACAGAAGTATTGCATGATAAAATGGAAGTTCAGAGTAAAATTTGGGCATTTTGGTACAGCCCAACATACAATTTTTGATAGCCCTATAAGTAGAAAACACAGAAGAAAATAAAAAGAAACTTAGGTCAAAACCTGTTTTGAGAATTCCAGCCCAGCATCTCGGAAGGCCTTTTGGACTTCTAATAAACCATTTCGCGTTTCAGGTGTGCCTCCACTCTATGGAGTATGAAAAAAAAGGATACACCAGATTTACGCTTGAAGTAAGTAATTACACAATATCAAGTCAAAAGAAGGGAAGAGAATGAGGGTATAAAGAAATTACGTACCTTTGAGATTACAATTACAAGAGTTGATGCAAGTTCTGGTCCTAACTGTGCAATTTGGTGATCGATTCCAGCTGGATCGGTGTTGTCGATAAATCTTATCTGACATATCCAGCAAAGAGAGGGTAGATCACACATTACTTTGAGCGGCAGAAGAGCTGGTAGCAATACAAAACATTGAAATTTTGTTGTTGTAAAACACCTTTACCATTTTAGAAGAATTCATATGCTCATATGTAAATCTCCAGAGAATCTGAACTCTATTTAAGAGCCATGAATACTCTCCAATTTTACTCAATTCAAGCAAAGTATTCTCACAAATAAGTCTGAATAAATAAGAACAAAATATATGGCAGATGATACAGGTTACAGGAAATTGGAAAATACCTTCAATGGAGGGTTATCTGGAGCAAGTGCCTCAGCAACAAATTGTGGCCCCAAAGATGAACCACCAATTCCTATGGAAAGAATTTGAGTAAATCGTCCAGCAGGAGATGATGGAGGTTTGATCTGCATTTACACCACAAGTAAACCAGCAGAAAAGTAGCATGAGCACTTGACAGGACATAAAATGTACGCATATAAACTCCAATAAGTTTATGATACAGTATGGTCTATATATAGATGTTCTAATATTCTTAAATCATAAGTACGAGTTATACACTAAGTGAACTAACTTACCCTTGTCATCCCGAGAAATATATATCTATTCAATTCTTACTAAGGAACAACTTTAAAAGCAGCTCTCAGGAGCAATAAGCCAACATAATCGAAATCCGTCTACTGTTCAGTGATCATTGACCAAAGGTTATTCTTTTATATGGATATGGATCACAAAAATCTTGGGCTGGGTAATCATCCCAGAATTTGACACCACTAAGCACGATCGAGTGACAACAATAATAGATCAAATTAATACATAAAGAATCCCCAAGATGCAGAGCAAGCTTGGTCATATCACAATGCATGAACATGCAGTCTAGGGCTCTAGGCATCTCTGTTGAATCTTTGATACAACGAATTCGTACATTTCAAAAGTAGTGCAACTTCAACGAATCCCCTAAATGCTTTCAACACACTATCCTACACAGCTACTTCATATCCCCTGAATGCTTTCCACCTACGACCCTAAAGAGCTAATTCAAAATGGAGCGTCTCATAAGCGAGAGGAAATTTTGCAGGGGACCTTAGCGGATATGACATCGCTGGTGAAAGCGAGGATGCGCTCAAGGGTGGTCTCGATCTTCGCGCGGAGGAAAGAGTTGGGGGCGAGGCCGGGGCTGCGCAGCCAGTAGTGGCCGACCATGCGGCCCTCGTCGGGGTTGGCGATGGCGCCCTTCTCCAGCTCCCGCATGGCCGCGAAGGCGCGCTGCATGGGCGGCCCCATCCGCTCCAGGAACTCCTCCGTGAACCCTATCCGGCTCACGTCCACGAACAGGCCAAGCTGCTTGTGCTGGTACAGCCACTCCACGTAGCGGCTCCACAGCCTGATGGGGTCCTTCTCCACCGCGCCGTGGGCGTGGCCCGATTGCTTCGACGTGAGCGAGTGGGGAGAGGAGGAGGAGCGGGAGACGTCGGCGACGTAGTTGGGACGGGCGAGGCGGAGGTGGGAGTGGCGGGGGATTCGGCTGCCGAGGCGGAGGTGGCACGCCCCGGAGGAGGGCACGGCCGCGGCGCCGGAGATGGAAGCCATAACCGGAGTTGGAGTTAGAGGAGTCCACAAGGTAGGCTAGGCCTCGCCGCCTCGCGAAACGGAGACCGTGAGTCGTGAGAGACCAGCGCCGTGGTCCCACCGTCCTTGACCGCAGTGGCTTAGTGGGAGTGTGGGATCCACCTGTCCGTGAGGGAGGAGCGTGGAGCCGACGACGTTGGCGACCTAGCCCACGGCACGCCATCCGTACGGCCCATGAGCCCACCTTGCCATCTCCAAATCATACTAGCCTCGGTAATCTGCACCCAGGCCCACCCAACTGGACCCAAAACAGGCCAAATCGCAATGGGCCTTACAGGGTTCTATGATTCTGCCCAAGGTAAGTGCAAGTGTTCAGGGGATTAATTTAGTTAAGGAATGAGCACCCTGTAGGGTAAAAGAGAGAAAGAGGAACAGATTGCATATATGTAGACTCTTACACGAGTTACTTGGATATATACTGGATTTTTTATGCACTTGACATGGAAGTTAATTCTTTCAGATTGCTAGGGGTGAAAACAGGTCGAGTATTTCCCGCCCGATCCGAAGCCGAATCCGATCGGTACCGGATTCAAGATGAAATTTGGATATCCGATCGGATCCAGGGCGTAGTTAAATTCGGATACCGGATCGGGATTCGGAGTGAACAGTATCTGGATAATCTGGGACGAGATCCAGATATCGTGTAAATAGTCCATCTGAATATCCGAACTACAATGGCCTTTGGCCTGGCTTGCCCAGCCCACCGCCTGGCCTCCTACAACTCTCGGAGCCTCGGTTCCATGGGTTCCTCCAAGGCTCCAAGCTGCTCGTCCTCCTCGGCGCGAGCTAGCGCTTCGCGTCGCCGCTCGATGCCTGCGCTCGCAGACTGCGACTGCGGCTCCTCCCCACGGTCTCGCCTAACGCCGCCTGAGTCCCCCTCCCGGCCGGTTCTCCGCCCAGATCCACCCCCGCCCGTGTCTCTACCCAACGCACCCAGATCCTCCCAGCACCCTCAGAGCCTAGATCCAGCGCCTGTCGCCTAAGCTGCACCGCCTCCGAGCCTCCTCCGACGCCAGCAGAGGTAAAGAATAAAGAGTTCAACTTAACTAGTGGTTGTAGCCAAAGGCATGATGAAAATTTAGTGGTTGTAGCCAAAGGCATGATGAAAATTTGATTTCTATATTAACATGTTGAAATTGTAGTGATAAGAATTCTTCATTTGTATTTTTTCCCCATTACATCTGTAATATGACATCACTTTTCCCTGAATCGTTCAAGCATACTTGAATACCTTTGGAAAATAGAGAAACATAAATTTCTTCTATTTGTCTTCATCATAGTTCCCAGTTCTGTGGTTATTCTGCAATTTGATATTGATAGGACTTGAAACAGAAATTAAGTTTTGGAAATTGGAGCAGATGCCAGATAGTCTCTTTTTTCTCACTAATATGAGCTAAAGCATTGCAAAATTTAGCACACTGATATCTGAAAAATATTCATATGGTGTGGCATGGAGTTGGCAAGTATGTATTTTGCAAAGATTGACCTTAGCTCATTACTGTTACAAATAAGGGGTGCAATCACTGCAATGACTTGTTGTGTTACTGACTACAAAGTTTGTTTCTTTTACAATCATCTTGCTTGCAGGTTCCTTATTTTACTTCTTCACTGAGTATCATCTATGTGCTGGTCAAACCAGCTGTAAGGGAATTATACTGCAAATCCACCTTTAACTTGCTATATTGTCCTACTTTAGCTATTACTTATTTTATTATGGTGGAATGTGCTTTAGTTGATATATAACTCGCTATTATAGTCATGTACTCGTGTGATTCGATTCAACATATATTATATTATGTATACGTGTATTATCCGTATATCTTTATCTGTTCCCGAGTCGAATTCGTCACATATCCGTCCCGTATCCGTATCCCGAATAACACGGATTCGTATCTGTATCCGACCAGCCCGTATCCGGTCCCGAATCTGGGAAAAAAATATGGGTAAGCATACAGGAAGAGTAATATACACCCGTATTCGACCCGTTTTCACTGCTACAGATCGCTAGCTATGACCAGAAGCTAGCTAGCCTCTTATATCATTTGATACGTCGTAGTAGATAGGGATGAAAATGGATCAGAGACTGAAGGATAATGATTCTACCATATTTTTTTCATATTTTTTCTCGGATACAGATACGAATAACCCGGGTATGGATACTGTTGGAAATATGCCCTAGAGGCAATCATAGAAATGATTATATTTCCATAAATGTTCATGAACTATGAGATTGTTCTTTAAATAACATCATGGATATGGATTAACAAAGTGCGTGACTTGTTTGTGAAACTCTGTATTCATCTTTATGATGTTCATTCTAAAAGGGGTTCCTAGTCGATAATCATATGAAGACACGTATGAGTAGACTAGCATATGTATTGGTCGATGATCATGTTTCATGGGTCATAGATATAGAGATATCAAACCAATAATATGGACACATGTTAGAGAACATGGTGTTGGGCATCGACCCACTATGAGACACTCTGAGAACGTTGTTTTATTTCATGTCATCAGTTCGACTCATATACGATGTGTATGCTATATCCTTTGACTTGATATTGTCGCATGTTCTCAAGATGCGTAATGGCGTACTTAGGGGTCGTCAAACGCTACTCCGTAACTAGGTAGTTATAAAGATGGCTTTCAGGTTTGTCATGAAACATGCTGCGAGACGTGGTTGATCAAAATAGGATTTGCCCCTCCATACAACAGAGAGATATCTCTAGGCCTCTTGAGTGGTTGGATTCCAGAAACGCATGGCCATGCTAGTCGAGTAAAGAGTTACTCGAGTCATCGAGTTAACTCGATGTATTCAGGGAATCCAAGTCACAACATCGAGAAAGAGTGGTCGAGCCATCCATATAAGGATGACAACAACTCGCCTTGAGTTTGACCAATATCTTGAGACAAAAGGAAATGCATATATGACATTGTTGAGGTTCGTCCAATCTTTACATGTACTTGGGAATCGGTAAGTCCTGCTAGGGGCCGCTATCGACTATTGATCGATTACTCGATGGTCAAGTAGGTATACCCGATGGTCGAATAGGAGTACTCAACGATCGATAGGGGTACTTCAGCCATGTCCGAGTGCACGTGAACCTATAGGGTCGCACGCTTAAGGGGTTGTAACTAATTCGGATAGAGATCCGAGTTGTAATGGGCTTAGAGTTCCTAATGGGCTTCAAGGGTTGAAACCCGTTATGGGACGTCTATATAAAGGTAGGAGGTGGTGGCTTTGCGGATAAAAGAGAGACACACGGAAAAACACAATAGGAATTTGGAATTCCTGAACCCCTAACCACCACTCCTTCTCCGCCCAGAACCGCGCAGTCGGTGCTAGCACTCCGACGCGTGGTGTTCCTGCCCTGTATGTGTGTATATCCTTGGAGGCATTGCTGTGAAGCTTCAACGGTAGGACGATCTGCAACCTGCGACAATCACAAGGAGCTGTTGGGGAGGCGCGAGGCTAGTAAGACTACATCTGCACACCGCGCTACATCGACTCTACTTCTGCTACAGGTCTACACGTCTAGTGTTAATTCTGTGATCTATAACTTGCAGTGGTTCCTTGGTTACGCGGTAGAAAATTTTGATTTTTCGCTAGAGTAGCCTACCCGTACCCCAGCTGATACGAATACAGATAATGTCAAATACAGATACGGAGTGAATACAAATCAAAATGAATACGATCATGGATATTCATCGGAACATGAAAACCCTTTAAATTATACACACAAAATTAAAAAAAAACTAATTTATTTGCTCCAAACATTCATGAAGAAGTGTAATGATCCAAGATTTGTATTCTTTGTTGAATTATGTTTAAAATAATGAATTATGTATTTATGAATTTTTATACATTTTTAGCTACTTATTTAAAATATTTTCCTATTAAGGATAGTAGTTTTTGAGTTTCCACAAAAATTTAAAAGTAGATAAAATCTTCAAAATAATTTTTTTAAATGTTAGATTGTGTCAGGAACTTTTCTAAAAAAATCGTAATTTTTGGAGTTAGTTTGCCAATTTTAATAATTAAAATTTGATTTGTAGATTAATGATATTAGAAAATGATTTTGAAATTCAAAAACTTTTTTGGACCAAAAGAGTAGCCTTGGCCCAACCATGTGCATATACGGATATCCGGATCCTTATCCGTATCTGACAGAAAAAATATGTATCCGTATCCGATCTGCTATCATTCGACAAATATCCGATCCGACTGAATCTGTATCCAAAAATCATTCGAATCGGTTGAAAACTATCCGATTTGTTTTCATCCCTAGTAATAGAGGAAAGAGATCGCACTCCCCTTTATGACTGCAACTTTAGAAGTTGTATGTGGACCGTTAGATCAAAAAACGATGATCTAGATCTTGTAGAGTACTGTTTGAAAAATATTAGCAAACCTGACACTGCAGCGATCACAGTAGCAAAGTATTGTAGCTAAACACTGTTGCGCAATCTAGACTATTTGTTACTTTGATCAGAAGATCCTAACAGCTAGAGACTACTTAAGTTGCGTAAACTTTTTCCCTCGTAGAGTAATGCAGGGACCTCTAGGACGTACTGCAGTAGCAAATCCAGAATGAAAATAGAGGATGGGCTTAAAATACTAAATTAAATTAAGGTAAACATACTAAATGTAATACTGTGCAACCGAATCTGAAATTAATACATTATATTAATATTATAGAATTTAAATAGTAAAGACTTAATGTAAGTATTCACTGTTGACTGTTTATAGAATTTATATAGTAAAGACTTAATGTAAGTATTCGCATCGAGTGTTGTTTGTTGAGCAATTAACAAATTACCTTTGTCGGCACTAACCAAGAACCACCAACGAGACGCAAGCACGGCACTAGGAACTAGCAAGCATTAGCACAACACATGAGCATAGCACAGTCGGCACGGCAGCTCAGTAGCTCACTCACTCGGTCATTCCTAGTTTCCTACTAGTTCATCTGTTACTCACTCCCTCCGCCCCTCAGCTCATTCATTCGCTCTACTATTTCTTGCACAGTCGCACCACACCAGCGCACCAGTGCTCCATCAGTTTGGTTCCTCAGTCAGTTCTCCTCTCCCAGATCCAAAAAGCAGTCCAGACTCCCAGTGCCTCCTCCCTTCTCAGTGCACGGCGGCGACCGACGCCGCCAGCCACTCCAGCGCCCCAGGCGGCCAGGCCCCCCTCCCCTCGGGCCTCAGAGGCTCGGTGTCGTCAGTGATGCCCCAGACTCCTCCCCTCGGCGGCTCGGCGATACCCCAGGGCCTAGGCCCTCCTCGGCTCCTCCTCTCGACGGCTCGGCGCTCCTGGCAAGTGCGTGGATTTGAGGATTTAGGGATTGGATCTGTGGATATTACTTGCTACATGCAGTTGGGCCTTGTGGGCTTGGGCAAATGCCTACTTCTTTCTTCCTATGTTTCTTCTTCCACACCGAACCGAGTCCATGGGCGTTGGCCATCATGCGAGGGGGATTATCGATGCTCGGCAGGGGTTGGAGGGGGGTATCGGTGTCGCCGTGGAGGATAGGCTCCAGCCTGATGGAGCCTCCCTGTTGGATTCGCCCCTAACGTACTGTTCCTGCATAGTAGTACTGCGTGAAAGAATACCGCACGATTACGTTTACAAGCTTATGGCCGCAGGGGAGCGGCCACGTCTTCTCATAAAAGCTAAGCTCCTTTATACTCTAGTGCTAATAATTTCTGTCTACAAAATTGACAAATTGAACTACCAGTAATTTTTTTGTGTGTAGCTTCTCTAATCCCTTTAGATTTTCCTAGCATTTTCTTTTTTCAAACGAGGAAGTTGGTTACGGTATAGGTAAGTCATACGTAAAGTTTGGTAGTTGATAAGTTTCCGTGCAATTTCTATGTGACTGCTTAACTTTGCAGTCTCTATAGAATAGGACTGTCCGACCAGGTGAATGAATAGTTTAGATTTACTAGCAGTGCTTTGGAACAATGTCTGCTACAGTATTTCAAACAGTATTTTCGAAAAAAATCTAGACCGTATTTTTTTATTCAATAGTGCACATGCAACTGCTTGATCATACGGATCTCTGTCTTGGTATCATATGGATTGAACTAGTCACCGGTTGATAATTTTCTAGCAACTTGCGTAAAGTAACACCATTTTTAAACTTCAAACGCAACGCCAAAGAACAGCTAAACAACCACGAACTACCTATTGGTCGGTTGATGGAGATGCAGGAATACGGCAACATATACTAGTGTGTTCAAATCATGGTTGCCTACTCGAGGTTACTGCACCCAGTGAGGAAGTTCACTCGCGCCGATGCTCTCCCCAAGTACACGAATGGGAAAAATTTGTCGGTGTCAGTGAAAAAGCGCACAACGCCTCCCCGCGAATGCTTGGCCGCGGCCAGCTGCCGCTCGATCTCCCTCTTCTTGTAGCCCTGGATCTTCTTGAGCCTGAAGAAGTCCTCGAGCTTGAGCTCGTCCAGCTCCCCCTTGATGTAGCTGATGGTGTTCTCCAAGCTCGGCTTCACGACGTTCTCCAGCGCGTTGACGCGGCGATTGGTGGTCTTGATGGCCTCGTCGAGCGTGAGGAAGGAGGTCTGAAGCGAGGCGAGCTCCATGAGCACCTCGATGGCCTTGACGTGCGCGGAGCAGCAGGCGGCGACCTGCTGGCCTCCGCGGGCGAGCCAGGTGAGGCTGGGGACGCGTTAGAGGGGCCTGTGGAGGCGGTGGCGGGGTCGACGAAGTGGGTGAATTTGGGGAGCTTGACCCCGGCGGCGTTCTCCTGGTGGGAGCGGTCTCGGAGGGATGCGGAGCGGGCGGACTGGAGGACGACGTGGTGGACGCCGTCACCGGCGACGTACTTGGCCTCGGCGAGGGAGAAGGAGGAGGCATGCATGGCCTCGCCCATGAACTCCTTGGCGGCGACGATCTTCTTGAGGATGGCGCGGAACTGGACGGTGAGCGCGTCCGACTTGTTCTTGAGAAGCGCGTGGCCCGCGCCTTCATGACGCCCAGCATCGTCACCGTCGGTACCACGTTCAGGCGCTGGCTCTGCCCTGACATCGCGCCACCGCCAACGATTCGCCGAGGAGTCGGGATGGCCGGAGATCTGAGGAGGAGACGGTGAGGATGAAGGGGATAGCGGGCAGGGTTTCAAATCTCGTCGAATTTCGGCGAAATTTCGGATTTCGGATTACCCCGAAATCTAAAGTACCGGACGAAAAAATTTGAAATTGCTATAGTAACCCGAAATTTCGGTTTTTCTCGCCGGAATTTCACATTTTTTTGGCCGGTTTTGGCACTTTTAGGGCCGTATTTGGTCCAATAACCTTTCGGAAAGTCATCTCCTATGAAAATTTATTGAAAAACCGATTTTTTTTTAGATATTTTAAAATTTTGGCAGAAGCACTCAGATTTTTATAAAATTGTATAAGCTTGATAATGGGCTGAATATTTTATGGTACTATATTTAGTAGTTTAGGATCACACATAAAAAATTTCAAAATAATTTAACTTCATTTGCTATCTTTAAAAAATCAAAAACATAATGAACATAATTGGGACAGTTACATTGTCAGAATTTTATAAATTTTCTTTAGTGTGATTATGATCTAAAATTTTTGTGAGAGATTAATAATTTCATCAGTAACATTATATCAATTTTTTTAAAAAAATTAACTTTTTTTTGTTTGGTCAATCAAATCTATGTAAGTATTGAACTTCGTTTGTTATATTATATTTCAAAAATAAAAAAAGAAAGGACATAAATAGTACTGTGCCTTGTAAGAATTTTATAAATTCACTGTAGTGTGATCATGATTCAAAATTTTTATGAGATATTAAGCACTTCTTTATCACCATTCTGTAAAATTTTTAAACTTTTTTTATTGAGAAAGCAAATCTATGTATTGATCATCAGACTTTTATCAGGATGTAGCACTGTCTGAATTTTTAAATATTATTTGAGTATGATCATCATCTAAAAATTTTAAATAAACTTTTATTTTACATTAGGACCATCCAAAAAAATTTCAAAAGTTTTTAACATGGTTTAGATAATTATTCATTTTGTTCAAGTTTGCCGGTAAGCCTTTTAACAGGGCAATAGTACTGTTCGAATTTTTAAAAATTAATAAAGTTTGATCATCATCTGAAAATTTTATTAGACCATTAGAGATACATAATAACCATGCAAATTTTTTTTCAAATGTTTATAACGTGGTTTGAACCTAAATTTTGGGTTTTTTCGCCGAATTTCGGGATTTTTTGTTACTATATGGACCGGATTTGAATTTTCAAATTCAAATTTCGTCCAAAATTTTTCCGAAATTTTGAAATTTTGCCGTAATCTCGCTATCCGGCCAGGGATGAAATTTATTCTGAAACCGAATTTTCAAACCTTGATCGCGGGCAAGGGGTGGGTTCAATCTGAGTTGGATCGGAATTTTGACCCGTGGTCTCGGAGACTTGCCGGTTTCCCCTACTCCACGTTGAGGTGACTTGATCCTTGTCAAGCCGGCTCCACTTGCTTGAGCCTTCCTCAATCACTAAGGTAGTTCTTCCCCGCTCCGGGTAGGCGAACTCCGGCCTTCACAACTTGCCGGGGCTTCTCACAATCTCTGTTGAGAAGCTCACCGCGTACGATCGCCACCAAGCCGTCTAGGAGGCGGCAACCTCCAAGAGTAATAAACCTTGACTCTAGCTTGAGGTCGAATGTCGGTGTCTAAAGGCTCAAACACTAAATGCAACACCCAATTTGCTTCTCACACTCACAAATAGAAATTGAATGCACACAAGAGTGGAGAACACTTGCTAGAGCTCAAATATCATCAATGAGGACCAAAAAGTGCTCTAGAATGCAGGTGGGGAGGTATTTATAGCCTCCACCAAACTTTCTAGCCGTTGGAGCTCGAATCTGCAGAAAAATCTTTTCCGGTGCTACGCCATGTAGGACCGTAGCACGGCTCTGCTTCAACGGCTAGAACAAAGGCATTTAATGCACTTGCCAAAGACCGTTCTAGAAGTCCGGTGCTACCGCTAACTAGGGCGTGTAGCACCGGCTCCACTTCATTTTCTTTCTTCAAAAGAGACCTCTCGGAATTATAGCACGGGCTCGGGGCCGGTGCTACGTGACCCCTGTAGCACCGGATATAATGGTCGGTAGCACCGGGCTCCCAAATGCCCGTAAAAGGTGCTTCTCGGAATTTTAGACCGGGTGGTGGCGGTGCTACAAGGTCCGTAGCACCGCCACAAAACACCCAAAACACACCTTCTGTGATTTTCACACCGGGCTAAAGTCCGGTGCTATCGTGATCCCGGTAGCACCGGAATGCCATGGGCCGTAGCACCGGGTTTCAAAATCGCCCAAAAACCCTTCTCTGAAATTTTCACACGCGCTATTGAGCCGGTGCTATCACAGATCCGTAGCACCGCTTTGTCATAAATGATAGCACCGGTTTCAGAGATTTGATTTGTTCTAAAGGATTTTCAAGATTGAAACTTATTTATCATTTGACAACTATTTGAATATGCATTTTGATCCTTTAAACCCTAAAAAGACATCGAGATAAGCGTCAAGATCCCTCTTAATAGTACGGCCCTAAATCTAGTAAACCGATCTTTCTTCCAAACTCCAAGATCGTCAAAAGACTAGAAAAGAGCCTTATAAATTTACCTTTTCATGATCTTGACATATTGCCGATTGATTTGAGCCTTCTTTGGTATTTCCATGATTATTAATCTTGGAATTGACCTACTTTCAATATTCTCAACAAAAGCATTAGATCATATAACAAAAGTTGTCATTAATTATCAAAACCAAAACATACCGGGTGCCTAGATGCTTTCACCCACGCAGGGGAAGGTTTCTACTTCCCCGAAACGGACCGTTACAAGAAAGGGCTCTCGGCCTGGAGGGTATGAGTATTACGGCCCCGAGCTCGGGTTGGAGCCTTATCCTCTTGCCCGAGCCTGAACTCGCTGGATACGGACTCAAGCCTGGGAGGCGCATGCTCGAGCTCGCATGCACGAACCCGAGCCCGGGGACGCGCGCTTCGGAACCGTAGGAAACGGGCTTGAGTCCAAGGGGTATTCTTCCGTACCGAGGCTACCAATCCCCGACAGGATATACGAATGCTGGCTATCTGTCTGATTCCCACAGTGCCAAATCTCAGACTGGTCTTGTGTTTCTCTGCGGTGGTACAGCCGTTTCTTGGCGATCTTGTAAGCAAACTTTCGTAGCTACTTCTACCAACCACTTAGAGATTATAGCTTTATATGAAGCTTCACGTGAACGTGTTTGGCTAAGACGTGTGATTAACCATATCCAGAAGTCATGTGGTCTTAATACCGTCGATACCCCTATGATTATCTATGAAGATAATGCTGCTTGTATTGCACAAATGCAAATGGATTATGTGAAAAGCAATATCACGAAGCATATTGCTCCTAAACTTTTCTATCTTAACGAACTCCAGAAGAACGGTGAGGTAAAGATTTTGTAAACTAAGTCATGTGAAAATCTTGCAGATTTATTCACTAAGTCTTTACCAAAATCTACATTTCAAAGATGTGTTAATGGCATTGGAATGAGACGACTTAGAGATATGCAGAATTCAGGGAGAGTAAATCCTTGAACCATGAGCCTTATCATGATCCCAAAGATCCTAATCTAAATCCAGAAGATTATAAGTTGCACTCCTTTTCCCTTTAGTGAGTTTTTCTGAAGTTTTCTCACATGAACGTTTTTAATGAGGCAACTAATGTAACACAATGTGTGAGGGCAATATACTCTTTTCTCCATCTCCTTTTTTCCATTGGGGTTTTGAGTAGAGTTTTTGAGGAGACATGTGCATTACGTGGTATTCGCCCAAGGTGAGTGTTAAGATATAGATTGATTTGAGTTCATATTCAATTGGAATCTATTTTTATGTGGGTAAATTCAAATCTATCTCTTGCTACTTTCTACTATATATTAGACACCCCCTTGTACAAGAGATCTAATTTAATAGAGAGAGAAAACTTTGCCCCCCCCTACTTTGTGTGCGCTTCATACTTTCTTTTTGAGATTGCGTTGGCGTGCTACTGATTGATCGTGGGTGAAAGACTACGTTTTATAATATTCATGAGCCAACTGCAGTATAAGAGAAAATCTGTATATAGTTTTTAAAATAAAATAAACCGTTTATGCACTCTTACATTAGCATTAACATAACAAATACTATCTATAGCACGACAAAATGAAAAGCCGACAAAAAAATAAAACATATGCTATCAACTGATGGAAGGTCCCGATGGCAAAAATGTTTGAAACCAACCCCGTTAGGTCAAACAAGGCCTTGACTAACGGAACTGGCAAAATAAGGATGAAGTAAAAAGATTAGTGGCAAAAATGAAACGACGAAAAGACTAGCGACAGAACCGAAATTGCGCACTTTTCAGTGGCACCAACAAAATTTTCTCTACATGAATTGATCGAGTCACAAATGATGGGAAGGATGTGATTAATTACTCCCTCGGTTCCTAAATACATATTATTTTAACTTTCAAATTTTATTTCTAAATATACGCCATTCTATAATATTGATGTAACTTTGTATCATTTTTCTATACCTCTCCCCTTTAGCTATTTTCAAAGCCATTTACTACGATAGACTAGAGTAAGACACATCATCAAAGATATACTTCCTCTAGTCACAAATAGTTGTCATTTTGAATGTAGGTGTAGTTAACCTTTCGAAACATTGTCTGTCAATATCTTTTTTGAATATTTAAATTGGATACATCAAAATCATATGTGTAGATTTGTCTCGAAAAAATACTTTCATAATATTATAATTTTATTGGGTTTTATAAATATGTTAAATATAAATTAGTGGTTAAAGTTATGTTTTGAAGACCGTGTCGATATCCAAAACGATAACTATTTGTGACCGAAGAGAGTAATAAAAGGGGTAATGCAATTTTTTTATAGATATGTCTTGATAGAAGCGTCAAAAATCTAAAATGACATCAATCTAAA
This sequence comes from Otatea glauca, assembly GCA_036346275.1. Taxonomy (NCBI): domain Eukaryota; kingdom Viridiplantae; phylum Streptophyta; class Magnoliopsida; order Poales; family Poaceae; genus Otatea; species Otatea glauca. The sequence continues at coordinate 41,735,347 of CM070725.1, forward strand.
ATGGTACTCTTTCCGTTCTTTAATATATGACATTCCAGCTTTCAAATTTTGTTTCTAAATACATGTGATGCTACAATTTCGACGTGACTTCTTTTTACCTTTTTTTCTTATATATCCTCGCTTTTAGCTATTTCAATGTCATTTACTACCTTGGATTAAATAAGACACATCATCTAAAAATATAATAATAAAGGATAATGTAGTCTTTTATAAATGTTCCTCGGTGAAAATATAAGAACCTACAAAAATATTTATCAAGAAACAAGGCGAGTATCAATAAAAACGGAGTAGGATCCAATAACATCGTAGTATAGAGTAAGTTATTATGCGACCAAGACGGTGGCTAGGAGCTTTGCGTAAGTCGATGTGAGCGCGCATCGGGAGTCGGGACACGGTGGTTCAGCGCGGACGGCGGCGGCACGCAAGCTATGGCGGATGTTCTGGACGCTTATTTATGGCATTAGCATCGACCGGCCACCAAGTCACCACTCACCAACCTGTACAAGCGCCCATGTGTATGGGGTTCCTTAACCAAAGCTACTGTGTTTAGTTTATATGCTGACAAAAAAATATCTCGTACGTGCTCCTCTCCCAAAGTTGGACGCTACAATTTCTTTCAATTAAGCAAGACTGCACGAGATGCTTTCTGCGAAAGTTCAAACGAAATGTTACTGGTGCTTCAATTGAAATGCTGTGGGTGTAGTTGTTTGAAAACACTTCAATGCAGGAAGATGTACAATGCAAACGTTTTACACCGAAATCTGTATGAACTAACACATCAAGAATCCCACGGTAGATGTCTGGTACCACCCTTTTTTCCTTCTCCACTAAGCTCCGTTCCGAACACAACCAATGCGAGGAGCGAGCGTAGCTCGCTTGGCTTGCGACGCTAGCAGTCCACCAGCATTCGAATCGTGGGATCAGCGCTGATGGCTCATTTTCAAGGCGTCGGGTGCGGGTGCAAAACACATGTGTTCATAGTTTGGCGGTCTCTCTTCTTGTTTAGGTAATGACAGAGCTCGTGGCTAAAATTTTAAAAATGCTACATGAAAAACATGCATGGGTATGTGAGTTTGTGTGTTTGTAGCTTGGCGGGTGTGTGAGTAAAACACAACAATGCTATATGAAAAACATGCACGAAAAAGTAAACAGAACCTTTACTTGGCATCTGACAGTACTAATAGTCGGACTCGATCGGACCTTCAACCATCAATTTGAAGCTTAGCATGTAAAGATGGCTGATTTGATTTGGCCATAGCGTGGCCGTGTCGTGAAAGAGTCCAAATGCATCCGCCAAGACTAAAAGCGCCGGATCTTAAACCTCTAGGTTTATATGGTACTTCTGTCCAAACCATCCCTTAAGGCCTTAACCTCATCTTAACGTTTTAAACCTAGCGGCTAGCGCAAACCCTACCGATGGTACCGAAGTTATCCCCTTCCCTTAGCACCCCAGCCGGCGGGCTGCGTTGAGTGGCGTGCAGGCGTGTGAGTGGACGGCAGACGACAGGTGTGCGTTGACAGAGCGGTACGTGGAGAGAGCATTCGGCAAACCGATGAACACCTCTAAAATTTGATCTAGATCGGCCGCTGGACACGTACCAAGGGTTCCATTTGGGCCGACCTGCATGCATTTAACCTCGATCGGTTCGGGTGTGTTGATGTTAGAGCTGGCACTAGATCAGGCAGAGCAATTAAAGGTCACTTACGAAAAAAAGAAAACATTAATGCAACAGAGTACTGATAGTACTTAGAGAGTACTTCTGCTACTTACTAGTTACTACACCTACGTAAACGGCCAGGTCCGTCACTTTGTTTGTTTTACGTGGTTGCAGTGGCCTTCTCTTTTGACTCGAGAAGTCGAGAGTTGATCCAGATCCAAAGACCTAATGCATGTCTAGAACATATTTTTGAGGATCGATGCCCTGGAACATGCTCAGTTGGATTAGATTAGTACTTTCTCCATCCAAATTTATAAATCTTATTTTGTAAATAATTTTATCCATAAACATAAGACTTGCATATAGATTTAATAAGATTTTTTCTTCTATATCCCTATTTATTCTCTCTCAACCCTATGCATTTATTCATTATCACCCATACAAAGTATTACTCTCATCTTCCAAAACAATTAAGTGGGAGCATTTAAGTCTGTAGGATCGAAAAATACTAATCTAGCAATCAGAGGGGGGTGAATGATTGTGCGGAAGTTAAAATAAAATTTTTGTGATTTTTGAAACACCCCAAACAAACTCAGATCGCTTAATTTGAATTCAACAAAAACCTTATTGCGCCGGACCAAACTTTTACTTGTAAGCCGGACCAAACTTCCCTTCGGACAGAAAGTTTTGCATGTACTACGGACCAAAATTCTACTGTAGCAAAACCAAATCAATTCACTCCGGGCCAAACGAGACAGACTGATATATGTTCACTAAAACTAAGATTACTGAAGATCTAACCATTAGATTGATATGAAAATTTAACTGTAGAAACTAGATTCAATTCTGAAGCTAACACAAAAAGAATTAACTCAATCGGACTTATGGATCTGGAGTTATATTCTTTGCAAGACAACTGAAACAAAAACCGATCTAACAGCGATAGACCAAATTCAAACTAGCTACGGACCAAACTCAAACAATGAGATTAATTGAAGATTCCACCGTTAGATTAATGTGAAATTTTAACTGAAGAAAATAGACTCAATTATGAATCTAACCCAACAAGAATCAACTCGATCGAACCTACGGATCAAAAGTTATTAACCTCGCAAGCATGCTGTGACAGATTATTACGAGAACTGACCAAACTCTAATTTCGTGATTAATCACAATCTACAAAAGATTAACCAACGAAACTTTGAGAAACTCTAAGTTGATACTCTAGGAAGGTTTTGTATGGATCAAATCAATATTAAACTTGTTGAAATAAGAGAGACAATGAATCAATCTATAAAAACAAAAACGGGGCAAACAAACCAGAAGACGATCACTGAATCGAAATACTGTAGCACGACATTTACTGTAGCTGCGCTGGACACTGTATCGTCGATTTTTCCTTCGCTCGGATGTCGCCGCCTGTACTTCTGAGCATGAGGAAAAATCAGCCTCAGGGGAACTTTTTAGCCGTAAAGAAATCGATCTTTATTTCTTTTTGTCTAGTCTGGTTACAGTACTGACGAATACTTATAACAGGGGTACCCCAACGGCCCAAGGTGACCAGCCGGCGGCCTCAAGCACAGCTCAAGCCCAACAGGCCGCTTCCAGCCCACTACCGACCGAAGCACCTGCAAGGCCACACGGGACTTCCCTTCCCGACCGACCGAGGGGAATGTCTCCGACCAAGCGGTGCTCCCGACCCCCGCCACGAGACATCCCTTCCCGACCAATCGAAGGAAATGTCTCCGACCGAGCTAAGCTCCCGACCTCCTCAGCGAGACGGCCCCCGGCTCCGACCAAGCAGGGCTCCCGACCCTCGCAGCAGGTCGGGATCCCCTGACTCCGATCGTGCCAAGACAACCCCTGCCAAGGGCCGCGTGTCGAAGCCTCTACCAGACAACCGCCACGTACCCCACGAACGGGGTCAATCAAAGTGACTATACAAGGCGGTGGCTCCTTCCCCGAGGGTTTAATGGTCGGCCAAGTCATGCTCCCGATCCCATCACCGGCCGCATCTGATGCGAAGACGCCCTCTCCGAGGCAACACCCACGTCGGGCAAAGAACGCGTCAACACCGTAAGGTTCGCAGAGGCGTGCACGCCGTTTCCCGGGGAAATACCTAACCGCCCTGACCGACTAAGCTACCGACCCAGCATGGGCAAGGCGAGCGATGATCAGTCAACGAAGGACCGAAGCTCCTAGTGTAGGTCGTCTCGTCCTCTCCCAATTCTCGATGTAACTCGCCTTCCTTTCGTATAAAGGAGGCGGGAACTCCGTAGAAAGGAGAGGCGAGAGCGCCATCAAACCCATCTCGCTAAGTCATTGGCACTCGCTTGTAAACTTTGTGCGATCATCTATTGAAGAGAATACAACGCCACCACACTGGCCGGAGTAGGGATCTTGGCCCGAACAAGATACATCTTGGACTTCTGAATCTAACCATTCAGGGAGTGGAACGCGCGACCCCTTAGACTTACAAATTTACTTGCCGGTGCTCGAAACGCCGACAAGTACTCCAAACAAAAGAGTACAAACCCTAAAACCTCAGCGCTCTCAATAAACAGGAGACACCTCCCTTATTTATCTTGAGCAAACATAAAGAGATTGAATACGACTCCACTTCCAACATGGAAAGAGTTTGTATACATCTCAACTCGCCCAACATTGCCAAAACAACTCTTGCACGCATGTACAGTCCACATCTTTGTAAATACGTGACTAACCACCTCCATGTGCATGTTCTCTAGCGAGCGTTTCGCATGACATCCTTGACCATCAAGACCTCGATTCCTCTCGAATCTAGTCCCGAACCTCGTTCCTCCATGAACCTAGTTCGGTCCGTCATCGACCACGTTCGCCCTCGAGCAACACCTGCACATGAATAAACAAGAAACAATTCCGAGCACAAGTCCACGACTTGACTCAACACCAGTCTATGCAACCACTCACACGAGCGCATTGCATCAAGCAAAACTATTACCATGCTATCACAAGCATATCAAGTAAACATCTGAAATAGCACATGCCAAAGCACCACACATGCCATGAGCACAACCACTTTGCAATGCCAATTTCATTACTCAGCCAATTTTTCAGCACATGATTTCACAAAGTCATTTTCTCTCGTGCATTTCTTAATTTCAGTGTAACCTTATTTCTTGTGTAAAGTTAAAATACGTCTTATATTTTTTGACGGAGAAAATATTGTTACTATACATCAGAATTGGAGTTCTAAGTCAAACACGAAGCAACCAATTAGGGTGTGTTTGGTTGCTTGTACCAAGTGGTACATGTATGAGATGATTTAAGAAAAAAGTCATCTATGTGTTTGATTGCTTGAATGGAACCAATCCGTGAATGGCGGGATACAAATTTAAAGAATATTCCCTGTAGATGCTGAACCATTCAATTTATCCAAAACAATGAAACCAAATGGTACAGAACCATCCCATCCCATTTAACCTCAACCTACCAACCAAACACACCCTTAGTGACTCCGTAGTGTACTCATATCATACCTTCATTAAAGATGGCAGAGTTCCCGTGCTCTGATTCGTTTGAGCCGGCTCGGCTCGCGGCTCGAGCCGAGCCGCGAAAAAAAATTACGTTTAGGTCCTTCTTCAGAAAAAAATTACGTTTAGATCATTTTTTGAAAAAGAATGTTATATTTAGGTCTTTTTTCGGGAAAAAAGTATATTACGTTTGGATCCTTTTGGCCTTTTTAAGCATTATGTTTAGATCTTTTTTGTCCTTATCAGAAAAAAAGCGTTTAAGTCCTTTTTATGTCCTTTTTCGAAAAAAAACCGTTTAGATCATTTTTATCATTTTTTACGTGTGGAGCGACGGTCGTGGCGTGACACGCCGCGGTCACTTACCTAGTTCTTCCCTACGATTCTACCAGTAGCAAGAAAATGGACAATGGGACAAGAAACTTAATGACCAGATCGATCGAATTGCATATATTCGCAAGCACCGAAAACAAATTTACAGGATCGCCTTAATTGCCTTACTAGTACTGTAAGCAAATGACCTAGTTTGTCGCGCATGTAATGCAGTACTAGGCAAACAGTAGTATAGTACTCCACTAGACGGTGTACTATTACCAGAGTCCTAACTTTTTTTAAGGAGTATATCACGTATATTACGCTCCCACGCATTGAACCCATCCTACTTTGACACTTCCAGGGTATCTTCGTCCTAAAACCCTATCGGACCCTAATTGTAAATTCAGACTCTATGTGAATTCAGCACTAGTTCAGGATCACGCTAGTGCACACAAGCTTAATATTGATGAATATCACAATCATACTCAACGATATCATAATAAAGACTTCATCAATTAAATATAACTTGTTAGACGACCTTATGATCCACCTTACATAGATAAGCCTCGCAGGGCTAAGACTAAAAATAAATACAATGCAGTGAAAATAAACTTATTCGTAGAAAACCCTTCAATTTGCCACAGATAACTGATAAGGTTCGCACCCTAATTATTCACCTCCTCCTGATACTCTTCCTCAAAAGCAGACGTAGCTTTTCTCCAACTAATAATGTTTTGTTGTAAGGGTGAGTCTTAAAGCACTCAATAAGCTGTGTACAGAATGCAAGTCTAATATACTATATGCATGGCTTATAACAAAGAAATAGCTGACATGGTTAATTTGTATAAAACAATATTTATAAAGGAATAGCATAAATAGATTGAAAAATGGTAAAAACAAATAATAACAATAATAAATTTCTCAATTGTTTTCCGACAACCAACTCATAACATTAACCCTTTACTGTAATCACCGAGTAAGACTCAATACCGCGAGCACGACTATTCGAATAGATTATATACTCTGCAGAGGTTATACACTTTATCCACAAGGTACAATCATACACCACAAAGGCGAGTGATTATAACAAAGCCTTTTCAAAGCCTGTCTAAACCCAGTACTACCCGCTAAGGTTTCAACACTGGTGGGACTGGTTACCACATCCAGGACCCCCCTCTTGCGCCATGTGAGACTACCCGAGCGAGGACTGATTACCACTACCCAAGACTCACACCACCACTAGTAGTACCAAAGTTTAGACATAACAAATTAATCAGCTAGGTCTGTCTTATACCAGACTTATGGTTGTATTAATGACTCAGTTCAAATTCTTGCAAGGTTAAGTTCTTAATTGATCAAGGCAAGACTAACCAAAAACCATGATTAACACAAACCATCATATCCCATTAAAAAGTAATGCGATCGCCCGAATGCCACATTGGCCCACCACAAATACTTGCCATTTGCCTCAGTCTAAATCATTTTACCACCATGTTTGCTTACCATGCACCACGTGCCATCAACAACAACAACATTGTGTGACAACACCTGACACACAAATTAATAAATATGTTCTATAATTCATTAAGCAAGATTAACCATTTTCTCATAAAATGATGATTCGTGGCACCGCTAAGCACACTACAAGCGTTCTAGCTACCCATATTGGCATTTATAGCTACCAACTAATATGAAATCATTCTAGGGTGACAAATGAAATACGACATACAATATGACAAGGTGGATATATCACAATTGGATGAATAACTATACCCAATATAATTAAAACAAGTAGTAATTGAATTAATATGCAATACTTTGAAACAATATAATATTTTAAACATGTGTTCAACATGATCAAAGTACAACTTGCCTTCAAAAATCTCAGAATTCTACTCTGGACCTTGATCTTGCACTGGCTCCTCAACCACAAACACGCGGCTACATCTCAGCCCCTCACAGCTGATCCGACGGTTCAGCTACGCAGACAAATGGTGGCAAAACGCGGCACGATCTAAGACGCACAATGTAGATCCGACGGCCGAGATGGCACAACGGTTCGGGAACCCGGACGACACGCGGCGTGACACGATTCGGCGCCGGTGTGATCTCGCCTATCCGTTCCAGATCGGACGGTCAAGGACGACGGTGAGGTTTGGGACACACGGCAAAGCGCGGATAAGGCTACGCGGCGGAATCTAGGTCGCACAGAGATGATCGAACGGCTCAGATCTATGCAGCACCAGCGACAACGCGGCTACCACGGTTCGTGACGCGGGACGAACATCCGACGGCGCTTACCAGATCCAAGGCTGACAAAGCTTGCAACGACGGTGATGGAGCGACGGAGCGGGTTCACCGGAGACGAAGACGTGGCCGACGGTGTTTTGGGTCACCTCCGACGACGTTAACTAGCACGTCCGAAGTGTCTTGACACGGCAAATCGTAGGCACCAACGACGACGACAGAGATGTCTCAATGGCGACGGAGAAAGACAAAAACCACGGCGATAGGGCGATGAACTCTGACGAGCTCGAGCGGATGAACGATGGCGACTCGACAGGCGTGCGCTAGGGCTGCGGGTGTGACTCGAGGTGGGCTACACGATGCGCTAAGCGGCGCTTTAAATAACCGCTCGACGAGCGAGAATGGGACGAAAATGAATTCTGAGAATTACGGGATACGACGACGCAACGGATTCAGAGAAATCCGGCGGAGTTGATGTGGCGCGATCGTGGGCGCCCACACAGACTCGATTGGGCGGCTGCCAGCGCGTGACGGCACGAAGCGATCCCGATCGTTGGATCAAAATCCAACGGTCGCGTGGCTAAGATTTTGGCGGCACGATTGTTGGGCTGGCGACACGAGGGAGATGGGTCGGGTCCACTAGGCTCGGCCCAGAACTATTCACGTGATTTTTAAAATATTTTTGAATTAAAATAAATCAGCAAAATAGAATAAGCCAACTAAAATAGCAAAAAATTTAGAAAAATTCTAGAAACATTCCAGAAATTATTATAGGGCATTTAGAAATCAAGTAAAATATTTCCAACAAAAATTTATTAAAACTTTTCTGATAAATAAATAATAGATAACAAGAGCGTCAAATACAAAATAAAATAAATTAAATCCAAAAAATTCATAAAAAGGTAAAATTCATATTAAATCCAATAGAAACAAAAATTGGGATGTTTACAAACCCCCTACGACCATCTCTATTATTTTGGTACTATGCATAGTGAAGCACCAGCTGGCGAAGGATGGGAGAAGGTAGGGCACAAGAAGTAGTAACAGGGAGCAAGAGAGGTGAGGTTGAAGAAGAGAGACCGTGGTTACCTAGTGCGTCCACGGTCCACCGCTGGTGGAACCTGACCAACTCACTAGATTTTAGTCCAACTAGCCGTAGTCTAACTTAAAACCAACTCAATTCCCAATCTTCAATCCCTAATTCCCCATCAAGAATACGATGGATTGTTCGAGATCTTTTCAAGAATCATGGTTCAAGAGAGGTGAGGTTGAAGAAGAGAGACCGTGGTTACCTAGTGCGTCCACGGTCCACCGCTGGTGGAACCTGACCAACTCACTAGATTTTAGTCCAACTAGCCGTAGTCTAACTTAAAACCAACTCAATTCCCAATCTTCAATCCCTAATTCCCCATCAAGAATACGATGGATTGTTCGAGATCTTTTCAAGAATCATGGTTCAAGAAATTTGATTGGTTGGAATATAGCGTATCAAAGGATGTAGTGACTCATGATCATTTCTATAGAGTTGGTTTCTTCTTGCTGCCATTGATGTCACTAAATCACACATAAATCATCGCTTCAATAAAGTTTCTATAGAGTTATTGGTATGCATGTCTTATCTTGACCCAAGGAACTCATTCTCCAAATTTGATATGGACTGCTTATACGACTTGCTGAGATTTATGTTGATGATTTCACCATGGGTGACCGCATATTGTCAAGAACTCAGCTTCAAAACTATATTCTCAATGTTAGAAGAAACATAGAATTATATAGATGTCATGACCTTACAAGGCTCGTCGAAAAGATGATTGAAACTTGAAAACACGTACATTGATCCATCATGTGGCAACAACATCAGTTAAAAGAATTTTTTTGACAATAAAAATTATCAAAACAGACTTGCGCAAAAAATTCTCTGATGATTGGCTCATCGACTTGATAGTGTGCTACACTAAGCGAGAAATATCTAAAAGTATTGATGATAAAACAATCATAGATTGCTTCTAAAAGATGAAATCTCGTATAATAGTTATAGCTAGCGGCTTTGTGGCATGTTGCATTTCATTTCAATGTTTGTAATTACTCACAATTTTCTGATTGTCTCACTAACTTAACTACTTTTGTTCTATAGATTGCTACTCACATGCATATATGGGTATTTAGGGTGTTATATTCATTATCAAGGTACCTTAGGTGTATTTTACATTCTTACTTTGACTCTTGTCTATTTACATATGAATTTAGGTTACATTAAGTATTTTGGATTGCATGCATTTTGGTACGATTTTCTTACATTAGCTTCCTCACATGAGCATCCTTCAATTTTTATCTTGTGTACGCCACTATCTTCATCTTTCCTAATAGGTGGCTCTCTCAAAAGACTCCATGTTAACCCCAAAAGAGAAAATGTTAGAAATTTCCACATTAATCTTATTCATCTTATTAATTATATTTTATCATTAGCGATGCAAGACAAATCTATCAACATGCTCATATGCTATCACATAGTTTATACCGTTATAGTTGTGTGCATACCTATCAATGTCACACCCTTTCATTCCCTCCATCCTGTTGAGGTGCCTACCAAAGTAGGTATTTTATGCCCACATCACGTAGATTATAGAGGCCCACACATGTCACATCTTTCCATTATGAATTCATTATATGCAAATGGCATGATTTATCAACATTTTATATTCATCATCATCACCGTTAATTTTATCATCATATCATTTCCATAATAAATAAAAGAGATCATATAAAATAATATGATAAACAAATTACCATTAAGAACAATACAAGTTAATTACCAAATCATCATTCTACCATGCACTTGTTTTTTTACCCACGATAGATAGAATAGAGAATAGTGTGCGGTTGAAGCTAAACCCGAAATCACACCTTCTAAAGTAGGTAAAACCAACTCAATAATATGTCATAACATTGCATACATCAAGCACAACAATATCGCTCCTACGCACGATCCCGGACCTAACTTTCCCTCTCGTCGAATAGTTTCCCCTTTGTTATCATGGCGGCCGGAGGACCGCAACTCCTAGCTCAGGAGTCTAAACATAGTAAATCATATATATATGTTATTAAAACTACATAATATTTTCTATAATTTTCTAGTTGGCTACATTTGTAATTAATTTATTTAACCTCTCATTTCTAGCCCCGAAGGCCGAACTGTTGTCTTACTAAACAACAAACTTCACAATTTCATAACTATATTTATACAACTCCAAATATAACAAACCATGTCATCTTTGGCATCTATGAAAAATTATCTAACTATCTCTAGTTATGGACGTAATTTAACTCGACCATCATCTAGCCCTAAACAGCAAACTAACACATCTGCATTCAATAGCGACCGATTATTGGACAACAAGTTTTTACAAGCCATATATTTATAACTGCTTAACTAAATTTAACATTCTTTTACTCTAATAAAACTTTAGACAATTATCTACACTTTTGATAACTTTGACATACCATGAAACTGAGCGTAGATACCCAAAACTATCCCTAAAGACAGAGACCAGCATTAATCTAATATCGATTATTCCCAAATACCATCCCAGTACTCTCCAAACTCCACCATTACCACTAATATGACCATGACATTGCTCTACTACATCATAAATATAACAAACAACAATACAGGGTTTATACATGTGTCCTAAAGAACGTCAGAATCGTGCCATGCCATCATGCTCTGCCGCGCCATCGTTGGACCACCGCCCTACGTTGAGGAACCACTGCGTTGGGGTATGTCATGCCGACCGCGGCTAGGACATGTTCCGACGCTCTCTCCTTCGTCATTTCACGTTCCTCGTCAAACTGCGCAACCAAACTGAGATTTGTTCGTGTCACCGTGTGCAGGGGGTGTCGAGGATCTTGGAGGACGCGAGTAGTCTACGGCTAGCCAATTAACATAGATCGACCGAGCACAATTAACACAGACCGATCGAGCCATTCAATACTCTGCGCAAAGCAAGTGTCTCGCAACTTAAATGACCAATAAATGCTAGTTCTTATTTGTACATTAATCTTTATTTTTTTATTTAGCCATAACTTTCAAATGAGATTGATTTTGGCCTTCAAATTTTATAGGATTGTAGAATATCACATCCTCTACATATGGTAATTTTTTGAGAATTTTTAAAAATATGTACATGTGTTTTTCATGGATTTTTGAAAACAATGGATACGTTATCTTTTACTATTCAAACAAATAACATGTTACTAGCTATCACGTGTAAACCACTTCTAACATGTAAAATTAATGAAAACTATACGTACATATTTTCAAAAATTATCAACATATTACCATAAATAGGGGAGGTGATATTCTACAACACTATAAAATTTGATGGCCAAAATCAATTTCAACTGAAAGATATGAGAAAGACAAATTCAGTTAAATAGTGATTTTTCACTATTTAGCGCTTTGTCAATTTCATATCTTCCAAATACTATTGAGTTTGGTCTTCAAATTTTATAGAGATGTAGAAGCTTAACTCCCCTATATATGGTTATTTTTTTGAAAATTATTCAAATAATTTACTATAGGGCCGACAAACAAAACTAAATTACTGTTCATGAAAATCACATGTACAAGTTTTCAAAAATTCTCAAAAATTACCATATGTAGGGAAGGTGAGATTCTAGAAACCTATAAAATTTTAAGACCAAAAACAATCTCAGATGAAAGATATAAATTCGGCTAATAGTTCACCCTGTTTCAGTATAGTAACATCTTGTGTAATAGAGAGTAATATGTTATTTTCTAGATAGTAAAAGACAACAAATCATGTGTAAACCACTCCTACCTAGCAAACTTCATGAAAATCATATGTACAAGTTTTAAAAAATAATCATAAATAGGATAGGTGAGATTCTATAATATTGTGAAATTTGAAGACCAAAATCAATTTCAGCTGAAAGATATGAAAAAGACAAATTCGTTGAATAGTGATTTTCACTGTTTAGCATTTTGTTAATTTTATATATTTCAAATGCTATTGATTTTGGTCTTCAAATTTTATAGAATTGTAGAAGCTCACCTCCCGTACGTATGGTAATTTTTTGAGAATTTTTCAAACATTTTATTACAAGGCCGACAAATAGAACTTAATTCTAATTCATGAAAATCACATGTACATATTTTCAAAAATTCTCAAAAAATTACCATACATAGGGGATATGAGGTTCTACAATCTTGTCAAATTTGAAGACCAAAAGGAATCTCATATGAAAGATATAAAAAAGATAAATTTAGCTGAATAATGATTTTTTTTCTATTTAGCGCTTTGTCAATTTCATATCTTTCAAATGTCATTGAGTTTGGTCTTCAAATTTTACAGAGTTGTAGAAGATCACTTCTCCTACGTATGATAATTTGTTTATAATTTTTTAAATAATTTACTAAAGGGCCAACAAATAGAATAATATTCTTGTTCATGAAAACCACATGTACAAATTTTCAAAAATTCTCAAAAAATTATCGTACGTAGGGGATGTGAGATTATATAGTCTTGTAAAATTTCAAGACCAAAAACACTCTCAGATGAAATATGAAAAAATAAAAATTGAGTTAATAGTTCACTCTGTTTCAGTATAGTAACATCTTATATAATAGAGAGTAACATATTATTTTCTAGACAATAAAATGTAACATATCCTGTGTAAACCACTTCTACTGTGTAAAATCTATGAATATTAAGTGTACAAGTTTTTAAAAATTATCATAAATAGGGGAGGTGAGATTCTACAACACTGTAAAATTTGAAAACCAAAATTAATTTATGTTGAAAGATATGAAAAAGACAACTTCGGTTGAATAGTGATTTTACACTATTTAGCGTATTTTCAATTTTATATCTTTCAAATGCTATTGAGTTTTGTTTTAAAATTTTACAAGGTTGTAGGAACTCACCTCCCCTATGTATGGTAATTTTTTGAGAATTTTTCGAGCATTTTACTACAGAGCCAACAAACAGAACTAAATTCTTGTTCATGAAAACCACATGAACATATTTTCAAAAATTCTCAAAGATTAACATATGTAGGGGATGTGAGATTCTTCAACCCTATTAAATTTTAAGACCAAAAAATAATCTCAGCTGAAAGATATAAAAATGACAAATTCTACTAAATAGTGATTTTTCGCTTTGTCAATTTCATTCTTTCAAATGCGATTGAGTTTGGTCTTCAAATTTTACAAAATTGTAGAAGCACACCTCTCCTACGTATGGTAATTTTGTGAGAATTTTTGAAGACTTGTACATGTAGTTTTCATGAATTTTACATGATAAGAATGGTTTACATTGGATATAGCGAGTATTATGTTGTTTTATTGATAGTAAAAGGCAATATATCTAGTGTTTTATAAAATATATGAAAACCACGCGTACAAGTTTTTAAAAATTCTCAAAAAATTATCAAACGTAGGGGAGGTGAAATTCTATAAAGCTGTAAAATTTGAAAACCAAAATCAATTTCATTTGAAAGTTATAACTAAATCAAAGAAAGAAAGATTCATATACAAACTAGATAATGCATTTACTAGTGGTTGCCTAGTTGGCCACGTAAGTGATTGGTTTAATGAACACACGGGTGTACACATGTAACCGAATGGTTTAGACGCACTTCTCTTATTATACCTTTTTATCCTTTTGAGTATACTATAATACTAATTATAAGATACTTCAAAATGAGTTCCACAAAAAAATTCGACAAGCTCCACCTTTATAGCATAATTTGTGTATATATTCTTTTTACATATGTAAAAGGGTATATAGCAAAACATAAAGTGCTCCGATGAATTTGGTAGCCAGCTTTGCACGGGAGTATAGATAGATCATTTATATACAAGAGAGAAAAGATAGTTATTGCATAATATCTAAAGACAACCTTTAGAGACAGTTATTGTATAAACTGATTTTTAGCTTACTATTAGCCAGTATTTAGTTTTGCTATTGTACTTGCTCTTACGTTAGAGGCGGGCAGTTGCACACAAGACACATGTGGCGAATTTAAGTATGCGTGCGTACATCGTACGTAGATGATAGCACATGGACCACGGCTACGCACCTGCAGCCTTACCTCTCCGCGCACGGTGCGGCCCACGTCTGCGAATAGGCAAGGCAGGCCAGTAAAACTACCAGTCTACCACCGGTCCACCAGCCCAGGCCAAAAGGTGAGAATCCGCCCGGCGCGGCCGGGTACTCGTACGCGAGCCGCGGTGAAACGGCGCTCTCACCGTAAGTTTGCTGTGGATACGGCTCCGATGCACGACACGTGGACAGACGGGACACGTGGCATGCTGCTGGATAGCAGGCGAAGGTTCCGTTCCGCTGGTGACACGTGGTGGACCGCTTCTACTCGTCTTGTCTCTTCGCCTTCGGTTCATATTCGCGCATTAGTTTTTTTAGCCCTTTGCATAATTTCTTTTTAAATATGGTTTGTACGAATAAAATTGTAAAAATAACTCTAAGTTGAATTTTTTTGTTGGAATTTTCCTATTTGAAATTTTTGATTTTGAAACATTCCAAGTTGAAAATTTTCAAGTAGAAAGTTTTCTGGTTTGGAGTTTTTCTAATTTGAATTTTTTTTACCTGAAAGTTCCATATTTGAAATTTTTTAGTTTGAATGTTTGCCGATTTTGAAGGTTTCCGTTTGAAAATATCTGCTGATTTTTTAAGGTATTATGGAGGTATTTGAGTGGAGAGCAAAGAGGAAGTGGAACGAGTGGAGCCTTGCGACTTGGGATTTGAGTTTCCTGAGACTATTTTCTTACGTAAAAAAATGAGAATATCTCGGTTTCAAAGTTTCTCCACCTAACCAATTGGTTAAAGTATTTCAGCCTTCTACTGTCATTGCAAGCTCATTTAGAGAAGGAAGAATTGATAAATCTTCTGCTCAACTTTAGCTGCAATAATTCTCTAAATGATCAATGGTCTTACATTTGGAGACAAGCTCCCTTATCATAAAAAAGATACTACGGTCACCAATTTCAAAAGCCTGATCCCCCTGCATTGCTTACATGTATTTGGCAAAACAGATGTAAACTAAGAGTTTTCGGCTGGCTCCTACAACAACAACAGCTAAACACAAAAATAATGCTAATGCGAAGAAATTGGATTGTCCATAATGGCAGTGCATGTGTTTTATGCCAAGTAGCACATGCAGAAACAGTGCCACATCTCTCCTCTACTTGCACCTTCAGTCAGATCTGCTGGCAACAAATTGGAGTTCACTAGAACTTTATAGTTGACATGATGGACATGATTCAATAGGCTTCACACAATTTCGGAAATCTCTTCAAGGAATTCTTTGTCATCGCTTCTTGGCAGATATGGAAGCAACGGAACAAAAAGATTTTTGATCAAGTAAAATCAAGTAGAACCCTCAGTTTAGATTTGGAAGCAAAATTTTATTGATGATGTCTTGCTTCATTTGAATAGATTTAAGGACTCTGACAAACCCTATGTAATACATTGGGTAAACTCTTTGTAAAGCCTCCCTCATGGGGCTATATCACATTAGGAGCCTCCCCCTAGTGTGCTTACGGTCAAAAACTATATATTAACCTCTTGAACTTTATAATCTAGTTTAAATATCACTATGAACAGGTTTCATACGGTGGTATTACCAGAGTTGCGTAATGAGTAGACAGTTGCCACGTAGAATGATATACTAGCCAAGTTGGGTGACAAGTAAGACCCACATGGGCTTCTCCCCCACCGATATCCCGGCCATGCTTTTAATGGCGGGATGTTAGCCCCTTTAGCTCCCTCTCTCTCCGTTTTGATTTGGGGGAGAAGTCTATGTGGATTCTACCTGTCTTTCACCTAAATTTGCTTAATGTGTTATACTAAGTGGCAAAATTATCAACTCATCATACAAAACGAGTAATATACCATCATACGAAGTTGGATCAGAGTGTTATTTGAACTAGATTATAGAGTTTAGGAGGTCAAATATTTGATCTCATAGTTTGATGTGTCTAACGGACTTTTAAACAAGTTTACGATGTTACGTGGAATTCTTCCCAGCAAGGACGATGGATGGAAGAGGTGCATGTACACCTAGGAGCAAAAATGCTTTTACCGGCAACCGCGCGATCCATCAGCATCCGGGTAATGCTTTCGATAAGATTAAGAACTGTATTAGGCTCGTACTCGTGATGCAATCACACAAACCACAATTACGAAACCTTACCAGCGACAGATCAACGAATCCAATCCACTGTAGCTAGCTCATACAGTCACTCATACTACTAGATCCAAGTAAATTAATGTACGCTCGATCTTGTTTTCCCAGTACGGGCAAAATATCTGGACCCAAAGCGCCTTGAGAGTTACTCTCTTCGTTGATAAATATAAGACCTATAGTTTAAATAGTCTTATTGAAAAATATAAGACATGTATGTAGATTTAATGAGCCTTCCACCTATATCCTTATTTATTCTCTCTCAACCATATGCATTTATTCATTACCACCTACATAAACTATTATCTCTCATCTTCCAAGACAAATAAGAGGGATATGTAAGTCATTTCCTCTCATGTCTTTCTCAATTTCACCATAACCTTAATCCTTGTGCTAAGTTAAAATACACCTTATATTTATCAACGGAGGGAGCATATAAACAGGACGTGCGTTAATTCCGGCGACAGCCAGAGTTAAAGAACTGTCTAAAATTCGTATCAGTGTCCTTGTGAACAAAATCTGTGCATGCCCAGTACAATCCTTTACGCATTATGTCCTACAGTTACTGCAGCCAACTTGTGTGCCTGAATAACTTCGTAGCTCAACAATTAATGTTGATCCATCTCTGAAGATACACAGAGTTTATTTTACTGAAATGCTAAATGGACGCCTAATTGTCCGTTTATCTCAAGCAATCCAACGGCTCAGATTGATTGGGGATAACTTTAGCAAAAAGATCAATAAGGGACAGGCAAACCTATATGAAATCAGCTAGAACCACTGTTGTCATGATAAGCGAGTTGATCAGGTAGATAATGTTGCAGTAGGCGAACTAAAATGTGTGCAAGCTACGAATATCGATTTATTCAGCTAGCCCAAGAAATCTGCCACTTTGATCCCAGCCTGATTCAATATGTGCTATGGAGTACTCTTCATGTTACAGATTTTTTATATGAATAATTTATTTATTTATTCAGCCTGGAGCTATGTTCTTAATTAACTAACTAGTATAGTGCCAGTGCTAACGCTACGACGGCAGTACACCTGCTTATCAATTAAATGAGAAGATAAGTATGAATACAATACTTAATAATAAAAGAGAAATTTAGAATTTTAAATGAATTTAGAAAAAAAAACGGAACTAAATGGAGGTTGAAGGGGCGAAAATGGGATCCCAAAAGATTTTAAATCAAGAAAGAGAAAGAAAAAAAGAATTTTCTGATTTTAGATTATTTTTTTTGCAGCTTGTGCTCTCTGGGCTTGGCGATGCAAGAGGAGGAAGGCGAGGGTGGCGGTCGGTCATGATGAGTCGGCCTTTGGTGCGGCGAGATCGCAAACACCGGCGCTGTGAGGAGTCACGGTTGCGGTGAATTTCGCCAGAAAGATGGCGGTGATGGCAGGTTACCTCCAAAATCCTGCGATCTTTACAAAGGAGCACTTGGGGATTTACGCAATGCGATGGGGTGGAGGAGAGCTAGCGGCTTTTATAGCCCGAAATAAGCATATTTATGGAAACCATAATTTGGGATCAAATCAGTTGGGAGGAAATTTTGGCAATAGAGCACGAAATTTGGGAATTAACACCACAGATGGAAAGAGGAGATTTGGTGCGGGATTGATGAAGCTTTGGAGCTTCTTTCTTGCTTTAATGGAGGGGGAAGAGAAGAAGCTTCTTCGATGCGGGTGCTGACTAGAAGAAGCTACTGGTGGGTTGCCTTCATTTTTTAAAATATAGAAGGATTTTTGAAAAGATAGCACATTAGGTTAAAAATTCTAGAAAAATCTCAAAAAACTTTCGATTATTTTGTACTTAATAAAATTATTTTCAAAAAATTAAATTATAAATTTCTTAGAGGCACGGCGGCGCGAGGTCGCCGACCAAAGAACTCTACTGCGTCGGTAAAGCCACCGATGGCGACCATGGAGCCATTGCGGACTCGTTCTCCCGCCATGCGCTTGCCGATCGCGTGTGCAATCTCCTGGCTGCGCTGCCCCATCTCCCGGTTTCCTTTTTCCAGCACGTAATGTATGGTCCTTTCCTTTTTTAGGACGTTTGTTTCCTTTTCCTTGATTCCAGGACGTTTGTTTCCTTTTCCTTGTTGATTCTAGAGGTGAGGGAAGGTCTGTTGTGGGCCACAAGGATGATTTCGAAAAAATATAGAAAAATAAACTGCGCTCGCCGACCGCTGGATCCGCAAGAAAAAAAAGATAAAAATTAAACAGTGCTAGCCGGTCACTGGTTCCGCGAGAAAAAATTAAAAAAAATTAAGCAGCACTCACAGACCATTGATTCCTTAGATAAAAAATGAAAACAAAAATTCAACGCTCTCCGTGCGCTGAAATTAGGCTCTATGGGGCTAGATCCGTAAAAAAGTCTCGAGAAGTGTCATATTCAGAAGAAAAAAAATACGATCACAATGCCAGGACAATAAAAAATTCAAGTCTTGTTTCCTTGCATGCGGATCCTCCCTGTTTATTTCCTTGTTTAATTCGCCCTCCTTCCAAATATGTAGTACATACAATTTTAGCCAGTAAATAATTCAAGTCTGGTTTCCTTGCATGCGAATCCTCCTTATTTATTTCTTTGTTTGATTCGCTCTCCTTCAAAATATGTAGGTGGGGGAAGTCTGTTGTGGGCCACAGGGATGATTAGACACACTAAATAATGGCCATAGGATGTGGGGTGAGTAAAGCTGAGGAAAGATCTGAGAGGTTAATTTTGATGGAGACAAATTTCTAGGGACGTTTCGCTGGGTGCACGAATGTTGGGCCATCTCTAGTGGGATGCACTACTTAGGGTGGACAGAGAAAAGAATGTTTACGTGCATTATAAAGGGGTATAGATAATATAGCCCGTAATGCCTCTAGGACGGCAATGTGTACACACCATGCATGTACTACCACCGATCACGGTGCATGTAGTTTCTATACGATATTTGTACTGGCGAGAACAATAATATCAGACAAATATTGCGAGTAATGTGTTGCTGTCTGTGAAGAATAATATGTCTTTGTTTCTTCATGAAGCACATAACAGGGACATATATCTATACCCCTTTATAATGCACGTAAACATTCTTTTCTATGTCTACCCTAAATAGTGCATCCCATTAGAGATGACCTAACATTCGTGCACCCAGCGAAACGTCCCCAGAAACTTGCCTCCATCAAAATTAACCTCTCAGATCTTTCCTCAGTTTTACTCACCCACATCCGATGGCCATTATTTAGTGTCTAATCATCCCTGTGACCCACAACAGACCTCCCCCACCTACATATTTGGAAGGAGAGCGAATCAAAAAAGGAAATAAACAGGGAGGATCCGCATGCAAGGAAACCAGACTTGAATTTTTTACTTGCTAAAATTGTACGTACTACATATTTGGAAGGAGAGCGAATCAAACAAGGAAATAAACAGGGAGGATCCGCATGCAAGGAAACAAGACTTGAATTTTTTATTGTCCTAGCATCGTGATCGTATTTTTTTTTCGAATATGATCATTCTTGAGACTTTTTTACGGATCTAGCCCCATAGAGCCTAATTTCAGTGCACGGAGAGCGCTGAATTTTTGTTTTCATTTTTTATCCACGGAACCAGCGGTCTGTGAGTGTTGCTTAATTTTTTTCAATTTTTCTCATGAACCGGCGGCATGGCATGATACTGCTTGATTTTTATCTTCTTTTCCTTACGGATCCAGCGGTCGGCGAGTGTATTTTATTTTTCCATATTTTTTTTGAAATCATCCCTGTATCCCACAACAGACCTTCCTCTACCTCCAGCATCAACAAGGAAAAGGAAACAAACGTCCTCAAAAAGGAAATGACCATACATTACGTGCTGGGAAAAAGAAACCGGGAGATGGAGCAGCGTGGCCGGGAGATTGCACGCGGCAGCCGGGGCAGCGCGGTCGGGAGAACTCAGGTCTGCAACGGCTCCACGGTCGCCATCGGTGACTTTGCCGACACAGTGAGGTTGCTGATCGGTGACCTCGCGGCCGCCGTGCCTCGGCAAATTTATAATTCAAATTTTTTTGAAAATAATTTTATTAAGTACAAAATAATCGAAAGTTTTTTTGAGAATTTTTCTAGAATTTTTTAACCTAATATGCTATCTTTTCAAAAATCTTTCTATATTTAAAAAAAATAAAGGCAACCCACCTGTAGCTTCTTCTAGCTGCAACCCAGACCAGAGAAGCTTCTTCTCTTCCCTCCCTCCATTAAAGCCAGAAAGAAGCTCCAAAGCTCCATCAATCCCGCACCAAATCTCCTCTTTCCATCTATGGTGTTAATTTCCTAAATTTTGTGCTCTATTGCCAAAATTTTCTCCCAATCTGATTTGACCCCAAATTACGGTTTCCATAAATATGCTTGTTTCGGGGCTATAAAAGCCGGTGAGCTCTCCTCCACTCCATCGTATTGCGTAAATCCCCAAGTGCTCCCTCTTGTAAAGATCGTCGGATTTTGGAGGTAACCCAAGTCACCACCGTCATCTTTCCCGGCGAAATTCACCGCAACCGTGACTCCTCCCCCGCAGGCGCCGGTGCTGGCGATCTCGCCGCACCAGTGCCGACCCGCTGCGACCGGCCGGCCACCCCTGACCTTCCCTCCCCCTTGCGCTGGTCAAGCCAGAGAGGGCACAACGTGCTCTCTGTAGAAGCTGCAAAAAAATAATAATCCAAAATCAAAAAATTCTTTTTTCTTTCTCTTTCTTGATTTAAAATCTTTTGGGAGCCCGTTTTCGCTCATTCGACCTCCATTTAGTTCCGTTTTTCTTTCTAAATTCATTTAAAATTCTAAATTTCTCTTTTATTATTAAGTGTTGTATTCATACTTATCTTTTCATTTAATTGATAAGCGGGTGTACTGTCGTTGTAGCGTTAGCACGGGCACTATACTAGTACCTGTATAAGTTCTCGAACTGGAATACTCGGATGATTGATACGCCTTCCTGGATGTGGCCATGTGTTAACTACATGTACAACAATATCTTGTGTTCGCAAAAATGTACAATAATATCTTACTATGTATAAAATGGAAAATGTCTGTCATAATTGCCACATCGTAATACTGTAAACCCAAACAGAGCGCTTACTAGTTAGAACGATCTATAAGTTTGCAAATCCAAACAGACCCTTAGTTATTTCACTTTGCATGCTACTGTGCTTTTCTTGACGATGGGGGAGCTACAGGAGGACAAGTGCTGTTGTCATTTTCGATCCAGTAATCTCACCAGCAAAAATTTCGGATCTTATCTCTACTCGAGTTCGTTCGTACAATCGAGTTTCTACATGGTACACAACAAGATCCAAACTGAGATAGATGACAAAACACCTTAGCAAAGACGATAATCGAAGCCTTGTCTTTTTTGCACTGTATTTCTTTTTTCAAATCTGCCCTCGTGAGAATATAAATATAAAAATAGAACCCTCTTTCATCATGAATCCCCGACATGTGACCCGTATCACCTATCGTGTTCGTGTACCATGGAAGAGACCTAGACTGGTGGTAGCCCGGCCGACCATGGCAGGAGGAGGACAAGTGCGGTAAGAGCTGACTGAAAAGTCAGGGTAGCTCGGCAGGACATTCTGTCGCACTCGGGGAGCTTAGCACCTTGTTAACGACCTGAGGGAGCGTGGTAGCATGCTTGCCGCAGTGGGTCCACCAGCTGCTGCCGTGGTACACAGGGTGCAGCAGGTGCTATCGGTGCTTTCGCGGTTGGAGAAGGGGCTATTTTTGTAATTACGTTCGTATGAAAGTTAGATTTGCAAACAAAAGGTGCTGGGGACTAGAGAAGCTAATGCTTTGAGATAATCTAGCTTTCTTTTTTCCTCTTTGGGAATCCTTGGCTTCTTCTATGCTACTTCAACCTTATTTACCAGGCAAGAGATAAGACCTTCCCAATATGAATTGTACAAATCTTGAAACAAACGAAAATATAAGCAATTATTATCTACTATTCGTTCAGTTTGTATCATTTAATTTTTAATACTTATACAATTTTTAAATAGTGATGCATACAAACACATCCTTTAAATTACTTCTCAGACCAGATCCCGCTGCTCCTAGTCGGCAGCAAGCTAGGCACCACCGAGGAAGGCGTATTTCGAGAGCTTCTAGCCCCGCTTCCTAGGGTTCCTTGAGACGGTGCAACGTGGCAAAGCGGGTGGCTGGCAACCACTCGATTATCATCTTAAACCGGAAGCTCTCAAACAAAACAAAGCCCTCAAGAGTTGGAGCTAATGCCTCTTCAGCGAAGCTCGCGTTCAATTCCACTAGGCACAAGAAATTATAGTGAGATTAGACTTAACACAAGAAAACCACTCACTGACTCACTGTCCCCCGAAGAACTAGAGCTCCAGCGAGCTTTAAAAGAATTCTCGGCCTAGAGGTCATCCAACGCGTGCAAAACTACCAATGATTAAGGATAACTTGGCCCAAGGAAGACGGCTCATTCTTTATTCTTACATTAAAGAATGAATCAAATCTACCAAAGGAGGATTTGCTTAGGCAGGTGAAATTTCTCTATTCCTTATATATCCTTTTTTGGATTTTTTTTCAAATGAATAAAATAGTTGGGATTTCTAGGCTTGCCTTATTGCTGGATTCGCCCCTGTTTTATTTGGAATTTTGCGATTTCAGCCTGGTAACATAACTTTTGACTCAGATTCGAAACTTACGACAAAAAAAATCTAAAACTTGCAACTCAAATTCCAAATTTTCAACCAAAAAAAATAACTATATTCAACTAGAAATTTTACACTTCCAACTCGGGATTTAAAAACTTTCTCCTAGTAGCACCAATAAAGGATGGGAGCGTAGCGCCCGTTTGGCGGGTGTTTAGGGTTTGAGATGACGGAAGGAGAGGAGAGGATGAGACATCATATGAGAGATAAGGAGTAGCACGAAGGATGAAGAGAGGCATGGGGGAGGAGAATGGAGCCACTAGGGAAGAGTCATTTGTGTGTATCACAAAGCGAGAAGGAATGCGAGGAAGTAGCTATAGTTTTGTTGGTTATAGTAGTAGGTTGTAGACTAACGTGATTGCACGGCTATATGAGTGTACCATCACCCACTACTACAGAATAGTACATCACTATCGCTTCATCTAGGTCGGTTCTTAAGTTTTTAGGAAAAAACGATTGTGATAGATGACTTAGAAGAGGTGTTAATAATAATCACTATCGGTTCTCAGGTTAGAAATGATTGTGATGTAGCACTGGGCACATCACAATCAATTCTTATGTGAGAAGCGATAGTGATGTTCATGCACATCACTATCGGTTCTCACAAAAAAACCGATTGTGATGTGCACGTGCTCATCACTATCGGTTCTTTTGTGAAAATCGATAGTGATGATCATGCACATCACTATCGGTTCTCACAAAAGAACCGATAGTGATGTGGACGTCGTCATCACTATCGTTTCTTATGTGAAAAGCGATAGTGATGAGTATGCACATCATTATCGCTTCTCACATAAGAACCGATAGTGATGTGTATGTAATCATCACTATCGCTTCTTATGTGAGAACCGATAGCGATGATAATGCATATCACTATCGCTTCTCACATAAGAACCGATAGTGATGTGCATGATCAAATCACTATCGCTTTTCAAGTGAGAACCGATAGTGATGTATGTGCACATCACAATCACTTCTTAAGTGAGAACCGATTGTGATGTGTCTCACTAGGTTATTTATACTTCTCGGACTGAACTCTCCTCAGTTGTTGTTCCAGAGGATATTTCTCCGTCGCCACCCAAAAAATAGCTCATATTCTGTGGTTGGAAGCAATACTTAGGTGAGAAAAATTGAAATCCTCAAGGGTGGGTTGTACATAACTGTAGTTTCGTGTTTGCAAAGGTTATGTACACGTATGAAACTATCACAATTTTTGTTAATGGATTGTGGTATGTAGCTACTTAATGCAAGAAAAAGAAGGCACTCTACAACAAATCATTTCTGGTAATTTTCAAAATACTTGGACTTTATGTGAGAAAGATTTGACTTTTCTACTCTTTGACCAAAAATCATGCCTACAAAGTGAATTTAGGCTTCCTTTTTCAATGCTAACTCTTTTGCCAAAATACTTTTTGGAAAAGATTTGTAGTATCACAAAGTATGTTCCTGCAAAATTTCAAATAATTCCATCTATGTTTGCAAAAGTTATGGCTTTTTCACTCTTTGATCAGATATTTCTGCAAATTCATACTTCATGGTTTGTGTGGAAAATAAATAGTGCAGTGAACAACATTTATGTCGGTTATATTAAAACAACCGATGGTGATATTGGAGAATTTGTGTCGGTTTTTTAATAAACCAATAGTGATATTTAATCATTTGTGTCATTTTTTTATAAAACCGATAGTCATGTAGTGCTTTTATTTGTGTCGGTTTCTTTACAAAAAGCAATAGTGATGTTCTCTTTTTGCTAAAAAATAATACTGTGCTATGTGAATTATTTGTATCAGTTTTCTTAAAAAACCGATAGTGATATCTCACATTTGTATCGTTTTTTGTAAAACAGACAGTGATGTTTGCTTTTTTGGTAAAAAAAAAACATATTGTGCTATGTGAATTATTTGTGTCGGTTAAATATCATCATCTGTGTCGGTTTCTATGGAAAACCGATAGTGATGTTCTATTATTACCTCTGTGGATGAGACACATCTATGTCGGTTTTATTTAAAAACTGATAGTGATAATGGAAAATAATTGTGTCAATTTTTGTGAAAAACCGATAGTAATGCTCTATAAATTGGCTTGTGCATCGACTTGTACAGTGCCATACATCTGTGTCGGTTTTTTTCAAAACCGATAGAGATAGTGATAATATATTTGTGTCGCTTTTGGTAAAAAACCGATAGTGTTAATTACAGTATTTGTGTCGGTTTTCTAAATAAACCGACACAGAGATAGTTATTAATTCGTATCGGTTCTTTAGAGAACCGACACAGAACACATGAGTAGGAGATCTGGCTTCAGACTATTTTTATCGGTTTTGCAGTGAACTGACACGAATACAGGAGATATTTGTATCGGTTTAATGGTTGGACCGACACAGTTATTGCACACGCATAAATGAAATCCTTAATTACTTAGCGCGACCCTGACCCCAGCTCCAAACGTACCCTAGCTAGCGCTCCGCCTCGCCTTCGCATTGCCGCCGCCACACCGGCTCTCCCACTTGAGCTCCCCACCGGCGCATCCCAAAGCCTGAGCTCCCCACAAGGCCCCGCTCGGTGCTCCCCACTGCGCCTCCCGCTCGGCGCTCCCCCCGCCGACGCCTCCACGCTCGAAGCTCCCCCCACCCGCTCGGAGGTCCCCCCACCGGCACCTCCCCTCTTTGAGCAGGTCCACCTGCGTCTCCCTGGTCAGACCTAGTCCACCAGCGCCTCCCCACACGGACCTGCATCCTTGGGCTCGTGCTCCTCCACCGGCTACGTCTCCAGCAGTTCCCGCGCCCCTCCACTGGTGGATTCCCAACTCCAAGCTCGCCCTGCAGCCCCCGTCGAGCTCGCCCCCGCAGCTCGTCGCCCTCGAGGTTGACCAGATACATTATCTTTTCTTTCTTTGCTTTGTTCTTTGTTGTTTTTCAAAACAATTTTTTTCCTGGAAAGTTGAAAGCTCCACATTCATATGTATGTACATATCTTGCCTTTGTGTTGGTGTTAGAATTGGTCTCACGGACATGATGAGTACATACTATGGAAATATATATGCCTGAGCAATAGAATGTCCTGCAATGAGAACCATGTTCTTTGGTTTAATTGAGGACCACTTTTTGATATACTTATCAGGCTTCTTGTCATGCTTCTTGAACTCCTAAAATTGCAATGAACGCACATAAGAAAATACAATCCTTCTCTGTGTTTAATAGAGATGTCTATACTATAGTTCAATCTTGCAGGTTGAATTTGAAGAATAACCTCATGTCATACTTGTCAAAACACAAATTCGTAAAGAAAAAAAAAACACAAATATGTTGACATCACAAGATCCTAAAGACCAAAAGGTAAGTCTTATAGAGTTACAGTCATTGTTAAAGCAACACAAGCAATTATAAATAGCATTTAAACTAATTTTCAACAAATCAAATACAAGCTAGCAGTAGTTTTTGCACAGAGAATAGGTTTTATCCATAGGCTTAACTTCAACAGTGAGACTCCAATTCTCATCTATTCCATTAAACAATGTACTTGTGTAGACCAATGGACAGTACATTCGACAAAATATTATCAAACTATTAGCTCCAAGCAACAAATACCTTCACAATGTCTGAAGAAGAATAGCAATACATTTCTTTCACCTTACAAGCTATATCCAAAGAATCCTCAGGTTGAAGAAGTTCACCTCTTTCCTGCGCATCACGAGATGACACTATAATTAAAAGCATTTCATTATATAATACATGACCACAACTAATTATTGAGTGCATAAAGAACAGAGTAACTCAAAAGTTCTGAGAGACCATAACAACTGCAAATATGATTTAGGTTCACAATGGTTCTGCAGTGAAATGAGGTTTCTTATCCGGATGACTAGCTACGGCAACATAGAATATCCACTTTCCCATTTTGAAGTACAGATTTTCTTGATCATACAGACATCATCGAGGGTAAGAGGCCACCCAAATGCTATCTCAAAGACTAGTGAATAGCATATGATTCACTTTTATTCTAGAAGCATGTGCTGTTCATAGGACCAAAAGATAAGCTCATGTGCCAATCTTTTAGTAATCATCAACACACAGCTTTTATACCCATCTGTGACTATAGAGTATATGTGCTTGAATTTGCATCTTATTCCATCCATCAAACCATCACTCTCCTTGTAGCCTCTCCTGCATGCAATCTTGTTCTAAAGAAAATAATAGATAGCTTTGGCCATGATTATGAAGTGATTTTTGACCTTACATCAGAATCGGTTTGCACTTGCACATTTCTTTGCAAAAGTAAATCTTGTCTTAATCTCGGCTTGAATTACTTCTTTTCGTTCTTGAGTATGTCTTCGTATCAGCTTGAATTCATCCTTTCATTTTCCTCTTTGCTTGGAAATAACCTGTAAACGAATGTGATATGTGTTGTAATAAAATGTTTGTGTTATGTGAAT
The DNA here is from genome assembly GCA_036346275.1 of Otatea glauca. NCBI lineage: Eukaryota > Viridiplantae > Streptophyta > Magnoliopsida > Poales > Poaceae > Otatea > Otatea glauca. The sequence continues at coordinate 41,763,415 of CM070725.1, forward strand.
GTGATATGTGCATAATGTGTGCTATTGTTGTGTGAATGTGGTATGTGCATACTGTGTCAAATATGTGCTGATTGGAGGGTGAATTGGAAAACATCACACCCCCTCATCTATATCGGTTCTAAGAAGAAAACGATAGAGATAAGAGGGTCATCTCTATCGGTTCTTTGTAAAAAGCGATAGAGATGACCACCTCATCTCAATCGGTTTCTTAGAAGAAGCGATAGAGATGACACGCTCATCTCTATCGGTTCCTTAGAAGAAGCGATAGAGGTGATGGGGTCATCTCTATCGCTTATTTAGAAGAACCGATAGAGATGACGCATTCTTCTCTATCGGGTAAGAACTGACTGTAATAGCATCGCCTCATCTCTATCTCATGACTTTGTGCCGCCACCAGAACCGACTGTGATGATAAAAAAGAACCGATTGTGATGTATATTCGTGTAGTAGTGACCAACCGTATGCTCAAAGGAGTTCTACGTATGGATGGTGCGACAGCTGTGTCATCTATTATATATTATGATATGTCTTTTGAAGCTGCTAAAAAAAGAGAAATATTCTCATAAAAAGCAAAACATCTGACGCTTAATTCTGGTAATTAAACTCTAACTAAGTCGAACTATAATAGCCATTGGATGTTATTATTTAAATAAAAACATCTAACCATCCATCTAGCAGACCCGAATTATAACGACTTAGATTAAAATAAAGAATAACAAAAATTTGGAATTAAATATAAAAGGAAATTAGCATTTTATTATCATAGAAACTCCAAATTAAAACCCGTACATAGTTGAAATTCGGAATACCAATGAGAGGAAACTTATCGGTTGGGTTTTTCTATGAATTCTAGCCTAAAAGTGATATTTTAACTTAAATAAAAAACTAAAATAAATTTGGAATGAAAAATAAAATAAATTTAGCAACGTGATTTTCATTAGAACTCTAAATTGAAACCCCTAAATAAGTGAATTTCGGAGTAAAAGTTAGATGGAAATTAGAAGTTGGATCTGTATGAATTCTAACCTAAAACTTAAATTTGATTTAAAAAGAACATAAACATGGAATGAAAAAATAAAATTAGAAATTTGATTTTCATACCAACTCCAATTAAAAACCCCTACATAACTGAAATTCAAAATAAAAATTAAGTGAATTTTGAAATCAAATAAAAATACAAATTAGATTTAAAAAGAAATTCATATGGAAATAAAAAATATTGAAATAAAAATTAGCAGCTGGATTTATGTACGAATCCCTACTAAAAACTGGAAAGAAAGTTTAGAAGAAGTGAAATAAAAATATGTAAATTCACCATAAAAATCATAGGTTAAATTCCAAACTAAGTAAAAAATAGAAATTTTGATGTTTATTCAGAATTAGTTAACAAGAAATATGCTAATTCGAGAAAAAAAACTAAGGTAAGGAATTTAATTTGTATATATGTAAAATAGGAATTGAAATCTATTATATAATAAAGTTGATGATAGGTGGTTTATAGTCGATAAGAAAAAAATGATAAAGATTCTGAAAAAAAGATAGCATTCTAAACCTTTATTTGGTGGAGGGCTTGAGAGGCTGATACAATGATGGGTGTTCACTCGGTTATACTATTATAAGCTATGTGATGTGTATTATGAGTATATAGGATATACAAGTAATGTAATAATGAAAGAAAGAGACGATGACGATATAAATGAAAAATATTATATTATATTTACTATTTTTCTATAAAGTATTTGGGGAAGAAAGTTTTAGTCACATGTGACAAATATTGGGAAACAGAGTGAATATTTTCTCTCTTATAGTATATCTATTTATCTATATCTTCGACACTAACTAAGCACTACAAGGAAGCTAACACATTAACCACAAAAATCGGGCCATCTATCTCACGGACCCAAGTTATAACAGCTCGGATTAAAAAGAAAGAGTTCACGTCAAGTACAGTCTAAATTAAGTAAATTCTTGAATAGAAAAAAGGAAAATTAGAAAATTAATTTCCATATGACTTCGAAAGTCACATCCAAAAATAACTAAAACTCAGAATAATAAATAATAAATAAATAAATATGAGAAAATGAAGAGGAAGAGGCCATGTCAAGTACAACTGTACAAGACAAATTAACTAAAATTTGGAAAAGAAAATAAAGAAAATATAAATGATTTCCATACAAATTACAAAGTAAACCCTAAAAAGTAAAATCCATAAAAAATCAGAAAAAATCAATGATTAGAGATTTGATTTTCATGTGAATTCGAAACCTAAATTCTAAAAATATTAAAATTTGTATAAGATCAATTTGATTTCCATAAGGATTCCATAGTCAGCCATAAAAATAATATTTGGATTAATAATAAATGAAAATAGAATGCTTTTTATACGAATTTCAGTCTAAAGCTGAAAAATTCACCCCATGTACGATCCAAAAATATGCAAATTCAAAATAATTAAAGAATGATTAGATATTTGATTTGCACGTGAATTCGAAACCTAAATTCCAAAAATATTAAAATTCATAAGAAGGTCTATACCTATAATATAATGTGAGGAGCATTAATATAAAAGATCTAGCATCCATCTAGTTAATCCAAGTTATAACGACTTAATCAACAAAGTTGTCCATGTCAAGTGTAATCAAAACTAACGGACCCAACTGAATTTATCTAAGAAGCTAGCGAGTAAGAATGTGCTGGTTAACCAAAAAGATGTAGTCATCTATCAGACGAACCAGAGTTGTAACGGGCTCAGACTAAAACAAAGAGTCCATGTCAAGTACAATATACATTAACTGAAATTTGAGAAAAAAAGGAAAAAATTAGCAAGTTAATTTCCATACAACTTTCAAAGTCACATCCATAAATAACTAAAATTTAGAATAATAATTAAATAACATTTAGCAAATGAAAAGGAAGAGTCTATGTTTACAAGGCAAGTTAATTAAAATTTGGAATAAAATAAAAAAATTAGCAATTTTATTTCCATACGAATTCCAAAATAATCCCTAAAAATTAAAATAAAAATAAAAAATAAAGAAAATTAATAGTTTATTTCTATACGAATCCCAAAGTAAACCTAAAAATAAAATTTAGATGAATAATAAATGGAAATAAAATTGTATTTTTGTGCAGATTCTAACGTAAAGCTGAAAAGAATCTACCCAAGTATGATGTAAAAATATGAAAATTTGAAAAAAAAATAAAAGGTGATTAGAGATTTGATTTGTATGATAATTCAGAACCTAAATTCTTAAAATATTGAAATTTGTAATAAAATATCTTCCTATACTAATTACACTACGAGGAACTTTAATTAAAAAAGTGTAGCGTCCATCTAAGTGATCTAAGTTATAGCGGTTTAAATTAACCGAAAGTAACAAACAGAAAGTGTCCATACCAAATACAATTCAAATTAACAGCCTCAAGTGATTTTATTGAAGAAACTAGCCAGTGCGAATGTACGGTTTTCCAGTTAGTTATATTGGAATTTTTAATGGGTATGACTAGTTTGAGGGTAACCACAAATTAACAAATTTAAAGATATCCTCTTATGATGACGTATGTCATATTCTCCATTCACCTCTACCTTTCTCCTTTCCCTCTTCCTTACTCACTCCCCTATCTCCCTTCCTTCCTCTCTAACATAAATATTTAAAATTGGAAAAAATTTAACTTTGAAATTTTAAATAAGAAGATTCAACTCGCAAAAAATTGAACTCAATTTTTTTTACTCGAAAAAATCTAAAAAAAATTAAATCAGAATTTTTCAACTCGAAAAATTTAAATTAGAAAGTTTCAACTGAAAAAATTTTAACTCAAAAATTCACAAATTAGAAAGTTTAAACTTGAAAATTTTCAAATTAGAAAGTTTCAACTCGAAATGTTTTAAATCGAAAAGTTCAACTTCGAAAACTTTCTATTCGAAAAGTTTTGATTAAAAAAACTTTCAGTTTAAAAATCAACTTGAACTTTTCAACTCAAAAATTTCAACACAAAAAATTTCAATTCGAAAAGTTTTCAACTCGAAAAAAATCAAATCGAAAAGTTTCAACTCCGAAATCTTTCGGTTCGAAAAGTTTTAATTCAACAAACTTTCGATTCAAAAAGTTTCGATTAAAAACTTTTGAAAGTGGCTAAAAAATACTTATTTTAAAAAACTGAGGGGAAATTTGAAATTCAAGAATTGTTTTGAGTTTGAGGGAAAGGAAATGGAGGAAAAGGGGATGGCGCCACATGTTGCGACAAGAGTGCCTTTGAGAGGGAAGAGAAGTGAGGGAAGGAATGAGCCACTTTATCGTAAAAAGAGGGCCTTAAAAAGGGAAAGAAAGAGATGTTGCCACTTGTCACAAGAAGAGAGCATTTGAGGAAGAGCAGTGGACTGCCACTTATCACAAAGGAAGGACGCACTTACAGAACCTACGTCTCAACCGAAGGTTTGGTGTAAATAGCTCTTAAATTAGAAATTCCTATTTCTAACGGGCATAGATAACTACGCCTCGAAATTAATCCGTTAAAGCAAATGATTCGGTGTATTTTAAACCGTTTCGAGAAAGTAGTACAGCTAACATCAACTCAAAGGGCCTAATACTTGCTAGATATATCTATGTGAATGTTCACACATATAAAAATAGTAAGACCATATTCGAACGGGTTTACACGGTCAGCACGACTAAATTCCCGACTTAGGCAACCCTTCGCGAAAGAGTCTCACGGGTTGCCAATCACCGAATGTCGTGTGCGCGACAGCCTCCGGGCTCCAATCACAACCGCTCATCGGCAATCGGACGGCTCCAGTCGCTCCCGCCTCTTCCCAAACGACGGACGGATCCAGCCCATCATACCAGAACACAAACCCTTTTCTGCGTCCGCTGCGACCATCCGGTTCCTCCATTCCCGCTCTGGCTGTCTCAATTTTGGCGCACCGTCGCGTCGCGTGCGCTTTCCCGAAATACTCCCTCCCCTACCCAGTACAAAGCGCGAGGGCAGAAGCAACGGCAGGGCACAGGCACGGCGCAACAGCTGCACCGCACAAGCGCACGGCGCCGCTTCCGCTTGTCCTTGCCCTTGGCCACCACTCGCACGAGGCACGACTAGTCTGCTGCTCCTCACTACCCAAGCACGCCCACCACTCGCCACCCAAACCGACCAAAGAACGCAGAGCAGGGAGCAGGAGGGAGAGGGAGAGGGAGAGGAGGCCGAGAAAACCGCAGGGCTTTGTTAGTGGTGGGATAGTGTAGCGAGGAATGGCTCCGAGCTGCTACGACGTGGCCGCGTCCATGCTCCTCTGCGCCGAGGACAACAGCAGCATCCTGGGCTTGGAGGAGGAGGAGGAGGAGGCGGTGGAAGGGAAGAAGAGAGGCCGGTTGCTGGACAGGGATTTCGGCGTGGATTTGTTCCCGCCGCAGTCGGAGGAATGCGTGGCCAGTTTGGTGGAGAGGGAGCCGGAGCACATGCCGAGGGCGGACTACGGCGAGAGGCTCCGCGGCGGCGGCGGCGTGGACCTCTGCGTCAGGAAGGAGGCCATCGGTTGGATTTGGAAGGTGGGTTCTTGATTGATCTGGGATGGCTGGGCAGGGGAAAGAAAAAAAGAGGATTTTTTTTTGCGTCATTTTTTCATTGTTTCTAAGAATGCAGTCCATTACCATGATTAGCTCTGTTCATTTGGAAAGCTGTGTCTTTCTTCTTTTCGGATTCAAACACATGTTGCAACTTCTTTTCTTGGTCAGTTTTCAATTATCTGCAGCGTTCTTTTACGTGCGTAATGTGTTGATGTGTAGTAGGCGTGTAGGAGAGTAATATGTGCCAATATTTAACTGCACTTCGAGCAACAATAATTATTTGTGGTAGGGATGTAAATTTTGGGCCATCTCGGCCAAAGTAGCACTTTCATCAGTTTCCTGGTTCACGAGAAGTTGTCGAGATGCAATGTCTGATTCTAGTACATGTTATTTTCCCGGTAAAACAAAAGGAGTCCTTTTGATGAAACGTAAAAGATAATTAACGTGAAGTATTTACTTCACTGAAAGTTTGATTCTTTTCCATGTGATTGCTAACTTGTTTCGTTGTGATCTCTCCACAGGTTTACAGTTACTACAACTTTGGCCCTCTTACTGCCTATTTGGCTGTGAACTACCTGGACCGTTTCCTCTCACAGTACGAGCTGCGGGTAATAATACTAAGACCGTATTTGTAGTTATCTCAAGATGTGGCCAATGCTGTCCCATCTCGGTGCTAGATGAGCTAAACATTTGGCGCCCATGCCTTCAAATGCAGGAGGGCAAGGCTTGGATGACGCAGTTGCTCTCGGTGGCGTGCCTGTCTTTGGCTGCCAAGATGGAGGAGGCTTCTGTCCCGCAATCTCTGGACCTTCAAGTGAGCAGCAAACCGTGGCAGGCATAGCAATGCACCGGCCTGCACATTTTGTTCGTTTGATCTTTATCTTGTTCTAACCATTGCTGGATTGCATCGATCAGGTCGGTGAAGCTTGTTATGTATTCGAATCGAAGACGATCCAGAGAATGGAGCTTCTTGTTCTGAGCACCCTCAATTGGAGGATGCAAGCCGTGACTCCTTTCTCCTACGTTGACTACTTCCTACACAAGCTCAACGGCAGCAACGCGATGCCAAGAAGCTGGCTCTTTCAATCGGCGGAGCTCATCTTGTGCATAGCTAGAGGTACAAATGCATGTAGAAAGATTCTTGGCATGGTTCTATCAGTAAAATTTGTGTTGATAAAACCATTCTGTCTTTGTGGCACAATCTGATGTATGGGAATGCATGGTAGGAACTGAATGTCTAGGGTTCAGACCCTCGGAGATCGCCGCCACAGTAGTGGCCGACGTGGTCGGAGAAGTGGATGTTGTGGGCATTGCAAAGGCTTGCACCCATGTAGATAAGGTACGGTGAAGTCTCATGTAAACTCATCCTCGTAGTTTGTTATGAACTTATGAAAAACGCAACGGTACTATTTTGATCCACACATTCATAACTCATCGTTGCAACCGTAGTTTCGTAAACATCGTTGCAACCGTACTTTCGTGGACACCGTATGTTTCACGCATTTATAGCCGTGTGAGCTCGGGGAGTTAATGTGTTGCTTGCCTTTTGCTGCTGTGGCTGCAGGAGAGGTTGTTGCAATGCCAAGAGGCGATTCAGTCGGCCATGGCCTCCATTAACACTGTGCCACCGAATTCTGCAAGTACCAGCAGAGGCTCAGCCTCTGCGCCGCAGAGCCCTCTTGGGGTGCTGGATGCTGGCTGCCTGAGCTACAAAAGTGATGATACAACAACTATTGCCTCACATGGAAGTTGTTGCCATGATAGCTCCCCGGTTACTAGCAAGAGGAGGAAGATTAGCAGGTGACTAACCTGTCAAAGTGCCCAATGATAGGTCACTCCCCTGTACACTACTCATCTCAGCAAAGGAAAAGTCAAATGTTTTCGACCGCAACGACAGTGGGAGCGAGGTATGGTGCCGTATAAAAAGAACACTGAAATGCAAAAGAAGGGGGGCCAAAAAGGAGGGAATTTTGACCTGATAAGAGGGCAAGAAGTTCATGAATAAAGAGGTGTGAGGTAGACAACACCTAATTGCTGAGCTTTTGCATGGGTAGCCAGCAACACAAGGCTAGATGAGATGAGATGAGATTATCAAAATAAAGTGTTGAGGGGACAGTAGGCAAGAACTAGGCACTGACCTGCCTTTGTAGGAGTATCTGCTTACTTTGCACTAGTTGTAATTTTTTCCATTTCATTTGTGAAGAGAGAGTTAGGAGAGGAAGAATGCGTTTTGTGATCAAGAATGATCATCCAAATGAATAAAATAACAGGGTAAGGAAAAAGGAAAATTGAACAAAACCTAGAAAAAGAGGGAGTGGGTTTCCTTCAGCTGTACTAATTAATCAACATTATCTTTTGATCATTTACTCTCTTTTTTTCTTTGTACCTTCGTCTGCCTGCCTATATTGTTGACTGCTTGTCTGCTTTAACCATAAGCATTGTTTTCCCTAGGAAATAAAAGGAGCCCTTGTCAGAAGGAACCTTGGGAACACAAACTTACAATACCATGCAGATGCAGTGTTGAGCATCTGTCTCTCTGGTCTAATTAGTAGGTGCTAATGTTTTATAGTCCATAGTTCAAGCCTTCAAGGACTAAATGCTCCCCATCCTCTAAAAAACAGTTACAGAAGGGCTATCAAGAATATGAATGGTCCCACGCCGAATTGGATTGGATCCTATTCAGACGATCTACTTAAGGCTCCTTTGGAACGAACCAATGTAAAACCATAGAAATAGAAAAAACTGCACATTAGAAAACACAGAAAAATTAAGAGGAATTGGTGTGTGGATGAAGCGCAGGAAAAACATGGGAATTTTTCCGTCTAGTGTGAGCTCATCCTTTTTCCTATGGAAACATGGAAAGGAATAGTGATCCTTAGGAATTGAAAGGGTGACTTACTAGGTTCCAAAGGGATGAATAGTACTAATTCCTATAGCAATAGGATTCCTTTTTTTTTTCCTATGGAAATTCTTCTATCCAAAGAGGCCATTAGTTTCGCTACTGGATCCTATTTAGCTGGAAATGCTGTACAATGCTAGATGGTTCTACTCTCTGCAATGGATTGGAAGATGGGAAGTTCACAACTAATCCGAACTTGGAGTAGGATTGTATTATATAGTTTCTTACCAGTTGGTCCTAATACAAACTATCTCACTGTGTAATTGAACTGAGTTTGTATTTGAAATGCTGTATAAAGCTAGATGATCCTACTTCCTGAATTCTCAAATTGAGAGCGCCGTGTGAGTTTAGGTACGTCAGATATTTGCTTCTACATCACTGACTACGAGTCCAGACTCCAGACATATGTGGTCAACGGTTTTGTCGATCCCTTGAGCGCACTATAAACCAAAATGTTGTCTATTTCGGTTTGCACATCAAATTAGGAAAAGCTCATGGTATGGAAGTCCGTACTAGGGAGTAGGGACTGTTTCTAATCATGTCATTTCCCCGGCGAAGGAAAGATCGATTCCATTCAACTCTTGGCCGAGATCTCGCTCTTTTTATATATTTGCAAACCATATTATGATTTATGAGTAGCATCCACCGACTTAGGGTTAGGGGCATTGGACCACAGGGTTTAGGTGTCTAGGAGATTAATCTAAGCGAGACAGGCCATGATCTACTTCACGTAAGACTGTCGCATACACAAATATATCTACAGCTTTCATGGGCGTTGTATATGGTCTTGATCTCTGGACACAACACCTAACATCTTGCTCAAGCATGCATACGCGCCCCGAGTACATACGTAACTACTACAGCTCTTGGCACGCAGAAAGGTTAGGAGCCATGCGAAAAAGACTAGTCCTATTGTTTACTTTTGCCACACACCGTTAAATAAACATCGACCGACTCGTCTTTAATTAATTTTTCACTCTTGCTGGTAAGATTAACTCGCGAAGCTCTTTAATCTTTTCTCCTCTCGAACGGCGAATCGGCAACCCAATTGCCGATTTAACTTTTCACCGACAACGTGCAGTGCAGTGCCTTGCCTGCTCCAACGGTAATTTATTCTTTCTTCCCTGAAGCGGCAGCAGCTGCAGCAGTAGAGTTCCCGGCACGGTGCTGAGTGCTGACCAGTTACGCGCGGAGCTCCGATGCGGTCACCTGCGTGGTCAAATAAGTGTGGGCCCATCTTCAGCCGCTTTGGGGGGTCACAGTCATCATACAGTTAGAAATTGCATGTATACCCCTTGAGAAAAAAATGATATATTAGTGAGATACAGCCATGCTTGGTACTGATCGGAACATACGGGTTCGGAAAAAAAGAAAAGAAAAGAGCAAATGTGTTTCTCGATAAATCATGGGAAATTCTGAATACTTTACTGTATTAGCTCCTTTAAAAAAATTATTTACGTAACTAGCCTGCGTTGTGTCGGAATAGCAAAATTGGCTCTTTTCGTTGTCTAGAGCGTTGCACAGTTGGAAACTACGACCAGGAGCCGCTGCAAGGGTGCAGCGGCTCCTGGGCACTGCTGCGGCTTTTTTTCTACTTTGCAGAAGTACTAGTTTGCAAAATTATTACTGTTATAACTTCTAAAAAAAATTAGCCCCGTCGATTTTTTTTTCTTCAGATTTGGCCCTCGGGCCCTTAAAAACCACGCTCAGGAAGAGCTGCCATCAATTCTCGAAAAAAAGAAAATAACATGTAGTAAAATTTTGTTTTTCTTTTGTGGAGGCTAGTTATGGAAAAAATATATTTTAATTTTATTAGATTTTATAAATGTATTATAATAGAAAACAATTGCACGACGTTGGTTCTGAAAAAAATCGCACGTCGTACCACAAATATTTTGAGGACCCATATTCTACAGAGGGGCATAATATAACACAATATATTTGAGGAGGCTAGTTTTAGAAAAAAATATATTATAATTTTATTAGGTTTTATAAATGTATTATAATAGAAAAAAACGCACAGCGATTAGTTCTAAAAAAATAATTCTGCGGGTAGTTTTGAAAAAAAATCATAAGATAGCTAGTTCTAAAAATCGCACGTCCTACCACAAATATTTTTTGAGAATTAGCCGGCGTACGATTTTTTCAAAACTAACCGTTGTGCAAATTGTTTTTCTATTATAATGCATTTATAAAACCTAATAAAATTGAAATGTATTTTTTTCATAACTAGCCTCCGCACAGCAAAAAAAAAAGAAATTCATTGTAGCATACAACGCTTCTAGTCCGCTGCATGCTATTTTTTTTTGCCAAGGATTGGTGTGCAGCGCTTCTCGGGCGCGTTTTTTGCGGGCCCGAGGGCCAAATCTAGGAAAAAAATTCCAAGGGGTTTGTCGACTTTTGTAGTCGGCAATGAATTTATAGGGTAGGCGCTCGATCTCAAACTCGAAGGTCACACAAGACAAGGGATTTAGACAGGTTCAGGCTCTCGAGGAGGAAATAATACCCTAATCCTGTGTGCTGGGATTATGCGGATCTCTTGGATCCAAGGATGCTCAAAGCGCAATGTACTCCGGGCGATATGAGGTGTTTTATGCTCTATGACTTCATCGCTCTATGTTTGGATGATCGGATCCCTATGTTGTTGCCCGCCCTCTCCCTTATATAGCGGGGGTGGGGCGGCTTACAGAGTCCTGATCGGTTTGGAGATTCCGATCGGTTACAAGATTCTAGTCAGTTAATAGGATAGAGTTTATGTCTTTATCTACCCTATTAACGACTCGAATTACAACCGTATCTATCATATCTAAATATAAGTTCAACTTCCTTTAGGATATGTCCTCACGCACTGGCAATGGGCCCGACGCGGGAGTATCTTCTGAGCCTCCCTCTTGAGCTTATCATGAGGGTACCCGGGTTCTTATATTTCACAGGTTATTTAAAAAAAAATTTGAGGAGCTATAACAATAAAAATTTCCTAATTTGCACAATCGGTTGGACGTACCCCGATAGAATCGGAAAATTTTACCATTCAAACTAGTACTTCTGCACAGTAGAAAAAAAATAGCCGCGGCAGCGCCCAAGAGTCGCTGCATTGCCTTGCCGCGCTCCCACGCCGCTGCTGCACGGGGCGCAGCGCCTCCTGGCCTGGTTCCCAGCATGTGCAACGCTCTCAGACGACGAAAAGAGCCAATTTTACTATTCCGACACAAGACAGCCTAATTTCGTAATTAATTTTTTTAAAGGAGCTAACACAGTAAAGTTTTCTGAAATTCTTATGTTCCAAAACTGGCTCAAGACCCAGTAAATCCTAGTCTGGGGGAACTTCGGGAGTGTTTTCTTTTTGAGAGGTGCTTCAATGCTTTTCTTTTTTACAGTTGCACAAATATTAAAGCATGAATGAAGAGTAGATGGAGATTACTTACCCCTTCGCTTGCTTTAAGATTCAGACAACTCAGACAGAGGAAAGAGCGTTCAAGACTCCTCTTTCTTTTTTGGGTTGGGGGGGGGGGATTTTACAAGAATTTCATATGAGCTGTGCAGGAAATGGTACAATTGTTAAATCCTACCAAAACAGTCTATTCGAAACATGATATCGATGTTGAAATACTGATAGGGACAATTTTCTGATTACATTGTTTAGTACCAATGCAAATGGTATTACCATATAATTGGCAATACAAATGCTTGATAAAAGCTGCAGTGGAGCTCATCGAGTGTTCTGCTCTGCTGATCTGCTTCGAAGTTGCTCGAGCCATCATGAGTTCATGACACGAGGCCTGCAAAAGAAGGAAGAAAAAAAAACAAGCAATTTGGCACGGGGACCGGCTCTACAGCACATCAAAAATCACAAGGCTTTGTTTGAGGAGGCGAAGGCCGATGAGGCGATTGGTTCCTTTCGTCGGGACATGCAGACATGCAGTGTGGGAGCTGGCGAACACGGCAAAGCGTTGCCGTGTAATGATCATCTCGCCATGGATGGAATTATTGTTGAGATCATTCTCATGTGGACCAGATCTATCCATCCTAGCCAAAAAGGATGGATGTGTTGCTAGTGTCTGAAAGATTCGTGCACGCTTGTGGTCTCTTTCATGCATCAATGCATTCAGACATTTTTTTTGCTCAGGGTGCGTGCCACATAGGATGCTTGATTTCTTCAGGGGGACCAAACGAACTGCGTAGAGATGTACAATCACACCAGAGCAAGATGCACGATGGAAGGCTACGACTAGCATGGAGTAGGACTAGCTAGGTAGAATGGCATATTTCACTGGAAAGTGCAGGTTACGCCAAAGCAAACCGTACATGTCCCATGTCTGTGAACTGTGCTTCTCGTCAGTTTCAGAAGAGAATTACACAATGCTACTCCAGTCCGCTGTGTGTGCTCTTCCAAAACTCTATCAGATGACAAGGTTTAAACACGCATTGTCACCATGCTCTGCAGGGGGCGCACGCTGCGGTGCAGAGAAAGGTTGTTCCTGTGCCCGCTAACGGCCTAGCAAGCGAGCCTGCAAAGCTGGACCTGTCAGCACACGTTGCAAACCACTCACCAAACGGTGCAGAACAGTTTCTTCTTGCTCCACTGAGAAGCACGCACGCACCGATGGGAATATACATTACAAAAGAACTAGTGACGCGCAGTGCGCTGCCGTCTGCACTACAGCTGCAAGTGGTAGAAATGGAGTCATTAGTTTTTTTTTTTCATCCTTACACGTCATTTTTGCGAATCTAACCGGTGACACATATCACCTTCTGTGTCCATATACCACGGCAAATGCCCTAGTCACTGTCGTGATAGGGCACGCCTACACCGAGTACTCCAACCTCAGCAACCGTCTGTCGAGCCGAAGGTGCACGGTGAGTCTATTGTCGCAGTCGATAGGGTACCGCGAGAGCAAAATGATCACTTTTCTAATTTCCATGACCTCGTTTTTTTTTGCAAATATAATTCACTTCCAAGCAGAATCGCAAATCTAGCCTCCTCCCACGCTCATGTGCTCGCTGGCTACGGCAACCTATCCCACACTCCCCTACCATGGGAGGCCGCCTCCCGCGCTTGCCGGTCGCCTCCCATGCCCACCGTCCACGGCAAGCCACTGCTCCCACGCTCTCACTGGCCACCGCGCTCACCGGTTGCCACGCTCCCCGAGTGCAATAGGCAACAGGTATTGCCTGCCGCGCCTTCTGCGGTAGGAGAGGAGGCTAAATTTGTAATTTTGCTTGAAAAAGGCTAAATTTGCAAAAAAAGCAAAAGGGTAGAAAAGTGATCACTTCCTGGACCGAATACTTGCTGTATACAGATAAATTTTATCTGTATACAGACCAGATTTTTGTTTTAAAAAAGAGTGTAACAGGGCCGATCAGGAGCAGGCTTCGTGGAAATGAGTGGAAAAGACGGCGTGCTTGCGAGGCTGCGCCTACAAATATGGGCCAGACAAGGTGGGCTTGCGCTACCTGAGGCCTGGGCGCAACGCGTGCTCGGGAAAAGCCTGCGCGGAGAGTTACGCGGCCACAAAAGACACGTCCCCGCATCATTGCGTGCAGATTGCGCATGTTGCCACGCGAAACGCGGACCTGGCTAGGCCCATACGGGCCACATAGGAAATCCAGAACTGCTAACACCAGTAAATGAACCAGTGTTTGATTAACCACGCCCTTAACATGCGAATATGGCCTTTTGAACAGTTTCTAATTGTACAAATTTTAGATTACAGGAGAAGCTAGTTTTGATTGTAGGAGAATTGAGTTAGGTCAGCTGCGTGTGGAGATGGAGGACCGGATCGGCGAAAATCAGTTCACATCCGGATTCTGATTCTATGTAGAGGACAACTTCTAATTATAGAAGAAGCTGTTTAGAATCCTCTCGTTCGATAAATAATCCGATTTTATTTTAAACAAAAGCTGTACAAAGCTGTCTCGAAGAGAGCCTATGTGATGGTTAAGATCGAGAATCCACAAGTATGGCGGAATTTAGTAGTACAAGGTAAAAATTGGTAGGCATGCATGCATTGTAGCACAAAAACCTCCAAATAGGTCATCGGGAATTTGCACAAAACCATGAACATATAAGTTTGTTCTTCGTTGTTCCTTCAACATGAGAAAAGAGTTGCGCCCGGTTGCACTAGCTAGGGTGAGCTAGGGAGGTTAATGACAGTTCTCACCACCCGTCCGCAGCGAAGATCACTCTCCGTCTAGGAAGCATACCTTCTGAAGATAGCCCGCGATGGGACCTGTTCGAACAAATTGGTGGTCTCCGCCGTCTCTCCGCTAATTACTTACAATTTGGAGATGACTAGCAACAAGTTTCATCAAATTTTAGAAAGTTTTGTTAAAACATTTTTTTAAAAATTAGGTTTTAACTTTCACGTGTTTTTAGAAGTTTCTAAAAATTCCAAAAAAAAAATTAGAGCTAAGTTCCAGATTTTCGAACTCATGTTTCAACGAATTTCACTAGAGTCTAAAGAAGTTTAAACATATTTCATCAAATTTCAACCCAACAGTTTCAAAAAGTTTCATCATTCACCTAAAGTTTCAACAAGTTTGATTAGAAAAAACAAACAAAGAGCACAAGATCCCTAGCATGCTCACCTATGACCACCACCCAACCCTTGTCACTCACAAGCACCATTGCCTCCTCCCCTTGCTCGCCTAAAGGGACGTAGCCAGAGCTCGAAGTCGTCCACAACGCGCACCAAGGTGAAGTAGAGCCACCCAGCGATGTGAACAGAGTTAGCGTTGAACTGCTCTATGACCTAGGTGAGAATGCAAATGAGGGTCGCAGGATCGGACAGATCCCATCATCAGCAATAAGAAAGATGACCGGATCAGGTGAGTTCCATCATCAGCAGTAAGGAAGACGATAGGAACTAGTGGATCCCATCATACTGCATCCGCCATGCCGATAGACACCCTCCTGTGCCCAACAAGCTGCCTCCGAACTACCGGCGGCCACTTCGTCTTGCCCCTCTTTAGGCACGCCCCTTGCTGACCATCGCTCGTCCCTGCCCTTCCATGTGAGGAGAAAGTCTGATTCGGCCGCGCCGCTGCGTTCCTACTCGCCACACGCCCCTCTCCGGTGGTACCCCTCTTCGACTGCCATTCTATCACGCTCACAGCTCCACGTCCCATCACACAAGACCGCTTCCTCCAGCATGCTTGTGGCCACTCGTTGCGTGGAGGATCTGCCACTGTTGCTCTCCACGCATCACTCAAGAGCCGGTCCACCACCACCACATGCCTTCGTGATTTGCTGAGGGTGGTGGTTGCGGACAAGGATTGAAATCTCGTTTTCGCTCGAAATCTCGAAGGTGACCGGAGAACGAAATCTCGATAAGATTTATAAATATTGGACAAATTTCGGATGAATTGCAAAAACGGATTTTTAAATCCGTATTTTTGACTGGTAGGGCCGAGATCTCGGCAAAATTGGACAGCGTGAAATCCAGGTGAGAAACAACATCAAAAATTTTGAAATTTTTTTTGGAGGTTTCTGACACATCATTGATGTTCCCATAAAAATTTCATATGATTATAAAATTTGAGAAATTTAAAAAAATTCAAACATTATTATTGTCCTGATAAAATGCTGATCGACAAGTTTGAACCAAATGAAAAACGAAACAAAACATTTTAGAAAATTTTGAAATTTGTTTTTCATGGTTATTATGTATCACTAATGTTCCTATAAAATTTTCAGATGATGATCAAGCTTCATGAATTTTTAAAAATTCGGACAGTAATTCTGTCCTGATAAAAGCCTTATCGTTAAACTTCAACCAAATGAAAAATAGTACAAACCATGATATAAAATTTTGAAAATTTTTGTGGATGGTACTGATGTATCATTAATGTTTCTATAAAATTTTCATATTATTATAAAGCTTCAAGAAGTTCCAAAAATTCTGATAGTGCTACGTCCTAATAAAAGCGTGATGATCAATACATAGATTTGCTTTAGCAATCAAAAAAGGTTTAAATTTTTTGAAAATTTGCATAATGGTTATAAGGAAATTATTAAGATCTCATAAAAATTTTGAATCATGATCACACTCCAATGAATGTATAAATTTCTTACAAGTGCACTGTACATTTATTTCTTGTTTTTGATTTTTGAAATATAACAAATAAAGTTCAATGCATACATAGATTTGATTGAGCAAACAAAAAAATCTTAAATTTTTTCAAAGTTTTATATAATGGTACTGAGGAAATTAGTAAGTTCTCATAAAAATTTTGGATCATGATCACACTCGAGAAAATTTATAAAATTCTGACAAGGTTACTGTCCCATTATATTCATTCTATTTTTTATTTTTTTAAAGATAACAAATGAAGTTAAATTATTTTGCAAATTTTTACGTATGATACTACATCTCAGGATAGTACCATAAATTTTTAACATCATGATAAAGTATGTACAATATTATAAAAATCCGACAGTGTTTTTATAGTTTTTAAAAAATATCTCAGAAATTCGGTAATTTTCAGAGGAGATGACTTTCTTAAGGGTTATTGGACCAAATCCGGTAAAAAAACACGAGATCTCGCTGAGATTTTTTTGAAAATACTATAGTAATTTAAATTATGTTACTCCGGTCGACATTTTAAAAATTGTATACGTCCGAAAACCGAGATTTTGCGAAATTTTAAACTTCGGTTGCGGGTGCGTTCTGAGTAAAGTGAATGATATGGGAGAAGGAAGAAGAGATGGGCTTGCCTGGTACCTCCGTTTGATCGAAAGGCATCGAAAGGCTCGGACTTGTCCTATCGTTTTTTTTACGGTACAATGTTCTTCCTTTTTCTCTACACTTTTGACCAGCTAATGCATACAAAAGTTACTATTTAAATTAAATTAGACCAAAATACCCTCTATAAGTACCACAAGCACTAAAAACATGGTATAAAAGTAAAGGATGATTGGCAGAGTGAATATGTATTTTGGTACACCGTAAGACTCGACAAGTGCCGAGTACTCCCTTGGGTTACAAATAAATATTATTTTAAGTATTGATATGATTTCTAAAAAGTCATTTTGACCATATTCTTATTGGTTTCTATTATAATATATTTATAAAACCCAATAAAATTATAATATTATGAAAGTTCTTTTAAAGACAATTCTACACATATGATTTTATGTATCTAACATAAATGTTTTTTAAAAATATTGATAACCAAATTTTTTGTAAATTTGACGTATGTATTACAAAACAAAAGGTATTTGACTGAAGGGAGTATCGAAGAAAGAATCTTTTTTCAGACAAAAATGCTGGAAACGAAACGATAAATAGACACATGTGGTGCATCTTATCCTTCCATAGAATATGTTAGGGTCATAAGTATGGCAAAATAAATAGAGATAAAATTTAACGTGAAAAAATTATTGCAGAAAAAACCACATAAAACAATTCAATATAATAATTTCGAAGATTACATATGCAGAAGTATAGCTTGTATAGCCAAAAGAGTTTGAGTTGTTTAAGATTGGACTCCTAACAAACTACGGATAAAATCATATTTGTTGGGATATTTGAGTTATCTCTAACAAACCTCCACTTAACTCAAAATCCATAATAAAATTATTTCTGAAAACCCCGAATGGTAATAAAACACCATAAATACTAAGTGAGTTAAAAATTCAAATGATTATCAAATAAAGAAAACTGAAACAGTCAATCGAAATACTTATAGTGCGAAAAACTATAAAGAGTATGAAAGATCAAAATTAATTGTCTCATCAACTGATATTTTTTTCTTCAAAATAGACGATGAAACGTTAAAAAAACTGACGATAAAACGTCAAAGAAATTTCCAATGATAAACATACAATAAAACGTTGAAGAAAATGTTCACGATTAATCCCGCATAAATGCTGTCAATAATAAGCACAACGACCTCAATTGCAAAAGAAATCCGCCAATAATATGAGCACAATATAATTGAAATAAAAATCTGAACTGTGAATAAATACCACCAAATAATCAGAATTGCAATAAAATTCTACTTTTATTGGCACTAGAATAGTCGGCAAGATAAAAAGCAATTCTTTCATTACACCCATATGAGAAGAATGGTTTTCATTTAAACCTGTCATATAGAGAATCTGAAATTGCTAATGAAATTCACAATATCAAATTCAGTAGATGATATGGTAAATAAAAAATGTATATCAAAATATGGTAGATTCAATTTGAAAAGGAAAAAATAGAATTTCCTGATATTCAGTCAAAGAACAAATAATTGTTGTGAAAATAGGTATTTTTCGGATTAATTTAATCCACATAAAAATATTATATAACATGACATTTAGTATGGTGATCACATAGCAAATAGCAAGTGTATAACTCAACAGAAGAGTCTGCAGATTATACCCTTGAGCGGGGCCAGTGCCGGTGGCACCAAAGGCGTTATTCTGCAGATCAGTCGACATGATCGCAGTTTGTCGTAATAGTCGAACGAACTTGAAAGCAGTGTAGACGGTTGTTGCAGTGCCGATTCCGACGATGTAATCGAACACAAGGAGCAGTCACGCGGTCTTCGTGTTCCCCAAAAATTGTATTCGCTCTCTATCCCGCAGCAAGAACGCAAGAGAACGACGATTCTGGAGGCCTACTCACTCTGGTTCCTATGCGCGCAGGAGGCAGAGCTGGGAATATCCTTGGCAGCAGCGCAAGAGCAGATTCTGGATGAGGAGGAGGTTTGTCTCTGTGTTTTCACTGGAGAGAAGGGCGCCTTTTTATAGGCGTCAGGAGAGGAGGCCATCAACCATGTCAGTTACAAGTAACTACCGATATTGATTATGAGCCAGCCATCAACCACGTCCGTTACTGGTAATTGACAGCGGTTATTGGACATCACGTCCGGACTGGCCTGCGCCATGCATGTCTCGTCTCGCACACGCCACGGCTCGGCGCGTGCGCGTGTGGCACCGCCTTTTCCTTTTTCCAACCTCACAACAGATGGACAACAATCCAAGTTATTTGAGTTGGTCAAACCTTCTCTCAACTATCCATGTGAGACTAATGTCATCATAACTCCTAGTATTGCACATAGGCCTTGAGATTTATTGGGCCAAAAACTAACAATAATTTCCTTTTTTTTCCCTTTGACTCGGTCAGACTCAACTTCACTGTTTAGAGCATTATCCTTCACGTGGGACAAGGTCCTATGCAGTTGTAGTGGCAACTGCAGTTGCCATCCAATTGTTCGATCAAAATTAGACACGCGAGTTTTAGGGTATTGTAGCAAACCATTTTTTTAAAATTTGGACCGTCGATTCGCTCGATCCAACGTTTGGATTGCCCAGTAACTACAAACTTGGCAGTCAAGGATCTGGGTCCCTCACGTGAGAGGAGATGAGAAGCTGAATAAAACCAGAAGTTGGAGCCAAAAGTTAGAAGCCGAAGAAACCGAACCTAAACTGAAGCCGGAGCAGTGGAGCTCATGAGTCGGAGCCGAGATCCAATCAATTAAATCCGGTTGTGGGCTGCCTTGGAATCCGATTAGCAGAGCGAGCATATCGTCTCGGTCATCGAAGGTAATCTCGCAGGCGCTTGAAGCTGAACGCCGGAGATGGCCGGCCGGGAAGCCGAAGGACGGCGGAGGTTGCGCCGCAGAGGCGGCGCCAAGACCCAAGCCTGTGTGGTGGGGCGCGAAGGCGCAGGCGACCAAGCCGAGGCGGCGTGGCTAGCGTTTGGTGTCGATGCAGCCGGCGTGGAGGGTCGCGTGGCGTTGAGCCGTGTGAGGTGGCGGGTGTCTCGAAGGCTGCAAGACGGAGCCGGAGGCAGCTGCGCGGGAGATGGTACGCGCAGCGGTCGACTGAGGCAGCGGAGCTAAGGCGTCGCCGAGGCAGACGATGCTGACGGAAGGCACGGAGGTCGCAGTCGGCAGAGATGGCATCGGGCGGCCGGCGGTTGGAGACGATCGGCGCCGGAGGGCGGCGGTGCGGGTGCTACCCCCGGAGCTGCCTCCTCCCTGGAGGCAGCGATTGATCTGAAAACCCCAGTTGGTGTGAGAAGCACACAAAATAATCAGAGGTTAGTAAGATTTAACGTGATAAAATATTTGCGAATTTTTTTTATAGAAAATAATTCACTATAATAATTCTGAGGATTACATGTATAAGGATTTAACTTATATTGCTAAATAGCAAAAAAAAGGTCTAAGTTATATAATGAACAATAACACAGAAGACTGAAAAGGGTAACTCATGCCATGCAGCCAGGCACCAAACCGAGCTGGCACACCGTTCCATATTTTAAGGCATCAAAGAGGAGGAATCGTGACGGGATGGTTCAGGATAGATTTTGATACACGTGTTTGGTTGAGTATATGGAACCATCTCGTACGGGACGAAGTGGTACAAATTCTAGAAATATTCTTCAAATATGTTGTATCATCCCGTACCTCCAAATTAGTTAAACCATCCCGTACCACTAGTGATAAAGTTTACCATACTAACCTCATCCATCCAACCAAACATCATCTCGCACCATTCTGTATCATTCCATCCAAGCAACCAATCAAACTCATGTATTATTTCATTTAGATAACCAAACACCCTCCCTGTACCATCTCATCTAGAATCATCCTATTCATCCTGTACAATCCCATCCTATTCAACCTCGTTCACCCAACCGAACGCACGAGCTATCCAGAACATAGAGCTAGGCTAACTGTAAGTCTGTAACGCAGCAGTTCGACCAAGAGAGAAGCACGTACCTAACACAACACATCTCCTGACAGCCCAACGAGTCAATGTGCCCGCCACCTCTCAGAGAGAGAAATAGTCTCTTTTCTAACCCATATTTCTTTTTTTACAAATCTGTTTACTTGCCACGTCCTGCAAACGTAAGCTACCGAGCTCTCTTATATTAATACATCTTTTCGAGTTGCGGAGGCATGATAAATGATACGTGTTATTTATTAATGTTTTTATGATCGGGATGAAGTAATTTTTATAACTATACTTAGAAAGATGCTAGATTTACAAATATGGCCTCTTCTTATCATGAAAACACAATATTATTTGCCGCACTTTCATAACGCGCAAGGTATTGAAGGTCCGGCTAAGGAAGAGAAACTCAGCAGTAATGTACTGATTTAATTAAGTGATCACGCAATTAACCACTTAATTAACCAATTTAGCTGATTAATCACTTTAATTAACTAATCACTTAATTAATTCCTTTACCTACTCGCCGATGCAAGGAAGCTCGGTAGCTCCCTGCCCAATCGGATGTTGAGCTCTAGGCCAGCCATATCTATCGCAACGGATTATACTACCACAGTATGGGAGTATGACGAGTGAATGTGTCGTGTCACTACTTGAACAGTCGGAGACATGGCTAGTTTTGGGGGAAAAAAGTGGAAGTGATCACTTTTTTAACCTCTGTTATTTTTTTTTTTTTTGCAAATCAAGCTCACTTTTTTCTACCATGAAAGACATGGTATATGCCTGGAGAATTAGGGAGTCAGCGCTGTCGTGCGCGGGCTAAGAAAGTGATCATTTAAAAAAAAAAAAGTTCACCCGAGGAAAAAAAAAAAATTCGACGGCCGGCAAATGGTGTTGCAGGAGCGGCGTTGGGCCGCACGCCGCGTGGGTGGCGCCGAGCCTTCTTCCACACAAGTCCACGGGAGGAAAGTGAGAGCAGCTCGGCGCACGCATCGTTTTGTCCCTTTCACGCATACCTTTCCCCTGCCCGATACGTCCGAGTTGGCTTAAAGCAAGACGAGCCCTTGCGTACGTACGTAGCAGCAGTACTGCACAGCTTGGCAATGGCGGCCCGGCCGATCTTTCCTATCTGTTTTATCGATCGATTCTGCAATCTTTTGCTGCTAATATTTGACTACAAGTTCTGTCTCTATCAGGTGTGGTGGACCTAGCAGGTAGCGTAATAAACAGGATAGGATCCCATCCAAGTCCACCAGTAAAGGGTCGCACCCTGCAGTTGCAGCCGTAGTTGCATATGATCACCGGCATGCATGCCACTCTCTCTCGTCGGGATGCTACTCTCTCTGTGATTGCCCAAGCAAGCTAAAAAGGTGGTTCATGGGTTGTCTTTAACGAAGCTAGATCATTTGGCCCCGTTGCATGCCCTGTCATACAATGGAGAGAACATTTAAAGCATAGATAATTATATGGAAACAAGGTATAAAACCTTGGTAAAGTTTCACGAGACTGTTAATTCGATGATCATCACAATATAGCTTGACAAACAGAAACACATATATTGATATCGTGCCCAATTATACGATCGAGAATATTTAGTTATATTGATGGTCACTGACCGACAAAATATTACAGAAATATACACCATAGTATGCAGCTAAACAACATAAAAAATTGTACCCTTAGACGTACCAAAAGCTATACTTTGGTACAATTCAAGCTACACTCTTAAAAGAACCATTACTGAATACACGACCGAAATGTCTGAATAGCATGCCACCAACTTCACCAAAAACATCACAATGCTCCTCGTCTTTTATTTCCAAACAAAGCAATGCAAAAAAAAAAATCATAACACTACTCCGAATGGGCAAGGACGTTTATCCATGCACCAAATAATGTCGTAAACCAGGGAAGAACACCTTCGGAATCAGTTCAGGTCCAAAGACACTGCTATAAAATATTAGATCATTGCCCACTACTACAGAATCAGTTATCCTTGCCGCCATATCACTGTTGGATCATCAAAACCGCATAATAATATTATCACTGCCGGTTCGAATGGAAAACCGGCAGTAATGGCTTTTTTCTGATGAACCGACAGTGATAAATCCCTTATCACTGCCGGTTCGCATCCGAACCGGCAGTAATACTATCACTGCCGGTTTTTAGAAAAACCGACAGTGCTGATATTTTTTGAAAAATCATAACTTTTCCATACGAAGTCGGGTGAAGATAAAATTTATATGAAAATTGTAGCTCTCGACGAGATCTACAACTTTGTAGTTGACAACTTTTTCATTTGAAGTAGTTTAAATATCCAAATAATGGTATCACTGCCGGTTGGCGGTTCGTATTCCCAACCGGCAGTAATAATGCTAGTATGCTACCAACCATTTTTCAAAAAATCATAACTTTTCCATAATGCGTCGGATGGAGATAACATTTATATGAAAATTGTAGCTCTCGACGAGATCTACAACTTTGTAGTTGACAACTTTTTCATTTGAAGTAGTTTAAATATCCAAATAATGGCATCACTGCCGGTTGGCGGTTCGTATTCCCAACCGGCAGTAATAATCAAGCATTTATCAAGCACTTTTTTTCGGATGGAGATAAAGTTATATGAAATCATAACTTTTCCATAAGGAGTCGGATGGAGATAAAAGTTATATGAAAATTGTAACTCTCGACGATATCTACAACTTTGTAGTTGACAACCTTTTCATTTGAAGTAGTTTAAATATCCAAATAATGGTATCACTGCCGGTTGGCGATTCGTATTCCCAACCGGCAGTAATACGGGATACTCGGTCCGGATGCAAATAATTTTTTTTTTATTTTACTGAGTAATTTACGAACCGGACTATCACTGCTGGTTCGCATACAAACCGGCAGTGATGTCGGACTATCACTGCCGGTTATCACTGCCAACCAATGCAGTGATGCCAGTTTAGAACCAGCAGTGATATGGTATTCTGTAGTAGTGGCCAGTTCCAAAAAACTGGCATCACTGCCGAATATTGGAACCAGCAGTGATTAGTCGACAGTGATAGTCCGACTATCACTAATACCAATATCACTTTCGGTTTGTACTACGCACGGTCGCAAGTCACAAGTCACGCGATTTTCGCGAGCGAGCGCGGTTCATGGCACTCGAACCTGGGACCTCTCACCTCACGTGATGCTTCCTTATCATCTCACCTAACATGCACTTCTCAACTACTATAAGATATATTTTCCTTTTATCTCTTCGTATCCGAAAGTTTCAACGATTATTTGGACATCTAAATGACTTCAAATAAAAAAAGTTGTCAACTACAAAGTTGTAGATCTCATCGAGAGCTACAATTTTCATATAAATTTTGTCTCCATCCAACTCCGTATGAAAAAGTTATGATTTTTGAAAAATATTATTACTACGGGTTCGGATTCCGAACCGACATTGATACTTCCTCCATTATCACTGCCGGTCCGGTTCTTCTTCGGTCAAACATTTATACCGATCTAACTTATGAACCGACAGTGATAGTGTTATTACTCTCGGTTCTAATCAAATCGACACTGATAAGCCGATAAGGAAAGGTTTTTTTTTGTAGTAGTGACAGTAATAGAAGTCCAGTGATATATTCACAATCACCTGATTAACATCGGCTTGAACTGTCGCAACATTTGCATGCAGCACCATTTACACAACCAAGACAAGTAGGAAATAATAATACAGCAATAGTGGTTTCACATCGCTGCATATTGAGCTATTGAGGTCACATTTCTACAACAGCAGCATGCAGGTCACCATCTTAACAACAGCTAGTTCATATAAACGTCTCTCTCTATATATATATACCATCGCAATTTAACTTAAAGTTAAGCTTTCTGTGTTAGTAATATTTCAGATATTTTCTAATAAAGCCAAACTTAGATCCACTTATACCTGATTCAAGAAAAAGAAATGCAGTCATTATAATAAATCCAGAACATGGTGAAAGCGCAAAAGGGCCTTCTTTTCATGATTGCCAAAGCAGTAGCACCAAGAGGTACTTAGGTAGAGACCACATGTCACAATATGATACCCTTTCTTATGCGCGATAGGTCTCCGACCAGATCAATGTTCTATGGGTTACGGCACGAGTGTATACGGTCTCAAGAATGAAGAAGATGAATCTCGTAGAAGAAACCAAAATAATAGCGACGAAGCAACCACAATGATACAGAAAGATTTGTCGAAGTCGACCACAAATTCCTTAAGCATAGACTCAAAAGAGTACAATGGATTGTTGCTCTCTCACAACCCTCTCAAAACTTTTAGGATCCTTGTCCTATATAAGAATATAGCACTAAAGAATAACATAGCCTCTAATCCACTCGTGCGCCTCTTGCTTTGGATTAGCTAGTTTGCGACTTCTTGGTTGTTTAGGTTCTCCACGACTACCCCGTATGATGTTGATAGATGTAATCAAATCTCCATTGATAGATGTGATCGAGTCTCCATTGATAGATGTAATCAAGTCCCCATGTGATGCATTTCCATAAAAGGAGAGGCATTCTCTCCATTGTAATCAAGTCTTCGATATTAAAAAATAAATGTTATTGTTTGTAACATCCCAAAAATTCAAGGAATATGAAAATGGACATACTAAATTTTGAATGAAGTAAATTCTGCATTTTCTAGAATTTCCTGGATTTTTCTTGTTATTTTTCGAATTTTGCACTAAAAAGAAAAGTCTTTTATGTTGAAATGGTAAAAAGGTAAAAGTAAAAAAAAAGGAAAAAACAAAATATCAGAAAAAAAAACTACAAAAAATTATATTAAAATATTATAAATCTCTAGAACTCTTTTTATGCTGTCAAAGGCAATATGAACACATTAATCAATGACAAGAAATGTGAATTATTGGGATTTGAGTAAAAACAGTAAAATGTCAGATTTTTGTAAAAATATATAGAGTTTATATCGAGTTTAAATTTTTACCATGTATTCGTAAGAGCAAGTTTAATCTCTAGTAAAAATATCAAAAATTAAAACCCACATTTAGAACCTTTTAAAATTTTAAAACTGAAAACTAGAAAATCTGAAAATTGCATTGTCAAATTTATTAAAAAAATAAATATACAAGATATAAATATGAATTTTTTGCAGAAGAACCCTCTGACCATGAAAAACCTTTAAATTTTTCAAAAGAATTCCTAACCTCATTTAAATATTTAAATAAATGAAAAACAGAAAGATTGAATTGGACAGAATAGATTGTCAGAATTTCTAGAATTTTTACACAAAGTGTTTTAAATATGAAATTTTCATTGGATAGAAAAAATTATCTATTATTCACACAAAAAAAATTTAAATTTTTTTGACATGTTTTGACAGATCAATTTAATACCTAAGCACGTGCTGTCTGGAAAACCGAATGGAGTTGCCTTCCTTCCATCTCTGCCATGTGGGCCCAACTGCTGTTGGACCCACTGGCCCGGGGGAATGAACCCATCTCACCCCCTCTCTTGCCGACTGCCAGGTGGCCCCCATGCCCCACACATCAGACCCTTCTCCTCCCTTCTTTGTTCTTCTTATCTTTCCCGTCTGTCGAGACACTGTTGCGGCAAGGATTGAGCGCCAGAATTGCTGCCATGGCACACCTCGGGCGACTCAATGTGGCGCCGACTTTGTAAGATCGAGGATGCCGACTAGAGAGGGGTGAATAGGCGGCTTTAAAAACTCTTCTCACTAAATACATGCTCTATTTATCTCTATATCAAAACCTAAACAATAATCAACGCAGAAGCAATAAAGTAAGGTTTTGACAATTAAAGCCTAAGTCAACTAGGCTCACTAAGTGCACTAGCTAATTATGTCTTTAATAGTAAGTTACAATTATAAAGACAAGCAAGCAATTCAATTCTAGGAATGTATATTGTAACAATGTAAATAAGGAATTGCAAGCATACACAAGGAGACACAATACTTTTTACCGTGGTATTCGGAGATTTACCGGTCTCCCCTAATCCACATTGAGGTTAGCCCAAACACATTGGACTGGCTCCATGAATTGAGCACCCACCTCGAATCCACTAGTGATAGCTCTTTCCCCTTTGGTTAGGCGAGCTCCAACCTTCACAAACTTCGCCAGAGTTTCTCACAATCTTCGTTGAGAAGCTCATCGCATACGATGCTGCTACAGTCTAGGTGTCGGCAAACACCAAGAGTAACAAGTCAAGCGCCTAGCTTGAACCTCACCAAGTACAACACATGTACAATAGTGATCACCAAGAGCAACACATGCACAAGTATCCTCCTCAAGTGCAACACATGCACAAGAGGCTCTCAATCCAAACCTAATTGCAACACATGTAATTAGAGCTCACTTTTAGATCAAGGACCAAATGTGAGGGTGCAACACATGCACAACTCACCCGAAATGCTCAACAAAGCCAGCAACCAGCCAATGCCGCCTAAAGCCTCCTTTTATAGCCTCACAAAGAAAACTAGCTGCTTTGGGGGCAATTCTTAAAAATTTAGTAAATTCGGTACTACCACCCAACTAGGGCCGATAGTACCGACCTCCAGGCCAACGGCTAGAAAACTAGCCGTTGTGCTGGAAATCTGGTACTACCGCAGACAAAAGCCCGGTAGTACCGCTTAAGCAGCAGCACCGACCCATACGGGCGGTACTATCGGACTTAGCGCAATTCAAAAACACACTTCTCTGGAAAACAGCTACCGACGGTCAGGCACTGGTACTACCCGCCTCCGGTAGTACCATCCATTGACCCCGGTAGCTCCGGCCTTCAAAAATTGTGAAAACACGCTCTTCTGGAAAATAACAACCGGCCTTACGCGTGGTACTACCGACCTCCGGTAGTACCGGCTGCCAAACAGTGGTACTACCGGCCCAGCGGTACTATCGGCTTTACACCTGCGGAACTGCCGAATTTCCAGATAAAATCAAAATTTTCACACATAAATCTTTTCTTTTCAAATCAAATAACAATAAGGATTGATTCTTTGAGCCATGTGATAATCAACATATGATCAAGTCAATTTGCAAAACATATTTGCAAACCCTATTCACATGCTCCAAAGAAATGCATTTAAAACTTCAACTTATTTACAAAACACATTTGCAAATAATCCAAGATCCTATGAGATCAATCCTCTTAGCCATGTGATGATCAACACATGATCAAGTCAATTTGTAAACACTATTCACATACTTTAGGATAGAAAACCATAACCTATAGCTCATTTACAAATAATAAATTAACCACTTAAAAGCAAGCCTCAAGCCATGTGATGATCAACTCATAATCAAGTCAATTTGCAGACACATTTGCAAACCCTATTCACATGCTCCAAGTTAACACGCAATTAAACCAACATTTTATAAAAACTCATTTTGCAAACAACAAGCAATGGCCTTGTGATGATCAACACATGATCTCTAGTAATTTGCAAAACACATTTGCAAACTCTACTAATCACAAGCTAAGAATACCAATTGCATGAGCTCTCTCTATTTACAACACATACAAATACTTAGCTCCATGCAAACACGAACCATCAAAATCAAGTTGCATGAGCTCTCTCCTTTTGCAACACATGCAAAACTAAAGCTCCATTCAAAAACCATTTAAACTGAATTGCATTAGCTATCTCTCTTTTGCAACGCATGCAGATCCATAGCTTCATGCAAAGAACAACAACAAAATTCAAGTTGCATGAGCTATCTCCTTTTGCAACACATGCAAAACTTAGCTCCATGCAAAATCCAAATAAATTAAGATTCAATAAAAAGCAAATATGAGCTCCAACATTTGCAACACACGCAAATATGAGCTTAATACAAAATCCAACTAAGAGAGTGAGTTAGAGTGAACCGGATTGAGTTCATCAACACATGATGAAGCTCAAGTTAAATGACTCAATCCCTCTTAATTGTACATCACCTAACTAGCAACCTGGTCTCCCATTCAAACACCGATACCGGTAAAAGACTAGGAATACATCTTATCCTATCTAGTTACACCTTTGCATCTAGTGATCCACTTGGAGCTTTTATGATATTCAATCATCTTTTCTCCAAGATCGAATCTCGTCTTGTTCATCAACACATGATGAATCTCCTCTTCTCTTTTCTTCACTTCAGGATCTCCTTTAAGCTCATCAACACATGATGATCTCTTCATTCCGATTCTATATCATCGTTGGACTCAACCTACTTCACAACTCATGAAAGATTATTAGTCCAACAAATACGGTTGTCTCAATCATCATTTACACTCCATCAACACATAATGGAAGCCCCCCAGATCGATTGAGCACAACCCAAATCAATTTGAATGATTAATTGTGTCTTAAGTACGTTGATGCAACTAATGCTTCATTATACTTAAGAACTTTTCGCTTGCCTTTAATCAACATAGAATACCATTAACACATGATGAAGCATTCTTTGATTGATCAAAGGACAAGCGAACTCAATTTAAATCCCATTTAAATTGACACGAGTATATATTAACTACATAAGTTTCATATACTCATTTTAATGGTTACCAAGTAATGATCCAAATTATGTTGGAGTGGTGAAAAGGGATCAATACTCTTAATACCATCAACAATAGGATAAACTCCACAAAAACTTGTGCATATAAATAATTTGCTTTGAATCAATATGCACAATTTCTATTTGAGAATGCATTAGAGTTTATCCTAAGATACCATGAGTATACTACAACTAGGCAAGTTAATCTATACTCAAGGTTTTGTTTCAATGTTTTGATTCTTTATATTATTTGGCAAGAAGACATGAATCAATAATATTGAAACATCAAGTAAAAGTACGAACTCCCCCTACATATGTACATCCATGTAATATATGGAATTGAAAATATAATGCACATCTTTAATGTATAAGCAATGGAAGAGTTCATCATTTAACTTGAATCCTAAGTATGCAATAGGATAATAATAAGAATGCGAGCATACCTTGAATTTTTCATTTTCTATCCAAAATTGAGACTAATAAGAATAAAGCTCAACAAACATGTTAGTCTCATAATGATTAGATTTGTCATTAAACAATTATTAAGTATTAATCTAGAACCAATCACCAAAACCAATGGAGGTTGAACTTACAGACTTTCCCATCAGCTCACCTCTGCCACAACGTTGCCATGGCAGCCTTTTTCCTCGAATTCATTGCCACGACAGAGACTTTGCGCTATCGCTTGACCGGCCGCCAAACTGCACTCAGGTTCAAACCCTATTATCACCACCTCGGTCGTCTATTTAAGTGCAATGAAGCATCACCTAGCACTCCATAACCCCCTCTAATTTGCTCCACTGCCTCTCCGTTACTTCTCACACAGAACCTCTACGTTCTTCTTCAAATCTGACCAACCCTCCGCCACAACTGAGCCGCCACCCATCTCTACTTACACTGCCCCATTCCCAAATTGCTCGCACCCGAAGATTCCTCACCAGCTCACGAACCAAACCCCTCGACCCATTTCACTTTGAGCCACTGAGACACCTCCATTGCGGTGCTTGTATTCTCCAAGTCCGGTGTACGATGGCAGTGCACTACGGCCGATCTCTGATGCCATTAACCGGTAAAACCGAACCCCTCTACCTCACTGATGCTCGTCCAATCCTTATTTGATGTTGAATGCCAGTGAACCAAACTTTTTGTCGATCGACCATGGCGGCCATCGCCTTGCCACGATGGCGGCCCACCTCCGGCTACCGCCGGACATGATTGAGACCACCCCTAGGTGCACAATGAGAAGCTGATGCTCACCGTGCCGGCAGTTCATCGTCTCCAACGCCACCTCGTCACCAGCGAGCTCAAACCCGAACCTTCCTTGCTCTGTCTCTCTGTCGTGTGGGACCAACTAGTCAGTCACATGCATGCGCGCACCCTCTGGCATGCGTGGACAATGCGAGATGATAGCATGACACACGAGGTGGTTGGTGGGCATGGCGGCGACAGGGATCATGGAGGGGAAGAGTCACACGGAAGGTGAGGGCGACAGGAAGTCCACGGTTGTGTCCATGCATGCGTGGTGGGTGGGCTGAATCCGCCTGTGCCCATAGATGGGGCCATCTACCACCAAGCCACCCTCTTCTCTCTCGCCACATCGCTATGGTCAGATCCAGTCGGATCCACAGCTCTGGAGTCTAGATTCGGGCAAATTTGGACCATGTCGCACGGTCACCTCCGACGACGCTGCGCGCCTTTGACATGTCCCTTGTTGCTGGGCTGGTCCGTGCCATGTCCCCCATCCTCACCGGTGCGCATTGCCCTCAGCATCAGGCGACATGAAGGCGATGAGGGGTGAGGAAGCAGCGAGCATGAGTAGCAGCGAAGGCTTGCATTCAATGGGAGGAGAATCTGAGAGAGTCCG
This sequence comes from Otatea glauca, assembly GCA_036346275.1. Taxonomy (NCBI): domain Eukaryota; kingdom Viridiplantae; phylum Streptophyta; class Magnoliopsida; order Poales; family Poaceae; genus Otatea; species Otatea glauca. Next base: position 41,794,943 of record CM070725.1, read on the forward strand.
CACGTGGGAGGGAGGGGGGCGTAGGTCTGAGGTGCTGGGGCTTCCGCGCGCTAGCAGTGGCAGCAGCTCATGGTTGATGGGAGGAGCCGGCGGGGGAGGGGTAAGGAGGGAGGGACCCGGGCACGAGATCCTTACCGCACTAGGGTTTCGAAGGGAGGGAGCATAGGGCTAGTGGTAGGGTGGAGGGAGGAGGGAAGGTGGGACAGGTGTAGGCCAGAGATACCATAGAAGACTACACCCAGGATGATATGTGAGCCTTGGTACCTGTGAGACCATGTGGAGGTCAACCCATAGATGTGAGATGAGTATTTGACATTTGCTAGGTTTGTGTTGTTTTGTGTGAGTTTGTTTTAGTTTAGAAAACGGAATTTGCAATTTTGAGTTGTGGTCGGCCTTGCCAGTGAGCTTGAGTGATGCATTTAATTGGGAAGTTATAGTGTAGTAATTATAAATTGCATATCTTGTGAACAATGCTATGTGATGGGTTTCCTTTGTTTACGATGGTTGCAAGACTTGGAGCTAGATCATGGTGAGGAAGAGGAGACCAAGACTAGACTAGAAGAGTTGAGGTCCAAACGGGCAGGCGACGTTGAAGATGATCGATGCTAGGAGTTGCTGCAAACTAGGAGGATAAGGGGATGGCTGGGATGCCAACTTGAGTCCTATTCAAGCAAAAGATGATCGTTAGATCAAGTTTCACGGATGGAGTAAGTTAACATAAATAGATAAAACCCATTAGGACAAGTGGATGACTGGGATGACAACTTGAGTCTTACTTAAGCGAAGGAGGATCGTTGGATCATGATTCGTGGATGGATTAGCGGTTAAGTTTGTGTGCTTTTAGACTATAAATAGAGGGGTAGAGGAATGCCTCTTCCCAAGGTTTGTAGCAAGGTTTTAGGTTTTTTTTGTGTGCTCATTTGTGAGCTTTGACTACTTGGTAGTTTGGCTTTATAAACCTTTCTATCTTTGAAATGAAAATTACATTTTTCTCTACTATTCTGAAATTTACATTTAGCATTTACTTTTCACACTTTAAATTCTTGCAAGTTAGTTTTGCCTTCCCTCCATATTGCTTTTGGATCTTTTGTCGAGGATGAACGATTGATTGATGAATCTTTGTTATATCATATCCCAATCATCTAGACAAATTTTGCTTCAATTTTTACAAGAAACCTATCTGTGTTTGAGAAGAAAGATTTAATAAATCGTATTTTAGACTTGTTTTTCTCTTGTTCGTACTTGTTATGATATGTGAGAGGTCATATAAATTCATCTTCATCATCAAAACCCTACGATCAAGCATAGAATAAAATACTTGATTTTTAGTTGGTTCTTCTTGTTTAGTAGATGAAAAAATATATTTGAAATCAGCCACGACCGATAGACAGGCGGATATACAATGGGCAGTCACGAGCATTGCTAGCGGCTCGATCCGCGACCATCTGTCGGAAACACGCACCCGTGCTGCACTGCTCCATGTTAAGGAACCTCGCTATCGAATAGTCCGGGGTTCCCGAACAGATCTGAATTGGATAACAGAAAGAGAGAGACACGTGTTTAGGGAGAGCAACAGCGGAAATTCTTTATTGCTAATGATTGCTTGTACATTAGGGGCCCCTCCTCCTTTTATAGCGCTCATCCAGGGTTTAGGCTAAGGGACCAGCATGGGCCTTCAATGGGCCATCTGGGTTTCCCAACACTCCCCCTTGGGCCCTTTGCCGCGAGATGCATATGCCTCATTAAAACTCCAGAAAAACCCAGTGGGAAAAATACTTGGAGAAAGAGTACATAGCATACGCTTACTATGTTGCACGAATTGCCTCATTAAAACCTTATGCAAGAAAACTTCATGAAAAACTTGCTAAGGAAAAAGAGTACAATTCTCCCAACTTCAATTGCTAATCTTCGAGATTCATGTTGGGTATTCATAATTCATCTTCGAGATTAATGTGGGAGTATGTGAAATATCTCTCCCTGAAATCTGCACTTCTCTAAGTCTCATCATCCCAATTCCTTTTACGCACCTTTCAAAGGTAGATGCTGGGAGTGATTTAGTGAACAAATCTGCAAGATTTTCACATGACTTAGCATGCAATATCTTGATCTCGTTCATCTTATGCAATTCGTGAGCATAGAAGAACTTGGGGTTGATATGCTTCGTGAGATTGCTCTTCACATAACCCATTTGTGCTTGAGCAACACAAGCTGCATTATCTTCATAAATTATCGTGGGAGTTTGCTCAATGTTCAAACCACATGACTTCTGGATGTGGTGAACCATTCTTCTGAGCCATGCACATTCACGAGATGCTTCATACAAAGCGATGATTTCCGAGTGGTTTGTCGACGTCGAGACAAGAGTCTGCTTAGACGACTTCCAAGAAATTGCTGTTCGTCCACATAGAAAAACATAGCCAGTTTGGGACTTGCCAAGATATGGTCGATAAATACCCAAGACATCTGCATAGCCAACCAAATTCAATTCATTGTTTCTTCTAAAAATGCATCGAGGTCTTTGCTTCCTTGGAGGTAACGGAAGATGTCCTTGATCCCTTTCCAATGCCTTTTGGTGGGTTCTGCACTGTACCGAGCTAGCAAATTCACGGCGAACGCAATGTCCGGCCTGGTACTATTCGCAAGGTACATGAGCGCTCCAACTGCACTCAGATATGAGAATTCTGCTCCCAGGACTTCCTCCCCCTCTTCTTTAGGTCTGTATGGGTCTAGGTCTGCTTGGAGTGACCTTTCGACCATTGGAGTCTTCGTAGGATATGCTTTTTCAAATCCAAACCTTTCCAACACTTTTTGTGTGTAGGTTGATTGATGTACTAAGATTCCTCCTTGGACATGTTCAAGCTGCAAGCCTAAACAAAACTTGGTTTTACCCAAATCCTTCATTTCAAACTCAGACTTCAAGTATGAGCATGCCTCTTCAATTTCTTCATCCGTCCCAATGATGTTCAAGTCATCTACATAGACGGAGATTATCTGTAATCCATTCGAGGATCATTGTATAAACACACATGGACAATCTTCGTTGTTTGTGTAGCCTTTCTTGCGAGAAAGTCACTCAGCGATTGTACCACATTCTTCCCGATCGCTTCAAACCCATACAATGATTTCTCCAATTTCACACTGCATGTGTTTCTATTTGCTCCGTCTTGGTTGGGATAGGAATTCCTTCGGTACTTTCATGTATATCTCGAATCCAAGTTTCCATACAAATATGCCTTGTGACAACATCCATTAACTTCATTCTCAACTTCAAGTTGATCGCCATTGAGATCAAATATCTAAAGGTAATTCCTCCCATGACCGGAGAATAGGTTTCTTCATAATCAACTCCAGGACGTTGAGTGAAACCTTGAGCTACAAGCCTTGCTTTGTACCTTACAACTTCGTTGTTTTCATTCCTCTTCCGAACAAAAACCCATTTGTGACCTACGGGGTTTATATGGGGAGGTGTGCGGCATACGGGCCCAAACACCTCTCTCTTGTTTAGAGAGACTAACTGCAGTGATTGCCTTTTTCCATTCTTCCCAATCTAGCCTTTTCTTGCACTCTACGAGAGATGCAGGCTCGGGATCATGATCAATGATCGAGGCAATCTTCTTTGCAAAGTATGCATCAACGTTGGCTGTTGCACTATTCAGGGATTCTCATGTTATTACAAAGTTTATGGCCATTTCTTCATGGGGTGCTTCATGCACTTCTATTTGCTCTTCACTGCTTTTCCCTATCGCAGGAGCAAGTTCCTTTAGCTTTTCATCGCCTATATGTGCGCACACATTATTTTCGGCGGCTTCCTGCAATGGAAGATTCAAGTCTGGAATTGCCTTTCCTGTTGGCTTCTTTCCAGTGCTAGGTCTCAACTGCTCCCCTTCTTTCCTTGGGGCATTTTCGTGATTGGTTGTGGTAAGTTCTCTCGCCCGATTTTCTCAGGCGTCTCGGTACTTTGGGTTTGAGGAGCCGATTTCTGCTCTTTTCTTTGAGGCCTCTGAGCAGGTTGAGGATACCTTCTATTTTATTTGGTATTTCCACCCTCTCGGTACATTCCTTGCGGGTACATGCGACTTAACCACGCCTTCAAATCACAAAATGATCAGGCGGTTCATTTGCTAAATTCGCAAATCAATTATCTTTTGGACTTCTTGATTTGCTTCATTAGTGCGGGGTCATGTGCGGGATCGGTGGAATGCCATATGATTTCCGGCATTTTTCATCCAAAGGTTGATTTCTCCCTAATAACGGAAACGATCCTCGTCAAAAATGCAATCGAATCGGTGTATACAAGTCTCCAATCATGGGTTCCAAATACCGATTATGGATGCACTCTCATAACCAACGATATCCCGGACTTGCGGAGAGGGCCCATTGCGATCATTGAGGGGTGGTATAGGTACATATACCATACACCCAAATTTTCTAAGATGGGAGATCTTGGGATGATCCGTGCACAAGTGCATAGGAGAATGGATGTTGTAGGCCGACGGCGAAATTGATAAGAGCTGCTGCGTGCAGGCTGCGTGTCCCCAACGGTGTTGGGCAAGTTACAACTCGCAAAAGCGGTCTCGCAATGAACTTAATCCTCTTTATTAGTGCTTCTGCTAGTCCATTCTGCGTATGGACGTGCGGTACTGAGTGCTCAACTGCTATCCCTGTTGCCGTTCAATAATCATCAAATGCCTTTGAAGTAAATTCTCCGGCATTGTCCATTCTAATGGACTTCACGCGATGATCAGGGAAAGCATTCTTAATTCTTATGATCTGCGAGATCAGCTTTGCAAAAGCATGGTTTCTTGTTGACAACAAGCATACATGCGACCATTTCGAGGAAGCATCGATGAGCACCATAAAGTATCGAAACGGCCCTGACAGGGGCTGAATCGGACCGCAAATATCCCCCTGGATGCGTTCCAGGAATGCAGGGATTTCACTTTGCACTTTCATGACAGAGGGTCTAGTTATTAATTTCCCGGTGGCACATGCAGGGCACACAAAATCTTCATGATTCGGAAAATTTTTTAACATTAATACCATGACCTTGTGAGTTGTTCACTATATTTCTCATTATTCTAAGACCAGGATGGCCTAATCTACCATGCCATAAAGAAAATAACTCAGAGCTTCTAAAAACAGTCTTCAAGGAAGTATACACTTGGTGCATGAATATTCGTGTAGTACAACCCAGATTCATATGAGGGACATTTTTCTAATACCATTTTCCCACATACCACGTGCTTCACAATGCGCAAGCATTCTTTGCCATTTTCTTCATTGGTTTCTACGTGAAAACCATTGGCGCGGATGTCTTTAAAGCTTAAGAGAGTGGCGTTGATTCGTGGTACAAAAGGGCCTCTTCAATTACGAGTTGTACCCATAGGCAATATAATAGTGGCTCTTCCCGAGCCGATTACATATGAGTCGCTTCTGCGATCGTAGTAATCTTTCCAATGTTCTTCGTGATCGATTGGAAATACTTAGACTCTCTTAAGATGGTATTTGTTGTGCCACTATCAACAATGCATATCTCTTCCATTTGGGCGCTACGATTTCTAGATAAAAGAAATATAATTCTAATCGGATAGAGGCAAAAACAATCCAAATATTACTTGCAAAATTGAAGAATACTGGAATAAAGAATAAATTGCGTATTTATTCATGAAAGAAGTATGCTCTTCTAGAGCTTACAATCCATTATTCAAAAGAAAAGGCTAACAACCATAATCTAAAAAAATGCATTAAACAGAATCTGTAAAATATGCATTAATTTCTGCTTCTATGTCATCGGCAGAAGTTTTCTCTTCATTTGCCATAATAATAGCTGCGCAGATCAATGTCCGTGCTATTCGTGAGGATGAGGCAAGTGGGGTGTCTACATCCATGACATCATCATCACCGATGTTGGCGAAGTGTTAGCCTGCGAGGCGTTTTCTTTTGCCTTTCTCTTAGCACGATATCGTTGATCACTTCTTTGGATTCCCGACATATCTTCGACCAATGTCCCCAAGTGACACACTTGAAGCACGTTTGGTTCTGCTGTCCATACGGCTTGGCGTCGCCTTTTCTTTGTCATCCCTCTTCACGGGGCTTTGGACTTTCCTTTGGCACAGGGCCTCTCTTTCCACCTTGCTTGCCCTTCTTTCTATGAGTGGGCTTTCTCACCTTGTAGCTATTGGCATTGACTGTGCGTGCGGTGCCTCGTCAGTGGTGGAGACATAGTTCTTGCGTAGAACATCGTCTTGCGATTCGCAACTTGCATTACATCAATCGATTCGCTATACTCCTTGTATGCGCCCCGACGATAGTGCGTGCACTCTGGATAGCATTAGGGTGGAAGGTAGAGAGAGTTTTCTCAATCTTCTCTTCATCGGTGATCTTCTTGCCACATAGAGAGATTGGTACAAATTCATGCAAGGCGTAATTGTACTCGCCCATCGTTCTAAAGTCGCAAACCTCAGGCGTACCCAATCTTGCTGTGCTTGGGGCAAGATGGTGTACTTGAGCTTTTCGAACCGCTTCTGAAGTGCAGTCCAAAGCTCATGCGCACTCTCTTCAGCCATGTATTCATTCTTCAGAGTGGCTGAGAGGTGGTGCCTGAGAAAATGCAGGGCTTGATCGTTCTGCTCAGCGGTAGGTTTTGCGTCATGTGAGGACCCTAGACCAATCGCGGAGTGGAGCTTCTTGCCCCCAAGGACGATCTTTACGTCCGATGCCCAAGTGAGGTAGTTCTGACCGTGCGGGGCCAGTTCTTCAAACTCACGATTCACAATGCCAGACATCTGCATGATTTCAAAATTCTGATTTAGATTACTGCGTGTTATCTGATAGAAAAATGGTTGCAAAAGCATAAAGTGCAGAAAATAAAATCATATGCATTGCATTATATAAAATAAAGCAACGGATTCAAAATTCATAAAGAATATTCATAAAACAGAGAAATAAAGCCAGAAAAGTTAAAAACAGAGCCAAATAAATCTTCTTGATTTTCTGGCAATTTTTGAAAATTTTCTGCAAATTTTTTTCCCTTCTCTTCTTTTTCTTTTCTTTTTCTTTTTCAGCCAAGTGGCCTTTGGGCCACTTTCTTCTTCTCGGCCCTTTGGGCCTTTAGCTCACAGCTCATCCCATAAAAAAAACGGCGGCTAGGTTTTCCTTGCACCTATCGTCGCGTGCGCGCACCCTGCCCCTGCTGCGCCTCGCGCCTCGCGCGCGCCATCTCGGCCGCCTCGCGCGCGCGCCGCTCTCGGCCGCCTCGCCTCGCGCGCCGCTCCTCCTCCCTCTCGTGCCTCGCGTCGCACGCGCAGAGAAGACGATGAGGCAAGGTCGATGGCTTCAAGCGGCGTGGGTCGGGCGGCGACGGCGAGGTCGAGCTCACGCACGGCGTGGCGCTTCACGCGCACACGTCGCGGCGGCGACAAGACCGGCGCGACGGGCGAGGGGCGGACACACGTGGTCGGCGTCGGCGGCGCGGCGAGCGCCGGCGCGCGAGGCGATTGCGGTGTCTCGGGCGGGGCCGGGCGCGGACGGAGCACGGCGACGGGGTCTGCGGCGGCTCAGACGGACGCCGAGGCGGCGCGCGGCGGCGGCGCTGGCGGCACGCGGACCGAGCAAGCGGTCGGGCGGCTTCTTTGGCCTTGCCTCAGCGTCGCCGCGCGCTTGGCGTAGGCGCGGCGCCGCCGCCGCTCTGGCGCCGCTTCTTGGCGCCTCAGCGTCGCCCGCCGATTCGAGCGAAGCGGCGACCGAGTGCGGCGAGCACGGCCGAGCCATGGCGGTGAAGACGAGGCAAGGCGGGCGCTTCATGCGCGCAGGCCGAGGCGTCGCGGCACTCGGTCGAGCTTTGTCGCGTGGCGGCGGGCGCGGCGGTCGGCGACGGCATGCGCGAGACCAAAGCGATGGCGTGGCAACCGTCAGGCGTCTTTGGCGAGCTGGTCGTCGGCGACGGTGGCGAAGCTTCCACCGTGGCGCGGAAACCGGGTTACGTGGTGCCGGTGACTTCTTGTCGTGCACGCGAACCGAGGCGTGTGACGCGGGCGCTTACGAGCGCGAAGCCAAACGCATGTTTTTTTTACGTGGATGATGCATGTATCGATGTTGCTCGTAGCGCCGTGCCACGTGATGCAAACATAAAGCAGTCTGAGCGGTAGATGCATGCATAGGATCAACAACAATTAGAATCAATCGCCGATTCTCACCTCTTCTCACCTTTTCAATTTTGATCTCCGGTAGAGCTTCGTGCTGATAACGTGTTAAGGAACCTCGCTATCGAATAGTCCGGGGTTCCCGAACAGATCTGAATTGGAGAACAGAAAGAGAGAGACACGTGTTTAGGGAGAGCAACAGCGGAAATTCTTTATTGCTAATGATTGCTTGTACATTAGAGGCCCCTCCTCCTTTTATAGCGCTCATCCAGGGTTTAGGCTAAAGAACCAGCATAGACCTTCAATGACTATCTGGGTTTCTCAAGACTCCGAGCCTCCTAGCGCACAAGCGGTGGCGTGTGGAACAACCGCTCTCCACGTTGCCCCGAAATCGCTGGTTGGTTCCACGTCGCCGCGAAAACGGCCGAAAGAGCTTTTGTGCGAGCTGTTGGCCGCTGAGGTGAGTTGGGCTTTTGGAACCTTACTGCTAGCTTCTGCGGTCAGCCCGTGGAATGGAATTGATATCGTGGTGTCTCTTTAGGACTTTAGGCGCCAACTACCGACGCCTTTCAGGCTTTCTCCCCTTGCTCGCTTTCCAGAAGTTGGAGTCCAGCCATCTGCTACCTCTGTGTGCAATGCAAGCTAGCCGCTGGGCGAGAACATGGGCGCCCCAACGCCGTGTCGACTGCCAAGGAAGCCTCTGCGGTGCCGATCGATCGCTGCTGCTGCTTTCCAAGCTCCGACCCCGGCCCCGGCACCGGCCCCGGCTCGGCCGAAAAACACAACTCGGGGCCCACGCTCTTTTGCCACTGACAAAAGGGCCGGCTCTGCATTTTGTCGCATCCAGCTTCCCAAGAACTACGTGCCTCGGTTTAGTAGTTTGCTTCAGAGTTCAGAGCTCATCCTTGTGCTCGGCATGCACAATCAACTTCTCACTGATATTCAGAGTAACAAAGGTTCTCAGATGTACCAAGTACTAATGTTCCGTTGTTGATAAAGGATCAAAATATAAGAAATGGCATGTCTGTTTAGTTGAACAGGTTTCTCTTGGCACACAGATCATGAAAAATATTTAAAAATGACTTACCATCCTTAATTATTGTCTCTAAACACTTTATTTAATGTATGTATAGTAAAAAATATAAAGAAAAGCTGAATATTTATTAGGGATATAAAAAGAACATCACACTAAATTTGCATTGAAATATAAAATACACTCTATATTTATAGATAAGATTATTGAAATATATACCCTGTAAACTTGAATAAAGGGCGTAATATTAATATGAATTCGATGGATCATTCAACATTTGCAGCCGCTCCATTTGGGGAGGTGGCCGAAAGGACTCCGCAGGCAGCGTGTTCAACTTCGAAAAATTTGCTGTATTCGCTCCTTGTTCGTCCGTATTTTCAAAAATAGCCATCGAAGCGAAAAATTTACAGAAATAGCTCCCTGGCCCACCCGTGCCGCGACCTGAACGCGCGACATAATTGCCTGCCTTTTTTTTCCACGCCCGGGCCCACCTTGCCGCTTCTCCGCATTGCTGCTCGCGCGTGGGTCGGTGGGGCCCGCCGTGCCGCTCGCCAGGGGAGCGGCTCCCTCTGGCCCACCCTGCAGTGCAGTGCGGTGGGGCCCGCCGTGCCGCTCGCCCGGGGTGCGGCTCCCTCTGGCCCCCCTCTAGTGCTGCTCCTTTTCCACGCGCGTGCCGCTTTCTTTTCCACGCGCCTCAGCGAGAGCCTCCCTGCTCGGCCCCCTCAGCCACGAGTCGAACTGCAAACGCAAGGCCCCGGAGAATATGGTATCGGATTCCTCTTTACATCACTTCCATCCATCCCCTCCGTGCACCGAAAGTATCAACCGGCGTCCGCATTTATTGCAGCAGCTAGCACATGGTCTCAATCCTCCTGCTATTTAAGTGGAGCGCTGCGATGGTTTGCATCAACCAGTCGGCGAGAGTAAGGAACCAGTGCTAGAGCGAGGGAGTTCCTCCAACCGCGAGCGCTAGGAGGAGAGGTCGGGGGAAAGAAGGGTTAGGAAAAAAACAGGCAGAAACGAGAATATGAATTTTACTGGCATTTAGTCGTTCTCTATAATTTACTGGCATTTATGTTTAGAGTAATATTGTTACGTAGTATTTGATTCTGGTATTTTACTTTGCAGGTATTGTGTACGAAGATTGTCTTGTACGCTGTTTGGGCTTTAGTGATCTTGAGCACACCTTCAGGAAGGTTAGTATGAATTCTTCGAAATTTTAGTATTATAATAATATTGGAATATTAGCATAGTTAGTACGAAATTAGTGTAAGTAATAGTACTTGAGACCTCAGTATCACTACAACGAGCAGTAGATGAAATGAGAATTTTTGTACTGTATTAGGTCCCTGCGCAATCCTGTTTTTAGAAAGTTGAAATATAAATGCGTGTTGACAAAAATAGCGTAAATAATATGACATGTCATGTGATGAGTAGATTAATTTGTAGTACGTGAAATGGGACAAGTTGGTGTGATGTTAGTATAAGTAGCAGTGTGTGAAATGACTATGTTGATGTAATGTAATGAGTAGTTAATGTAGATTAGACGATTTTGTTACTGTTCTAGCCCGGCAGGATAATTATTTTGCGCGATTAGCCGCAGAACCGACAAACATAAAAAAACGGCCGTTGTACAGTGGAATCCAGGGGACGGGGATTTATTGTGATTTTATTGGAATTAATAATACATGGCATACCGGCATTTGTACATGTGAGGTCAATAATATTATATTTAGGAGCCCGTATAACAATTATACATGACGTAAATAATGACGTAATTTTGCGGAAAAACTAGTATTACGAATATGATAATATTAGTGTAGTACCAGCAGGATATGAAATTTTTAGTACTGCGTACAATAGTAGTAATAGTGCACAATGTATGCATAACTGTAAGAATTACGCTAACAGTTTGACGTGAAAATCAATGATGGCCACATTTTCCATCGTACTTGTTTGTACAGAGTTGACAAACTATACGTTTGGATAGGATATAATGGGCGTGAGCCATTTGTTGTGGTAGGTACTAAATGGCAGATATGCATGATTTGTTCGTGTTTTATGGTGACGGCGTTGTTCGAGATGGTCCATGTGGGGTGGACCTTTCGAACTGCGAACGGAAGGTCGTCCGAGCTCCGGGTCTGATGGAGATGGACCTAGGCGAGCTCCGTAGGTGCGTGCGGAGCGCATTTGACGAGGAGACCTACCGAAAGAAGCTTGTAATCGAAGCCCTACATGCCAGAGCTGTGGCTGGTTCGACGGACTATTTGTGGGCGCTCTGCAAGATTGCGGGCAGCTCACAGTGGGGTCAATATATGCAAATTGTGATGAATCCTCAGGCGCAGATACACCGTCGCCCGATGGTGTATGTGCGCTTTGTGGATAGAGTAGAAACCTCTAGTCCTCGTGGTAGCGTCCGAGAGGACATTACTCTCGATGAATTTCACCCAAACGAAGACATCGGGCAGTGGTGGTTCGCCCGCATTGACTGCCACGAGCACCTAGAAGACTTGGAGGACGTAGCAACATCCGACGATGACGTCCACACAGATAGCAGTGAAGATGACGATGCAGCTCCCATCGGTGGCATTGTGTCCACTGATGTGGATTATGTGTCTTCACGCCTCGATGATTTGGCGATGTCTTCCCTCGTGTTGCCGGACGAAGGCAGCCATGGTTGGGCCTTCGACCAGCATACTCTACTCGTAGGGCAAAGATTCTCTACGAAGAGTGCCGCCCAGCAGGCAATTGCAAGATATGCGGTTAACATCAGCCGCACGTACCGGGTGTATAGGTCAAACCCGGATACGTACATTGTAAAGTGCCTGGATCCTGAGTGTCCCGACAAGATCCGTGCGCAGAGACTGAAGGCCGTAAGTTCGGGCTTCAGAATAACCGTCCTGACGGATCACAGTTGTGTGCTTGTTAAGCCATTACACAAGCACAGAAATGTGACGTCCTCGTATGTGGCCAGCCTGATTTCTCACTTGGTCACGGCGGACGTCACTGTTTCCCCGAAGCTACTAATGGCTGACATGGTTAACATGGTGGGATATCCTGTTAGCTACGGCAAGGTGTGGCGAGCGAAGAAGAAAGTAATAGAGATGATGTACGGCTCGTACGAAGAGGCGTACAACCTAGTCCCACGGATGCTTCACCAGATTGCCGAAGCCAATCAGGGGACCTACATCAACAAGATGGAGAGACCACACCCCACGAAGGGTCCGAACTGTTTCATCCTGGACCGTGTGTTCTGGGCATTTGGACCCGACCATTCGGGGTTTAAATCTGCCGACCTGTTCTTACCATGGACGGTACTTTCCTATCGGCAAGTACAAGGGCACCATATCGATGGTGGTCGCCCCGACGCCAACGACCAGCTACTCCGGTGGCCTATGCGATTGTGGAAGCGAGAACACGACTAGCTGGTTGTGGTTTCTTGCCAATGTCAAGCAGTCGGTTGTCCAGGACCGCCCGAACGTGTGCCTCATCACAGATAGGCATGCTGGGCTATTGTCGGCCATCAGCACCATGCAAGGAGGTACATAGCCACCATACCAATGGAATGATGTCATCAATCGATGGTGCATGAGGTATCTCGCGGCGAACTTGCACAGGTCATTCCGCAGCAAGGAAGTCATGAAGACATTCAAGAGGCTATGCATGCAAAACTAAAGGCGGAAGTTCGAGGCAATTTGGAGAGTTTTGGACGAGGAGACCTCGAAGCACACGACAGAGCAAGCAGAGGCCCAGATCAACAACTTCTCCCAGTGGGTGCAATTCCATGCTCCAGAGCTGGAGAAGTGGTCCCTGCTCCATGACACCGACGGCGCAAGGTACGGAATAATGACAACAAACATGTCAGAGGTTTACAACGGTGTTCTGAAGGGTGTCCGGTCCCTCCCAATCAGTGCCATCATGGAGGAGACCTAGAACAGAACCGTTGGATACTTCGTGAATAGAGGAATCAATGCTAAGAGGCACCTGGATGAGGGGAAGCAGTTCTCGGAACGTATGCACGCCTACATGGAGAAGAAGATTGAGAAGGGCCGGTCGCACATTGCTCACACCATGGATGGAGTTAGGCGAAAATTTGAAGTTCGTCTGCGGGAGAAGTTCGTGGATGGCCACTGCAGGGGCTATCGTAAACAAGTGTGCACAATACGCGATGTAGCGACTTGCACGTGCAACAAGCCAAAACTGCTGCACAAACCATGCTCACATGTATATGCAGCGTGCGCGGTTCTCCGTCAGTCATCCGCGCCCTACATATCGGAGTACTTTACCACCGACCATTTGTTCGGGACATGGAGTTCGGAGTTCAACTCTTACGGACTGGACATGCATTACAGGGAGCTGTGGCCAGGCCAAGTGACTTGGTGCCAGAATGATAGTTTGAAGAGGAGTGATCGTGGCCGCTGGCAGTCACGACGAATCTGTAACGACATGGACGCTAGTCAGCGCGGAGACGCACCTGCTGCACGGAGGTGCCAGTTGTGCAGGGTAGTAGGTCAAACAGTGAGGAACTGCCCTAATAAGGCGGGTTCGTCTAGTTGTCCGTAGTAACATGTGACAATGTATTACGACTTGTGATTGCAGTACTAGCATGTCATTTTATTCTTGATTCACCAATGTAAATGCACGTTATGTAATACAACGTGCAAGCTAATGCCATGTACCTTAAGGTTATGTACTGTGATGTTATGTGGTTTGTTGATTTTCATGTTATAACGTTTACTGCTCTGTCACTACTCGTACATCTAACTCATGTCATTTATTGTCTCACTGCAGGTTATGGCTGGACACGCACAGACTCTCCTTGACCCATCGTATGATGGGAAACATCGTAGCAGTGCCTGGCTCACGGGGGACGGTCCACCGCCGTTCATTCTCAGGGGTCCGAGCGTGCACTGGCCCTTGGATCCGCGCTACGTCCCTCTTCTACGGCAAGCGGGTCCGTTGCCGTTCGCACGGATGATGGATATTGGTCGCTGCTTCTCTTTGGATGGGGCTCTACTGTCTGCCCTCGTCGATCATTGGAGGCCGGAGACCCACACATTCCACTTCCGCTGGGGCGAGATGACGGTGACCCTACAGGATGTTGCCATTATTACCGGTTTGCCTATCAGGGGCAGGCCGATAGTCCCGCCGCCGAAGTGGCCTGATTGGAGGGTTAGGTTGCAGCACCGATTCGGTCACGCGGTCCCAGAGAATATTCGGGGGGTTCCATAATCCTGGCTTCGGCGGTACATGGAATGTCCCGCTGATGCGCCGGTGTATGTAGTACGGAGTCACCTTGTGGCGTACCTGTTGTTTTTGTTCGGCTGGATGTTGTTTCCTTCCACGCAGAGAGACTCCGTGTACCCCAGCCTGATCCACATCGACGAGGCATTGGCTGACGCCCAGCCGGACAACGTGCCACAGTTTAGCTTCGGATCAGCGGTGCTTTGCGCGATATACAGGGAATTGTGCAAAGCATGCCTGAAGACTACGGAAGATGTGCCCGTGCTTGCAGTTTGTTACTATCCGCTTCAGATATTTTCCTGGGAGCACTTTCCTGTGGGGCGGCCGTACTTTAAGGAGCCCGTGCACCCGTATCCATCGGAGGCTCCATTCTACGGTGAGAATGGGGACCTGGTCGACCGGCCTACCATGGGTACGCGGTGGACGACCAGCCGGTTGGGATGGGCTAGGGAGAGGCCTCGTCGAGTCTATCCTGAGTATCATAATTACTTCGAGACCCTACACGAGGACGACATCATTTGGCAACCATGGACTTCGCATTTCTTGTTCACTACGGCGCCGCATGGATTGTCAGAGCAGTGTGGCCAGGATATTTACTACTGGTTGACAACATGCCACATGGTGTTTTGTCACATGGTCGAACCGCATTGCCCTGCCCGAGTGATGCGGCAGTTCGGCCTTCATCAGGAAATCCCCCCTCTAGTTGGCCTACCTCTACCACAAAAAGTGCACAGGTAAGTGAAATTCGTACTATTCAATTGTACAATATTCTACTTGCCTGTCGGATGCAATCCGAGTTCTTAACTTACAAATTTTATTTGTTCCAGGCAATCTCGGAAGGGCCAACAGAGCGATGACTGGCGCCTCACACAGTTACCGTGGACCACTGCGTGGGAGGAGTCTGCCACAGCGCAGGTAGTGGCCGAGAATCGGCCCTACGACCCAGAGTCGTACGTAGCGTATCTGGAGTGGTACGTGCCACATACGCATGGTAGACTTACTGGACCCGCTCCACCGAGGCCCGAGGAGGTTACACACGAGGACCAGTTGGGCCTCGGCCACCCTCTGCACCGCGCATCACAGCAGGACGACACGGTACGAGCGGAATGTACGTGACATTAATATTTGTATTCACGCCTAACCAATATTTTCCTTGCTTGTGCAGTTCGAGCGTGCCAGCCTTATAGTTGACGAGGCTTCTAGTGCACTACGAGAAGGGAAACGTAACGCAGCTCCCGGCCTGCTAGGGGTACTCCGTTCGGTGTTGGATGATGCGAAGGGCAATGTAAAGACTTTTACATGCGGCCGTCATAGCGACGTCGCCGTCCGGGGTGCTCTCGCAGGGGCGCAACCTCCTTCTCCTAGATCGTCGCGACCGAGCGTTGCCGGAAGACGATCGAGCGGTGCTCGCTCGTCTTCAGCTCAGACTTGCCGTCAGGACACGCAGGTATAACATCTAACTTTCGTTCAAAAACTTCGTAATACTTACGCAATGTAATTTTATTCGCCATGGCATGTATTTTGCGCAGCGCCCAGCGGGGGAACACTCTATTCTGCCATCGTCATCTCGGCGGCAACATGAATTACTTGCTCTACCTGCCGAGGTAAGCACATACTCGGACCCGGACTCGCTCGATCGGGACTTGCCTCCGGCAAGTTCACGGAGGGGTGCATCCGCGTCGTTCCGTCTACCTCATGATGTTGCATTCGGGCAGACCTACACCCCCCAAGGCAGGCACAGTTGGTCTACGCAGTCGGCACGTGAGGTACATTATATTTCGTTGAAGTCATCACTTCGTATTGAACCTATATTTTTCTGAGTTATCTAACATTTCCATTCATACCATGCTATTTTGCAGGCCGAGGTGGACACGCCAGCTCAATACCTGCCTCCAGCAAGCTCGGCTTGGGGTGGCTTCGCGCCGCCACGCTTACCACAGCACCCTCCTCAGCAAACTTGGTTGGGCCAGAACTACGCCCCGTACTACACCAACGAATATGGTGCAAGTTCATCATCTGTGCGGCCGACATGGGGGGTATGTTTCTCCAGTTGTATAGAACTCCAACGCGTAGCCGTGCTAACAATACGTGGGTGCAGGTTTCCAGGGACGAGTTCTCTCAGTGGGCACAACACTCCACGACTGAGCGACCAGCATCGGTAAGTCTTACGTGTACTCTGAGGTACCTATCGCACTCATTCACTGTTGAGCACGGCACTAACATAACTTTGCAATACAGCCTCCTGGGTGGGTCGAAGACATGTTGGCCACGCCACACATGCCACCGTCGCAACAAACACAGTATGACTTACGGAACACGACACACGCGCCTGACCGGTTCACATTCCCAGAAGACCAACTCCGTCGTCCGCAAAAGCGGGGAACAGATCCGAGTTGAGCTACGAGTCAGCGACCGGTTCTATTGCTGTACTAAAGTGCGTATATGTAATTGATGTCGGCCAATTCGTACTGCTTTAAGAATGATAATCCTTCTTATTATGTCAATATGGTATGTTGCTTCCATAATATATGTCCACCAAACTTATACAATTCACGATTGCCTGGCCGATTAGACAAGTCACAGGTATCAGCTATGTCAGGCCGAGTAGTCAAATAGGAAAGCATCGGTCACCTTTTGCAGTGACAAGTTGCAACACTCTGCCCAATGCTTTTAACTTGTTAGTGACGATTTTTCCCGCATTAATATTTTGAACACTAGTGTCCGTAACGACAAAATTGCATAAATAATAAGACATGACATGAGAGAAGTAGAGTATTGCGTAGTACGTGGCGGCAAGCGGGAGCGAGCGCGCGTGGCGGGGGCGGTGGGGGTGGGGCGCGAGTCGAAGCGTGGCGGCCCTCAGGAGCTTGGGCACGTTGGGCCGGTTTGAAAATTGGTCGACTGCACGACGCGTAGAGAAAGTAGCTTTAATGATGGGTGACAGGTCATGCAGCTTTGATGATGTGTAGTGACAGGTCGTACAGCTTTAATGGTGGGTGACAGATCATGCAGCTGTGATGAATCACTTTAAATAGCTTACTTATCCGGTGCGTCTCCATCGTTGCCTCCCGCACCCGCGATGAACCTGCAAGGAGGCAATCGCTCCAGCGCTCCATCGCAAATCCGGCGTGGAGGCGTCGTCGGCTTCGTCGTCGACCATATCCGCCTCGCCATCGACCTCTTCGACCTCTGGTGCCGCGGGATTGACCGGATCCGCAAGGTATGAGCCCTAACATGATTTGGATGTGAGGTTTAAACTCAGAATTGCAATGAATAGGGCTCTGCGCTCGAACAAGCCCCCTACACCAGAGGTGAGCAGCACTTAGGTTTGTTAATTACACACTTGTAATACTTGTAGATGGACAAGGATTCGGAGAAGCTCAGCAAAGGATTGGCATGGACAGTGGAACAAATAGAGTGCATCGCATCTGACCTAAACAAAATTGCCCAAGACAATTTTAGTCCTGACACATGTCCATGCGGCAATGCACACAATGGTTTTGTGATTGATATCGAAGCTATAGCTCGCAGCCTTGAGCAAGTTGCCATACAGTCACGTGAATCGATACAAAGAGATGAAGTAGAGCCGAAAGAGGATGTGGAGCCTGAAGGGGATGTAGACCCTGATCTGTGTCTCCTTACGACTACGAAAGCGATGATGAGGGTAAGCGTGATGACTGGCAGTATTGTGAAGATGAGGGTATCGACATTGATAGTGATGGTTCGGAAAAAAACTAGTCCTGTTATAATGTTAAGCCTTGTTATGTTATTGTAATGTTTATGCATGTTCCTAAGACTTGCTATGTTATTGTAATGTTGCTAAGACTTGTAAAGTTATTGTAATGCTGATAGATGTTGCTAAGACTTGTTAAGCCTCGTTAAGTTATTGTGATGCTGATGGATGTTGCTAAGACTTGTTAAGATATTGTAATGCTGATGGATTTTAGTGCTTATCTGAGGTATTGTATTCATTGCTGAGAAGGCTTATATAGCATTAAAGTCTGTTGTACAAAATCGGCAAACACATGAGTGTACGAATTACCTCATCACCCAAGGGCTATTACTTTATAATTTGTCATCTAAAAATGTTATTTCACTGAGTATTCGGCGTGGATAAAATATTAACTCCTAGCAATTTGATGAGCATAAAATATTAAATCAAAGAACTAAGCGCAACCCGTTTATACAGGGATCCATCATTCAATATCAAACCATCAAGCACTTGAAAAACATGTTAAATATGTAGATATATACACATTTTTATGAGTGTACATCTTTTTATAGATAGAAGTACATAGATACATATTTCTAGGGGTGTATGTCCCATCGGTATACTCAGTACGCACTCACCACACACCGCACAGTCCGAAATGACCACTCACTACCTACTTTTAACTCTGAAGTGACCCTTGAGTGCACAACATATTTGTTAGTACTGACACCTTGCATGCATGACTGTTTTTTCAGCCCGACTTGACTACACACTCCAAGCTTTTTCAGCCCGACTTGACTACACACTCCAGGCTTTTTCAGCCCGACTTGACTACACACTCCAGGCTTTTTCAGCCCGACTTGACTACACACTTCCAACAATAAGTCCATACACCACCCCGTCGAGTCTACAAAAGGCCAAACCCCAGGCACACACACAACTCCCACTCAGAATCCTCCATGGCTGGATCCTCTAGCAGAGCTTTCCCGTGGACACCTCAAATAAGTAGTGTAGCCCCCCTACATTACACGTTGAAGGCTACGCATAATGGGAAGGATGATCCATTCAAAAAGGAGAACCTAAGTAAGGTGCTGTCCAAATTGCAAGAGTGCCATCCGACATTATCGAGGAATAACGTGACAACCTCCGCCCTTAACCTTGTGAACGCCGACGACCTCAAGGCGCACTTGCAAGAGTGGCGTCAAACATATTTCAGGGTGTGCAAACTAGCCGACCACCCTTCTGCTCATGGTTTCTCTACGAGACTTTACAGGGTAATGATGCTCCCCGATCAGTATGCAGAGCATATTAAGGTTAGATATTTTAGCTTTGTTCACCCAACAAGTCTTTTTACCATTATCTCTAAGTTAACTAATTTGCATGCTTGTCTTGTGTGATAGTCATTCCCGGAGGATAAAGATTTGCTGAACAAAGATATCCCAGAATTCTTTGCGATGTACATGCTCTTCGGCGGGGGTGTGATGCCCGGTTCGCGCAGAAGACGCAGAAGAGGATCTAACTTGAGGTCAAGAGGACGTTCAACCACCACCGCAAGGGGGCTTGCTCCTGACTATGCAAATGATGATGACGATGATTTCGTATCGCCTAGACCTCGATGTTCAGGAACTACCACAACAGGCCGTTCAAGTGCTACTACAACTGGCTGTTCAAGAAACAATGCAAGAGGACGTTCAACCACCAACACAGGGGGGCTTGCTCCTGACTATGCAAATGATGATGACGACAACGACGACGATTTCGTATCACCTAGACCTCGACGTTCAAGAACTACCACAACAAGCCGTTCAAGTGCTACTACAACAGGCTGTTCAAGAAACAATGCAAGAGGACGTTCAACCACCACCACAGGGGGGCTTGCTCCTGACTATGCAAATGATGATGACGACGATGACGACGATTTCGTATCACCTAGACCTCGACGTTCAAGAACTACCACAACAAGCCGTTCAAGTGCTACTACAACAGGCTGTTCAAGAAACAATGCAAGAGGACGTTCAACCACCACCGCAAGAGGTCTAGCTCAAAACCATATAAATGACGATGATGATGACGATTTCATGCCACCTAGCCCACGAACCTTACGTCCTCGGAGTCCTCCAAATCCTGACGACGATATTCCATCAAGCCCTCTCGGGTATCCATACGTAGTACCTCGTCTGCCACCAATATACGATTATCCTACTTTTGACCGTCTATTTCGACAACTATGGTCATAAAATGAATGGATTTGTTACTTAGTCCTTCACCAGAGGCATATAACTATGGAATACGTCGTATCCTAGTTTACGAATTTTCTAAGGCATGTATACCTGCGATGTATCCTAGTTTTATGAGGCATGTACTTATATTGTATCCCTGCACTTCGTAATATCAATGTCGGGTTTTATTCAATAATTTACTACAATTTTTCGTTAAACTTGTCGCACGCCGAAAAGAGAATGACAAACTACAAAATTTGATTTTTTAATCAAAACTAATAACTGATAAATAAATTTGTACAACACTATAAGAATTAAGATTATCACAGATAAATATGAATTTTTGAATTTACTTAACTTTACAATTCTAGCAACCGACAAAATAACATTGACTTTTAACAACGAATTCTCGAATAAAGTCAATGCAGAATAGCGACCACCTGGTGATCGCGACAATCCTTTGCAGCGCCTGCCGTCCGCGGAATCGCCGTCCTAGGGGCTACAAATAGAATTCGGTTGCGATAATAGCCAAATCCGTTAAATCGTCATTTCAAACGGCTAAAAAACCAAAACATTTCGTCTTCGAAACGGCCAAAAAACCAAAATATTTCGTCTTCGAAACAGCTAAAACGATAAAAAAACCAACAGTAGGTGGGAGGAGGGAGCCGCATGGTGGAGGAGCGGCAAGGTGGGGCCAGCGCCAAGGGCAGCCGCCACTCCAGGACGCGGCAAGGCGGGCCCCATCCCCCGCGCGTCAGCCGCTCGTCCAGGCAGCGGCTTGGTGGGCCCGGGCGGGAAAAAAAGGCAGACAATTATGTCGCGCGTCCAGGTCGCGGCACGGGTGGGCCAGGGGGCTATTTCTGCAAATTTTTCACTTCGACGGTTATTTTTGAAAATATGGATGAAGAGGGAGCTAATACAGCAAATTTTTCTTCAACTTCATCCAGCACAGCACACGCACGTATACATGCGGCTAGCTTGCAACATGTTAGTACAGAAAAGGCGAAACTATGTACGCGTGACTCGCACTATGCTGAGGTCCGAAGTGACTGCGCCTGTGATCCAAGCAGCAGTAGGCAGCAGGAGTAAAGATGTTAGATTACAGGTGACGAAATTCTAAGGAATCTCAGTCCACAAATTAAATTGCTCCAATACGCGTGTGATTGTATGGCTGGGTTTCCACTTTCCAGTTGAAACTCATGAAACGTCAAAAAATATGTCCCAAGCTAGATTGTTTGGCTCATGGGAATTGCGCCGTGTAGTCTAATACTCCATCCATTCACAGATAGTTGCGTTTTGAACAAAGTTTCGGTTAAACTTTCAAAACCTTAACTGTCAATATTTTTTAAAATATTTAAATTAGTTACATGAAATTCATATGCGTAAATTTGTATCAAAGAGTATTTTCATAATATTATAATTTTATTGGATTTTATAATTATATTATAATAGAAATTAGTGGTGAAAGCTATATTTTTGAAACCGTATCGATGTTCACAACAATAACTATCTGTGACCAAAGAGCGTTTTTTTTAAGAGGACACTCAAAAGATTTGTGCGTATTTCATTAAGCCGGTATAGCCTAACATTTCATTTGGAGCATACATCAATGATAGGAGTTTCTGTAATAGCAAAAACAGAAAAAAAAAACTGATAGGTGTATATAAACCTCTTTATTCTTTGAGTTCATGTACTTTGCAACTAGTATTAATTTAAGTCGTAGTAAGGGTCTACCAAATTGAGGTCAATTTTTTATAGAAAAATCAAAGCATATTTCTCTTGTTTCTGAGAGCTTTTAACCCGCATCATCATCTTTTGTTAATTATGTAGCGGATATTTTTGAACACTGTACAAAATAAAGCCTATAGTTTGTCAATCTTGCCGTATGCTATCCTTGTTTTGTCATCAATTCATTATTTCTCTCGAATGGTTATAAACAATTGTTTATACTAAGATCCTATTTGGAATGTGGATTTTTTTTCGTTCCAATGGGAAATGAATTGTCTCATGCTAACTGGAATTTTTTTTATGCTGTTCCCAAGAGATTCATGGTGAACATCGTTAGGGAATTAGTATTTTGGTTTCTTCCCCTGATATTCTCTCGGTCTTCTGTGATGGATGTAACAAATCAAAGTGCTCCCTCTGTTCTTAAATACACATCGTTCTAGCTTTCAAATTTTATTTCTAAATACATATCATTCTACAATTTCGAGACAACTTTTAACAGCTTTTCCTTTACATACCCCTATCATTAATAATCCTAAATATTATTTATTACAGTGGAATAGAGTAGCACATACCATCGAAGAGTAATAAGTAAATTAACGAAGAAGAGTAATTTGATCATTTCTATATATACCTTAGTTACAATGCAAAATTCTAAAACATCAACTACTCCCTCCGTTGATAAATATAAGGCATATAGTTTGAATTGTTTTGTTGAAAAATATAAGACGTGCATGTAGATTTAACGAGTCTTTCCACATATACCCTTATTTATTCTCTCTCAATCATATGCATTTATTTATTACCACCTACACAAAGTATTATCTCTCATTTCCTCTTATGTTTTCATCAATTTCACCGTAACCTTAATCCTTATGCCAAATCAAAATACGCCTTATATTTATCAGGCAGACGAGTATTTAAGAAGGGAGGAGCGAGACTTTAATGGTTGCACCGTACAAATTCTACGTTGATGCATTAATGGTTGCACCCTCTTTTTCAGAGAAGGGAAAGATCTTCCACGTACTGTTCATCTACACCCTTGATCTCCTTGTACATGCCTATACACACAGGTATTCTTTGACGGAAATCTCCCAGCATGCCAGATTTACGCAGATCACAATGCAGCTTTGCCGTTGTAACTAGAAAAAATAGCAAAATTTCCAGTGCAATTTACGCGGCTAAATACCGGAATATAATGTATTTGTTATGTAACTCTATTATCTTTCGAAAATGCAGTTATACAATTGTAGTTGTAATATATACATGATTAATATGCACTATTATAATTTAGCTCTAACAAAATAAGTGGTGTTCATTTTCTATTCTTCCCTTGATTAATGAGGAAATTTCTTATTTACATATGATTATCCTGCATTTATAATAGTGTAGATCTTCTATTTTTCTCTCAATGCACCAATATAATCTAAGCTCCACTAAAATAAGTAGTTTAGATATTAACTTTTTATCTCAATTAATGAGAGAATTTGTAGGAATTTTTCCTGATTTAAGGATTATTATGGGATTTTTTTTACCTCCGAGAGGAAAGAGTACTTTGGATATCATATATATATATATATATATATATATATATATATATATATATATATATATATATATATATATATATATAAATTGTAACAAGATGATCTCCCGTTAAAGCATAGAAAGTGTCATTTTAGGAATTGCTACAGTACTAGAAAACAATTGTTACCATTGGTTCCGATTTTAATATATTTTCTAGAATAACATAAAGTTAAGATTACATAAGTATTTGTTAATAACAAAGAGTAAACTCCTCTTGCTCACCGAAATGAAAAAAAGTTGATTGTAAACCTCTTCCTATGAATAATAAAGAATAAACTCCTCTTGCTCAGAAAAAAACACTAATACTACAAGATACAAGCTAGTTAAGCTTTTAACTTCGCATCAATTACCTGTAGATAACCAGACTGATATATAGGAAACACTTCTACAGTGTAAACAAATTGAAGTTTGAAAGCCCTCAGAAGATATAACTGCTGCAACTTTTTAATATACAGATAACTGTTCCAACTTGAAACACTTTATTTTTAGAAAATATGGGGTAGAGGACTAGAGGGTCCTAACATACTACAAACTTCTAATTCGATTCACATTGTGTCATTGTGATCCAATAGCTCACACAGCACACCACCAAAACCAAAGCTTACCTTTTTTTTTTTACAAAATAATCCTTCCAGTTAAAAAGAAAAGTGATACTAAGTTTTCAAAAAAGAGGAAAATTAAATACACGCAGTCAAACTGTAATTTCGACCGAAGATATTGTCTAAGATATGGAGGTCGGATATACGAAAGATGATGTCGGGAGATTTGTCGTAAAAAAACTTTATAACATTACACTTGATAGCTAACTTTGAATATATAATGACAAAATTTAGTGGTAAAAGCTAGCTTAATAGAGTGACACGCTGCATGCCACCACTGGTTACCACTACTACATGCATGTCTACACACACTAGTTCTGCAATGTCGCTCATATCTGCCTGTGAAAACAAAACCTCATCAAAAGCTCTTCTAATCACGCATGCATGATCGATCTCCAAAAGGGGGAAAAAAAAGATTTCACCCCTGTTGCATGCGCAGTGAGTGGCAAAACAACAGCGGCGGCGTTCGACAGCAAACTTCCAACCCAAACTCACATCCAAACCCAACCAAAATTGGAGCGAGCGTACTCCATGTCCGCGCACCGAGCTGTTCCCAATTAAAGCCCGCCCAAGCCTCAGCGAGAGCGCGCCATGGACCACGGGATGTTGGATTCCATTAATACTACACCACCGCAGCATATTCTGCTCGATCCGGCCGGCGCCCACCCGCGCAGCCGCGGCAGCAGGCGTCCTCTGTACATGGCGGCATCACCGCGCCTTGCTAGTAGCTACCGACTCTCCATGACGCGCCGCGGGGGCCCGCGGCGCGCCCGGCACGACGCCGTGGTCCACGCCGATCTATCCAGCCCACTAGCCCGGCCTGGCTGTTTCCCCCCCACCCCGGCCCTCTCTCTCTCCAAGTCCTCTGCAGTAGAAAACAAAAGTGGGTTGCACCTTCAGATTCTGCATGCCCACAGGGCACGCCGCGCCCCGGCGGCCAGGCCGTGTGTACAGCAGAGTCGAAGTGGCCATTAAGGAGGGGGCTTCAATAATGGCGGGACGGGCAAAAGTACAACACGGGGAGGCGACGGGAAAGGGAAACGTCACTGGCGCTGCACTGCACTGCGCACCAGCTCAGGCAGCCGCGAGCTCTCCCGGCAAGTTTACTATCAGTCCATCGCACGGCACGCGCGCACACCAGCCTTTCTCCCACGCCGCCGCCGCCGACGACGATGGTGATGGCATTCGCACGCAGGTAGCTAGGCAGACAGGCGCATGCCGGGAAAAAGCCACTGTCGCAGGCAACGCTAGGAACAAGAAAGGTCGGGAGGCCGCGCGGAAAAAGACCAAATAAAGAGATCACCGGAATTTTGATTTCTCTTTCCTTCTTTCTCCTCCCAGCCTTTCCTCCAAAGAAAAGGACGAAGTTTGCAAGCCTGGCTCTTGGTGCGGCTTCTCCTTCCTTTCCGAGTGTGGAGCCTATATTACTAGCTTGAAAGCTGCGCCATTGCCGATGCGCGATGAATCATCCTAGGCTCCTACTCGCGTAGCTAGCATATCGTATGGTGAGGTCATAAATGTTCACGCTACCGGAAGATCGAGTTGGATATCGTCGTGGCCAATGGCGGATCGATCGCAATGAATGCAACAGCCACGCCTAGTAAACGCAGAAAGGTCGATGATGCCCGAAGTAAATGGCATGAACACAGTGGGAGTAAACGAAATGGCGAGGCTTCATTGAATTCACATGAGCATTTACTACTACTACTGGAGTAGTTTTTGCAAATGCTGAAGATGCATAAATGCTTC
The DNA here is from genome assembly GCA_036346275.1 of Otatea glauca. NCBI lineage: Eukaryota > Viridiplantae > Streptophyta > Magnoliopsida > Poales > Poaceae > Otatea > Otatea glauca. Next base: position 41,820,952 of record CM070725.1, read on the forward strand.
GGATTCAATGCGATCACGACTGACGTAGAGTGTTCAAAAAAGAAAAAAAATCAGAAGAATATGGAGTAGAATTGTAAATGTAGTCGATGGATCATGAACAAGAGAGCGGAGTATGGATTATGCAAGCCAGGGAGAAGGGAATGCAACAGTGCTAGCTCTAGCTTGCCAGGTTTGAGCTCGCCGGTTGCTGTGGGAAGGGAACCGACAATTCTGAGTCCCATGAGAGTAGTAAAGTTATCGCGCTTCTCAAGTCCCAAGCACAAGAAATATAGGGAGAAGGATGAAACAAGAGATCCATGCAACCCCAATCCCCAGGTAGGAAAATTTTCAATTGCAACACGAAAGTACATTCCCAAGATCCAAATCGGCAAATGGCCATGCCCATGCCCTCCTCTTCCCAACGACACCAACGTCGTCGTCATCACATCTAGGAAACAACAACGGCAAGGCAACACAAACCCAAGGAAACAGCAATGGAATAAAATAACGGAAAACAAAGAATAATAAGAGAGAGAAGCAACAGCTAGCCACCACCTCTCCTCCCTCCTAAAACCAACAAGAACTGCTGCTCGCTACGAACCTACTCGGCTAAAAGAAGGCAAAGAAAAGGCTAGGCCGCTAAGGAGATGATGATGCGAGTACCTAGCACCGGGAGCTAGCCGCGCGCGTATGCTTCAAGGCTTCTTGCCGAGGGTGTGCTTGTTATTGTGCATCCAGACCTTGAGCACGTGGCGCTTCACGCAGACCTCCTCACAGAACTGCTGCACGGCGGCCTCGTCGTGCTTCTGGATGCGCCACCCCAGCCGCTCCGCGAAGGCCAGCATCTTGTCCTTCTGCTCCTGCGTGAACTTGGTGCGGAAACGCTTCTTGCCGGAGGTGGACGGGCCAGACGAGCCGAGGGACATGCCGACCATGGGCCCCATCACCATGGGACCGACCATTCCGGACATGTCGTCGCCCTCGTCGCGGCCCGAGTGGGAGGTGGAGGGAAGCGCGAGCGGGCGCTGAGTGTGCCCAGCGGCAGCGGCTGCGGCTGCTGCGGCCGCCGCGGCCATCTGGTGCTGGTGATGGTGGAGATACCCAGCGGGTGTCCGGTAGTAGGGGGAGAACTGGTGGTGCGGCGCGGCGCCGTAGGCGGTGAAGGCGGCGGGGGACACGGCTGCGGGCTCGGCCGCGATGGCACCGGCGGGGAAGTCGGACTCCTTGCGGTGGAAGTTGCGGTGGCAGCCGCAGGCGGCGCAGCGGAGCGCGTCGATGGAGCCCTCCTCGCCCGCAGCCATGAACTCGCCGCAGCCGTCCACGGCATGCCCGCCGATGCCGACCGCGTGGTTCTTGAGGCACTCGCGGTACCTCGCGCCACCTGCTCCGCCGCCGCCTGCCGTCCTGAAACGCCCTCCAGAGTCCCCCGGCTTCGGCACCACACCGCCTCCCAGCCCCGGCTGCGGCGGCGCCTCGTAGCTCGAGCTCACAGGCATCGGCGCCATCTCCTCGTCGCCGTCGCCCTCATCGTGCTCGTCAAAGTCCATGGTTGTCTGCTCACTCGGTCGGAAGCTCCCTTTACTTCCGTTTGGATCTCTTGGGTGTTCTTGGCAAGGTTAAGGAAGAGCTTACGGAATTAATAGGGAGGAGATGGGGATAAGGGAAAACTGAGAAAGAAATATAGGAGAGTGTGAACTGTGGACACACCCTGCTAATTTTGACGCACCGCTGCGGCAGAAGCAGCAGCAGCAGGCTGAACTCTGGAGGCAGGCAAGCTGCTGTTGTGCCTTTGCGGTGATGATGTAATAAAACACTCTCTCTCTCTCTCTCTCTCTCTCTCTCTGCGGCATGAAGGTGTTGCTTTGCTCCGCTATATCTTTGTTGTCTCGCTCTCTCGGTCTCTCCTACCCCATCTGTGTCACTGTGTGAGCTGCTCTTTTCAAGGGATTTCGCTCAAGTCGTTTTAAAATGGGTTTAGAATTCTTGATTTGATTGTGACAGCGGCTTCATGGTTGAAGCTCTTTATTTCTTCTCGTGTAGTGTGCTAAGTATGTTCAAATCAAACAAAGTCAAACAGAGTAAGGCATGCTTAGCAAAGCATCATGGCCGTATTAGCTTTGTAAATACGGCTGTTGTTTTTGGATCTCTCTGTTTTTTTTTTTTTTGCGAGGGAATTTTTGGGGCATTCATTCATGCGGTACAACTACTACTGCAGTACCGATACGTATATCCTATGCTCCACTGACCACTCAACCTCATGATATGCGTACGGTACAACAATGCTGGCGTGCATAAAACAGAACTAGCTTAATCTAGCTTTCCCTTCCAGCAAGCCCTCTTGTCAAACTACACCAATATTTTTGTGATTTACTGTTATTATTGACTATAATCAACCAGATTCATTAAGCCACATCGTTGAGAAACTAGAGTCATCTCCAGGCCAAAAAAAAAAGAACCATCAGGGTATTTTCAGAAGCGGAGTAATTAAATCCTCGTTCTGACAGAAAAAAAGAAGAAGATACAACATGTCCTAATAAGGCCACACTAGCTCAAGTCGTGGAATCGATTCTCTGGACAAGTTTTGTGCGTACTAGTACAACATGAAATGCTCTAAATAGCACAACGTTAGGTATTGGTGAACAGAGTTTTTACTATTCTGGAAGCTACCACCACTAAATTATCATTAATTTTTTTCTCTCGTATCTTCGTTCTTTAAATTTTCGATAACCATTGTTACTAGCCCAGTATAATTTAGTAACTTTAACCATTGTTACTAGCCCAGTATAATTTAGTAACTTCTACGAACGGCAAAAAAAAGTCTTATAGGGGAAAGGTATGTGCGAACAACAGAATACCTAAATCTACAAAAAGAAGTATCTAGTTCACCCAACTTTGATATATCCTTGCTAAGTCGCTAAAAAATCATTAAACCTTTGACTGGTGTAACATCCCAATATTTTGCATCTTTGAAAATTTTAAAGTATTTTAGCTTTTTCAAAAAAATTCATGATTTTATTGCTAATTAAAGCTTAATATTAATTTTCACTCATTCAAAAAGGATTTAATATGATTAATGTTCTATTGCAATTGTCAAAATTGTTTTATTTGGGTTCTAAATATTTTATAGAATTTTCTGGGATTTTTTCAAGTCTATTAAATATTTATTTGGAGGCTATTTATATTTTCTAAAAAGGAAAAGCTAATAGAAAATCGTGGAAAAGCTTTTGGGCCGAAATCCAATTCATCCATCCCAAGTGAACTGCAGCCTAGACCAGTCAATCGCTCCTGCTAGTACTACACACGTGTGCCAGCCTGGTCTACTAGCCCATGCCAAATTAGCCACTCACAGGTGGGCCCCACCTGTCACGGTCTTCGTCCTTGTGTCTGACTCGGACACTGTTCCGAGCCGTGTCTGACTCGAACATTGTTCCAAGCAGTGTCTGTCATGAACAACGCCGTCGTTTCATGCGCAACGTGAACGCCAAGGTGTATTTAAGGTGCGCATCAGGATCGCCTTGAGCTGTGCAATCCACACCCTAACCCTAGCAGCAACGAAGAGCCGTCGTTTCGTCGGGATCTAGATTTCTTCGGGAGCGCCGCCGGGGGAGAAGAAGCATTGATTCGTCACCATCAATGAGCCCCTGACTGCTTGGTCTGCACCCTCTTGTTTCTCGCGTCGTGTTCTACCCGATGCTTGCATCATCCCAGTCATAGAATGCTTGTGCGTCGTTGTTGCTGTGAGAGCCACGTTGCCTCCGCTTTCCATGGTCGCCGTCATTGCTATTGGTCACCGTTGTCTCGACACCCGCATCAAAAGGATCACCGCGTCACGTGCTTTCTAGTGGTATGACACGGAGTCGCAGGAACACCACCGTTGCTCGCCATCGATGACCCTAGGTCCCCGTGCCCAGCCGTCGACATGTTGCTGATGTGGAAGGCCACGTGGTGCCACGTTGTGCTGAGTTAGCAGCTGCGTGGACGTGTAGATCTATGCGTAAACATAGTCTTTTTTAAGCCATGTCTCTAATGTGTGGGACCCACGTGTCAATGAGATATGCCATGAGCTGGGTCCACCATGGACCGAAACCTTGAGCCATGAATTCGGTCTATAGACCAATAGCCCACATGTCAGCCTATGTTGCTTTTTGGAAAATGCGAAAATTGATTTTTTTAATAGCCAGGCCCACATGTCAGTCTCTCGAGAGGGAATATTCCAGGAATATTCTATTTTCTTTCTGTTTTTCAAAATTTAATTGTTCAATGAATCTTTCGAGAGTTTGTTATATTTCATACGTACTCCAATTGAGTCTATTCAAGTTTCTAAATCCATCCAAATTCAAGCTCTACCTTCTGATATATTTTATTTGTTATTTATTATAGTTTTCTCTATTCATTTCGCTTAGAGGTTGAAGTGCCGAGAGCGTCCGAAGGTGAAAAATTGATCCAGGACTAAGATCAAGAGTTGTCACAAACCAAGTTGTACTTTGATCATATTGAACTCAAATTTTTCAAATGCTATTTTGTTTTAATCAATTGCATGATATTTCAAGTCATATTGTTTTCAAATATTTTAGGAATTAGTTATTCAACACATTGATATTATATCTAATTTGTCATTTGCAATGCTATGATTATTTTCTCCGCATAGGATGGATAATTATTAGTTGGTTGCTAATACATGGCTATGTCGGTTGTTTAGATCGTGAGTAGTTTGCTTAGCTATGCCACGAATAAAATTTATCTTTTGAAAGTGCAAATTCAAATTTGTTATGTGTTGTCACACAATGATGTTGAGTTGTTGATGGCATGTGTTGCACAATAATCAACTGATGTGGTAAATGATTTAGCTTGAGGCAAGTGGTAAGAGGCTGTGTGTCAGAGTGAGTTTGTGTGACATTTGGATCGGAGATTTTGTGTGAATTGCTTAATATGGGAAACTTAGATTTCCTTTAAAGTCTTGCCTCGATCAATTAAGGACTTACCTTTTAAGCTATTGAATTGAATTAATCATATAACCACATGTTTGTTGTAGGCTAGATCTAGTTCAATAAGTTACCGAGTCTAGACATATGATATCTTAGGAGGTCAATAACAAAGCTATGTGTGTGTTGAAGTGACTCCGCATCTTAAATAGTGATTTTTTTCTAGTCCAACGATAAGTCTTTCTTATTCTTCTACTCTGTGTGAGGGAGGAGCAGTTAAATTTGGTTTATCGGGAGTATCTATGTTCGGATATATTTTTCAAAAGATTTTGCTATGATATTCTTAATCGCACGTCGATGGGTACATGTTTTGGCCAACAGTATAAGGTTGATCATATCTTATAGGTAGAGTGCATAACATGTGTAGAGTGTCAACCTATTCAAATAGCCATGACTCCGGTCATAAACAATGCTCGAAAATTTTACACAATTGTTAGATTTTATAAAATAAAACGTCGGAAAGGGAGGTAGTGTGTCAATTGAAGTAATATAATTGATTTAGGCTATGTGCCAATTTATCTTGACAAGTATCTGAGAAATATATTATTTTATTTTTTTTTGCTGTTGTTTTAATATATTTATTATATTTAATTAAAAATACTGTTTTATTGCAAAATAGCTACATTAGCCATTCTTTTGGATAAAACTTGCGTACAGCTATATTAGAATTGCATTCTGTGCACAACATATTGAGTGCTTTATGTACCCGTCCTTGCCACAACAAATCCATCAGTTGAAGAGGGTCTGCACCTATGTTGCTATTGTGTGTATTAGTGTGATTCTAGACTAGTGCAGTATTACACAGATGGTCCGGATTTACATATTCAGATCCCGACAACTAGCCAGTGTGTTTGATTGATGTAAGTAACATTTGGTCTGTCAAGATGTCACAAATTTTCGAAAGAACAATGGAGCATACTAATTTTCAAGAGAAGGATACTCATCACCATGGTTCCAAATCTCAATGAAATTTTATATTTCGGCTAGGGCTAAGATTCCAAATCTCAGTGAAAGAAAAAAAAATTAAGGTTTGCTGCAGTAATTTCGGTAAATTTTGCCAAGATTTAAGTCTTTTGGGCCGGTTTACATAGTTTTTCGACCGGTTTTGATGTTTTTTGGACCGGATTTCAAATCAATTTTTTATGAAGAATTTTAATGCCTTTATGAGGAATAAGTGTGAAAATTTTGCAAAAATATATATATACAAATTATGTAAACCTAACCCTAAACCCTCACTTGGATTTCAGTCTTAAATGATGCATTTTGGGCTAAACCCTAAACCCTAACATGGATTTCAGCCTTAAATAGTATTTTAGCCTAAACCCTAAACCATAACTTGGATTTTGGCCTCAAATGATGTATTTCGCTCTAAACTCTAAACTCTAACTTGGATTTCGGCCTTAAATGATGTATTTTGGTCTAAACCTTAAAATCTAACATGGGAATTTTATGTGCAGGTACTTAGTATTTTGTATTTAAACAGATAGAAAATGTAAATAAATGCTTACATGATTTTTTCATATTTTCCCCAATTGTTTCTAGCCTCTTGGAGACTATTTCACAAGGGTTGAAAAACACTTCGGTCAATTTCAGTGATTTTAGCCAAAATTTTGGTTTTCCCGGATTCAAATAATTTGCCAGATTTCAAATTTGCTTGTTTTAATTTCATTCAGATTTTGGCCAAAATTCCGTAATCTCTCCGAAATTTCGGATTTCGGCCACACTTGAGATATGATTCGAAAGCGAAATTTGAAACCTTGCTCGTAATATATATCCTTTTGTCCCAGAAGCTGTCACAGAGGGCAAACAGGCTTTAAGACCAAACGGACGAACCACAATGTAGCCAAAATAATCGAACAGCGAGCAAATACCCAAAATTTTCGGAAACCGAATTTGTTCGCCCATCTTCGCCCATCTTATTCGATCGTTGTTTGGTACCATTGAGTAGTGAACAACCAATTTGGGCTCAGTGATGCACACAACACTTAGCTTCTCGCTCAAGGATTCAAATCTCGTTTTCGGTTGATAATTTGGAGGTGATCGAAATTCAAAATTTTGCTGAGATCTCATAATTTCGGACAAATTACAGATGAAATAAATATCAAATTTCAAATCCGTTTTTTTTCAACTGAGATTTCACTGAGAAATACCGAAATTTCGCCGAGAAATGCCGAGATTTTGGTAAAAATTGATCCGAGCGAAAAAATAGTGCAAAACATGTTGACAAATTTATAAATGTTTTGTGGATAGTGCTGACACATCACTAATGTTCTCATAAAAAATTTATTTGATGATAAAGCCTGAGGAATTTTTGAAAATTCTGATAGTGGTATTATCCTGATTAAAGGCTGACCACCAAATTTGAAATAAATGAAAATAGAACAAACTGGACTATAAATTCTTTGAAATTTTTGTAGACGGTCTGGACTCATCAATAATGTTTCCATAAAATTGTTCGATTATGATCAAGCCTGAAAATTTTAAAAAATTCTGAAAGTGCTACTGTCGTGATAAAACCTTAGTCACAAATTTCAACCAAATGAAAAATGGTTTAAACCACGTTATAAAACTTTTAAAAAGATGTATTGTCATGATGCATCATTAATGTTTCAATAAATTTTTTATATGATGATAAAGCATAAGTAATTTTCAAAAATTCTGGTAGTGGTACTGTCGTGATAAAAGCGTGATTGTCAATACATAGATTTGCTTTAGCAACCAAAAAAGGTTTAAAATTTTTGAAACTTTTAAAAGAAGGTTATAAGGAAATTATTAAGGTCTCAAAAAAATTTTGGATCATGATCAAACTCCAGTGAATCTATAAAATTATTACAATGATATTGTACTGTTTATGTTCCTTCTGTTTTTTATTTTTAAAAGATAACAAATGAAGTTCAATACATCCATAGATTTGATTGAGAAAATAAAATATGTTTAAAAATTTTAGAGAAGAGTTCTCAGGCAATGCTTAAGCTCTCATAAAAATTTTGAATCATGATCACACTCAAGAAATTTTATAAAATTATGACAAAGTTAGTGTCTCAATTATGTTCGTTCTATTTTTGATTTTTTAAAGATAACAAATGAAGTTTAACTCATTTAAAAAGTTTTATATATTATCTTAGACTACTAAACATGGCACCATAAATTTTTCAGAGTATGATCAAGTTTGTACAACTTTATAAAAAACTGATAGTGTTTCTGCCAAAATTATAAAACGTCTCAAAAATTCGGTTTTTCAACAAAGTTTCACAGAATTTGAAATTCTTAAGGGTTATGGGGCCAAATCCGATCAAAAAACCCGAGATTTTTGTGAGATTAACCGAAATTTCTGAAATTATTGTAGTAATTTGATTTTTTTTTTCCATGGCCAGGATTTTGAATCTTGTCGCCGGCCGAAATCTGAGATCTCGCCGAGTTTTCGCGAAATTTTTAACCTTCCTCTCACTACACCACGTGGTTTCAAAGAATTAAGGCCAATTCTTTTTTTTTCTTGCGAGACTTCGAAGCCTAATTGCTGACAAGCTTGCAAACAAAACTTTAAAGACACCCCAACTGTGTTAATTGAGCATGGGAAGCACTGGTACGAGGAATCCTAACTATTGCATCGAAATAAATTGTTGCATTAAGCACAAAATTCAAGTTGTACTTGTACCCCAATTTTGTTCCGTGAACACTTATTCCGGTTTGTACTTACGAAACTTAGGTGGAAGCTATTTAAAGAGTTAGTTTGGTTGGCGGAATCCTCCGAGGATTTTCAGTAATTCTTTAGTAATCTTACAAGATTATCTTGTCTGATAAATAATAATTAATTTTAACTTGAAATCCAAGATTATCTTGAGAAACACATCACTGTCAATTCTAGGAATATGCTTACATAGAAAAATGGTGTCTATCTTAGATTATTAAGGAAAATGAATTTGTACTATTACGCTTTTATCATTTGATTTAATTTGTAATAGTCAAATTTTGAACTTTGAGAATTCAAAATCTAAATTTAAGACTTTTTTCAAAATATGAATTTCCAAACCAAGATATCAAAATTTGAATATTGCCTTTTGGAATCTTAAATTTAGACAATTTAAATTTCAAAATTCAAAATTTCATGTTTGGGTTTCAAATTTCCATTGTTTGAAAATTTGAATCTTTCAATTTAAAACTTAAATTCCAAAACTCAAAATTTAAATGTCATAAATCCAACATTTGAACTTTTGAATAATAAGAATTGAAATTTTCAGTGTTGCAATTTTAAATTGTTAAATTTTCGTTTTGTCTTTAAAATTTATAAATGTTAACCTTCTAGGTTTAAAATTTTAAATCCTGCAATTTAAACTTGTGGACTTCGAGTTATGAAATGTTTAAAGTATTACATGAACCATTGTGTTGTTTCCTTCAAACTAACCAAACGTTCGAATCCTATATTGTTGATAATGTGTTTAACAATAATTAGATTGAGGGGAATATTAAATTACACAGGAATGTAAAATTATGTGTTCCAAATGCAACCTAAGACATGTGCTCAGTGTTTTTTTTTCTTTTCAAAATCTGACTAGGAAATACTAGTGCATGGAGTACTCAAGGTCGTGCTGTTTGGCATATTCAGGACATTCAGTTCAGGTATCTAAGCATGCCGTCCGAATCTCCAGAATCCCGAATCGAACGCCACAGAACAATGCCCTTATTCCCACCGTACGTCCCACGTTCCTGCGATCCGAGAAAACAGTGGAAAATCCCGTGCCACGTCGCGCGTCAACCATGAAACGCGAACCAACCGGCCGGCCATCCAGCGAAATGAGAGAGGAATAGCCCCATAGCCCCATTTCCGTTGCCGCAAAGGTTTAGATGTATGTGGTCTTTGCATACTTTTTTTAAAAAAATAGCTTCCTTTTAAATGAAATTATAAATTTAACCTTCTCGATTGTGAAAACACCGAGAAACCAAAAAAACTTTTGTAATCGGGAGAAATAGATGTTTCATCTTGTAGCATAATTTTCTTTTATTGCTTGATCTTTATATATTTTGTTACCAATTTTATTTTTCGTAGCAACGCACGGGCATTGAACTAGTCACCTATTGTGTACCACGGTAGGTACCTACCATGCTCGGTGAGATGAGGTACCATTGAACTAGTCACCTATTGTGAGCTCGGTACGGTAGGTACCTACCATAGGAGCGTGTTAGGTGTCATGTGCCATCTGTCGGTGAGATTGAGGCTAAGGCCAAAAATAAAAAGTATGCAAGCGAGACCAATAGACAAAAGACTTCAGAAACACAGAAACCAATGCTAGAAAAAAATCTATGGCACCAGCTTCCTTGTAGCATATATAGTATCCCTCTTAAAACAAAGATATATGGTATATATTGGGAAGAGAGAAAAAGATTTAATTGTTTTGAGTTCTGTATTTATCATACAGCGAAATGGGGTACCATGGGGCATGGGCACTGACGAATACTAATAAAGGATACCAACAGCCGGCGGCAGGCGAGCCTCAAGCATATCTCGATAACAAGATAGGAGCGTGTTAGGTGTCATGTGCCATCTCTTGATCTTATTCCTTCCGAGTGCCGCGTGGTCCTCATCGCCTACCGCCACGAAATTGATTAAAGTTGTAATTTCGCTTCCCAAGAAAGTATTGCAGAAGAAAATAAAAAGTATGCAAGCGAGACCAATAGACAAAAGACTTCAGAAACACAGAAACCAATGCTAGAAAAAAATCTATGGCACCAGCTTCCTTGTAGCATATATAGTATCCCTCTTAAAACGAGAGGGAAAGATATATGGTATATATTGGGAAGAAAAACATAGAGCAAAAAGATTTAATTGTTTTGAGACTTTCTCGAACAGTATACATCTTACTCATAGTCTAACCATTTGGAAATAGGGGTACCATGGGGCATGGGCACCATAATTTTAAATGCATGAATTCAAAACAAATTCGGGTATATTTTTTAAAACTTTTAGTTTTATGATATATATACCTATCTATAACAATTCACATGAAACACATATCTTTGAAAAATATACACTCGAATTCAAATATTGAACGAATTTAAATCACATGCTTTGCTGTATGTATAAAATCAGCATATACCTACAATCAAACTATCATCAAAAAAGAAAATCTAGTTTGAATTTCAGTTCAAACTTATTTGAACTAGCTAGTAAACTGGTTAAACTCAACATCCTAAAAATTTCAGAAATTTTTGCATGCAAATACATAGAGGAAATACCAATTTTGGATCCTGGTACCCAGGCACCATGGTGCCCCAAGTTAGTGTGTGTGTGTGTCTATAGGGGGACGAAACGGGCCACCATGGACCCTAGGCACCACAATTTTAAATACGTGAATTGAAGCCAAATTCAGGTATATTTTTCAAAACTTTCAATTTTAAGGTATATACCCATCTATAACATATGAAATGAAACACATAACTATGAAAAAATATACTCGAATTCAAAGATTTGAATGAATTTAGATCACATGCTTGGCTGATTTATATATATAATCAGCACATACCTAGAATCAAACTATCATCAAAAAATAAAACTCTAGTTTCAATTTCAATTCAAACTTGTTTGAACTAGTTAGTAAACTGGTTAAACTCAATATCCTAAATTTAAAAAAAAAATCTGCAAGCAAGTACATAGAGGAAATACCATATTCCCCAAGTAATAGTAATATATATATAGACTCTTTTCTACTCCCGGGAGTAGTTACTTCCTATGCCATATTTCACGATGTAGGGAGTATCTCATGCAACGGAGGGTATATATGTGTAGTATACGAGAATACACTACTACACAAAATCTCATCACAGACGGTTCCGAAACCTCATCACTGACCGTTTTGTGAACCGTCAGTAAACCTGTGTCAGTGATAAGACGAGCACATTACAGACGATTTCCAAACCGTTAGTAAAAACTAAGATCATAAACGGTTCTAAGATAGAACCGTCTCTGATGACAAGTAATCACAGATGGTTTTTAATTAGAATCGTCTGTGATATGAGATTATCACATACGGTTTTTAAATAGAACCATCTGTGATATGTTTTTCCTCTAACTCTCTGAGCAGAACTTCCATTATTAGTATCTATTGTTCGAAATTTTATTCTCCTTAGATATTTATGCAACGATATTTACAATACACAACCAGTTATAGATTTTGCAATTGAATATCAAAACATCCTAAATGTATGGAGGCAACAGCTTGTCTGATGAGGAGGGTCTTAAAATATGAACATTTGTAGCACCTTCATCACCTTTCTTATTCTAATGTTGATGGATTCCAACTCAAAATCCAATTCCATAAACAGTTCATCCTGAAAGTTCATGCTCAGATTTATTTTTCATTTCATCCTCATCCCCAAATGAGAATACCATATGCAGCCTATTTTCACTTTGATCTAATAAAAAACATGAGACGATTACGGATTATCTATTAGATCACCAGTCACCACTAAATCAACTAATCGAGTCAACTATGCACGGAGCGCGACTACTACTCCAGAGCTAAGATCAGTGAAGCTAGATTATAGCATAAATGCAAGCAACTATGAATGGCCAATCATCATTCACAAACATCACAAACTCAAAATGAGGATTATCAGTTCATAGCCTAGTCAGACATATCGGTTCATACACAACTCATCGACGGGAAGGAGGAGGAAGTAGTCGACGGGGAAGGTGCTCGTGGAGGAGGAGGTGCTTGCAGAGGAGAAGGTAGCCGACAAGGAAGATAAGGTGCTTGCGGAGGTAGTCGATCAAGGAGAAGGTGCTCGCGGAGGTAGCTGGTCGAGGAGGAGGTCATCGGGGAGGAGATCGCTGGGGAGGAGGTCACCAGGGAGGAGGATTGCCAGGGACTAGGGTTTACGAGCGACGAAACGCATGGATCTGCGCTACGAAACTCTATCGGTATGGTTATATAGGTGTCTGAGGTCATATCACAGATGGTTCCTTGTTAGAACCGTCTATGATATTAACTTATCACAGACGGTTTATATTTAAAATCGTCTATGATACGATCACATACGGTTTATAACTAAAATCGCCTGTGATATGACCGACGGTTCATGAAGAGAACTATTTGTGATTGTCTCACTAACGGTTTCACTATAGAACCGTCAGTGATGTTCTTTATCATAGACAGTTTTTCTCAACCGTTTGTGTTGAGGCGTCTAATATAAGCCTCTTTGTAGTAGTGATACAGAGCTGTGGTACTCTAGATGCAATTGCTTAGGATGCCTCAATGCATCTAGGATATTTTGATGTTGAATTGCAAAATATATAATTGGTTGTGTCTTGTAAATGTCATTGCATAAATATCTAAGGAGAATAAAATTTCGAACATCAGATATTAATAATAGAAGTTCTGCCAAGAGAGTTAGGGGAAAAACCATATCACAGACGGTTCTATTTAAAAACAGTCTGTGATATAGTATCACAGACGGTTGTAATTAAAAATCGTCTGTGATTACTTCTCATCAGAGACGGTTCTATCATAGAACCGTCTAAGATAAATGATTATCCCAGACGGCTCGTAGATAGAACCGTCTCTGATATTAGTTTTACTGATGGTTTGGAAACCGTCTGTGATGTGCATTCTTATCACTGACATATTTTTACAGACGGTTCAGAAAACCATCAGTGATGAGATTTTCGAACAGTCTGTGATAAGTTTTTGTGTAGTAGTGACATACATACATACATACATACATACATACATACATACATATGTAAACATACATACATACATACATATGTATGTTATGTATGTATGTATGTATGTATGTATGTATGTATGTATGTATGTATGTATGTATGTATGTATTCTACTCTCGGTAGTAGTTACTCCCAATGTTATATCTCACAACGTAGGGAGTATATCGTGTAACGGAGGGTATTGACGTGTAGTATACGAGTATATAGGACCATCTAGGCGGTATATACATCTTTTTAGAGGTAGTATGCATATTGTTTTAGACATACTCCATTTTATCTGCGTATATGAAGGTATTTGCAAAATATACTAAAAACTATGGATTCCCTTGCAAAATTTTCATGTGGTCCACATTGGAATATCTTATAATTAGTATATGAGTGTATCCAAAGGGATAAAAGAGTATTTCAAGTTTGTTTTGGTGATATTTCAAAGATGGGAGTAACTACTCCCACAAGTAGAATGTATTTTTCATATATATATATATATATATATATTCATAGAATAGGTGCCATAATTTTTTCCCATCAATGCTACCTCCGTATCGTCGACCAACTAGGCCACCGCTCGGGCAGTTTGGTTAGGTCCACTTCACCCAGCAACAGCTCCCGAAATACTACATATCCTATTTCTCGCAAGTTTCCTGGCCAAGGAGGCCAGCCACGTGTCGGCCCCCGTGAAAGTCCCTCAAAAAATACGTAATTACGTTTAGGTCTTTTCAGCAGTTTTTTAAAAAGGACATTTCGGTTCGGCGAATTCGCGGATCCTTTTTGAAAAGACCTGAGATAAATGCTAAAAAATGCTTAATTATGTTTAGATATTTCAGTCATTTTTTTAAGAAAAAGACCTTTCGATTGAGCAAAATCGCGGATCCATTTTGAGAGGATCCTAAATAAATAAATAAAAACATAATTACATTTATATACTTTCAAACGTTTCGCCACTCATCCAGTTGATCCACTCCGGGCAACGCAACGGTACGCGGGACTGCAAATTTTGTCCCTGACAGGCCGTAATGGAAGATCTATACGATCACTTCTCGTTATACGGGTTGCGAATGTACGTGCGTACTCGTACGGCAGCATTTGCTACCTGCAATGAATGTACGTGCGTAATCGGGGTGTTTCACTATCATCATTCATCAGTCTATAACAGAGATATGTACGTAAGTACCCGGGCCAGCAGGATCGAGTTTTCACTGTTGCAACGCATGTTACGAGTTATGGCTGTACTTCTTTCGTTATTGCGTGGACTGTTCATTGGTAATTCCATTAGATGAGAAATGGAAAGATCACCCAGTACAGGCTGACTAGCTAGAGCCCTGCTATTCTTCATTTACGCATGGACAGGATGGCACCATCCCGTACGTACGAAACGTATGGTGTGCTTCAACCGGTAGGTCTGGCGATACCGGAGCTGCAACTCCTGTTAAGTACTATAGAATACGAGTTCGGACGTCAACAAGGGAAAATGCAAATGCCTTTTACTGCACAATACATTCACGGTAAAACAAACAGACAAGATGTGAACGAATTGAAGGGAGATTGTGAAAACCATAACGCGAGGTAAATTCGTAAATCGTAATACATGAATGGATCATGAGTGTGACTGATAGGCACTGCTGCTGCATATATAGTTTCCATCTTTTCCTTCACTTGCTGAGCAACTTTTGCGAACCAGCCGATTGACCCGTGCAATTTCTCACTCTTTCCGTGCTATGTATTTGGCTTAATGGGTTTTCATTAAACCATACCCAGCCTCTACGACACAAATACTACAGCTTGCACACATGGGTTTTCATGTAGGACACAAATACTAAAACCTTACACACATGGGTTTTCATGTAGCCTACTCGTACAGCACAAAAGTTGATAATTTAGGTTACATGTATAAAGATTTCTCTTCTATTTATGAAACATGCATGCATATATACGCACTTTGTTGCTCCTTCTACTACATTATATGCAATGAAACCACATAGCTGGGCATCACAGCGCGTGAAAGAGTTGACTTATTTCTTGCATACACCAATGCTGACCGCTTATCAGTAACACTTGGATACATAGCCCATCTATTCCAGGCTTTTGTCTCATCTGTCGATCCATGTCACCATTGCTCAAAAGGATAGCACTTCGTTGGCTGCACGCCGCGCACTAAGCTCCTCCTATTCTTGTGCCACATGCTCATGCCACCCAGTACACGTGTTTAAGATTGCGTACTCTCTTACTCCAGTCCAGATGCTATTATTACATCATGGAGCTAATGCACACGCAAAGAAAGTGGTTACTATGAGTGAATTTAAAGGCCACCTGTATATAAGGCTAAGGCCTTAAATATATGTCATGACATGGTGTACCGAGGCACTTTTTTGAGATTAGAAGGTAAACGCTCTTCGCCAAGTTGTACACCTATCACCTATGTGCTGTGAGCCTGTGATTACTGATTTGTCTTTTCGTGTTACAAGTCTAGTCCGCAACAGTATGAGGTCCTTCTTTTACTATGTGCATTGATTCTGTACTGATGCCTAGCCTCTTCGGGACACCTCAGTCGATCTCACCTTCTTGGCATATCCGCTCTTGCCCGTAACCAAAATTTATGCCATCATGGTACAATTTTTGGCTTGGTGCACATGAGCCGGCATGCATTTCCCGTGTGTGCAGCATTTCGATCAGAGGGATAATCGTATTCAAGAATCTAGTGCCTACTAGTAGACGTATAGATTAGCCTTGAACCAATTGAGCTGAAGATCACGAGCTCATGCTCGTAGCAACCAGTCAACCGCAAACATTTAAAGGTCTGTAAATATCACGCATAAACATAGATCCACTGCTGATGTAGCGATGATGTGTAGCCCTCTGATCGATGGAACACAGGTCCTGCATGCCCACCCTTTCCCTGCCGATATCGCCCAACAAGCATGAAGTTTGGCTTGCGTTGTCCCAAAGTACTTTTTCTTTTCTTCAAAGTTTCACTCAATTTAAACAAAATTGCAAAAATAACACCAAACTTGTTAGGCAGGAAGGACCGTGGCAGCTGACCTACTAAGCATGCTGAGCTCAGTAATACCTATCGTCCAACCTTATGGTGCCAACTACATGTTTCAGGAAGGGAGCATAGTAGGTGACAGATATCATCTGCCAGTACTTTCATGGTTGAGAGGAGGGGTGGATTTGTAATTTTATTTGAAAAAGGGCCAAACATGAAGAAAAAAAAACTATGCAAAATGGCTACATACGCACATGATTCCAACATGCAAAAGGCTACGTGAGTGTGACCTCAGATGCAACACCCCGTGCCTTGCCCACATGCACATGTAGGGATGAAAACGGAACAAAAATGGTCGATAAATGGATGTTCCGTTTCCATTTCCACATTTTTTATCAGTAACGGAAACGGAATCGAAAACCTCAACAACGGATATGGAAATGGACAGTGATACAAACAGATGCCGAACGGAGCGAAGCGGATATGGAAACGAAAACGAAAAATTCCACAAGAGCATAGTATATGACCTATCCAAACATACTAACTTTGAATGAAAATGCAAAAGGGTGGAGAACACAGAAAAGGAGAGAACAGACAGTAAACTTACTTGAATGAAAGGCCTAGATAAGAAAACATTATATAGCATCAAAGACTGGGAACTAAAGAGTTGTTTGCTGAAAAAAGATCATTACAAGATAATCGGGTAATGGATCACTGACTGAAGTTCATTAAGATGATATTTCTAGACCCCAGCAAGCGGAAAAGGATCAACCATAATGAATTGTAGTAATTTAAGTTTGTCGGCGACAAGAAGATATACTCATCAGTTAAACAAGTTCTAGTTGTTCAATAACATTCAATTCAAATTACCTCCTATTTATAGCCACACCTAACCTTTCTAGCCACTGAACCAGCACACATGTAGCCCTACATCTAATCCGTCAGAAAATTGATATAGTAAGCCCATTGAAATCAACTAACACTAGACACAAACAACATATTAGTTGTATAAAGACAAAGGAAAGCATACAACAGTAATATAGTAGATTTAATCCTGCAAGACTACAACCAGTCAACCCTTAACCTAAATCTTAAGACAACCTATTACAAACATCAGAGCATTGATACACACTAAGAAAATCTTCACCGAAACAGCAGGATATATTGCCAATCAAGTTCAACACCAAAACAGAGGAAAATCCACCCAACTACATCTCTAGCTACACTAACCTTCTAGGCTATTCATCTAGCTATTGAGCCTTCTACTAATTCTACATAGCTGGGCAATCAAATTGAAATGTAAGGGAGTTGCCAAACGCTGGAAAAATAAGTTTAGCCTTCCTACTAATTCTACATAGCAGGACAACTAAACAAGTGGCGTCGGAGTGGTTCTGAATTATGATCCTGGGCTCAAATTCGGTCATACCAACAACAAGCCCTAAGCTACCAGATGGATTGACACAAATTTAATTTTGAGCAGAAGAGAAAATACATGATGTGCAGATGCAATGCGATACAACTTCACTGGGTTATCTTTACTGTACATGGGGCATAACCGCACAAGGTACTTCCATCAAGTTAAATCCAAGCATATCCTGAGTAAAAAAATGAGGAAGTTCAGAAAAACAGAACTAATAAAATAAGATTTTGAAACAAAAAAATATTGTCAAATTAAGAGGACCATTTTGGCCAACAATACCAATAGATATCAGTCATGATCCCTCAATTAAGTTCACCCAATGAACCTTATGGCATTATGAAATTTCAATAGATTAACATACTGTCCACATTCATCCTTCATCTCTGTTTTCAATCCCTCAACTCTGAAGGTGTAAGTTCAAGCTCCATTGGTTTTGGCGATTGATTTTAGATTAATGCTTAATCATTGTTTAATGACAAATCTAATCATTATGAGACTAACATGTCTATTGAGCTTTATTCTTATTTAGTCTCAAATTTGGATGAAAAATAGAAAACCCAAGGTATGCACTTGTATTCACTCTATCATCTTAATGCATACTTAGGATTCGAGTTAAAAGATGAACTCTTCCATTGCTTATATATTAAATATGAGCATTATGTTTTCAATTCCATATATTAGATGGATGCACACATCTGGGGGAGTTTATAATTTAACTTGATGTTTCGATAGTATTGATCCATGTCCTTTTGCCATATAATATAAAGGATCAAGACTTTCAAACAATCTTTTGAGTACATATATAACTTGTGTAATTGTAGTATACTCATGCTAATATAGGATAAGCTCATATCAATCTAAGATTGATTATGTGCATATTGATTTCATATTCAATTAGTTATATGCACATACTCAATGGAGTTTGTTCTATAGTTGATGGTCTAAATGTATTGATCTCATTCCATCACTCAAACATGTTTGGATCATTACTAACCATCATATTGAGTATATGAAACTTGTGTAGTTATAAATACTTGTGTCAATTTAAATGAAGTTTAAATTGAGTTCGGTTGTTTTTCAATCAATCAAAGAACATTTCATCATGGGTTGATGGTGTCTCTTTGTTGATTAAGGATAAACGAAAAGTTCTTGAGTATAATGAAGCATTAGTTGCGTCAAAG
Organism: Otatea glauca; assembly: GCA_036346275.1. Classification (NCBI taxonomy): domain Eukaryota; kingdom Viridiplantae; phylum Streptophyta; class Magnoliopsida; order Poales; family Poaceae; genus Otatea; species Otatea glauca. The sequence goes on from CM070725.1 coordinate 41,840,219, forward strand.
TACTTACAATTAATCATTCAAATTGATTTGGGTTGTGCTCAATCAATCTTAGAGGCATCCATTATGTGTTAATAGAGTACAAATGATGATTGAGACAACCGTGTTTGTTGGACTAACAATCTTTCATGAGTTGTGCAGTAGGTTGAGTCCAAGAATATAAAAAATCAGGAAGAAGAAGTTGTCATGTGTTGATGAGCTTCACGAAGAGATCCCGAAGTAAAGGGAAAGCTAGAAGAGATTCATCATGTGTTGATGAACAAGAAAAGGAAGATTCGATCCTGGAGAGAAGATGATTGGATATCATAAAGGCTTCAAATGGATCGCAAGAGGCAAAGTTATAACTAGCTAGGGCTAAGGATGTGCTCCTAGTCTTTTACCGGTCTCGGTGTTTGGATGGAAGACCGGGTTGCTAGTTAGGTGCCGTACTATTAAGAGGGGTTGAGTCATTTAGCTTGAGCTTCATAATGTGTTGATGAACTCAATCCGGTTCACTCTAGCTCACTCTCTTATTTGGATTTTGCATGGAGCTAACCATTTGACATGTGTTGCGAATGGGTGAACTCGTGCATTGGTTTTTGCGTGATGCTTTGGTTTGCATGTGTTGCAAATAGGAGAAGCTCATGCTTGCTTCTTATTCAAATTCTCAATTTGTTTTGATATTGCTTGGAGCTAAGTTTTGCATGTGTTGCAAAAGGAGAGAGCTCAAGCAATTTGGTTTAAAGTGGTTGCATGGAGCTAGAGATTTGCATGTGTTGCAAATAGAGAGCTCATGCACCTAAGTTCGATTTGTAGTTTGCTTAGAGCTAAGATTTGCATGAGTTGCAAAAAGGAGAGCCTAAGCATTTGGTTTTAAATGTTTGTTGTTTGGATGAAGCTTGGTATTTGCATTTGTTGCAAATGGAAAGCTCATGTATTGGAGACTTAGCCTGGGACTTGATCATGTGTTGATCATCACAAGGCTAAGAGAGGTTTATGATTTGTGTTTGCAAAATATGTTTTTGCAAAGTGTTGATTTGTTATCTGCAAATGTGTTTTGCAAATAAGCTGGAGGTTATAGTTTCGATCCTAAAGCATGTGTTGGCATTTGCAAATGTGTTTTGCAAAATGTCAGGATCATGTGTTGATCCTTACATGGCTAAAGGATTGATCTCATAGGTTCTCGGTTTATTTGTAAATGTGTTTCGCAAATAAGTTGTGCTTAATGTGATTCTTTGGAGAATATGAATAGGGTTTGCAAATTGACTTGATCATGTGTTGATCATCACATGGCTCAAAGAATCAATCTTTGAAGCTTGGAGAAAAGTTTTTGTGAAAAATCGTGTTTTCTCCGTGAGGCCGGTCGTACCACCCATGTAGGACCGGTAGTACCATTGGGCCGGTAGTACATCTTATGTGGGCCGTTACTGTTGCTTGGCCGGTACTACCGCCCTTATAAGGCTGGTAGCACCGGAGGTCCGGTGCTATCGCTTCTCTGGCCGGTGTGAAAATTCCAGAGTGGCTGTTTTTGGGTAGTCCGGCGGTCCGGTGCTATCGCCCATGGTAGCCCGGTAGCACTGGAGGTCTGGTACTACCATCCCTCTGGCTGGTGTGAAAAATCCAGAGATAGCTGTTTTTGCGGTCGACTCAAGGCCGGCGCTACCGGGGTGGAGGCCGTCCTACCGCTCGAGCGGTAGCACCTCTGCCAGTTGGCCGGTGCTACCGGAAGTTCTGCATAACGGCTAGTTTTCTAGCCGTTGGCCTGTAGGTCGGTTCTACCGGGCCCAGTTGGGCAGTAGCACCGGATTTGCTGAGTTTTTCCAGATTGTGCCCCCCAACGGCTAGTTTTGGCTTTGAGGCTATAAAAGGAGGCCTTGGGGGGGCAATGGCTGGTTGCTGGTGTCATTGTGAGTGTGTGGGAGTTGTGTGCATGTGTTGCTCTCTCCTATTTGCTTCTTGAGCTAGTGTGAGCCTCAAATTGCATGTGTTGGAATTAGGAAGTGGATTGAGGGCCTTTTGTGCATGTGTTGCACTTGCAGGCTTGGCTTGGCTTGTTACTCTTTGTGTTTACCGACACCTAGATGGCGTGTGGAGGCGTCGTGCGCGGGAGCTCTCGACGGAGTTTGTGAGAAGCCATAGCAATTGTGAAGGTCGGTGCTCGCTCGCCTACCCGGAGGGGGAAAGAGCAACCACTAGTGGATTTGAGGTGGGTGCTCAATTCGTGGAGCCAGTCCAATTCGTTTGGGCTAACCTCAATGTGGATTAGGGGAGACCGGCAAGTCTCCGAACACCATGGTAAAAAGTATTGTCTCCTTGTGTATGCTTGAAATTCTATATTTACCTTGTTGCAATTTACATTCCTAGAATTTAATTGCTTGCTTGTCTTTAGGATTGCAATTTTTTGTTAGAGACATAATTAGTTAATGCACATAATGAGCCTAGTTGATTTAGGCTTTAATTATCAAAACATTGGTTTATCGCTTCTGCATTATTATTTGTTAGGGTTTTGGCATAAGATTAATTAGGGATGAATTGATTTGTAGAAATTCGTGTAACTGGGAGAAGCCATCCCACCAAACGGTGTCTTCTCATCAAATGGTGCCTTTTCTGCTGATAACTTGCGGGTAGTTACGTGTACTTGTTAGATAACTATTTACACGAAGACATGTGTGGAGAGAACCTCTTATCCCTGACCAGCCTGCTGGTCGGGGCGACCATTTCATTGGTCAGAGATGACTAGTCTGAAGCTAGGTTTTGACCATCTTTAACTGAACTGGTCGGAGATCTAACCGTTCGAATAGGAATGAGCTTTGTTTCAATGTATTATGGGCCTTATATTTTACAGGCCCATTACCAGCGCATAGCAGCGAATTATTCTAGAGGGCCTAATTAAAAATAGGGTTTTAATCCTCATTAGCTAGCCCCTAAGTCTTGAGAAATAAGAGTTTATTACTCAAGGCTTTTCGTCTTCTATGACCTTCATAGGGTTATGTGCCCATTATTTGACTAGTTTGAGCGTTGATAAAGAGAATATTCTTGCGATTCTCTTGATAACTGGATCGACACTTGGTCATTTTTAATGCGTGTGGTATATAAAGGGATAAAAGCCTACTTTTGAATAAAAAAATAGATTGTTTTTCAAAAAACTTTTAGTTATTTCAGCTTCTCCATCATCTTCCTCTGTTTCTCCTTTGTTAAATATGACAAGGGTCTGATCAAGAGAAGATGATGAGGAGTTCATGTATCTGAAGGCCCATCGTGCCTGAACCGTGTCGGGCCGCGATGGCCCATCGTGCCCACCTTGCCGTGTCGTGCCGGCCCGGCTCACCTTCGGCGAGCCCAAACACGGCCTATTTGCGTTTCGTGCCTGCTTCATGCCGTTCCGGCCAAGGCCTAGCCCAACCCATTTTCACTATTACGATGAGAGAAAAAGAGCCGGAGACGCACAGAGCTGAGGCAGTGGACACAAATATTGGAGAAAAAAGAACTAAATTTTATTTATTCTTGACCACCGCTCCCCCTCTCTCTCAGTCGTTGTCGCTCTCAGTCTCTCTTGCTCTCTCTCAATCTCTCCCGCGCTCTCTCACCCAATCAGTCTCTCTCTCAATCTCTCATGCCCGATCATTCTCTCTCTTAATCTCTCAGTCTTTCTTGTTCGATCAGTCTCTCTATCTCTATCTCTCTCAATCTCTCTCGCCCGATCATTCTCTCTCTCAATCACTCTCGCCCGATCAGTCTCTCTATCTCAACCTCTCTCGTTCGCTCGCTCTCTCTCTCTTGCTTGCCTGATCATTCTCTCTCACAATCTCTTAACCTCTCTCGCTCAATCAGTCTCTCTCTCAATTTCCCAGTCTCTCATTCGCTCGAGGAGAGAGAGAGTGACATAGAGAACCAGGTAGGTGTTCGGCATGTCCCTTACTTGCGAACTTCTTTAGTAGGGCATCAACACTTGTCTACTTTCGAAATAGTTAAGTAGATCCCTATCGTAGTCTCCAAACATGTGACATAAAGAACCGAAATAAAGATAATACCTAAACCTTCTCTCTCTTTTCTTTCTCCTTTCATTTTTTTCCCACCTGTTTTCGCTCCTTTCCCTTTTTTCCCTCCCCCTTCCCTCTAATTTTTTCCCCTTTCCCCCAACAGACGCCCTCTCTCCCTAGCTTGCCTCGCCTTCCTCGCCGCCCTATGCCGCCTGCCCCATCTTCTTCCCCCACCGCCCCCCAACGGCCTCCTCGCCGCTCCAGCGCCTTCGTCGCCCCGCCGCCCTCGCCATCCTCGTCGCCCTTGCCTCCCCCCACCATGGCTCCTCCTCGCCTTCTCCACAGTGCTCGCTCGCCTCCTCCCCCTGCACCGCCCCCTCCTCTGCCTTCGCCATCCACAGCCCCCTTTGGCCTCCTTCGCCCAGCACCCCCTTGGTCTCCTAGCGGGCGTGGTACGGACCATGGCGACAGCAACGGCGCGCCCACAGCGACGACGACGGCGCGACCGCGGGCATGGCGACGCGGGAGGTGAGGTGGCGAGGGCTCGACGACGTGGGGGGCGAGGCTGCACGGCGACGCGAGCAGCGCTGGCTCGGCATGACCACGGCTGGAGCGAGGCGGCGAGGGCTCGGCACAACCAAGGCGCAGGTACCCCCTCCACCTCGCGCTCTCCCCCACCGACCCTTCCTCTTCCCCCACGGCGATGGCGCAGGCCACGACCGATGACAACGACGAGCTAGCGGTGATTCAAGGCAACGGGTGCGGGAGCCGACGCGATGGTCGCAGGAGCAGAGATGATGGGCGGGGTGGGCGCGACAACGTGAGCACGATGAGGTGGCAGCGCGACGGGCAGGGTGGCGACTGGATGCGAGGCGAGGCGGCGGCGAGGGCCATACCGTCGTGCCAGCATACTGCCTCCGTGCCGGGTCGACATGGACCCGGCCCATACCGGCACGGGCCCGACCTAAACGACCATGTCGGGTGGGTCGCCCACCGTGCCTAATTTCTAAGCCCGGCATGATCCGAGGAACGTAAACATGCTAGGCCAGGCTTTGGATAGTCTCATATCGTCGTGCCTCGGACCGGCCCACAGAAGTCCGAGTGGCCACATCTACACGACACGCACTACCACCCCACAAAGATCCCGCCGCATGATTTCATGCGGCCCCTTTCGCGATGCGAGGGAGATCTCCTCTGCGGCTGGATGCGAGGCGAGGCGGCGGCGAGGAGGCGAGGGCCGTGAGGCCGTGCCGACGTGCCGCCGCCATGCTGGCGTGCTGCCTCCGTGCCGGATCAACACCGACCTGGCCCATATCGGCACAGACCTGACCTAAATAATTATGCCGAGCCGGGCCGCCCACCAGGCCGCCTACCGTGCCTGATTTCTAAGCCCAACACGATCCAAAGAACGGAAACGTGACCGGGCTTTGGATAGTATCGCCGTGCCTCCTACAGAAGTCTGGCCCCAGTGACCACATCTACACAACACGCACTACCACCCCGCAAAGATCCCGCCGCATGATTGCATGCGGCCCCTTTCGCGATGCGAGGGAGATCTCTGCGTGTGTTTCGTCCACTTTGTAGCTAGCCTCTCGTGCATGTAAAGCAGAGCACCATCTCTCTCGGTAGCTAGCGCGTGCATGCGGCATGCCTAGCGCCGTCCGTCCTCGCTCGCGTCCATCCAAACGAAAGATATAAAAAAAGAGGACGGAGGGAGAAAGGGAATGCAGATGGCAGCAGCTAGTAGTATGCTACTGGGACGCGTCCAAGCGGCTGAAAAGATGGATCAGAGGCGTTGCATCTTGGGACTCGGTGCCGGCGAAGTGGTAGGCGACAAAACCAGCAAGTCTCCCCTCTCCAGTTCAGACGCCGGACGACGAGCACTCCTAGTCCTAACTCCTCGAAACAAGCTACTCCTTCCAACCAATTTGTAGTAGCAATCTGTAGCTACCGTGAGACAGCGACTGTCGGAGGAGAGAACCAAACCATGCATAATACGCATGCAGCATTGCAGCTCTTGTTCTCTGTCCCTGGGGCTCTGCCTGCGTCGCCGTGCGGCCGTGCCTACAATATTCGGAGTGCACATATACTGCTGGGACATGGCTGATGGGAAACAGCAGGTCATGATATTAAAGACCGAATCAGACCCAGGATGGTGCATGGTGGGGGTCGCGAGGGGGAGCCGGCCGGACGGGAGAAGTTAAAGCCTGGCTTGGACGGTTGCGTGCATGAGTCGATTTGTGTCTGTGTTAGTGTGTGTGTGTGTAAACGTTGTGTGCTCGCATTGTCTGCGCCAACGTCTGCCACTCGCAGAGGTAGGCAGTACCCGTCAGTTGCTCACATGATCCACCTGCAGGAGGCCACACCGCCTTGGCCAAAGTTTCAGGGTGGTTGTTGCAAAGACTAGAGACTAAGTTTACAATTCTTTTTTTTATACAGACTAAGAATATATTAAATATGTCTTAATTATTATCACTAAGTAATAAATTTAATACATGCACGTAGAGATTATAAAATAAAAATAGATATTTATTAGGGGTATAGAGAAAATATCACATTAAATTTTTATTAGAATATGAAATACGCCTTATATTTATATATGAGATCATTAAAAAATAAGAGGTGATTCTATGCTTTTTCCTTTTATTTTTAAATTGCACAAATATTAAAGTATGAATAAAGGGTAGATGATTATTACTTACCTATTTGCTTGTTTTAATATTTGTAAAACTTGTATTCGGAGCAAGGCTCAAAATCCCGGTGAAATTTCGAAAATTTCGACCAAGATTTCTGAATTCGGTTGCGGCCGAGATACCAAATATCGGTGGAATAATTTTTTTTGAAAGTTTTAGAATTGCTACAGACCTTATTTCATATATTTTAGAAAGGTTTGCATTGTTTTTTACCGAATTTGGCACCAAATTTTTGTGGAGAATTGTAAAGCCTTTTTTGAGTAATACATGTGAAAATTGTAATGCCATGATTCTTGATGTTAGATCATGTTCATGTCAGTTTTGCCATATGTTCTTTTAGCAAGAAGATGTTAGATACCAATCTAAAAATAATTAGTATGTGTAGCTTGCTCTCAGTCCATTTTGCGTCATTGAGCTTATATATCTATTGCTCAGAGGTACATTCCCTTACAAGTACTTAAGTAGGAAAGTAACTAACATGGATAAGATAGATTGATATCCGTTTTCAATTCTCATCAGTAAAACATCATGTGTAGAAATTTGAAGCATAGAACTAGGCCAAGACAAAAATCTTGAGTAAAGTTACCATAAGGCTCAGATCTAGTATTATCTCCTCATTGCCATGCTACAAGAAAGTAGATCATGCAATTCTTGCTTTAGCAGGTCATGTCTTATGGGGTGCTATTAAGGATCTTCTCATTGCCAAATTTAGGGTCTTTTATGTATAAATACTTAGTATTTTACATTCAAACAGATAGGAAATATATATAAATTCTTAAATGATTTTTTTAAAATTTTCCCAATTTTTTTATCCTCGGGAGACTATTTTTCATTTGATTGAAAATTGCATGGCCGAAATTTCGAAAATTTTGGCCTCAAAATTTCTAGATTCTAAATTTGTTTTTTTGATTTTCGTTTGGATCTATCTGAAATTCTAAAATATCATCGATTTTTTGGATTTTAGCCACCTTTGATACGTGGTTAGAAAACAAAATTTAAAACTTTGATCGGGGAAAAACGTAGAATCACCGCTCAAAAAGATACGTCAAATGACTGATGTAGTACAGACTACAGAGTGGTACTTGTCCGTGAGACTGACACACATGCATAGCTAACATGGCAACATGCACCCTAGCTTTTGCAGTTTTGGAAGTGTGGCTTTCGTAAATGCATGCCCGGTCGTAATTGGACGCACATTTTATTGTTTCGAGATTAAGATTGGACGTATGGTAATCGCCCACCAGGCACCAGGAACCAATGAACGACGATTATATCTGCAAGTTTATGAGATCTCGTACAGCAGGCTATCACTGTCCGGAGACAGGAGGTAGTCCACACTCCACACTGCACAGTTTGCTTGTGCGGCAGCCGCAGACAGGCAACCTACGAGGCGTCCAGCGCCCCCTGTCAGTGGGCCCTAATTTATAGCCTCCCAAAGAAGTGAACAAGGCACAGCCCTGGAAAGGTTACAAGTCCGGACGAAATTTCGCAGAATCTCGGCGGGCGAGATCTCCGATTTCCGTCAAAGACAGATTCAAAATCTCGGTTAGATTAAAAAATTAAATTATTATAGTAATTTCGAAAATTTTAGCCGAAATTTAACTTTTTTTTTTTACCGGATTTAGCCCAATAAGCCTTAAGAAAATCATCTTCTATGAAAATTCGTTGAAAACCGAATTTTTTAGATGTTTTAGAATTTGGCAGAAATGCTATTAGATTTTCATAAAAATGTACATGCTTGATTATGATGTAAAAAATTTATGGTATTATCTTTAGAAGTGTAGGATTATACAGAAAATTTTTCAAAATAACTGAACTTTATTTGTTATCTTTAAAAAATTAAAACTAGAATCAACATAACTAAGACACTAACCTTGTTAGAATTTTATAACTTTGCTCACTGTGATTTGTTTGCTCAATCAAATCTATGAATGCATTGAACTTCATTTGTTATTTTTTAAAAATAAAAAACAAAAGGAACACAAATAGTACAATACTATTGTAAAAAAATTATAAATTTATTGGAGTGTGATCATGATTCAAAAATTTTATAAGAGCTTAAGAATTGTCTCAGCACCCTTCTATAAAAGTTTCAAAAATTATAACCCTTTTCTGGTTGCTTAATCAAATCTATCTTTTGATCATCGAGCTCTATAGTTCAAAAATTGTCTCAGCACACTGTCACAATTATTTAAAATTCCTCAGGGTTGATAATCACATGAAAAATTTATGGGAATATTAGTGATGCTTCAGGACCATCCACAAAAATTTCTAATGTGGTTTGAACTATTTTTCATTTGGTTGAAATTTACCGATCAGCCTTCAGTTGCACTTTCCTAATTTTTAACAATTCATCAGGCTTGATTGTCGTATGAAAATTTTCTAGGGACATTATTGATGCGTCAGAACCATCCAATTTTTTTTTTAAAAATGTTCTAACATGGTTTGCACCATTTTTCTTTCGGTTGAAATTTTATCGACCAGCCTTTTATCAGGATAGTAGCACTGTTAGAATTTTAAAAATTCCTCAGGATTGATAATCATCTAAAAAATTTTAACATCCCAATTTTTGGCTCATTTGGATTTAATATGCTTATTTGTGGGTATTCTAAATTTTTTGGAATTTTCTAGAATTTATTTGGATTTATTTATTATTTTTGAAATATGTTCGATAAGACAATTATTTAAAATTTTGGAAAGTTTAAATAAAATTTTGTAAAAAATATTTTACTTGGGTTCTAAATGTCTCAAAATATTTTTAGGAATTTTTTTGGAATTCAATTGGCTTAAAATATTTTCTGAAATTATTTAAAAAGGAAGAATCATAGAAAATACATATAGCAGTGTTGGGCCGGTAGTTCTTTGGGTCCAGCTGTTTCTTTTGTGTGGGCTGTATTGCCATGCGCTGTGCGGCCCTATCCATTGCAGTCCATATCCGCAAACCCTAGTAGATGGACCCTTGGATCTAAATCGGACGATCGTCCTGGAGACGCATAACCCAAGTGTTGGTGGCCGTCTGGTTGTGGACACATGTGGGGCTAGGATTCTTTGTTTTCGAGCCAATCTGTGCCGCCGGTAAAGACACATGTTCGATCGTCGCTCTTCTTCTTCATGGTGAACTCAGAACAAAGCAGTCATGGCCGCCATGGATTCTATGTCGTGTCGTGCTCGTCCCATTTAGTTAGCGCTATAAAGGAGGAAGCATCAGCTGCGCAAAGGACCAAGAAACCAAAAAACTCAGTTGCGAGGATTTGGACGCCATTGCGCCTGATTTCGTCATTTTGCTGGAGCATCGCCGTCGAGGGAAAAGACTTAATTCGTCGTCGTCCGTGAACTATAGAGCTCGAGATCGGTCGCATTGGAATCGTTGTTGCGAGAGCTACCTGGTGCGCATGTTGATTTGATTGAATTTCCACTTGAGCACCATCGCCTGTGGAACCCTTGTCCGCTGAAGCTTGCGATCGTCGTCACCATCGTTCGGAGTTGCCAGGAAGGAAACCGAGCACATCATCAGAAGTGTCTCACCGAGATCTACCTAAAGGTGCCCTTCTTGCTTGCAGGCGATGTTCGTAGGGTTCTGCACGCCATCGATCGATGTGGCATGTCCCATGAATGCCACGTGGCTCCTCGGTGGCATCTGCATCATAGCCACATTGGTTCAACTACTGACGTGTCACGGTTGTGTCGGCCATGCTGTCATGCTGAGTCAGTTGTGTGGGCCCACATGTCAGTACTGTTTTGTGGACCGGGTTCGTGGTGAACTAGGGTTGATCCATGGATTGAGTCTATGAACTACTACCACGTGTCAGTGCTGGGCAATGTTGACGTCATGATGATATCATAATTAGATTTTTCAGTACAAAAATAAATCAAGAAATTATAATTTCTAATTTTCTGATTTTTATTCTTTTTGAATCTTTTGTGAGCCCGTTCTCCCTCATACGAGCTTCGATTAAGGCGATTCAAAATTCTTAAAGTTTGTAAAATTTAGATATATTTAATTGTGAATTTTATTTGACTTTTAAAGTTTGTTTGTTCTCTGTTTTAGTATTTATTTGGGGTTTTCTCTCGACACGTGTAGACGTTGAAGTGCTCGGAGCGTCCGAGGAGGAATCGTAAGAGTAAGGTCCAGAGCAAGAACAATAGTTTTTCTAAGGCAAGTTATGGTTCGATTATGTTGAACTCCGTTTTACAAAATTGTTATGTTGAATTAAATTATTGTATGTTTTTTCATATGTACAATTGATTTCAAATTAATTTAGGATCTAGTTACTCAACCCAATTGGAATATACCCTAACTTGTCATTTGTATGCCATGATTATTTGTTACACTAAGATGGTTCCTGATAGTTGGTCGTTATTAGATGCCAACTTGGGATGATTAGATCGTGTATAGTCTGCTTAGCTATGACACGTATGACACATGTCTTTTGGAAATATCAAACTCAATCTTGATTAACGGAATTTGGATGTGTCTATGAAACGGTGTGTCGGGTTTTGTCACACAATGATATTGAGTTGTAGTGACATGTGTTAAGATAAAGGTTTTTGAAAGGTTGTTTCATGATCTCTGTGCTGACACAGCGAAGGAAGTGTGTTAATTGCATGGCAACAAGAGATGATCATGTCGTGTGGGTAAAGTGCATAACCTCTGCAGAGTGTTAAATCTATTCGGATAGCCATGTTCGCGGTTATCGACAATGCTCGGGAATTACAGTTAAGGGATATATTTTATAAAATGAAAACTTGAATACTACTGTAAAGTTTGGAATATGATTTAGGGTTTGATGCCATGTTTACTTGAGAAAATACCTGCAAATTACTTATTATTGTTATTTGTTTTACGGTCATTTCAATCTATTTATTATAGCCATATCAGCTGTTTCATTATAATAAGCCTTGCATATAGTTATGTTAGAATTGCATTATGTGTACAACTTGTTGAGTGCTTTAAGTATTCACGCTTGTCAACAACAAAATTACCAGTTGAAGAAGAGTCTACACCAACTTTGGAGGAGTATCGGAAAGAGATGAACGTTTAGGGTGCGAGCCTTGTGAGTTGCATGTGGTATACTGAGGGGTTTATTTACGTTTTCATTCTATTGTAGTTTGATTTGTTATTCACAGATTAGTCTTGTGAGGCATATTTATGTAAGATCGACTATAAGGTCATTCAACAGGTATTATTTAATGTATGAAGTCTTTTATTATATTCGACTATATGCAATGTATGATTATGATATTCATCTATATTGAGTCTGTGTGCACTAGCATGATCCTGGACTAGAGCAATATACATAGAGGGTCTGAATTTACATATTCGAGGTCCGATAATTTTTATGGGAATATTAATGATGTGTCGGGACATCCACAAAAAATTTAAAAAATTAAACATCGTTTCGACTATTTTTCGTTTGGTTGAATTTCATCGAGATTTCGTCATTTCTTGGCGAAATTTTGGTTCACAAATTTTGGATTTCATTTTTTTTTAATTTTGACCGGATTTTATCCGAAGTTTTGAGATTTCACTGAAAATTTGGATTTTACCCACCTTCGAGATGTGAATCGAAAACGAAATTTGAACTCCTGCCTGGAATAGCCACTTATCCTGGTGCAGACTCCACACAGAGGCAGAGTCGACCAAGCCGATCAATGTGGTCATTCACAGGCAGGGGGCCAGGCCAGCATGCATATGACCCGGCTGGTGACCTGACTGACCAGACCGGACCGGACCTAGGCCCCAGCTTGTCCGTGATGCGCGGACTCGGCCGTGCACCACGGCGCCACCCCTCCCCGCCATACCACGCCAGTGCCCACTGCCGAATCACGCACCAGCCGGCCGGACCCTGTCCCCCAGCACGAGCTCGCTACAGCGTCCGCGCCATGCTTTCGAATGCTCACTCACCGGCCGAGCTAGACGAATATCGCGCCGCGCAGGCAGGCAGTTCGGCGGCAGGGCGCCACTGTGCCGGCCGCAGCACGCGTCATGCGCTCTGTCCCGCGCGGCTGGGCGCACATTGCGAGTTAGGAGGCGGCGCGCTGCTTGGCGCCGTGGTGGTACCTCTGTTACTGTGTGTGTGTCCTTACTGGTTACAACCAAAGTGATTAAATTTCAAACTGCTCTGTCCCGAGAGCGAGCGAGGGAGAGAGAGGGGGATAGAGATGTCTGCAGGAAAAGAAGTGGGTAGATAGTGACAAGTCGAGAAAAGTAGGGCCGACCGTGATTTCCATTTCTATTCCTCTTAGGCTTTTGTTTTTTTTGAGACCTTTCCTCTTTAAAATGCTAACGGCAATATATCGGGTAAAACCAAACAATGCCGCTAAAAATTCTAGATATTGCTTGCAATGAAGGCTGGATGTGAGACCGGGCCGACCGGCGTTAGGTAATTCCTCCTATCTAAGGACTGAAAATGGTTCCTGCAGCAGTTTTAATAGGGACCGCTATCTATTTGGACATTGGATTGAGATAGCCGTAGACCTACCTCGCTCAATAGTGCTAAGCTATAGCATTTTAAACAGTGATTGCTACAGTGTCAAAAATTGACATAGTATTTTTTGAAAATAGATGAAAGACCTATGCCATCACTATTTACCAACGGTCCATATATAACTATTAAAGTTGCAGTAGTTGTTACTCCTATAGCCAGATCTCTTTCCGTAATGACTGAGAAGCTTAATGCGTATGAGCAAATGGATAGTAGTACAAACGAAGAGATGACCCGAGAAAAACAGACAGAAGAGTCCAATGCTAACCAAGTTTCATTCAAACCATCTGACCAAGCCAGCTGATAGATCAATTAGACCAGCCGGAGCGCCAGGCCATAATACAAGTACGCGTATTTGTGATAGCATCGATCAGGTTAGAGTTATCAGAAATTTAAAGCAGACACTCCTCGTTGAAATTAGACACTCAGACAGCATCAGATTTCTTTTTTTTTTCTTTTCTTTTTCGGTAAGACAGCCATCAGATTTCAGAAACCACAAAAAAAACTACCTAGGGTAAGTCGGTAAAGGTCGTGACCTGGTCGGGCCGCTCGCTACGCCTAATTTCCTGACAGCCTGAATCATGGCTAACTGCGACGCTTTCAGCGAAAATTGCGCACAGGCCAGCGCTTCGCTTGACAGACCGCGTTTTCAATTTTCACCACAGTAATTTCAGTAAGCAGAGCACAAGTACGCGGAAGCAGTGACTATTTACTCGTGCACGAACAGTGCGTAGCAGATTTGGGCGCCCCCACCAAGGGCTATTTCTCCATGGAGCCAGCCAGCTGCAGCTGCAACAGCAACCCATCCAGGTGAGGGAGCCGAGGGCACAGGACATATTCCATTGTTGTCTCCATTCTCTCCTCATGATTGCCATAATTTCCTCTTGCCTCTCCCCTCCTCTGCGACCTACTGCCTGCTGCTGCTACTTCTCGCCTCTCCAAAAGAACGAATAAATGCCACCTTCCCCACGACAGCATCAGACCGCTCCTCTTTTACAATTGCTCCATTGCAGTATGCATGCATGAAGGACGAGCTACATGCAAAAGCATGGCGACGTGAGGAACCATATGTGTGAGAGTGAGACACGAACATGCATGCACCGGCCCAATGGCTCATGATGCCGACTCATGCACGCACGCATGTGCTATGGACTGAAAAAAAGAGAGGAAAAGATTAGTGATCAGACAAAGAGAGAGCTAGCTAGCTGCAACATACGTGTTCATGGATAATGGAAGGAGGGGAGAGAGAGAGAGAGAGAGAGAGAGCATGGTGAGCAGTGGATGGGAGGGCGACAAGTCCATGGCCGTCGCCTTGAGTCCCCGGGGCTCATGATTAGTCACTTGCATGTTTCGGCTTAGCGTCGTCCCACCCGCACCGCTTGTCACTCTTGCCATCCCACCAACACACAGCCGAGTCACAGATGTGCTTCTGTCCCCATGTTCCTTAATTCCCCCCAACTCGTGCCTCCGCTCCAGCAATCATGCTCTCGCCAAAAGGAACCAGCTCCAACGAGAGAGAGAGACAGAGAGCGCGCGCGCGCGAGAGAGCGTACCAAGGAACAGCGACATGTTCGCCTTACAATATTTCTGAACTCTGGCTAGGTAGGCCTACACTCTTCATGGAATTATCCGTTCGTCAAAATCGACATCTGTTGTCTTTTGTAGAATACAAAACTGCACCTCAATGCATACTAGCGATCTAAATAGCTGGCTATTAGCTGCGCTATAACTTTTTTTACTCTAAATGTTAAGCTACGGGTTAATATTTCGTTATATTAGCTACAAACGCTATAGCTAATAATAGCTTCGCTACTTAACGTAGTTTGTAGCTAGCGATAGCTCTACTATCTTACATAGGTATATATAGGCCAAAACATTGGGTCCCTTTTGAAATCCAACATTACAAAAAAGGTACAAATGCATCTCTTATAAATCTGAAATATAAGAAAACCTAGTAAAAGACTCCATCTCACCCTTTTTCAATAATCCAACATTCATATTTCTCAGTAATTGTTCATCTAAAAATATTTCTCAGTGATTAAGTAGTTGATACTGAGAACATTATCATATAGTTATCATTTATGATCTTTTAGACATATATTAATATGTTGTTGATTCCAGACTTGACTCATATTTTTATTATAAAAATATTAGTACTTTCTAAAGTACCATATTTTTATGATTTGTTTGGAGGTGACTTATATTATATACATATTTATTTTTATTTTTTTAAAAAAATTAATATTGAAAACACGATAAATGATATCTTTTGCGATAGCTGCTATAGTTTTAGGGCCTTATTTTTTTTTGTAAATCTAGGCCTTTAATGTATTTTTTTTAAAAATAATTCCCTCCCCTAATGCAGATGGCGTAACAGGTGACACGTGTTCCATACCACATCCGGAGAGCGCGGAAGCTCTTGCTACTGCACTCGCACGAACTGTTGCGGTGCCGGTGCGCTTCCGAGCTCGTCAGACGTGGTAAAGGACGGGAAGGGAGCTAAATTTATAAATACACATAGAAAGAAGCTAGATTTATAAAAAATAAAATCCATCCACTAGATAAGTGATGAATTCTACAGAACACAATGCTCAATGATGAACTTTTATCTGCCTTTGGGTTCGAGCATTAATATCCTGAACAGCGTGAACCTTTTGTGCTTATACGGTTATACCACAGAGGCAACTATTGTTTTTTCCTTTCCCAAACTGACCTAATCCTGCTAACACCAAATGTTCCAAGGACAACATGTTAAACAGTACGAAAATTTGCTGTCTCGCAACATAGCAACACAGCACGGCATGCACCCCCTTTTCCTCACCACCCATCATTCGCAAGGTGCGGCGTGCTGATAGCTAGCCCGGACACGGAGGCATTCGATTGCTAGGGTGAAAACAATGTCTGATGAAGACAACACAAGGGGAAGCCAGCACTTTCTGTCCAGTCTAATCCAATCCGAACATCCAATCCATGGGTTCCAAAAAGCCACCTCCGCGATAGCACGAGTACCCCTCCCCCTCCCTCTCCCCCCCCCCCCAGCCTTTTCCTTGTCTTTCTTTTCTTCTCACCTCATCGATCTTTCACGCACGGCACCGCGATACATCTGAGTGCGAGCCTACGGGCTAAAGCTAAAGAAACACGCACACCAAGTTGGCAGATCCGATGCTGCCTGCCCCTGGCCCGGGTGTGCAGGTGGTTGTGCTGCGCGCGTGTGCGGGCATCCAACCGAGAGCAAGAGGCAGTTCACTCCATTATTTTTTCGAGTTGTGTTCTTGCTTACTTGTGTTGGCTGTTGTTGCTTCATCTATCTGTATTCTGTTGTATACGTATACGGGCACCTTGTTTGGAGGAACGAGCTTGTTTTTTTTTCCCTCTGCGTTTGTTGAAAAACTCAGAAACACGACGGCACGACTGTTCAGGATCAACCAACCAAATAACATGTCGCGCAGTGATGTGAGGGTAGCAGCTTCCTGTATCATACGCTGATTTAAGCTAGCAACTTTGTTAATCAATTGTATCTATATCCTGTGAGCCAGCAACAACCTTTGATTAAGTAGCTCTCCATGACCATGCTGATTTTGATGGGCACCTTAGTGGTGCTAGCCTCATTCGTTGTGGAAGTTTTGGTTGTCGCAGCAACTACTCCCCTACGGCCACAGTGGGTCACTGGGAGATATATATCAACCGGTTTCAAGTTTCATCACATGCTAGTTCAAGAGATAGTGCTCCCTTGTCAACCTGAGTACCTTGCAGCAAGCGGCGGTTCCCCTATTATCGCCGACGCCGTGCAGCAATTCTGCCAACGACGCGTCAGCATGGCCAGCGCTGCTCATTGGACGCCCACTTCACCAATCAAGCGATTCACGAGCTCGTCGAAGGGCATATCGCACCCGGCCGCCGGGATCCCACGGGCGCTTCTTTCGCAAACGTCGCAACCGTGCAGGCACTGCAGACAACGTGCCGCCGGTGCCGCTTGGCCTGTTGCAAATTTGCAATACCTCCCTCTTGACAGTGCAACGCGAGACGAACGTACGCCTTCGATCTCCAGCCGCGTCGAAGAGTCCCCGGTGGACCGGGCCGCGCACCGCTCCAGGGCTGGCTCCTCGGCAAAGAAAAATTCCTACGACCCACATACCTATTCTCTTCCGCACTTCGATTCAAGACGAAAAGGCCGCCACCTCAGCCTGCTTTACGTACTCGCACGGCACCGACCACATGTTCAGCCGAACGAGGGCAGCGCCGAGCCGCCGAGGCCCACCGCCACTAGTAAGTGGCGCCGACGGAGCAGGTGAGCGGAACTTTGAATAGGACAGTTAGTACGCATAACTCTAATTCTTGTATGATAGTTTTATAATATCAAAAATTCAATATATATATTTAAAATCTATTATATATTAAAAGCTCGTAAGTGTCACTAAGAAAAAAGAGAAAGCGGCTACAAATTCTCACCATAAAAACAAAACATCCGGTCCTTAATCTTGTAGACCCTAATTATAACTGCCATCGGTTCTTTTGTTAAAAATAGTAATATGCTAGAAATTCTTACCAAAAAGAGATACAGCTAGCCCTTGATCTGGTGAACCCTAACTAACTTCAACTATAGTAGCAATTGGATGGTATTATTTATAAAAAAAATCTAACTGTTTGTCTAGCAGACAAGAGTTGCTACAAAAAAAAGAAATCAGTTAGAAATTCCTACAAAAAAGCAAAGCATTTGGCCCTTAATCTGTGGACCCTAATTATAACTGTTATCAGATCTTTTGTTAAAAATAAGAATACGCCAGAAATTCTCACAAAAAAGTAAAACATCTAGATCTTAATCTGGTAGACCCTAACTAACTTGAATGATAATAGCCATTGAATGTTATTATTTAAAGAAAAATATCTAACCATCTATCTAGCGCACATAAGTTATAGCGGCTTATATCTTTTTTAAAAAAGAGTCCATGCCAAGTAAAATAAAAAATAACAAAATTTTGGAATAAAAAATAAAATCAATTAGTAATTTGATTTTCATATGAACTCCAAATTAAAACCCGTACATAGCTCAAAATCGAAATAAAATTAGAAAGTTTGATTTGCATATCAAATCTAACCAAAAATTAATATTAGAAAATAGATAAATATTAATAATAAAATTGTGTTTCCATACGAACTCCAAATTAAAACCCAGTCAAAGCTAAAATTTGAAATAAAATTAGACAAAAATTAGCAGATGGATTTGTATAAAATATCCATACCGAGTACAACAAAAATATTAAAAATTTGGAATACAAAAATAAAAGGAAATCAACCATTTAACTTTCATACGAACTCCAAATTAATACTATACATAGCTTGAATTTGGAATAAAAATTAGATAAACATCATAGAGAATTACTAAAAAAACAGAGATAGGCTGAAAATTATCACAAAAAGCAAAACATCTAACCTTTAATATGGTGGACCCTAAATACAACTGCCATCGGAACATTTGCTAAAAATGGGAATATGCTAGAAATTCTCATAAAAAATAAAACATCTAGCCCTTAATTTGGTGGATCATAACTAACTTGAACTATAGTAGCCATTGAATATTATTATTTAAAAAAATCATCTAAGCATCTATCTAGTAGACTCAGGTTATAATAGTTTAGATTAAAAGAAAGAGTCCATGCTAATTACAATAAAAATAATAAAAATTTAAAATAAAAATGTATAGAAATTAGCAATTTGATTTTCATATGAACTACAAATTAAAACCTGGACATAGCTAACATTCATAATACAATTAAATAAAAATTAGCATTTAGATTTGTATATCAAATTAAATCTAACCTAAAACTAATATTCAAAATTAAGTAAAAATTAAATTAAAATTTTGTTTTTATATGAACTCCAAATTAAAACCCAAACATAGCTAAAATTTGGAATAATATTAGATAAAAATTAGCAGTTGGACTTGTATATCAAATCTAACATAAAACTAATATTCAAAATTAAATAAAAAGTTACAATTAAATTAACGGATTAGATTATAATAAAGAATTCATACCAAGTATAATAAAAAAAAAATTAGAATAAAAAACAAAATGAAATAAGCCATTTAACATTCCTACGATCTCCAAATTAACAACTTTACATAGCTAAAATTTGGAATAAAAATTATCATTTGGATTTGTATATGAATTCTAATATAAAACTCATATGCAATATTAAATAAAAATAGCAATGAAAATTAACACAAATTCGAAACAAACAACAAAAGGAAATTAGCCATTTGATTTTAACTCTAAATTAAAACCTAAAATTAGAAATTCAATAAAAATAACAAAAAATATTAGAAGAATCAAAATAACAAAAATTATGGATTATTTTTTAGTTTCATAATAAGTAAAAATATAATTTTTTATTTTATTCAGAATTTAAATTCTATAAATATGCTATTTTGATAAAAAAAATATGGTAGGGAATTTGATTTATATATATATAAATTATTAACTATTATGTAATAAAACTCAATACATATTTTTTACAATCTCTAAGAAAATATAGAATAAGCTAAGAATTCTCAAAGAAAAAATAAAATATTCGGACTCTTTATTTGGTGGACCTCCACGAAATGAAAAGATTAAGATAGTGATGCATCGATAAGTGCTTACTTGACTATACCGGTATAATCAATGTGCTGTGCATTAAATAAAGTACTGCAAGAATGATAAAAGTATCGCAATAATGAAATTAAGAGATGATGATATAAATAAAAAATATTGTGTTATGCTATGTTTACTATTTTGCTATGCAAGTATTTAGAAAAGAAAGTTTAGATCACATGTGACAAGTATTGTGAAACAGCGTGAATATATTTTCTCCTATAATATATAATATCAAAATATCATAAATAGAGTTCTACAACGATTTACTTTCTAAAAAGCAAAATCACATATACATTACTAAGTTATTTAAACACGCTTTAAGGATTATGTACGCGAAAGTACGCGGCACACCTTGCTAGTTTGCTAAAAGTACAATATAAATAGTTCTAAAATCTTATAAATTTCAAACCACTAAAATCTGAATTAATTTAATCAATAAATTTGATTTAGCGAAGAAGCGATGATACATGTTTTTCAAACTTTTGAGGCGTCCTACCTACACCCACCCCAGCGGTCGCTGGCAACCACTGTGCTGACGAGAACTACCGCACTGTTTAGTATTTGTCTCTATTTGAAAGGTTGACATGGCCCATGGCAACCTTACTCACAAGATCATCCATCCGTTTCACAGTTGAATTGTCTTTTCCACTTAAGAACGTTCTGCTCTTAAATTCTTTTACAGTCACATTGAACTTGTTCACAAAAACATGCTGTATTTCGATCCTGCTGTTGACTCAGGAGTCCACGGTTGGAAACGGTCGATACTCCAAGACCAAAGATGAAAAATTATGAAGCTCAACTAACAAAGAAAAACTACTACTATTTTGGCAAACAACTACAAACCGGAACCAAGGCACCACAGCATGCTAGAATTAAGTACATACTATGTAATACGACTAAGATGAAATCAATTCTTATAAGATTAGCGTTGCTGGCTACAGAAATGATGCAATATTTATAAAATTTACAGCATCAGCAAGCATGCAACGTCTGGTATATGAGCAGGGACTCATCTAAAGGAGATATGGCATGAACAACTGCATCAGATCGACCTTGGTTAAGAAATTCGCAATATTCAAATCAGAGGGGTATACATAGATGATGTCAAGTCAGAACTCAGAATGCCGCACATGGATTTCAAGTTAGAAGAGAATCCTGCTGGCTAGAAATTGCTGGGGCGCTGACCTGACTCTTTTTGGGCTCTGATATCCTTGTGTTATTGCTGTCGTCAGTGCATCAACTATGCCTCGTTCATCCTGCTCATCAGAGTGGTTACTTCCATCAGCATCTAATCTTGATGAGTCATCTCGATGAAGCATTCGGCTAATAAGATCACGTGCAAGAACAGATACTGATTGCCATTGACCACTGTGAAAATCAAGTTCAACTTGATAGTTTTAATATTGTTTTAGGAAAGTTTGTTTTGGAAAGAGTGTCGAATCCGAGTAGAACATGAATACCTGTTACCGAGTCGGTTTGTTGAGTTGTAGGCTTTATAAGCAGAGCCTGTTGCCTTTTCGAAAGTAGATCCTGCGTAACTTAATTTGTAATATTTTGATATTATATATTATAAGAAAGAATATACTCACACCATTTCCTAATACTTATCATATGTGGCCGAAACTTTATTCTTCAAATACTTGCATAGCAAAACAACAAATATAGCATAGCCTTTTCCATTTTATATCATCAGCTCTTAATTTCATTGTTGCAATACTTGTCTCGTTCTTTGAGTACTTCTTTTAGTGCATATCACATTGCTTATACCGGTATAGCGGAGCGAACAAATATAGAAATATCATCATCTTAATCTCTTCGTTCCATGGAGGTCCACCGAATAGAGTCAGGATTTTTCTTTTCTTAGAATTTTAAGCATATTCTATACAATTTGTACCAACACTATAATACCTCTTATCGACTTTAATCACGTAATAGTTATATATATATACATATGTATATACATATGTATATATATATATATATATATATATATATATATATATATATATATATATATATACATATATATGTATGTATGTACACATATATGTATATATGTACTATGTATGTATGTATCTAGTGCAAATCCACCTTATCGTGTTACCCATGCAACCCTTAACATACACCGTTTGATCTGGACTCAACGTACCAAGCGCAAGTGGGATGAACTCCTAAATCACTTTAAGACGTTTTTGCATAAAACCCCTGGACTCTAACCATTCAACAAAAATTGCTTGCATTCTCTGCCTCCTTGTATTCTACCCACCCCGTCGCCTCGTTGCCTGGCGCGCCATCGCTCGGTCGCCCGCGCAGTTGCCCCGTCGCGCCCTCACCCGGTCGCCTCGTCTCCTCGTTGCCCCGTCGCCTGGCCGCCTAGTTCCCCGTGCCGTCGCCCGGCCCGTCACCCGTGCGGCTGCCTCGTCGCGGCCTCGCCCGGCCCGTCGCCCGCGTGGTTGCTGAAGTCTTGTTTGTTGCGAAAGCAAAGGGAAACACGACGAGGACACGCCAAGCAAATGGGAGTGTTGTTGCTACTGTCAATTTCTGCATTATGCTGCATAAGGAGCTAGTTTTCTTTAGATTTTCCTTATGCATTAAGCTGCATAAGGACACGCCAAGCTTCACTGCTAGATATTTGGGTAGCACTACAATCTAATGCTCGGTTACTGGGGTGTGAATTTTCTAGGCAACACGAGAAGATTGCTTCTCACCTTCATGACAGATAAATTTCAGAAGTTAGTTTTCTTTAGATTTTCTTGATGTTTTAAAAGCACCTCTTGCAGTGGCTTGTATTATGTTTGAAAGAACTGGTAATGTCTTGATGCTTGATGGTTGAATGTACAGGAAGCCACATGTTGTTGTGAATGACATAATTCTCTTGTAAGCTACACAGCGTGTGAATGAATGTTTTAGCAGTGAACTTATTTTGATAGTATCAGTTGCTTGAAATTGCTGTAGCAGGTGAGCCAAAACTACCACCAGGCAGCAGCCAAGAGAAATTAAAAACAGAAGAAACAATCCAAATGAAACATAGCATTTTTTTGAATATGAACTATAGCATTTTTTTTGGAATATGAACGTGATAACAATAATCCTGGCATCTGAAACATAACAGTTTTTTTTGGTAGAATAACAGAAGGTGTGTTTGGCTGCATGTATGGTGTCTGAATCGTATGAGTGGATGCAACTGTATCTGTTAGACACATGTTTGGTTTCCTGTTCATCCAGGCCAGGTGGATGCAATTGCATCCACTCATGCAGGATGGAGAAAACATAGAAATTGGGCTTCTCTCTAGTGCAGGCCCATGAGATGCATAAACAAGCAACCAAACAACTCAACTTGCATCCACTTATGCAGACCAAAGTAAGCCTGGATGGCTCATACAGAACAAACTAGGATGGTGCAGACAACCAAACACATCCAGAATAACCATTTTATCAAGTAATACGATCCATTCACTGACAATTCAAACCAAAAATAACATGTTGCTGCCATTTGCTAGCTATTGTAAGAAACAAAGCTCATCAACACAGGACTAACATTACATAGTTTTACCTAGTCATTCCTTTTTATCGGGCAATTATGGTTATCATGTAACACGACTTGCTTGCACAACCTGCACATGCGTGGCATCCTATTCTTTTGCTGCTGTAGGATTGAAATATACTGATCTAGCAATCAGAGGGGGTGAATGATTGCGCGGAAGCTAAAATAAAATTTTTGTGATTTTTGAAACACCCCAAACAAACTTAGATCGCTTAATTTGTACTCAACAGAAACCTTATTGCGTCGGACCAAACTTTTACTTGTACTCTGGACCAAACTTCGTGCCAGACCAAATTTTCACATGTACTACGGACCAAATTTCTACTGTAGCAAAACCAAATCAATACTCCGGACCAAACGAGACAGACTGATATATATTCACTAAAACTAAGATTTTTGAAGATCTAACCGTTAGATTGATATGAAATTTTAACTGTAGAAACTAGATTCAATTCCGAAGCTAACACAAAAGGAATTAACTCAATAGGACTTATGGATCTAGAGTTATATTCTTTGCAAGACGACTGAAACGAAAACCGATCTAACAGCGACGGACCAAATCAAACTAGCTACGGATCAAATCAAACTAGTTACGGACCAAACTCAAACAATATGATTAACCGAAGATCCCACCGTTGGATTAGTGTGAAATTTTAACTGAAGAAACTAGATTCAATTATGAATCTAACCCAGCAAGAATCAACTCGATCGGACCTACGAATCAAAAGTTATTAACCTCGCAAGCATGCTGTGACAGATTATGACGAAAACAGACCAAACCCCAATTTCGTGATAAATCACAATCTACAAAAGATTAACCAATGAAACTTTTAGGAACTCTAAGTTGATACTCTAGGAAGGTTTTGTATAGATCAAATCAATATTAAACTTGTTGAAACAAGAGAGACAATGAATCAATCTATAAAAACAAAACCGGGCAAACAAACCATAAACCGAACCTGAACAGTAATCACAGGTTACTGTGGCTTCGCGAAATACTGTAGCGCCGGCTTTTCCTTCGCTCGGGTGTCGTTGCTGGCGTGAAACAAAAAAACCCGAGAAAGAAGTCGCATGATTAGGAACTTGAGTGCAAGGAACATGCAGGAGGTCTCGTCACCAAGCCAAAAGGACTAGAAATTGATTTTTATTTCCTTTTGTCTAATCTGGTTACAGTACTCCAAACAAAAGAGTACAACCCTAAAAGAAAACTCAACGCTCACGATAAACAGGAGACACCTCCCCCTATTTATACTGAGCAAACATAAAGGGATTGAATACAACTCTACTTCCAACATGGAAAGAGTTTGTATACATCTCAACCTGACCCAACATAGCCAAAAACATCTCTTGCACGTATGTACAGCCCACATGCTATAAATACGTGACTAACCAGCCTCCATGTGCATGTTCTCTAGCCCGAACGTTCCGCATGACATCTTTGACCACCAAGACCTCGATTCCTCTCTGAATCTAGTCCCGAACCTCAGTTCCTCCATGAACCTAGTTCCGGTCCCGTCATCGACCACGTTCGCCCTCGAGCAACACCTGCACATGAATAAACAAGAAACAATTCCGAGCACAAGTCCACGACTTGACTCAACATCAGTCCATGCAAACACTCACACGAGCGCATTGCATCAAGCAAAACCAATATCATGCTATCACCAGCATATCAAATAATCATCAGACATAGCACATGCAAGCACCACACATGCCATAATCACAACCACTTTGCAAAGCCAATTTCATTACTAAGCCAATTTTTCAGCACATGATTTCACAATCTCCCCCTTGATGAAAACATTGGCAACACCACTTAGAATTGAACATTGGCATTCATCTCACAAGAAATGTTTTTGAAATTAAAAAGTTCTAAAATCAAAAGACAAAGAGAAAAACACAAAATCTCCCCCTTTGACAAATATGCAAAGTGAAAAACTCCCCTAGGTGAAAATAAGAAAAATCTCCCCCTAAGAAGAAAAGTGTGAGTGAATGATTGAATACCACTTGTACAAGAACATGTGCATGTGTAAAGCATGTATAAAG
The DNA here is from genome assembly GCA_036346275.1 of Otatea glauca. Classification (NCBI taxonomy): domain Eukaryota; kingdom Viridiplantae; phylum Streptophyta; class Magnoliopsida; order Poales; family Poaceae; genus Otatea; species Otatea glauca. The sequence continues at coordinate 41,865,578 of CM070725.1, forward strand.
TTCTCCAAAAATCTCCTCCAAATTCTCCAAAGTGGCAAAATTCTCCCCCTTTGACAATGGATTCATCAAGAATACAAAAGAGAGCATTTTTTTAAGTTTGATAATTTTTTTTGTCATGAGCATTCTATGTCATCCACAAATGTTGTAAATTCATCACCAAGCCATGCTACCAAAAATACTTGCACCTTCAAATCTACACATAAACAATGTAGAGTAAGCATAACTAGAAATCAAGTACTATTAACAATTTATTGCATGGCATGATCTCCCTTACTCAACTAGCTCAAAACCTAAAAACATTGAATTTTTGTGCACTTTATTTATGCTGGAAAAACTGATTCATTGATTGATTGCAACAATAACAATTGCAAGGAATTATATGCACCATCAGCCTTACTTTTCAACCATGCCAAGCAATTAAAAGCTTAAGGTTTCATGGTTTCGGTCATACACAACATCTTCCAAGTTCATATCAAAATGCAATGATAAGCAGTCTCGTAAAGAAGAAGTGCGATAGTACATAACCTTGATCTTGCATTTATCAACAATCACTCTTTAAGCTTTAGCACTTAATTTTGATAAATTCCATATTTAGCACTTTTTGAGCAGAATCAAAATAGCCAAGAAAGTTCAACCATGACAAGATTTAATTCAAGTTGTCATTCCAATTAAATAGTCATGACATAAACTACACCATATATGCATAAATATGAAGTTGCAAAGACCTTGTAGCATAAACATGGCTTCAAATGACATAGATGTATGAAATACAATGCTCATTACTTTTTCATTTTTTTGTTTTTCATTTAAGAAACACACAAAATAAAAAGTATGTTACAAACTATTACAAAGTTTTCAAAAACTCCCCCTCAAAACAAACCCATTGGATGAACGACCCCAAGTTCTCCCCGAATAAAAGCAAAACGAGAAGAAGACAAAGGTTTTGTGAAAATGTCCGCCAATTGATGTTCAGTATCCACATGATGAAGCACAATATTTCCCTTTTCTACATGATCCCTAAGAAAGTGAAATCTGATCTCAATATGTTTGGTTCTAGAATGTTGCACAGGGTTTTTAGCAATACAAATTGCACTAGTGTTATCACATAAAAGAGGAACACTATCCAAATTAACCCCATAATCTTTAAGTGTAGCTACTATCCAAAGAATTTGAGAACAACAACTAGCAGCCGGCTACATATTCAGATTCAGCAATTGATTGTGCAACAGAAGATTGTTTTCTAGATGACCATGCAATAAGAGAATTACCCAAGAAGTGACATGTACCAGATGTACTTTTTCTATCAATTCTACAACCTCCAAAGTCAGCATCAGAAAATGCTCTTAAACTAATACATGAGGAAGCAGAAAGCCATATGCCAAATTCTTGAGTACCATGAAGATACCTGAAAATTCGCTTGACAGCTTGGCGATGTGAAGCACGTGGGAAAGCTTGAAAACGAGCACACAAGCACACAGCAAATTGTATATCCGGCCTTGATGGAGTGAGGTACAAAAGTGAGCCTATCATGCTTCTATATTCCTTTTGATCAACCGGCTCACCATCTTCATCCGGATCAAGTGTGCAAGTACCTCCCATCGGTGTCATGATCGGCTTGCAGTTTTCCATCCCAAAGCGACGAAGTAAATCTTTTGTGTACTTACTTTGATGAACAAAAGTACCTTCCTTTACTTGTTTGATTTGCAGTCCCAAAAAGTAAGTTAATTCACCCATCATACTCATCTCAAATTCCTTCTTCATGATTTCTGAAAACTCAGACACTAAAACATGAGAGGAACCACCAAAGATAATATCATCAACATAAATCTGAACAAATAATTGATCATTGCCTTGCTTGAGTAAAAAGAGAGTTTTGTCAACTTTTCCCATTGAAAACCCCTTTTCAAGTAAAAAAGTTTTTAGCCTATCATACCATGCTCTAGGGGTTTGTTTTAAACCATACAAAGCTTTTGACAATTTGTAAACATGATCTGGAAACTTTGGATTTTCAAAACCAGGTGGTTGCTTAACATAAACTTCCTCATTGATATAGCCATTTAGAAAAGCACTTTTCACATCCATTTGATACAATCTAAAACCTTTAGATGCAGCAAATGCTAAAAGAATTCTAATGGCTTCAATTCTAGCAACAGGAGCAAAGGTTTCATCAAAATCTAAACCTTCAATTTGTGAAAAACCTTGAGCAACCAATCTAGCTTTGTTTCTAACAACAACACCATCCTCACTTTGTTTATTTTTGAAAACCCATCTTGTTCCAATAATATTAAAATCAGGAGGTGGAGAAACAAGTTTCCAAACTTTATTGCGTTTAAAATTCTCTAATTCCTCATGCATGGCATTGATCCAAGATTCGTCAGTTAATGCTTGAGATATATCTTTGGGTTCAAAAGAAGCTACAAAAGCAGAATGAGCATGAGTATCAGAAGCAATAAACCCTGGACGGGTGACTCTCTCATTTAAATCTCCAATCATCTGTTCAGGTGGATGCCTCCTTTGAATATGCAAGGGTGCTGTAATTTCAGAAACTTCTCCTTCTTCATCTTCATTTTCAGCATGTACATATGAGGTTGTAGCTTTAGGATGCTCAGCTGTATGTGATGTAGCGGTAGGTGCCACAGGTGCTACAGTTGGTTGTACAGTAGGAACCAATACCTCATCCTCAACATCATCATCGTCCTCATGAACAAAAATACTCTCCCCTGAACATATGCACCTGTACCTGTATTATTTGGACTAGTGCCTGGACTATTCTCATCAAAAGTAACTTCACAAGTTTCTACAATTTTGTTAGTCTCCAAAACAAGCACACGATAGCCACGTGTATGAGTAGGGTATCCAAGAAAAATACCATCCAACGATCTAGCCTCAAATTTATCAAGATTTCTAGATTTCAAGACAAAGCATTTGCATCCAAAAACTCTGAAATGAGAAACGCTAGGCCTATGTCCAAACCGAAGTTCACAAGCAGTTTTACCCAATTTTGATCTTAAGTAAACACGATTTGAAACATAACATGCATTGATATCGCTCACCCAAAACTTTCTAGGAGTTTGATATTCGTCTAGCATGGTCCTAGCCATTTCCACCAAAGTTCTATTTTTCCGTTCAACTACACCGTTTTGTTGAGGTACTCTAGGAGATGAAAATTGATGTTCAATTCCTTTTTCAACACAAAAGTGATCAAATGAAGAATTTTTAAATTCAGTTCCATTATCACTTCTAATTGCTCTAAGAGACCCTGGGTGATCAATAAATAATCTAAGAACAAGACTTCTAAAATGATTAAAAGCCTCATCTTTACATGCCATAAAATAAACCCAAGAGTATCTTGAATAATCATCAACAATCACAAGAACGTACCATTTACCTCCATAAGACTGAACTCGAGAAGGTCCAACCGTGTCAAGATGTAGTAGTTGTCCGGGCGCGTTTGTCATCACCATAGTAAGAGGTGGATGTGAACCTGCAATCATTTTACCATGTCTACAAGAAGAGCATACTATCTCGCTATCACCCTTAAGCTTAGGCAAACCACGAATGAGGTCTAAACCACTAACACGTGTTAGATGATCAAAATCAACGTGACCAAGCCTACGATGCCAAAAGAATAAATCTTTAGAAACATTGGCAACTAGACACCTATGCTTAGAAGAAGGTGATACATCAAAATCAGTTTTAAACACTCTTCCAAATCGAGAAATCCGGAAAACAAGTTCACCTGAAGCATCTAACACTTTGCATTCATTTTTCTTAAAGCATACCTCAAGATCTTCATCAATCATTTGAGATCTGATGAGAAGTTATATTTCAGGTTTTCAACAAGAGCCACATCTTTAAACATAGACTTGTCATTTACCTGCACTGTACCTTTTGCCACAACTGAGCTTGAAGAAGCATCTCCAAAAGTTACACTTTCAGCATGAGATGCACGAGTGAGGGAGGAGAACCAATTTTTATTACCGGACATGTGGCGTGAGCATCCGGAATCCACTAGCCATATGTTCTCCTTCCTCGCGCGAGAAGCCTACATAGAAGCAGAAAATGTCGAGGCCTCAGTACTGGGGTTAGAAATGAGGTGTTTAGGAATCCAGTACTGAGACACACGACGCACTGTGAGAGGCACAACACGAGTGTTCATATGCACAAAATCGATTTGCACTTTCCGTGTTTCTAGCAACAAAAGGTGTTTGAATCACTCTAGGCACATAATGAGAAGCAAAGCGTGCCCTGTCGAGATTAGACCTAGCCTTAGCCTTTTCTTTCTTTTGTTGTTTAGCTAGTCTAAAGCAAAAATCTACTAAATGTCCATCTCTACCACAATGAGTGCAAATGTACTTAACATGATGTCTAGCTTTAGAAGCAGAAGCAACATTTGCATTCATCATAGTAGAGGATAAAACTCCAGCAGACTTAAAGACAATTTTCTTAGGCTCATTAATAATCTCAATTTTGTCATTGCAAAGAGCCTGAACAACAGTGGGAGGTTTGGTTTCATATGAAGCATAAGGATCAAAACCTAAACCTTTCTTGTTTGAGCTAACCTTAGACTGATCCAGAATCATATTCAAATTTTTCTTGCCATTAGTGAAATGTTCTAAAGAATTTTGCAAGTAATCAACATTCTTAGCAAGAGTTAAACAATTATTGCATGGAACGTCCACTTTATCCTTTTGCTTGCGACAATTTGAGCATGAAAGAACCTCATGAGTGAGCAGATCATTAATCATTTGAGAAACTCTAGCATTTGCATCTTTCAATTTCAATTCAAGAACTGAACATTTAGAATAAGAAATTGACTCATGCAAATCATCAGTGAAACAGCTAGCATGTCTAACATGTTTCTCATTTTTCTTGTTTTGCTCAATCAAGGAAGCATGTTTTTTCCTAAGCAAGGTGAGCTCATTGTAAATTAAGTCACATGATTTGCAAGCATCATCATCAGGAATCAAAGATTTAAGTCTAGCAATTTCAGCATTCAATGATTCAACAATAAAATCATGTTTCTTGATTTTCTTATCGCGTTTATCAAGCAATTTACCAAGACGAGCAACACTATGGCTAATTCATCATAAGAAGGCTCTACCTCATTGAAGTCATTGTCGTGGTCATCTTGAAGGCTTTCATCACTTCTTGCCATAAGACACAAACCAGTAAGTTCACGCTTGGTTGGCGTTGTTGTGTCTTCTTCACTACTTCCCGAGTCTACATCGCTCAAATTGACTTGTTCAAGAGCGGAAAGAACTTGGTGGACAACTTTGCGGTTTAAAAAACTTCTTTTCTTATTGCTGCTGCTTGGAGAAGCTTTCTTCTTGTCGTTCCTCCTGTCCTTTTCTTCTTTTGAATTTTTACCTGAAATTTTTGGACAATTCGGACGAATGTGGTTGAGATCGCCACACTCATAGCACCTAGGAGGACCACCGCCTACTCTCTTTCTCAATCTGACATTCTGCAAAGCTTTATTAAAACGAGAAGAGAGTAGTGCCAAATCTTCTTCAGGAAATTCTTCAACTTATTCATCTGTTAAAGACGACAAAGAGGACAAAGCAAAGCTAGAAAAAGAATTAGCATTTGACATGTTAGGGTTAGAGATCAAAGCAATTGATTTAGAGTTACCTTTCCTAGCAAGAACATCTAATTCATGAGTCTTCAACTTAGAGTAAAGAACATCTAATGTGAGTGTGCTCATGATAGTAGATTCTTGTATAGATGTTACCTTCATCTCCCACACTGACATGTCCAAAGCACTAAGCATTTGTCTAGCATTAGTAGCATCGTCATAGCTAACCCCAACAAAGACGTAAATTGCTAAGAATTTTATTAAAGCGTGCAAAAAGTCATCTGAGACTCACCAAGTTTCATCTCAAACGCATATATTCTTTTTGTAAATATCTTGGCGAACCTCTTTGTGATGTTTGATCCTTCGTGATAGTCACAAAGAGATTTCCATACCTCATATGCGGATCGAAGATGAACCACTCGGTCAAGTCGCTGCATCCCAAGCCCTGGATGATCAAGTTGCGCGCCTTCTTTGTTTGCTTCAACATGTGCGCGATTGGCGTCATTGACGTTGTCGTTCTCGGGCACTTCATATGGTTTGTAGACCTTCTCCCAAATTGCAAAGCCCCGAGCTTGAATGTATGCCTCCATCTTGGCCTTCCAAAGCGAAAATCAACTCCATCGAAAACACAAGGTTTTGTCGAATATCTATCCATTGCTATGATTTCTAATCACGGTTAAGATTAATTAGAAAAACTTTGCTCGATACCACTTGTAGGATCGAAATATACCGATCTAGCAATCGAGAGGGGTGAATGATTGCGGAAGCTAAAATAAAATTTTTGTGATTTTTGAAACACCCCAAGCAAACTTAGATCGCTTAATTTGTACTCAACAGAAACCTTATTGCGTCGGACCAAACTTCGTGCCAGACCAAATTTTCACATGTACTACGGACCAAATTTCTACTGTAGCAAAACCAAATCAATACTCCGGACCAAACGAGACAGACTGATATATATTCACTAAAACTAAGATTTTTGAAGATCTAACCGTTAGATTGATATGAAATTTTAACTGTAGAAACTAGATTCAATTCCGAAGCTAACACAAAAGGAATTAACTCAATAGGACTTATGGATCTAGAGTTATATTCTTTGCAAGACGACTGAAACGAAAACCGATCTAACAGCGACGGACCAAATCAAACTAGCTACGGACCAAATCAAACTAGTTACGGACCAAACTCAAACAATATGATTAACCGAAGATCCCACCGTTGGATTAGTGTGAAATTTTAACTAAAGAAACTAGATTCAATTATGAATCTAACCCAGCAAGAATCAACTCGATCGGACCTACGAATCAAAAGTTATTAACCTCGCAAGCATCTGTGATGATTATGACGAAAACAGACCAAACCCCAATTTCGTGATAAATCACAATCTACAAAAGATTAACCAATGAAACTTTTAGGAACTCTAAGTTGATACTCTAGGAAGGTTTTGTATAGATCAAATCAATATTAAACTTGTTGAAACAAGAGAGACAATGAATCAATCTATAAAAACAAAACCGGCAAACAAACCATAAACCGAACACGAGCAGTAATCACAGTTACCGTGGCTTCGCGAAAATCTTTGTAGCGCCGGCTTTTCCTTCGCTCGGTGTCGTTCTTTGGCGTGAAACAAAAAAGCCGAGAAAGAAGTCGCATGATTAGGAACTTGTGGTGCAAGGAACATGCAGGAGGTCTCGTCACCAAGCCAAAAGGACTAGAAATTGATTTTTATTTCCTTTTGTCTAATCTGTTCTGAGACTCCAAACAAAAGAGTACAACCCTAAAAGAAAACTCAACGCTCACGATAAACAGGAGACACCTCCCCCTATTTATACTGAGCAAACATAAAGGGATTGAATACAACTCTACTTCCAACATGGAAAGAGTTTGTATACATCTCAACTGGCCCAACATAGCCAAAAACATCTCTTGCACGTATGTACAGCCCACATGCTATAAATACGTGACTAACCACCTCCATGTGCATGTTCTCTAGCCCGAGCGTTCCGCATGACATCCTTGACCACCAAGACCTCGATTCCTCTCTCGAATCTAGTCCCGAACCTCGTTCCTCCATGAACCTAGTTCGGTCCGTCATCGACCACGTTAGCCTCGAGCAACACATGCACATGAATAAACAAGAAACAATTCCGAGCACAAGTCCACGACTTGACTCAACATCAGTCCATGCAAACACTCACACGAGCGCATTGCATCAAGCAAAACCAATATCATGCTATCACCAGCATATCAAATAATCATCAGACATAGCACATGCAAGCACCACACATGCCATAATCACAACCACTTTGCAAAGCCAATTTCATTACTAAGCCGATTTTTCAGCACATGATTTCACAGCTGCCCACCCCCTTTATTCTCCTGCCCTTCCTTTTTCTTGTCTGAATGTCCTCTTATTCTCTTGCTTCTTCCCCTCGATCTAATATCACTAGGTGGATGGATATCAACTTGAGATGGAATGCTACAACCGATGAAAGCCTCGAATTCTTCTTTCCTAGTATTTTCAACAGTGGGAACCATTTGAGAGATGGGGCCCTCAATGTTGAACACGCATGATGTGAAGAAATCAGAATTCATTTGGAGGTTTTGTTGCATCACCATTCTTTGGATGATGTTTTGCAGATGAAAGTCAAGAGATACAAAAAAAAGTGAGATACATGTGTTTGTAATGCACTATCAGTACTTGCATCAAACTTGAGGATGCAAATCCCATTTTCCAAGTTGGAGATATGAAACAAATTATGAAGTGCACCTTAAATGGAGAATTGGCAAAAATGCAAGTCAAACAGATGAAAAACAGATAAGACTTATTCTTTTAAGCATTAGCTATCCCAAAACATCATAACTGACTACTACAAACAAACCTTCTGGTGATTCCTCTATAGCATTGTTCAAAGAATCAGCCACTTACTTTGTTGCACCTAGAGACAAGAAAGGTAAGCAGGTCTTAGTATTAAGAAGAGAACATACAAACCAGCCACTAGTTCCACCTAATACTAACAAGTTACTACAAGAGTTCACAATAGCAACTATATCAGGGAAAAGACAGATGTTCTGAATGGCAAAATCTAAATGGAATGGGGCATTAAGGCATAAAACAAGATCAAAATGAAAGCTTCAAACACACTAATATGTGACAAATCATGAGGTGCACCTTAAATGATAATTTGTGGGAAAAAAATGCAAGATAAACAGAAGGAAAACAACAAGAATTATTTTTCTAAGCATTAGCTACCCAAAACATCATAATTGATTAGTAAAAACAACCCTTCGGGTGGTTCCCCTATAACAAATCTCAAAGAATCAACTAGTTGTAATTGATCAAAGGTATGATCCCAGTTTCCAAACTAATCGAAGAACTACTTGTATCAAACTAGTAGGGCAGAATCAATCTTGACCTTATGCATCTTAATGCCGAAATTGACAGTAGCAAAAAACACTCCCATTTGCTTGGCGTGTCCTCGTCGTGTTTCCCTTTGCTTTCGCAACAAACAAGACTTCAGCAACCGCGCGGGCGACTGGCCGAGCGAGGCCGCGACAAGGTAGCCGTGCGGGCGACGAGCCGGGTGACGGCGCGGGGAACTAGGCCGCCAAATGACGGCGCAACGAGGCAACGAGGAGACGGGACCGTCGGGCGAGGGCGCGACGGGGCAGCCGCGTGGGCGATCGAGCGATAACGCGCCGGGCAACGAGGCGACGGGGTGGGCAGAATACGAGGAGGCAGAGAATGCAAGCAATTTTTGTTGAATGGTTAGAGTCCAGGGGGTTTTATGCAAAAACGTCTTAAGTGATTTAGGAATTCATCCCACTTGTATGTGGTACGTTGAGTATCAAACGGTGTATGTTAAGGGTTGCATGGGTAACACCATAAGATGGGTTTGCACTAGATATGTCGTCATATATATATATGTATATATATTTACATATGTATATGTATATATGCATATATACATATGTATGTATGTGTTTATATGTTTGTATGTATGTATATATGTACGTATATGTGTATGTATGTACGTACGTACGTATGTAGAGAGAGTTCGTATGAAAATCAAATGGCGAATTTTATTATATTTTTAATCAAAATTTGTGTTAATTTTTATTGAAATTTCTTATTTAATTTTGCATATGAGTTTTAAAGTAGAATTCATATATAAATCCAACAGATATTTTTTATATAATTTTATTTTTAATTTTAGCTATGTACATACTTTAATTTAGTGTTTTTTATGAAAGTTAAATAGCTAATTTCCTCTTATTTTTTACTCCAATTTTCTATTATTTTTTATTGTACTTAGTATAGACTCTTTCTTCAAATCTAAACTATTAATTTTATTGTTATTTTTATTTAATTTTTGAATATTAGTTTTAGGTTAGGATTAATATATAAATCCAACTGCTAATTTTTATTCCGAATTTTGCTATGTACATGTTTTAATTTAGATTTTGTATGAAAATCAAATTTCTAATTTATTTTTAATTTTTATTCCAAATATATGTTATTTTTTATTGTATTTGGTAAGAACTCTTTCTTTTAATCTAAGTCATTATAACTCTGGTCCACTAGATAAATGGTTAGATATTTTTATTTAAATAATAACATCGAGTGGCTATTATAGTTCAACTTAGTTAGGGTCTACCAGATTAAGAGATAGATGTTTTGCTTTTTTGAGAATTTGTAGCCTATTTCTTTTTTTCTTAGCAACTCTTCATTAGCCTTTTTAATTTTTATTCCAAATTTCTATAATTTTTATTGTAGTTGGCATGGAATATTTCTTTTAATCTAAGCAATTATAACTCGGATCTGCTAGATAGACGGTTATACATTTTTTCTTTAAATAATAACATCCAATTACTACTATAGTTCAACTTAGTTAGGGTCTAACAAATTAAGGGCTAGATATTTTTCTTTTCTTTTTTGGTGAGAATTTCTACCCTATTCCCTTTTTTCTTAACAACTCTTCACGAGATTTTAATATATAATCTAAGCCGTTATAACTCGGATTCTCTAGATAAACGGTTAATTGTTTTTCTTTAAATAATAACCTCCAATAGCTATCGAAGTTCAACTAGTTATTGTCCACCACATTTAAGGCTAGATGTTTTTTTTGGAAAATTTTAACTTATTTCTCTTTTTTCTTGGCAACTTTCAATGAGCTTTAATGGTATGAGAGCCAGCCAGCACATCAACACACGCGGTGGCCACACCACATCATACATCTTCTATCTCCGGTTCTCCACCGCTCCCGACCGCCGCACTCCGCCATTGTCCCCCTCCCATTCTCTGCCTCTACTACCTCTCCCGGAAAAGGACAACACTGCCCAATCACTTCTGACCTCTTCCTCTGTGGCCGCGTCCGCTGTATTCCTTGATGGCTTGTCGACAGGCCGATCATCATCAACAACAAACCTGCTCTTGTCGTTCCCTCGGCTCAATTTTGATGAGCCGTTGCCATTACTCTCGTAATGCTTGTTGGCATAGAACACCAAGACCGAAAATTAAAATATTGAAAAAGCACAAAACACAACTAATACTTTTACTAGCTCTTTGGCTGCTTGCTTGTTTTTTTGCTTACAAAACTTAGGATTACTTTTGAATTTATACCTAAACCTACAACTTTACGAAACAGAATAGGATTCAACAATCCAAATAGGGAAATGACACTTTTCCTTCTAGGATTCAGACATTTGTCATAACTGAACTAGATAGATTAATCCGAACAATTCCCCCTAATCTAGTCTTGGTTGTGTGAGATCTCTAGTACCCAGCAGATCACACATCTCTTTAAACTTCACTCATGCAAGTGCCTTTGTGAGAATATCCGCACGCTGCTCCTTTGTGCACACGTGCTTGAGAAAATCAATCCCTTCTCAATGCTCAATTAAAGAATTTACAAATTTTTAGGGTGTTGCAACTGGGAACATACCTGGATGGAATTTTTTGCTTTCGTTTCCATAACCGCTCCGTTTTGTTCCGCATCCATTTTCGTCACTATCTGTTTCCATACCTGTTTCCAAGATTTTTGATTTCATTGCTGCTATTGGTAAAAAAGTGCAGAAACGAAAATGAAACAACTATTTACCCACCATTTCTACGACAACATCAGGTGAGCGACACCAGCATGGACAGCTATTTTTTTATTATTCCTTGGCTTCGATTAAAGATGATGGTTCGGGTCCAAAATAATTTTTATTTGTATCAACTGCTCCAGTGTATCGAATCGATTCTAACGCTTCTGTCTTGAACTGGCTTAATCTCAACGTTGCAGTCTTAATTGCAGATGATCCATCGAACTACCCGTGGCCTTGGAACGATACTTACGAACGGTTCACATGCACGATCATACCTCAGTCGTGTCCTGCCGATCTCGTGCTTGCGACCAACAGCTAGATACATCCCTGTTCTCTCGTCGCAAGTAGAAAACTTAACACCAACGATGTCAGCGGTGGTGGCCATATGCAATACGTATACATGTAGATCATTGTCTTCAACGTGTCCTTAAATTTGATTTGAATCGAACTCTTTGTATCCGATATCTAATATGACAAAATAGAGTTGTATTTGTTTGTACCTCTTTATATTCCCGACATGGTTTAATCCTTACACTTCTTTTAACTTTGCTTTAATAATAGATAAGTTGTACAGTATATGTTAACATGTAAACTAATAGCAAAACTAGCCGTCCATCAGTTAAGAGAAATTTTACGGTGTATTATACTATTAGTATATGATGAGTTGATGAGTAGTAGAAATCAGTTCTAGCTATTAGTTTATTAAAGGTATTTCTAATACTCTACTACCAGTAAAAGTATAAATAAATACCTACTAATTTGATCTATTAGATTAAGAAGAATGAACAGCTAAATTGAATTTAGTCTACAATAAAAGGGCTTCGTTTAACTGGCTGGGAATTTTGGCATCGGTTAGCGGACTCACTGACTGAGCCATTCGTCAGGATACATGCGGATTTTTTAGTCACGTCATATCAAAACGCCGGATTCCTAATACCATTATTGAGAGGCGTTTGATGGGCAAAACTGAAAGTGAAATGTACGACTAGTTGTAAAAGATGTGTGATAAACTGTAATAACTCCTTGCTTGCATTTAACCGGTTTGTTAACCTGCTCAGTTGGAAAACCATATAGTACTAGTTGTCAAATGTCAAGTCAATACTACTATAAATTCGTTGCCTATTTCAGTCCCCGTGGTTAGTTATTTTGTAGCTTTAGTTGTTTTTCTCTTTTGCTTCGGTCCTGTGCGGCAAACTCATGCGCACCCGTACGTGCACCTCACCTCCACTACACATGCTAGAATTTGAGCAGGCTCCAGAATCTCACGCAGCATGCACATCTTTTATCACTGAACATATTTAAGACGTCCATCCTAGGGATTGAACTTAGCAGAGTGAAAACGAACATCCTCATTTCCACCACCAGCTCATCGGCCCATCTTTTTTTTTCTGTGTTCTTAGTGCAATGACTTGTAAAGCTTTTGTTTGTTCTAAAAAAAATAACTTCATTATCTACAAAAGATGATTTTAAGGTAATGAGCCAGGGACCGGGATATCCGTTACTCATTCCACGCAGTGTCTAAAAGCTATGAACAAAAGAAAATGCAGAAATATATATGTCAAAACTTGTCCATAAAATTATATACTGCCCTAATTATAAAAGAACCAAATAAACGGGAAATCCCTTTTTAACCAACTATTAAGTCTATGTACAGTTGTACACACACACTAAATTTGCCGCCGAAACGAGGATTAACGGCTAGTCGGCGACGACAAGGGCACGTTCCTAATTTTAGTGGAGTACTTTCAGCACGTCAAAAAGCGACGTCAAACACGGTCTCCAAGTGGATGTGGGCAGGCCCCACCGTCGCACTGCTCCTCCGCGGCCTTGTCGTCGCCGGCAACTTTCGCGCCCTTGCCCGGCGCGTCGGCCTCGCCACGGCGCACCGACCCCCACGCCGGCAGCTTCGCTGAGAAAGTGCGCGCCAAGAACGACAAGTTGGGCCACCGGCCGGACTGGCCGAGCCGGACGGTCCTCGCGGCGCGGGCGCCGCCGAAGCCGCGGCGCGTGCTTCCGTCTCCGCCCGTCCGGAATGCTTGGAGGCTCGTTACGCGCCGCAGCTTGCCCGACGCGACGACCTCCCGGAGGACGTGCTCGGGCAGCCTCAGCGTGAACCTCTCAGCGCTCTCGCCGGCCTCGGCGAGCGGAGCGCCGTTGAGTGAGTGCCCCGTGGTGTGCGATCGCGGGAACTGCGCCGGACGCCGGCCCGACTTGCTGCTCAGCGCGCGCTTCACGCTGCCGATGCGCATCAGCTCGGCTGCCTCCTCCCTCCTAATCCTCTCTTCCTCCGCCTCCTCGGCATCAACGACGACCACTGTCACTTGCTCTGGCGCCGCGGCAGCTTCTTGCGCTTGTTGCTCTGGCGCAGGGACATCTTGATCGGTGGTCGTCGACACAGCAGCACTAACAGCCATCGCCGCCTCGGCGTCGGGGACAAGGTATGCGCGGCAGACGGGGCAGGTGACGTGCGACGCGAGCCACGCGTCGATGCAGTCCGTGTGGAACGCGTGGGAACACTTTGGCAGGAGGCGGAGCGTCTCGTCGTCGTCGAACTCGCTGAGGCACACGGCGCACTCAAGCGCGCCCTTGCCGGCCTTGTGCGCCTTCACGTCGGCGTAGGCCATAGTCGGGAACGTCTCCAGCACCGCCGGATTCAGCCCTCTCATCCTCCTCGACCGCGCGGCGCCCGAGGCAAACGTAATCCCGCCCGGCCCATCGGCGCCGGGGTAGTTCCCTGGCCCGCCTAGCGGGCCTCCGGCACACCGCCGGATGTAAATCGAGAAGAACCCGAGGAAGAAGAAGGCGGTGATGAGAACGACGATCACGATCTTCATCGACGACTTGAAGCTGATCTTGAGGTTGAAGTAGTGCGGGCCAGGGCCCGACGGCGTGTCCTGCTGCGCCGCCGCGAAGTCGGCCGTGCCAGCGACGAGCACGATGACGAGGAGAAGGAAGCGGCGGCCATTGCCGCGTCCTCTCGTCGGGCCCATGGGTTGGGGTCAGTGGAAGGTGGTGGCTTTCTCTGGTTCTCCTTTCCGGTGGGAGTACTAATGGAGGCGAGGGAGAGTGGAGCAGCGAGTGTGTTCATACCTGAGAGGGAAGATAAAAAGGCCGCGCGGGCGCCGTGCGTGTGAAGTTACGGTGATGAGTTTTAATCCACCGCCGCAAGCACAACTTTCTGCGTAACACTTGCTTGCATAAAATGCAGAAATGTGTACCCACTCGGTGGTCAAAATTAACCATGTAAGCTTATTTAAAACACGAGAATTTTCTCAATTCCTTTAGTAATTAAATTACCGTGAAATTCATGTATTTCAAACAGGAGTTAGGTTGCTGTTTTGTAACTGGTATGCATATATCCATCGGGGACAGGGATCCCTGGCAGTTTCAATGGGACTGCAAGTTTGACAGTCCCTATTGAACCGTTGGACGGAAAATTAGCGGTCTAGTTTCTGCGAAGGTATCGTAGCAAAAACATTATAGCGATTACTGTAGCAGTTACTGTATCACGCGTTTTTAGGACAATCTGGACCGTCGATTCACAGATCGAATGGCTCGGATCAATGAGGACTGCCAAACTTGCAGTCCCCATTGAAACTGCAAGAGATCCCTGTCCATCCATTCGGCGAATCCTCCTCTTGGGCAAGGCGGGGGAATGGCCGGGCTCCCCGTCGATGAGTTATGGAGGTGCGGTGTAACTCCGCCATCATAAACCCCATGAAAATGGATTATTTTGGGCAAATCTTCATCTAGGTTTGTCAGGCTCCTAAAATTTCTTGACTTAGCCACCGCATAAATCTATATAAATAAAAATAATCGGTTATACTCAATGCAACTTGCCGTTTTAAGGGCAAAAAAATCCCACAATAATCCTAATTTTTTTAGAAATTCTCATATTAATTGAAACAAAAAGAAAATAATTTCTACCACTTATTTTGGTAGGACCAGATTATAATGGTGCAGATTAATTATATATAAATATTAGAGTTATATAAGAAATACAATTATATTTCAATTATTGGAAGTAGAGTTATATATATAAATAATTATATGATAATATCTAATCGTGTAGTTGTGCAGTTAAATCTGCTAGTTAGCATGAAAAATGCTGATGGAGCCCAGAGTCCAAACTCCAGAATGGGCGGAGAATCGGGTGATTCTTGATTTCTTTCGCCTGAGTCGGCTTTAGTTTCATCTTGAGTAAATTTCACAAAACTACAGGTTTTTTATACAAACTATCAGAAAACTACATATTTTAGTTTCTATTTCACAAAACTACATATTTTAAAAGAACTTGTTTTACAAAACTACAGTTTCTTATACAAACTATCAGAAAACTACAGATTTTAGCTTTTATTTCATAAAACTACAAATTTTAGGAGAACTTGTATCATAAAACTATAAGTTTTAAAGTTAATCGTTTCTTGTAACGGATTTAAAAGTCTAGCCCACATGACAGCCTCACGTGTAAGTGAAACGGGAAATGAGGGCGTGTGAGACCGTCATGTGGGCCCACATTGTCAGACCCGTTATAAGAAACGGTCAATTCTAAAACCTCTAGTTCTATGAAACAAGTTTTCTAAAATCTGTAGTTTTGTGATACAAATTCTCGTAAGATTTGTAGTTTTGTGAAAAAGAAACTAAAATATGTAGTTTTCTGATAGTTTGTACAAGAAACATGTAGTTTTATGAAATAAATTCTTCTAAAATCTATAGTTTTATAAAATAAAAACTAAAATATGTAGTTTTTAATAGTTTGTATAAAAAAAACCTGTAGTACTGTGAAATTTACTCTTTCATCTCTGATGTGAACGACAGAAGGGTCGACCCGGCCAGACTACTCCACCGGCACGTGCATCTCGTCGGTTGCAGCAGGCGTTCGAATTATGCGTCTTGCTCCGCTCGACCAACATATTTCCCTTTCTTCGAATTCAGTTTACGCTGTGCTTCTCTTCAATTTATCGCAGCGAGCAGTAGAACAGAATGGAATCAGCTACCGGCCAGTGATGACTGATGAAGCACAGCGTGGTGGGCAAGGTTTACCTTAAGAACCAACTTGGAAAATCGAGATCAGCTCGGAACCGATTTTTATCAAAAATCGGTTGAAACCGAATAAATTGCAAAGTTAAGCTTTTTGAATTCGACTGTCAAAAAGCGGCAAAAAAAATGAAACTCGACCGGTTTGACCATTTTGTTTGATTTTTGACACGTTTTGTTCGATTTTCTACCTATATCGGCACACTCAAGAACTAGTTTTCGATTTTTGATCATTTTTTTATTTTTGACCGGTTTACATCAAAATTCGGCATACCAAAGGAAAATTAGAAAAAATAAGAAAAAATTGTAGAAAATATGAATAAATCCCAATTAATCTATAAAACATCTCAAAGAAATTTCAATAATTTTTGAATTCATTTAGTGCATCTGGAAAATAAAAAACTGCAATTAATGAAAAGGAACTAAGACACCGTCAAATTTTTATAAAAATTTACAAGATGTATCATGCTAAAAAATTTTAATGGTATCATAAACAGTACCAATGGATCGTGTATTAAAATTTCTAGAAATATTAGACTTCATTTATTTCCCATAGAAAATAAAAAACTGAAGAGCATATACAAAGATAGTAGCATTGGAAGAATTTAGAAAAATACGTAGGCTTGATCATCATCTAAAAATTTTACAACATTATTAGCATTGCCTCAGAACCTCACAAATTTTTTTTCAAAAATTTACAACACGATTTTGCAGCTCAATTAAATCAGAAATTGCTAAGTGTTTTGCCCCCTAGGGCCCCTACTTTCTTTTTTCTATTAGATATATTCGGTTTTGCTAAAAAGCATCACAAAAATTCATAGAAGATGTAAAAAAACTATTAATACTAATTTTATGTAACTTTTGGATGATTTTTTTCCAAATTTCTCAAAAAAATTTAATTTGAATTGGGCTGGATTACTTACCGGTTCCAAAGATCGAGTTGGCTCGATACTCGATTTTTCAAACCCTGGTCATGGATAAAGAACAACCTATAATAGCATAGACGCCTGATGTATATGTACTCATTCATGTCATCTAAAAAATAGAACTAAAGAAAACTTCTATAATAGGTGATATCTTAGTTGTCCCTATGAGATCTCACAATCTTTCAAATATAGTATGAAAAAAGTATTTGTTATGGATAATAAGTTATAAAATGGTGTTTTGTGTTGTCTATATTACCGTCTCTTCATGAAGAAACAACTGCTCTCTATCCTTCATATAAGTAAAAATTTTACATAACAAAGTTATAGATAACTAACATGAGAATTGCTAATTTTAGAGTACCCTCACCAAATCTTTGGCGAGAACGTTTTTCCTTATGATAAGTGGCAATATCTTCTTTATTTACTCACTTTCCTTCCCCCTCAAAGATCTTCTCCTTATGATAAGTGACATCACCCCTTTCCTTCAGTCATTTTCCTTCCCCTTAAAGTTTCTCTCCTTGTAACAAATAGCAACACCTCCTTTATCCCCATTTGTTCTTTCATTCACTTCCTCTCAAACTCAAAATTGTTTTTGCATTTCAAATTTTCTCCTAAGTTTTTGAAAACAAATATTTTTAACCCCTTTCGAAAGTTTTTTATCAAAACTTTTCGAACCGGAAATTTATTGAATAGAAACTTTTCGAATTGAAAGTTTTCGTAGTTGAAACTTTTTTATTTGATTTTTTTTCGAGTTGAAACATTCTAATTTGATATTTTTTGAATAAACTTTTTTCGAGTTGAAACTTTCCAATTTGAAATTTTTGGATCTAATTTTTTTTGAATTGAAACTTTTCTAACCAAAAGTTTTTGAATTAAAAGTCTTCTGAGTTGGAACTTTTTGTTTCGAATTTTTTTGAGTTGAAACTTTATAATTTGAAATTTTTGGATTTAAAATATTCGAGTTGAAACTTTCTGATTTGAAACATTCTAATTTTAAACTTTTCGATTTTAAATTTTTCATGTTGAAACGTTCTAAGTTGAGACTTTCTAATTTGAGAATTTTGCTTTACAATTTTTCAAGTTGAAACTTTCTAATTTGAATTTTTTGATTTAAAATTTTTGAGTTGAAACTTTCTAATTTGAAAATTTTTGACTTAAACTTTTCGATTTAAATCTTTTGAGTTGAATTTTTTTGAGATGAAACCTCCTATTTAAGGTTTTCAAAGTTAAAATTTTCTAGTTTTAAATTTTTGAGTTAGAGAGGGAGGTTGGGGAAGTGCGTAAGGAAGAGAAAAGGGTGGAGTTGGATATAGAAGATGACATATGACATTATAAAAAGTATTTTTAGATTTGTTAGTTTGAGGTATCTAGTTTAAATTTTTGAGTTACAGAGGAAGAAAGGGAGGCAAGGGAAGTGTGTATGAAAGAGGAAAAGGTAGAAGTGGACGGAGAAGATAACATACGGTACTGTAAACACAAAAAATTATTAAATTTGTTAACTTGACGTTACTTCCAAACTTAGACCAATAACCGACTAACATCAAACCATTATACGTACCCTACCACCAGTTCTATAATTGCGCTGACAGAGGAAAATTCGGAGGCTGTGCGTTTTTTCGCCGGGATGGTTGCGCCTCGACGGGGACCTGCTAGTGTGATGCGCTGTTGCCGTCCGTCGGATGTGGATCGTGTGCGAACCTAGCGAGAGACCGACGGTTGATGGGTACTACAGGCCGCATGATTGTGCAGCGTGCGTGAAGGACGGAGAATGCATGGTCCAAACGCTCAAAAACCCGCCATGCGCGTACGTGGCTAAACTGTGATGGCAATAATAATATCAGTGTAAATTTGTTGGCTAGTACTACTATTTTTTTGAGGATACTATCATAGAAAGTGAGTACTTGTTTACTTGATGCAATCATCAACAGTATGTTATGAGTTACGGGTACTTGAACGGCAGCCAGTCAGCCAGCTGCTCTTTTTTTTTTTTAATTCAGGAGGCCGGCGCTTGAGCACTCGAGCTCAACACAAATGTGAAGAAATCATTTGATTTTGTTGCAGTTTGCACTAACTTGTTAGATTAGCATGCACAAAATTAAGCTTACTTCTAGAAATATGGCAAGGCAAATCGATCGCAATAGTAGGTCGCAGGAACGAATAAGCAACAGCCATCTGCCGTACGTAACAACTGGCAAACTACCGGCTTCGGATTAACAGAAGGAAATAATAGCTCACAGGCTTCATTGATTCATTCCCCTTACTGTGATGGTGACATTGTCCACAACTGTCATCATCATCATCGGCAAGTTGCGTGGTTTCCTTCAGAATTCAGATAAGGGGGGAGAATTCAGAGTCAGAGGTTCAGCAAAGGCTGCACTGCATTTTCTCAATTTTCCTGAAGCTTAAAAAGGATTGACGAAGGGATGAACAGTACTGGTAAGTTTTGGGGGAAAGGGGGATGAATCATACATTAAGGAACTCTTTACATCAACATTTGTGAACGAATAAATGCTTCAAAATTAAAGAGACTCTATCGGCTAATCTTTTTTTCTTGAATTTTTTTTGTATTAGACTATTTTCTGCTGGTAGGTTTATTTTATCATGTTAATAACTTAATATAGACAAAAGATACATGAGGCATCCTGCCATGAGCAACATGTAATTAGGGCTTTCCAACGGTGAACCACCTGAAGGAAAAAAAATCATGTTAACACAGGACATGGGCATTACTGAATCAAACTGCAAAAGGAAACACTTGCTTGCATTAAGCAACAAGAGTCCAACTGTCTATCATAATAACAGAGGATGCTACAGCTCATCTAGACTCTACCACTCACTCTACCCTTAAGCCATTTGTCAAGGGGTGAGCATTTGGATGACAATCGTCAGGACAACAGATATGATAACCAAGTTTAATGTAACTTAATAGCAAACGCCCTTGGTTAATAAGTGGATTACATAGTGACCTAGGTGTTACCGAGCAAAATTAGTAGTTATATAACTCCACTGTTTATGATGATAGTAAAATTTTGTTTAGAAGTGATTGGATGTTAAAAGAAGCAGTGGAGAGGTGGTACAGGATGAACTGCTTACCAATAAGATACTTATTCCGTATGTTCCATTCATAATCCCAGTGCACACTGTTGCACTTGACTGTCCAATAAGACCAGCCAAAGGAGGCTTCCCCGTAGACCTCTAATTGAGCTTTTCCAAATAACTGGTATTGAGTTTGTGAAGCGTTTGAGACATTCCATTCATTTACCCACTCTCCTAAATAATGTAATAGGAGGGAAGAAATTAGTATAGAGCGTACCTATAAGAAGGAGTACAAGGGAAGAATGACTGATATCTGGTACAAGAAAGTCTTTTAAACTGTTGGATAAATTGATAAACCCTTATCAACAAATGGTTGACAAAAATCCAAATGACCTATATGGAATTTTTTAACGAGGTTCATTGCAGAGTTATAAGAAGTATTACATACCAAAACATTGTTAAAATTGAGTTTGCAGGACCTACCAATGAAAACAAGAGGTCCATTTGCACCATTCAAGGAATGCACTTGAGGCAGTCTGTTCTTATATATGAACTGTATGTTCTCTGTTGCATTAAGTTTCTCAAAATAAGGATCAAAGAGATTGTAGTAATGCAGGTCTACGACGGTGTTAGTTGGACCCAGGTCAGCATGATAAAGCTCCATTGGATCTGCGTTTCCTATCCTCTGGCAGAATATAACATAAGCTGTATCTGAATAGCTTCGTACAATTTGATAGCCTGTTTTATAATATGACACCAGAGTATCTAGTGGGACTGCACCTGCAGATGGCTCATTCAAAAGCTCAATACCTAGGAGAGAGGGGTTTTTTGCATACCTACAGATAAAGACACAGTACGTCTCATTAGGACTGAGGAAATTGTGACATGTAGATTCTTTCTGTTCATGTTATTGAATAGATTGTCAGTGGATCCAAAACATGGCTCCTTACTTTCGTCTATTTCCTGATTAGTGAACAGATTTAACAATGTTAACATATCTTCTAATGTCTCTCTCTTTTTTCTTCTCAAAAATCTATATAAATATAAACAATTGGCAGGATTTAAGGCACCTCCGTTGCTATAAAGGTTAGAAATTACCACATTAATCCGTAACACAGAGAGAGAGAGAGAGAGAGAACTAGAAATCTCTCATTAATCGAGAGAAAAAGAGAAGAATCTACACCATTTATTTTGATGGGGTTAGATTATAATGATGTAGATTAATAGGATATAAATGTTACATGTGTTACGGGTGTATGACAAATATGACTATTCTTCATACGCATTATAGTTGTACAACAAATACAATGTCACAATCTAGCGGCGCAATTGCGCAGGCAATTCTACTAGTTATTCTAGTGACCAAGAGCCTATATTGTTGAAAAAAGAGCAACTTAGGATATGTCAATGTAGTGCCTATTACTGCTCATTTTCCACTGCATTATGTTTGTAAGATATGAGAAGGATGACTGATAAGAAAAACATATTCAATACCATTTTCCAACTTGCTGGTGCCCTTTTCTACCCTCACGTTACTCAATACCAATGACATGATGAAGAAACCTTTTCTCAAAAAAAACACACAATAACAAACCAACGAACACAGTGAAAGAATCCATGTTACCTTTGAGCTAGAAAATTAATGACATCCAATGTTTTCTCAATATTAGATGCTGAAGGCCAATCTACCGAACCATCCCTGCTAGCACTGTGCTCCATTCCATTTTGAGATCCAGGAGTCGCATGAAGATCAATGATGCACTTCAAGCCATAAATCCTGATCTCAACATCAGAACCTCCATACCATGCAGTCTCAAAACTTTAAAAGAAAATTTTGTGAAAGTAACAATAAAGAATAGTTTAGAGGCTAGACCTACTGTGCCCAGTAGAATGCACTATCGAGGGCATCCAAGGAACCACCGATAAATGGAGCAGGTGGATCAGGATCATATGCAATCCACCATCCAACAGGAATCCTGACTGCATTTATCCTGTTTTGTGAGAGGAAGTAGAAATCTTTTCCAGTAACAAAGCCCTTTCGGTGTTCCTGCGAATTGTGTAAATCAGCAAATGAACAACACAATATACCAAGGATTGTATTAGAGAAACTCTGCAATACAATCCGGGAGGATATGACACAGCTCTGAAATTATGGAACTTACTGTCAAGACTGCTTTTGCCTGCTCGGGTCCATACCCATTGGCAAGCTGGTAATCTCCATGCAAGTTGTTGCCAACAATTGTCATCTCAAATGTTGCCATATCATCATCCCATCCTGGTTGGGAAGGATAATTTGAAGTAAGCTGATTATTGTCTGTGACCTGAATAATGGACTATATGTCAACTTTTCCTGATGTCACTGCTGAAGCTTAAGCTGTATAGTTTCATTTCTATCAGATGGAATCTGATGATAGTGCATAATTGCTGCCATCTATCAAGATGACATTAAGAAGGTAAGCAATACCTGCAAATAGCTCCCATTTAAAAGCTTGATATGAAGCATTGTATTGTTCCTTTCGATGTAAAATGTTTCGGAGTCTCCTGGTGAATCTGCAGTTGCCGAGATCATGTCCCCATTACTTGCTGCTAAGAATTGACCTTTGAAGCACCGGAATTGAAATTCGCTGTATGAAACTCTCCACAGCTGAAAAGAGCACCAAGAAGAATGCAAATAGGATAAAGTTCACATATGATTAACTTTAGTCTATTATCAATTTTACATTATAATATAATACTTTCTTCAAGTATGTTTCTCTTCCGTCAAAACTGTCAGGAGTCAAGACTAAAGAAAAAGGGCGACAAATGAAGAAGAAAAAACTGGTGAATCTGTGTCATTTACTAAAATTGGACCCTCTGCCACTGCGAAACACTCATTCACACACATATGATAATCCTATCATCTGCACATCACGTTTGAATCAATATTGATTTTTTGAACCTGTGCAAAACTAAAAAGTTCAGATTCCCCTTGGTCCCCAGGTACTATACTGGTCCTTCAACTTTGTGGCCGGTCTAAACCAACTAATAAGGCTTGTGAGTTGCGTCGATGACTTAAAAGACCTGATGGACTTAAAGACTGAAGTTCGGGGATCAAAATAGTTCTCTTGAGAAAAAAAATTACGGCCTAAAAGTTGAAGAAAATGCCACTTTGCTGCGCAGTTTGTGATTTTGTCTAAAATTTCCGAAACAGAACCGTTCAACTCCACAGTAGGCACCAAAGATGTGTATTGCAAATTTAGTTTCCTTTGACAGTTCTAGCAATAAGAGAGCACAGGCTACACACCCTGAATGTTTCCCATGACGAAGCAGCATCCTGATCCACCGTCACGTTCCCGCCGCCGCCGCCGCCCGCACTCACGTACTTCTGGAGCCCCACTGACTTCAGCTGCACCTGCGTGCCATCCTGAAGCCAAAAAAAAAAACCCGACAGTCACATGAGAAGAAAGTAAAATGCAGAGCATTGCGCACAACACGAACTCCTTGAACCAGAGAACCCACAAGCATGTCACCGTTTGGGATGTCATCGAACAAGGAAGGCTTGATCCACCCCTCCACCACCAGCCAACCTCCCAAGTTCACCCCCCTGACCTTGGTGAAGTCATTACCTGCAAGGACGACGCACACGAATAAAGCACCAAGACGGCAAGAACAATCGCACAGAAGCAGGTGGGACACTTAGACTCAGCCACGAGGTGAATTTTCACCTGATGACGAATGCAACAGTTGGAACACACACAGAAACCAAAAGATGAAGAAACCAGTGTAAGCGAGCCTCATGTGGGCAAAGCATGAAATAGCCGGTGTGCACAACAAGAATTGACTGAGGCAGGGAGAGGGGAACCGCACTTCGTACTTGTATAGAAGGGAAGGGACAGGAGATTCCAAGTCTGTCCGGGGCAAAAACTGAGAGCGATGTAGCATGTTGGGGAGGGCGGGGAATCTCGCCTTTTGCAATGCTATGCTATACCTTCCTTGTCGCGAAGTTCATCCCAATGAAGGATGGAGACGCAAACGAACACCAGCAGCAGCAGCTCACTTTCATTACATCGGCTGCTTTTTCATGCCTCCCGGTGGCGCTGGCGTGGCAAAAAAAAATTTCTTTAATATTTATTTTTAATATTTTTTTTAGAAACCAGTCGTTAGGGTACGAAAATAGCAAAAATGGGTGTCTATCGCCCCACGTACGAGTGATCGGTGCCCGATCTAACGGCCGGTTAACGGTGGGGAAGAAATCGTCCCATACTATGGTGACCGGTTTTTTTTAATGTTAATTCCTAATTTGTTTCCAAGAATAATCAATAGGAAAAAAATAACAAAAATGTCCATAGTATGGATTTACTTTAATATTTTATATCTTTAAATACTTGATACCTCTTAGTATTGATTACAAATAAATATTAACGAAAATGACCATAAGTTAAAAACACTGATATTTAAGTAGGTGATACCTCTTAGTATTGATTTACTGTAATATTTTATATGTATTGGACAAAATATACCATAAGTTAAAAGCACTAATCTTTAAATTTTGGATACCTCTTAGTATTGATTTACTTATATATTTCATATGTAAGTGACTCGAAGTCGTATCTTTCACAGGAAGTCAAAAGTGAGCATTTATCTCGTCAGTCACACACACGCTACCGTCGCGCCCGACTACATCCAATGTGCGCCGCGCACTGATTCCACACGCATGGTATATTAGGGCTATTAAAATATCGAAAACTACCGTTAAATGTCGTCGATACCGATCAATAGGCGATTAGGGGCAGTCGCATTACTAGGAAGGTCCAATTAGAATAAGATAAATTTTAAAATATTTATTAAAATATAAGGATTTACATTATGTTGCGAAAAGTATTATGTGCCGTGCAAATTTAAATTGTATAAATCAATTTTACTTAAAGACCATTTAGTGTATTATGAACAAACTATATAAACCATGGCTCGAAAAATCCTGAAATAAATATGTCTTGTTCGTAGGGTGTTAGGTGTCCCATTTTTTCAAAAACATTTAGGAATAAACTCATTTGAATAAACCAAATAACTGTAAGTAGCCTCACTTGCATGACACACTTAAGCCTTTTCGGCATCAGCGAAATATCATGTTTAAATGTAATTTATAGGGAGAATGGGCCAGATTTGCTCTTTGATATATGCACTACCATATGGTGAGAAAATATTTTATTTACACCTTGCTTTGCATACTAATTCTACCAGTGCAATAACCCTATGTATTACGGTCGAGGGAACAATGAAACGCTTAAGCCTTTTCGGCAGCCTGTGAAATATCATGTTTAAATGTAATTTTTAGGGAGAATGGGCCAGATTTGCTCTTTGATATATGCACTACCATATGGTGAGAAATATTTTATTTACACCTTGCTTTGCATATTAATTCTACCAGTGCAATAACCCTAAGTATTACGGTCGAGGCAACAATGAAACTCTTAAGCCTTTTCGGCAGCCCGTGAAATATCATGTTTAAATGTAATTTTTAGGGAGAATGGACCAGATTTGCTCTTTGATATATGCACTACCATATGGTGGGAAAATATTTTATTTACACTTTACTTTGCATCCAAATTGTACCAGTGCAATAACCCTACATATTGCAGAACGAGGGTGAGAGGGAGGTTAGAGAGCGGTCGATTGACAAATCAGAAGTTACTGCGGAAAATAAGGTAGTCCACACTTTTTATTACGGCTTAAAACTGAAAGGAGTACCACGAACAAGGAAAATAATAGTTAAAACTAGACGTCTACTGAGTGCTTCGAGGCCACTTCCCATTCGCCCATGCCTCCGGTGGGGCTTCTCTGGCACGCCGCGCCCTCTCTCGTTTCCCCTCTCTCTCGGCCTCCTTCTCCTCTGCTTCCTTCCTACGTGTCTCCTCGCGTGCGGCATCACGTTGCTCTTGAAGCTGCCGCGTGAACTCCTCCTGCCGGTTGGCTTGATCAAGGAGCCTTTGGTCTTCGGGGTTGATCTCCATATCAAACCACTGCTCAAATTCACATAGTGACGGAAGTGACTGCATGAAATGTAAATTAGCAAAGTTTCGTGTACAAATATTACGTAACACATACGATTGTTACCATCTGGCGATCCTTCAGGCTCTTCTCCAGCGGATCGAAGGCGTAGTTGCGGCACTTCCAATACCTCCTCTTCCAAGTTGGAATTTCCTAAGAGCGGACAAGCCTGCAAGGATCTCCGTACATACACATCGGTGCTACAGCTCCATGAGGTAGGAAGAGATCTTGGTATGCTAAATTGCGCGGGCATGCACTTCATTCTTCCTTTGCTTTCCCCTTTCCCTTCCCACTTGCACGCCTCGGCATTTTCGATTGATTCTGTACTTATTTTTTTCTCCCTCCTTCCCTTCTCTCTTCTATTCTTTCTTCCTCTTTCACTGCTGTCTTTGCGAGACCGCGAGCGAGAATGAATGTTATAAAGGGTAGATATCACCAGGATATAGAGTGATCGCCCTATATTAGGACGATCGCCCCAATTAGAGGCGATCGCCCCTATGTAGGGCGATAGGTGCACCCAACCGTTAATAGCCGTTATGGCCGGTGGTGTGTTGTCACGTCATGTGAGAAAGTCAAAACGATGACAACACAATTAATAAAACATACATGGATGTTCATAATTTAAAGTGATAAGGCACTCATGTTACTAACTCAGACAGTTATACAATATGGTGCTGAACGTAAAGACATTACAAAAATACATCTGTACAACAAGTCAATCACGGCCAAGCTTCCTGATCTGGCCCGTGGGGTACGTGAGTGGCGATGGCGGACGGGCGTCCCTCCTAGGCCGGCCCTGTGGCGTAGGGGTAGAGTGGTGTGGCGGCGACCCGGGCGTGTCCTGGGGCGGTGCTCCCGAGAGCTGAGAGGGGACGAGGCAGTCGGTCGACAGGTACTGCTCCAGGTCGAACTCGACGTCCGTAGGGTCGTCGAAATCACCCTGGGGTCCTGATGGGGCGCGAGACGACGAGGGAGCCTCCTCAGCCCACTGTCCCCACTGCTGCTGCGTGGGAGCGTAACGAGGAACCGCCGGGTAGGGCGAGAAGACGAAGGAGCCTCCTCAGCCCACTGTCCCCACTGCTGCTGCGTTGGAGCGTAACGAGGACCGTCGGGGCAGAGCGAGGTGCTGGCCCGCGAGGATGTGGTGCGCTGCGTCCGGCGGCGTCTCCGCGCCCCCGGCAGGTGGCCAGGCGAACCAACCGCCTCGCCCTATCGACGATCCACTCGTAAGATGCCTCGATCTCAGCGGTGGTCATCTGTATTCTCGCCCGAACGTGCACCAACATGGACGTAGCCTCCACATCCACCTCCACTGCGAGATGTGCCTGCATGTAAAGCCAGATTGATATTAAGTATTTTACATGAAAAGATGTACCCATGTAGCTTCGATTGTGACACTTACCGTGGAGCTGTTCCTCTTGGACATCTATGAAGGGTACGTGTCCGTCACCGATGCTTGCCTTGTGACGTACGGTGCTGGTGTGTACCCCACCCTGAGGCGAGTGCGCGGGGCGAACCACTCAATGTACTCATCGTACATGTCATGGTCGTATGGCCGGGTCTTGGTGACCCTCTCGTCGAGTGTGGCGTCCCACTACACTGCCCATGGCTGCATACGGTGCGCGAACTGAGTGCCCGCTGCAGCACCCATCCGGGTCATCCTGCAATGCAAAAATAGAAAATACATACAACATTCATTCTGCAGAAATGCGAAGTCCTCAGCTCAGGAGACGTACCTGTGAGCGCCACGTGCGACAACGTGACGAGGCGGCAAGGGAAAAGACTGCAACAGGCCGAACTGCCACAGCACTCGGTGCGGCGAGTACTCCTCGACACACAGGTCGAAGACGAGAACATTACGGGTGAGCCAGAACGGCTCATCTCGCGTGCAAAGCACGACGACCCCGTAAGGTGCTCGGGCGTGGACGTCGTACGCGTTGTATGGCGTCCACCGCCCGTCCTCGTCGTGGAGGTGGTTGAACTCCCGAACGAACTTGAGGTAGGATCTCCTCACCTGTCGGTGCGCGTACGTCCGCTGCCAGGAAATAAGAAATGGTGGAAGTTATGGAAGTACGTAAGTGGGGAAAAAGATATGAGGGAGCGTACCTGTCGTTGGACCCAGTAGTGGCCCATGGTGGGCGATCCACGTGTCGTCTCCGCATGAGTTCTGGCTGGTACGACGCGGTGTCAACAACGAGCTGCCGACGAGAAGCGCCCGGGACCACAAGCGAGTAGTAGGGCGCAACCCGACATCGTCTCGTCTTTGGTTCGCTGAGAGACGGCGTCGCCGCGGACCTGCATGCGTCGCCGCAAGCACAGCAGAGGCCCACGACCACTGCACCATCTGTTCACAATGAGGAAATTAGACGTGTCATGTACATAGGAGATTTCAACGGAGTGTCTTACCTCATCCTCCGGGGTGTCGGTGATGTGCTGGGCGTACTCGATCAGGTGCCGGTCCACCGTGTTCCCGTGGGAGGACGGGAATATCATCTAACCGAACAGCAACAGGAGGTATGCCTCCAAATGGCGAGCCATGTCCTCCTCGTCGGCGTGTGGGTGGAGCAGCTCAGCCAGCAACATTTGGCACAAACATTATCATCAACTTAGCGCTTCTCTGTTTGAAAGCATATAGGCACCCAGTATGTTTTGGTTTTGATAATTGATGACAACTTTGTTATATGATCTAATACTTTTCTTGAGAATATTGAAAGAAGGTCAATTCCAAGATTGATGACCATGGAAATATCAAGGAAGGTTCAAACCAATTGGCAATATGTCAAGATTGTGAAAAGGTAAATTTGAAAGGCTATTTTCTAGTCTTTTGACGATCTTGGAGTTTGGAAGAAAGATCGGTTTACTAGATTTAGGGTCGTACTATTAAGAGGGATCTTGACGCTTATCTTGATGTCGTTTAGGGTTTAAAGGCTCAAAATGCATATTCAAATGGTTGCTTAACGATAAATAAGTTCCAACTTTGAAAATCCCTTGAAACAAATCAAATCTTTGGAAACCCGGTGCTACTGCCTATGGCAGCGCGGTGCTACCGGATGCGCGGTAGCACCGGGTCAATAGGGCGGTGTGAAAAATCCAGAGAAGAGCTTTTTGGGCGTTTGGTAGCCCGGTGCTACCGCCCATGGCAGCCCGGTGCTACCAGACTATCGGTAGCACCGGATTTCAGCTCGGTGTGAAAATCACAGAGGAGTGTGTTTTGGGTATTTTTGGTAGCCCGGTGCTACCGCCCATTGTGGGCCGGTGCTACCGGACTATCGGTAGCACCGGACATCAGCCCGGTGTAAAAATTCCAGAGAAGCACCTTTTTGGGCATTTGGTAGCTCGGTGCTACCGCCCACAGTATCCCGGTGCTACCGGACCTACGGTAGCACCAGTCCTAAGTCCGGTGCTATAATTCCAGAGATGTCTCTTTTTGAAGAAAGAAAATGAAGTGGAACCCGGTGCTACTGGCCCTAGTTGGGCGGTAGCACCGGGCCCCCTGTAACGGTCTCTGGCAAGTGCATTAAATACACTGTTCTAGCCGTTGAAGTGGAGCCCGGTGCTACCGGTCCTACATGGGCGGTAGCACCGGAAAACAGATTTTTACAGATTTCGAGCTCCAATGGCTAGCAAGTTTGGTGGAGGCTATAAATACCTCCCCACCTGCATTCTAGAGGCTATCTTGGTCCTCATTGATGATATTTAAGCTCTAGCAAGTGTTCTCCACTCTTGTGTGCATTCAATTTCCATTTGTGAGTGTGAGAAGCAAGATTGAGTGTTGCATTTAGTGTTTGAGCCTTTAGACACCGACATTCGACCTCAAGCTAGCATCAAGGTTTATTACTCTTGGAGGTTGCCGCCTCCTAGACGGCTTGGTGGCGATCTTGCGCGGTGAGCTTCTCAACGGAGATTGTGAGAAGCCCCGGCAAGTTGTGAAGGCCAGAGTTCGCCTACCGGAGCGGGAAGAACTACCTTAGTGATCGAGGAAGGCTCAAGCGAGTGGAGCCGGCTTGACGTGGTTCAAGTCACCTCAACGTGGAGTAGGGGAGACCGGCAAGTCTCCGAGATCACGGGTTAAATTCCTTGTCTCCTATTTGTTTGTGTTTGGTATTCTTGATTGTTGAGATTCCATTTCATTAATACCATACTCTTCTTAGTCTTTGTGCTCACAAGTCTATTTGCTTCACTTGTATTGACATAGCATCTTAAGAAATTGCTAGAGACATTAGTGTGTTCCGCATATTTGTATCTCAATTTCGTAGTGTCATTTGTTATTTCTAATTTGTGTTGAAAAATTTAGAAACCTCCTATTCACCCCCTCTAGTCGGTTATCCTTGATCCTACAAGTGGTATCAGAGCCACGGACTCTCTTTTGGGGCTTCACCGCTTAGAGAGTAAGGATGGCTAGCGATGGGGTGTCAATAGGCAATGCGCCATTTTTTGATGGTACAAATTATGCTTATTGAAAAATTCGCATAACCGTTTATCTTAAGGCCATGAGTCCAAGCATATGGAGAATTGTAGTTGAGGGTTTCACTCCGGGGGTTAATCCCACACTCACAAATGACCAAGAGGAGCGAAACACTCATCTTAATGCTCAAGCTATGAATGCTCTTTTTGGAGCCTTGAACGCGGATGAGTTCAATCAAGTGAGCAATCTTGAAACCGCTCATGAGATTTGGACAACCCTCTCGGAAATTTATGAGGGGACATCCTCGGTCAAGGAAGCCAAATTGCATATGCTTCGAATCAAATATGAGAGTTTTATTATGTTGCCTCATGAAAACATCAATGAGATGTATTCACGGTTGAACAACATAGTAAATGAGCTCAAGGGCCTTGGAGCATCACTAACCGATTTTGACATTGTTCGTAAGATGCTTAGGGCTCTTCCGAAAAAATATGAGACCTTGGTGACGTTGTTTATCAACTCACCGGAATTGCCAAGAATGATGCCAACGGGACTTCTTGGAAATCTCATAACCAATGAGCTTTACAAGAAGGACAAGGAAGAGCTTTTGAAGCAAAGCTCTTCGAAGAAGAAGAACATCGCCTTCAAAGCAAAGGCGGAGTCAAGTGATGAAATGCTTAATGACTCCGATGATGACGAAGACAGCTAGGAGGAAATGGCTCTTCTTGTCAGAAGAATGAGAAAATTTATGAAGAGACATTCAAGCACAAGTGGTCCTCAAAAATTCAAGAAGGGACAATACTCTAGCACCAACCGATATGCTAATATCCAGTGCTATGACTGTGATGAGAAGGGACATATTGCCTCAAAATATCCAAAGAAAAGGGACGACAAAAACAAGTCCCCCTCGAAGAAGAAGTTCTTTCATGGGAAGAAGAAGCTTTTCAAGAAGTTGAATAAGGATGGGAAAGGCGAGGCTCACATTGGAGAGTGGAACTCCGAAGAAGAATACTCGGACTCCGACTCTTCTGAGGATGACACACCTCCAAAGAAGAAGGGTCTTGCCGGTATTGCAATTGAGGAGACTTCATCACCTTTCGTCACTCCCTTATGTCTTATGGCTAAAGGAGAGTTTAAGGTAAACACAAATGATGATGAACCCTCCTATGATGAATTAATGGATATGCTTGAGGACTTGAATGAGTATCTTGGCAAAGAAAAGTCTAAACATAAAGTTTTGAGAAAAGAATACCTTTCTCTCAAAGACTCTTATGAGGAGTTAATGGAAGCTCATGAGATTCTTCTTGCTAAGGACCATTCAAAGCCTCAAAATGATATAGGAATTAGTTGCAAAATTATTGATGATGTATCTTGCTTAGAAATAGATTTATGTTGTATATCAAAAACTAGCATATCTACCTCTTGTGATGATGCATGTAGTGTATTGCGTCGTTAGAATTGCATTCACAGGTAAGTACATGTACATAAAAGATTGCAAGCGTTGGCAGCTTACTGTGGAACCCAGCGTGGGTCAATGCGAAGCAGCTCATTGGGCACCCGAGGTCGGAGTGTCCCTAGCTGTTGGTTCTCCTCTGCGGAGTACCTAGACCGATGGGTCGTATCCATGATTGCGTCTAGCAGCTCAGGGTAAGGTCGCGCCATCGTCGCCTGTTACAAAGCAAATACAATAAATTTGTCAGTAATCAAATGTGCACACAATGAAATGCAAAATAACGAAATGTAGCATATTTAACTAACAATACAACGGAAGTCCAGAAAGCTAAAATAATCTCATGTTATAAACATACTAAACATGAAGATATATTCGATGAAGCACACAACGTCGAAAATTACATTATTCGCATAGCAATTAACTGGTACATCGAAAATTACACGATGCGAACAACAACTAACTGGTACATCGAAAATTACATGATTGGAACAAGAGTTCACTGGTACATCGAAAATATCATGATGTGAATAACAACTAACTGGTACATCGAAAATTACATGATTGGAACAACAGTTCATTGGTACATCGTAACTTAAATGATGGGAACAACATCGAAAATTGCATTATCCGCAAGTGCGACGCGCTTCGGACTCTTCCATATCGTTCTGAATATGCCGTGTCCTTTGACGCCCGACCTTCTGCTTCAACATTCGGATGTCCAGTACCCATCGATGGTCCGGAGGGGGGGCTGTTGTGAACGATCCATCCACTTGGTATCCGTACACCTCGTGATGCTACGTGTTGAGAACACTTTGCTTGTAGTAGTATGGGGGAGATGTACGGACGACATGATTGATGCGTCTCGGCGGCTGCGACAATGACATGCGAGCACGGCAAGTGCAGAAGGCGTGGTTTCTGGCAGGAGCACTTGCGATCGGTGCTCGAGTATGCCTGGATGGGAAGTCCTCTCGGTGGGCACCTCTGCGACCTCGGTCACGCGATTGCACGTGGTATCTCCGTTCCACGCCACTCTCCGGTGTCACCCGATGTGTCTGTGCCTTTCTTGTTTTGTTGGACATGTACGTAGATACAACCGTTGAGTAGAACAGTCGATTGTCCGACATACATGTTGCGGAGTTTTTGTATCGCTCAATGAAATATCTTTGTGTCCTTAGTAAGACACCTTCAACTATACCCACCAATGGAAGGCATCTGGTTTCTTTCATTACCCAGTTGTAAATCTCCGCCAGGTTCATTGTCATGATTCCATAATGCGAACCGCCCTCGTCATGCAGAAGGGACCATTTCTCCAAAAGCTCGTGTCGTATCCAGTCGGTGAAACTCTTTATGCTGGTCCCCGGCCTACGCCGAATGTTTGGGGCATCTGTCGGGAGCGCACACAAGGCTGTGGGGTCCTCTCCTTGCTCGTGGTAGACCATCGGGTTCCTTGATGAACTAGCGGTATCTCTTGGATTAATTTATTGCTTCTTCGTTAGTTCATCCAACGTCCTCCAAAGCGCGTCGAACTCCCTCCATTGGTTCTGTTTGCACAGCCGCTTGAACATGTTCATAAGCTCCTTGTTCCTGAATTGACAAAAAAATTGGCACCCATGTGCCTCATGCACCACCTGCTCTTCAGGTCTAGCCACTTTGCTGCTCCTATGATGTCGAACCCTTGTTGCATATCCACGATCGCCCTTAGCAGCCCTGCATGTCGGTCATGGATGGCACAAACATCAGGCCTGTCCAAAACAACTGCCAGCTTCACTCTTTCAAGGAACCAGTACCAACTCTCCGTGTTTTCCCCTCCACGAAGGCCAATGCAACCTATAGAACCTGGTTGTTAGCGTCCACCGCGATCGCAGTTAGAATCTGACCCTTGTACTTCCCTGTGAGGAATGTGCCGTCCATGCAAATGACCGGACGACAGTGCCAGAACGTATTTATGCATACGCCGAGGGTGAAGAAGGCACGCTGCAAGACCCACTTACCCGCACACACAACACCCGCAGGAAACTCCGCAAGATCGATGGATGTACCGAGATTCCTACGTGTTATTGCCCTGAGCAAGTGGGGAATATTCTCGTACGAAGCCTCGTACATCCCGAACCGCATTTGCAGAGCTATCATTTTCGCTCTCCATGCCTTTCTGTAGCTAATCTTGTACTGAAACCTCTCCTCCACGGCTGTGATAATAGATCGAGGTTGGAGGTGCGGATTGTCCACGATCTGACCATAAAACACATTTGCCACCCACGTGGACGATAGATTACGGTGTCCCTGTTCCGCTTCTTCCAGTTCGCAGTTATGCTCCATCACTATGGAACATTTCCAATAGTCCTTCCACTTCCCTTTGTATGCATGCACCCGCCATAGGCACGAATCAACTACGCACTTCACGTCGTACTCCTTTTTTCTGGACTTCACTACCCTGAATTGCCGCCGAAGAGCATTGCCCAGTACTTCACCGCATCCATCACAGCCTCCTTGTCTTTATATATGGCCTCCTGCGTGACCTCGTTCTCACGATACTCCCATGCATCAACGTTCCCTTCATTCATTGTTAGGTCTTCGAAATTGTAATTGGTCCACGCACTAGGGATAGGCACCTCAAGAGCATTGTCCTCCTCGTCGGAGTGTTCACTATCAGCGACTTCCTCATCCGCATGGTCCTCATCCTCCATCAGATGAACTATGTCCTCCACCTCCTCCCCCTCGTCGGCCACCCCTCGCGCCTCCACCACTGTCTCCTCGGCCCCCCGATCCCCTCGCCACCGCCAGTCTCGTGCTCCTCGTCTCCAGGCTCCTCGCCACCTTCATCTTCGTTTTCTTCTATATTTGACGTCCCCTCCCCCATAATATCTACCCCGACATCACGAACTTGCGACACCGATGGAGCTACCGGATAGCACTGTACCAACAACATGAGCGATCAACCCCGC
Organism: Otatea glauca; assembly: GCA_036346275.1. Classification (NCBI taxonomy): domain Eukaryota; kingdom Viridiplantae; phylum Streptophyta; class Magnoliopsida; order Poales; family Poaceae; genus Otatea; species Otatea glauca. The sequence continues at coordinate 41,901,072 of CM070725.1, forward strand.
TGTACGGCAAAACCAACATAGCTCCTCCATGTTGATGCTGCGTTAATAGGAATCAACTCTCCATAAAAACAGTCTTGCGCATGATTTACTACTGCTCTGACCCGCAACCGAACAATCTGGGCATCCAAATTGAACATCCGAGACATCCACTCCAACAAACCCCTCTATGTCCTATCGCTCGGTCTACATATGCCCCGTACGACTCTTGAAAATGATGATAAATCCACCCCATCCGCCCCAAGTGCTATCTCCCCATCTCCATAAAATATTTGGAAATACAATTTCTCCGACATGCTGCAACGTCCGACGAAAATATATTACTCTAAAATACAATATACAAAACGTATATTGATTGTACTAAAAAATTCGACTATAAATAAGTCATTCGACTTGCCTACCAAACGGCCTAATATTAAATTTCTACCATATTACATTAACCCTACCAAATTTAATTTCTAAATATTGCCTAATATTTCTACTGTATTCAATTTCTAGATACTTAATACTACATTAAATTTGTACATACTAAATACTACACAATCCTGAAATTTCTAAAAACTAAATACTACATTAAATTTCTAAATATTAACTGCGATATTAAATTTCTAAACACTACACAATTCGTAAATTTCTAAACGTTACACAATCCTAAAAATTCTAAACACTACAATAAATTTCTAAATATTAAATGCTACAATAAATTTCTAAATACTACACAGTCCTAAAAAAAATTCTAAACACCAGACAATCCTAAAATTTCTAAACACTGCACAACCCTAAAATTTCTAAATAATAAATGCTACATTTAATTTCTAAATACTACACAATCCTAAATTTACCTCCACAAAAACGACGAATCGATTTTTCCTTCCCTTTTCTCTTCCCCTCTTCTTCTTCTTCTTCTTTTTATTCTTCTCTCAGCTGCTTCTGCTCGCACCCGCTCGACTGCCGAATGCTTGGCTTAAAGGCCACCCGTCGCCCCTGCACAAGGCGATCGCCCGAGAGTGGGGCGATAGGTGGCTGGTGGGAGCTGAGCCATTAATTGGGCGTTAGATCTGGCACCGATCGCCCGTATGAGGCGATCGCGATCGCCTCATATACGGGCGACAGACACCCAATTTTTGCAATTTTCGTACCTAATGACTAGTTTCGAAAAAAAAGATTAAAAATAAATATTAAAGAAAAAAAATCGTGGCGTGGCGGTGCCTGCGATGGCTCTTCGGTCATATCCTGTGGTTCGCACTTCGGACGTGGCTGGGAGTTGGGAGAACGAGGTGCCGCCTCAGTCCACTCCTCACGGCGGCCATTGCAGCGAACGCGCGCGTGTATCACACGCGAGAAATAGGAGTGCGCACACGGGTAGCAGCGGTTAGGCCCGGGCCCCGGCTTTCCAGTCGGCTGCAACCACATGCGGGCCAGGGCGAGTAGCCCATGCCTGATTAAATCGCGTCTCCAATTGTCTACTGTTGAAAACTGGTCGGATACGAATATTGCTCTTCTCGTATTTTAATCTATATATTTTTCAGATACAGGATAATCAAATATGGACACGAATCCGGATTATTCGAGATAGATACAGATACAGGAAGGATAAAAAACAGATTCGGATCATACGGATAAAGATATACGGATAATATATATATATATATATATATATGTTGAATAAAATCATATGAGTATATGATCATAATAGTAAGTTACTCACTCTAGTCATAGATAGTTATCGTTTTAGATATAGATATAGTCAAAATTTCAAAACCTGTGAATATCTTTTTAATAAGATAATCTCATCAACATCCTGAGAAAAATCTTATCTGAAAAGTTAGCGACCAGTAGTTTGGCGATCCATGACCAGTAGTTTGGCGATGGATCCATGAAAAGGATAGATGCATAAAGAAAAGAAAAGAAGAGTAGACTAACCCATGAACACCTGTCAAAATAATTAATGAACTGGAGTTGGTTGACTTGAATATGCCTCGAGAGGATGGGCCGATGAGGAATTTTTATTTTAAATAATATAATTTTTTTTATTTAAATTATAAAAATATAGGTTTATCTTAAAAAATTACAAAAATATACTTTTGTCGTCCGTATATAGAGCGATCGCTCGTATGATATCGGATGGAGATGAATTTTATATAAAAATTATAGTTCTCGACGGGCTACAATTTTTGTATACAAATTTTTTCAATTTGAATCCATTTAGATGGTCAAAAATGGGATAGAATGTTCAGATTAAAACAGATCTATTTTTAGATCTGAAATTTCTATCCTGTTTTTGGCTATCTAAATAGATTCAAATGAAAAAAATTTGTATACAAAAGTTGTAGATCCCGTCGATAGCTACAATTTTTATATAAAGTTCATCTCCATCCGACATCATATGAAAAAGTTATGATTTTCTTTAGGAACTGACGCACACAGAGGAAATATCGCGCGTTGAAAGCCGCACCGATCGCCCGTGTATAGGGCGATCGCTCCATATACGGGCGATAAAAGTATATTTTTGTAATTTTTAGATGGATGTATATTTTTGCAATTTGAATAAAAATTTGTATTATTTAAAATAAAAATTCGGCCGATGAGGGCACCAAACGCGTGCGGACGAGAGGCTCGGGCCGTCGTCTTTGTCTGTACCCGTCGTGCCGGGGTGAACGGGAGATGGAAACTGGTGCGGTTGTTTACTCGTCCGTCTTTCTTTTCAGTACTGCGCACATGGGCCGACGAGCGGAACGGCGGAAGTCGGACCGTGGCTGCAGGCCAGGCCAGTAGGCTACGTTCTGTGGACTATGGGCTAATTCTGGATAGAATAATTACCTCGTATCCGGATTTCGTTCCGGATTTTCCAAATGTTACTTCTGTGGACTATGGGCTAATTCGGGAAAGAATAATTACCTCGTATCCTCATTGATCTTCCTGAATCCGGTCCCGGATCAAGCAGAAAATATCGGTCTGTTTTTTACCCCAGTCTCGAGTCTGTTCTTTTTTTAGGATTTATCTCGGTGTCTAATTGCTAACTTTGGGTGGCAACATATTGTTAAGGAACCTCGCTATCGAATAGTCCGGGGTTCCGAACAGATCTGAATTGGAGAATAGAAAGAGAGAGACACGTGTTTAGGGAGAGCAACAGCGGAATTCTTTTATTGCTAATGATTGCTTGTACATAGGAGGACCCCCTCCTCCTTTTATAGCGCTCACCTAGGATTTCGGCTAAGGGGCCAACGTGGGCTTTTCATGGGCCACGAGGGTTTCCCAACACTCTCCCTTGGACCCTTTGCCGCGAGATGCTTATGCCTCATTAAAACTCCAGAAAAACCCAGTGGGAAAAATACTTGGAGAAAGAGTATATAGCATACGCTTACTATGTTGCACGAATTGCCTCGTTAAAACCTTATGCAAGAAAACTTCATGAAAAACTTGCTAAGGAAAAAGAGTACAATTCTCCCAACTTCAATTGCTAATCTTCGAGATTCATGTTGGGTATTCATAATTCATCTTCGAGATTTATGTGGGAGTATGTGAAATATCTCCCCCTGAAATCTGCACTTCTCTAAGTCTCATCATCCCAATTCCTTTCACGCACCTTTCAAAGGTAGATGCTGGGAGTGATTTAGTGAACAAATCTGCAAGATTTAGGGGGTGTTTGGGACAGCTCCAGCTCCACCAAAATCCGTGGAGTTGGTGGAGCAGGGTATTCCTAGCTCCAGAAATTTATGAAGCTGGAGCTGTGGGTACATTAAGAGTGTTTAGATGTATCATCTTGTTTAATTTTAGACTAAAAATATAAACTTAATTCACTTTATTTTAGCCTACAAACTCCAGCTCTGAGGTGAAGCTGGGATCTGAAGCTATACCAAACAGGGCCTTAGTATGCAATATATTGATCTCGTTCATCTTATGCAATTCGTGAGCATAGAAGAACTTAGGGTTGATATGCTTCGTGAGATTACTCTTCACATAACCCATCTGTGCTTGGGCAACACAAGCTGCATTATCTTCATAAATAATTGTGGGAGTTTGCTCAATGTTCAAGCCACACGACTTCTGGATGTGGTGAACCATTCTTCGGAGCCATGCACATTCACGAGATGCTTCATACAAAGCAATGATTTCCAAGTGGTTTGTCGACGTCGAGACAAGAGTCTGCTTAGACGACTTCCAAGAAATTGCTGTTCCTTCACATAGAAAAACATAGCGGTTTGGGACTTGCCAAGATGCGTGTCCGATAAATACCAAACATCGCATAGCCAACCAAATTCAATTAATTGTTTCTTCCAAAAAGCAGACCAAGATCTTTGCTTCCTTGGAGGTAGCGGAAGATGTCCTTGATCCCTTTCCAATGCCTTTTGGTGGGTTACGCACTGCATCGAGCTAGCAAATTCACAAATAACGCAATGTCCGGTCTAGTGCTATTCGCAAGGTACATGAGCGCTCCAAGCGCACTCGGATATGGAATTCTGCTCCCGTGACTTCCTCCCCTCTTCTCTAGGTGCAGTATGGGTCTAGGTCCGCTTGGAGTGACCTTGACCATTGGAGTCTTTGCAGGATATGCTTTTCAAAACCAAACCTTTCCAACACTTTCTACGTGTAGGTTGATTGGTGTACCAAGATTCCTCCTTGGACATGTTCAAGCTGCAAGCCTAAACAAAACTTGGTTTTACCTAAATCCTTCATTTCAAACTCGGACTTCAAGTATGAGCATGCTTCTTCAATTTCTTCATCCGTCCCAATGATATTCAAGTCATCTACATAGACGAAGATTATACAGAATCCATTCGGGGATCGCTGTATAAACACACATGGACAATCTTATTTGTTTGTGTAGCCTTTCTTGTAGAGAAAGTCACTCAAGCGATTGTACCACATTCTTCCCGATCGCTTCACCCATACGGTGACTTCTCCAATTTCACACTGCATGTGTTTCTATTTGCTCCATCTTGGTTGGGATAGGAATTCTTTGGGTACTTTCATGTATATCTCGAATCCAAGTTTCCATACAAATATCTTTGTGACAACATCCATTAGCTTCATTCTCAACTTCAAGTTGACTGCCATTGAGATTAAATATCTAAAGGTAATTCCTCCCATGACCGGAGAATAGGTTTCTTCATAATCAACTCTAGGACGTTGAGTGAAACCTTGAGCTACAAGCCTTGCTTTGTACCTTACAACCGTTGTTTTTATTTCTCTTAGAACAAAGACCCATTTGTGACCTAGGGGTTTATATGGGAGGTGTGCGGCATACTGGCTCAAACACCTCTCTCTTGTTCGGAGAGACTAACTCTGCAGATGATTGCCTTTTCCATTCTTCCCAATCTAGCCTTTTCTTGCACTCGCTAGAGATGCGGGCTCGGGATCATGATCAATGATCGAGGCAATCTTCTTTGCGAAGTATGCATCAACGTTGGTCGTTGCTCTATTCAGGATTCTCTGTTATTACAAAGTTTATGGCCATTTCTTCATGGGGTGCTTCATGCACTTCTACTTGTTCTTCATCGCTATTTCCTATCGCAGAGCAAGTTCCTTTAGCTTTTCATCGCCTATGTGTGTGCACACATTATTTCCGCGACTTCCTTGATGGAAGATTCAAGTCCGGAATTGCCTTTCTGTTGGCTTCTTTCGGTGCAGTCTCAACTGGCTCCCCTTCTTTCCTTAGGGCATTTTCGTGATTGGTTGTGCTAAGTCCTCTGCTTGATTTTCCAGACGTCTCGGGTACTTTGGGTTTGAGGGCGATTTCTGCTCTTTTCTTTGAGGCCTCTGAGCAGGTTGAGGGATACTTTCTATTTTCTTTGGTATTTCCACCCTCTCGGTGCATTCCTTGCGGGTACATGCGACTTAACCACACCCTTCAGATCACAAAAATGATCAGCGGTTTATTTGCTAAATTACGCAAATCAATTATCTTACCGACTTCTTGATTTGCTTCATTAGTGCGGGGTCATGTGCGGGGATCGGTGGAATGCCATATGATTTCCGGCATTTTTCATCCAAAGGTTGATTTCCTCCCTAATGACGGAAGCGATCCTCGTCAAAGATGCAATCCGACCGGGTCAGATGCAAGTCTCCATCATGGGTTCCAAATACCGATTATGGATGCACTCTCATAACCAACGATATCCCGGACTTGCGGAGAGGGCCCATTGCGATCACGAGAGGGTGGTATAGGTACATATACCATACACCCAAATTTTCTAAGATGGGAGATCTTGGGATGATCCGTGCACAAGCCGCATAGGAGAATGGATGTTGTAGGCCGGCGGTCCAAATTGATAAGAGCTGCTGCGTGCGGGGCTGCGTGTCCCCAACAAGTGTTGGGCAAGTTACAACTCTGCAAAAGCGGTCTGGCAATGAACTTAATCCTCTTTATTAGTGCTTCTGCTAGTCCATTCTGGAAAAATTTGCCGTATTGGCTCCCTCGTCGTCCGTATTTTCGAAAATAGCCACCCAAGCGATAAAATTGCGTAAATGGCCTCGCCCACGCTGCTGTGACACGAGACGCGGCAAAATTTTTTGGAATTTTTCCCTCCGCGCGGGCCCACCTTGCCGCTGCCTGGACGAGCGGCCCCCGGCCAGCACGCGCGTGGGCGGTTTTTTAAAGTTTGTCGGTTCTGCGGCTAGTCGCGCAAAATAATTATCCTGCTGGGCTAGAACATTAACATAAATCTGATGATACCCGGCGTAAATAATGGTGTGTATTTATTGTGATTTTATTGGAATTAATAATACATGGCATACCGGCATTTGTACATGTGAGGTGAATAATATTATATTTAGGAGCCCGTAAAACAATTATTCATGACGTAAATAATGACATAATTTAGCGAAAAAACTAGTATTACGAATATGGTTATATTAGTGTAGTACCAGCAGGATATGAAATTTTTAGTACTGCGTACAATAGTAGTAATAGTGCATAATGTATGCATAACTGTAACAATTACACTAACAGTATGACGTGAAAATCAATGATGGCCAGATTTTCCATCGTACTAGTTTTTACAAGTTGACGAACTATACGTTTGGATAGGATATAATGGGCGTGAGCCATTTGTTATGGTAGGTACTAAATGGCAGATATGCATGATTTGTTCGTGTTTTATGGCGACGGCGTTGTTCGAGATGGTCCATGTGGGGTGGACCTTTCGAACTGCGAACGGAAGGTGATCCGGGCTCCGGGTCTGATGGAGATGGACCTGGACAAGCTCGTGGAGGTGCGCAAGGAGCGCATTTGACGAGGAGACCTGCCGAAAGAAGCTTGTAATCGAAGCCCTACATGCTAGAGCTGTGGCTGGTTCGACGGACTATTTGTGGCGCTCTGCAAGATCGCGGGAAGCTCACGATGGGGGCAATATATGCAAATTGTGATGAACCCTCAGCGCGGATACATCGTCGCCGATGGTTTATGTGCGCTTTGTGGATAGAGGAGAAACCTCTAGTCCTCGTGGTAGCGCCCGAGAGGACATTATCGCCAATGAATTTCACCCAAATGAGGACATCGGCGGTGGTGGTCCGCCGCATTGATCGCCACGAGCAACTAGAAGACTTGGAGGACGTAGAAACATCGGACGATGATGATGACGTCCACGGATAGCGATGAAGATGACGATGCGGCTCCCATCGGTGGCATTGTGTCCAGCGATGTGGATTATGTGTCTTCACGCCTCGATGATTTGGCGATGTCTTCCTCGTGTTGCCGAACGAAGACAACCATGGTTGGGCCTTCGACCAGCATACTCTACTCGTAGAGCAACGATTCCCTACGAAGAGTGCCGCCCGACAAGCAATTGCAAGATATGCGGTTAACATCGGCCGCACGTATCGTGTATAGGTCAAACCGGATACGTACATTGTAAAGTGCACCGATCACGAGTGTCCGCAAGATCCGTGCTTGAGACCAAGGCCGTAAGTTCGGGCTTCGGAATAACCGTCCCGACGGATCACGCTTGTGTGCTTGCCGAGCCATTACACAAGCACGTAAATGTGACGTCCTCGTATGTGGCCACCGATTTCTCACTTGGTCACGGCGGGACGCCACCGTTTCCCGGTTATCAAGGTCGGCGTGGTTAACATGGTGGGATATCCCGTTAGCTACGCAAGGTGTGGCGAGCGAAGAAGAAAGTAATAGAGATGATGTACGGCTCGCACGAAGAGGCGCATAAGCTTGTCCCACGGATGCTTCACCGATTGCGAAGCCAATCATGGTACCTACATCAACAAGATGGAGAGACCACACCCATGAAGGGTCCGGCTCGTTTCATCCTGGACCGTGTGTTACGGGCATTCGGACCGACCATTCGGGGTTTGGCATGCCGACCTGTTCTTACCATGGACGGTACTTTCCTATCCGCAAGTACAAGGGCACCATATCGATGGCGATCGCCGCGACGCCAACGACCACTCTCGGTGGCCTATGCGATTGTGAAAGCGAGAACACGACTAGTGGTTGTGGTTTCTTGCCAATGTCAAGCGATCGGTTGTCCGTAACCGCGCGAACGTGTGCCTCATCACGAGATAGGCATCTTTGAGCTATTGTCGCCATCGGCACCATGCAAGGAGGTACACGACCACCGTACCAATGGAATGATGTCAACAATCGATGGTGCATGAGGCATCTCGCGCGAACTTGCACAGTCATTCCGCAGCAAGGAAGTCATGAAGACATTCAAGAGGCTCTGCATGCAAAACCAAAGGCGGAAGTTCGAGGCAATTTGGAGAGTTTTGGATGAGGAGACCTCGAAGCACACGACGGAGCAAGTAGAGGCCCAGATCAACAACTTCTCGCAGTGGGTGCAATTCCATGCTCCAGAGCTGGAGAAGTGGTCCCTGCTCCATGACACCGACGGCGCAAGGTACGGAATAATGACAACAAACATGTCAGAGGTTTACAACGGTGTTCTGAAGGGTGTCCGGTCCCTCCCAATCAGTGCCATCTTGGAGGAGACCTGGAACAGAACCGTTGGATACTTCGTGAATAGAGGAATCAATGCTAAGAGGCACCTGGATGAGGGGAAGCAGTTCTCGCAACGTATGCACGCCTACATGGAAAAGAAGATTGAGAAGGGCCGCGCATTGCACACACCATGGATGGGGTTAGGCGAAAATTTGAAGTTAAATCGGGAGAAGTTCGTGGATGGCCACTGCAGGGGTTCTCGTAAACAAGTGTGCACAATACGCGATGTAGCGACCTGCACGTGCAACAAGCCAAAACTGCTGCACAAACCGTGCTCCCATGTATATGCAGCGTGCGCGGTTCTCCGTCAGTCATCCGCGCCCTACATATCGGAGTACTTTAGCACCGACCATCTGTTCGGGACATGGAGTTCGGAGTTCAACTCCTACGGACTGGACATGCATTACAGGGAGCTGTGGCCAGGCCAAGTGACTTGGTGCCAGAATGATAGTTTGAAGAGGAGTGGTCGTGGTGGCATTTGGCGATCCGCGATGAATCCGTAACGACATGGACGCTAGTAGTCAGCGGAGACGCACCTCCATCGCGCGGAGGTGCGGTTGTGCAGGCGATGGGTCATACAGTGAGGAACTGCCCTAATAAGGCGGGTTCGTCGAGTTGTCCGTAGTAACATGTGACAATGTATTACGACTTGTGATTGCAGTACTAGCATGTCATTTTATTCTTGGTTGACCAATGTAAATGCACGTTATGTAATACGACGTGCAAGCTAATGCCATGTACCTTAAGGTTATGTACTGTGATGTTATGTGGTTTGTTGATTTTCATGTTATAACGTTTACTGCTCTATGTCACTACTCGTACATCTAACTCATGTCATTTATTGTCTCGGAAGGGCCAACAGAGCGAAGGATCGCGCCTCATGCGTTCGCCGCGAGCTTTCGTGGACCATCGCGTGGGAGGAGTCGACCAGTAGCCGGCGGTACGAATGTCCTGGCAGGTAGTGGCCGAGAATCGGCTCTACGACCATGCAGTCGTGCGTGGCGTATCTAGAGTGGTACGTGCCACGTACGCGTGGTAGACTTACTGGACCCGCTCCACCGAGGCCCGAGGAGGTCACGCCACGAGGACCGCTTGGGCCTCGGCCACCGCTGCGCATCACGATGGGACGACGCAGTGCGAGCGGAAGGTACATGACATTAAAATTTGTATTCACGCCTAACCAATATTTTCCTTGCTCGTGCAGTTAGAGCGTGCCAGTCGTATAGTTGACGAGGCTTCTATTGCAATATGAGAAGGGAAACGCAACCACAGTTCCCGGCCTGCTAGGGGTACTCCGTTCGGTGTTGGATGATGCAAAGGGCATCGTAAAGACTTTACGCGCGGCCGTCATAGCGGCGTCGCCGTCCGGGTGCTTCGCGCAGGGGCGCAATGTCCTTCTCCTAGATCGTAGAATCGAAGCGGCGTTGCGGAAGACGATCGAGCTTTGCTCGAGCGTCTTCAGCTCAGGACACGCAGGTATAACATCTAACTTTCGTTCAAAAACTTCGTAATACTTACGCAATGTAATTTTATTCGCCATGGCATGTATTTTTTGCAGCGCCCTGCGGGGGAACACTCTATTCTGCCATCGTCATCTCGGCGACAACATGAATTACCTGCTCCACCTGCCGAGGTAAGCACATGCTCGGACCCGGACTCGCTCGATCGGGACTTGCCTCCTCCGGCAAGTTCACGGAGGGGTGCATCCGCGTCGTTCCGTCTTCCTCATGATGTTGTATTCGGGCAGACCTACACCCCCAAGGCGAGCACGGTTGGTCACGCAATCGGCGACGTGAGGTACATTATATTTCGTTGAAGTCATCACCGTATTGAACCTATATTTTTTCGAGTTACCTAACATTTCCATTCATATCATGCTATTTTGCGGGCCGAGGTGGACACGCCGACTCAATACACGCCTCCAAAGCAAGCTCGGCTTAGGGTGGCAGCACGCCACGCTTACCACAGCACCCTCCTCGGCCAAACTTGGTTGGGCGAACTTCGCCCTATACTACACCGACGTAATATAGTGCGGGTTCATCATCGGTCTGCGGCCGATTGCGGGGTATGTTTCTCCGGTTGTATAGAACTCCAACGCGGAGCGTGCTAACAATACGTGGGTGCATGTTTTGTGGATGAGTTCTCTCGGTGGGCACAACACTCCACGGCCGAGCGACCAAAGATCGGTAAGTATTACGTGTACTACGAGGTACTGTTGCACTCATTCACCGTTGAGCACGGCACTAACATAACTTTGCTGTCTGACCTCACGGGTGGGTCGAAGATATGTTGGCCACGCCACACATGCCACCGTCGCAAGAGACACAAGACGACTTACGGAGCACAACACACGCCGCTCGACGGTTCACGTTCCCGTAAGACCAACTCCGTCGTCATGGCGGGAACAGATCGAGTTGAGCTACGAGTCACGACCGGTTCTATTCTTTGTACTAAAGTGCGTATATGTAATTGATGTCGGCGAATTCGTACTGCTTTAAGAATGATAATCCTTCTTATTATGTCAATATGGTATGTTGCTTCCATAATATATGTCCACCAAACTTATACAATTCACGATTGCCTGGCCGATTAGACAAGTCACAGGTATCAGCTTTGCAGTGACAAGTTGCAACACTCTGCCCAATACTTTTAACGTGTTCGTGACGATTCTTTCCGCATTAATATTTTGAACACTAGCGTCCGTAACGACAAAATTGCATAAATAACAAGATATGGCATGAGAGAAGTAGAGTATTGCGTGATGCGTGGCGGCAAGCGGGAGCGGCCTAGCGATGGGCGGGGGCGGTGGGGCGCGCGGTCGGACACGTGGCGGCCCTCAGGAGCTTGGGCACGTTGGGCCGTTTTGAAAATTGTCCGACTGCACGACGCGTAGAGAAAGTAGCTTTAATGATGGGTGACAGTTATGCGGCTTTGATGATGTGTAGTGACGGTCGTGCGGCTTTAATGGTGGGTGACGGATCATGCGGTGTGATGAATCACTTTAAATAGCTTACTTATCGGTCGTCTCCATCGGACTCCCAAACACCTCCCCATCTTTGCGAGGACGGAGAGATTCCCCATCGCTTCTCCTGCTCATTGCATCAAGGATCGTTGCCTCCCGCACCCGCGGCGAACACGCAAGGAGGCAATCGCTCGCTCCATCGCAAATCCGGCGTGGGCGTCGTCGGCCGTCGTCGACTAGATCCGCTAGCCATCGACCTCTTCGACCTTGGTGCCGTGGATCGACCCGATCCGCAAGGTATGAGCCCTAACATGAATTGGATGTGTGGTTTAAACTCGAATTGCAATGAATAGGGCTTGCGTTCGAGGTGAGCGACATTAGGTTTGTTAATTACACACTTGAAATACTTGTAGATGAACAAGGATTCAAGAAGCTCGACAAAGGATTGGCATGGGCGGTGGAACAAATAGAGTGCATCGCATCGGCCTAAACAAAATTGCCCAAGACAATTTTAGTCGACACATGTCCATGTGGCAATACACACAATGGTTTTGTGATTGATATCGAAGCTATAGCTCGCGACCTTGAGCAAGTTGCCATCTGATCCGTGAATCGATGCAAAGAGATGAAGTAGAGCGGAAGAGGATGCGAGCTGAAGGGGATGTAGACCACGATCCGTGTCTTCCTTACGACTACGAAAGCGATGAGCGAGGGTAAGCGTGATGATTGGCGATATTGTGAAGATGAGGTATCGACATTGATAGTGATGGTTCGGAAAAAACTAGTCTGTTATAATGTTAAGCCTTGTTAAGTTATTGTAATGCTTATGCATGTTCCTAAGATTTGCTATGTTATTGTAATGTTGGTAAGACTTGTTAAGTTATTGTAATCTTGATGGATGTTGCTAAGACTTGTTAAGCCTCGTTAAGTTATTGTGATGCTAATGGATGTTGCTAAGACTTGTTAAGATATTGTAATCTTGATGGATTTTAGTGCTTACGAGGTATTGTATTAATTCTTTGAGAAGGCTTATATAGCATTAAAATCTCATTATATGAATGTTGCTTTCATCACATATGATTTTTGTTTACTCACATCACTGATGAAGGCCATGGTCCATCACGATTACACAACTCACGAGGAGAAGCAACCCTTTTATGCATGAAACCATTGAACATCAAACCATCAAGCACTTCAAAACATCACCGGTTTGCGATCACTCTGTCATTAATGGATATTATCTTCATCAAATTGTTAACGATTAACATTTTATCCACAAAAGATACTCAGTAAAATAAAATTTTTAGATGACAAATTATAGAGTAATAGCCCGAAATACCTAAACAATCACTACAAGTGCAGATTCCAAAAACTAGAACCTTTCATGGAGACGACGATAGTGCAATGGCTTTTCGGTAGCGATTAACAAGTAGCGTGCCCAATGCTTACAACTTTTTAGGTTGATTACACAACACTCCACCGTAGCTTCCTCACGTCGATTTGACCACATGAAGGACTTCTAATCTTTTTCTACTCGTTCTCACAAAGGCTTTGTCATACATGCCGCACAACTCAAGTGACCACTCACGACCTACTTTTGTCGATCTTGATAATTTGCATGTATATTGCCTTTTCAACCCGACTAGACTACACCTTTGCGGCGTGGTTTTACAACCGTCTGTATGCTTCAATCTTACTTTCCAACACTTAGTCCATACACTTGAGTCTATAAAGGGCAAAACCGTAGGCACACAACCACGCTCCCACTCACACTTATTCAACATGGTTTGGATCCTCCTCTGCGAGCATTTTCGTGGACACGATATGAGCGGCAGAGCTCTTCATCACACGTTGAAGGTTACGTGTGGTGGGAAGGATGACCCATTCAAGGAGGAGAACCTAAGTAAAGTGGTGTCAAATTACAAGAGTGGCGCCCGAGCATTGCGGAGGCAAGCCTTGACAACATCGGCTTTGATCCTTCTAACGCCGACGACCAAGGCGCACTTGCAATGGTGGCGTCAAAGGTATTTTGGGTGTGCGAATTAGCCGACCACCCTTCTTCTCTGAGTTTCTCTACAAGATATTACAAGATGCGATGCTACCCGATCGGTATGCGAGCATATTAAGGTTAGTTATTTCATATTTTTCACCTACTAATCTTTTAACTATTACACATAAGTTCAATACGCCCGTATGTTCGTCTTCTATGTTAGTCATTTCGGAGGATGAAGAGTTCTTGAACAAAACAATCCCTGAATTCTTAGCGATGTACATGCTCTTGGCGGGTGTGATGTCCGGTTGGCGCACAAGGCGCAAAGCGGATCTAACGGGAGGGGTAGAGATCGACACGAGTATCTTGCATCATCAACTCCGTCGGGGACATGCAACCACCACCGGAGGGGGCATGCTAGTAACTATGCAAATGGCAGCACGCGGCGATGATGGCGATTCGTTTCACCTCCACCTTGGCGTTCAAGAACTATCGGAAGAGGTCGTTCAAGCACCACCGGAGGGGATGCTCCTAACTATGCACTGACGATGATGATGATGATGATGATGGCGATTTCGTTTTACCTCCGCCTTGGCGTTCAAGCACTATCGGAAGAGGCCGTTCAAGCACTACTACAAAGGGCCCTTCAAAAACAATGTAAGAGGGCGTTCAAACAACACCGAGAGGGGTAAATGATGATGGCGATTTCGTATCACCTCCACCTTGGCGTTCAAACACTATCGAAAGAGGTCGTTGAAATATGAATGTATCCTCCCACAAAAATATTGTGCATTAAGTTCGGTTAATTTCCAACATTTCATTGCGACCATATTTTCGATTATGGCTATCTGATAAAAAATTAGAATTTTTCTTGTTCGAGCCCGATGCGTATAATCTTTCCGCAATTAGTAGTCCATCGGATAAAAAAGCGAAATTGCCTCTAAACGGCACAATCCGGCGGACGCGAGCGCTGGATTTTCTTTTGCAATTTCGGTCAGAACCGGTTTATTTTTTCCGTTAGTTACATTATTTTATTGAAGAACGGCTAATCGTGCAAAAATTATAGGTGTCGTGCTACAACGATGAACAATTCCAAATTTTACATTCCAACATAATTTTTTCATCATAAATACAAACATATAAAATATTAGCGCATGCTCTCGAAAAAAGAAAAAACCGCCCATTCTTGTTTTCTCCACGCCTCACCCCTTTGCCATGGGCGGGCCTAAAGCGATCGGCGGCCATTGGATCTGCGGTCCCGTAGTGGAACAAAAAAATTCGGACGGCGAAAAAAACAAAAAATTTTCCGGCGGTAGCGGCTAGCGCGCACCTCGGATCGCGGCTCGGCGGGCCCCACGGCGTGGCGGAGCGGCTTCGCCAGAGCGCGGCGACGGTGGGCCCCACCGCCCGCAGCGTCTTTGGCGGGGCCGCTCGTCGAGCGGCAAGGTGGGCCAGCGGAGGAAAAATTCCAAAAATTTTGCCGCGTCTCAGTCATTTGCGCATGGGCACAGGGGCCATTCTGCAATTTTGTCGCTTGGGTGGCTATTTTCGAAAATACGGACGACGAGGGAGCCAATACGGCAAATTTTTCTCCATTCTGCGTATGGACGTGCGGTACGGAGTGCTCAACTGCTATCCCTGTTGCTGTGCAATAATCATCAAATGCCTTTGAAGTAAATTATCCGGCATTGTCCATTCTAATGGACTTCACGCGATGATCAGGGAAAGCATTCTTAATTCTTATGATCTGCGAGATCAGCTTTGCAAAAGCATGGTTTTTGTTGACAATAAGCATACATGCGACCATTTCGAGGAAGCATCAATGAGCACCATAAAGTATCGAAGCGGTACGATAAGAGCTGAATCGGGCCACAAATATCCCCTGGATGCGTTCGGGAATGCAGAATTTCACTTTGCACTTTCATGACAGAGGGTCTAGTTATTAATTTCCCCGTGGCACATGCAGGGCACACAAAATCCTCATGATTCGGGAAATTTTTAACGTTAATGCCATGACCTTGTGAGTTGTTCACTATATTTCTCATCATTCTAAGACCAGGATGGCCTAATCTACCATGCCATAAAGAAAATAACTCAGAGCTTCTAAAAACAGTCTTCAAGGAAGTATACACTTCGGGTGCATGAATATTCGTGTAGTACAACCCAGATTCATATGAGGACATTTTCTAATACCATTTTCCACATACCGCGTGCTTCACAATGCACAAGTATTCTTTGCCATTTTCTTCATTGGTTTCTACGTGAAAACCATTGGCGCGGATGTCTTTAAAGCTTAAGAGAGTGCGCGTTGATTCAGGGTACAAAAAAGCTTCTTCAATTACCAAAGTTGTACCCATAGGCAATATAATTGTGACTCTTCCTGAGCCGATTACATATGAGTCACTTCCTGCGATCGTAGTAATCTTTCCAGCGTTCTTCGTGATCGACTGGAAATATTTAGACTCTCTTAAGATGGTATTTGTTGTGCCACTATCAATAATGCATATCTCTTCCATTTGGGCGCTACACGATTTCTAAATAAAATAAATATAATTCTAATCAGATAGAGGCAAAAACAATCCAAATATTGCTTGCAAATTTGAAGAATACTGGAATAAAGAATAAATTGCATGTTTATTCATGAAAGAAGTATGCTCTTCTAGAGCTTACAATTCATTATTCAAAGAAAAATGCTAACAACCATAATCTAAAGAAAATGCATTAAAGAATCATAAAATATGCATTAATTTACCTTCTATGTCATCGTGAAGTTTTCTCTTCATTTGCCATAATAATGGCTGCGACATCGATGTCCGGGCTATTACGTGAGGATGAGACAAGTGGGGTATCTACATCCATGACATCATCATCACCGATGTTGGAAGTCGCCATGGGTGTTTTCCTTTGCCTTCCTCTTAGCACGATATCGTTGATCACTTCCTTGGATTGTCGACATATCTTGACCAATGTCCCCAAGTGCCACACTTGAAGCACGTTTGGTTCTGCTGTCCATACGGCTTGGCGTGCGCCTTATCTTTGTCATCCCTCTTCACAGGGACTTTGGACTTTCCTTTGGCCTGAATCCTCTCTTTTCCACCCTGTTTGCCCTTCTTTCTATGAGTGGGCTTTCTCACCTTGTAGCTATTGGCATTGACTTACGTGCGGTGCCTCGTCAGTGGTCTGCGAGACATAGTTCTTGCGTAGAATATCGTCTTGCGATCCCGCAACTTGCATTACATCAATCAGTTCGCTATACTCCTTGTATGCGTCCTGACGATAGCTGCGTGCACTCTGGATAGCATTTGGGTGGAAGGTAGAGAGAGTTTTCTCAATCTTCTCTTCATCAGTAATCTTCTTGCCACATAGAGAGATATTGGTACAAATTATGTGCAAGGCAGAATTGTACTCGGCCACTGTTCTGAAGTCTGCAAACCTCAGGCGTACCCAATCTTGTTGTGCTTGGGGCAAGATGGTGTACTTGAGCTTTTCGAACCGCTTCTGAAGTGCAGTCCAAAGCTCATGTGCACTCTCCTCAGCCATATATTCGTTCTTCAAAGTGGCTGAGAGGTGGTGCCTGACAAAATGTAGAGCTTGATCGTTCTGCTTAGCGGTAGGTTTTGCGTCCTGCGAGGACCCTAGACCAATCGCGGCGCGGAACTTTTTGCCCCTAAGAACGATATTTACGTCCGATACCCAAGTGAGATAGTTACGACGTGCGGGGCGGTTCTTCAAACTCACGATTCACAATGCGGACATCCGCATGATTTCAAAATTACGTTTAGATTATGCGTGTAATCTGATAGAAAATGGTTGCAAAACATAAAGTGCAGAAAAATTAAATTGCTATGCATTGCAATATATTAAATAAGGCAACGGATTCAAAATTCATAAAGAATATTCATAATACAGAGAAATAAAGCAAGAAAAATTAAAAACAGAGCCAAATAAATGTTCTGGATTTTCTGGCAATTTTTCAAAATTTTCTGCAAATTTTCTTTTTTCTTCTCCTTTCCTTCTTTCTTTTTCTTTTCTTTCTTTTCCTTTTCTTTTCCGCCGGCCGAATGGTTTAAATGGGCCTTGCCCTAGCCCATCTTGCGCTAGGGTTGCCTCTTTCCACACGTGTCGCTCTGCATTTTCCACGCGCCGTGCCGCCTCCGTCTTCTTCTTCCCGCTCGCCGCGCGCATTCCCACGCGCCGTGCCGCCGACGCCAACTTCGGTACTCGAAGCAAGGCGGGCGGCGCTTCGGCCAGCGACGGCGAGCAAAGCGGCGGCTTCGGCCAGCCGGCGGCGGTGGTCGGCTTCTTGGCGCGGCAGCGTCCCGGCGTGAGGAGGCTGCTGCGAGGCAGCGAGAAGCGGCAGAGGCCGGAGATACGACGCGACGATGAGGCCGGAGCTGCGGCGGCGAGCGCGGCCGGCCGCGGCGGCGTCTTCATGGCGCGGCCGAACACGGCGGCGGCTGGCGGCGGCGGGCCGGCGCCCAGCGCGGGCGGACCACGACGGCGAGTGCGGCGCGGCGGCAAGACGGAGCCGCCGCGGTGCCGTGCGCGTCGCGGCGCGGAGGTGAAGGGCCGAGGCCCACGGTGGCGCGTGCCGCCGCGGCGCGCACGCGGTGGGCCGAGGCGACGAGGCGCTGCGCGGCGGCCTTCGGCGGCTGGACCGAGGTCGGCGGCAGCGGCGGCAGCGCCGCGTGCACGAGGCGGTAGCGCGGGCCAAGGTGGCGGCGGCCCGTCGGCGGCAGCGCTGCGTCAAGGCGCAAGACCGAGGCGGCGTTGATTTCTTTCCCTTTTTTTACGTGATGAATCAGAAAAAGCGTAATCGTAACCGTGCTAGTAGCTTCGGCGATCGCCGTGTGACTTCGTGCCACGTGGACGAAAAAAAAAACGGTATAAGATGCGTAGGATAGATGCATGCGAAGAAAACGACAAGCGTTTAGATTCAATCTCCAAAATCCTACCTTTCTCACCTTTCAATTCGATCTTGATGAAGTCGTCGCGATAACGTGTTAAGGAACCTCATTATCGAATAGTCGGGGTTCGAGCAGATCTGAATTAGAAAACGAAAAGAGAGACACGTGTTTAGGGAAGAAGCAATGAATTCTTTTATTACTAATGATTGCTTATACATAGGGGGGACCCTCCTCCTCCTTTTATAGCGCTCACCTAATGTTTCGGCTAAGGAGCCAACGTGGACTTTCCATAGGCCACGAGGGTTTTCCAACACATATGTCCTATTTCTCAAAAAACTTAGCCAGATATCAGCAATCATCTGACTCATTAACAGGTGGCCAATCATGCCGATCTCCAAACATCACAGTCATCACGCCGTATATGTTGCGGCCCGCTCACTTCTCTTGAGTGGCGCAGGTCCATCACGCTCGGCTGCTTAATTACACGGCCACCACACACATTCCGCGCCGCCACTCCGCCGCACGTCCCCGTACCACAAGTCCACAACGCTAGCTTGATAGAGCGAACGAGTCTAATATTTGAAATCCGTCCGTCGAGTGCTGACGTCATGGGAACAGGCATTCTCTGCCACGCTACAAAACGCCCGGCCCGCGGTTGGCTGCGCGGTGGTCCGTGGCCATGTGCCGCGCGCGATTCAGCTCGGCTATTGTCTCGCCCTGGGTCACACGGCCGGTCGTCGCCCGCCGCAATACGCTTCTTAGTGCCCGCGCCTCCAGCCGTGACGCACGTACGCACGGCCATGGACCATGGTCGTCTGCTCGTCTCGCCCCCACCACGTTTATCGGTTGCTGGATGCCTGCCCGCCGCGCACGGCCGGCCACTTGCCGGCCGTGGCCAGCTCTATGTGCCACGCAGCCAGCTGGGCTAGCTCCTGAATCTGTCGGAATATAGTTGGTAGGCTGTCACTGAGTTGTCTCTGGCTAGCTAGCCAAGATCTGCACTGTACGCACAACGCATCATGCCATCCGTGTAAAGGTATACCTAGATTTGAGCATTCGAGTATTGTTAACCATTGACTAGTGTTGCCCCAGGAGATTTGCGGACAGCATCACCGCGTCCTCCACATTGTGGAGGGTATAAAGGTCAAGCATACGTTGATCAAGACATATCATTCGATTTGATCGAAATTTGCGAGATGTTAAAAATCAACAGGATCATTGATAGCAAGATAACTTAGGTGAAAGTCGATCCTGAACGACACATCAATGCGAAGCAATATCGAACAAAAACTACTCCTAGATAGGCATAAACTGATGAAGATCAACACGTCGATGTGAAGCAATATCGATTAACATCTAATTACAAAGGGTAGCCATTCTTATGGATTCGTTTCAAGGATCTGAAAACTTGGCCCTTAGTGCAATAATATATGAAATCAGCTTGACAAATGCATGATTTCTAGTGAAAAGTAGACTCACAATCATCTAACTAGTAGATACATCAATCAGTACCATAAAATATTCGAATGGCCCAGACATGGGCTCAATAGATCTACATATATCCCCCTAAATTCTCTCCAGAAAATCAGTTATCTCATCCCTTATCAGCTCATATGAGATCAGCTTGCCTTCTCTAGTACAATCTTTACACACAAAGTATGATGGATTAGGGATTTCGTTGACCCTCAACCTATGGCCAACAGAATATTGTATGATTTGACGTATCACATGGTACCTAGGATGACCTAGATGTTCATGCCATGCTCTTAAGCAATCTGGTCCACTAAGTTGTGTACTCATTACAACATATTCATCATCATGTTTAATAAATGTGTAGTACAGTTCGAAGGTAAAAGCGGGAAGCCTCTCAACATTCTTCTTCTAATATATCACTTTCTTTGTTAACAGAAGGTACTCCGACCCATTCTCTTCTTCCATTTTCATATTGAAACCATTATTTAACATGTTTTTAAAACTCAAAAGAGTGTGTTGATTCTGGGAATAATAGTGCATCATCGATGATTATTTTAGTTCCCATCAGTAACACTATAGAAGCACTTCTAGATTCAATAATGTTACCACAATTGCCATATATGGTGAGAACATTACCAGTCATCTTTCTCAATATCTGGAAATACTTTGACTTTCATGATAGTATTTGTGGTGCAACTGTTTATAAGGTTCAATTTATATGAACTAAAACAACATAACAACATTTTCTGGTAACTAAATAAAGCCTAAAAGATTTAAATGTAATAACAAAAACTTTTTAGGGTTTAAACCATAAATTTAGCTAATTTTTATTTAATTTTATTCCAAATTTTAGCTATATACGGGTTTTAATTTTTAGTTCATATGAAAATCAAATGACTAATTATTTTTTATTTTTTATTTAATATTTCTGTTATTTTTTATTGTACTTGACATTGACCCTTTCTTTTAATCTAAGCCGTTATAACTTGGGTCCTCTAGATACCAGTTAGATGTTTTTCTTTAAATAATATCCAATGACTACTATAGTTCAACTTAGTTAAGGTCTACTAGATTAAGGGATATATATTTTGCTTTTTTGTGAGAATTTCTAGCATATTCCTATTTTAAACAAAATATTTGATGGTAGTTGTAATTAGAGTCCACCAAATTAAGGTCCAGATGTTTTACTTTTTTGTGAGAATTTCTAGCATATTTCTCTTTTTTTCTAAGCAACTCTCATGAGCTTTTAATATATAATAACTAGCATGTTGGTCTGCACATTTGCATAGCTAGATTTGTTTCAAGGTTTTTAGTATCAAATGATATAATTTAGATGTTTGAGGATATATTTATGTATCTTGTAGGTTATTTACGATTTTAAGACACTAGTCATCAACACGTGCGCCGTGCAGGGCAAGCGATTATATAAAGCATAGAATCTACGTGCCATATTAGACGTTGTGCGTGTATGTATGCATGTACATTTAGTGTTAAATAACATGTACGAATTATGTTTGATTTGATTTTGAACTTCATTTTAATCCTTATTCAATTATACTAAACTAAATGTATTTTTCTATTAATTTTGAATTTATATTTTATACAAATTATAATTTTATTTATGGATATGAATTTGTACATAGTTTGAAATTTGATTTTTCCTTGATCTATATTAATCATTTTTGAAATTAACTCCAAAATTTATGTTAATTAAACTTCATTTTAGAATAAAATTAATTTATAATATTCTAAATTAAATTTGTTCCTGTATAAAATCTATAGGTTTTCGTAGGAACTTTTTTGAAAATAATAAGTTTTTTGTTTAAAATTTTAATTGTTATACATTTATTCTAATTTGAATATGACACTTTATGTTTTCCTTGAATTTAATTTAAATTTTGAGTTATTGTTTTTCAAATTTATATTAATTTTGAAGGTTTAATGGTAATCCAAATTCCACTGTATGTATTCTAGATTTAATATATTTTTGAATTATATTTACTTCTGATTTAATTTTATGTCTGAATCAAAGTTAATTCCATATATGGGTTTATATATTCCAATTTTATATGAACCTTGATATAATTTTATTAGATACTTTTAAGTTAACTAAAAATAATATTAATGACATATTTGAGTTTTTATTATTTAATTTATGTCTTATGTTCCATACACTTCATGACTCAAATTGTTGTATCAATATGAACCTTTAAAATGGTGCTGTATGATTTTGTATACATTGTGCCTAGAAAAATAATCCTTATTAAAGAGACTAAAGGGGTATCACCTCCCATAAATGTCCAATTCTTATTTTCCAATTTTAATACCTAACTATGATCTTTTTCAATATTGATTTTGTATTTAGTTTAATTAAAGTTATGTGCCATTATTTTATGTTTAACTTTATTTTGGATTTACATTTAGTACTGATTAGATTTAGATAGTTTCAAATTTAATTTAATTAGGATTCAAATTTAATAGAAAATATATATTACAAATAATTAAATTACCAATTTCAATATATATTTATATTCATAATTTTATTTTGAAATTTTTATCGATTTGAATTAAATTCATGATTAATTTTATTCTAAATTTTAGTATATTTTAACTTCTGACATAAGATACAATTGTATATTATTAACTATCTCATTAGTCCACGATGCATACAGATAGACATGTATCATATAATAGTACATCATTAGCTAAAGTAAATTTATTGGACAAAGTAGACTGAATTAATTAGCATACACATTTGATGACTCCCGTGGTGTAGGGATTATTTGATAGTTGCATGCATGCATGCATCATAGTGTTGTACTCAAAATACATGCATGCCTATTTGCATCCCTATAAAAGAGATTGTAATACTGTACTTTTATACAACGTCAAAGGCAATAGATGTCTCTACACTTATTAGATTCAATGATTCCACAAGAACTCTAGATCTTTTGCTTTGCTTATAAATAAATCTTATCCGTTTAAAAAGTTATCCACACAACATGCATGGTTAGGATTTTTTTTCCTTTTTCTTTGATTAACACGGGAATTTCAAGCTTTTTTCTAGACTTATTGGGAGTCTGATTTGTTTTCCTTTCCTTTTTTGAAATTAGAGTCTGGTCCGAAATTGCTGGAAACATTAACTGATCTCGTACATGCCCATAACTAAATCAAAACACATAAATATACTATGTATGCAATCCAATCCCTACATTGCATCCTATACACAAACTAAATGGCTGAGATTTTTTCTTTTTATGATTAATGAGGGATTTCAATTTTTCTTTTTCTCCAATTAATTTAGGAATTTCTAGCCTTTTACATCTTAGGATTAATGTGAGGGCTTTTAGGAGGGTCTCCAATTAGTATAGATGTAGGATGGAAATGAAAATAGAAACTTGAGGGAAAATATAACATGAAGAATGTAATTGACATATGAGTTTGATGGAAGAAAATCATTGAGTATATTGAGTTGTTGATATTCTTAAAAACGTAAGCAGTCTCAATCATGCATGGATCATGTAGTTGCATGCCTCTATTCTCCTCCATTAGTTACTCTTTTCCAAAATATATGATGCACATATACCTCTATTTAATCTCAAAGAAATACGTTGATTCACTACTACAAAAATGGTCATCTAGGTCAGTTCTTTTTCGTCATCTAGGTTGGTTTTGGTGATGATACAAAGTCCTTAGACAGTGATGAGGAGTGGCTATTACAGTCAGTTTTCGCTCGATAGAGAAATAGCATCATCTGGGTTGGTTCGGAGCTCGGAACCGACTGAGAAGACAAATTATCTCTATCGGTTCCACGCTTAGAACTGATAGATATCCTCCTGATCTCTATCAGTTATTAGCGTTGAACCGACATAGATTTGTGTATTATCTCTATCGGTTCCACATTCAGAACCAATAGAGATTACACGTCTCTATCGGTTCTGAGCGTGGAACCGATAGAGATAAATCCTAGGCTATTTTCCTGGAACAGCACTAGAAATTCAAAGATTAACAGTATATTCACATTCACAGTATACTCACAGATTAACAAATTCAAAGTATATTCACAGATTGATAGTATATGCATAATTGACAAATTCATAGTATACTCACATATTGACAAATTCACAGTATATTCGCATTCACAAAACTGTTGGCAGTGTTAATTTATGGATACATTCTCAATGCAGAAATCAATAGCATAATCCTCTAACGTAACTCTCCTCAGGATACATACTCAATACAGAAATCAGTAACACAATCCTCTAATATAACTCTCCTCAAGCAGCCCAAGCAATTGCATCTAGAGTACCACAGAGATTATCCACTGATATAAGTCACATACTTCTTGGCACAAGATCAGTCGTTTTTATAGCCAACTTTTGCTTGAAGTATTTCCTGTTAGGTTAAAAGGATACAATAAACTAGTTAAAATAATTTCAGATGTCAATACATTGAGAAGATATGATACCACAAATATCAACAAGAATACATTGAGAAAAAACATTATTTGATAGATCAAGACAATGAGAGACCTTAGGACTTTTCCATGTCTGCCATCATATGTGTCACAACTTCCACAACAGAGGTTTTTCAGTTCTCCTTGTAGTTCCACAGCTCCAGTACAGTGCCCATTTGTTTGACATCAATAACTGATTGACTTTTAATCATATCTCTTAATCCCTACAAAAGTAATCATTTTGTTGTGAAAATAGTCTGTCTTGGTATATTATCAGTTACCATGTTGAATTAAATATTAGAAACCTTTATATTACCTCTATAAGCTTAGTTTTGGATTCTTCCAGCTCTATATTCGCCCTGCACTCCTTAATGATGAGTACATGGCTAAGAGATTCAATATCTTGCGATTTGTCATATATGTCTTTCAGTTTTTGTTTCGTCTCATAAATCTTTTTTGTTAACTCAGACTTTCCCTTCAATTGTTCTATCTCTACCTCAAGTTTTTATTTAGTATCCAACAACTTTTTCATATTGTCTATCTTATTTGTAGGCTCTATTTTATATATGTGTGCAATTTGTAGTCACTAGGACATAAATAAATATATGATGAATAATTGTAGGATAGAGTGCTCTCAGGTGTCGAGCTACTGAAGGTTAGACCTTTAGCCTCCCCGCCACAAGGTGTAGGGCTGCTAGAGACTAATCCCTTACCTCCACTACATCAGGGTATAATCAAAATTGAACTAGACAATTAGCTAAGCAAATAAGGCCTTCAACTCTTACCTTCTAAAATTATGCACAGTTCGGCCAAGTAGGTATAAAGTATTTAAAGTCAATTTCACTATATAAATGATCAAAATCATATTATGAACAGTTCGGCCAAGTAGGTATAATCAACAACTGACTAAACAGAGGCTATGAACAGAGCAAGCTAAGCAATCATAATCAGTATATTCAGTAATAATTAAATGAGTATCAAACTAGGTACTGAATATGATGATTAAGCTCAAAGACAGTGAAATAAAAGTAATACTTTCTAGCATTAACAGAAAGCAACTTTATAGTTCAAAACCACATTTGCTACTTTAATTGTTTTAGTTCATCAATAGAACTATAACATCATTGAGTATATAACCAGCAGCAAAACAACCGGTAGTGATTCACTATTCAAATGATCAAAATCAGATTATGAACAGTTCGGCCAAGTAGGTATATCAACAACTGACTAAACAGGGGCTATGCACAGAGCAAGCTAAGTAATCATAATCAGTATATTCAGCAATAATCAAACGAGTATCAAACTAGATACTAAATATGATGATTAAGCTCAAAGATAGTGAAATAAAAGCAATACTTTCTAGCATTAACAGGAAGCAACTCTATAGTCCAAGGCTACATTCGCTACTTTAATTGTCTTAGTTCATTAATAAACCTTTAGCATCATTGAGCATACTGTTAGTGTTATGCCCTTGAGGCAATCATTTAGATGATTGTAACATGACTATGTTTATGAATAATATTATGATTATTGGTCCAATGAATGTATATCATTGTATTGATCAACAAGTATGTGACTTGCTTATGAAGCTCTTTACTTAATGATGTAATTCGATAAATATCTGTGATCGGATTTCATCGTATAGGACAACGATGAATAGATCAGCACATGTAGTGATCGATGATCATGCTTCATAGATCATGGGATATGGAGATATCATCTATACATTGTGGGCGCATGTTGAAGAACATGGGTTAGATAGACCCAATGGGACAACTGCGAGAATGTTTCATTCTTATGTGTCATCAGTGTATCTCATACCTAGTAGATGTATGATCCTTAGACTTGAGATTGTCATATTCCTTACATGTGTAATAATTTTCCTTGGGGCTATCAAACACTACTTCCTAACCGGATAGTTATAAAGGTAGCTTTCATGTTTACTATGAAACGTGCAGAGGGAAGTGAGCAGTCAAGATGGAATTTGCCACTCCAATGAAAAGGAGATATATGACAAGGCCACTCGTGTGATATGATTAAGGAGGTGCATGGCCATGCCGTGATTGAGGAGTCAATCACAACTTATTAATATATCACGGATATGAGAGATGGATTGAATCATCAAAGGATAACATGCATGAGTACTTTTGATAGGTTCTGTCCGATTTGATCATAGTATGTTTGGGAGTTGGCATACTTTGCAAGAAGCCGCTACCAACTATTGGATTGAAAAGGAGTTTTCCGAATCCATGTCCAAGCGTCGTGAACTGCAGGTCACACACTTAATGGGCTGGGACACATTAATTTGGATTGGATCCGTAATTAATGAACCTCGTGGGCTTAGCACGCTGATGGGCCCTAGTTTAGGGTTTCATCTTGTGGCTATATAAGGAGGGGAGGAGGGAGGGCGCAGGGTGTGCTTTCCACGGTTTAGGAGTGATTCACTCGAAACCCTAGCCTACTCCTCTCGCTGCCTCGCCGAGCGACTAGGTGCTTGCACAGGCGCGCGGCGTTCCATCTCTCGGGCGTGTGGACTCTGCGGTGTGGCTGCTGCGATGTGGCGTGGGAGGACGATCACGGCAAGGCGAGGATGATCCACTACATCGACGCAACGATCGCGGCGAGGACGATCCACTACATCGACGCGCGAAGGATTCGCAATGCGGCGTCTAGTGGTAATCTTATCTATGATCCCTTCTTGCGAGTAGCTTTACGGTTCTGCGGTAGATTTTTTGTGCTTACGTAGCATACCGCGTTCCTCTTGATGGTATCGAGCCATCTCGTATAGTTTTGTGATCCGGATGTTGCACATATGATGTGTAAGGTTAGTAGATTGGATCTATTACATGTTCAAACCGGTTCATGTGATGAATTGGTGACGGCAGCCATCGATGAGATCAATCGGTTTAGGGTTTGAGAAAAGTGCAAACCGACTCAATCTTGATTTGGGTGAGTCCGTTCATGGTACGACGTTACCCTTACCGGTCGGGTTACCGCCATCAGGGTTTCTAAAACGTATCCATATGGGACCAAGACAATCAGATTGAGTTGGATTGGGTCAATCTGGTTGATCCATGGAAGCGCAAACAGATTCAATATTGATTTGGGTGAGTCCGTTCATGGTACGACGTTACCCTTACCGGTCGGGTTACCGCCATCAGGGTTTCTAAAACGTATCCATATGGGACCAAGCCAATCATGTTAGATCGGATTGGGTCAATCTGGTTGATCCGTGGAAATTTTGAGGTGTTTTCCCATGTCGAAGACATGCCTCTAAAAATTTCAAGGCGCTACCTCGACCGCCCATCGACCGGCCAGATAGGACGCCGCGTGGGCTCGCCCTTGGACCCGCAGACGCCGCCCCTCGGACCCGCCACGACCGCCGGTAGGACCGCCGTGGGCGCGCCTTGGACCCTGCTTGTAGCGCCTCGGACCCGAGTCGTAGGGTTGCTTTTGTTTAACTATTTTTGCGAGGAATTATGTGAAATAGTATGGCCTATGTGTATGTGATGCATGTAATTTCCACAGAGCTGCGTGCGTGTCAAGCCATAAGGCTATTTAAATTGTATAACGACTGCGTGTCGACTTGTGATGCTTCAAACCCTCATGTAAAATTCATTATCAAAAGTTGTAAGGAGTTGCATCCATAATGATGAAGACGATGGTATCAAGCAAGATGGCTAGGTGAACAAATCAAGCAAGGTGGCTAGGTGAACAAACAAGCATGATGATGGAGATCTTAATGCTAAGGGCCATGCTATTTCATAGCTTATTTTGATTTTCTGTGGATGTGTGTTTAATCCTTGCTATTTTCTTTATGCTCATTGCATGTGATGCCATGTTCATAGTAATCTTTATTCATCCCTATAGTTAAAAATTTTAAATCAAATTGTCCATCCAATTGTTGCACCTATCAAGAATTTAGATCGTTATTGATATGACTGCCAAAGTAGTATATCAATGGCTATCTCAATAGATGATAGGGATGTGTTGGACACATCACGCATAACAATAGTAGATTTAATCAAGCTATCAAAACGGTTTTGGGCTTGAGGACATAAGTGGTTGGGATTTGATTTCAGTAATGAAGGAACCTATACAAGACAAGTGGTGTCTAGGAAAACACACATGAGGCAGGTTTCTTAATTGGCACCCGAATACGGAAAGTGCTCCCTCCCTCATGTGAGCCCTTGGGGCAGGTTGACCTGGCCATGAGTCAAGTTGATGGAGGCATTCATTACTTGTTTTCATACTCAACAAACAAGAGTTACATATGATGTAATTAGTAAATGTGTTGTTTACCTATGTCATTAAATTTCTAGCAGTGATGCCAAAGCTCACTAGTGTTTGATGAATATGGATCTTGAATACTCACTATGTGTCTATAAAAGGGACATAAAATAGGAGTGTCTTTAATTAAAAGGTTTAATAAAAGTTTTACATAAACATAGTGCTTAGAATCTTTACATGTTTTTGTTGTAGTTCAATGGCACCTTCTCCTACTCCTGCTACACCTGGTTTTGCTTTGAGATCGGTTTTGGAAAGGGAAAAACTGAATGGAACTAATTTTGTTGATTGGTATCGCAACCTGAGAATTGTTCTCAAGCATGAAAAGAAGGACTATGTTCTAGAGAATCCAATTCTGATGAACCACCGAAAATCTTGCTCGAATTTGAAGGTTGAATATGAAAAGCATGTTAATGCTTCAGAGAGGTCATTTGTCTCATGCTAGTCACCATGGACTCGAGCTCCAAAAGCAATATGAGGACCAGGATGCTTACAATATGATTGTGGGCTTGAAGGGCATGTTTGGGAATCAAGCAAGAGCTGAGAGGTATGGTATCTCAAAGCTTTTATTTGCTTGTAAGTCGGTGAAGGCGATCCGGTCGATCCTCATGTGATCAAGATGATTGGTTACATTGGGAGATTGGAAAACTTGAGTTTCCCCTTAGCCTCGGTTTGGCCACAGATGTTATTCTCCGTCTACGCCTCGAGCTTTGAGCCATTCATTATGAATTTTCATATGAATAGCATGGAGAAGAGCCTAACCGAGCTACATGGGATGCTCAAGGCTGCCGAGAAAGCATTAAGAAAAACCCAATCATGTGATGATGGTTGAAAACAACCGCTTTCAAAAGAGGAAGGCTAAGGTGGGGGCGGAAAGAGCAAGGGCAAGGGCAAGGGCAAGGCTCAAGATGAGATCGCAAGCCTCAAACTAAGCTTCGGAAGCTTAAAGTTGGCCCTCAACCCGATACCCAATGCTTCTATTGCAAGAAATCGGGGCATTGGAAGCGGGCTCGCGAAAAGTACTGGCAGATAAGAAGAATGGAAATGTGGTTTCCACTTGGTATTAATGTTATAGAAATTAATCTTTCTACTTCTTCACTCACTCATGGGTATATGATACCGGTTCGGTTGCTCACATTTGCAATTCGTTGCGGGTGATAAAGAGTAGAGACTTGGCAAAAGGAGAAGTGGATCTTGGCGTGGGAATAAAGCAAGAGTTCTTTGGTCTTGCTGTTGGCACATACCCATTGCATTTGCCTTGAGATTAGTTTTAGAACTCAATAATTGTTATTTTGTTCCATCTTTGAGTAGAAACATTATTTCATCTTCTTGTTTGGAACATGAAGGTTATGATTTGAGAATAAAGAACTTTGTTTGTTCGATATTTTGAATGATATGTATTATGGTCGTTGCCCCATGGTGGATGGGTTGTACGTCCTTGAACTCGAAGAAAAACATGTCTATAATATTAATGTAAAAGGCATCGGCCTAATGATTTGAACCCTACCTTTTGTGGCATTGTCGCTAGGTCATATAAATGAGAAGCGCATGAAGAAGCTCCATGGTGATGGACTTCTAACCTCATTTGATTTTGAATCATTTGAAACATGTGAATCTTGTTTACTTGGCAAGATGACAAAAGCCCTTTCACGAGGTTTTAGTGAGAGAGCAAGTGAATTATTGGCTCTAGTACATATGGATGTATGTGGACCAATGAGCTCATTGCTAGGGGTGGGTTTGATGCTTTGTAACTTTTACCGATGACTTGGTAGATATGGATATATCTATTTAATGAGGCATAAATATGAAACTTTTGAAAGGTTCAAAGAGTTTGAGCGAAGTACAAAATCAACTTGGCAAAACAATAAAACACTTACAATCCGATCGTGGTGGCGAATACTTGAGCCAAGAGTTTGGTGATCATCTAAAGCAATGTGGAATCGTTCGCAACTTACTCCGCCAGAACGCCTCAATGGAATGGCGTGTCCGAACGACGAACCGAACTTTATTAGATATGGTTCGGTCAATGATCACCAAACAGATCCGCCATTATCCTTCCGGGTTTCGCTCTAGAGACAGATTGCGTTCACTTTGAATAGGGTCCTATCAAAATCCGTTGAGAAGACGCCATATGAGATATGGTAGGAGAAGACCCATGTTGTCATTTCTCAAGATATGGGGATGTGAGGCTTATGTAAAACTTTACAATCGGATAAACTCGCACCTAAATCGAGAAAAATGCTTTTTTGTGGGGTATCCTAAAGAAACAAAAGGATATTACTTTTACAAAAGAAATGAGAACAAAGTTTTTGTTGCTCGAAATGGTGTCTTTTTGGAGAAAGAGTTTCTTTCAAAAGAAATCAGTAGGAGTGATGTGTATCTTGATGAAGTTCGAGAATCACATGAATATGTTCAAGCTACCACTGAACCTTCACAAGATGTACAAAGTGTTGTACAACCTGTGGAAGAGACTCCAGCCCCACGTAGGTCGGGGAGGCCACGTCATGTACCTATAAGATATGGGAATGACATATTATTGTTGGACAATGATGAGCCCACGACTTATGAAGAAGCAATGATGGACCCAAACTCCGAAAAATGGCTTGAAGCCATGAGATCCAAATCCAATCCATGCATGACAATCAAGTTTGGAACTTGGTCGACTCTCCGATGGTGTAAAACCATTGAGTGCAAATGGATTTTCAAGAAAAGATAGACGTAGATGGAAATGTTCAGATCTATAAGGCACGGTTGGTGGCAAAGGGTTTCAAACAAGTTCAAGGAGTTGACTATGATGAAACTTTCTCACCGGTAGCCATGCTCAAGTCTGTTCGGATCATTTTAGCTATTGCTGCATATTTTGATTATGAAATATGGCAGATGGATGTTAAAACAACCTTCCTTAATGGGAATCTTTCTGAGGATGTATACATGATACAACCTGAAGGTTTTGTTGATCCTAAATATGCTAAAAGGGTATGCAAGCTTCAAAGATCCATTTATGGGTTAAAGCAAGCATCTCGGAGTTGGAACATTCGTTTTGATGAAGTAGTCAAAGGTTTTGACTTTATCAAAAATGAAGAAGAGCCTTGTGTTTACAAGAAGGTTAGTGGGAGCGCACTTGTATTTCTGATTTTGTATGTGGATGACATATTATTGATCGGGAATGACATTCCTATGCTTGAAGATGTTAAGACTTCATTGAAAAGAAGTTTCTCAATGAAGGACTTGGGAGAAGCATGCTATATCTTGGGCATAAAAATCTATAGAGATAGATCAAAAGGTTAATTGGATTAAGTCAGAAGCGTACATTGACAAGATATTGAAAGGTTCAATATGCATGAATCCAAGAGAGGTTTCATGCCAATGTCACATGGCATCGATCTCTGCAAGAATCGGTGTCCTTCGACATCGATGGCGAGACAGATGAGCAAGATTCCATATGCTTCACTATTGGGTCTATTATGTATGCCATGATCTGACACGCCTGGATGTCTCATATGCTCTAAGTGTCACGGCGGATACCAAGCGGATCTGGTGATGGTCATTGGATAGCCGTAAAAATATCCTAAAGTACTTGAGAAGAACTAAGGGTATGTTCCTTGTTTTTGGAGGTGAGGAAGATCTGGTTGCAAAGGGTTACACCGATGCAAGCTTCCAAACCGACAAAGATGATTTTCGATCGCAATCCGGGTTTGTGTTTACACTTAACGGAGGAGCGATGGTGGAAGAGTTCCAAGCAAAACACGGTGGCCGACTCTACGACGAAGCGGAGTACATTGCGCTTCGAGGCCGCAAAGGAAGCTGTGTGGATTAAGAAGTTTATCACGAGCTTGGTGTGGTCGCTAGTGCCTCTAGTCCAATGGACATCTATTGTGATAATAGTGGTGCCATTGCACAAGCAAAAGAGCCTAGATCACATCAGAAGTCTAAAAACATACTCCGTCGCTTTCACCTTATTCGCGAGATTGTGGATAGAGGTGACGTGAGAATATGCAAAGTACATACGGAAGCCAATGTGGCCGATCCGTTGACAAAGCCACTGCCACAGCCTAAGCATGAGGCGCACACAAGATCTATTGGTATTACATACTTAATTGATTGACTCAAGTGCAAGTGGGAGATTGTTAGTGTTATGCCCTTGAGGCAATCATTTAGATGATTGTAACATGACTATGTTTATGAATAATATTATGATTATTGGTCCAATGAATGTATATCATTGTATTGATCAACAAGTATGTGACTTGCTTATGAAGCTCTTTACTTAATGATGTAATTCGATAAATATCTCTGATCGGATTTCATCGTATAGGACAACGATGAATAGATCAGCACATGTAGTGATCGATGATCATGCTTCATAGATCATGGGATATGGAGATATCATCTATACATTGTGGACGCATGTTGAAGAA
This sequence comes from Otatea glauca, assembly GCA_036346275.1. Lineage (NCBI taxonomy): Eukaryota > Viridiplantae > Streptophyta > Magnoliopsida > Poales > Poaceae > Otatea > Otatea glauca. The sequence continues at coordinate 41,934,515 of CM070725.1, forward strand.
CATGGGTTAGATAGACCCGCAATGGGACACTGCGAGAATGTTTCATTCTTATGTGTCATCAGTGTATCTCATACCTAGTAGATGTATGATCCTTAGACTTGAGATTGTCATATTCCTTACATGTGTAATAGTTTTCCTTGGGGCTATCAAACACTACTTCCTAACCGGATAGTTATAAAGGTAGCTTTCATGTTTACTATGAAACGTGCAGAGGGAAGTGAGCAGTCAAGATGGAATTTGCCACTCCAATGAAATGGAGATATATGACAAGGCCACTCGTGTGATATGATTAAGGAAGTGCATGGCCATGCCGTGATTGAGGAGTCAATCACAACTTATTAATATATCACGGATACGAGAGATGGATTGAATCATCAAAGGATGACATGCTTCTTGCCTTGAGATCAATCTTCATATACTTGGCAAAGGGATTATTGCATGAGTACTTTTGATAGGTTCTGTCCGATTTGATCATAGTATGTTTGGGAGTTGGCATACTTTGCAAGAAGCCGCTACCAACTATTGGATTGAAAAGGAGTTTTCGAATCCATGTCCAAGCGCACGTGAACCCGCAGGTCACACACTTAATGGGTGGGACACATTAATTTGGATTGGATCCGTAATTAATGAACCTCGTGGGCTTAGCACGATGGGCCCTAGTTTAGGTTTCATCTTGTGGCTATATAAGGAGGAGGAGGAGGCGCAGGTGTGCTTTCCGACGGTTTAGAAGTGATTCACTCGAAACCCTAGCCTACTCCTCTCGCTGCCCCTGCCGAGCGACCAGGTGCTTGCACACCGACGCACGGCGTTTCATCTCTGGACGTGTGGACTACTGCGGTGACGCTGCTGCGACTGTGGCGTGGGAGGACGATCCACGGCAAGGCGAGGATGATCCACTACATCGACGCAACGACTGCGGCGAGGACGATCCACTACATCGAAGCGCGAAGGATTCCGCAACTGCGCGTCTAGTGGTAATCTTATCTATGATCCCCTTCTTGCGAGTAGCTTTCTGGTTACGCGGTAGATTTTTTTTGTGCTAGCGTAGCATACCGCGTTCCTCTTCACATACAACCGGTAACAACCTTGGTGTAACGGAGTCGGGGAGGCGAAGGGGCAACACGGGCCAGGCGAGGAAGTGGAGGGGCGACATAGGCATCGTGGGGCCGGGGAGACCAAGGGGTGACGCAAGCCTCCTTTTTTATAGAATGGAGGGGAAGCTGAGAGGTCAAACGCGAGGTGGACGCCTCGGCTTATGGTATTTGAATGCATCGGGAGAAGCCGAGAGGTCAAGCGCAGAAAAGCATTTGGTATTACTGTCATGATCGGTTCTAACTTTAAAAACTGATCGTGATGACCATAATCACTATTGGTTCTAATATCAGAACCGATAGTGCTACATATAACATCACTTTCAGTTCTGATGTCAGAACTGATTGTGATATATATAACATCACTATCAGTTCTCACTTTAGAACCGATAGTGATGACGATGGCTATCACTATCGGTTCTGTGATCAGACCGATAGTGATGTTTTACACCATATTTCTCACCCACGCCGAATCATATATCACTATCATTTTTTTCCTGAAAAGTTGGGAACCGACCCAGATAAAGAGATAGTATTGTATTATTCTGTAGTAGTGATTATATGTGCGGTAAATTATCTAATTAGTTTAGATGGTGTTAAATATGATGACTCATATCTAGCCTTTTAGGATTTAGACAGGTGTGCTAGATGAATCCTAATAGGATTAGGATTCCTAATCACAATAGGAGGGAGATTCCTAATCCTAATAGGAGTAAGATTCCTATTTATTTTGGAGGAGAACTAGGGAAGCTATATAAACCTAGGGGTGGTCATGGAGAACCCAAGCAACCAAGAAACCACAAGCCAACTCATGCAGAGCAAAAGGTGCACGAGAGAATAGAGGCTAGGCTATTCTTTAGCACTATATTCATGTATAGGATAATGATCCGAGGGTCCTAAAAGGTTCGAGAGGTTATGAGAGAGCAACAATCCCTTGTACTCTTGAGGTTTTGCTTAAAGAATTTGCGGTCGGCTTTGCCAAATCTTTCTCTCTCATTGTGGTTACTTCAACATCATTATTTTAGTTCTCTCCATGAGATTCATCTCCTTCGTTCTTGAGACCATGCATCCTTGTGCCTTATCTCACAAAACTCTGATCCGATTTGGGGGCATGTTGCTGTCCCTACATCTATTCCCTATAGTTGCTTCATCTCTGCTTCGAGCTCTTTGCTCCTCTGCTTTTGCACATCCGTGCTTCTATTTGTACAAATACATGCATGTATATACACATGCATTAAGTTATACGTGCTTTATGTTCCTTTTCTTCTATGTCGATCGCTCCTCTTCTTCGACATTGGCCACATTAACATTGTGGCTTCCTCGCTAATCCTGTTAACCTCGTATATTCACTGATACCAACATATCTGCTTTAGTCGCTATCTAACGTTATCAAGAATTTTCTCGCCATTGTCGGTGATGTTGTCCCTATGATCACCAGTGATGGCATGCACGCTCCTATCTATGTGATGGTCCCATATCGTTATAGCCCATCTTTGATGCAAAGCTTCATCTCCTCTCTGCCAAAGCTTCCCCATTATCAAGCTTATTCGTACGCTAACTTCTTCAACAATGCTAACGCTCACCACTCGTTGTCATGGCCCTTCACTCCTTTGACTCTAGCCTTTCTCTTCATTGACTTCAGCGAGTAGCACGACATTGTCCTTGTCGAATGGCTAAGGTGAGGAACACGACATTGTTTTCATCCCATGCGCCATTGCCACAACTCTTCGCTTCCTAGTGGGTCAATGTCTCGTTTAGACAAATCGACAACATTGCGTTATTTCATGGTCTCTTCCAACACCATTTATGCCATACTTGTTATAACTTTTATTCTTTATTGGAGTTCGTATACAAATCAAATTACTAATTTTATTTAATTTGTTTTAAATTTTAGTTATTTAGAGATTTCACTTTGCAATTGCATGGAAATAAAACTACAATGTTTTTACTCCAATTTCAATTATTTTTGTTGGGGTTTGTACAAAAATCCAATTGCTAATTCTTATTTAATTTTTATTCAGAATTGTAGTTATTTAAAGGTTTAATTTTGGAATTAATATCAAAATCAAAATTGCTACTTTATTATATTTTTATTTCGAATTTCAATTATTTTTGTTGGAATTCATGTACAAATACAATTGCTAATATTTGTTTAATATTTACTCTAAAATCTATTTATTTAAGGATTTTACTTAGTAATTCGCACTACTACACGAATATACATCACAATCGGTTCTTTTTATCATTACAATCGGTTCTGGTGGTGACACAAAGTGATTAGACAGAGATGAGGCACTGCTATTACAGTCGGTTCTTGCCCGATAGAGATAAGTTCCTCATCTCTATCAGTTATTTATAGAAATCGATAGAGATGAGCTCCTCATCTCTATCGGTTCTTTGTAAGAAGCGATAGTGATGAGGCTGTCATCACTATCGGTTGTTTTAATATAACCGACACAAATGTTATTCACTGCACTATTTATTTTCCAGACAAACCATGAAGTCTGAATTTGCAGAAATATCTGATCAAAGAGTGAAAAGGCAATAACTTTTGCAAACATAGTTGGAATTATTTGAAATTTTGCAGCAACATACTTTGTGATACTACAAATCTTTTCCAAAAAGGATTTTGGATAAAAAAAGTTAGCATTGAAAAAAGAAGCCCAAATTCACTTTGTATGCATGACTCTTTGTCAAATAGTAGAAAAGTCAAATCTTTCTCAAATAAAGTCCAAGTATTTTAAAAATTACCAGAAATGATTTGTTGTAGAGTGCCTTCTTTTTCTTGTATTAAGTAGCTACATACCACAATCCATTGACAAAAATTATGAAAGTTTCATACGTGCACATAACCTTTGCAAACCCGAAACTACTGTTATGTACAATACAAACATTTCAAGCACATAGCAACTGATACAATAACGTAATCCTTTTATTTACAATAGAACCCTTTTTGATGATCTACACGCATGTAATTTCTTCCATGTGTGTCGTCATCGCCGCTAAGACAAGCCCTATCCACAAACGGAGGTATTTCATCGAATTGGTCGTATTCTTCTTCATCTATGACATTTTCGACACCAACGATCTACCACTTACCATAAAGGACGACGTGCAACCTCGGATTGGCCGGATCACGCACATAGAAGACTTGATTTGCTTGCTTCGTAAGTACGAATTTGTCATCTTTATAGGCAAGTCTGTTGAGATTCACAAGACTAAAATCTCTCTTGTCGACCTTCACACCATGTGGAAGTCCCACCCATTTACATCGGAATAATGGAATTTGGTATATTCCATAATCGAGCTCCTAAATTTCTTCGATCACCCTGTAGTAAGAGTTCATTGCCATTGAGGATCCTCCTTTCGAGTGATGTTTATCAGACAAAGCATCTATGCTTACACCACTGTTTTGAACAGTACTCTTCGCATCCTGACTTTCAGTGTAAAAGGTGTACCCATTAATATCGTACCCCTGCCATATATGTACATTAAATCTAGGTCCGTCAGCCAACCATTTGACAGTCTCACTAACAGAGACCTCCGCCTTTTGTTTGAACCATGTGAGAAATCTATCGTTGTGTTCTCGCATGATGGAAAGCTCATCCATATGTATATTCTCTTCCCGTAATATCAACTTGTGCTGCTCGATGTACCCTACAACTTCTGCACTGTGCTGCAAGACTATCAGATGTGCTTTGCAATACATATCAAACCGTGGCCTCGTTAGTTTTGACCCAACGGTTCCTTTGCCACCAAGTCTGCCCTCATGGCAAGATACAGGAGCACCGATTGCATGTCTTTTTCCGAGATAGTCCACGCAGAACTCAATAACATCTTCAGTCCCATAACCTTCAACAATACTACCCTCAGGCTTCGACCGATTCCTCACGTAGGACTTTAATATACCCATGTACCTCTCGAACGGAGACATGTAACGTAGGAATGCCGGTCCACATATCTTAATCTCTCTAACGAGGTGAACAACAAGGTGGACCATAACGTCGAAGAACGATAGTGAGAAATGCATCTGTAAGGCCCCCATTTTTGATAGTGAATACCAGAAATGGATACCATGTGCATACAGTACTAGTCCCATGATCAGTAGCTAGTACGCACAGATACAAATTGATATCACAGTCATACACAAACTTTATTACACAGCGGAAGTAAGGTTACATAATATTTTTACAATACCAAAAATAAAACTGCAAGTGGAGACAACTTCTTGTAGTATGCCTTTTAACCCATTGCCTCACAGGCAACTGACAAGGGAAAATCCTTAGGAAAATTCATCGTTAAATTCCCCGTATCCTGCATCAACGTATGAATCGTCGGGGAAATCTGATTCTTCACCTAAAAACATCAACATGGGCAAGTTGAGTACTTACGTACTCGCAGGACTTATGCAAATCCTAAAATACATGCAGGTCATTCCAATGGAAGGCTATTAAGGTTAATTTGCAGAAAGCCACTTTGAAATGTAAATACAGAATAATAAATTGTAGTGAAATTTGCTTAAAAGCAGATTAGTTAAAATGACAGTAAGTAAGAGCGAGTAAACAAAAATTTGAACATGGGTAAAATGACCATAATCAAAACCAGTTCTATCGACACACAGTAGAATTCACTGGTAGAAACCATGTTTTAGGAAAATAAATAAAATTGCTGACTATGTGATGACTTTACCAAGTGTCCATGACCGCGGACGCGGCTAATCGATTAGTTTTACACTCTGCAGAGGTATGCAGCTTTCTCCACAAGACATGACTGACTCTTTGAGCAATCGATATTTGTACACTTCCTTTGGTGTACCGCAGAGAGCCATGTTATAACTGTTACATTATTTAATCCTAACTTTGCACCAGCACGGTGACGATAAAACCATTCTGTGGTGTAAGAACTCAGAGCATAGAAATGATGGAACTACCCACAGTATGGCGTACACCGTTATATTGGTAGACGTTTAATCCATGATCACCTCGGTGTGGACGTCCCGTCGAGCAATTCATTAAGAAACAACTCGTACTACTCTAGCCTTCCAAGTGCAAAGCTAGTTTTAAACAACTTAATAAGTTAGAGCTGTCCCATACCAGCACTTGTGGTTGTATGATAATTCTTGACCTGAAAACAACCCATAGTTCGGTCCTTAACTCGACACGGGCAATAATCTCCACCCTACACTACGTGCAAAGACATGCACACCCGGCTATTGCCAATAATTGCCCGCATCTAAACCATAGTTTTATTTTCATTTTCCAACCAAAATACCAACCACAAAAATGGTCATACCCATTTAAATTTCGTATCCAAAGTCTTTAATCATGTCACAGTTTTATGTTTATTTAAGCTTGGCTAAGCACGTCACAAAATGTGAGTAACCCAGATTGACATTAAATAATGTCTAAGCTATTCTAGGATTTCCAAAGTTCACAATTTTCTAATTATCAAGGAAGTTTCATAAGTCTACTGGTACAACTACCATTACCCGAAATATAGCAGACTTTAACAAAATAAAGTATGCAGTAAAACATTTAATGAAAACATTTATAAAACTGGGTTCAATATGATCAAAGGGGATTGCTTGCCTTGTTGATTATCCTCGACTTGAACTCTGTTAAATCGAATGTACCGGATTAAATTGGTCTACACGTCGTATGGCAACATATAACAAATACCAAATTTTAATAGGGCCAAAAAGAAATCAGATGAAAATATTCAAATAAAATAACTTCACAAATTCATAAATGGTTACATGAATTATTTGTTCTTATTTGCAATTTAAATATTTAATCTATTTGAACCATTATTGCATTATTTACCACCCATTTAACAACTTAAGTTTTTGTTATAACAAACCCTAAGTATTTTTACATATTCAGGTTCCTGAGGTTACAAAGATTCTAACAAAATTTATTTTACTAAATTTGGAGGTCATTTACAAAATTTCCATGTATGACATATTTCAAACCTTTCCTTTGAATTTAAATTCAAAATTCAAATAAAATTAAATTCTGAAATATTTTTGAATATTATGAATCTACCTGATTTTATATGAATTTATAAATTTATTTCATCAAATTTAGATAGTTACTTCAAAAGATATTCAAGTTTGAATATTCTAGGTTTGCTAAAATACAGAAAATCAGAAAAACATCCGAAAATGGAAAGTACGCTTTCGTTGCGAAAACGCGCTTTCCCTTTCTGGATGAAGCCGTACCGAGGCGCTAATACCGGGTCCACGCGCGGCAATGTAGTGGCGCACGTAGGCTACCGACCGACCCGCCGCGAGTGGCGCGCATGACGATGGTGGTCGATGCGCGGCCATCGACAGCGATCGCGCGACGCGCAAGTGGTGACCACCGGCCCGCTAGTCAATGACACACCGGCGCTGGCGCGCGGCGGTACGACGGCCGGGCCCGCTTGACGGTGACCCAGAGCAGGGGCTGCGACGGCTGAGCTCATCGCCGGTGAACCAGCACCGCGGCGGCGGAATCGGTTCCACCAAAAGCATCAGTGGACCCTTGCGCACACTTGGGCGGTGGCGCGGCGACCGGAGGTGGCCGGGAAGGGCAGTTCCACCGGCGAGGTGCGGCAGCAGCTGCGGCAAAGCTCGCCGACGGCGATTCACCGCCGGAGAGGGAAAATGGGTGCCGCCATAGGCATCAGGGCATCCATGCGCACCTAGGGGAGGCTGCACGGTGAGTGGAGGTGCTCTGCAGCGGCGCGTCACCGTGCGAGGGCGGCGGCGGCCATGGCCGAGTGGTGGCGAGGCATCGACAGCGATCCCCAAGGTGCAATTCCCCTTCCACAAGCATCTGCGAGACTCATGGACTCGATTTCATCAATCACTTTGAAGAATAAGTGAAGTAGGAGGTTGCTCACCGTGCGCGGTGGCGGCGAAGGAAGAAACGGGGCGTGGTGGCTTGTCGGTGACGAAGGGCTTCAAGCAAGGCTCGGGATGAGCTCCTGGTGATGCCAGGAGGCTTCGGCGAGATGGCTTGGAGTGAAATCGAGCGAGGCGGCAAAACGACGGTTTTCCCCTTTTCGGGTTTTTGCTGGTGTTGGAGAAGAAGAGCGAAAATGGCAGCGAAAGGGTGGCACATGGCGACGGCTAGGTCGGCTGCGACGAGGCGAGGGACTTTTATAAGGGCTAGGAGGCGGTTTGGCACACAGGGCGGCGAGGCGAAGCTGGCGTCCGCGCTGGCGACGGCGAGAGAGAGGAGAGAGGGGAAGAGGGGCGCGAGAGGGAGGCTGACACGCGGGGGCCAGATGGCAGTGGGTCGGTTTGGCTCGGCTGGCTGACAAGACGGGCCCACAAGTCAGCGAGAGAACCCAGAGAACTCGGTCGAAGACTCGGGACAGAACGGGAGGATTACGGCGGTTTCATCAGTCAAACGGACTTGAAAATTTATAAAACTTTTTATGAGAGTCTGAAATGGTATTATACACCTTCTGTAAAAATTTTAAATTTTAATTGTTAATATTTAATATTTAATAATTCTGACATTACTATTTTTCAATTTATTTCTTCACTATTTTTGAATTTTTAAAATTATAAAATTAATTATTAAATTCTTGATATTTTTACTGGAGGCTGATACTATGTTGATGTCATCAAGGTAAAAATCTTGGTCCAGGATAACTTCCTGAGAATTCTAAAGAATTCTTTTACCATTTTACCCTGACTTCCTTTTTATATGATTTACTTGATTAATTATTATTTTAATTAATCCAGATCTTCCACCGACTTAACCAAGCTGTGGAAAGCACTCAGATTTTTTTATGACTTTGGTAAATTTTTGTTGACTTAGTATTTTTACTTTTTACCTTTTTCCATTTACTATATTCTTTAATTTACTTTCTTGTATTAAGGAAAAGCTAAAAGAATATCCAATAAATCCAGAAAATTCAGAAATTTCAAAAATAATACACAAAATATTTTTAATTCATTTTTCTTTATTTTATAATTTTGAGACTGTTACAACATCTCAAGCTGACATAGAGTCTGCACCACCTCACTTTGTAAGTTATCTAGCACATCAGGGTCAATAACTTTGCAGGAGATCGCATTGAAGAAATAACACAACTTCGTGAATGCAAACCTGACATCCTCTGGTAGAATATTTCTGATTGCAACTAGGAGCATTTGGGTCATTAATACATGGCAGTCGTGAGACTTCATGCCCAGCAACTTCAAATCACCCATGGACACAAGCTTCTTAATGTTTGCGGAGTAGCCCGATGGAATTTTAATACCACTTGCAGAGGTCTTCTTTCTCCTTCTTGGACAGAGTGTAGCATGCAGCAGGGATGTACGGATTTTTTCCATCCTCCTCAATCACTGCAAGCCTGGGCCTTATTCCCATGTAGGCCATATCGCGACGAGCATTCACACCATCCTTGGTCTTCCCAGGTATGTTCAGCAAGATACCAACCAAATTATCGCAGACATTCTTCTCAACGTGCATGACATCAATACAATGTCGGACATCTAACTCCTTCCAGTACGGTAAGTCCCAAAATATGGACATCTTCTTCCAAATGGTCCTACAACGAACAGATTTACGGCTCTTTCCATACTGAAGTTCGATATCCTCCACACGTGAATATACTTGCCTTCCACTCATAGGATACGGTGCTGAACGGACTTCCCTCTTCCCATCAAATTTGTCATCCATTTTACGGTATCGATGACTTCGAGGTAGAAACCTACGGTGACCCATATAAACAGTTTTCTTGGAATTTGGCAGCCATAGGCTCTCAGTCTCCTCTTCACAAATAGGACACGCTTTGGCTTCTTTCGTACGGTAGCCCGCCAAATTACCAAGAGCCGAAAAATCATTTATGATGCAAAATACCATAGCCCGTAGGGTGAAATGCTCTCTTTTGTACGCATCCCACAACACGACCCCCTCATTCCACAATTTTACCAAATCCTCGATCGGTGCAGCAAGGTACACATCAATATCATTTCCCAGCTGTTTGGGTCCCAAGATTAGCAACGACATCATGATATACTTCCGCTTCATGCACAACCAAGGAGGGAGGTTGTAGATACACAACAGAACTTGCCACGTGCTGTGATGACTGCTCATGTTACCAAACGGATTCATTCCATCGGAACTCAATCCAAATCTTATGTTCCTCATTTCGGCACCAAACTTCTCATATTTCCAATCGATGTTTCTTCATTGAGCCGAATCAACAGGGTGTCTCAGCTTGCCATCTTCCTTTCGAGACTCATAATGCCAACACAACAATTTTTTCTCTCTGGGATTTGCAAACAACCGCTCCAAACGGGGAATGATGGGCAAGTACCACAATACCTTGGCTGGTGCACCTTTAGTGACCTCTTCACCATCGTTGCCCCGGCTCTTATGCTTCTTGTTGTTACGCTTCTCCTTTTGTTTGTACCGGGGCACACCGCAAACTCGACAAACGTGCAGCTCCTGATGTGCGTTACGGTACAAGATGCAATCATTCGAACATGCATTTATCCTTTCTATTTCCATTCCCATGGGGACATAGTAGCTTCTTCGCTTCATAAATGCTTGTTTGCAACTCCTTTCCCTCCGGAAGCAGATCCGATAGAAGAACAAGAAGTGCATTGAAACTTGTATCTGTCTAACGGTGTTTTGACTTAAGTTCAAACAATGCAAGGACCGAACCCAACTTGGTGTATTCTGCTTTGCAACCTATGAACAACGGTTTGGCATCGTCTTCCATCAATCTTTTAAACTTTTCAAACTATCTTTTTGTGTAATTACCCTCCACATCCCGCAACATTTGCTCCAAATTATCCTCCTCAAAAATATCAAACTGCAACTCGTCATCTGGTTCCACCGTGTCTTCGTTGCATACCGGAAGGGTACTACCTTTCTCCCCGTGATGAATCCAACATGTGTAATTCCTCACGAAGCCATGTCGAATTAGGTGGTCCTCAATTTGAGCTGAGTTGTTAAATTTTCTCAGATTGGTGCAATCAATGCAAGGACAATATATGAAGTTTACACCCCTCCTCACCATATCCTCTTCGGCAATTTTTTTGAACTCCTTAACACCCCTCTGAAATTCAGCACTCACACGACTTTTCTCATACATCCATTCCTTACGGTTCATCTTCAATTAAACTTCACACAATAAATTAAAGAAAAACTAGAGCAACACCTAGCTGGCTATTTGAAATATTGAGACATCATTTCAGTTAATATTACCTTTGCAAAATAGAGGACAGGTTCCAAGATATATAAAATATGTAATCTCTATCGATACCTAGATTCTTCCCTGGTTTAGAGCTTCCAATTCCATAGATAGGAGACATACATTTTTAACATCAACAATGATATCAAATAATCTAATTATATAGTGCAGTAGCTTGCAAATGTTTTAACTACAACGAAACAAAACAAGGGTACCAACGATGACTCCTAATCTCTAAATAGGTTTGGTCCTAATCCCATTCGAGGATATGTGGTTCGGACAAGTTCCTAAGCTGTTGTACAACTCTAGAGAAAATTCGGCAGCATCTCCCCGCTATTCTCCATATACACGTCTAGGCAACAGGTCAAGAGGGGTGTGTATCTGGAGAATACCAGGGAGACGCTACCGAAATCTACTCTGCAGCTGTACAACACAACTCAGGAACTTTCCCGAACCACATATCCTCAAACTGTCTAAAAACATGGACAATTCGAGACTGCTCGCTTATAAATATGCCATTTCATTCGGTATAATTATAAACAAGCATCCTCGAACGGAAGACATAGGTTCCACAGCCTAAACTCTAACATTCATCAGGTGACAGCAATATAATTCCATATTAACATCAAAGTACTACAAATTAAGATAATTAAATACATGTGTGCTTGTCAAATAAAGGGTGTGAAATCTGATAGGATATACACAATACCAGTGCAATCTAAACTTTCTTCGCGATGTATCAAAATTACATTGTGCAAAATTGAAGGGGTTTGAAGGAATGCTCACATTTTGAAGAAAACCACAAATTATGCAAAATGAGGGGAAATCTCCTCAAGTTAGGGCTTCAAGTTTACCCTCTTAACACCCACCCTTTTGGATTTCAAATTTTCTCACCCAAGTATTGTTTCCAACCACAAAATATGAGCTATTTTTTCGAGTGGCGGCGGAGAAATGTCCTTTGGAACAATAACAGAGAAGAGTTCAGCTCGAGTGGTATAAATAGCCTAACGAGGCACATCACAATCGGTTTTCAATTAAAAAGCGATAGTGATGTGCACGCACATCACTATTGGTTCTCATATAAAAGCGATAGTGATGTGATCATACACATCACAGTCGGTTCTTATGCGAGAAGTGATAGTGATAAACGTTGTCATCACAATCGGTTCCCACATAAGAAGCGATAGTGATGAGCATGTTCACATCACTATCGGTTCTCATATAAAAAGCGATAGTGAACATGCTCATCACTATCGCTTCTCACATAAGAACCGATAGTGATGTGAACATGCTCATCACTATCGCTTCTTATATGGGAACCGGTAGTGATGATCATTCACATTACTATCACTTCTCGCATAAGAACCGATTGTGATGTTCTCAATGCTACATCACAATCACTTCTAACCTGAGAACCGATAGTGATTATTATTAATGCCCTTCTAAGTCATCTATCACAATCGTTTTTTTCCTAAAAACTTAATAACCGACACAGATGAAGCGATAGTGATGTACCATTCTGTAGTAGTGTCGTATGGAAACCAAATCACTAATTTTTTTTAATCTATTCTGAATTTTTTTATGGATTTTTATTTTGAAACTGTATGGAAATCAAATTACTAATTTCCTTTTGTTTTCTATTTCAAATTTCAAATTTTTTGGATGGAATTCATATGTAAATCCAATTGCTAATTTTTATTTTGATTTACAGTTATTATATATTTTACTTTGGAATTTGTATTGAAATCAAATTGTTAATTTTATTTTATCTTTTATTCTGAATTTCAGTTATTTCTATTGGAATTCATAACAAATCCAATTGCTAATTTTTATTTTGATTTTTTTATATAGGGATTTTACTTAGGAATTTGTATGGAAATCAAATTCTTTATATTTTTTTTCCTGAATTTCAATTACCTTTTGGATTGTATTTGATATGAACTCTTTCTTTTAATTTGGATCGTTATAATCTAGACCCACCATGATCAATGGTGTAGATCTTTTTCTTTTTTCTCCGATTAATGTAGAAATTTCTAATCTTGAGAGGAAACGTGGTAGCTTTTTTGTATCTACTTTAATAGATAGATAGATAGATATATGTTTACGTACCAAAGTTTCTTCTAAGGCCATGTACAATGCGATGCTTGTACCAGGCGCTTGGACAGATTGCCTGCTTGGCCTTGCCACGGTGTACAAGATTTGCAAACAGATCGCCTACTGCGCTGCTTGTTGTGGAGGCCGGCGCTTTGTTCTTTTCTTCCGCACGAATGCTTGCACAGACGCCAGCGACAAGCGAAGTGAAGTGCTGACTTAGACGGGTTGTCAAGCGAAGATTAGATAGATGCATTGGAGCAAGCAGTCGCTTAGACGGCTTCTAACCTTCTTAATTAAATTAAACAAGTATCAGTAAATTAATTGTTTGCATTGGAGGCCGGGATTCTTGAATAGATGATTCATGGTATAGCATTATTTCTCTATCTTCAAGCATCTAGCAGGCGTCTTTGCATTAGGCATGGCCTAAAGAAATACAGACTACGTACCATCTATATACCCCTTTATAATGCACCTAAGCATTCTTTTCTACGTCCACCCCAAATAATGCACCCCACTAGAGATGGCCCAACCTTCATGCACCCAGCGAAACGTCTCCAGAAACTTGCCTTCATCAAAATTAACCTCTCAGATCTTTCCTCAGCTTTACTCACCCACATCCGATGGCCATTGTTTAATGTGTCTAACTCATCCCTGTGGTCCACAACAGATCTCCCACCATCTCCAGCATCATCTCAAGGAAAAGGAAACAAATATCCTGGAATTAAAGAAAAGGAAACGATCGGTCTAGAAAAGAAAAATACCATATATTACGTGCTGGAAAAAGAAAATCGGAATACAAGGCACTATACTAGTGTATAGTAATTAGATCATGTATACACATTTCAAGGTTTCTGCCGCTCGATCGGTTGCACAGCATCCCAACGGGCAGCGAACGCAAGTTACGCGACACGTACGCTGCTTCCGCAAATTGGCAAATCATGCATGCAAGCAGCAAATACGCAAGAACAAGGAAAGAAACAAATGTTGCAGCATGCATATGCGCGCATGCAAAAGACCAAAACGTATCAGCTAGCTAGCGCAGCCTAATCGAGAAAGACAAGCCCGGGCTGGCGCGCGAGAATATTTGCGCGGCCGCGCGGCTCTCACTGTTTCTCTCTGGGGCACGCATGTGCATCTCGCCCAGAGAGGTTGGTACATGCGAACAGAAGAAACTAGGATGTTCCACCGCGCGCCGTGCACCTACAGCCGCGGCCCGCGGGCGGGCGAACCTGCCGCAGCGGCGCTGAGAGATCATTCATACCGGTCAGCCGGCCGGCCGCCGCATGCACGCTAGTTTGCAAAGATTTTGTGATCACTAAACTCTCTCTCTCCGTCTCTTTTGTAACAACTAACAAGAGGCAAGGGGGTCCAAAGATCTGAATGCCAAAGGAACACACCTTTCAGGCATTTAGATCGCGTTTGGCAACGAATATAAAAGAGCTACGCAATTTGCATATACGATACAGATGACGATCTGGCTTGATCGGCCGGTCAGGCAGGTGGACGCAGAATTGGCGTCCGATTTTTCAGTGGGAAGCCCTAATCCTCACAGTGGAATGCAGAAGGTGCATAGGTGCTACGATTAGACCGTGGGACAAGCTACGTCTGCGTGGAATATAATAGGCTTGAAAATGACAAATCGTTGCCAGGTCACGAACTCGTAGCCTTTTGTCAATCATCTTTATAGTACTTCCCCTGCATCGACGTAGGGTAGTAGGTGTAGCCTCCTGCTTCCCTTCTCTAAAGCCAGGGCATGGACATGTCAATCGCGATGTTAGTCATGGTTTTTCAGGTTATCACATACTAAACAATGACCCACAGGCTTCAAGTATTCTAAGCAGGTTCTAAGTGAAACAATGATATATATATTGAGACATTGAGTAGAGAACCCGCGTACAGTAGCGTCAAAAATGGCGACACTGCAGTCAAAATATGCAGCAAACAAAGCTTGGAAACATGAACTAATTAGAAATATGAAAGATAGGAGGACTATGGAGTAAACATGTGAAGGACAAGCCCTAATCAACATTGGAACTCTCCACGCACTTTTTTCTATTCATCACATCATAACTTTCTTAGCTTATTCCATGGCCTAGACATCAGAAGATTTAAAAAGGAGCTTCCTTTTCTTACCTTTGTTGAAGAACAAAAGTAAAGTGTATAGTACATGTGTACGTACAGCCATACTCTTCAAATTAACTTTGCTATCATTCATGCACAGTTGCTAATCCTAAGTAAATTTTAGAAGCCAATAATTCACCATGATCTATAAATTAAAAGAGACCGGAGGGAGTACATAAGAAAATTTAGGAGCCAATTCACTCGATCAATCTTTGCACATATGTGTCATCCTCAATCTTACAGCAGTACATCTATTTCATAATTTTACAGCTATGTTGATTACGGACCATAAAGCCACGGGCCACGGCTCATTCATCAATGTTTTTTACCCCTGGTCTTCAGAGATGCACGAGAAGGTTAGAGAAACAGTGAAGACATATACGTGACCGGAGAGTGGGCAGAGATCTCTACACATACGCTCTAGGGCATGCAGATGCACGGTCATCGTACCAGTCTCCATGCATACCAGACCATATCATACGTAAAAGGGCAAGCTGCCATATGCTTTTTTGAAACAAAGACGGTAGAAGCTCTGTCAAATGCATTAAGAAGAGAAGACAGCAGATACAACCAACCTAGAGAGTACAACAATAGCGGGAAGCCTACCTTTAAGCGCTAGGGGGGCGGAGAGTTAAAGCGAAAAGCAAAGGCAAGGGAGTTTCTACGATTATTCACATTCTGAACAATATTATCAATGACCAACTGCACCCTATGCTTGACAATATAATACACAGGCTCTAGCACCCATGCTTACTGTTGATTGAGTGCGATACAAATTCATTTCTTACTCTATCTCGAATCTATTCCTACACAAAGTTTGTTATATACAAAAAAGAGCAAGAGATCCACTGTAATCATCTCCTCATATAGTGATATAACCATTATGTACTCGTGATTTTTCCCGTAAAGATTTTTTATGTAAATTTCGCGTCTCCTATTCCTACTTTTTCAATGTATTATTTGCAACACTTACTCAAACACACGGCTCTTGTGACCGTCAAATAATTCTTCTCTCACAGATACAATGCATAGGGATGAATGGATGTATACCTGCATCTGATGCACGCGAATTCCCTGTAGCTAGCTAGATAGCATCGGAGTGCGGCTAAGCTGAAGCTGTACCTGTCTGTACGTGCCGGCGACGCATGGAGCAGCCAGATGAAGCCAGCAGGTGATCGATGACGACGAGATATGCTCGAAAAGTTACCGCGCGGCAACATTCTGTTACTATTTTACTGCATGGATGTACCGCAGCAGCTGCCCGGCTAGCTCCTTTGGTTGGTGATAATGGCACGGGATGCATATGTCATGTGTGCATGCATGACAGGTCGTGTATTTTCTGGGCTTGTTGTTTTTAGCAATGCGCTAGGGTTGCATTTCCCAATGGCCTTGCAAGCCGTCGCGTCCAACCAAATCATGGCCTAATCACACCAAAAACTACGTACTCCTTTCCAAATTCCAAGCCCTTTGATGGATCCCCGTATGGAGTGTAAATTATTCGTCGCCTCCGAAAGGCTCCTCTGCCTTCTCCCTCCTTCGCTCCATGTTCCATGCTGCCTTCTCGCCTCCTTCCCCTCCCTTCACGTGTCACACCAGTCGCTCCAACCTGGTGACATAAGTAACCGCAACAACCACGAGGCCCTAGGGACTAAGGACACCTCATCGATCGATCTGATCATGGAGGAGAGTTAGCTATAGCTAGTACTCTTTTGTGCGTGTCTTTGTTTCTTGGGGGTTTCTTGATCAAGGCATGGCATTGGAGGCCGTGGTGTTCTCGGAAGGATTCTTTGGATGCTGCGCCATGGCGGCGGAAGGAGGAGGAGCTTGGAGCTGGAGCAGCCATGGGTACGGTGGCATGGAGGGGATGATGGAGTTGGACGGGAGCAACGCCTACTTGGTCGATGCGGGTGCAAGCTCCTCCTTGTCCTTGATGACCCACGGGCTTGAGGAGCCGGACGGCGGTTCCTTCGGGGCAGTGCTGCCGCCGGTGCACGGCGGTGGCTGTGGAAACGCTGATGGTGCTGAGGCGGCGCCGCCGGCTGCAGGGAGGAGGAAGCGACGCAGAGCAAGGAGCGTGAAGAACAGGGAGGAGGTGGAGAGCCAGCGGATGACCCACATCGCCGTCGAGCGCAACCGCCGCAAGCAGATGAATGAGTACCTCGCCGTGCTCCGGTCTCTCATGCCGGCCTCCTACGTGCAAAGGGTACGCGTAGCTTGCTAGGGCTTAAGTAACCAATACGCCTCAGCTCTTGCCCACATAGTTAATCTTCTTAATTACTAAGTGATAGAGTTCTTCTAACTGTAAAAATTTAGGAGCAATTTGCCTACTTGATTGATTAGGTTATTGTATACTTTTCTTTCGGAGATAAAAGCACAACATATAAAACTGGAATAGCCTAACTCATGAGTCATGACAAAGATGAGTTGCGTATGTGGCCGGATAGGGCGACCAGGCTTCCATAATTGGCGGTGCAATCAACTACGTCAAAGAGCTGGAGCAGCTGCTCCAATCCCTGGAGGCGCAGAGACACGTCCGGCAGGAATGCCCCTTCGCCGGCGTCGACGCCTCCGCCGCGGTGCCCTTCGCGGGCTTCTTCACCTTCCCGCAGTACTCGATGAGCGCCGGCCGCGCCCCAACTACCACAAAGACAGCCTCTGCGGACGACGGCAATGACGTCGGCGGTAACGCCGACACCGACGCCGACGCGTCGGGCTCGAAGCAGTCGGCCGTGGCGGACATCATGGTGACAGTGGTGGAGAGCCACGCCAACCTGAAGGTTCTGTCGCGGCGGCGGCCGAGGCAGCTGCCGAGGATGTTAGCCGAGCTGCAGGGCCACCGGGTCGCCGTGCTGCACCTCAACGTGACCAGCGCCGGCCACATGGCCCTCTACTCTCTCAGCCTCAAGGTCCGTACGTACGCACTCCTCAGCCAGCGTCTTTCCTAATACTGCTCTATGTCTGTTCTTATTCGAGACCATTCGCTTAGCAACGCCATGGCGAAACAAATTAAGCAGCCAACTAGCCTCGTTTTCCGTGCATTGTCCGGGACGACTCCTCCAAACTCTCCGGTTTGCGTGTTTTAATTGAAGTTGCATTGTCTGGCATGCAGTTTTTTACCTAGATACCAAGCATGTCGTAGAAAGAAAAACTTTTTTATGTCCAAATAAATTGAATGGACATATACATGAACTCCTTTCCGGTTGATGTCTGCTGCAGGTGGAAGACGACTGCCAGCTCTCGTCGGTGGACGACATCGCGACGGAGGTCCACCGCATCGTCGAGACGATCGAGCAAGAGGAGCAGCAGCAGGTCTGTAGCTAGCCCAATTAACCGGATCAGAAAAATTAGCAATGCCATTGCAGATGCATATAACGAGCTGTACTACTTACTTCTAGGCAGCTAGCTAGCTTGCTCTATATATATGTACCTCTATGTACTGTAGCGTTCTATGCATCGATCTATGTATTCCTCTACGTGTAGCTAGCGTACGTGCAGTGCATGGCCAGGTGCGATGTTTCGATCGGTGACCCACGCAACGTACGTTCGAGTCATCCTTTTGGGCTTCGTACAATCGTATGTAGACACGACGTTGCCTGTGGGCGCCGGCGTGCTTCGATCCGTAGGATCCAACACGATTGACAGGCACAATTGCAGTGTTTTCAGGGCCCTGTTACCCTCGTGAAGCACCATTTCCATATCAAATGAGAACAGAGATTCCAAGATTTTGCCCCGCCTTGCCTCTGGCGGTCCACGCACACTCAATGGCAAGATCGGTGAATTTGGAGGCCAGCCGGCCCGTCGCCGGCCTACTGTACAGTGATTGGCCGGTCACATAGTGCAGGGAAGATCCAAGTATATTAGCTAGAGTCATGTGACTCCCGATGACCTTACATAGAACTCAAGTAAGGTTAATGTGTGATGACCTCAATAACCTCGGTAATTTATTTTTCTGGATTCACACCTAACATAGCGTGCCGCGCCCCGACTACGTTGCGCACGCGTTTGCCCGACGGAATGTTTCACGGAATTGCCGGCCCACTGCACAGTGGCCAATTAGCATGTCTCATATCTGGGAGCTGGAGCCTGGAGGCAAGCCAAAATACTTACGTACGTGGTATCAAGTTTTATGCAATAATCAGTTCGCACAAAGCTGATAAGGAAATTAATATGAGTCATATATCAACAATGATGATGTGGTTTCAATGAATAAGCCACGTTCGTGTGAAAGGGCCATTGATAAACGGTAAAGAGATCTAGAGCATGGCATATTATTTGCCTAGTCAAGATCATGGGAGGGATTAACCAGTGTTGGATCTGCCGCGCGTGTGCGTCAACCCGGAAGAGTTGACGAGCATTTCTCTCAAGGAAGAACAGGAGGAGCTTTTGGGGAAAGAGCATGGAGTGGGCAAGAGCCAGCGATGATACTGAACGCTGGAAAGCGAGGGAGACCATGGGCTTAATTGACCCCTCGACGCTTTTTTTTTTAATCTGGCCCTCTTGCGCATATATGATCATAAAAATAGCATCTTCTCGATCGCGAAAGCATAAGCAGGTAACACATATCACCTATCGCGTCTGTGTACCGCGGCAGAGTTCCAAACCTACGAGAAACCGGCAGACTGAGGTAGCATACAAATAGCTTACATGGCAGACTTGTTGCCGGTTTCAAGCACCCTAAGCACGGTAGCGGATGATGGAGTGGTCTTACCGTTGTGCTCTGTTTTAGTAGAGTCATCTTGTCATGGACGTATGTCAGATAATATAACTCCTACGGCTAGGAAGCACTATTTAAAAAAAATTTGTGCGAATTAGATTTTTTTTAAAAAAAAGTTGCTTTAGAGGTTAAAAAAAAAAAGCTTCGGCTTCAAAGCGAGGTGATGGCGAGAGCTGGAAATGGTAGGAAAAGACGTGCTGTTCATGTCATCCCATTGAGGCATTGACCCTTGGAAAAAGATTCTAGGACAGAGTCCCTTTCCCTAACAGACCCTTTTACCTTTTCTGTCTAGGCATGATTGATCCAATAGCTGAAATGACCCGGCTCTCTCGAGATGTCGTTTTATCTGCCGATTAGACCAATGTCACAAGGCCGGTGCACGTGGTGCATGCTCCGTACCATTGAAAGTCGAGTTTTTAATAATATATTTTAAAAAAATTACAAAAATAATATATCAAAACAAAAATTGACAAAAATACCTATCTGTTGTCATTTTAATTGGCCAAATAAAATGGCGATAGGAGCCTGTCGCCAACAAGGCAAGTTTTGTCGCCAATTGAAATGGTGACATGTGTTTTTGTAAAAAATTTTGTTTAAATAATTTGTGCAATTTTAATTTGTTCATAATTGTCACTATATTATTTGTACAAATTATATTGCTATCCCATTTAAAATGGAGGGAGAGTGTTTGCTTTTTTTTTTGAAATTGTAATTTGTATGAGAATATTGATGTACAATGTATTTGAGGAGGACATCGCTTCGGTGTGGTGAAGCCAGTGAGAAATGAGAAATGAAAAGGTTGACGACATCGGTAACAAGTATGAAAGAAATACAAACAAATAGTAATTTAGGAAAATTACAGTGATAACATGACATCGAAAATGACATCGTGGATATAGCATGACAGAGAAAATGGCATAACTTGACATAGAAAATGACGAAAGAGACATGGCACGGGTGAACCATGAATCGAAACTACAACTAAGGTATATGTGCGCCTTTTGGAATTGGATAAAAGTCATACTTGTTGTCGTAGATCCTATATGGAAGGATCCATCGGTGCCTTCCCCTTTGATTGCGCGAGGCTCAGGGCCTTGGCTTTCTTCCAGTTACTCCCATAGATATCTACCCAATAATAGTCTTCAAGCGCGATCTTAGGTTCCTCCCACGCGAATGCGTATGCCGCTTCGACTTTCTCCTTCATCTTCTTCCGATATGCCTAAAGCTCCTCTTGTGCCTTCCAGAAGTGCGCTTCATCAAAGCGGGGCGTGGTGGCTTTGGTTTATATTCCGCGCTCTGAGGCTCGTGCTTTCAACGTTTGTATCTCTCGGCGCTATGGGTAGTGCAGGTAGTGAGTGTGTTCATAGAACTCCCTGTCGTACTTGTCTAGCCCATCGATCCACTAGAAGAAGTAGCATGTGGTCTCTTGCTAGAATTATACATGGATAAAGTTAGAGCTCAGGGGAACACAACATGCATTACGAAATGTACATGCTTGTCGTTAACTTACGAGCAGCTGGCTGCACATGTAGAAAGCGTGGCAGGCAGTGTCTACTTTGGTGGACTGCTTGATCTATGCCGGGAGACCGCAGCCACAATTTGGCCGGGGAAACTCGGGGGGCACAGGTGCATCCTTGCAAGAACTACTAGGATAGGATGCCACCTTCTCAAGATTCTTCCTCCGCTTTCGAACAAGCTCTACGTAGCTGGACATCGGCAACCCCGACATTGTAGGGGAGTGTTGGATGTGGCGCTGGCACAGATGGAGTGTCCGCGGTGGAGGTTGGGCTAGTAAGAAGTGCTGCCTGGGTGGCCGATGCTTTTATAGGCAGTGTGTAGTCGATACAGGGCTGATAAAGTAGGGGTAGCCTATCATCACTTTGGTCTAACAAAGTAATGGACAGTGTGTTGTCACTTCACTCCGAGAAAAGCGGCCGGTAGCGTATGGGCAGTGTCTTGTCAATTCGCATTGAGAAAGCGAGAGCAGCGTGTTGTGAAATCAGGCTGAAAAAGCAATGGACAGTGTGATGTGTCAATTTAATTTGACAAAACTTAGTGCAGCGTGTTGTCAAATCAGGTTGACAAAGCAATGGACAGTGTGTTGTCACCATGCTCTGAGAAATGGGGGACAACGTGTGCTCTCAGACAAACGCAATAAGTTGATGTAGAAATGCAATAATTTAGTACAATAATTCGACATGGTAATGCAATTGTGTGAAACAATAAAATACGTACAACAGTCAAGTTCCATACAGTAGTATTACACATAGAAGGCTTAGAACAATTTTACATACAAACTGGATGGGAGAAATTCAAGTTCCACACAACAGTTTTACACATGGAAGGCACACAACAGTCACGGTTTTTGCACCGTTGGGCAATTCTTGAAATTGTGGCTTGTCTCCTTTCAAAGTGAACATTTCTTGACTCAACGCCCACATTCTACTGTATCCATGTTGTTCCTGATACACCTTGTCTACCGACGCCCGATGCCCTTCAACCTCCCCATGTCCGGAACCCACCTTATGTCCTCCCAACTGTGATGCTCCGTGAATGAACCGACCACACGAAACCCATACATTTCTCCACTCCAAGTTGCCATCACCGCTTCCTTCGTGAAGTACTCTGATATGAATACACCCGGGTCCATACACACTGTTGAGCAGGAAGCCATGACATGTGCACATGGCCTGTGTAACAGACAGGGCTTATTGCATGTGCAGAAACATATTTGTCTCCGAATGAGGCACTCCTGAACAACTGTTCTTCTATTCGTGCCATAGCTGATTTTGTCTCTGCACAATACCTTAAAACAAAGGTCCCTTGTCTCCATCTTCACTGCTCTGTGCATCTCCCCTTGCTGCCTTTCTATTCCATGTATGTAGTGATCATCTCGGAGTATTTGACAGCAAGATCATTCATGCGGACCAACGCCCTGGCATGTCGATCCACGAAGTACTTCATGATCCCACGGAGAACTCCCTTTACTACAGCTACAAGTGGAAGGGGCCTTAGACCCCGCATGACCCAGTTGTACACCTCAGCCAGGTTTATTGTCACGACCCCATACCTAGCATCATTGGTGTCGTAAAGTAGAGACAATTTCTTCCTAGGCTCATGCTCGATCCACTCGAAGAAGCATTTAGTGCCCGGTATGTTCCTCCGAACCAACTGCGGAGGGTCCGTGGGTAATTCTTCAAGCACAACTAGGGACTCTCCTGTAGAAGCCGTTGCCTTCTCTAATGTATGCCTTGCTGTCAGCTCGTCCAACTTCTTCTATAGTGCGTCGAACTTTCGCTGTTGGTTCTTATTGCACAGCCTCTTGAATAGCTTCATGAACTCTTTGTTCCTGAACTGCTTGTAGAATTTGGCTCCTATGTGGCGCTTGAACCACCTACTTTGCAAATCAGGCCATGCATATGGCTCATCTGGCCCTTGTTGCAACTGCAAGATCGCCTTTAACAGCCCAGAATGCCGATCGTGTATGATACACACTCCAGGCTACTCACCGACGACGCTGGCTTTAATGTTCCTTAGAAACCAGAGCCAGTTGTCGGTGTTCTCACCCTCCACAAATGCCAGCGCTACGGGAAGAACCTGATTATTGGCATCCACTCCTGTGGTAGTAAAAATCTGGCCCTTGTACTTCCTAGTTAGAAATGTTCTGTCCACACAAAGCAATGGATGGAAATGCTTGAAGACATTGATGCATGCACCAAAAGCAAAGAATGCACGCTTCAGTACCATCTTCTCAGCGAAACACTGCGAATTTTGCTCACAAATATCGACATAAGTCTCAGCATTCCTTTCCTTGATCACTTGAAGCATACCTGACAGGTTCTAATAGGAGTATTCATACATCCCGAATCTTACTTCCAATGCCTTCTGCTTTGCTCTCCATGCCTTCACATAGCTGATGGTGTACTGAAACCTCTGCTCAATTGCAAGTATTATGGCACGTGGTTTCCAATTCTGGATTGCCCACAATCTCCCCATACATTGCATTCACAACAAAGCCTGACGAGATATTTCTATGCGATTGCATAAACTCCGTCAGCACGCATTTGTGTGGGACGACTATGGAACACATCCAAATGGTGTCCCATTTGGGCTGTTAGGCATGGACACGCTATGGAATCCATCCATCTCGCATCTTACATCATAAACCAGGGGATCTGACTTGACAACCCTAAAGGTTCTCTGCAGCGATAGTGCCTATACTGTTACTACTTCCTGTACATCCCACGTACTCTTGTAAATGGATCCTTGCCTCACCTTATTCTGATCATACTCCCATTCAACACCTTCAGCCTCGTTGAACACCAGCGTATCAAACTGGTACTCCTCAAACTTCGCAGGAAATGGTTGTTCATCACCTTCTTCATTAGATAAGGCCTCATAGTCACGGCTCTTAGCCTTCATCGCTTCTACCAAACTTTCAATGTGTTCTCTCTCGTCTGCCACACCCATCGGTTCCTGCACCTCCGGTAATGGAACGTCAACTTCCTCAGCTTGTGCTCTCTCTTGACCTGAACTCATATCCTGCCTCACTAAGCCTTCTGCACTTCTGTTGCTCTCCCCAACTTCTTCTATCTCATCGGCAATAGCCTCCTCCTGTGTCACATGGCTGGCATCGATTTTCTGAAATGCTTGAGCCAACAACACTAATGGCCATCTTTTCTCATTTGTCAATCTTACATTCGAGCTCCATGACTTCGGCCCCTCCAGTTCCACTAACTCCCAGCACATGCAGTCCCGTCTCCGATAGCCTACCCCGTGCAACTTCAGATCATGCAACTCACGGTCCAACGAGAATAGGTGGTAAAACCATCTCGTTACCGTGCTCTGTGGACGCTCTCCTGCACGCGACAGACCAGCCACCACACTTGGAAAATAGTCCAGTTCCACACCTTATGCACCCATGCACGGAACCCCTTCTTTATAGTGTATTTTAAATTGTACTCGTTCATCCATTCCTTCGAGCATTTCATCAAATTATTATTACACGCACAACATAACATCATCTTGTCTACTCTACACTACACTACATGAAATAAGTACTGAAACATTCATAAATTTAATTTCTGAACTATATAATACCGCACATACTTTTCACAATTTTTTATTCTCAATCCAATCTATTCTACACATTTCAAATACTACTATAAATCTTAAAAAAACTACATAACTACACAACTATTGCTACTCTATATAGCTAAAGTGACAGAAGCAATACTTGCGATGTAGTCGACGACTTCTTCCTCCTTCCCTTCCTCCACCTCCTTCTACTTCTCATCCCTTCCTCTTCCTCCTCCTCCTCCTCCTTCTCCTCCTCTTTCTCCCTTTTTTCTTCTCCTTCCCCTCTCTCCTTTCTCTCGGCTGGTAGATACGAAATGTGGTTATTCTAGTCGACAGCGTGCTGCTGGCCAGGCTTTTATTGGCTCTGTAGACATTCCAAATGGTGACATAGGCATGTCGCCATTTCAAATGGCGAGAGGCCTCTGTCGCTATTTGGAATGGCGACAGGGGCATTATAGCCATTCCATTTGGCGATAGTAGGGTAGTTCTAGAAAAGTTTTAAATGGCATATTATTTCTTTATTTTTTAAAGTATATATTATAAAATAAAATCCATTGAAAGTCACTATTGATTGATCTCAAAAATAAAATAAAACAGAAAACTACCTAACTGAATACTGTTAGAACCAAAGCTAACCGGATAGTCTCCTATCGTTGGATATATCTATACATCACACCATATAGTATTTCTCGCAAAGTTTCCCTGTGACAACTTGAATTTGCTAAACCATCCTTGTCTCTCCCTCCCCCTCTCATTCCATCCTCACATGGATGCTTTGCTACCAATGCTAGCTAATCTCCTCATGAAGCCACTTTCGAGCAGATGCTAGTCAGCTACAGGCAGTGAATAGGCAAATGGCTACGAGATGGTTGTGGGCTTATGTGGCGGTAGGAGATGACAAGAGATTGCAGGTTCGCACAACGGATAGTGGACTTCGAGACGCCGCAGGTGAGTGCACTGGATCTAGTCATCTTCCTCGTCACCGGCAACAAGATGAGCGGGATCCAGTCATGCTGCTCGTCAGCGGCAACATGATTCATTGGATCCAGACATCTTCATCACCCTCGCCTATTGAATATGTCGGGATTTTGTTTGCTCTTTTTTGCGTTGTTTTTTCTGATGAAACTTGCCAAAACTATTATTTGAAACTCACTAAACCTTTTTGAAACTTTTGTGCTAAACTTCATGAAACTTCTTAAAACTTGCTGAAACTTGTTACAAACTCATCGGCTGAAACATGAGGTTCAGACACTACTACACAAAAGGCAATCACAGAAGGTTCAAAACATAATCAAAGACGATTTTCTGACCGTCTGTCATCACAGATGATTTTCTAAACCATCTATAACCATATGTCAATGATAATAACAGCACATCACATATGGTTTCTAAACCGTCTGTGATACAGCTATCACAGACGGTTCTTTATACAGACCGTCGGTGATAATAGGCTATCATAGATGGTTTGTGTAAATAACCGTATGTGATAATAGACTATCACAGATGGTTCTTATTAGAGACCATCTATGATAATAGCCTATCACAGATGATTTGTATAAATAACCGTTTGTGATAATCTATCATCACATACTACATCACAAGCATATTACATATTACATCCATTTCAGAAATCAACTCAGATTACATCACAGCACAAGCAGATTACAGATTACACCACAACACATTCATTTCAGAAATCAACTCAGATATATTAACCAATTGAACTCAAATATATTCACCAATTGAATGCACAACTACAATTCACAAATTCACAGTACAAGTTTCACAAATTAACCAAAGTGGAAATTTAGAAATAATACAACTCATCAGGTTAGTCTGAGTAGAACTCACCTTTTGGTTTTATGACCTCACGTAGTAAGAAGGAACAAAGCTATCCTCGAATTTTGATCAGATCGGCCTGTTCCAATGCAGTTGTAGCGTATTTCCAAACCTGTCAATGGGAAGACTAAAGTCTAAAGTCGTGCATAAATATAAATTGATAAGTATGAAATAATTATTGTAAGATTGACAAACCTCTGAGTCATTGGTCTTCTTTGTACTGATGATCAGTTGCATGTTGTGGCAACCATAGATTCCACATAGGTTATTTCCCTTTCCATGCTGGTGGCACTGCAAAAATAGAATTGGTTAGTTCCAGATGCATTATTACGGAGTGTGATATAGGATTATTGTGTACTAGCGGATACTGAAACTTAAAATCGTGGCTCAGCTTTGACCCGTCCTTGCATGGCCCTCCATGAGGTCTGTACACTTTGAACGACCTACGTAATTCCAAAAAGTTAGCCTCAGCAAGGTTTCGGATTTCGCTTTCGGATAAAATACCGTTCATGGCCGGAAAACGAAATTTTGGCAAAATTCGGTAATTTCGGACTAATCTCATCCGAAAATTCAAATTCAAAATTTGAATCCGGATTGTTTTCTACCGGTAAATACCGAAATTCGGCGAGATTGAGCGAGATCTCGGCGGTTTTGGGCGAAATAATAGCCATTTTGAAAAGGCCGAAAGTGGTCGAAACGATGGAGAAAAATTTCTAAATTTTTTGTGGAGAGTTCTGACACATTAGTAATGTTGTCATAAAAATTTCAGATTTTTATGAATCCTGTAGAATTTTTAAAAATTCAAACATTGGTACTGTCGTAATGAAACGCTCACCGGCAATTTTGAACTGAATGAAAAATGGGACAAAGCATGTTATAAATATTTGAATTTTAATAGCATGATTCTGATATGTGAATAATATTTCCATAAAATTTTTAGTTGTTTCTGAAGCTCGAGGAATTTTTAAAAATTCGGGTATCGGTGATGTCCGAACGGAAAATGGTTGAAAGTATGTTAAAAAATTTAGAAATTTTTATTGGATGGTCGTGATGCATCATTAACCCCCCTAAATTATTTACATGATTATCAATGTGTGAAGTTAAAAAAGAACGCCTGTGGTGCAAACTCCACCTCCGCGTTGTCAACAATGATCTCGTGATACCTCCTCTCATGTTGTTACTTATATTCCTCCCAGGTCATGTCCCGCGGTAGCCAGGCAGACTTCCAATGTTCGTAATGAGACTCCCAGGCTAAACTCTATCAAACAAGAGGTCTTGAGTTCGAATCTTCACAACGACATTTCTTTGCAACTTTTTTTCCATAGTTTGGAGTATGTAAAAATTACCAAAATTTTTGTACATAGTTGCAAAGCATCAATGATGCTGTCATAAAATTTTGAGAGGATGATCAAACATAAAAAAATCCTAGAAAACATGGAAGTGTTACTTCATAGTAGCCTTTTTTTCAATAGTTTCAAGAATGTAAAAATTACAAAAAAAAATTGTTACATATTTGGAAAGCATCAATGAACTTGTGATAAATTTTTGAGATCATGATAAATCATAAAAAATTCTCAAAAAAATGTGAATGTAGTACATCAAAGTTTTCGAACTGTACATCACGTCCTTATACCATATAAAATTTTTTATTGACTCATCAAAATTGGTTCAACTTTTTAAACTTTTACAACAGGGTTATGAGAGAATTTTTAAGCTCTCATAAAAATTTTAGGTGATTATAAGACATGAATAAATTTAAAAAATTCTAACACTGTCACTGCCTCATTTATCCTAATTCTGATTTTTATTTTTAAAACATAACAAATGATGTTAAAATATTTTAATAAATTTTATGTATTATCCTACATATCTTATGATACTCTCATAAATATTTTATAGCTGAAAATGCCTCCTCAATTTTCTAAAATTCGGAGAGTATTTCTGCCGAAATGCTAAAAAGTCTCAAAAATTAACCTTTTGGAAATATTATCATTGAAGATCACTTCCTTAGAGCTTATTGATATCATTCTGGTCAAATCCGGCCAAAAAAAGCAAAATTCGGTTTTAAATGGCGAAATCT
This sequence comes from Otatea glauca, assembly GCA_036346275.1. Lineage (NCBI taxonomy): Eukaryota > Viridiplantae > Streptophyta > Magnoliopsida > Poales > Poaceae > Otatea > Otatea glauca. The sequence goes on from CM070725.1 coordinate 41,963,736, forward strand.
CGGCGGTTTTGGGCGAAATCTCGTCGAAAAATCCGAAATTACTGTAGCATTTTCAGATTTTTCTATCCGGCTGGTCTGCTGAATCTCGTTGGGCTCTGAAATCCGAGATTTCGGCGAAATTTTGCCGAAATTTGCCGAATTTTGTAACCCTTAGCCTCAGCAATTTCATGAGCAACGTACACCTTTAACGACCTATAGGAGAGTTATCTACGGAGGAAACGCGATTACCTATCGAGTAATTTTACAATAGGCTTCAAGTTGTGGCTGCCGCTCTGTAAGGAATCAATGTAGATAATCTGGTTCTTTCTTGGTTGAATTACAATTAGAATCCAGTAAAACCTACATAGGTATTTCGCTATGGTCATTCAACCTAACTTTTAGTTGTGTGTAAATTACAAATAAAATTATAGCAAGTGGTGCAGCACTTACCCCAGGTTGTGGGGTAAAAGTATGTACTCTTCATCGCGTTGAGCCACTAATGCCTCTTTCACGCAATCCTCGATGACTTTTAAATTTTCACCCATTATTTGCTTTAAGACCATGTGTGGGTCGAGGAAACCCACCGATTCTTTCTTGCCTTTTGCTTCAAGGATCATGTATCTATATATACAAAAGCAAGGATATATATATATATGACATTTATGGTATTACACGAATGTAGACTGTGATTGCACACACTTACAATGTCCAGTATCTCAAGAGCAAGGCGTCGAGAGCATCGAGGTTGAAGGGATTGAACAAGTCGCTGAAGTCGACCCTGAAGAAGCCCCTCGATGACTGGTTAAACATATGCTCTTGCTTGAAGCTAACCAGGATACTCGTTATCCATTTTGCCACTGGCTTGTTGGCTTATTCCATGTGCCAATCATTCAATCTAATGCAAGCCAATGAAAGTTTTTGTAGGTGCTCTACTAGTACGAAAGGCTCTCCTAGCTTGTATCTCTGGACCAATGGGGCAAACAGATAGTCGAGAGCCTCCGTGATCTGGTTCGATTTGCCCTTGTCTCGCTCTCTATCATAGATCGTCTTTACAAGAGACGAGTGGGCACGAAGTGATGTACCGGCCTGTGATGCACAGGGCACGGTAGCCGATTTGGTGGCCTGCTGAGGTACATCAGATGACTCCAGTAGTATAGGTGACTTCGGTAGTGCGGGTACCTCCAAGGCTGGAGGATAGGTGTCCAGGAAGATGTCGCTACTGGCCCAATGGATGAATGTGCCAATGGCATCCCCTAGTATCACAATCTCGTCGTTTGGGAACATCTACAGTGTGATAGCCCTAAAGCTTTCTTGTACAGTGTCCACATTGACCTTCACGAAACTCGGTGCTACCATGCTACCGTGCACCAACGCCCCTTGACTGGATGGATATGCGAGCCCCCAAGCAGCCTAAAGGAGAACAGAGCATTTAGCAAGTCTCACTTGGAGATTGCACCGTGTGGCCACTTACATAACAGTACACAATTAGCTAAGGCGTCCATCAGGTCTATCTATCGAGCATTCCAAGAGATATATATTACCTTGATGTCATAGATAGAAAATTTGCCGTCGTCTTTGTCTATGTGAGGGGCCGACGACAGCTACTCCAATAGTTAGTGGTGCTGAATTGTGTAGATACGTCAAGGGCTTACGCGGGTCGTCTTAACTAATTATTGAACCTTTTATCGAGGCTTCTTAGTTGATTATGGAATTCATCTCAAAGCCTTTCCTCAATCCTTTGTACTAGCCGTTCCCCGCGCTTGGCTTTAGCTCTCTTCCTACTCCGGTATGTGTCAGAGTCATCTGGGAATCCCGTTTTTCAGAGAACGAAAATCCCTTTGCCTCACATGCGACTAAGGTGCTCCTTGTTTCCCAAGACCGTGGAGAGTACATCTTTCTCCTTGTCTGGCAAAGAAGAGTCTTTGGAAGATTGTGTACTCAACGCTACCTATAGGATCCCGACATGTTATTTCACTTATGAAGTTATGCATTAATTACAAACTAGATAGTTCGATATCTTACCAGGCATTTGGACACTTCCTCATCCGTGAGGTTTGTAAAAGACACAACACGTGACCTCGCTCTTAGCCAGTTTCGGACGCACTGGTCAATGATCGAGGCAAATAGCGGGGAGGCCTCCTCATCCTCCCTCCTCTATTGCGCGCTCTTACCCACATACCCAGCAGTTTTGAGTTTGTGGGTGAGTGCTCCTTGCCCGGAGGGTTCTGTGTGCTTCACTTTGACGGCTAAATTCTTTTGTCGTCTTCATCTCCACAAATTGTTGTCATACGTCTTATCAATGAACCCATACTTAGAGAAGGGAGACATTTCCTTCTTGATGTAATTTGTGACAAACATGCTCTTGAAGTTCTTCCACGCCTTTGCCTCCACTAGCAACGTATACTATCGCACTATGCGCTTGGCGTCTCCTGAGATCTCGAACGATGAAAAACATTTCGTCACCAGGTTGTTACACTCTTTATCGGTCAGTGACTTCTAGGATGGATAGGTGATAGGGACCTATTCCCGTCCAATTATCCCTCACAAACTCCGGAATGCTGCCACTACCTTCGGAGGATGGGTAGGGGCCCCGTCCTACGGATCGATCGCTGTGATGGTATACCAACTCCAGGACCTTTTATTTACTCCTATTGTACCGCTCCTCGGTTTTACTATCTTCGGCTCATCAGATCCATTCGGTGACAAGGAATGAAGAGGCATCATCTTCTTTTTAACTGGACTGTTTTAGATCGTAAAAGACTATTTTAAAGAACATAATGTTTTAAAGCATAAGAGATTGAATTATGAGCCACTAAGGCCTACTTGCATGTGTGTAAAGGTCAGCATTATGATTTGAATGCATACATGTCTGGTCCTCTCATTTGGTATTACTATTATCAAGAACACATAATGTTATTATTATCAGCACTTACTTACAAGATGAGAGGTATTACTATCCATAAAAAGAAACTCAGCTATTTACACACACATATATACACACACATCACATTTTGTAATATGAAGCAAAAAAGCAAGTAACAAGAATTTTGTCGCATGGAACTCAAGACGAATCAATCGGGCGTGTTGTTTACTTGTGGTTTGTCACAATTTTTGGCGTTTCATGGCATTTCGATCTGTAGCTAACGTTGTGCTCTTGAGGTATGAAGTCAACATGGTGTTCGAAATCAAATTGATAGTTGAACACCATGTTACCTTCATACATCTCAAGAGCACAATCTCACCTTTAGAAATGCCATGAAATGGCAAAAAAATGTGACTAGCCAATAGTAAAGAACACACCCAATTGATTCGTCTCAAGGTCCATTCGCTGAAATTTGCCGAGGGGGCTTTTCCTCTATCTTCACAATGAATTAATCCTTCCAAGGTATTGACAAGCGGAGCCAACTAACAGAATTACAGAAGTGCTTAACCTAATAGTGTCTGCGAGACTTGATAGACTTGTTGGATTTGTTGATGGAAAGGTTAATTCTCGAGCTACATTTGGATCCACGTGTCCAAGCACACCACAGACCATGAGTCCGGGAGCATTTCCTGGCCTTAAGCCTTATTTCTATTTGTTGTACTCAGCTATTTACACATACATATATATATACACACATCACGTTTTGTAATATTAGCTAACGAAAGTTAAATGGGACAATTTATGAAATTAAAAGCCATAAAAGCTATAAATTATTTCAGATGTTGTCTCTGTTAAGAATAATTTACTTAAGCTATCTGGATTGTTGGAATAATTGCGGCATAAGCAAATTTATTATGACTTTAAATCCAAGCATAGATACTCATAATCAGGTATTTAAGTATGTACTTAACAAATTAATGAATAATTGAATGACAGAGTGCTCTCACGTGTCATGCTGCTAATGTTAGCCCTTCAGCCTCCTCGCCACAAGGTGTAGGGCTGCTAGAAATTAATCTCCCACCTCTACTACACTAGGGTCAATTAATCACTAGTTGAATTAGATAATTATCTAAGCAAATAAGGCCTTGAGCTATTAACTTCCTAAATTATGCACCATAAAGCATTAAGTATCAAATTTTGCTTATTCAAATGAAACAAGTTCAGAATAGTACTGTTTGGCCAAGACACAATATGAGAATATCAATATGACAGACCAAACCGAACATGAACATAGACCAAATATCAGAACTACAACCACAAGCTAGTCAAGATATGAAGTGATAATCATATGAACATCATTCTCATAGTCAATGAAGCATCAAATTAATACTTTCTAGCATTAACAGAAAGTAACCATCCAGTTCAAGGCCAAGATTACTATTGAAAATATTTAATTTAACTTCTAGAGACCCTAATTACATCATTGAGCATTTAAAAGGTAACAAATAGTGAGAATGATTCAAAGAACACTCACAGAGGAACAAGCACTCAAAGCTTGTTCTGATGACTAAGTAAGGCACGACAACGGCGAATGGGCTCAAGAAGGACGACGGTGCACGGGTGTGAGGGGAGGAGGGTGGTGCACAGCCTCGAGGACGACTGGCTCAGGAATGACGAGGTCAGGGACAACGATGCACGGCTTGGGGAGGACAATGATGCATGGGCTCGAGGGGAGGAGGGAGGCACATGAGCTCGGGGACGACGGTGCACGGGCTTGAGGACGACGGGATCGGGACGATGGCACACGGGCTCGGGGAGGACGACGATGTACGAGCTCAAGGGAGGGACAGCGGCGCACGGGCTCGAGGGGAGATGCAAGGTCGTTTGAGTGAGGAGTGCGGTGAGTGATCACAAACCCTTGTTATATATATTGCACCTTATCACAAACGGTTCTAATATTGAACCGTTTGTGATACATATATATCACAGACAGTTCTATTTTAGAAACGTCTGTGATATGAGTTTTGGCAATCAGCTTTAGCTGCATACCATTTAATAAAAAAATGGGCAATAGTTCATAGACTTACATAATATTTTGATGGTTAAATGCAACATGATAGTGTATACTCAGTAACATAATATTTTGGTGGCAGTAAAATTCAACATTTTACAAATTCAATAAATAGAGTTGTACACTCAGTAAATTTAGTGAAGTAAATTTACAGATTTAGTATTTTTAGACATGACAAATAAACATGATTACCTTATTATAACTCCACTTGCTTGTACTTTTGTATAAAAATTAGCCCTTCACGATGAACAACATGTGTAGCTAGTTTTCTTAGGTTGTTCTTCCTCGATCGTTATGTTGTTTCTAATAGGAGGCAACTCATTAAATTGATTGTATTCTTCCTCATCTACTACATTCTCAACTCCAACAATCCACCTTTTTCCCTGAAGAACTACATGGCGCTTCTTGTTGGACAGGTCGGTTACAAAGAAGACTTGAACAACTTGGTTAGCAAGTACGAATGGTTTGTCTTTATATCCGACACGTTCGAGATCCACAGTAGTGACGTCGTACTTGTCAACTTTCACCAGCTAAAGGTGGACCCAATAGTAACGAAATAAGGGGTTCTTGAAAAGTATGTAGTCAAGCTCCCAAATCTCCTCTATGAACCCATAGTAGGAGCTCATCATTGACCCAGCGGTATTGATCGCATCTATGCGGACACCGCTGTTCTGGTTTGTACTCTTCATATCCTGATCTCTCATGTAAAATGTGTACCCATTTAAGTCGTATTATTTCTATATTACAATTGTAAATGTTGGCCCTTTTGCCAACCATGTCAGCGCATCACCTGACGAGCTCCTACTAATAGGTAGCTCCTTCAACCATTTGTTGAACTGAAGATTGTGCTGTCTCGTGATCAAAAACTCCTACCACGCTAGATTCTCTTGCCTAACCAATGCTTGTGCTTGCGATATATGGGGACACTACAGTCATGTGTTGCAAAAATGTGAAATGGGCTTGAGTACACGTAATCGGATCAGGCGTGATTGCTTTCCTTCCGATGGTCCCGATACCCTCGAGCCTCTCCTCATGGCGAGATCGAGGCACATCTATTGGTTCGACCTGAGCCATGTAATCGACGTAGAATTCAATGACCTATTCGGTTGCATAACCTTCGACAATGCTACCCTCCGATCGAGATCGATTCCATACATAGGACTTGAGAATTTCTATGTAAGTCTCAAACGGGTACATGCTACGTAGGAACACGGGCCCGCACATCTTTATCTCTCTTACAAGGTGAACAATGAGATGGACCATGATATCAAAAAACGATGAAGGGAAATATATCTCAAGATTACATAGAGTCATCACTGCCTCGGCATGCAGAGCATCTAGTTCTTCGGGATCGATGACCTTCTAAGAAATTGTGTTAAATAAATAACACAGCCTCGTAGTTGTCTCTCGGATCTTGATCAGCAAAATACTCTTAATTTCAATAGGGAGCAACTGTTTCATCAGCACATAACAATCATGAGACTTCATGCCAATTAATTTTAATTCTTGCATGGAAACAAGTCTCTTCATGTTGGAGAAGTAACCGGACGGAACTTTATCATCATGCAAGCACTAGCACAGTTCAGTTCTCTCGGCCTTGGACAGAGAGTAACAAGCCGATTCACAGTACGTTCGGTCTTTATTGGTGTTAACTCAGGTATGACGCTCATATAGACCAAGTCAAGCCGTGCGTTGATACCATCTTTTGTTTTGCCCTTAATATCCGGTAAGAGACAAATCAAGCTATCATATATATTCTTCTCTACGTGCATGATGTCAATGCAGTGGCTAACTTCTATGTGCTCCCAATAAGGTAGGTCCGAAAATATTAATCACTTCTTCCATATGCTCTTCTCACGGGTCCTCAATTTATGTCTCTTTCCAAGAGCAACATCCAAATCCTTAACCATATCATAAACATCTCTCCCGTTTAAAGGCCTTAGAGCTGAATCGTCCTCGTTCCTTCTGTCAAATTGTTTCTTCATCTTGCGGTATAGGTGATTCCTCTGAAGGAACCTACAGTGATGCATGTACACGGTTTTGCACGAGTGATTCAGCCACACACTCTTGATATCATCTAAGCAGTGAGTGCAGGCTTTGGCTCCTTTTGTACTCTGACCCGATAGGTTAGCAAGGGCAGAATAATCATTTATGGTATAGAACAACAAGCAGTGCAAAATGAAATTCTCTCATTTGTACACAACCCATACCTGTACCCCCACGAACTCACAGTGTTTTTAGATCTTTCACCAATGGTGCTAGGTACACATCAATATCGTTCCCAGGTTGCTTCGGACCTTGGATAAGTATAGACAATAAAATATACTTCCGCCTTATGGACAACCAAGGAGGAAGATTGTAGATACAGAGATTCACAGGCCAAGTGCTATGTCGGTTACTGATGTTACCGAAAGGATGCATTCCATCTATACTCAATCCAAACCTTATGTTCGTCGGTTCCACACCGAATTCTTCAAACTTCCTATCGATATTTCTCTACTAGGCAGAATCAGCAGGGTGTCTTAGTATTCCATCATTCTTACACTCCTTCGAGTGCCAACGCAGCAATTTTACCTCCTTTGGGTTTGTAAATAAACACTTCAAACGGGGAATTACAGGCATATACCACGCCACATTATCAAGAGGTCCTTCCTTCACCTTGATGCCCTGGCCATCATCATCTGATTGATTCTTACGTTTGTACTGGGATGCGTTGCACACCGAACATACATGCAAGTTTGCGTACTCTTTACGTTAGAGGATACAGTCATTCCGTCACGCATGTATTCTTTCTACTTCTATTTTCAAGGGACAAAGAACCTTCTTGGTTTTATACGTGGTTGTCGACAACTCGTTTCCCTTTGGAAGCATGTCCGCTAATGGACCTAACATCATCGTGAAACTCTTGTCAGACCAACAGTTGCTTACCTTCAATTTCAGCAGTTCAAGCATGGATGACAACCTTGTGTATTTCGACTTGCAACTTGGGAACAAATGTTTCTCCGAATCGTCCATCAAACCCCAGAATTTACCATACTCTCTCTCATCATGGTTCCCTTCTGCATCGCACAACATCTGATCTAGATTGTCATCGTGCAACCTATCGTCATCAGAAGCATAATCGATATCATCTGGCATATCATTGACTTCGTTGATGATGTTAATACTACCTACTTCCTATATAATCTGCTCTTCACCGTGACTGGTCCAACATGTATACCCTCTTTTGAAACCCCTTAAAATCAAATGTTCTTCGATCGCGTTGAGTTTTGAAACATCCTCATGTTCTCGCAGTCAATGCATGGACAATACATAAATTGCACCCCTTATTAAACATATCCTCCTCTGCATCTCTTCTAAATTGCACGGTTCTCAGCGTACATCCATTGTCGGTCCATCTACGATATGCATATAATAATTAGTGTTAAATATTAAGTACACTATGTATGATCTAAAGTAGCTAGCAAAATTAATTGAATTGAAGTATACTAGGAGTGCACATGAGCACATTCTAAATCTTCTCTCTGTACCAATCTAGCTAGATCTAAACCAAGCATCTTCAATTCCCTTTTTACCAAGCTAGCTACATCTTGAATATAATGCAATTACAATCAACGACTACCTTATATCACAAAGAACAAATGAATTTACACCATGGTAGATCTAAACCATCTTCAATTCTCTCTTTACCAAGCTAGATCTTGAATATAATGCAATTAGAACCAATTACTAACCTTAGATCAACGAGAACAATGGATCTATAATCACTCTTCCAAATCTACGGTCTCCTTTCACCAAATTGCTTCACAGACAGATCTGAAAACCCTAAGTGGGTCGAGGATCTGTATATATATTAGCAGGAAATATCACAAATGGTTTTATGATAAAACCGTATGTGAAATATCCATATCACAGACAGTTTTATGTAAAAATCGTATGAGATATGTATTCATATCACAGAATACATATCACAGACGGTGCGTGGTACGAACCGTCTGTGATAGTGGCTTACCACAGACGATTCTTAGTGTATCCAGTAACTTAGACGGTCACGCTAACAAAACCGCCTATGATTAGCTTTAACATAGACGGTTTTTGGAAATCGTCTGTGATGAGGCGCCGTCAAATATAGGCTTTTCTATAGTAGTGAGAGCCTAAAACTCGTTGAAACTTTTGGTTTGAAATCTTCTAGAAACTTCTAAAAATACAGAAACACACTGAAACATGAAACTTTTTTATCGTTCTTTTGAAACTTACTGAAACTTATTGCTATACAGTTGCAACGGTATACTGTTGTGTAGTTGCACTCAAGAAAAAAACATATATCACTCGTAAAATTTAAGGCTACTTCGGAAAGCAGATTGCATGCCCTTTGTACCCTAGAGGAGCTAAAGACATGGAAAAATTTACAACAATTGTTTGGATGTCCCACAAAAAAACACGAGTAATAACTCATGTTTATTGTTAAATATAGTGACTTATATCTAGCCTTTTAAGATTTAAAAATATGTGCTAGATGGATCCTAATAAGATTAGGATTCATGCTTTTTTCAGAGTAGGACTTATACTTGCTTTGGAGGAGGACTAAGTGACGTATATTGTCGGGATCCGAATATGCAAATCCGGACCCTCTGTGTATACCGCACTAGTCCAGGATCACGCTAGTGCACACAGGCTCAACATAAGTAAATATCACAACCAAACATAGCGAAAGCATTATGAAAGACATCATATGATATATACTACTAGTTGAATGACCTTATGGTCCACTTACATGACTATGCCTCGCAAGGCTGAACAACATATTAAACTGCAGCGGAATGAAAACGTAGACAACCCCTCAGTATACTACAGGCAACTGACAAGGCTTACACCCTAAACATTCGTCTCCTCATGGAACTCCTCCTCCAGTATAGATGTAGACTCCTCAACTGATGATGTTGTTGTTGGCAAGGGTGAGTACATAAAGCACTCAACAAGTTGTGCACAGAATGCATTTCTAACATAGCTATATGCAAGGCTTATTCCAAAGGATAGGCTATCATGGTTATTTTGCAACAAAGCAGCATTTATGAACAAATACAATAAATAGATTGTAAAGACCGTAAAACAAATAACAATAATAGATAGATTCGGCATTTCTCAAGTAAACCAAGTTTTCCAATCCTAAATCAAGTTCCAATCTTCCATATGGCAATCCCGCCATCCCAACCAAGTTTTCCATTTAATTAAACTAACCCTTAACTGTAATTCCCGAGCATTGCTCAATACCGCGAGCACGGCTATTCGAATAGTTTTACACTCTGCAGAGATTATGCACTTTACCCACACGACATGATATTCTCTTTGCGCCTGGCCTTTAGCACACTTCCTTTGGTGTGCCGGCAGAGAAATCACTACAAAGCCTTTACAATGCTCTGGCTTAACCCGGTACCACCCGCTAAGGTTTCAACACTGGTGGGACTGGTTACCACATCCGGGGCCCCCCTCTTGCGCCATGTGAATTACTCTATAACTCGGGAACTCACACCGACCAAGATAATACCAAGGCTAAGACATTGCAAATTAATCAGCTAGGCTGGCCCATACCAGACATGTGGTTGCATGATTGACTCAGGTCAAAGGCTTGCAAGGTTAAGTCCTTAGAGTGATCAAGGCAAGACTTCCACATACCCTCTGCCCATCGGGCCCACCTTGGCATACTCGCCCCTTGTCACTTGCCCCAATCTAAGTGATTATCACCCAAGTTGATTACCAAGCACCACGTGTCATCAACAATTCAACATCGTTGCATGACATGACTCGCCACAACAACTCAATCTCATCGTATGACTTCACATGACACACAAGTTCACATCATTGTTCCATATTCCATTAGTCCAGATTAATCATTGATGATTCATGTACATATGATGATGTGGCACGGCTAAGCAACTATGACGATCTAACCATCCCATGTTGATTTCAATATCAACCAACTATAGTGATCCAATCTAGGGTGACAATAGATCATGGCATACAAATGACAAGGTAGGGTATAAATCAAATTGGTAGCTTAACTAGATCCCAATTTAAGTTAAAACAATTGTATACTTGAAATACCATGCAATAGAGTAAAACAATATAGCATTTGTATAAACATGGGTTCAACATGATCAAAGCACAACTTGCCTTGGAATAGGTTCTGGTCTTGCTCTGGTACTTGATCTTGAGTTGTTGGATCTTCCTCCGAAGCGTCGCACAATTCAACGTCTACGCGTACCGAAGGAGAAAAGCAAATAAATACCAAAACAGAGAGTAAATAAACTCCAAAAGTCAAATAAAATTCACCATTAAATAGATATCAATTTTTCAAATTTTTAGAAATTTGAATCACTCAAATCCGAGTTAAAATACAAAAGTTATAGCCTTTTGAAGTTTCAATAAATACTGAAAATACAGAAATTGGAAAATCGAAATTAACCGAATTATTTTTAGACTGAAAAACCGATTTATTTCGTCATGCTGACGTCAGCCCTGACCCGAGCCGACCAGATGGTGACACGTGTCCCTCAGTCCATGGACTGGGTCCATGAACTTCACCGGTCCACGGTGCACCCGGTGCACGCGGGTCTTGGACCGCTGACATACGGGACCAGCGCTATGCTGACTCAGCGCCACCACGACGCATACGCAAACTGCCACGCAAGCGCGACGCGGCTGCCACCTCGGACGAAAGCGTGATGGGGAAGCCACGTGTCGACGAAGCATCACGCCACGTTGAACGACGGCGCGCGCGGTCCTAGGGTCATCGCCGGCGGCTATAGAGGGTACCTACAGATTCGCCTCGACGAGATGAACATGATGACGCGAGGGGTCTTGAGTTTCGCGTATAGGAACATGGGCGACGACGTCTTCTTCTTCAATGGCGGTGACTTCCGTGGCTTCCCTCGATTCCGACGATCCCTTAGCGAATCAGACGAGCGCACCAGATGAAGCTCGTCGCGGCGGTTCTGGTGATGCAATTGATGACTTCCAAGGGTCACCACCGATGACGAATCGAAGCTTTGAACTTTTGGCGATGCTCGGCGAGTTCTTCAAATTCCGATGAAATCTCAACGCAATCTCACGATGAAACTTGGGGCTTTGACTGCTAGCTTCGTGGCGAACCTATTGTGCATCTTAAATACCCAGAAGGGTCCTATATTCGGACGACGAACCTTGGACTCCACGCTCCAGACGGCGGAGGCGCGAGGCAGAGTTCTAATCGGAGACCAAGACTCTGTGCCTGACACGCGTCCCTATCCAACGGCCAGGACACGAAGTCTTACGTGGCATCATCCGAAACGCCAGATCGCGATCTAACGGCTACAGGATTAGGGTTTCTGGAAAACTGGCTTCGCGGGCCGACTTGGGCCGCCAATGATGGGTTTATGAGAACAAAGATTGGGTTACTACTAACATCTGTATTTCTATTTCCGCATTTTCCTTTTAAAAAAATTACAGAAATTCATTTAATTAGTTTAAGGCAATAAAAATATCTGGAAAAATCCAATAAAACTCTCATAAATACTTGGAGGTATTTGTGAACTCAAATAAAATATTTTTGGCAAAACTTTATATTATCTTTGTTATATAACTAATTAATTTCACAAAAGACCAATATACATATTCTGAAATTAATTCAAATAAATTCCAGAAAAATTCCAATAAATTCCAGAAAATACAAAAGGCACAAATGATATTGAAATAATATCAAAAGGCAAATTTTTGGGATGTTACATATATGAACCCATGTGATGACCATAAAGAACCCAAGCAACCAAGAAACCACAAACCAACTCATCCAAAGCAGGAAGTGCACAAGAGGATTAGAGGCTAGACAATTTTTAGCACTAGATTCTTGTATAGGGTAAGGATCCGAGGGTCTAAAAGGTTTGAGAGGTTGTGAAAGAGTAACAATCCCTTATACTTTTTGAGGTTGTGCTTAAAAAATTTGCGATTGGTCTCACCAAATCTTTCTCTTTTGTTGTGGTTGCTTCAACACTGTTATGTTGGTTCTTTCTACAAGATTAATCTTCTTCATTCTTGAGACCGTGCATGTTCGTGTCGTATCTCACAATACTTTGATCCGATCCGGAAGCTGCACACATAAGAAGTGATATCAGAGTGTAAGGGGATTCCTACATCCTTCTTCTCGTTCGCCTCAAATACGGTTAGAGCTAGAAGAAAAATCCAGGTTGCTGCGTGTAACATTTATTTTCCTCTATAATTTCTATATAATAGCTTATTCAAAAAACTACCCAAGGAACCAGAATTCCTATAGGATAGCTCAATTCCCATGGAGAGCTTCTCCATAGCAAGAAGAACCAGGAACTTCTTGGATAGGGTTTTCTGTGCAGTTAACTGTAACTTAAGCGGTCCCTATCCGACCGAACCATTAGATCGAGGCGACAGAACAGCCCGTATCACTAAGCTACATTGTTTGCTACAATAGAAAATCGGCATAGAGTGTTGCTATAGCACTCCGAAAAGATCCAAGCCATTGCTTTTTGATCCAGCGGTCCATGTGCAACTGCCAAAATTGTATTTACAGATGGACTACACTGGATCTCTTTCCCTTCTCCTTGGTCGTGAGTATTGAGTAGTCAACCAAACACAACAACAAAATATGAGAAGAGTTAATCACTTCACTGAAATTAAATGAAAAAATGCACATAATATCTGATGGTCCAATCAAATCAAAGTCTTCCCATTGGAAAGTAATGGCAAATTTGACAAGAACACAACTAAGCGGAACATACCAGCACATTGGCCATGATGACAGCCTCCAAGGGTTAACTTACAAAAGCTTAGTGTTTAAAGGCTGAACACAGCAATAACTTGGCACTAAGCGAAGTCACATCCCCCGTCCTGTTTCTACCGAAAAATGGAAACAGAAACTAACATTTGAGCTGACTAATGTTGGTCACAGTAAGTTCTTTGTGTGACTGCACTCTCCAAAATGTGCTGGCAACGCAGCCAAGTTTCTGATCGATGAAGTAAATTCGGGACAGCAAGACTGGTAAACAGTTAAGCACAGAGGTCTCGGTCGGTCTCATTCGGAGTTGAAAATCATAACAATCCACATAGCACAAAGAAAAGTCAGCATCAGCAATTCCACAGGATAGCAGAAAAGCACTACGCGCTTCGAAGCTATGTACAAGGAACTACCCCATGTGCAACAACATTCAGGATCATATTAAAATAACACACGGCTCAGGCAACTAGATTTTTAGAGGTAACATGGCAAGACCTAATTCACAAAACTTACTCGATACAACATGAGACTTTGGAGGAACTAGACATATTTCATCATATAGAGACAAACAGACAAGTAGCCTCACAACTTTCTCATTATATCATTGGATGTTTCCAAACTTAGGCCAGTAAGTTGCATGTTTCAGTGGCCTACTTAATGTTTGATATTCAGCTGCTGTCTGAAAGGAATCACTTGAAGTAGGCCCAGAACATCCCTAATAGACACGATAAGAATAACTTCACAAAAATGATTCCTGTATCTACAATATGTCGGACGAAGTATCTCTTAATTCTTAAATCACAGGGACATAGTAAATCGCAGAAAGCTGACAGGAACTTTCAGATCCACTAGTGAAATCTTACGGAGAAACAACTTCACTGCAGATGAAAGCTAAGGATGCACTAAAAAGATAGTCACAAATAGGACCCCACTGCTCCAACCATTTAACCCAAGTTAGCTACATGAAATTCGTTGTGTTCAACTAATAACATCCCAGTTAATCACATGCATGTTACGATATCTTTGTCATGTAGATTCTGCGCGTATTGGTTCATTCAGAAAATGTTTTTGAAGAAAAGTTCATTCAGAATTTCAGTGGGTAAAAACCTTACATGTTGCAAGGAAAAAGAGCAAAAAACGTAAATATAACAAAGTGACATTTTGTTTGGACAAAGTAAGAAACAAATCTACAAAGGAAATATGCAAGCCAATTTTGTTGTTTCGCAGTATAATATGAGGTATAAATGGCTTATTGCTCACCAAGACACCAACCAATGCAGCATTGCACAATCAGAGGGTCGAGCTGATCATGGCCACATCAAATAGCATAAAAGAAGCAGGCAGCTTAACACATTTGCAGTTTTGTCTCTTTTGATTCCTAATCAAAACAAATTTACCTGATGAAAGAGACTCGGTAAAAGTATAAAATACAGGAATAGGGGGACAGATAGTCAAGCATAACTGAATTTCTTCAAGGTTATCAAGAGGAATGAGAGGATCTAGCGACATGTTGGCAAAAGACCAATAAAATCCAATATTGGTTGGTTCTGGTATATTTAATTATGCAACCCAACTTCCTCTTCACTTAGCTAGTTGACTAGAAAACAAAAATTCCCAAGTTTTCACATCCATAAAAAAGGACTTCGAACACACACACACACCAGTGGCAAATAATCGAGCTCAAAGAAGCTTCTTGTGAAGCTTGAGCGTAACAACCACTCATAACTAGTTACATGCATCTACATCTTTTAATCCTAAACAGGAAAGCAGTTCCTAAACCAGCTTCCCACTTTAAGATACAATTTTGATAATCAACAGAATAAATATGATAGTAGTATCCTTTCTATGTATTAAAAGAAGGTAACTGACTTACCGGTTTCTTTTCACATGTATTCTTAAAATGTTGTTCATGACCATCCTCCATTTGAGTCCCGAACTCCTGTTGTCCACCTGATAAGAAGGCATGTGCTGAATGACATAAAAAAAATTGTAGATACAAGGAGAATAACTATCCAGACGCTTCCTACGATAAACCTTATTCTGATAAAAAAAAAGTGTGAAATAAAGAGTTCATTATATATTTTTTAAAATAAATAAACGGTTCATCAAATATGTAGTTATGCACATCCTATCCCCTGAAATATGTGCTAACAGGGTGCAAGAACGCATACCAGAAAGTGTCCTCAAGGCAGAAATATGTCAAATGCTCCACTTGTTAGGTAAAAAATTGATAGTTTCCCCTTCTTATTTCCACATTATGA
Source organism: Otatea glauca (assembly GCA_036346275.1). Taxonomy (NCBI): domain Eukaryota; kingdom Viridiplantae; phylum Streptophyta; class Magnoliopsida; order Poales; family Poaceae; genus Otatea; species Otatea glauca. The sequence goes on from CM070725.1 coordinate 41,979,689, forward strand.
ACATATTGATCCATAATCCCTAGATTACCAAACTAGCAACGCGAAGCAAATACAGCTAGCACATGAACCTTCAGGCACTGCGTTTAGAATAATGGTATGGATCAATAATCTGTGAGAAGATATGTCACCTAGATGCATGTAATACAACGATGTACACCACATAAGTCAGCCACTTCACAAGATTGTCTATGATATCAATATTTTCTATTCAAAAAATTAGTAAGAGTAATTGTTCTATATATAATGGTTAGTTATTGAATTTCACAAAAACCTCTTTGGCCCTCCTGATTCAAATTCTTTTAAGCTGAATGAGGAAATGTGTGACGAAATACCCATGATTAGTTCTGAGGTAAAATACCTGCTTACTTGGCCTTTTTCTGAGAAAGAAGTCAACGAGGCAATATTTCTAATGGAACACAATAAAGCCTCTGGTCTTGATGGATTCCCTGCTGAATTTTATCAGTATTTCTGGGAATTGACCAAAGATGATTTGATGGAAATGTTCCCGGATTTTCGTAAGGGTGTTCTTCCCATTGAAAGGTTAAATTTTGGGCTTATTACCTTGCTACCCAAGAAGAATGATGCCAGCCAAAACCAACAATATAGGCTGATTTGCCTTACTAATGTTAGCTTTAAAATTTTCTCAAAAGTGCTAACAAATAGATTGACACCAGATGCTGGCTTGGTTATTAGCCCAACACAATCTGCCTTCTTAGTTTTTTCCTGGCAGATATATTATGCAGGGTGTGGTGGTGTTGCATGAGTGCATCCATGAACTTCATAGGAAAGAAAATGAACGGTGTAGCTTTTAAACTAGATTTTGAGAAAACCTATTATAAGATTACATTGGACTTTCTTCAACAAGTTTTAAGAATCAAAGGTTATTCCCCCCTTGTGGTGTAGACGGATTGCATCTTTGGTCCAAAGTGGGAGTGTCGATATTGAAGTTAATGATAATGTAGGTCACCCTTTTAGGACTTACAAGGGCCTTAGCCAAGAGGATCCTCTCTCCTCACTGCTTTTTAACGTTGTGACTGATATTCTGAGTATCGTTATTATGAGAGGAAAAAACCAGGGTAAGTTTGATGGGGGTAGTACCTCACCTTGTTGATAACTAGCAGGGTAGCCTATGTATTTACATGACTAGATTTGTTATATATCATGTACAATTGTTTCATGTTTTGCTTAACTATAAGTCGATTTTACTGGTAATTAAAGTGGATCGGATGCCCAAGAGGGAGTGAATTGGATTCTTTTGGCAACAAAGGCTTAATAAAAAAATTTGAATTTTACTAACCCAAAGTGCCTATGGTTTTTAGCATAGTTTAGCAACCTAATTCCCACCCTACATGATTCTAGTAATCTAATAATTGAAATGCTCCAAAGTAAATGCTGAAATGTAAAAGAGATAAGGAGTACAACCAATTTTTACCAAGGTCTCGTAGATTCGACGATCGCCCATACTTATCGTTGGAACACTCTCGCAAAAGTCTAGCTCTGACTTGAAACCATGCAAGGAATTAAGCCATCGCCCGTGGTAGTCCTTCTCCATTCTGGATAGGTGGACTCCAAACCTTCACAAGAATCCTAGAGCCTTCCACAAGCACTTCCACGGAAGGTCATTGAGCCAACATCTTGAAGTCACGATTCACAACTAGCTACCAAACCTCACCAAGCTCAAGCTACTAGTCGTAAACCCCCTTAATAGTATGGACAAAAGAAAAACACAAAACACAACTCCTTGGATCATTTTGTCTTAAGGTCCTTAATCTTCATGCCATCAATACAACCATGTGGGGATCCATGAATACCAAGAACACTCATTTTGCCAATGTCAAGCACTAACTCATATTAGAACATTTAAATAGGGTTAATCTTGACAAAAACACATCATTAATCACCAAAACATAAAAACACTGAAATTAGGAGCCTAGATGCATAATTAAATTAGCTTTGAGATGTTTACATGCAATTAAATGGACATTTACAATTATAAATAGCTTCTAACCAGAATACTTCTTGAGGGAACATTCTTGAAGTTTTGGTATAAATTTTTTCATCTAGTTTAGTACGTTCTTGGGTAATAGAAATGTATGATTCAAATACACCTGTTAATTAAAAGCATTCTTTTAGGAAGCTACTAATATTCTAACTTTATCTATTTTACTTTTCCAGCTCCCCTCATCTATTGCTCCTTGTCCCTCACTAAGTATCCTTCCACCAAGACTTGAAGTAAGATACTAATTATTCTTACTGGTTGTTGCTATACCCTGCATCCTCTTCCACTACCTGTCCCACTACTCACTGCATTGCAGCTGCATTGATTGATTAGCATGATATCATATCCTAGGAACTGTTTTACCATGCTTTGCATGCCCGCACAACTCTCCGCTATCGTTCGCGAAGTGCCTTGCTTGTCCTCAAGTTCACCCTTGACTACTTTGATCTCATCCTGTGGCGCGTGCCTAGGTTCTACTCCACCTAACCTAGTGTGCGTCATCTTATTCTCCTTACCAACAATGTCATATTGCATAGAGATACATGAACCGGTGACAAACACGTATTCATGCATGATTGCCTTACATCATATTTGCATTTGGAACCAGCACACCATGCATAGAATTAACACTACCAATGCAATCTCATGTTGTGTTGCCACCAGTGACTTCTTACATCAAGCTTCCAATATCACTCTCCAGCATATTCTCCCACATTACTTGGTCCAAATAATGTTGATCAAACCCGTAGGAAACAACAAAGGAGTTATGTTTGTTAACCGCGTCCAATATTGTTCTCCACATTCACATAGTGAAACATTCTTTGGATGATTTTATTCTCTTGTGATAAGACAACGTCAATTTTCATCGGTGATGGGGAACAAGTGAGGTTTTGAGAGGATGTGTGGCTGGGTTATAAGGCCCTGAAACAAACTGCCCCAAATCTGTATAATATAGCATATGAAAAAGATATCACTCTTGCTAGTGCCTTAGAAGAGGGTTCTTTGAAAATTCCCTTTAGAAGAACTTCGTTGGGTGAAAACCTGGATAGTTAGAACTTGGAACCCACTTGTAGCTGCATGCTCGACTGTGGTTTCAACTGATGGTAGAGACACAATCAAATGGAGTCTGACCAAAACTGGGATATTTTCAGTGCATTCTCTTTAGCATTGGTAAACTCTATTGTATCTTTTCCTCAGAAGTTTATCTGGAAAACCAAAATCCCCTTGAAAATTAAAGTCTTCCTGTGGTACATTTGGAAAGGGGTTATCTTGAGTTCTTGACAAAAGATAAACTGTGTAAAAGAAATTGGAAAAAGCAGGACAAGTGATGTTGCTTTTGCTCATCACACGAGACTATTGAACATTTTGTTCATTAAGTGTGCTGTAGCACAGTACGTTCGGACTGTTTTTTTTTTAAGCCAGCAATTGCTGGGCCTGTATTAGAAAGGATATAAAAAAAATAAAAGTTATGTTACAGGTAACACAAGCAACGCTTGTGATAAAAAAGGATGCCGCTCTTTATAGGAGAAAACCGAGGAAGGGGGACACTGATTGCTACACATCATTGCTTGCCCTTGTTAACTCTTTTCATTGCTTGTCCTTGTTAACTCTTTTCATTGCTTTGCTCCAGCCATCTCCCAAAGCTTAGCCTCTTCCTTGATGAGGGCTAGGATCTCACAGTGCGTCGATATTTTGTTTTGAAAGACACATCTGTTTCTCTCCTTCCACCATTGCCAAGTTATAAGAATGATCAGTGTGCTTGCAACCTTTGTGAAAGCCGGTAGGGAGTGCACCCATTTCAGCCACCAATCCTCAATTGTCATCGTCGATTCCCAATGTGTTTGATTGAGTATCGACAGGTGGAGCCATTGAGCTATTCTGGTCCATGTTTGTCGAACTGTCGGGCAATCGATGAAGAGGTATGTTACAGTTTCAAGGTTTCTGTTGCACATTTGGCAAAAATATTGGTTTGGCCATTCTCGAAGCTGCACCTTTGAGTTGTCCATATTCTATCTTGCAGCATCAACCAAGCAAAAAACTTACAGCTTAAGGGTGCCTATGCCTTCCAAATGATAGTTCGATAAGAAGTTTCAACTAAACCAATAAACTGTGCTCAATAGACTGAGGACATTGAATATGCTCCATCTATTGTTAGTTTCCATTGGATCTCATCTTCAATGTCTGGGTTTATGTCAATATGTTGCACCTTACCCTATAAGCTAACATATCAAAGGTAAGACAATATCGAATGTCTCGTATCCTGTTCATGTCTTGGATAATAGTTGTGACTGTCCTATTCTTTCTTCTTAAGTGTGCATATAGTTTTGGGGCTAAGAGTACGTTCGGACAGTTGCAGCAGCTTTTATTGGTTTCTCCCCACCTTGTAGTATAACTAACATGTTTGGAATGTGGTTGCCTGGGTTTGGGAAGCCACTAAGGAAGTTGATCAGTATGGGTACAGCTACACTTTTCTGGGCTATTAGGCGAGCTAGAAATTCTGCATGTTTTGATGCTAAGTGGCCTTCACATCCTAATCGAGTTGTGTTTGCAATGTGCTATTGGATTTGCACCTGGGTGACTATGCAGAAACAGGACAGAGGAGACCTAGAGCAAGGCGCTTAGAAGATGGAGCTGGTGGCTATGGAGGTCTTCAGAAGAACTTGGGGCTGGGGCAATGCGAGTGGACTCCTGGAATGAAGCTGAAGCTAGATAGGTCTTTTGAGGAAAATGATCTGCTTTGAGTGCGTATGTACTGCTTAAGATACTCTGTTTTTGTTGCTTTTCTTTTGTTTTGTTCATTTCTGGCTGTAAGAACTATCGTTGGTTATCTGTTCCCTAGTGGACAGAGGCTGGGGATTAATACAAGTGTCTCCTTGGTCTGAGAAATAATGGTTCGTTATTGGCTCATTCCATCTGTGATTCTGTATTCCAGCTTTTGTTGAATCATGTGAAGGACCGATGTGGCGATCAGAGGAGGTGAATGATCACAATTAATTCTTTTTCCCCACTCAATAGATCTAACCAAAACCTCACTTGAAACACTTAAACGTAAAAGAGCAAATAGAGAAAATCTTGGTCTTGAACTTGCTCGTGGGTTTGTGATGATCAAGATGATCTTGGATATTCTCCCACTTATCACAGCAAGCAAGAACACAAGAAACAAAAACCTCAAATGCGATCTACAAAAGTTTCTCAAAGATTAAGTAAAGAGATCGAATTCTTGCAAAAGATTGCCTAAATGATGAGGATATGATCTGAAAAAGATTCATCCATCAATCAAACATCATTGGCATAAGAAGCACAAGCAAGTAGAAGGAGTGGAGCCAAATCCAACTTGCGAGAATGTAAATTGCAAGAAATTAAATTGTGAAATTTAAAAAGCAAGTAGAAGGAGGGGAAGCAAATCCAAATTGCGAGAATGTAAATTGCAAGAAATTAAATTGTAGAATTAAAATGCTGAATTTAAGACATAATGTAAATGCTAAAAAAATTAAATTCAGAAAAGTAAAGAAGTAAAAGTTTATTTCTTTGGAGGAAGATTTACAAAACCTCACAACAAGGTGGGTAAAACTCAAAGGAGCACACAAAACTTTCAAGAGGGGAGGGTTACCCCTACCCCTCTATTTATACTACTCTTGAATCATCCTCCACCTTTGGATAAATTCTACTTGGCCCTCAAGTAACCTCATCAAGGAATGAGATTGAGTCATTCTCCACCCTTAAATGAGTTCTACTTAGCCCTCAAAAAACCTCATCAAAGATTGAGATTCACTCAAGCTAACTTGACCGCTACTCTATCCTCTTAACCGCAATCCAACGGCTCTCCTTGATCCGAGCAACCCCAAGTTAGTATCTCAGCCGTTCACTTGCCTTCTAGGCTCACAGCGACTCCGTCTCCCGTCATCCTCCGACGATCCCCAACTGTCTGGACCTTCGACGCACCTCACCTAATCCCGATCATCCTCCGCCTCACCAAGACCTAGCACCGTCGTCCTGCAACCATAAAAAATAAGGAAATCCATCACATAGCAACGCATCCGTTTTCTTGCTCGTTGCGCGTTAGCACGCGCATCTGTTTTCTTGCTCTGTTTAAAATGATATACAATAATTATCCAATTGCTAAAAATAAATCATATTCCTAACTCAAATACAGTCAAATACTCATCAACAACATAGTTAGATCTCCGCATAGTCTTTCAATATGTATCAATTAGTTTGTAAATCCAACTCTTTTCAGCAGTTGGACTGACTATACTTAAGAGAAAATGCAGATCGTACACAGATGGAGATAAATCTCGAATGACTAAGTATCAAGATGTTGGATCTCAAAATATACTAAAAAACAAGAAGGCCTGCTAGGTCAATCCATCAGGTTATATGTTTGTAGTCCGAAGACTATAGTATGATTACTATAGGAAATTCACTACATAAGATAGAATCAACTATGACGCTCTGAATTAAACCACTGGTAAATGAAGAAAAAGGGGGGAAGCGATGAAAGAATGGAGCATGGGCACTAACTAATGAAAAGAGAGCTGTCATGTCTAATGAAAACAGAGAGCACATCACAAAAAAATACAAAATAATTGAGAGATCGACTTGCAGCAAAGTTGAGAAAATCATATTGCATTTACATCAACAAAGTCAGTGTACATCCTACAGAATGAATAGTTTATCCACCAATCTGTCATGTGTTCGCACAAATACTTATCCCAGCAGCATCAATCAACTATTTACCATCAGTATGTAAGACAACAAAGTATCACACAATGCATTTACTAAATCCATCTGAATGCATTTTAAACACAAATGCATTTATTAAATCCATCTGAATGCAATTTAAACACAAGATCATCTGAGAAGTTTTACCAAGAATGACACCTTCCTCCACCACTTAAAAGAACAGATCTGCAACCACTCATCGACAAGGCCCGAACACGCTTGGCGGGATGGAATGGAAGGATGCTCTCCATGATGGCCCGATTGGTTTTCACACACTGCGCCCTTACGTCCTTAGCTGTTTATCATTTGATGGTCTTCCCTCTCCCCAAATGGACAGCCAAAAGACTAGACAGGCTTTGGGAAACTTCATCTGGAGAGGAGAATAGGAATGCAAGGGAGGACATTGTCTAGTCAATTGGAGCAAAGTATCCAGACCGCACAGACTGGGAGTCCTTGAAGTTAAAGACTTCGACAAGTTCGGATAGGCACTACGCGTTCGTTGGCTCCGGTATAGCTGGAAAGACCTACAGAGGCCGTGGGTACGGACGGCGCTGCCATGCCACAGTCTTGATCAAAGCTTCTTCGACGCAAACACCACAATCATACTAGGAAATGGTGCAAGTGCAAAATTCTGGACCTCTGCTTGTCTTAGTAGAGTCTCTCCGGGGGAGCTGGCTCCTCAGTGCTTCCAACTCGTCCGAAGAAGAGGAAGAACAGTACAAGACGAACTAGCTAACAGGAATTGGCTCAGGCCACTGTGTAGAATTACAACTGAAATGCAACTAGACATCGTTTTTCTATGGCAAGCCATTCAACATGTTACCTTGCATACACACCTGCAGGATGACATAGTTTGGCGATGGACGGCGAATGGAGAATACTCAGCCGGAACTACTTTCAGGATGCAGTTCCATGGATCCATGCCGGACCACAACTACAGAGTAATCTGGCAAGCTAACGCTGAAGGAAGGTGCAAATTCTTCGCATGATTATTCATTCATAACATAATCCTGACTACCGATAGACTACGTGCTGTGCGGGTTGGAATCAGAAACGGTGACCCATTTGCTCCTACTATGCCCTTTAGCAAAATAGGTATGGAGGAAGGTCTTCAGCTAGATGCAGATAAGTTCCCCAATTCCACAGCCTGGCACCATCGCTTTCTCCTTTGATCGGTGGTGGGAATCCATCCGCCTGAACACCGCGAGGTAGAGTCGCAAGGAAATGAATGGAGTCCTAATCTACATTGCATGGAATATATGGAGAGAAAGAAACAACAGGATTTTTAACAGTTTGTATCGATCAATCCAGACGGTTTTCAATGGCATTTCTTAAGATGTACAAAGTTGGCAGATTGCCTTACGGAATGGCTGAGGAGACCTACACAATTCTTAAGCTCAGAATGACTGGCATAGCAGCGCACTTAGTCCTCTTGCTCCCTTACTCACTTCACACAAGGGGACGACAATGGTGGGGACGGTCATCAAGGAGGCTACGACGATAACACGGAATTCTCATAGCATATCAGTGCTCTGTATCTTTGCTTCTATTGTACTTCTGCTAGCCTAGACATTATGTGGTATCTGCTCGTTAGTTCCCTCACGTCACAACCTTCACAAAAATTCTATAATATTCCTATTTGTAACTTCTCTCCTTTTTAAATGAAAGGCAGAGCTCCTGCTAATCTTAAATAAATAAATACTCTCACCTCCCAGCGGCAAATGAGCTCCTTACCATTACTCTGCAGTCTCCACATCAGCATCCTGCACTGCCGCATGAAAATAGAAAAGTGACATCGGTTAATTCACGGATTTCGATCGCAGCACAGGCTGCTCCACTATTTTTCTACCGTCTCCCACGGTGGTCACAGCTTCCTTCGCTCTGAGAACCGGAGGATCCCTCTGGGCTCTCGATCGAGGCATTCCACCAACGCCTATGGCGCATAGGCTTTGGCTCTTTCCAGTCATAGCTCGGAGGTTGCCGGGAGGGCGGAGGCACGGGTGGAGCGGCTCGGTGGTCGCAGCGGCGGTTGGGCGCCGGCGGAGAGGTCTAGTTAGGTTGGCCCGTACGAGAGGAACGAGGACCAATATGCACCGTTCCATCAAACTTGTACGGTTTGGATTGAAACTCGCAGAGAGTTTTACACAGTACCCTGTAATTATATTTTGTTGACGATTAAGGCCCAATCTGTTTAGATAGCACAAAATCATCGTGATTCATCTGTGGGGCCTCGTAGGACGGTAGGAGCCATTATATCAAATATATACGGTTATGATTCAGTAGAAAGGAGCATTTTTTCACGAAACCCCTATGACATGTCGTGATATAGGGGCAGCTAAGTTGTTCTTGGGAAATCGGATATCGTTTCGGTAGATTTGGCTGCCGCCGCAGCAAGTTGTGGTCGGCGTCTCTGCTCTTTTTCGACCACGCTTACCTGGTACGAGTTAGCGATTTGGTAATTATATAGGATTAATTTCTCGTATGCCACTACAATTTGAGGTAAATCCATGATTGTGTTACTGACATGTGGAGTTAGAATCCATATGACAGTGATATAATAAGTGGTGTATAAGAGATGAGATTAACTTTCAGTGACATATAAGAAATTGCCCTAATTGTATACTTTAAAAAGTGCGTTCTTTGTTTGTTTTCGTTTGAATTGTGACCAAATCTCTTTGCCTCTTTGTTTCGGTGTTCTCCCAGGGCGCAGTGAGTGCTTGGAGGCGTGGTGTACACGGCGGTGCCATTCTACAAGAGAATCAGGCATGTCGAAGGTGGAGGGAGATCCGGTGCATTCCCTTTGGGGACTGCAACTTAAGCAGTCTCCACAGGTATGGTCCGTCCGATCGAGTGAACGGACGGTCTGGATCTTCTAAATTCATGTGCTACAGTGTTTGTTATGGTACTGCTACAGTAAAAAATAATGGTATCTTCACTACAGTACTTCGCTCGATCTAGACCATCGCTTTTCGATCCAACTATGCGCACACAAATGTTTAAGTTGCAGTCCAGGACCCTGTCCGTCACAGGTATTATATGCGCAACTCAATACTCAATACCGGTTATTGTACGTGTCATACTCTCACCTATAGTCATTCATCGTTTACCTGCAAAAAACACAAGTGGTTAATCTTGAATAAAACTGAAGGGTAATCATTGTGAAGTTCATGAATTATTATCAAATAGTAATCATTGTGGAGTTCATGAATTGCTGGTTTGCTACCGAGTAGAAGTTATTGTGTAGTTCATGAATTGATACTGAGCAGTTAAAAACTATCAAGGTGTGCTACAAGCAAGGAGAATCTTATTGCTATGGTCCGGTTGTTATCTCAAACGAGACAGTGGGAGATGTGAACTGCTGTAGACGAGTGTTTTCTTCTTTAAGGCTTGATGCTAATTTCCTAATATACTTCACATATGATGGATAATACTAGCTAGGGCACGCGCTACGTTGCGTCATGTGAAATTTGGAAAATTCGGTCGCGCGACGCTGCGCTACGCGAAATTTGATCCGACGGATATTTCTAGAAAAAAATTGTATAATTTCGGTTTTCTTGGTTTTTTTTATAAAAAAATAAGCTGTTTTTTTATAAATATTTTTTTTTTGCATAATTCCGGTTTTCTTGATTTTTTTTAAAATAGGTCGCTAGGACCCACCGACGAATCAGTGGATTGCTATAAACCGTCGGCGAATCTACGTTTTTTTTGTTTTTAGGCGAAAATAAACGTATTTTTATTTTTTGCATAATTTTTATTTTCTTGTTTTTAAAAAAATAGGTCACCAGGACCCATCGGCTAATATGTGGGCTGCTATAAACCGTCAGCGAATCTGTGTTTTTTTTTTCTAGGAGAAAACCACGGATGGACCTAAACGTTGGGTCCAATATGCTAAAAACCGATTCCTTAGGACATAAACGCATATTTTGTTTTTTAGTCTATTCCGCTAAAAACTGCTAGGAGGATCTAAACGTAAACCGCAGAAGGACCTAAACGCAGTTTTGTTTTTTTTGGGTACTTTGTTAAAAACCGACCGGAGGAGCTAAATGTAATTTTGAATTTTCTGAAGAACCTTCTTGCGAATTCGATGACGCGGCGGTGCTAGCCGGCAGCAGAATCTCTGCGCTTTATATAAAGGTATGTATGTATTAGTTGCGAACAATGTCTAAGTGCAAATTAGCAATTGGCAGTACTGTATCTATACCCCTTTATAATGCACCTAAGCATTCTTTTCTACGTCCACCCCAAATAATGCACCCCACTAGAGATGGCCCAACCTCCATACACCCAGCGAAACGTCCCTAGAAACTTGCCTCCATCAAAATTAACCTCTCAGATCTTTCCTCAGTTTTACTCACCCACATCCGATGGCCATTGTTTAATGTGTCTAACTCATCCCTGTGGCCCACAACAGATCTCTCCATACCTTCAGCATCATCTCAAGGAAAAGGAAACAAATATCCTGGAATTAAGGAAAAAGAAACAAATGTTCTAGAAAAGAAAAGACCATATATTACGTGTTGGGAAAAGGAAACCGGAAGATAGGGTACTATACTAGTGGTAAATGGGTAATGCTAAAAACAATAGAATAGAAGGCAATTTTATATGGCATCTAATATTTGTAAGTGCCACTACACCCTGCCAAAAGAAAATTTTGTAACTCCTGAAGCAAATGATTACTTGAGTTATTGAGAATGCTATATGCAACTTTCTTTTGTAGATCATATAGCACTCATATGTCCTACCTTTGCAATTTATGACCATTTCAGTCATTTCGACTGGTGAGCCTTCGGCTTTAAGTTGTTTCTTGTAAGGAACTGTAGCTGGTTTCAATATTTCCGGTGTTACTCTTACCCCACACTAAAAATTTTGATGACGTAAGGTTTGAACGATTTAGGTCTTATTTGTTTGGACTTTTTCATTGGCTTAAAAGTTAATAAACAAATGGGTGACTTTTTATCTGGGTTTTTTCAAAAGTCATAAAACCTTTCTATAACATAAAGCTAAAAGCTAGCAAAGAGGTGCTTTTTTGGCTTATCGAGGATTGATTTTAGGCTAATGCTACTTAAGTTAGGTAAAATTACCCACCTCTACCGCATATAAAAGCCGATTGCTTTTAAACTGTTTAAACCGAAAAAACTGAGAGGTGCTTTCATGCTTTTCTTTTTAACAGTTGCATAAATATTAAAGCATGAATGAAGGGTAGACAGTGATTACTTATCCCTTCGTTTGCTGCCATATTTGTGCAACTTATATTGAGAAAAAGCGTTGAAGCAATACTCAAGAAAGCTGAATTTAAGTTATAAGCCAAAAAGTCTAAATCTAAACAAATAGGACCTTAGTTGGTATTGCAAAAGGAGTACTACCATCGTTTTAAAACTTATTTTGGTGACATTATCACATTTTTTGTTAAAGCAATTCTACTATGTTATACAGTTTGCAAGGCATCTAGAAATAGTTTGCTTTCATTATTTTGAGGGATTAGTGTGTGGCCTTCTTATGTCATTACGCTTTTATAGAACATTGAGAAATAGGCTAACCAACTGAATTATAAAAAGATGCCTACAGACCCATAAGGTCCCTTTCCTTGGATCATTCCTTCTCTTTCCATGAAAGCATCAAAATATCTATTCTTGTTCTAGAAGTAATGTGAAAGACAACCAAGGATGAAGGTATTGACTTTTTTCATCTCGCTAAAATACAGATTTTGACAAGTTCAGCCACAAGATTGCTGCTGAAGTAGGGCCTGTAATCGAGAAGCTTGAAAGGAACTGAAACAAAATCCAACATCCTGTGATAGAGTAAACGCACATTTACGATCACTGGCCATGTATAGGGGAAGTCAGAGGCGGAGCCAGAATTCATTCAAGAGGAAGGCTGAACATAAGTACATATACTAAATATAAAAACTATCAAGCCGACATATTATAGTTAAAATTTAAATGCATGCAATATAGTATTAGTATGTAAATATGCAAGGGGAAAAAATTACTTTTCATTGTCACTGTCTGACAGAAGAGATTTGACAAATAAAATCTACAGGCGGCAGGATTTTTCGTGGTGGGCCAGGGGGCTGGAGCCCCACCAAGCCCCCCCTCTGGCTCCGCCTCTGGGGGAAGTGTTCCCATTGTATAAGTTGTTTGTTCCTTCTCTCTTTTGAATGACGTGGTGCAGTGCAGGCCACGGCGACCGCGCGGGCATGGTGACCCACCCGCTCCGCCTCCCTACCCTCACCTCCCCACTCCCTCCGCCTCGGCGAGCATCGTGCGCACGGCAAGAACGGGCCGCACGAGGAGGCAGCGGGCAGCGAGCCTCGGCGACCACGGAGGAGGCAACGGGCGGCTGGCCACGGCGTAGGCCACGGAGGAGCAGCGCGAGGCTTGTTGGCATGGCAAGTGCGGCGACTCAGGGGCCCGGCGTCGAGCCCGGGCGGCTCAGCAGCACAACGACGGTGCGGTGCCTTGGCGACACGGCAGCTCCCAGGTAACCCCTATCCCCCCTCTCCCACATCGATCGCGTGCCTGCGCGGTCGATCGGCGTGCGGGTTGCCGTGCCGCCGCGGGCGCGGCGAAGGCGACCATGCCGGGCGTGTCGTGGCCGTGCTCGTGCCCTGCGTGTTGCCACCGTGCCCGGTTTCTCATCCTGGCACGACCCAGAAACAGTAATAAGTTGATCCGATATAACCCACTTCATACCGAGTTGCACTGATGTGGCTCGGACTGGCCCACAAAGGCACGGCCCGAGTGCCATATGGGTGCCAGTCTGTATGTGTTACACAATGACTATAGTAAGGCATGGTGATTGCATGCTGGGCGCTCGAAGCCGAAGTTGAATTGAAGTACACAGATAGTATTGGAATGTAAAACTTCACTTAACATGCTCCACAATAGAACAATTGTATGGTATCAAATCATTAAAATGAATAAACACATTCCTGGCATGTGGATTACACCCGTCGAACCAGAATCTACGAGTTATCTTTTTCTTGCCAAGAACTCGTTGAAGCCGGAGCCTAGACATCTAGCGATAGTATAATGGAGAGGTCCTCGTAAACTAGCTAATAAAATATGTCTACTATCTAATTCATTTCATACCCTTTAAAAAAAACTTAATTGGGTTCATAGTTGTTTTTCTGTATGTTTTGTTACCGATAATGTAGACAGTTCCTGTAATAGAAAGTGCTACTAACCAACGAATTGTCTAATTGGTTCACTCGAGCTCACTGCTCACCAGTCGACCAGGCACGCCAAATCCAGGGCCGTCGCTGAGACGGACGGCGACTTGCCGAGACGCCGGCCGTGAATGTTTTCGCCGTCCGCTTGGGATATTTTGCCGTGGCGGATAAAACCACCCAGCGAGTGCAGAGTGCAGACCACGCCTGTGATATTTCGCCGTGCCGCTCGCTTCCTCGCGATGGCTCTCCCCCTCGTCCGCCTCCCGTCGCTCCCCGCGTGCCAACCGCCGCTCAGCTTCCCCAAGCACTCCACTCCACCTCGCTATGGCTACGTCTCCTTCGTTGTCCCCACCGCCGCTTGCTCCTCCAGAAACCGCGCCGCGTTCTCCGCCTGCGCTGCTAGTGCCTCGGTGGCCCCTGCGCCTGCGCCGGCACCACCGGGGACGGAAGAGTCCGTTGGGCCGAGGACGCGGCTCATCGCGCAGAACATCCCGTGGGACTATACGAGCGACGACATGCGCGCGCTCTTCGAGAAGCACGGCTCCGTCGTCGATGTGGAGGTATTAACCGTTTGTTTCCGTCGCCTTATCCGCTTGAAGAAAAAGAAATCGACGGCAAATTGCGAGTTTTTGCTTCCTGATAAGCAAACTGTAAACATTGAGGCAGTAGCAGTAACCGGGTGAGATGGCGAATCTCAAACGAATTCAAGAGTGATTGCCACGACGAAGTAGTGCCAGAAAGATGGTATGGGTTGACGAAAGAACCGAAATGCATTTGGATATGAACCTCACGGTCCATTTGCCTGAAACAGTAGCTAGTTTAGGCAAGTGTTCATATCAAACCTGGCTCTGCTCAAGTAGCAACGAGATAGTTGAAATGGTTATACTGATGTGGACGCATTCCTTGTCAGCCTGCTTCCAAAGAGTTAACTGAAGAAAAACACGATGTAGTGGCCATTCAGTCTCTGAATCTTTTTTTCCACAGTTGCTCTGCACAAAAGGAAATATCCTAGCACAAATATGGGAAACAAGCATGGGAACTAATATTACTCTGATATAAACTGGTTTACATTCGGCATAAATTCAATGTTTTAGATGGGGACATCAGGCCAGTTTGCCATGTAATGCATTTCAAAATGGGTTTCTCGATTATATTTATTTATGAAGAAATGTACTGCAGTGGCATCATTAGTGATTACTTTTCTTGGTTGATTTGCTAGCTTTCGATGTACAATTCCAGTAAAAACAGAGGATTGGCATTTGTAACTATGGGTTCAGAAGAGGAGGCTCTTTCAGCACTCAACAATCTCAATTCAACTGTAAGTCCTAATTTGTTATGGAAAGAATGTATCTCTCCCTCTTGGACATACCAGCTTACTTAAATCGATCATTATTTATCTTTTTACGAGAATAGAGATCATTATTTATGTCCCTTTCTACTTATTTTCTTTTGTAGATGTTAAACGATAGAACAATTAAGGTGGACTTCGCAAGGCCTAGAAAGAAGCAGCCTGTTGTGCCATCAGCTCCCATGCCAAAGCATAGTGTGTTTGTGGGGAATTTGACATGGAGAGTGAGGTCTCGTCATCTTCGGGAATTATTTGCCTCAACCCCAGGTGTCCAATCAGTTGAAGTTGTCTTTCATACCACTAGTCCAAGGCGATCAGCTGGTTATGCTTTTGTTTCCTTTTCCTCGAAAGAGGAGGCAGAGACTGCCATATCTACCTTCGATGGCAAGGTGAATACTCTGAAATGCAGCATGTACAATAGGACAGAGATGTGGTTTGTTTGGTATATCTAACCTGTCAATTTATCACAGAAATTGATGGGACGATCCATTAACGTGATGTTCAAGGATCAAAATGCGAAAAAGAATCAAACTTCTGTTTCAAAGGAAGAGGAGCTGGAGGCAGATTCATCTGAGCAGAGTGATAGCTAAGCATTAATTGTTCTAAGACCAGAAAGAGAGTTAAATGAATTGATCTGCAGGTCTATATCTTTTACCAACGTTTTTTTTTCAGTAATAACTCTATCTCAGTCCTTTTCCGTTTTCATATTTATTCTATGTACATATTTTCAGTTATCAAAACAGGAAATTATATATCTTGTGAGAAATGAAGCAGCATCCTTTCTTCTATTTGTCATTGCTAAAAACATGCCTATTTATTTCTTGGAATGTTAAGCACTATGTCTTCTACCATAATCAAGCAATAAAGCTTATGATACTGTGCGCTGCTCTGGTTACCGGATACATTTTCATAATATAACCAAACTGCCTTCATTTTGTATTTTTGCTATACTTTTCCTTCTGACTTTGTGAGCTTTGAATCCTAGCAAGTGCTTGCGTCATTTTGACCGTTCAAGGTACTAGGTACTCATACAGCATTATCATTATGATCGATTGTAGAGGTGGTTATGACAGAATTATCTTAATTATGATTGTTTATGCCTCCTGATCATACTGAATGATTAGCCAGCTCTCTACGCTATATGGCTGACATTTCATTTTTCACAGGGTTGCCAAGCTGCTGGTTGGTTTCGCTCGTTCGGCGACTCTTGAATTTTGAAATACTGCATTCTGTGAGCTTTTGAAATACTGCGTTCAGCAACTCTTGGATTTTCAAATACTGTGTTCTCCACTTGATTTGGACGACATTTGGAGGTTAGCTTGATGCTAGTATTGCGAAATATCTGTCAGCTTTGTCGACATCTGAGCTAATAATTTGTAAAATAGAACTAAGTGTTAAGCAACTTAGATGCAACCTGCTGACAGTCTTGACTATAATTTTTGTCTGTAATGAAATATTTGGTACCGTAACATTCGTTCGTGGTTTTTTTATGGCTAAAAATTAGCACTTCCTACTATTTTTCAAGTACTAACCGCCAATTTAATAGGACTCTACACGCTTCCAAATTGCATGTGTTTAGTGTGTTAAACCTACTGAACCTGTGCTCTCAGCTTCTCAAACATCAATCTTGTAGCCTACTAAAGGTTGCAGATCTCAATGTTCATCTGTAACCATGTTTATAAGGTAGTAGGTGTAATTTGCATTCTTGTTGAGCAATGGACCGCTTGATAAAACTTTTTCGAGCATACTGAATCGTAATCTGCTATTTTACTTTTTTCTCTTGAGGAAGACAAAGAATATTTTGCTTCTTTTTTGTTAGAATAAAATTGTGCGGTCTTCAGTCCACATCTGTCTGTTGAGTTGACAAATTACAACCTATTCTTCAGAATCTGGTAACCGCGTTGATACTAAATGCGATGCAGATATTTTAGTGAGAACTGTTTCTATGCATCACCCACCTAATATAAGTCGCTACTATATGTTAGTTAATTCTGGGTTAAAAAGCAAATACACCAAACAACCCCTGAGGGTGAGGAAGGAAGAAACGCGAGGTTACGCTAAACCTTCAAGCCTTCTACCAGCAGATGAATACTTAATCTATCCCCTCTGCGCACGGTAGTCGTACAAATCTTAAAGCAAACGAAGATATAGGTAATTATCATCCACCTTTATTTATATTTTAATATCTGTGCAACTTTCAAATAGGAGCACCTCTCTATTTTGGTTATTCTGACAGGTAATTTAAGGATACGATGAAGCCTTCCAGATTTGGAACTAGTCCGGGGTTATGGAACTGGAAATGCTAAACGCATGACGAAACGTGTTACGAAATGCGTAAGTCTCGTGCTGGTCCTTCAGCGAATCACTGAATTGTCCGTCTGAGATTCCTCACTCGCGTTCATTTGCCAGTAACAAATTTTTTTTTTTTTGAGGAATTTGTCGATAACAACTTATCAGTGTGATTCCGTACTTATTTGGCTGCGCATATTTGAGAGACTTCATGTTGGAATTACCGTACCCGTCCTTGCATAGTGCTGCAAAGTTTTTTAACTCTCCCAGGAAGCAAGAAACAAAGAACGTGGCCATTAGGAAAGAAACGGTCGGTAAATGGTCCTTTCTATTTTCGTTTTTACATTTTTTACCGGTAACAAAATCGAAATCGGAAACATTGGAAACTGATACGGAAACGGATGCGAAACGGAATAGAGCGGATACAGAAACGAAAGTGAAAAATTTCGCAAGAACATAGTACATAATCACAATATACATAACCACAAAAACAATGTAACTCATTCCACCTCTAAGGAGGACACAAGAATAATATTATGTTCACTGGTATTATTAGGAAGTTTTTTTCTTAAGTTTGTCATTTGAAGGCTCGCTATTTGTCCCTCCAGATCAAACTAGCATGTCCTCCTTCATGTCATTATCATCAACATCCTCTTGCTCCTCCAACTATAAAGGTGTAACATCATAAAATTTACATATTATTGTTCAATGTTCATTTATGATTTTCTGATATTTATCTTGGATTTTCTGGAGTTTATAAATGCTATTTTGCTATTTTCATATTTATAAAATTAATTTATTCATGAAAAATAAAACCAAAATTATGCTAGAATAATTTTCCTAGGTTCAAAATGTTCCAAAGTACTTTTGAGAATTTTTCGGAATTTTTTAACTCTTTGATATTTTCTATAAAGCCATTTGCATTTCTAAAATTATTTAAATTTGAAAATAAATGTAAATTCTCCATTCTTCTTTTTGGGCAAGTGAGCCAAGTTTCCGACTGATTTTTTTGGTTCATTTATATAGAATTTTTGTTTTCGTTTCCATACCGATATTTCCTATTTTCGTTTCCGAAAAAAGGCTTATGTTTCTATTTTTCTCTGGAACGATCAGAAATTCCGTTTATGTTTTCATCCCTAGTGGCCAGTGCGTTGTCTTTACACTGAGAACGGTCGGCCGAAAGCACGCTAAACTTCCCTCGACACGGCATTGCGCGCACAGCGCGCGACGAAGAATTGCGCTCGATCTTTTCGCAAGCCGCTTAACTGGCCTTCTTCATCTTCTTTTTTTTTCTTTTTTTTGTTGCAAATCTGACTTTCGCACTATTAAAATTATGAAGATGACATGTTCTCTAATCGCAGAAGCAGCGACAGGTTATACGTCTGTGCCCATGTAGCGCGGCAGCAGCTTCGGATTCACCACGGCAGGGAGAGGTAACGTACTCCCAACGCACCTATCACAGTGCCCTAGCGAGGCACCTTTCCTGCCGTGGTAGGCTTGATCTGCTGCCATGGTTGGCCTGGATGCCACAGGGCCAATCACCTGCAACAGTATACGGGCATGGTAGGTGACATATGTCACTTGCTACTGCTTCCACGGTCGGAGAATGGACTGTGTTTTGCAATTTTATTTGCACGAGGACTAGATTTGCAAAATAGAATGTGCAAAGCTGCCAAAAAAGCT
Source organism: Otatea glauca (assembly GCA_036346275.1). NCBI lineage: Eukaryota > Viridiplantae > Streptophyta > Magnoliopsida > Poales > Poaceae > Otatea > Otatea glauca. Next base: position 41,998,901 of record CM070725.1, read on the forward strand.
AATGTTTCATCTTTTTGTGCCCATTAGAGATCCAGTGCAACCCCAGTATAACTACAACTTTTTTAAAAAAAATGGCCAGAAGCACTGACGTTCATTATAGAAGAAAGAACAACAGACGAGCTACATACGCGCACACACACACCTCCACAAGCACGCACACATGCACACCCACTCCTGAACTCGTCTCTGCAAGAAACGCGGGGTTCGAGACTTGAACCCGGTCGACTGGCGCCCTCCAGCGTCCCATGCTACTAAGCTACGCTCAGTCCTCATAACTACAACTTTAGCGGCTATACTATCAACTGTTTAATAAAAAATCAATGGCTTAGATGCTCCACTGCATTGCTTCGTGACACCGTGAAGTAACCGTAGCGTAGGTCATACACTATTTACTCGTCTTTGTTACTGTAGTAATAATTGTTGATGGTGTACTACGGAGATCTAAGCCATGGGATTTTTTTATCGGACAGCAGCAATGGCTGTCTAATACTAAAGTTGCTATTCCTATTGCAAGTTTGCAAATTGCAACTGCCCAGATCTCTGTCCTTTCGTGCCACGCCGGCCGAATAATCCCACACCGCCGAGCGAGCGGGCAAGCAACCCCGTACAAAAATGATCCCTCCGCGGTACAGAACATCCTGCCCGCTGTTTTGAGAGCTCATTTCTGACTCAGATATATGTGGATGTACTGGGAATTTAAACTAAAATTTCGATCATCTACATGGACCTATTCACGTGGATCACCGACCGAGAACGAACTCCCAAAACATTGGTAGGTTGTGTAAGTAGGATTACCATTCTTTAGGGGAAAGCTTAGAGCATGGGAGGTTGGACCGGAAGCTGCCGTATCCATCTCTATGCATGCTATCAAATTGATCACTTTTTGTAACTCTCGTTTTATTAAAAAAAATTAGTTTACTTTCGAACGAAATTATAAATCTAGTTTTCTCCCTCACTGCGGAATGCACGCAGGCGACACTTGTCGCCTGCCGCGCTTGGGGAGTGCTGGAGCTGGCACTGCCGTGTCGAAGGAGCGCGGCAGCCTACGAGGAGTGTGGGAGCAGTGCGGTACCGTGGACGTCGAGTGCATGAGTAGTGGCCTGCCGCGGCTGGCGAGCACGGGAGGGGACCTCCGCGGTAGAGGAGCGCGTGAGGCACGTTTCGCGGTGAAAAGGATGCTAGATTTACAATTCTATACTGGAAGAGACTAGATTTAAAAGAAAATAAGATAAAAGAGGCTAAAAAACTGATCACTTCCATACTATCATGACCATGAGTGCACATAGACCCAGAAAACATTAAAATGACTAAATTATTTTTAATTATTATTACTAAGCACTATACTCAATATATGCATGTAAAAAATATAAAGTAAAGATATGCATTTATTAGGAGTATAGAGGGAACATCATACTAATTTTATATTAAAATATAAAATATGTTTTATATTTATAAATAAAATTGTTTAAAAAGTAAATCTTGTAAATTCGGAAGACGGGGGTAGTAGCTTGGTTTGTATAATTGGATCATTTGGATGTATGTCTTAAGGTGACCGCGATGCTGCGCATAATTTTTTGCTCATCTTCAATCTTATCTGGTCCTGGCACGGCCATCGAAGTACTCTGACCATGACATTTGTCCAGTAGTTCAAGTTGTACACAGACGCAATGGTTGTTTCTCTTGAATCTTGATTCTTATCACCCTAGTTTATTTTTCTTTGGTAAACAGATTATGCACGGCTGTTGGGCAACGGAACCTAATAAATCAGATTTAACTTCAGTGATTCTCATGCTTCGGCGTGTCTTGATTCTTATATTCCTCTACAAAATTGTAAAGACACAATGTATTGTACTGCGTGGTTATCTACTTCATGCAATAAAAAAGAAGAAAAAAGTGAATAAACACGATACGATGACTGTACTTGCACTCTTGCAGAGATGGCTTTGTGTTCTACTGGAAATTAAAGTACCTAGATATCACAACAAATGAGGAAGCATGGGGTTCATACGCATACGTCTGATCTGTAACTACGTGTCATGGTGTAAAACAAATACATAGGTTTCACTGCAAATGAGGAACTAAATATGGCGTTGATATTCATATACGTACGGTGCTCTATAGGTAAGCTAGAAGTATCTCATAATATGTGTAATTTTCTTTGTGATGTGTAGATCTTATAAGTTGTTTGGGCTTACTTAAGTTTAGGCTCGTTTTGGAGAAGTAATGAACATCTTGCGACTATGGACCTACATGCAGGTTTCGGTTCTGCCCAGCTTTTCCTCCAATCCCTTTTTTTTTCGAGACCTCTTTTCTGTTGTTTTTGAGTCAAATTAGACCAGGCCAACTAAATCATGAAATCATGTTTATCTAGATCCTTTACGATTTTCTTTACAAATCTAGCCCTTTATATATATATTTGTAAATTTGGTTCCTTTCTCCATCGCAGAAAGCATGTATGTGATACATGTCCCTTGCCACGTCTGGGGAGCGCAAAAAGTGACCGACACCCTGAGAGCTCGATTGACCGTGAGGGCAGCATGGCCCAACTCACCAGGATGCCTTCCGCGCTACCCGGGCGTGGCAGCAAGAAGTCATACTTGATGCCGTAGCTCCTCCCACGCTCGCCTGCCCGCTCTCGTGCTTATCCACCTTGCTACGGCGCTGCCCACCTTCTGCGCTCTCCAGGCGCGGTAGAGGACATGTGTCGTCTGCCACGCCTTCTGCGATGAGAGAGAGAGTCAAATTTGCAAATGCATCCGTAAGAAAATCAGATTTGTAAAAAATAAGGTATAGGAAAGTGGATAAGCGATGATTCCCCAAATCATATTAGATTTTTGGCAGCTCCACTTAGCTCTACGCTGTTGAGCAACTTCCTTTGATGTTTGATGTGCAGCTTTATAAAGCAGTGTTGTCTACTGCGGATGTATGTGTTAGTGATATGTTCTAGAGGCAATCATGGAGATGATTGTATCACGTCTATGTTTATAAAATAATATGGTTGTTTTGCCCTTTGAATAAATGTCATTATTATCGATCAACAAGTATATGATTTGTTTGTGAAACTACTTATCATATTTTGATATTATTCTGAATTACCTCTGACCTTATATCATCATGTGGGGATAATTATGATTTATAGGTCAGCAAATGTATTGATTGATGATCATGTTTCACAGATCATGGATATAGGGATATCAAATCAATAATATGGATACATGTTGGAGAACATGGTGTTGGAGTGACCCACTCTGAGACACTACGAGAATTGTTATATTCTTAATTGTCATCAGTTGGTCTTATATATAGTGTATGTAGGATCCTTAGATATGAGATCAACATGATTTTCTACATTTGTAATATTATACTTAGTTATTGCTAAACGCTACTCTGTAATTGGATAGCCATAAAAATAACTTTCAAGTTTACTATGAAAGATGTAGAGAAATATGAGTGATCAAGATGGAATTTGCCATTTTTATATAACGAGATAGATATCTCTAGACCCCTCGATGTGGTTGTATTAAAGAAGAGCATGATCATGCCAAATGTGATTGAAAAGTCAATTGCAACTGAGTAATCTACTACCGAACGAGTGAAGGATCGAACTATCATATGATGACAAGTTTCTTGTCTTGAGTTCGATCTGGTATCGTGAGGTAAAGGGATTTGTATATGAGCACTATATAGGTTTATCCGATATGATCTTTGTGTATATTTACAAGTTGTATGCTCTGCTGGGGCTGTTGCCGACTTAATGGGCTGAAAGGAGTTTTTGGGCCATAGCCGAATATGCTTAAACTTACAGGGTCATTTACTTAGCTGGTTGGAATACATTTTTTCGAATAGGATCCATCATTAATGGACCAAGTGGACTTTGCACTTTGATTAGACCTCTAACATAGGGTTCCACCGATGAGCTATATAAAGGGAGTACGTGAAGGCTAAGGAGGTGTAACTGTTGTACCACCACATACACCAAAAACTCTAGTCATCACTGCTTAGACTCTGCTGTACATGTTGATGCTAGCATACCGACGCACGACATTCCTTCCACGAACGTGTGGACTTCAGTAGAGGCATTGTTGCTACTGTGACGCTGATTAGGACGATCATTCGAGCACGTTCAACCACCACTTGAGCAAGATCGACCACTGTTCATGTTATTCGACCATCGCTCAGGGACGATCAATTATTGCTCGAGGACACGCACTACGTTGAATCGAGCAATTCAATTCTCTTTTCGCTGTACAACGCAACCAGTGGTAATAATCCATGATCTTTTACTCGCTTGGTATCTTGGTTTATACGATAATTTTTTTATTTTAAACTAATGTAGTATACCCGTATTCCTTCCGTACGCCTGTATCATTGTATGGGAAGACGAGTTAGACTGGAGCCCCGACACTTTGTGCAAACTAAGCGCTTTGTATTAGCAAAAGTGAAGGATTGGATTCTGCAATCTGCATTGGCAGGCCCCTTTCTGCGCTTCCATCCAAACGAAAGCTCTAGTTGCAGTGGTCAAGGGCAGGCAGGGTAGGTGGCACCTGCTCCCCTTTGCCGTAGCGTAGGCTGCACCTTGCCAATCAAGCGTTGCCATTGCCATCAACTAGGTATGAAAATGGTCAGTAAATATCCGAAATCAGAAACCACAGACACAATTATGGAAATGGACAGCGACAGAGATGCAGAACAGAGCGGATACGAAAACGAAAAATTCCAGCTAATATTCCTAATTGTAACACCGTAAAAATTTGCAAATTATTTAGTTAGCATTTAACTCGGATTTTATGAATTTTTTCTGAATTTTCAGCATTTAATTTTTCTATTTTCAGATTTAAATAAATAATTTATTTGAGAAAAACAAAACCAAAATCTTGCTAGAAATAATTTTCCTAAGTTAAAAATGTTATAAATTTTTTTTGATATTTTTTGTAGAATTTTTTAACTCTATTTGATGTTTTCTATAAAGCAATATATATTTTATGGTATTATTTAAATTATAAAACGGAATTTTCGGTTTTATTTATACGAAATATCCGTTTCCGTTTTCGGCAGAACTGGCTCCACCGTTTTCGTTTCCATTTCTGGCAAAAAAATTCCGTTTCCATATTGACATTTTCCATTTTCGTTTTCGCAGGAAAACTTCCGTTTCCGTTTTTTCTCCGAAACAGTCCAAAATTCCGTTTCGTTTTTAGCCCTACCAGCAACCAAAGAACAAGTCGAATCGAGTAGCTGGTCCTGGATGTAATGGTTCTTTGAACTTTATAAGTAACTAGATAATTATACGCGGCATGCCACGCCGCGGGCGTCGCTCCTCACACGAGCAAATCGAGAAAACGTGCGACTACCGCTCACTACACGAGCAAATCGAGGAAACACGTGAAAAGGATCTAAACAGAATTTTGTGTTTTCCACAAAAGAGTTTAAACGTAATGCAAGAAAAGGATCTAATCGTAATTTTGATTTTGAGTAAAAGAACCTGATCGCAATGCTTAAAAACACATAAAGATCTAAACGTAATATATATTTTTTTTCAAAAAGAATCTAATCGCAATTTTTTGGAAAAAGATTCGAACGCAATTTTTTTTTTTTTGGCTCGGGCGCGAACTCCACCATCTTTAGTATATGTAGTATTTGTACTACGGCATTCTGATGCGACGATTCGAATGTGCTGCAGTAGAGCTACGGTGTCCCGATCGATTGCTTCGTTCACCGCGTGGCGTTCTGAAATGCACGGCCTGACGGTGTACGTCGTTGTAGCCAACTTTTGACGGTTTTGAGCGTGACAATCATGGGTGGGAGCAGATGTCCTTCGATGGCAGCACATTTATCTCGTACGTAGCGCCGAGATCTGACCGTGTCACCGTGATGTGGTGTCACACTATTGACTTCAAAAACAGCTTGTAATGTTTCCATCAAGTGTCGACTCAGATATCATCACCTTCTTGCCTTTTTTTTTTTAATGGCAAAGCTAATATTGGATTAGAAGGTAAAGGTATAAATAGAGTAAGTTACAAGGTGTGGATGGTACACCCAAAAGATGGAGAAGGGGAGGTGAGTTTAGGGAAGAAACAAGGCTTTAAGGCCGCCTCTGAATGAGATTGCCGAGGTGTGTTGCTCCTGCTACAGACCAGTTAGCTGTCTCATCTTTTACGGATTGAAGGATTTGTTTGTGGGTTGCCCAGTTCCTTTGGAAGACCCTGTTGTTACGTTCTTTCCACCATTGCCAGCATGTTAAGATGATTAGGGTTTTAACACCTTTGGAGGAGGCCGGGTTGCGTAGAATGCGGTGCAGGCTCCATTGCTTTAGATGTACGGAGGGCTCCCATTGGTCCGGGTGGATGGACGGCACATGAACCCATTGCGCAACAGAGGACCACATACGTCGGGCCTGAGAGCATTCAACGAAAAGGTGGAAAACCGTTTCCAGGTTTCGGCAGCACATGTGGCAAAAGTATTGATTAGACCAACCCCTGAGCTGCAAACGCTGTGCAGTCCATAGCCGATTTTGCTGTGCTAGCCAGAAGAAGATCTTACAGCGTAGTGGAGCCCAAGCCGACCAAATTGTGGTGACAAAAGATTTTTGGGTGCATCCATTGAACTGCAAGTGGTAAGCCGAGCTAGTTGAGTAGATGCCATTCGAGGTCTGCGTCCATATGATGACATCTTTCAATTCCGGACGAAGCGGTACTGATTGAATTTTGGACCATAGATGAACGTATTCCCTTAGTAGTTGCGGGGTCAGATGGTGGCAAATGTCTCGAATCCAGTTGTTGTTTCGCAAAGCATTCGCCATCGATCGTGTCTTTCTTGTCGAGTGTTTGTAGAGATGCGGCGCAAGTTGGCAGGGCGCTACACCGTGTAACCATCTAGAGGTCCAGAAGGTTGCTACTTGCCCATCACCAATGATGAATTTGGTGGCTGCCATGAAGATACTCTGGTCGATCCTATCACATGGCGTCGGCAATTTGCACCACGATCTTTCCAGATTTGTGTGCATGAGCCAAAGCCAACGCAGTTTAAGAGCTCGCGCGAATCTGTCTAGATCCAGTACTCCTAGACCTCTCAATTTAAAGGGTCGACAGACGGTTGTCCATCGCACCTTGCAGTTCCCACCATGTCTCGCAAAGATTTCGCCCATAAGAATTTCCTCCTTATCTTATCAATATCCATGATAAATTTCTTGGGCACCTTGAGCGCTGTCAACACGTAAATTGGAATGGATGTGAGGACTGACTTGACCAGAGTTAGGCGTCCCCCTAGTGTGAGATGACTTGATTGCCATGCCGCAAGACGTCGCGCCACTTTATCTTGAAGGGGCTGAAGGTGGACCCGACGCAGACGACCCAAAGTGAGAGGCATTCCTAGGTATTTGATAGGAAAATGAGAGGCGATGCCTGTGAACGGTTGCAGGATGCTGTCAATGTTTAGATCCTAACATTGGATTGCAGCTATAGAGCTTTTCTGCAAGTTGACCTTCAGACCGGAGGCCTCCCCGAAGCGGTTTAGGATGTTGATAACTGCTTGCAGCTCCTCCCTAACCGGGTTTAGGAAGATTACAGCATCATGTGCATAGAGGGAGAGGCGGAGGGATGCTGTGCAGCCTTTCAAGGGTGACAGTATGCCATCCTCAATTGCCTTTTTGAGGATGAAGTGCAGCGGGTCTATGGCTAAGATAAAAAGATACGGCGATAGCGGATCGCCCTGCCGTAGTCCACGCTGATGCGCGATAGTGGCCCCTGGCACTCCGTTGAGTAGCACAGATGAAGAAGACGTCGCAAAGATGGCAGACAAGCACTGTCGCCAACGGTGGCCAAAACCCCGTGCTTGCAGAAGGCAAAGGAGGTATTCCCAAGATATAGAATTGAAAGCTTTTTGAATGTCAAGTTTTAGCATTAGGGCCGGGGTGCGCATCTGGTGGTAATGTCGCGCTCTATTACGAACGGCCAAGAAGTTCTCCTGGATACTTCGCCCTCTGATGAAAGCACTTTGAGAGGGCGAGATGAGCGAGTCTATATGTGAGGATAGACGTAGGGCCAACACTTTGGACAGGATCTTGGAGGTTGAGTGAAGTAGACTTATCGGTCGGTAGTCGGCAGCCGTACCAGAAACCTCTTTGTTGGGGATAAGGGCAATGGATGCAATGTTTAAAGGGGCGAAAGCCATTGAGAGGCAATTTTGGAACCTGCGTAGAGCGGCCATGATGTCGTGCTTGATGAATTCCCAACAGTACTTGTAGAAAGCTACGGTGAATCCATCCGATCCTGGGGCCTTATCGTTCGGCAAGTTGTGAATGGCGCGCAGTACCTCTTCCTCTGTTACGGGAGGTTAAGATGTTGCCAGTTAATTGATGTCTTGCGAGCGCATACTCTTTGATCCCAACAGGAGTAAAAAATGTTGGTAGAGTATGCATTCCTTGTCCCTGCAGTGTGGCCATGCCCTGGTCAGACCTTCTTGCCTTTTTGTATTCTTAATTTTTATCCTGCTTGTCGAGACATAGAATCTATTGAATTGTGGGACTAATCCAGATGACACTGCGATGCTTGTATAGGAGGCCAACGAGTTAGATTGTTGGTCTTATACTTAGAGGCCACTTTTTATGTACAATAGCATTTAGATCGGATCAGAGTAATAAGGTACAGAATAACAATACACACAATCAAGAATAAAGTAGATAAATTCTATAGAAAGAACCAAAATATCGGCGACAAAGCAAACACGATGAGAGATGAAGCCGATCACAAATTTCTTAAACACAACCTCAGAAGAGTCCAAGTGATTGTCTCTTCTCACAACTCTCGAACCTTTTAATATTTGTCTACGATCAGGACCGTCGACCGCAAAGGAAGAGGGTGAAAGGTAGTACGGAGGGCGAGGCCCAAAGTTCCGCTCGTCCGGGAGGTACCCTTGGCGGGCGTACTGAACAGGGGGGCGCACACAATCAAACAGGGGACACAAGATCTATACTGGTTCGGGCCGAACGTCCCTACTCCAGTTCGGATGTCGGTACTGTATTGCCTTTGATTCCATCGGCTGCACCGCCTTTACAAATGAGAACTAGGGGTTCCAATATGAGAGTGCCGGAGTCTAGTTCGTGGGGTCCCGTCCCAATGAAGATGAAGTCCCTCTCCAGAGGGCCCTGCCCCTCCTTATATGGTAGAAAGGGGCAGGTTACATTGGGGATTGGGAGCTGAGAGGATGAAGGGACTCATGCCCGAAAGCACTTGTCTCGGTGACCAGTCTTGTCTGGCCTTGCCCTACGCCGGGTTAGTAGACTCTCCGAGCAAAGCAGGTCGCTGCTTCCTCGGGAAACAGCGCACCCACTCCTTGCGATTTTGTCCGATGATGACGTTGCCATGCGTTGCCCCAGCGCTGCCTGGGGTGAGAGGACTTCCATGCTGTACGCGACTGGATGATGGGACTGAGGCTTTGACTTTGGCGACCTTCGTGCTGCCTCGGGAAGGAGCCACCTGCTTCTGTGCGGTCGCTTCAGGCGGTCGCGATTGTTGGACACGTGGTTAACGGCTAGTGGAGGACCCGATGCTCGACCCTTGGCGGAGACCGGGATCGGGCTGGTCGGAGGTCGGGGGAGCCCGGTCCGTGACGGAGGTCAAACGCCCTGCTAGGTCGAGAAATAGCTCGGGGCGGTCGGCTTGGTCGGGAAAGAGCTCCTTTATGGCCTTGCGGGACCTCCAGTCGGATCCTGGCTCGGAGCAGTCCGATTGGTGCTCCGGACTGGCGGTTCGGAGACGTCTCCGCCCGAGGTAGGGAATAGTCCCCCGATCCTAGAGGAGGGCTGCTGAAAGCCCCCCCCCGGGGGCCACATGTCAGGGTGGCCGGTCCCCGACAACCAGACCCCAAGGCTCAAGAAGAGGTCTGAGACTTCTAGGCGCTCTTGAGTCTGAGATCTTCTTGGGAAGGGATGGCTCCCCCCTTCGGCCGGGCTCGAGGATTCTGGGGCTCACCTTCAGGCCGAGAGAAGGCCTCCCCGTGGCGCACACTTGGATCCCGATATCTTGTTTTCCCAGGTGGGCTCAGAAGGCCCGGGAGCCTCGTGGATATGGAAGTTAGAGGGATGTGATCCGCGGATGCGTGGATCGACGCGCCCGTACGGGGGTTTTGAAGGGCCCCTGGCGCCTCGGCTTCCGCCCGCCGGCTACGGGTGCGCCTTTTGAGGCGATGGTGAGCCGGTAGACGAGGCGTCTTTAAAAGCCAAAGGGGTCTCACACTTCAGGATTTCGCTTCCCATTACTCGTGCCCTTGCCTTCTTCTTCCTTGCCCCTCTGCGTTAACGCCTTCTAGCCTTCGTTTGCGACCTCGTCCCCCCCCTTTCTTCGACCTCGACCCCATGGCGAAGTTCGGGAGGAGTACGCTCACCGCAGAGCGGATGAGGGAGATGGAGACTTTGGGGCTTATGGACCCGTTCACCTGGCGGCTTTCGTCCGGGGAGAACGTGCCGCGACCTCGGGATGACGAGATCGTGAGCACGGAGCAGTACATGCTCTTCGGGCTGCGAACCCCGGAGAGCGACTTCTTGGCTGCGGTCCTTGCGCAGTGTGAGATCGAGCTCGTAAATCTGGTGCCGAACTCCCTTCTTCTCCTTTCCGTTTTTGCACATCTTTGCGAGGGGTTCTTGGGCATCCTTCCCACCCCCTCGCTTTTCTTCCGTTTTTACTCCCTGTCCCGCACCGCGAAGGACCCCGTCGTCGGGTGCCTTTACTTTCGGCTGTGGGCAGGACTCTCTTGTACCTTCCTCCAAATCCCAACCGGGACTCGCTCGGGCCGTGGACGGAGAGATGGTTCTATTTGAAGAAGGGCGAGGGAAGCGGGCTCGCCTATAACGGCGCCGCGGTGGAGGGAAAGCGGGAGATCCCCGAGCCCGAGGACTCGGTGGATGACCAGGCAGTGGCCGCTTTCATCCATACCTACGCCATGCGGGGCCTTAAGGGGCAGGCGGTCGTTTATGACTACTTGCAGAACTGGGTGCTCCCTCTCCGGAGGAGGTTGCACCCCTTCTTTGAGATCACCGGGAGGTGCGACGCCACCCAGGAAAGCCATGAGGGTAAGCATTGTCCGACCTCAAATCCTTTCGGGCCTTGGTCGGAGTTCCCTTATTTCTTGTCGCTCTATTTCTGACCTTGTAGCACCGAAGTCGGCCTGGATCGCCTCGAGGATGAAGGAGACCTTCGGGAAGGCCGCCAACGCCTACGACCTCGGCGGCAACATCCCCAAGAACATCTTGGGACGTAGCAGCGAGGTAATAGCTTTTTACTTTGATCTTTGCCTCGGGTGTCCGGACTCGGATGCTTATTGTGGTGAGCTCGTGCAGGCGACCAAAGAACTCTGGGATACGGCGAAACAATTGCTACTATTTCCCGGCCCAAACAAAGGCAAGAAGGGGGGCAAGAAGCCGGCTCTTGACGCCCCGAGGCAGGTCGCCAAGAAGCCCCACGTCGAGTGGGGCGATCGGGTCATGGTGAGTTTAGATTCCCCGAGCTTTAGGGGTATCCGAGTCCGGGCTCGTTTCCATCGGGCCGCCTCTTTCGGTTCTTTTACTAATTCTTGCTTTTTGTCAGCAAAAGGAGGCGGCTTCTGCCGCAAGAGCCCTGGGTACGCAGCCGGAGCCATGGGCTCTGGTAATAAATCCCCGAGGGGGAAGCCCTCCCGCCGCTGTCAGGAACAGTCGCGCCAGGTACGGCCCCCGTACATGTTTCATCATCCCGCCCTATCGCGGCGTTCGAGCGTTCGAGGGGCACCGACCTTTCCTGTGGTCCAGGGCGAGGCCGAGGAGGAGGACCACGAGGACGATTATCGTCTCGTGCCGCGACCCAGGACGCGGCGGATGCTGCTTGCCGCGTCCTCCGAGGAGGACGAAGCGGCCGAGGGAGTGGCGGTTGAGAGCGCCACGACCAAGGACGTCGTGATCGGGGGCGCTGCCGCCGGAGCGTTGTAGCCGAAGGGGCAGCAGTTGAGGACGGCATCGTCATCGCGCCCCTGGTGGGGGCGTCCCCGGGTGGAGTCTCGGAAAGCGGAGGGCGAATCGCTTCGCAGGGGGTCCGACAAAGAAGGCGAGGTTGCCGCGCATCCGTTCGGCGCAGTAAGCTTCCCTCCTGTTTCTTAACTTCGTGGTGGTAGGGCCGACCAAGCATCTTCTGATAATTCACTGCGCGTAGTACATATACCGGGGTGGTCGTGGCGGTGACCCATCGTCCGACCCCAGTACCTCCGACCGGGGCGCTTTCGGCTGTTGCGCCCATGATCGAGGGTGGCGTTGCCGCCGTACCCCGGGTGGAGCTGCCCCCCGCGAAGTCGGAGTCGTTCAAAGAGCGAAGACCGACCGAGCCGGGCAATGAAGTCGGGCGTGGGCGGACCCGACCACCCTTGGTGAGTCGAGGCCCCTTCCTGCGATCGAGGGCGGCCATGGGGTCGCAGAGCACCGCCGGCCCAGAGGGTCTGGCCGCCATTACCTCGGCCGAGCCGATCTCCACCGGTCGCCGGGGTGCCGATGCTACTGACGGCGGAGACCGGCTGGGACGAGCCGCTGGGCGCTGCCCGGTCCCGATGGTCTTTGTCGACTGTCTTCGCTGGAGGATCAATTAGCGGAGGTAAGCACGGTCGTGGTGTCCCTCCTCTTTCCCCCTTTTCTTTGTGACCATGGTGAGTTTTCTTTGCCTTCGCAGGTGCGGATGGTCTCTGGGTACAACATCGCTGCCAACACGCGCTCATCTTCCGATCCCTATGTGGCGCCCTTGAAACCAATCGAGGGACACCGCCGAGCTCGGCCGTTGTCTTTGCGTGGCCAAGAGGAGGTCTCGCGCTGAAGGAGGCCCAGCCCTCGAGCTCGCGGGCCGTCAAGTCAGAGGGGGAGCGGGGCCCGGGAGGTCGAGCGGGAGTTGAACACCGCAAGGGACCTCCACGCCACAACGCTTTCCAAGGCCATCGAGGAGGAGCGGAGGGGCGCGGTGGTCGAGACCCAGCGCCTCAAGCTCGAGGTCTCCAACCTTCGATCGGAGATGGAGGTCGCCTAGCAAGGGGCGTCCTCCTTCGAGCTCGAGGCCAAGGCGGCCAAGCTTGAGAGGACAATTGCGGGGTTGGAGGCGAGGGCCACCAGAGCGGAAGCCAAGGCGACTGAAGCCGAGGCCAAGAATTCCAGTCTTGAGGAGAAGCTGGTGCAGGTGGCTCGTGCGGGGAAAGACGCCTTGGCCCAGCTCCAGAGCGACCGTGACCGGGTTGATAAGGCCGAAGCCGAGGTCATCGTACTGCGGCGGAGGGTTTCCGACCTCGAACGGGAGAAGCTCGCCCGAGACATGTCTCTGTAAACTGGAGTTAGTGGATGGGTCGGGGGGTGAAAGATCCCCCTTGTAAAGACAAAATAATTTTTTGCTGTCTTATAGAGTCGTGTTTCCTTGGAAGACTTAGCTCGTTTGTCGATCTGCGCCATCATTGCATACCTTGCGTGGGCTGCTTTATGGAAGGGCCGAACAATACTGGATACGTGGCGGTGGCGCAGCACGTTCTGCAGACCCCATAATGAGACCCACCGCCTTTCACTTGAACTACCCGGTTTAGGTGGACCGAGTTGTCCGATGCCCGATGTTAATCCAGCGAGGCCTTGCCCGAAATCACTCGGGTTCGGGCACGACTCGGGTTGACAGGCTGACCGAGCTAATTGATGCTCGAGGCCAATTTAACCGAGGCCTCGCCCGAAATCACTCGGGCTCTGCGCGACTTCGGGTTGTCATGTCCCGATAACTTGGCTGTGGGGAATTAGTCGGCTTGTTGCGGCAGAGCGACTTATTGCGACCAAGATCATCCCTGGTAGCAATCTTAGGAGTCGCGACCTCCGGGTCCGGGAATGTCATCAGACCCGGGGCGCTCCTTGAGGACGTTCACTGGTCGGTAACGCAGGGGAATAGCCGGCTTACTCCGATAAGAATCGTTTTACCGCGGCCTCCGAGCCCGGGAATGCATCGGGCTCGGGATGCTAACATCCCTGAGGCGAACCCAGAGAAAACGGCCCCAACCGAGGCCTCGCCTAGCAGTACTCAGGTTTGGGCACAACTCGGACTGGTCGGCCTGGGATAGCTCAAGCGGGACCAGATTTTAGGCCTTGGGTCTGACTTGGCGAGCTCGGGAATGCATCAAGCTCGGCAAGGCCCCCTCAGAGGGCGGTTTAGAAATTCGAACCTGGCCACTCGGCCCCGGGGGAAAGGTCAGCTTAGAACGACTGAGTCATCCCCGGTGGTGAATCCCCAACTGCGACCTCCGAGCCCGGAAATGTCATCGGGCTCGGGCGCCCGAGAACGTTCAATGGTTGGCAAAGACGAGGATGGCCGGCTTACCCGATAACGATCGCGACGCGGCCCCGATCCGGAATGCCTGTGCTCGGGTTGTTCATCCCCGAGGCGAACCTAGAGAACGTGACCCTAGGCGCTGCAAAAAAGAGGACGCATGGACGCCTCAAGGTCAAGCCCGCCGCGTGACCTCATGGTTGCCCTTATGGTCACGCGCTGGGTCGCGCTGCGTTGAGGCATCCTAAAAGAAACTTCTTTGGTTAAAAGGAGGCGTCACGAGGGACCACAGGCACGAGGCCTTTAGGATGGCGCAACCTTTGGTCGAAGAAAGCGCAACTCGAGGTCGTGGACGGACGCCATCCTTTCAACAAATCAAAAGAGGTTAGCACCGGAGCGAAGGAAATCTTTATTACGGCGCAAACTGGGCGGACGAGGGCATGGCAAAACGAAAAGCCCCGAGCACGCCCCGAATCGGGTTTGGTCAGAGCACAAGAATGAACACAGGAGCAAGGGAGGAGACACCTTAACTTAGAGGTGGGTGAAAGAAGAGCGCTAGGCGTAGAATCTCCGGAGCTGTCCTACGTTCCACGAGCTCGCGAGCTCCCTGCCATCGGGGACCGCCAGACGGTAAGCTCCTGCGCGGCTTGCTGAGACGACTCTGAAGGGGCCCTCCCACAGCGGGGACAGCTTGTTGGTGTGGGAGCGATCTTGGATTCGCCTTAGGACCAGGTCCCCAACGCGGAAGTCCCTGGGTCGGACAGCTCGGGAGGCATGCCTGCGGAGATCTTGTAGGTAACGCGCCGAGCGTAGCAGCGCGTGACACCTTACTTCTTCTGCCAAGGCGAGGTCGAGGGGTCGCCCCCGCTCTAGGTTGACTCGGTCGACCGAACTCGCCCTGACGGAGCGGAGCGTGACCTCGGGCGACAGGACAGCCTCGGCCCCGAAGATGAGCTGGAAAGGGCTTGTTCCTGTTGCCCGGCTGGTCGAGGTGCGAACAAACCAAAGGACTGTGGGGAGCTCGTCCACCCATGCCCGGCTGCGGCGACCGAGCTCGTCGAAAACTCGCTTCTTGAGCCCTTGACGAAGCGTCGCTCGTTGGCGCTCGCGCCGCCTGCTGTTCGGGGTGGCTTACCGAGGCATAGCGCACTTTGGTTCCCATATTTGCACAGAACTCTTGGAGAACTCCTTTGGTGAACTGCGTCCCGTTGTCGGTAATGATCTTGCAAGGGACTCGTACTCGTGACCACAAAGGCGGAAGAACCTTACCGCGCCCCTGGCGGTGATAGCGGAGATCGGCTCTGCTTCGATCCACTTTGAAAAGGTGTCGACGGCCACGAACAGGAATTTCTTCCCCTCGACCGACCTCGGGAAGGGACCGAGGATGTCGAGGCCCCATGTCGAGAATGGCCAGGCGAGGGGAATGGTCTGCAGAGCGTAGGCGGTTTCGACCTTCCGGTGTGAAACTAACGGTGCCCGCAAGTCGAACGATGCCCCGGGCGTCTTCGAGCGCCGTCGGCCAGTAAAAGCCCATCCTAAAGGCCTTCCCGACCATGGTCCTGAAAAAGGAGTGAGCGCCGCATAGGTCGGAGTGAATGTCGTTGAGTAGGTATTTACCTTCTTCTGGAGTGATGCATTTTGACAGAACGCCCAAAGCCCCCCGACGATAGAGCTGCCCGTCGACGAGCCTGTACGAGCCCGCACGTCGCCGGAGCCTGCTTCTTTCGGCTGGGGTGGCGGGGAGCTCCCCTTGGTCGAGGAACCTGATGAACGGATCCATCCATGACGGAACGCTTTCGAGGAAGGCCACCGGGTCCTCCTGGTCGCTAACGAACGGTGTGGCCAAGGTCTCAAAGATGACGTCCGGCAGAAGCTCGTCGCCGGACGATCCGAGCCTGGACAAAAGATCGGCGGTGGAATTGTCCTTCCTGGGTACGTGCTGGATTCTCAGGTTCCGGAACCATCTTTCCATCTTGCGCACCTCGGCAAGGTACTTGGCCATCAGAGGTTCCGAACACTGGTAAACTTTATTGTACTGGTTGACGACGAGCTGGGAGTCTCCTTTCACAATTAGGCGGCGGACGCCCAAGGACCTGCAAGCTCGAAGGCTGGCCAAGAGGGCCTCGCATTCCGCCGCGTTAATGGTGGCGGGGAAGCCGAAGCGGACCACATACCTCAGGTGGTCGCCCTGAGGGGTGACGAGAAGAATGCCGGCCCCCGAGCGCTCAAAGGACCTTGATCTGTCGAAGAACATGGTCCAAGGGTCTTCGGTCCCGACCTCGGGCTCGGGAGCAGGTTCCGCTGTTTGTTCGGCGACGAAATCGGCCAGCGCCTGCGATTTGATGGCGGCGCGGGCCGTGAAGCGGAGATTGAACTCAGCCAGTTCCATGGCCCACTTGGCGACGCGACCTCCGGCTTCGGGGTTCTTGAGGATCTCCCGAGCGGAGGCCGCCGACAACCACCGCGTGCTCTTGGAAGTAGTGCCGAAGCTTCCGCGAAGCCATAAAGAGTGCATAGAGTAACTTTTGGACCAAGGGATAGCGCTCCTTTGGCCTGTGGAGTACTTCGCTGACGTAGTAGATTGGGTGCTGCCGCCCTGCCCGCTCGGCTACTAGGACCGCGCTGACGGCCTGGGTCGTGGCCGCGAGGTAAAGCAGCAGCACCTCACCCTGCTGCGGAGTCGTCAAGAGAGGAGGGCACGAGAGGTATGCTTTGAGCTCGTCGAAGGATCGCTGGGCTTCGGGGGTCCACTCGAAGCCCTCATGTCTGCGTAGGATCTTGAAGAAAGGCAATCCTCGCTCGCCGAGCCGGGAGATGAAACGGCTAAGGGCGATGATGCGGCCTGTGAGGCTTTGTACTTGTTTTACCGAGGTCGGAGTGGTCATTTGCTCGATTGCTTCGATCTTCTCTGGGTTCGGGCCCACGCCCGACCCCCCGATCATATAGCCGAGCACTTTCCCGGAGGTTGTACCGAAAAAGCATTTTTCGGGGTTGAGCTTGATGCCGAACTTGTTCAGATTGGCGAAGGTCTCGGCCAGGTCGTTGACGTGGCTGGCCCTAGAGGAGCTCTTGATGATGATGTCGTCGACGTACACCTCGAGGTTCCGCCTATCTGTGGGTCGAAGGCTTTAGCCATTAACCGCTGGAACGTGGCACCTGTGTTGCGAAGACCGAACGACATGGTCGTATAGCAGAAAGTTCCGAACGGCGTGATGAAGGCGGTCTTGTCTTCATCTTCCGTGGCGAGCTTGACCTGGTGGTATCCGGAGTAAGCGTCGAGAAAACTCAACATCTCGGTGTTGGCAGTGGAGTCTACAATCTGGTCTATGCGGGGAAGTGGAAAGTTGTCTTTGGGGCACGCGGCGTTCAAGCCCGTGTGGTCGACGCACATTCGCCACTTCCCGCCCTTCTTCTGCACAATTACAGGGTTGGCCAGCCACTCGGAGTAGTTGACCTCGCGAATGAAACCGGCCTTGAGGAGCTTATCGAGGTGCTCCCTAATTATCGCGCTTTCGGGAGAAGCGCGCAGCCGACGACGCTGGTCTGCAGTCGGGCTTTGTTTGCAGTCTGTGCTCGATCACCTCCCGTGGGACCCCTGGCATGTCCGCCGGTTCCCATGCAAAAATGCCTTTGTTATCTCGGAGGAAGGTGACGAGCTCGCCTTCCTATTTGGGATCGAGTTGGGCGGAAATGCAGACGCATTTGTGCAAGTTTCCTTCTTCGAGCTGCACGGCTTTGGTCGGGCCGTTCGGCTGGATGGCCGTCTTCCGTCGGGTGCCCTTCGGGGTGACCTCGGGACCTGGCTGGGGCAATATGCTGGCCAGCGCCAGGGCCTTTTCCTCGCAGCCGTGTGCTGCCTTCAGGTCGCCACGGACCGTTATGACACCGCCTGGCCCCGGGAGCTTCATGCACCAATGCCCGTAGTGGTTCGCGGCCATGAACTTAATCAGGGCGAGGCGCCCGAGGATGGCGTTGTAGGGGATGTCGCCGTCCACGACTTCAAAAGTAATCAGCTCGGTGCGGAAGTTTATAGAATCGCCGAAGGTGACGGGAGGACCACTTGCCCGAGCGGGGTGGTCGAACTCCCCGGCACGATGCCGAAAAAGGGGATCGCTATGTTCTTGATCTTCGACCGGGGTATTTGCATCTGGTCCAAGGCGCTTGCCAGGAGCAGGTTGAGGGAACTGCCCCCGTCGACCATGACCCGACAGACGACAGTGTTGCTTATGGTCGGGGCGACGACCAGAGCAGTTTTAGTCTCGGACATCCCGGGGCGTGCCCCGAGAAAGGTGATGGGGATGCCATCCCACCTGCAGGGTTGGTCGGCGGACTTCCCGGCGGTGGCTTGATACACGGCACGCGCGGCGTACTTTAGCTCGCGCCGGGATCGGTATGCTGAAGAACCGCCGAAGATCACATCCACACGACGGTCGCCTCGCTGAACTCGTGTCGGGGCCTGCTTGAGCTCGACGGGCGTTGGTTCTCCGGCCGTTCATCGCCCTTTGGGAGCATGGGCATCTCTCCAGTCCCCTTATAAAAGGCGTCCAGCTTGAACAGCCACGTCCGGCAGCCCCGCAGATCATGGCCGTGGATCTTGTGGAACGGGCAAAATTTGTTAACGTCGAAGCCGGGCTGTTCCTCGTTGCCGCAGGCTCGGACGGTCGCGTGGAGGTTCCCCGCCCCGCCTCGCTGGGCTGGCCCGCGCTGTTGTGGCCGCGACGGCTCGCAAAGCTCGGGCCCCGACGGTCGGTGGCGGGCTTCCGCCGCTTGTTGTCGATCGTGGACGACCACGCGAGTGGCCACCCTCCCGCCGCGGTCTTTCCTCGCTTTTTGTCGCGCGGGCCGGTCTCCTTCCTTAACGCCGGACGGCCCCACTCGCCGGCGAGGCTGAGCTTGCCTCGGTCGTGAGTCGTGCTTCCAGCGGACAAGATCGTCCGGCCCGCATATCGCTCCGCCATGCGAAATAGTTTGTTGACGTGAGCCTCGTAGCGATCTCGAGGTCCTCCGTGAGGCGCCTCGCCTCAACGCCGAACTTAAAAGCCTTGATGACGGTTTCATTAGAGATGTTGGGGATCGAGTTCCGCGCGCAAGTAAACCGGGCGCACAATTTCGCAGATGCTCCCTTCCTCGGATAACACGGTCTGTGTCCCTCTCCCGCCCGTGCCGCCAGAGCAGCCCGGAAGTTGGAGTGGAGGGCGCCCGCAATCGGCGCCATGATCGGAAGGTGCGGGCGCTCGTTGAAGAGCT
Organism: Otatea glauca; assembly: GCA_036346275.1. NCBI lineage: Eukaryota > Viridiplantae > Streptophyta > Magnoliopsida > Poales > Poaceae > Otatea > Otatea glauca. The sequence continues at coordinate 42,018,439 of CM070725.1, forward strand.
GGGTGCGGGCGGCCCGCCTAGGACGGTGGGAGAGATAGTTAGCCATCGCGCCTCGTCTTCTCCGGCCGCCAAGATGGCGGTGGAGTATATGGAGAGAAGTTCGCGGGTTCTTGGTCCCGCTGAATTGCTCCATCATCGCCGCTTGAACCGGACGGCCAACGACTTGACGGAGGTCGCTTGAGTACGCCGGCACCATAGGTCGGAGGCTACCGCCGCCATCGCTGGTGTCTGAGTCATCACTAGCCGATAGGGACAATTGAGCGGCGGCGACTCGCGCCGCCACGACGGTCGACCGGAGCGTCGCCATGGCGGCGTCGCAGGTGGTCGCGGATCTTCTGGCGTCTGAGCCGGACGTCCGGAGAGAGGCTTCCGGAAGTGCTGCTGCCCGGGCGAGCATCGTTATTACGCCACTAGCGACGGGCGAGCCCGCACCACCTTCCTGCTGGTGAGGTGGCGGTGATCGCGCGCAGGAGCCGCTAGCCGCCGTCGGCGAGACTCGAGCCCAGTGAGCTCGCTCACGGGGCGTGACGCCGTCGGTGGCCTTGTTGAGTTCTTCGGCCAGGGACCGTCGAAAGAGGGCCGAGCCGGCCCGAGCGGGGTCAGCCATGACCCGGGCGATGGCCCGCAGGCGTTTGGGCAGGTTCGTCCGGACGGGAGGGCCGAGTCGGCCGGATCGGGAGCCGGTCGCACCGCTTCTTCCGAGAGCGGCGATAGCTTGGTCGATCGCAACTGGCGAGCCGACGCGCCCCGGGAGTTTGTGGTCATCCTGCTCGCCGGAGTCGCCTCACGTCCGCCCGCCGCAAGGCGAGCGCTCTGGGCGGCAAGGAGGGCGAGCATGGATGTGGAGCCCAGTACTCGGGGATGCGCCCGAGCCTGTGCTCATTGTTCGTGACATGCCGGTGGTGGAGCCGAGGTGCTGATGCTACTGAGGCGATGAACTTTGACGAACGAAACTTTGGGCCCCATAAGATGGCGCCACCGCCGACGATCGGGACCGGTCGACCGCAAAGGAAGAGGGTGAAAGGTAGTACGGAGGGCGAGACCGAGTTCCGCTGTCGGGAGGTACCCTTGGCGCGATCGTCTTGAGGGGCGCGCACAATCAAACGGGACACAAGATCTATCTCGGCCGGGCCGAACGTCCCTACCCGATTCGGATGTTTCGATCAGATTGCCTTTGATGTCGTTGGCTGCACCGCCTTTACAAATGAGAACTAGGGGTTCCAATATGAGAGTGCCGGAGTCTAGTTCGTGGGGCCCCGTCCCAAGGAAGAAGAAGCCCCTCTCCAGAGGGCCCTACCCCTCCTTATATGGTCGAAAGGGGCAGGTTACATTGGGGATTGGGAGCTGAGAGGATGAAGGGACTCATGCCCGAAAGCCCTTGTCTCGGTGACTAGTCTTGTCTGGCCTTGCCCTACGCCGGGTTAGTAGACTCTCCGAAGCAAAGGTGTCGCCGCTTCCTCGGGAAACAAGCACTCCACTCCTCGCGATTTTGTCCGATGATGACGTTGTCATGCGTTGCCCCAGCGCTGCCTGGGGTGAGAGGACTTCCATGCTGTACGCGACTGGATGATGGGATTGAGGCTTTGACTTTGGCGACCTTCGTGCTGCCTCGGGAAGGAGCCACCTGCTTCTCGGCGGTCGCTTCAGGCGGTCGCGATTGTTGGACACGTGGTTAACAGCTAGTGGAGGACCCGATGCTCGACCTTGGCGGAGACCGGATCGGGCTGGTCTGGAGGTCGGGAGCCCGGATCAGGACGGAGGTCAAACACCCTGCTAGGTCGGGAAATAGCTCGGGGCGGTCGGCTTGGTCGGGAAAGAGCTCCTTTATGGTCTTGCGGGACCTCCAGTCGGAGCCTGGCTCGGAACAGTCCGATTGGTGCTCCGGACTGGCGGTTCGGAGACATCTCCGCCCGAGGCAGGGAATAGTCCCCCGATCCTAGAGGAGGGCTGCTGAAAGCCCCCCCGGGGGGGCCACGTGTCAGGGTGGCCGGTCCCCGACAATATTATTGTATCTTTACCCTATACAAGAATCTAATGCTAAAAAATGACTTAATATAAAATACTCATACATCTTTTACTTTAGATGACTTTCTCTTGCTTCGGCTATGGCTTACTTCTTGCTTGCTTCTCTATGGCCACACGCCGACACCTCATACCTTATAGTCTATATATATGTAGTTCTTCAAATAAAAGTAGGAATCCTACTCTAGAAAAAAATAGAAGTCCTAATCATATTCAAATTTATCTAGTAATTTTTCTAGTACATCTTTCTATGTCCTAAAATGGATATGAGTGACCTCTCAACAGTTGGACTTCTGGTAGCAAGGGCCGCATGCATGGTTGGCATGCATCTTACAGAGATGACTGAATTTTATGCATGAACCGCATGATGAGAATCGAATGGACACCAGTAAGCATGAATGGACTAATGTTCACTATATGAGCTGCTAATTTCCCTGTATCATTGAAAGCTTTAAAAACAACGATATTAGTTCATGGCTTACGTGTTCCAACTGCACTAATCCTCATCTCAATCTTCTGGCGTGTAACTGGAGTACTTACATTGACTTACATCAGTTGCTCCATTGCCAAGCTTCAACGATGGCCAAAATGAGCGTGCGCAGAACTCAAACCAACAATAAATTGTGGACATGCAACAAACATGCATCGTGTAGAAGCATGACCTTACAAATTCTACCATACAAAACTTCTGAACTTAAGTTGTAATCTCTCTCAAAAATAAGTGTAAAATCCAAAATTTTCTTGTGTTAAACTAGTTTTACAAACATATTCTTCTGTTGAATAATTACATGATCCTGAAATTATTCTATTCCTGATCATTGAGGAGACTGATAGAAACCCAGCTTACTCAACAGCAACAACATATGGGTTGGCACTGTTATCCACATACACATAGGCTATGATTAGACCTGAGGCATTGGGTTAGATCCGACTAGCACGGCACGAGCTCGGTGTGCCATGGGCCTAGACTATGCTGTGCCACGATAGCCCAGTTAGCCTACCACGACATGCTCCGCAGAATCTAAGCTTCGCTAGACTTCCCAAGGAAAAAGGGAGCATGGGAGATGATGAGATGTGGAGGCTTTAGCGTCGTGAAAAAAGCATGCATGGTGGCCGGGGACGATGGAGATATGGTGTGGGAATGCTGGATCTTGGAATAGTATGGTCGAAAATCGATGGATCTGGGGCCGAGGCAGGGGGCCACCGAGATTCGGTGGCACCGTCGTGCTTCTCTCTCTCTGGTCGCCATCGTCTTCTTCCTTGGAACAGTTGGCGAAATTAGTGGCACGGTGCAGCAAGGCCATATCTAGCAGCGGTATAGTTGGAGGCTACCAGATCCGGCACCAAGGCGGTAGGGGATGGCGAGATGCGGTTGTGCCGGTGTCAAAGAAGAAGCGAGCAAGGCCGCCAGTTGCCCCGTCACAAATCTCTGTCGGGTGCGCTCCACTGGTTGATACGCCAACATCGGCTGACGTCAGTGGATACTAGAGAGAAGAGAGGAAGGGAGAGAATAAATGGGAGATTAAGGAGAAAAATAGAGGGTGCGACAGTTTCAAGACGTGCATGTTTTCATGCAGCTTTTGGAACGGGCCGGCTTATGCACGGCCCAGTTCGTCTTGCTAGGCCGTACCATCCATCTTACAGAGTTTTAAGGCCCAGCAGGGCCCGATCATTTGTGTCGTGCTTATATGGCCCGATGACGTCCGTGTCGTACTGTGCTTTAAGCCATGCTGGCCCTCCATGCCGAGGACAGCCCTAAAAGACCCGGTCGTACAACCGGCCCTAAAAGAACCGGTCCATTGCGCAGGTCTAGCTATGATTAGGGGTGAAAATGGGTCGGATACGTGTGAATATTGCTCTTTCTGTGTCTTAACCTATATATTCTTTTCTGGATTCGAAACCGGATACAGACTAGCCGGATAAGGATACAGATCCGGGTTATTCAGGATACAGATACGGGACGGATATGTGACGGACACTACTATAGAAAACGTGATCACTACCGGTTCCAAATCCTCATTACTGCCGATATAGAATGATAGTCCGACTATCACTCCTGGTTCTAGAACCGATAGTGATAACGAAATCACTACCGGTTTGTATGCGAACCACAGTGATAGTCTGTGATCCAAAAATCACTCGGTAAAATAAAAAAAATTATTTGCACCTGAAGCACGACCCAGTTTGTCTTGCTAGGCCGTACTGTCCATCTTACAGAGTTTTAAGGCCCAGCAGGGCCCGATCATTTGTGTCGTGCTTATATGGCCCGATGACGTCCATGTCGTACTGTGCTTTAAGCCATGTTGGCCCTCCATGCCGAGGACCACCCTAAAAGATCTGGTCGCATAGTCAGTCCTAAAAGAACTGGTCCATTGCACAGGTCTAGCTATGATTAGGGGTGAAAATGGGTCGGATACGTGCGAATATTGCTCTTTTTGTATCCTAACCTATATTTATTTCCTGGATTCGGAATCGGATACAAACTAGCCGAATAAGGATACAGATCCGGGTTATTCGGGAGACAGATACGGGACGGATATGTGATGGACACTACTATAGAAAACATGATCACTGCCAGTTCCAAATCCTCATTACTGCCGGATATGGAACCGACAGTGATTGGTCGGCAGTGATAGTCTGACTATCACTCCTGGTTCTAGAACCGGCAGTGATAACGATATCACTACCGGTTTGTATGTGAACCGACAGTTATAGTCTGTGATTCAAAAATCACTCGGTAAAATCAAAAAAAATTATTTGCACCTGAACCACCCTATATTTACTACGCGCGCACGGTCGCATCACGCGAAATATGCGCGTGTGCGGTTGCTTGGAGTCGAACCTGAGACCTATTGCTCTGCGCGAACTCTCCTTACCATCTCACCTAACATACACTTCTCGACTACTATAAGATATATTTCCCTTTATCCCTTCGTATCCGAAAGTTTCAATGATTATTTGGACATCTAAATAACTTCAAATAGAAAAGTTGTCAACTACAAAGTTGTAGATCTCATCCAGAGCTACAATTTTCATATACATTTTGTCTCCATCCGACTTTGTATGAAAAAGTTATGATTTTTCAAAAATATTATCACTGCCGGTTCGGATTCTGAACCGACAATGATACTTTCTCCATTATCATTGCCAGTTCTTCTTACGAACTGGCAGTGATAATAACTTATCACTGCTAGTTCGTAAGAAGAACCGACAGTAATAGTATCACTGCCGGTTCTTCTTCGGTCGAGCATTTGTGTCGGCCTAGCTTATGAACTGGTAGTGATAGGCCGGCAAGAAAAGATTTTTTTTGTAGTAGTAGGATTCGGGTCAAAAACGGATAAAAATATACGGATAATACACGCATATATAGAGTAATATATGTTGAATTAAAACCATATGAGTACATGACTATAGTAACAAGATTTATATCAATCAAACTCAATAGACGTTGTAGAAAGAATATGCTACTTGAGGATCAATAAAACCTACTAATTGTTAATATAAATGGGCTGTCATAGAAAAAATATGATGAAAATATTCTCTGCCTTACTGATATTTGAATAGGAAAAATCCGAATATCCGATCCAAATATTCGAATAATAAAAATCCGAATATCTGGATCCCGTCCCATATTTATCGGAAATTGGATATTCCAGATTCGATCTCAAATCCATATTCAAGTATCCAGATCTGGTCCCAGATCCGACTGAACAGTCAAATCCAGTCTCGAATCTGACTGAACAGTCAAATCCAGTCCCGAATCCGATTCTAACCCGATCCGATTCCGGATTGAAGGAGATATGTGACCCGTTTTCACTCCTAAATATGATGTAGCTGTGACGGCGGCTTTTTCCTTTCGGTCAAATGCATTAGGTGAGAATAAGTCTTGTCGACAGCTCATCACAGAATGCGACACGGAGAGGCTGCAGGAGCAGAACAAATGATTAGGTCAACGCAAGTGTCCGTTTCTACCACGTTACATCTTCCATCTGCAATATATAAATTGAGTAGTCGATTAGTAGGATCACGACGAACGCAAAGTCAGAAGCTTTCTCCGGACATGGAAAAATCTGGCCTTGTAGTCGCACCCTTTTCTGACAAAGCGAATTAACTTGCATTTTCCTGCCGCTCCTACAGAGGCTGAAGTGATGATTTTTTAGTCTCTTTACATCGTTTTTTTTAATCTAACCTTCTTTCATTGAAATTTGCAAATCTAGTTCATTCCACCTTGCTCTCCCACTCTCCTACCGTAGGAGCCGGCGTGCTGAGCACCGGGAGCGAATGGGAGCAAGCGGGGCGCGGGAGCGCGCCAGGCGTAGGAGCAGTGTGCTGCCGCGGTAGCAGTGTATGGGAGGTGGGTGAGCGCGACGCAGGCGACCTGCTGCGGCTAAAGAGCACGGGAGTACGATAGAAGATGCTAGTTTTGCAAATTCGGATGAAAGAAAGCTAAATTTGAGGAAAAAAACGAAGTAAGGAGAGCTAAAAAAATCATCACTACACATAGACCAGCCAGCCTGCCTGCCATCTGTTTGCAATAGGAGAAACTAGCAACCTGTACGCGGCGTGTCACGCCGCGGGCGCCACTCTCCACACGAGAAAGTTGAGTTTTTTTTTTGGGAAAAAGGCTTAAACGTAATGGTAAAAAAAAGCGGGAAAAAATGTATGTTTTTTTGGGAAGAAGGATCCGTGTGTTTTTTTTCCCGCCGAAAAAGGACCTAAATGTAATTTTGATTCTGTGGAAAAGGACCCGAGCGCAAGCATTAAAAACGCATAAAGGACCTAAGTGTGGTATATATATATTTTTTAAAAAACGGACCTATTCGTAACGTAAAAGGACCTAAACGTAATTTTTATTTTGTAGAAAAGGACCCGAGCGCAAGCTTCAAAAACGCATAAAGGGCCAAAGCGTAATATATATTCTTTATTTGGGAAGAAGGATCTGTTTGTTATTTTTTTAGGACAAGGACTCGATTATAATTTTTTTCTTAAAAAGGACCTATCCGTAAATAAAAAAAGGACCCATCGTGCATGCGCTCTCCTCCCAGGAAACCTTCAAGGTGGAAAAGGACCCGAGCGCAAGTATTAAAAACGCATAAAGGACTTAAGTGTGATATATATATATTTTAAAAAAAAACGGACCTATTCGTAACGTAAAAAGACCTAAACGTAATTTTTATTTTGTAGAAAAGGACCCGAGCGCAAGCCTCAAAAACGCAGGATAAAGACCCGATTGTAATTTTTTTTTCTTAAAAAGGACCTATCCGTAAATAAAAAAAGACCCATCTGTAAATATTTTTTCGGCTCGGCTCGCGGCTCGAGCCGAGCCGCGAGCCGAGCCGGCTCCGGAGACACGTCCATGCGCTCTCCTCCCAGGAAACCTTCAATGTATAGTAGGGTTATGATGTGATCTGCTGCTACCGGCTAAACAGTTCATGTGCCTTTAAACTATGGCAATTGGCATCAGTTCCTTAACCACTACTCGTTCTGCCTTTGTTTAATCGATCTTAATTAGTTACGTTTGTGCACATGGTGCGCTCTGTCACAGAGGCTGGCAGGTCTAGAAGTGTTGGACGATGCATGGAATAAAGAAACAGATAGGGCCGGACCAGCCGGTATAAACAATATTGTTGAACCTATCATCATGTATGGAAATGCATGGGTACTGCTCGATAACGATCATTGACGACGACCTACCGACCATACATGAATGAATTCATAGGGAAACGAAAATGGAGAGCAAGATAGCAACATACTTGGACCACGATCCCTTAACACTACTTGTCCTTACGAATCAGCAAACATGGGCAGCATTAATTTTCACCATACAAATGCACAGGCTTCTGTGTTTTTTTTTTTCTAAGACGGGAAAGCATGAGCTTCTAATCAGAACCTTTCGCATGCATCTTCACACACACAAGCGTGGAGCTAATTAAACAAAGTAAAATACTAACAGTAAGCACAAGAAGTGAACAATAATTAATACATATATTCCTCGCCAACTAGTATTTCACATTTATATAATTTCAATAGGCACAAGAAAAAAATGAACTAACAAAATAAAAACAAGAAGAAATGAAATACAAACGCTGACCAACTCCTGTATCCTGTCCAACTTAGCGGCCGTGGCCTTCCATAATTCCATGACCGCCAGCGTGGTGTGGCTCTATAAAACGTCGACCCTCCAACCTCCCCTGTCAATCGTGCAACCCACTTACGTGATATCGATAGCCAGGCCCTTAATTAAATCCATTTGATCATACATACGCTCTCCCTGATCTGTAGTTTCCAAGCTTCTATTTTGATCATCGTTGCCGACCATGGCCTCCTTTTCGGCTCTGATCGCGCTGCTCGTCATCACGGGCTGCGCCGCGGCGGCATCGGCGGCGACGTTCACCGTCGGCGATGGGCAGGGGTGGGCGACCGGCGTCGACTACACCACCTGGGCCAGTGGCAAAAACTTCTCGGCTGGAGACAAGCTAGGTGAGACCTTAATTCTTGACACAATAAATTTGAGTACCTAGCTAAAACCCAATTAGACAGACAGTCGATCTTTACTAGACCCAGCATGCATGACGCTAATGTTGGGTTTTCTCTAGTACGTACGTTAAAAATCGACAGTTTGGAATATAGCTACGATTAGTAGTGCTCTCGCAAAAACTAAGTTGCACGAGCCCTAAAGCAGTATAATATTATGGTAGGAATGGAAACTATTTCTTGTGTGGCGGTAAAGGTGTGGGTTTATGATTTTATCCATGATTTAAATATGATATCCACCTTATTATGTTTATATGTACCCACGTAGGTCATAAATTTATCCTCGAGTTTCGTCTAATTAGGCGTCTCACTCGTGTGTGTACGTGGGTGATGGTGTGCGTGTGTATGTCTTTCGAGAAAAAAAAATGATTATGCTAGTAATAGACATCTTACTCGATACTTCTTCAACAAATGCGAACGGAAAGTCTCATGTCTCAACTAAGAGAGAAACGGAGGGAAAAGATTGAGCACCCTAGCATATTTTCAGCTCTGCTAACATGAGTATATTTTTGGAATTGCTAATGATCAGCATAAACCACGTTGACAGTGGCTCAATCAACCTTTTATTTTCTCCTTTTACAGTGTTCAACTACCCTAACCTGGCGCACACGGTGACCGGGGTCACCAAGAGCGACTACGACACCTGCACCACCAGCAGCAACGTCCTCAGCAACGACAACAGCGGCACGACCACCGTCACCCTCGCCGCCGGCACGAACTACTACATCTGCACCGTCGGCAGCCACTGCCCCGGCGGCATGAAGCTCGCCGTCACCGCTGCCGGCTCCAGCTCCGGCACCCCGCCTACCTCCCCCTCGACCAACACCTCCCCGACCGGCGCGTCCGCCCGCCTGCAGGCCGGCCCAGCCGTTGCGGCGGCCGCCGCAGCCCTCGTCAAGCTCGCCCTGTTCTGATCCGTCGCGCGCGACATGCAGGGTAGAGGCAGTGCAGGATGTTCGTTCTTGGAAGTCCACCATTGTTGCTGTACATTTCTGAGCTCTGATGGCCGGCATGCACGTTAGTTTTTTTTCTTCTACGGTAGAGTGGTTGGTTTCTTCATGTACTGATTTGTTGTGCACTTGTGCGTGTAGTGGTTGGTGTGACGTGTTTATTTTTCAAACTTGTTATGGATTATCTCTGAGATATCTAATATATCAAGGGGTTAAATAAGATTGGGTTGGTCATGCTTTCTCATGCTTGAGATTTGTTATTGTTTGCTTTACTTTGGTTTGAGGTGAGAGTGATTTGGGCGGTTAGCTTATGTAGACTGTAGTAAGAATGGGACTAGCTAGACTGCCCTAAGAAATAATGAGACTAGAGGAAAGAATCGAATAATTGAAGGACAATGAGATCGGACGAAAACAATTTGGTTTGGATGACTACGTATCATTACCAAATGTTACAAACTTGTTTTGATTGCAACATCTTTGAAAAAAGGAAAGGTAAAAGGAGGGAGAAACCCTGCTATATATGCCTAAGTAAAAAAGAGAAGAAAAAAGAGCGGCATAGAACTTCTTAAGAAATTGAGGGCCTGTTTGCGAGAGGGGTAACTTTTATAAAAAGCTATTTTTGATTTTTTGGGTTGAAAAAAAGCTATAGTTTTTTATAAAAAGTTATTTGAGAAACAATTAATATCCCTCAACAATAAACTGCAAAAATAGGTCTAACCTAATTTTCAGATTTTAACTTTTGCTAGTTATATTTAGTTTCTAGTTTTTGCAAAAACCGTTAAAAAGCTGAGCTATTTGAAAATTTTACTGGGTTTTTTTGGAAGCGGAAGCTGGATTTAAATAACTCCAAGCAGAGCCTGATTCATTCAGCTAGGAGTTCCCAGTGCAGGAGTTGGTACATAGAGCATGATCTACCAGTGAAACATTTTTACAGGCTATAGGACTACTCAGGCGATGGACTCGACAGTGAAAGGAGTCCTTTCCAGGTTTCAAAGTTATAATTCTGCAGAAGAAAAGTTTCTACCTGCCCCGGCCCGTGCGAATCTGACGGTTAGCAAAGTTCCTGCCCCTAGACTGTGTCAACTTTTCAACAGAGTTGCTTCGTGAATCATGTGCCTGTCTGTCTTGTCGAGAAGGGCAAGTAGAAAGGAGATGACAATGGATCGGGGCGAGAAGGTGAACGATTTGGAGTGTTTCTTCAGAGCCACGACGGGGGTCAGTTCGGTAGGTGATAAGGGATACACTTTGGAAGTGCTCCACCTCTCAAGGCTCAACGAAAAGAATTAGACCAACGGCGGCTTGAAGTGAGTATGACAGTTCTTTTCTACGAGTAAAGAACGGGCATGAAGTTGCAACGTCAACTTTAGGCCACATACTCTTTTGTCAGTGCTCCTACCCACGTTGACAAATGGGCAACCTTGCCAAACACCATGTTTTTCACTCCCCCTTAGGGTTTCAAATTTTATTGAAAACCACTCGGATTTTGTGAATTTCGCTCGTACTGCGCCGGTTCAGAAAAGCATACCATTCGGTTTACTGCTCATGTTCAAATTCAAAAATTAGGAAAATTTGAAAAAAATTATCCAAAAATTCCATAAAATTAGTATTAATAGCTTTATGACCTTTGGTGTGATTTTTTTTAAAAAAACTAAGTTTAGAGAAAAGTTCTCTAAAAGAAAGGTTTTTACATTTTTTCCAATTTTTCAACCTATCGCCGATTTTCGAGAAAACCGCTCGAAATTCGCAACTTTTCGAGTGATTTTTGAACATTTTGTTCGAATTTCACTCCGTTGTTTGACCAGATTTCAAATTCGTTTGACTTTCGAACATATTCAGTTTTTCGCGAATTTCGTTTGGTTTTTCGCGAATTTCGGTACGTTGGCTCGTCGAAAACCGAGATCGAAACGGTACTGTTAACCCTGCTCCCCCTATTAATGATCGCACCCAGGCCAGGCCACTAGGGACAAGAATTGTACACCTCAGATGATGGCTCAAGTTGGATTTTTGTCACTGTAATACACCGGTATGTTAATGTGAAGCTCATGTGACCTATGTGAAGTAGCGGTGGAATTAGTCTCAGGTTACTTGCATAAAGTGAGTTGTAGGCTTGGATACTAAAGAACTCGGGTGAGAAATTGGAAGAACTGGATGAGAAAATCAGAGAAGGACACGGAAGAAGCACGGTAGAGGATGAGGAATACAATTCTATATAAGTATCTTCTGGCTTACAGGTCTCCCTCACAGGGCACTGACTAGTAGGCCCCGTTGGTCCATAGCCCTTGGGCATGTTACGCATGTAAACTGACTAGCAGGCGCCATTGGTCTATGCCCTATGCCTGCAAACAAATCGAGCTCGAGGGAGCATGTAAATTCAAGGAGAAAGCTTGAGCTGAACTCAAGTTGGTGTTCTTACCTCGAATTAGGCTCGAGCTTGGCTCATCCAATCTCGAGTAGGCTCGAGCTCGGCTCTAGTAAGCTTGGCAACAGTAAACAATTTAATATGCACTATTTTTAACAATAAAAAAATATTCAAGCTCAAGCTCAATTCGAGTAAGCTCGGTAAGAGTTAAAATATAGTAATATTTAACTAGTAATTTGTAAACCAGAATTATAAGTTATTCGAGCTCGACTCGATGAAGCTCACGAGCTCAGTATCAAGATCGAGTTTAGCTCATTTAAAGCTCAAATCAAGCTTGGTGCGAGTCTCGAGTTTTTTTTACTATCCTAAATGCACACAACACGACACATAAATAGTTCTCCATTTGAGTGGTCCACTGTTATAGGCAATGGTGGATCTAGAACGAAACACTACTACACAAATATACATCACAATCGGTTCTTTTTCGTCATCACAGTCGGTTCTGGTGGTGACACAAAGCCATGAGACAGAGATGAGGCGGGCATTATTACAGTCGGTTCTTACCCGATAGAGATGATGGTATTATCTCTATCGGTTCTTTATAAGAAGCGATAGAGATGATGGTATTATCTCTATCGGTTCTTTGTAAGAAGCGATAAAGATGATGCTCATCTTTATCGCTTCTTACAAAGAACCGATAGAGATAATACTATCATCTCTATCGCTTCTTATAAAGAACCGATAGAGATGACCATATCATCTATATCGCTTTTTCAAAGAACCGATAGAGATAATACCATCATCTCTATCGCTTCTTATAAAGAACCGATAGAGATGATCAGACATCTCTATCGCTTCTTAAAAGAACCGATAGAGATAATATACTCATCTCTATCACTTCTTTGAAAGAACCGATAGAGATGAATAACCTCATCTCTATCACTTCTTATAAAGAACCGATAGAGATGAGTTCATTATCCCTATCGCTTCTTTCAAAGAACCGATAGAGATGACCGTCACATCTCTATCATTTTCTTGTGAGAACCGACAGAGATGAAGGGGTGTGTGTGCTATCACATTCTAATAAGCACATATTCCACACAATATGCACATATCACATTCACACGTAAATTACAGACAACATATCACATTCAAAGAACATGAACACTTTGTTACAACAAACACATATCACATTCATTAACAAAATAGAACGTAAACATGCTTAACCATAAGTACACATGCAATCGCATTCAGATATGTAATATTTGTTCACATCCGTCTAGTAGGAGCTTTTGGGATCTCTAAACCGTCTGCCCTCCGACAAGCATTCTATCCAAGACCACTCGCATAAGTGATCTCAGATCTTGTTGAGTGCAAGGTCGTCTACACTCTTCCGGGAATAACGGTAAGTCGCAAGATAGAAACGAGTGCTCTAATTTGAGTTTTCAAATTTGCATGTGAAAGACTAATTGTATATGCATGTACTACCTCGTGGAAACGGCTCGAGCCGACAATCAAGATCACCATGTGTTGCATGACATACAAACCACAGTGGCGTCGCTGCCGCTCTGTTGATGACAACGTGAAGAAAGAAAATAAATTAAGAGACAAAGAAAATATATCGTAAAATCTAAATCTTATATATGATAGCAACTTGTACCTTGAAGCGGACATACTCAGCTTGGAGCCCTTTTGTCGTCGTGGTGTCCCTCCCGCTCGACGTATTCCTTGAAACCCCTATATACATTGGAAAGATGTCGTTGAGTAAAAAAATAATGATTGTAGTTAAATACAGAAAATGTTAGATAAGAGTGGTGCACTTATCGCCCAAAGGAGGCTTGATCGCAGAGGCCATCGGTCTCTTATCAACCGAATTAAAAGTGTACACTTTGTTGTCTCTCGGAAGGAGCACGAGTAGAACCCAATGGTTGCTTATTAAATGGTATGCAACAAGAAAATAAGTTCACATACGGTTTCGGTGTGTAGAAGTAATTGAACAAATGAAGTAGTACTTACTCGTGGTACGGAATAGAATGAAGTCCTTCTTCGACTCACTTGCAATGCCCTCTTGATGTAGCCAGAACCCATTCCGCTGAAGCCAGCCATCGTCACGACACAAGCTCGTGGTCGATTTAACCCAACTAGTTGTCGATTCGTCACGACCCACGCCTCATCGCCTCGCAACTCGCATTGAATGTTAAAAGTGTAATGCAAAATTCTATGGAAGTCATAAAGTCGCGGCAACGTGGTGCGATACTCACGGCGTCCGTGATCGTCGACAAAGAGAAATATCGATGGCTATCGGTTGGTGCAGACGGAACAGATCCTCAAAACTAACTGAATGTCCCATCCTCCTCGCGTGGAAATGTCCCTTTCGTATCTAACATTGAAGTCGACACGCCGCTATCTTTCGCTTTGTCAATGTACCATCCATGGAGCTGCCGAGTCCATATGCCTAGAGCGCTCAATTTGTCGGGAGGCGAAGGGCTTTCCATGTGCGTAGGCCTTAAATTCATAAGGCTTCACTTGTGGTTCAGGCCGGCTCTCCTTTCTCGGGCCGAAGGAGTCTCCGAGGCCGGGCAAGGGGCTTTTCATATACCCGGGGCGCCGTGGCCTTTGTGAGCCTAGCCTTTTAGCAGAGGCCTCTAGTGGTTACGTGGTTGTCGTGCTAGTCCTTTATGCACCAGCTCAGACTTTGTGTGTGGCTCGTCACGGTCGTGGAGCAGCGCAGTACGGTAGGAACCTACAAAGCACGCGCATAATTAAGTAACTTGTTGCAATACTACCGAATGGTGTAAGACGTGAGGGATGTTTACCTTGACCAAGACGACGCTCGTCGTGGGCCACTTGATGAACGACATCCGCGCTAGCCCGAGAGTGGTGATGTCTTCGTTAGGGGGAACTCGAGCACATGTGATAAGAAGGCCGTGGACGAGTCCACCGACCTCATGTAGCCCTTCCCCAAAGGTGACCATGCACCGTGTCGGTCTCCTTGCATGGAAATGCAACCCGCGGCACCTCAACAGAAATCCGCCTTCCGTCAGGTGAGCGGCACTTGGTAGGCGCCGCAAAAAGTGCGCAACTTGAGAGAAAACATATGAAGAGTTACCTCGCACCATTAAGTAAGGCAAAATTAATTATTACCTTCACTGGGACCGACTTATCATTTTGGAACCGCAGCTACTTGGTGGGGCATGTGTTTCTCAAGAGGCGGGGCATCCGCTCGACTGGAGATCATCGCCATCATCTCGCCCTTAGGCGCCTCACGTGCCATCATCTCCACCTCATCTCCTCCTCACGTGCCATCATCCGCACCTCATCTCCTCCTCATCTCCTCCGAGATCTCCTCCTCACCGCTCCCTAAGCGTGTCCTTCAGCGCCCGCACGTGCCTCCCATGTTCTTGATCCGTACTGGCAAGATCTTGGAAGTAGGACTTCTTCAGATGCCCGCCCTGCGGCAAGCACCCGCCCTTATGGTCGGGCTTCCGATCGCAGAGAATAGGATGTCATTTGACCCTTGGCTAAGAAAAGTCCCCGCTTCTTTCCTCCGCTTACCTCCTCCCGCAAGAAGCGAGTACGAATTAGATCCAAATACAACAGAATGGTCTCATCGCAATGTAGCAAGTTTGATATCTTACGATGGTGGAGACAACTTGCGCGGTAGTGGGGTTTGGTACTACCACTGCCCGTCCCGGTTTTCTTTGTCCTCGCTAATACCCAACACGTGCCCGCTCCTCACATATATGCGAGTAAGGCATCATTTGTCTCGGAGTTGGCGCACTCCTCGGCTAGTCGTGCCCATTCTCGCTTTCTTCCTTCGTAGCCACCAACCGAGGTGGTGCGCGTGCGTGTTCAACCTCCGGTAGCAACGCTCCTGCTGTCTCGCCTCCTCCGCCTCGGGCGCACTCTTCATCCTCGTGAACTCCTCCCAAACATCGGAAGCACGAACGGATACCTCTCGAATGGTGCACGGCCTTTCAAAGACGTACTCACTGTGCATGTAGACCCTAAAGTGCCTCGAGCCACACCCATCCTCTTCAAGGCATCTGCTGGCATTGTTTTCATCCTCCTCTTCTATAATCCATTTCCCTTAACCTCGCCCCACACCGGTTCTTCCGCCGACGACCTCCTTTCTCCAATCCTTAACCGTTATGGGAACTCTCTCCTCACCGCTGCCCGAGGAATGAGCGGTGTCGCCCTTATACTTGGGAGGACCTGCAAACGCCGTCGCATTGAAGTGGAGAATTTGCGGCGTTCTCCTGTGGCCCTTTGCTCGGTCCTCTGCCTTCCTCACCTTACTCGGCCTCGACATTTGGAACCCGCTCCGCCGACACTTGAAGTTGGCTTGGCCCTCAGAGCACCTTCTACTCTTTCTCGGCGATGAGCCGATGCTCTCAATTGCGACATTTTGAGTTTTCTTATCTAACATGGACATATATTTCACATGAGAGAAAGCAATTGTAGCTATTATGTGAACTTCACAATAAATCATCTAAAGTAACAAATCAATGGATAATTCATAGCATGTCATTGTTGTAGCATATTGCATTAGAGTAATGATGAACGAATGATCTTCAAGACAAGTGCGTATGTAGACCAACTAAATACGTATGGACGATAACTCCTAATCTCTAAATAGGTTTGGTCCTATCCCATTCGAGGATATGTGGTTTGGGCAAGTTCTAAGCCGTTGTACAACTCAGAGAAATTTCAAGAAGATCTTCCACATTCTCCGGATACACGCCTCGACGACAGTCAAGAGGTGTGTATCCAGAGAACACCGTGAGACGCCATCAAATCTACTCGTGAGTTGTACAACAATGTGAACTTGCCCAAACCACATATCCTCGAATCGTCCAAAATATTGGATAATTCGAGATCGTTGTTTATAAATATGTCATTCGACATATTTATAAATAAGCACTCTCGAACAGGAGACGAGGTTACGCAACCTAAACTCTAACATATGCCGAGATGAAAAGGAAAATAATATGCAATTATAATTGAAATAGCTATCTCAATTAAGAGAGTCTAAAGTTGCATAATAGTATGACGAGTATGTACACATATGACAAAATATTGAAAAAGGCATGAAAACATACATGGAAAGAAGACACTTTTGCAAGAGATGTACTTGATACTGTTATGATGGATTACATACCCAGCTTGTGGATTGTTGGCAAGGACTTCCCATTTCTATATTGTGAAGTTTAAAATTGAAATGATATGTTAAGCACATCCAATTGTCCTAGTAGAGTAACACCTAGATTTGTCGCCAGGAACAAAGCATAAATATGTTCAATCGCTATTACATTCGACATTGCCGCTTGCATGTAGTGATGGGTCATGATTTGGCTTATTCATTATAGATCAAGAATTCATTATGGCCTTTCACAACAGTGGTTCAAATTAGTAGTCTTGCTGTGGCTTGCACATAAGCGTAACCTTTGATGTTTGGCCTTTTAAACAAGGTTGAAGTAGATAAGCGCTTTTTCCTATTCAATAAGATATTTTCTAATGTGCGCATAATATCTTCGTTACTTTGGCTTCCTCTGACTACACAATGTCCAATTCATCATCAAGATGTGAGTTAAAGCTAATTAGCGCTTGAGAAAGATGCTTATTAATGTTCAATTTTGAAGTGCTTGCTTCCTTTGTTTTCATCGATAACAATAGGCTAATGAGTTTCTTTTTCAGTTCATCTGCAGAGCTCTTAATGCCCCTGCTATTCCATTTGGGTACATTACTAGCGCAGCAGATATCCCTGGGCACCTGCGCCACCATATCTTTTTTTCCTGGCTTAATCCTCAAACATCTGCTCAGGACATGATGCAACCGGATTTGTTGTCCAAGCTTGTTTTTAACAACTTTAGTAAGTACAGTTTCATAACACACTGCATTGTCTACATGTGATGTAATCTACATATGGGATTTCTTTTCAATGTAATTCTTTCATAATACATTGCATTGTCTACATGTCATGTTATCCAAATACATGATTTCGCCTCCGAATAATTTCATAACACAATCGCATTGTCAACATTTCTTCTAATCTAAATATGGGATGTCTGCTCTCCAATTTTCAAACAAACTGCGTTCTATTTTCGAGTTGTTTCAGTAAATTTCTACTATTTCTAATAGTTATTATGGGATGTATATCTGTGATTGTTTTCAATTGGGGTGGATATGTTCATAGAAGTTGTTATCATATAGATTGCATGTACATTAAGGTTCGGTTGTCCCGCAACTTACCAATGGAGCGCCAGAGGTGGGGCACCGGACGATGGGGCCGTGAAGGCCGGGGCGCCGAGGCGGTGGGGCGACGGAGCGGAGTGGAGCGCCGGGCGTGGAGTCGGGGGCTGGGCGATGGGCGTTGGGCTTGGGCGGCGCGGGCGGGCGGGCGACGGAGCGGCGTGGAGCGCAGGTGGGCGCTGGCGATGGGCGGGCGCGAAGGCCGAGGCGCGCCGGGCGGTGGCGACGGAGCGACGTGGCCGCGGGGGCGATGGGGCGTTGAAGGCGTTGGCGGCGCCGCGGCGGCGGGACGACGGAGCGGCGTGGAGCGCTGGCGGTGGAGTCGACGGGCGGCGGGGCCGGTGGTGGCGGAGGTGGAGGCAGGAGCTGTAAAAGGGGCTAGGCAAACGAAGGCAAGGCACGCGTGAAAGCTTCTCAAAAATCGCCTTAAGTAAGGGTATCACATTACTATCGGTTTTACACAAAAACCGACACAAATATATTTTATAATACTATCGGTTTTAAGACAAACCGACACCAATATGTAGATCTCAATACTATCGGTTTTAAATAAAAACCGACACAAATATTAGTTCAATACTATCGGTTTTACACAAAAACCGATGTAAATATGTTTCATAATACTATCGGTTTTCAGAGAAAACCGACACAAATATGAATGTTTAAAATACTATCGGTTTTTCAGAGAAAACCGACACTAATAGTACTATAACAGTTTTGAAGAAAAATTGGCACAAAATAGTACTATCGGTTTACAAGAAAAACCGAGACAAAAGTAGTTCATTACTATCGGTTTTCACTAAAAACCGATACAAATATGAATGTTTAAAATACTATCGGTTTTATGAGAAAACCGACCCAAATGTGTAGACTTTAATACTATCGGTTTTCAATATTAAACCCGACACAAATATTTGTTCAATACTATCGGTTTTGAAGGAAAACCCACACAAATAGTCCTATAACATGTTTTGAAGAAAATTGGCACGAAAAGTACTATCGGTTTACAAGAAAAACCGAGAAAAAAGTAGACTATTACTATCGGTTTTCATTAAAAACCGATACAAATATGAATGTTTAAAATACTATCGGTTTTAGGAGAAAACCGACACAAATGTGTAGATCTTTAATACTATCGGTTTTCAATAAAAACCCGACACAAATATTAGTTCAATACTATCGGTTTTGAAGGAAAACCCGACACAAATAGTCCTATAACATGTTTTGAAGAAAATTGGCACAAAATAGTACTATCGGTTTACAAGAAAAACCGAGACAACAAGTAGTCTATTACTATCGGTTTTCATTGAAAACCGACACAAATGTGTAGATCTCTAATACTATCGGTTTTCAATAAAAACCGACACTAATAGTACTATAACAGTTTTGAAGAAAAATTGGCACAAACTAGTACTATCGGTTTTAAGAGAAAACCGACACAAATAAGTTGATCTCTAATACTATCGGTTTTCAATAAAAACCGACACAAATATTTGTTCAATACTATCGGTTTTGAAGGAAAACCCACACAAATAGTCCTATAACATGTTTTGAAGAAAAATTGGCACAAAATAGTACTATCGATTTACAAGAAAAACCGAGACAACAAGTAGTCTATTACTATCGGTTTTCATTAAAAAACCGATACAAATAAGAATGTTTAAAATACTATCGGTTTTTATGAGAAAACCGACACAAATGTGTAGATCTCTAATACTATCGGTTTTTAAGAGAAAACCGAGACAACAAGTAGTCTATTACTATCGGTTATGCTTAAAACCGACACAAATATGTAGATCTCTAATACTATCGGTTTTCAATAAAAACCGACACAAATATTGGTTCAATACTATCGGTTTTGAAGAAAAACCGACACTAATAGTACTATAACAGTTTTGAAGAAAAATTGGCACAAACTAGTACTATCGGTTTTAAGAGAAAACCGACACAAATAAGTTGATCTCTAATACTATCGGTTTTCAATAAAAAAACCGACACAAATATTTGTTCAATACTATCGGTTTTGAAGGAAAACCCGACACAAATATCAATCACTATTGATTTTCCAGACAAAGCAAGATGAAGTCTGATTTAGTAGAATTCATTGATGAAAGTGTAAAAAGGCCACAACTTTTACAGATATAGTTGGAATTCTTTCAAATTTTGCGAAACATACTTTGGGATATTACAGGTCTATTCAAAAGAATTTTCGAAAAAGATTTAGCATCGACAAAGATGCAAGAATTCACTTTGTAAGCATGATTCTAGCTTATAGACGCAAAAGTCAAAACTTATGCAATTAAAGTCCGTGTTTTTCCAAATTTTCCGTAAATAAACTTTGGACTAGTTAGAAGCTTTCCCAAAAGAAAAATCCGTAAACAAATTTTTCGATATGTAAACGAATGACCAACTAGTAAGTAGATTTCAAATATGTCACAATGTTCCATGAGAGATTATAACTGCATAACTTTACCCAAACAAAAGGCACGATAAAACATATGTCTTAAACACTAATGGCTTAAAGAAAATGAAAAAGATGATAAAATGAACAAACAATACAATATTTCCTTTAGTTACAGTACAACCCTTCTTGATGATCTACGCGCACGTAATTTCTTCGATGTGTGTCGTCATCCCCGCTAAGATAGGCCCCATCTGCAAATGGAGGTATTTCATCGAATTGATTGTATTCTTCTTCATCTACGACATTTTCGACACCAACGATCCGCCGCTTGCTGTGAAGGACAACGTGCAACCTCGGATTGGCCGGATCACGCACATAGAAGACTTGATTTGCTTGCTTCGCAAGTACGAACGGGTCATCTTTGTAGGCGAGTCTGCTTAGATCCACAAGAGTAAAACCTCTCTTATCGACCTTCACTCCATGTGTTAGTCCCACCCACTTACATCGGAATAATGGAATTTGGTATATTCCGTAATCGAGCTCCCAAATTTCTTCGATTATCCCATAATACAAGTACATTGCCGTTGAGGATCCTCCTTTCGAGTGATGTACATCGGAAAGAGCATCTATGCTTACACCTTTGCTTTGAACAAGACTCTTAGCATCTTGACTTTCAATGTAAAAGGTGTACCCATTAATATCGCACTCGCCATGTCTCAGACATTAAATCTAGGTCCATCACCAACCATTTCACATTCTCACTAACAGAGAACTCTACCGCTTGTTTGAACCATGTAACAAATCTATCGTTGTGTTCTCGCATGATGGAAAGCTCATCCATATGTGGATTCTCTTCCGTAATATCAACTTATCTTCGCTTGATGTACCTCGCAACTTATGTGCTCACGCAAGATCATCAAATGCGCTTTGCAATACATATCAAACCGTGGCCTCGTTAGTTTCGACCCCACGGTTCCTTTGCTGCAAGTCCGCCTCGTGGCGAGATACAGAACACCGATTGCTTGTCTTTTCCGAGATAGTCCACACAAAACTCAATAACCTCTTCACCCCATAACCTTCCACAATACTACCCTCAGCTTCGATCGATTCCTCACATAGGACTTTAATATACCCATGTACCTCTCGAACGGATACATGTAACGTAAGAAAGCGGGTCCACATATCTTAATCTCTCTAACAAGGTGAACAACAAGGTGGACCATGACGTCGAAGAACGACGGTGGGAAATGCATCTCAAGCTGACATAAAGTCTGCACCACCTCCCTCTGTAAGTTGTCTAGCATGTCGGGGTCAATAATTTTGCAGGAGATCGCATTGAAGAAGTAACACAGCTTCGTGATTGCAAACCTGACATCCTCTGGCAGAATATTTCGGATTGCAACTGGGAGCATTTGGGTCATCAAGACATGGCAGTCGTGGGACTTCATGCCCAACAACTTCAAATCATCCAAGGACACAAGCTTCTTAATGTTCATGAGTAGCCGATGGAACTTTAATACCATGGAGACATTTGCAAAGTCCTCTTTCTCCTTCTTGGACAGGTGTAGCATGCGGCGGGGATATACTGACCTTTCCATCCTCCTCTATCACCGCAAGCACGGGCCACGATTCCCATGTAGGCCATGTCGCGACGAGCATTCACACCATCATTTGTCTTTCCGTATGTTCAGCAGATACCAACCAAATTATCGCAGACATTCTTCTCAACGTGCATGACATCAATACAATGCCGAACATCTAACTCCTTCGAGACGGTAAGTCCCAAAATATTGACCTCTTCTTCCAAATGGTCCTAGAACGAGCAGATTTAGAGCTCTTTCCGATCGAACATCGATATCCTCTACACGTGAATATACTTGCCTTCCACTCATAGGTTGCGGTGCCGAACGGACTTCCTCTTCCCATCAAATTTGTCATCCATCTTACGGATCGATGACTTCGAGGTAGAAACCTACGGTGACCCATATACGTTTTCTTGGAATTGGCGACCATAAGCTCTCGGTCTCCTCTTCACAAATAGGACACGCTTTTGCTCCTTTCAGATCAGAGTCCGCCAAATTACCAAGAGCCGGAAATCATTTATGGTGCGTAATACCATAGCCGTAGGGTGAAATGCTCTCTTCAGACGCATCCCACACAATGACCCCGTCATTCCACAATTTTACCAAATCCTCGATCAATGGAGCGAGGTACACATCAATATCATTTCACTGCTTAGGTCCCGAGATTAGCAACGACATCATGATATACTTCCGCTTCATGCACAACCAAGGAGGAGGTTGTAGATACACAATGAACCGCCACGTCTTTGTGACGATCGCTCATGTTACCAAACGGATTCATTCCATCGGTACTCAATCCAAATCTTATGTTCCTCATTTCGCACCAAACTCCTCATGTTTCCAATCGATGTTTCTCCATTGAGCCGAATCGGCGAGGTGTCTCGACTTGCCATCTTCCTTTCGAGACTCATAATGCCAACGCAACAATTTTGCTTCTCTAGGATTTGCAAACAACCTCTCCAGACGGGAATGATGGGAAAGTACCACAATACCTTGGCGGTGCACCTTTAGTGACCTCTTCACCCTCGTTGCCCGGCACTTACGCTTCTTGTCATTACGCTTCTCCTTTTGTTTGTACCGAGGCACACCGCAAACCGGACACACGCAGCTCGATGTGCGTTACGGTACAAGATGCAATCATTCGGACATGCATGTATCCTTTCTATTTCCATTCCCATGGGACATAGTAGCTTCTTCGCTTCATAAATGCTTGTTGGCAACTCGTTTTCTCGGAAGTAGATCCGATAGAAGAACTAGAAGTGCATTAAAACTTGTATCCGTCCAACGGTGTTTTGCCTTCAATTCGAACAATGCAAGGACCGAACCCAACTTGGTGTATTCTACTTTGCAACTTTGTGAACAGCGGTTTGGCATCGACTTCCATCAAGCTTTTAAACTTTTCAAACTCTCTTTCCGTAATTACCCTCCACATCCCGCAACATTTGCTCCAAATTCTCCTCCTCAAACATATCAGTGCAACTCATCATCCGGTTCCACCGTGTCTTCGTTGCATACTGGAAGGGTACTACCTGCCTCTCCCGTGATGGATCCAAGACGTAATTCCTCACGGCCACGTCGAATCGTGGTCCTCGATTTGAGCTAAGTTGTTAAATCTTCTCAGATTGGTGCAATCAATGCAAGGACAATATATGAAGTTTACACCCTCCTCACCATGTCCTGTTCGCAATTTTTTGAACTCCTTAACACCCTCCGAAATTCAAAGACTCACACGACTTTTGTCATACATCCATTCCTTACGGTCCATCTGCAATTAAAATTCACACAATAAATTAAGGAAGAATCGAGCGACAAAGAAGCTAGCTAGCTATTTGAAATATTGAGACATCATTTCATTTAATATTACCTTTGCAAAATAGAGGACTGCAAGTTCTGCAAGATATATAAAATGTGTTCTCCTAATCGATACCTAGATTCTTCCCCGGTTTAGAGCTTCCAATTCCCTAGATAGGAGACATACATTTTTAACATCAACAATGATATCAAACAATCTAATTATATAGTGCAAGAGCCTCAGATCTTTTGACTACAACGAAACAAAACAAGGGTACCAACGATGACTCACAATCTCTAAATAGGTTTGGTCCTAATCCCATTCGAGGATATGTGGTTCGACAAGTTCCTAAGCCGTTGTACAACTCAGAGAAAATTTGCAAAGATCTTCGCTATTCTCCATATACACGTCTCGACAACAGTCAAGAGGGTGTGTATCCGAGAATACCAGGAGACGCTATCAAATCTCTACTCTGCTTGTACAACACGCTCGATCAGAACTTGCCAAGCACATATCCTCGAATCGTCTAAAGAACGTGGACAATTCGAGATCGCCGCTTATAAATATGCCATTTCGTTCGGTATATTTATAAACAAGCATCCTCGAACGGAGACGAGGTTCCGCACCCTAAACTCTAGCATGCATTAGGTGACAGAATAATAATTCCATATTAACACCAAAGCACTACAAATTAAGATAATTAACTACATGTGTACATGCTTGTGAAATAAAAGGGTGTGAAATCTGATAGGACATACACAATACCAGTGCAATCTAAACTTTCTTCGCGACATATCAAAAATACATAGTGCAAAATTAAAGGGGTTTGAAGGAATGCTCACATTTTGAAGAAAACCACAAATTATGCAAAATGAGGGAAATCTCCTCAAGTTAGGGCTTCAAATTTACCCTCTTAACACCCACCCTTGAGAATTTCAAATTTTCTCACCCAAGTATTGCTTCCAACCACAGAATATAAGCTATTTTTTCTGGTGGCGGCGGAGAAACCTCCTCTGGAACAATAACAGAGAAGAGTTCTGCTCGAGTGGTATAATTAACCTAACGAGGTACATCACTATCGGTTCTCATATAAAAAGCGATAGTGATGTGATCATTCACATCACAGTCGGTTCTTATAAGACAAGCGATAGTGATTATCACGATCATCACAATCGGTTTCACAAGAAGCGATAGTGATGAGAGATACATCACTATCGGTTCTTATTTAAGAAGCGATAGTGATGATATCGCACATCACTATCGCTTCTCACAAAAGAACCGATAGTGATGAGCACGTAAGAAGCGATAGTGATGTGTGCGCCGCTTATCACTATCGGTCTTTTGTGAAGCGATAGTGATGTGCATTATCATCACTATCGCTTAAATAAGAACCGATAGTGATGTGTACTTTTTCTCATCACTATCGCTTCTATGTGGAAACCGATAGTGATGATAATGCACATCACTATCACTTCGATAAGAACCGATTGTAATGTTTCAGTGCTACATCACTATCACTTCTAACCGAGAACCGATAGTGATTGTGATTAATGCCTCTCCTAAGTCATCTATCACAATCGCTTCTTCCTAAAAACTTAAGAACCGACACAGATGAAGCGATAGTGATGTACCATTCTGTAGTAGTGAAAATGACTAGGCGTCACCGCGTATACCATCACATATATAATTATCAAGCACGTTGTTCAAAATAGAAATGTGTGTAATTTTTAGTACCAACATTTCAACAACTGGATATAAGTATATTACCAAAATAGATAACCAACTATTATTATTGATTAATTGGCGCAAAGTGAAGTAAGAGTTGGAAGGACAAAGGACCAAACAACACACAAAGATGATCGACGTCAGTGGAAGTTTTAAAAGCTAATGACATGTTTGCGGAGATAAAAACTCATGCTAGTGAGCTCTAACCTCTAAGGAGAGTCGTAAAGGCAAATTTGTGCCCTTTATTTCCCTCTTTCTTCGTGCAGCTATAAAGAAATAATCTACCCTCATTCTTTTTTACTTGACATTTTTTTTATAGTATTCGAGATATGATTTTGACCGTTACATTTTTTAGCAGTGCTTGTATGCTTTTTCTCCCAATACAAGTTGCACAAATTTTAAAGTAAATGAAATAGTAAGTAATCACTATCTACCTTTCATTTATGCAATCATGCTTTAATATTTGTGCAACTTTAAAAAAGAAAAGCATAAAAGCATCTTTAAATTAAGATGTACCAATAAAATTATAATATTCTTAATGTATTTTAAAGATAAATCTAATGACATAATTTTCATATAACCCATCTACGAGCAATTTTAAATTTATTGATGGAAAGTTTAATACGACTAGCGAAAAAGAAAAGAATGGATGTAGAAGTTGGTGAGTTAATAACGTAATTGTTGATGAGCTACAACATTAAAAGCCAAATAATGACACCCTCTGCCTCCCACATTCTTTCGGAAATTATCTAGCTGTTGCACCGGGTTGAGATTGAAATTCCTGTTTGACTTGAATTTTCTTCTTCTTCCTACTCATTTTTTTCAAACGAAACCATTGTTTTCTTTCCCCATGATTGTTCCACAAAAACAAACTGAAAGGCTCTAGCTATTCAGTATTCTATCTGAATGCCATATACGATCGTCTTTCACAAAAACAAACTGAAAGGCTCTCGCTATTCAGTATTCTATCTGCATGCCATATACTGTCGTCTTTCAAAGAAAAAAAAACTATATGCAAATGAGCAATTCTGCTTATGCTAGAATTTACTAGGAATTTTTTCGCGGCATGCCACGCCGCGGGCGCCATTTTCTACACGAGAAAGATGAGTTTTTTTCCGGGAAAAAGGCCTAAACGTAATGGTAAAGAAAACGCGGGAAAAATGTAAGTTTTTTTGTGAAGAAGGATCCGAACGGCTCTGTGGCTGCGAAAAAGGACCTAGACGTAATTTTGGTTGCGCGGAAAAGGACCCGAGCGAAAGGCCTAAAAACGCATAAAGGACCTAAGCGTAACATATTTTTTTTTTTAAAAAAGGACCTGTACGTAAGTTCAAAGGACCTAGACGTAATTTTGCTTTTGTGGAAAAGGACCCGAGCGCAAGCCTCAAAAACGCATAAAGGACCAAATCGTAATATATATTCTTATTTTTGGAAGGAGGACCTGTTCGTTATTTTTTTCCGGACAAGGACCAGTTTGTAATTTTTTTTCCTTGAAAAGGACCTATCCGTAATTAAAAAAAGGACCCATCCGTAAAAAATTTGCGGCTCGGCTCGCGGCTCGAGCCGAGCCGCGAGCCGAGCCGGCTCACCTGGCGACGTGGACACGCTCTCCTGGCCGGAACTCTTCCGGGATTAGAGATTGGTATTATACCGACTGAATAGCTCTTGGCGTCAAAAACTTAAAGTAGGATTTATCGGCTACAACACATCGGACGAACACCGGATTCAACTGATCTAGGCGTGTCAACCGATTTGATCCTGGAATCGGTAAGATGAATATATAATATGCTCAAAACCGATCTAGTGAAACAATTGGCTTAGATCTAATCAGCTAAAAGCCGATTAAATTAAGAGTAACGATAAGTCTAATTAGCCGATTAGGGCTAACCAGATGGTAAAAGTAGATCTTTTTTGAAGAAGGTGACGCGCAACAAAATTGGAGAAAAACCAAACTTGATTGGCGTAATCGGAGGTGATCAACAATCGGCGATGCGCAACTTTATTAATCAAATCAGATTACAAGAATTCTAAATTACAGAGGCTATTCCTAGTTGACAGAAAAAATAAACGAAAGTAATACGAGTTGATAGATTGGATTGTGTTGTTTTTTTTCGCTTGACTATGGCCATCTTTTATAGCTGTCAGCCGATCGTATCATTTTCCGACACGCTGCAAAACATGATCGGTATCGGTCTCAATCTGAACGATTTTCGTTAAAATATCAATCATAATCAAAATCCCGGATATCTTTCTATACTAGATATCGACTATAATATCTCAATCTTTAACATGACAAATTTAACCACCCTTGTCAAATCCCGGTGCAAACAATAGCAAACGGAGATAAAGAAGAACCTCATCGCTGAACGGCGGCGAAGACGCTAAGCTAGCTCAGCAAGAAGCGCGACGACCACATATCTGCATGCAATCGGCCCAACCCTTTCGTGACTATTGAGCAGGCATCTCAGGGCGGAGACCACTCCACCCACCACCCTCCGCCGCGGCGAGCAAGGTGTTGGCGACCACGATCGGCCACCAGCCGTAGCCGGTAGTTGGACCCACTCGACGGTTCGCATGTTGCCCGTATCCCACAGGCGCGCGGCTCGGCGAGGAAGGAGAAGGAGAAAGAGGAAGCGGACCGCCGATGGCCGCGTGGCGGAAGCTTCAGCTCAGGGATTGTTGACTCGTCAGCTTCAGTGGAGAAAGATGCTCTCTCTCTATCTCTCTCTGCCCGTGGGCCTTCGGTCATATTGATTGTCAACTTTTTCTTGCACAGATAACCGGACCCGGACGTTCATCGGGATTACGTCGCTGGACGTTCTCCAGCGTATTTAATTTCCTCCGCGCACTCCTGAGTTCGCTCACGTTAACCTAAACTTTTCGGGTACTCATGTCGTATACCATTGAAAAGCATATCGAATCTATTTTCTAAATAACCAATTGCCACATCATTTCAAGCTCTATAAAATGTTTTAGCCGTCCCAATGGACAGTACACAGGTTTCTACCGCGCATGTAAAAGTATAATGTGTTCATGTATTCAGCTTCCTTAAATCAAAGACCGTCGTTGGTAGAGATGGGCGTCGTGTCGAGCCGAACCGGTTCGACATGTATCTATCGTACTTCGTGTTTGAACCGTACCGGGCCACGACGGTCCATCGTGCCCGCCGTGTCGTGCCGTGCCGGCCTGGCTCGTCTTTGAAGAGCCCAGACATGGTCTATTTGTGTTTCGTGTCTACTTCATGCCGTGCTAGTCCAGGCTTGACCCATTTGCACTATTGCGACGAGTGAAAATGAGTCAGAGATACACAGGGCTAAGGCAATAAACACAAATATTGGAAAAAAGGAACTAAATTTTATTCATTTTTGAATCTCTCTCGTCTATTTCTCTCAATCTCTCTCCCCTCTCTCCCTCATATATCTTAATCTTTCAGCGATAAAGCGAGGAACGCCATCAGCCGAGGAGAGAACGAGAGAGAGCTACTAGCGAGCAAGGAACAGTAACGTACCGGACCGTGTCGCCAACTGTGTCTGGTTCCCAGGCCCGACCCAGCCTAAGAAACAGTAACGTGCCAGCGCGACACAACCCATTTCATACCGAACCGTGCTTTAGATCAGATCATACCATCGTGCCTCAGGCTAGCCCAAAAAACACTCCCCTAGTGGCCACCTCTAGTCGTTGGCTGAAGTTGTTATCTAGTGACGCTTATTAAGTTTGTGTTCTGGCCTGTTTGTAAGCACGTCAAAAAGTCGCAGTACGCCTGTAAATCTCTGAAAAGAATGCCGAAGAGTTGCATTCACTTCCATGAGAGAAAACACGCATCAGAATTCAGAACTGACAGCGTACTTCCGTAAATTAAACCCGGAAGGTTTCCAGCGCAGGCGCAGTGTCTACATCGATTTTCGCTTATATGCTCGCTCCGTGCATGTCCACGTCGCATGGCCTATGCGCCGCTGCCTTCTATGCTAGGTAGTAGGCTCATTTATTTATTACACAATTTAAGACACAACCGGTTCGATTCTCAGCAAACACGTTTCTTGTTTAATTTTTGCGGCATATAATTAAGCTAGTAAATCATGTTGGAAATTTTGGAAAAAAATTTAGAAGAATCTTGAGAGCATTCCTAAGCTACCATAAAAATTTCAAACCATGATCAAACTTGTGTGATTTTTAAAAATTCTAAAAATGCTACTAATGCATTTAAATTTCACTTAATTAAGCTACTAAATCATGTTGCACATTTTAAAAAATTTTAGAAATGTCCTGAGAGCATGTATAAGCTACAATAGAAATTTTAGATCATGATCAAACTTGTACAAATTTGAAAAAATTCTGATAGTGCCGCTAATACATTTAAAGCAATTTCACTGATTTAATTGAGCTATTGAATCATGTTGGAAATTTTTGAAACTTTTTTAGAAAGGTCCTAAGAGAATTCATAAGCTACTATTAAAATTTAAAATCATGATCAAACTTTTGCGATTTTAAAAAATTCTGACAATACTACTAATGCATTTAGATTTCACTATTTTTGGTTTTCTAGAGGCATCAAATGAATTTTATTTTTGAAACTTTTAAGAAGGGCTCTGAGAGCATGGCTAATCTACCATACAAATTCCAGGTCATGATAAAACTTGTGCAATTTTTAAAAATTATGACAATGCTACTAATGCATTTAAAACAACTTCACTGATTTAACTGAGCTATTAATCATGTTGGAAATTTCTGAAACTTTTTTACAGGGGTCCTGAGAGCATGCCTAAGCTACCATAAAATTTCCCTGTAAAATTTTGGAGATGATCTGAGGGTTATTTAGGATTTAATAATATTTAATCCAGATTTCATGTTCATTTGATTTTAAAATTTAAATTTGAGATACCTTATTTTGACAAACTTTTCTTTAAGTACCAAAAATCCTAAGAAATTCGTAAAACAGTAAAAATTCTTGCGTCCAGTCCCGTAAAATCACTCTCGCCAGGTGTCGCGCTGCGCCTACTTATCTACTCCCTCCGCTGATAAATATAAGGCCTATAGTTTGAATGATCTTGTTGAAAAATATAAGACGTGCATGTAGATTTAATGAGCATTTCCACTTATACCCCTATTTATTCTCTCTCAACCATATGCATTTATTCATTATCTCTCATCTTCCAAGACAATTAAGAGGGATATGTAAGTCATTTTCTCTCATGCATTTTTCAATTTCACTACAACCTTAATCCTTGTGCAAAGTCAAAATACACCTTATATTTATCAACGGAGGGAGTAGTATAAGACAGGTGTATTTTTCAGACAGCCAAATATTGTTGGAGCAGTAGAGTGCAGGACATGTTCTATGATGCCTCTGAGACACAATTCATAGGATTACTCAAAGGTACGGTGACTTGGAATCGTTGAACGCACTATCGCGTCAAATCATCCGCAGACCGAAGATCTCGACTGCAGCTCACAGGCACGTCACAATTCATAGCAGGGTAATGAGATGAGGGCGATAGACAACTGAGTGATGTGCATTGTAGAGAGCACATAAGACCAGAATCCCAGTTGTACAACTGCTAGCAACCAGCAATCCAGCGTACCTCCCCATGCTTTTGCTGCTGATGCGCTCAATGACATAAGGTGGCCGATGAACTTTACCAGATACGTACATTAAGAAGAATTACAGGTAGCCTGTACTAGCGTAAATTTAAAAAATTCTATCGTGTAACTAGGATGTTAAGCGAGAAAGAGATCATGTATTATTATCATTAGACGTGCGGTGCAACAGAAGGAGGGTTGAAGTAGCCCGATTTAACGTAGTACACGTCCTCAAGCGATGGTCGAACAATGATCGATCTTACTCGAGCGGTGGTCAAACGTGTCCGAATGATCATCCCAATCAACACCGCAGTAGCAGCAATGCCTCTGCTGAAGTCCATATGTTCGGAGAAGGAACGTCGTGCGTCGGTATACTAGCACCAGCACGCACGGTAGGCCCTGAGTGGTGATGGCTAGGGTTTTCAGTAGATATGATGGTACAACAGTTGCATACCCTTAACTTTTACGTACTCCCTTTATATAGCCTCTTGGTGAAACCATACGTTAGAGGCCTAACCAAGATGCAAAACTCACTTGGTCTATTAGTGACGGATCCTATCCAATCAATGTATTCCAATCCGTTAAGTGTTTGACTCCTCAATCACATTCGATATGGTCATACAGTTCCTTAATCCAACCACATTAAGAGACCCAGAGATATCTCTTCCATCATATAGAAGGGGCAAATTCCATTTTGATTGCTCACATTCCTCCGCATGTTTCATAGTAAACTCGAAAGCTAACTTTATGACTATCTAGTTACAGAGTAGCATTTAACAACCCCTAAATATACTATTAAACATGTAAGAAACTATAACGATCTCAGATCTAGAAATCTCACATATACTACGTTTGAGACCAATTCCTGCGGTCTCACGGTGAGTTACTCCAACGCCATATTCTTAACATATATCCACATTATTGATTTGATATCCTCATATCCATGATCCGTGTAATCATGATTATTAATCAATACATGTGCTGCTCTATAAATCACAATTATCTCACATGATGATATACGGTCAAGGTTAATTTAGAATAATATCAAAAGATGAATAAAGAGTTTCACAAAAAGTCACATACTTGTTGATCCATACTAATAATATTTAATTATGGGATAAAATAATTATACTATTCTATAAACATAGACGATATATAATCATCTCCTCAAGTGCATGTCACTGACACATTAACCTATGTCATAAGTGACATCGACTAATGAGAAGCTACACATAAGCCACCACATAAACTTTGTGATTTGTGAAAGCTAGCTCATTTAACCCCACACATGCATACAGCACTGAAATTGGCATCAGGTTACAGGTGAACACTTTTCGGCAAAAAAGAAAAAGAGAAGAAATGAGGGAAAACAATTAGGGGGTTACATGAGAACAGGTCATACAAAACATCTCAGCTAGATATACAGTCCTCTATGAAAACCTCTACCCTACACAGACATTATCCAAGACGAACTTGCACATTCATCCTCAGTTCAATGGGCACACACGGCACCCTTGTATACTATGAAGTATGAACACAATCTACAAAGGGCAACTTCTGGAAGGATCTTCCTTCAACGTGCACCACACAATGCTTGGTTACTTCCAGTCTAACCTTTGTAGTTCCGTTTTCATCAGCAAGCCATTGAAAGAATATTTTATAAATGAAATGAAACCCCTCCTCTTTCCTGTTCCAAAACACTACAAAGGTTCAAAAAATGATTCAGAACATCGTTGCGACATAATTACAGGCCAAAATCTGCAAAAGAAACTAGATGTACCTAATTGAACATTTCTA
Source organism: Otatea glauca (assembly GCA_036346275.1). Lineage (NCBI taxonomy): Eukaryota > Viridiplantae > Streptophyta > Magnoliopsida > Poales > Poaceae > Otatea > Otatea glauca. The sequence continues at coordinate 42,051,431 of CM070725.1, forward strand.
GATTTGAAGTGACCCAAGAAAAGGACCAATTCAAGTATTTCTTTGTAAAATCCATATAATCTAGTTGACTAAGTTGAACAGTCCAGTTTAAAGGTAACATGAATGTAAGCAATTGTTGAAAACAAGGAAACAATGAAATGCAGAACCATACGTGTACGGGTGAAACAGTTACACTTGACAGTAAAGACAATCAGAAGTATACTCACATCCATCTGTACATGGTTAGCTTATTTCACTTGGTCACCTCTCGAACTACCTGCCTCTGCCATTTCTTCGATGCTGCCTTCAAAAACTTCCATTTCCTTCACTTTTTCAAGCTGCCTGAGTAGATCTAACCTCTCAGGGGCATACGTGGATGGGATCTACACAATATCAAATACACAATTACACTAACATATTGCAACAATGGGGAGTAATGAGGGTTCACAAAAAAGTTACAAACCATGGAAGGCACATATCTCTGGATGAAAGCTAAAATAGCAGCATGTCCAACAGCAGTAACCTGGGAACAAAGGCACTTGTTTACAATACTATAGCAATGGTGATATTTGCACTGAATAATAAGTTCACGAGCTAAGAAATATTATTGGTTTTACTCTTGGAGCTTAGAACAAAATCCTTGACCATTGCAATTTGGACAGTAAACAAGACTGGGATATCTACAGTCAATGAGAATGACATAAAAGGATAACAAGATTACGCTACCCAAATTGAAAGAAACAATAATGTGGACCTAGAGAGCCTTATTCTTGTTTAGTAGGTGGAAATCCAAGTACAAGAAAGACTCACTGGCAGAAGCATGAGTATTCCTATAGGAACAACAGATGCCAAATCTGTCAGGGTTCTTTGAAGAGCCTGCTTTTCCTTCTGAGTTAGTTCATCCCCAATAAGGGCTCTTTTTATCAAGCCCATAGCAGCTCCTGTATCAATTGCTAAGAGTTGCGTCCCTTGCAACACAGTCTGTGCAGGAAAAACAGAAAATGAAATAAGTTGTAGGCCAATCTTCAGCGATAATTTAATGTAAGCAATTAAATATTGAGATCAGCCCTGGTAGCAAAGAGACCTCTTAACAACTAATTACAATATTTAGGTCACCTACCAAAATAATTCGCAATGATGCTACCAGGGGCAGAGCTAAGAATTAGGCATAGGAGAGGTCAGGACCATGCAAACAATAAAATAACCGATATAAAAGAATTAGTTGCCATTCATACTTTGTTATTCAGGAATATATGTTTGGCGAATAAAAAAATTACATATATGTTCAACTAAATTTAGCTCAACATCTAACATTGCAATGTAGCTCGATTTAAATTGTCCGCGAAGCAAATGATAAAGTGGAACTACTTAGAGAAAGCGAGTAGCCAAAATGTCGTACTCTTTTTTAATCAGTTATGGTATCTCCAACTTAAAACAAAATGTAAAGATATTTAGTTTAGGTATGAGTACATGTACCTCAAACTTTGCTGGGACTAGCAAATTTCATTAAGGGATGCCCACATATGGACTCGTTAATTAGTACTTAGTAGTCAATAGAACTACCGGATATCATCTAATCTACCAGCTTGGAGAACTAACAGACTAGTAATACTTGGTGTTCTTCATCTATGCGGAGGACCAGGCCCCCCTCCCTCGCCCCTGGATACTACCCAGTCGAATACTAATCAAAACTTATCACCATACAAGTATTAAAGCACCGTGAATGCCTTCAAGCATCATTATTCTATGTCACAAACAGAAGTAAAGGCTGGTAAAGAAATGGACATTTGTGATATTAACCTACACATACTTTTACTGCAACGGGAACAATTAAATTTAAATGGTCATACCGTTGTAGTCTCCTTAACCTTCTCTACTGATTTGGTAATAACATTTTCTTTCTTGCTAGCTGGTCCAGCAGGCCCTAACAGAAGAGGCGATGAGACAGAAGCATCTATTGCTTCAGCTGGGACATCCGTCTCCTGGGAAACAAGACATTAGTGAATAATGTCTCTCCAAAACTGAAAAAACTTTTACAAAAGTGAAGCCAGCCACTATGGTTTAAAAGCAATAGTCACAATATGCAAGAGTTACAAATAAAACATGAAGCAATTAATGCTCATAGCATTTCCAGCATTGCTGCTGAGTTCCAGATCCAAGTGTTAGCTCAAAATACCAACGTCACTCTCATTTGCTATTTAAAAACAAATGTTAAACAAGCATACCTCTTCTTTTTTAGCATCATCTGCACTCTTCTGAACTCTTTTTTCTAACTCAATCAACTCACGCCTCAACTGTTCAAAGCGGAGGATATCATTTGACTCCATGTCTTTGTTATCCACATTGGTAACAGAAGCCTTCCACTAGAAAAGGGGGAAACCCCAGTACATTAGGAACATAGTGCAACTAGACATCTTTTTGAGATAGTTGATATTCTCCGGAAGATAAAAATTATTTTTTCGGTAATTATACTAAAGCCTGTGTGTCCTAGTCAGAATAAATCAGTAACTAATAAGTATTGACGAATTGTGTAATCCCTTCAGGCCTTCACAGTTAAATGCAACAGCTCATACAATTATGCAAAACTTTCCTCTTCTGTATTTTTTTTGCTTGGGGAGTTATTGAATGCATAAAAATAATAAAAGAACATATGATATACATCTTGATCTGCAACTTGTTGTACTTGCCCAACTTTCCTTCCAGAAGTCCTACCGAAGAAATCCCAAAATGGTCGGCGCTTATTCTCCACCCTGGCAGAAAAATAAGTATTACAAAAAATGGACAGTTTATTCTCCTCCCTGAAATGAAAGAAATTATCACAACCATACTGGAATTAGTTTGCAAGAGAATATCACCTGTTCGCAGGTTTTTGCGGCATTGAAGTCTCACTAGCCCTGCTACCTGTCTTTCCACGCCCTTCCTCGCCAGCAGGCGATAATGGTCTGCTACTAGCATCAGCCTAGTTGGCCATCAAAATTTTTAGTACAGCTATCATGATTGTAGATAATAGTTGTACCACCCAGTATGCTGCTTGAGGGGTCAAGTTGCCAACAGGTACATTGTATGCACCTTCTATTATGTTGGTTGCAAAACCAGAGCATCCCAGTATCGAATCACTTTCAGACAAACTCATATGCGGCTTATTCAAAGCATATTAACATCCATTTTGAAGTGATAATACAAATATTAAATGTTGAACAGATCTCTCTACAAATTCCAAAACCTTTAGCAATTTTAACTTCTGCATATTTTTAGATATTGGGAAAAAGAATTAATGAATCAAACATACTAAGAAATTAACAATAGATATGCAAATAGATATGTTAGTAATACATGGAAGCAACTAATAACTTCATTGTCTATAACATCTACCATGTTATCAGTGGAAGATAGAATTGACACAACTTTAGAGTTTAAACACAGCGAACCGATTGTCGTTCTAAGAAGCTATTTTGAAAGGAGCACAAAAGCATAATTATCTTTTTATATCCCCAAAGAAATAAGATTTACTGTTCTATATACAAAGTCCAATTTATTTAGGTGGCACCTCTGTCATTTCCGTTGTTGACATAGTTAGTCCTTAATAGCCATTGTAGCTGGTTGAATGCACTCCTGAATCCTGATACAGTGAAATATCTCGAGAAACTACTGTGATCAGATACTTGTATTGAACTATTGGTACATGATGACTACCCATTTTTAAGAGGAAAATGCACGGCTAGTAAAAAACATTGCAATAAATAAAGCCAACTAAGCTCACCTCCAGATATTCTGCTTTTGCTCGAAAGGAAGCCTCAAGAAACTCGGCTTCTTTCTTCAGCCTTCTGATAATTTCAAGATCAGAACATGCAGCCTTTAGATCCTCCTTGCCAGAGTTGGAACTGGATAGATGCAAATCTTGAAGCAAATTTTCTAACTTTACCAATGCTTCCTCAACACTTTCAAGTGACTGCAATAATTGAAACTAACTTCATCAAGGCTTTAACGACACGACATAGCATCTATTCAAAGGCAATTACCATTGTAAACTAAAAATGAGCACCTCAAACATGACAATTAAGCACAATAGAGCTCACTAGTTCAGAGACCAATAACTTTTGTTTTTTGGCGAATCTAACAGAGGGAACGGAAAATTGCCTATAAACTAAAGTCTGTAAAAGAAAATTACCACATCTAACATGATGTTCTATTGTTCATTGTAAGGAAGCTCATATAGAGAAGCTATATGTGTTAAACGATCCATCATTTATCTAATTCTCTCCAGTAGATATTAGTAGATTTCTTTTAATAATACATTTTTTATTCAAATTGCAAAAATATACCTCGAAGTAAAAAAATTGCACAAATATACCTCTATCGCCGTTTCAAAAGACGAAACGTAAATGTCGCCGTATCATCAGGCGACAAAGACTCATGTCGCCTTTTGAAGTGATGACAGAAAGCCACATCGGCGCCACGTAGACCAAAAAAGGGTTCGCGCTCTCTGTCGCCAAGCCATAAGGCGACAGGTCAAAAATCAACCGATGGTTTGGCGACAGAGGGCATTGCGCGCCCCTGTCGCCAAACCAACGGGCGACAGGCTATTACATAAATCGCCGCGCGTTACTGTGCTTGCGAGGGTGTCCATTTGCTGCCGATCAGAGAAAGAGGAGAGAGGAGGGAGGGAGAGGAGAGAGGAAAAGGAGGGAGAGAAGAGGAAGGGAGAGAAGGGAAGGGGGGAGAAGAAAGCCAATTTTTTTTATGTTTATTTTGTTTAGCAATATACTATGGTAGGATAGCAAAAATAATAGATCTAGTTCATTTTAGAGGTTACGGATAGATTTAGTATGTTTGTATTACTTTAGTTGACAAATACATTTACGTAGATAGATATATATTTTTACGAATGTAGATAGTTTTTACATATAAATCTAGAAAGACATATATTTTTAGGAACGTAGTTGTTTTTTACAGATAGATATAGATAGATATGTATTTTTAGGAGTGTAAATATTTTTTCAGATAGAAGTAGATAGAAATATATTTTTAGGAGTGTAAATGTTTTTTACAGATAGAAGTATATAGATATATATTTTTACGAACGTAGATAGTTTTAAGATAGATCTAGATAGATATATATTTTTAGAAGTGTAGATATAGATAGATCTAGATTTTTTGTAGCATATAGATATAATTATGTTAGGATAGATATAGTTATGTTAGGTGTCACAGTATTTTTTACGAAAAGTAATTAATTCGTGGGTTAATGAATTGGTTCGCAGATATGTCAGAACGAGTTCCATTTAGAATCTATTATGGAGAAGGGGTTATGTATGGTTTAGAGGGTGCGGATCTAAGTAACTTCCAGTATGTGGACAAAAGTTTTAGTAGGATCGAAGAGCGCACATTTTCTTCTATGTTGAATTAGTTGTATTATATTTTTCGGATGGAACCAGATCAGTGCCAGCTGAAGTTATTTTGCCTTTGTAGTATGCGACTGCATCGTGGAGGTCATATGTGAGGGGGGCAGAGCAACGTGGATGGTATCGGGTGCTTTTAGTTCAAGCATGCGATAGGGTTGTTGCCCACAACAGCTTGGACACCGATGAGTGTAGTGAGCCGCAAAATAAGTTCAGTTATGATGACACCGAAATTGGAGAATCTAGCCGTGAGCAGCATGTACAAGAATGCAACGAGGACATTATTTACCAGAGTAGTGAACAAGTTGAGGTTGGGGAGGATGATGGAAACATTGGACAAGAAGCGCGGGGACAAGTAGACGAAGGTAAGAAAATTGAGGAAATAACAGCAAGGATGGAAGAGGAAGACCGTGAATACACCATAAGAGAAGTGGAAGACGAGGATGACTCGGATGAGGAAGATGGAGGTACGGAGCCGCTTGTGCCAATAGATTGGAGCACGCGTCATTTTAATAAGCTGGTTGTGAATAAAAGCAACGATACACCTTAGCATTATAGTGAGAATGAGGTTAGCCTTAACAGTATGTACCCGATAAAAGAGGCAGTGCAGAATGCTGTGAAAGATTGGACCCTATCAGTAAGAACTTTCAGGGTTAAGAAGTTCGCCCCAACCTACTACGACGTGGTGTGCGAGATCCGTGGGTGCCCCTAGAGAGTGCACGCGTACAAGCCGAAATGGGGCACCTACTGGCTATATTTGAAGGTTGAGTAGCATAGCTGTATGACTGAGGAAACCCTGATGGCTCACAGGAACCTGTCATTCGGGTATGTCGCAAATATCATGTACCCGGAGATAGTGGAGAACCTTAATTTTGAGCCCCGTGCTATTATCCGAGCAATCGAGAACAGATATCAGTACACAATTAGCTACGGGAAGGTATGGAAGACGAAGCAGAAGGCCTTAGAAATGAGGTTTGGGAAATTTGAAGTTTCATACCATAATCTGCCTCATTGCTCATTTACATTCAGGGAAGAAATCCTGGCACTTATTATGATTATCAAGACTGTCCATCAAGCAAGTGGCCGACCAAGAGGCATCTGAAGAGAGTTTTCTTCGCATTCGAAGCTTGCATTCAGGCGTTCTATCATTGTCGTCCATTGTTGTGCGTGGACGGCACATTCTTGACTGAGAAATACAAATGGCAAATAATGACAGCTGTGGGCATTGATGGAGACAAACAGATTCTGCCTATTGCTTTCGCCTTTGTAGAAAGCGAGAACTACGAGAGTTGGCTGTGGTTCCTACAGAACTTGAAGATCGAGGTGGTGAAAACTCGTCAAGATGTGTGCATACTGCATGATAGCCATACTGGTATGCTTAGTGCTATCAAATAGTTGCAAACAGGGGAAGAGGAGCCATTTCCATGGCCGAACTTGAAGAGCCGATGGTGCATGAGGCATTTGGGTGCGAACTTCTATAAGCAATTCAAGAACAATGAACTGATGAACATGTTTAAGAGACTATGTAAGCAGAACCAAGCGAGTAAGTTTCCGTACTTTATGGATGAATCTTGATAAGCTAACAAGAAAACACAAAGAGGAGCAGACGAACGAGGCTAGTAGCAGTGAAACACAAGAGCAGGCAGAGCCTCTATTTCCTCTGCCAACAGAAGATGAGGCGACGAATCGTCGTCAAAGGCAAAGGCCAATCAAATGTTTCTCGGACTGAATAAAGCACGAGCCAAAAGAGAAGTGGTCATTGTTACATGACACACATGGTGCTAGATACAGTGTCATGACGACTAACATGGCAGAGGTGTACAACTGAGTGATGAGAGGGATGAGGTGTCTCCCGTTGGTAGGAATTGTTGAGGGAGTGTTGCGGGACACAACCAAGTACTTTGTCGATAGGCATCAAGCTGCTGAAGTAGTAATGAGAGATGAGAATCTATTGTACTCAAATATAACTTTCTATATGCATTTGAATCTATTGTGCTAGATCCGATTGTTGATCGTCGTCACCGTGCCTACTACGCCACTGCTTTTCCAAACGAGGGACAGGACAGGATCCTCTGGAGCTCGGCGTACTACGACCGAGGACACCGCAAAAGCTCTGGACGCTCGATCCTCGTTGGATCCGCAGGTAACGTACTATTCTTCAAATTTCTAAATATGTTTGCTGTAGTATCATAATTTATATTAATTAATTAGTGTGGTGCTGATATTAATTTCATATTTTTGTTTCGTAGGCTTCGAGCATCAGGATTGATGCCACTCGCCCGGATGGTGGAGGCGGTGCACGGCGATGTGCAGGGACGGGACGTGGTTCGCCGTTTCCCATTCGACAAGTCCCTACTTACCGCTCTGGTGGACCGGTGGAGGCTAGAGATGCACACCTTCCATCTACCTGTCGGGGAGATGGCGATCACTTTGGAGGACGTCTCATACCTCCTCGGACTCCCGATTGCCGGTGACCCTATGGTGCCCCAGGACGTTGACCCAACGTGGCGCCAGGAGCTACTTGCGCGGTTCCAGGGTGTGCTACCAGCTGCTGCGTACCAATCCTTCACCAGCACACATGGTCCGACACTGAGGTGGCTTCGACAATTCGTGGGAAGCAACTAACCTTTAAATCTTAACTGTGCATATACTGGTTAAACTAACAAAAAAGCTTAAATTTACAGGCGGAGTACATCGTCGAGCCTGCGGATGAGGTGAGGGTGAGCCGCCACCTGGAGGCGTACCTGCTATGGCTTTTTGGTGGTGCATGTTCACGAGCTCCCATGGGGATAGTGTGGGCGAGCACCTCGCCCGGTCGCGGGCGATTGCGGGACGCACCCTTGACGCCCGTCCGCAAGATACTCACGGGGTCGGTGTGTTGTTGTGCGCCACGTACCGTGCACTCTGCGACGGTAGTGGACGGATTGCCGACGGGTCGACCTTCACCAGGTGTCCACTGCTTGTACAACTTTGGGCATACGAGAGTTCTAGATCGGATGGCCCGATATCGACTGCAGCCTGTTGTACATGCCGATGATGATGACGTTGACGCTCCGATCATGGGCACCATCTGGTGCCACCGACGGGTAAGATATTGCAATCACGATTGTGAAACTTTCGCTTTAACATTTGTCAGTACTAACGATAACGTTGTGCGTTGATTTTTCGGTCGTCACTGCAGCCTAGGTGGGCACATAAGATGGTGCGCCTGAGCTACCCGCAGTTCGTCGCTGCGTTCGACCACCTTACCGACTACCACGTACGCTGGACGCCGTACACAGAGGCACAGGTGGGTTATCCACCCTATGCACACGAGACGCGGCGTACTGGCGTACATGTCGGTTCCTCTTGTTCGACGTCCAGGTTGAGAGCTATGCTATCCATCAAGTGATGAGGCAGTTCGGTCTACGACAGGAGTTCCCAGTTCAAGTTGGTCGTGAGGTCCCACACGGCGCACACACGTAAGTTCCCTGCATCGATGTTCTCTAATTATTATCGTGTAATGCCATCTAATAATGCTATATTTATTTCTTATCGCAGGCACACTAGGAAGGGCGTGCATGGGGCCACCCCCTAGCACAAACGTATGGCGCCATGGGTCGAGGAGTGGGGAGGAGCCCTGGACGACGTCCATGCTGAGGATGTGGCGTACGACCCACAAACGTACCACGGCTACCGACAGTGGTACACTTCCCATACCCGTCTGCATTTGGTACGTGTCGACCTCGATCCTCATAGACACGTTCCCAGGGTGAGGGACACGTATCCCGCCCATACGGACTCGGCTCTGCACAGTGCGGTACATTGCGTCCAATCTACGATCCCATTTCCACTCAGTTGGTAAACGTGCTACCTAATTCGTAATGTATTTTCCAAACTGATGTGCTAGGCTAGTACTACGAGGAGTTAGGGAGCTTCCTTTCTCGATTGACCCGCGGGGTTGACGTGACTAGAGAGGAGGTGACCTCTTTCTTCGCGAGGTTTAGGGAGAACTCGAGATGCGTCCTCGAGTTGGCAGGATAGCGCCAGCCTCCCGATGTGGCTCACGACGTGCCACTTAGTGGAGGTAGGGGTGCTGCAGGTACATCTTAACATGCTACAGCCTCCCGTGCCGCCGTCACGCTGCCGTCTGCGTGAGGGCGAGCTGCTGAACACGCTGGTCTAGCCGCTCATGCCGGAGGTGAGTACTTAATCGCACTTTCTATGTTTTGCAACCATTTTTTGAATGCTCTCAACAATTCTTCATTTATTCTGAGCTCACAGCATGGTGGTTCTGTCTCACGCCTTCACCGCACTGACGACTACGAGGCGGCTGATGATCCGCCAGCGCGGACTACGACCTCGGCGATGGTGGTGTGTCGAGCTACGCCGTTGATGCGGATGAGCCGGACCATCGCGATTGCGAGCATCACCACCAACGCACCTTCTCACCGGGCACGCTACACCTCCAGCTAGACCACAGAGGGCCCACCGCGCACCGACGCAGTTGACCTACTCACAAGGGCAGATTTGCAGGAGGCCTGCCCAGCCGCGAGGAGCCGCCCTGAAACGGGGCCGGCAGTAGTTATGTTTTGGATTGTTGGAACTTTTTTATCTTATGTATTTAGTTAATCCGTTCCAGATATGTTGTACGACATATGGTTTTTATGATCACGAACTATTATATTTGGTTATGTAATAGTGTTATTTTTTGTTACATTAGGACCTTCTTTCAAGCACAAAGAGTCAATTAGTTAAAAATGGTTAAAATATCCCCTACTAATGCCTCAAAAATGGTTAAAATATCCTATATGGTGCGGTCGCAAACTTAGAAAGAAAACTGGACTACAATCGTGTAAACTGAATGGTCACTTAGGCCTTTTCGGCAGCCCGTAAATAACATGTTTAAATGAAAAATTATGGAGGAATAGCCCGGAAACACCCTTTGATATATGTACTATCATAATCTGGAAAAAGATCCTACTTAAAACTTGATTTGCATCTCAATCCTGCCAAAGCAAACACCCTAAGCGATCATTACAGGCGGAGATTCTAAAACACTTAAGCCTTTTCGGCGGTTAACAAAACAACTCGTCTAAACACAAATTTTGGGGGATCAGTCCAGGAACACACTTTAGTATATGGACAATCATATTATAGAAAATATCTTATTTACAACTTGCTTAGCATATATATTTCGTTAACGCTAATACCCTAAATGATAAGGCTGCCGGAGCCACGTTGTATGAATAGTTGAGTTTAAAAGCCTTTAACCAAAGTACCCGCAACGCAAGAATCATCATATAACCATGTAGTTTTAGCCTGTTCCGTGAAGATGAAATTGCACATTTGGCCCCCTAACTCTGAGACTGCGAGGGCCGCACTTTCTCAGAGCAATGTGACAACATGATGCTTGTTACTTTCTCAGACTGAATTGATAACTCCCGTGCAGCAGCTTTTTCAGGACGATTAGACAACAGGTAGCAGCTTTGTCAGGATTAGTTATCAAAAAAGAAAGCATCCATCACCTTTTGCAGCGACAAGTTGCAAACTACCAAATGCTTTAACTTTTTCAAGTCGATTTGACAACACTCTACCTATAACTTTGTCAAGCCGATTTGACCACACGCTGTCATTAATAGATATTATCTTCTTCTAATGGTCAACAGCTGTAAACATTTTATCTACACAACCTTTCTTAATATCCTGCTTCCGTTGTCGGATTCGTTTTCCAGATGTGGTTCGACGTGACTACTCACGGCACGGTACAAAGTCCCATCGATTCACTCAGTACGCACTAACTGCACACTGCACAGTCCGAAGCGACCACTCACTGCCTACTTCACTCTGAAGTGACCACTCACTGCACACTATATTTATCAGTACCGACACCTTGCATGCATGACTGCATTTTCAGACCGACTTGACTACACGCTGCGGCGTTTTGCTATCCGTCTGCACGTTTGAATCTTACCTTCCAACACTTAGTCCATGCACCACCCCTTCGAGACTATAAAAGGCCAAACCGCAGGCACACATACACAGCTCTCACTCACACTTCACCATGGCTGGATCCTCTAGCAGAGCTTTCTCGTGGACACCAGATATGAGCACCGTAGCCCTTCATTACACGTTGAAGGTTACGCGTAATGGGAAGGATGATCCGTTCAAGGAGGAGAACCTAAGTCGAGTGGTGTCCAAATTACAAGAGTATCGTCCGACATTACCAAGGTATAACATGACAACCTCTAGCCCGATCCTTGTGACCTCCGACGACCTCAAAGCGCACTTGCAATGGTGGCGTCAAAGGTATTTCAGGGTGTGCGAACTAGCCGACCACCCTTGTGCTACAGGTTTCTCTACGAGACTTTATAGGGTACTGATGCTGCCCGGTCAGTATGCAGAGCATATTAAGGTTAGTTATTTCCTATTTGTTCACCCTACTAATCTTTTTAGCATTATCCATAAGTTCGTATGCTCGTCTTGTGTGTTAGTCATTCCCAGAGGATAAAGATTTGTTGAACAAAGATATCCTATAATTAGCGGCGATGTATATGCTCTTCGGCGGGGGTGATGCCTGGTTCGCGCAGAAGAGGATCTCACTGGAGGGGTAGAAGTCCACCCAGTACTGTTGTAGCAGCAAGTTCAAGAGGACGTTCAATCACCATCAAGCGAGGGCTTGCTCCTAACTATGCAAATGACGATGACGATTTTGTCACCTAAACCTCGACGTTCAAGCACTATCACAACAGGCCGTTCAAGAAACAATGCAAGAGGACGTTCAACCAGCACTGAAGGAGGGTTAGCTCCTAATCATACAAATGACGATGATGATGACGATTTCATGCCACCTAGGCCACGAACCTTGCGTCCTCAGAGTCCTCCGAATCCTAAGGATGATATTACATTAAGCCCTATCAAGTATCCAAACATAGTACCCCGTCAAGAACCAATAGATAACTATCGTTATTTTGACCATGCCCTATTCCAACAACCATGGCCATAGAATGTATAGTTTTGTGACTTAGTCCTTCACCAGAGGCATGTACCTATGGAATATGTTGTATCCTAGATTTAATAATTCTCTAAGGCATGTATGTACCTATGTTATATCCCAGTTTTATAAATTCCCAAGGCATGTACCTATGTTGTATCCAAGTTTGTGACTTAGCCATGCACTTTGTAATATCAATGTCAGGTTTTATTCAATATTTTACTATGATTTGTCATCAAATTTGAAAATTTGTCGTACACCGAAAGAGAATGAGGAACAACGAAATTTGATTATTATTTTTTTGGTCAAAATAATTAACTGACAAATAATTTTGTAAAATACTACATGAATTATCACCGACAAATATGATTTTTTCTGAATTTATTGAACCCTAGTTTGAACTATAACATTCTAGCAACTGTCAAAATAACAATGATTTTTAATAATTAATGCTCATAGGTTACAGCGAATTTTCGAATGAAATCAGTGCAAAAATGTTCCTCATAAATTTAATTTCCTCCAAAAAAATCACGATTTTTAGAATTTTGGGGCTCTGTCGCCCAATGGTGGGGGCGACAGAGATGTCTCGCCCTCTAATTTGCCGACAGAGGCCACATCAGCGCTGACTCAACTTTTTTTGCGTTTTGCACTCTTGTCGCCAAACCATATGGCGATATAGGTATATTTTGGAAAATTTTTAGATCGAAGTATATTTTTTGCAATTTGAATAAAAAAATATATTATTTTAAAAAAATCAATATTAGTATACATCTAACTAGCCGAATTCCACACCCAATTGCGAGGCTAGATACTACGATACGTATCCTTATATTTAAAAATAGAGTTGTATTTATTAGACAACTCTAATGTGTGTGATTGAAAATACAATTGTATTTCTCGTACAACTGTAATAGCCCTGAATCCTGACATATACCTCATCGATCTCTACCGTTATAATCTAAACCCAGCAAAAATTGACATTGTAGATCTCTCTTTTTCCTTTGATTAACGTGCAATTTATAGCCATTGAGAGCAAAAGTAGTGGCTTCTTTTTCTATCATCTATTATATTATTAAAACAATAGAAAAAGAAGCCAACATGTTCGCTCTCAAAGGCTAAAAATTCTTACATTAATCAAAGAAAAAAAGAGAAAAGGTCTGGTCTTCCATCTAGCGGACTTAGACTAAAAGAAAGAGTCCATGTCAAGTAAAATAAAAAGTAACTGAAATTCAAAATAAAAAATAAAATAAAATTAGCAATTTGATTTCCATACAAACTTCAAAAGAGTCCATGTCAAGTACAATAAAAACAACTGAACTTCACAATAAAAATAAAAGGAAAATAGCAATTTGATGTCTATATGAACTTCAAAATAAAATGAAATTTTGAATAAAAATTAGTTATATTTGTATACAAATTCCAACCTAAAACTGAAATTTTGAATAAAAAATAAAATAGAATTAGCAATTTGATTTCCATACGAACACCAAGGTAAAATACATAAATAGCTTAAATTGAATAAAAATGAATTGAAAAATACAAGTTGGATTTGTATATGATTCTATCCTAAATAGCTTGAGATCGGGGAGTGTGCCCGCGGGAGCGTGTTCGGCATGGGGTCCAGCGAGGATGTTGGGCTTGAAGCTAAAAATGTGCAACTCAGCGAACAGCAATGAGGGAGTCAATGAAATGGAGGTTCTCGAGGATGAACTTGGAGGCGTGGCCACATGCCCTACTAACGCATGCTGGGCCAGGAGGAGCAAAGCCATGCGTCATTGTCAGGGTGCCACAAAATGTGATCGGAGCGGTCAAGAACGCACTTAAGGGTGAGAAGGGCAACTGATTCACTAGCAGCAGCGAGATGGATAGGTGACAAAGCTAGGTAGAGTAAGAGTACAAGGAAGCATGGCAAGACAATTCCTAAGGGCATGTCGTCACGCTAACCAATTAATGCAAGTCAAATGCTGTGAATTGTGAGGAGGATGGAGGAAGAGGAGACAAGGTTTAGCAATGGCTGGTAAGAGCCACTAATGACTTGCTTTGATTCTTGATAGACAGATATGTAGCGAGGGAGCCTTGCATTGAAAAATGGATAAGGTCATGTGGTGTGTGCTTAACAAGAAAAAAGTCCCACAAAGTACGTTACCTGTGGCGACCGACATAATTAGCCCAGGGTAATGACAGTCGCACTGCCATCACTCTGAGATAATTACGCGAATCTCGGCATACCAACTAATCAAAACATCGAGCGCACTCGATATTTTATCAGTTAGTACACCGTGTTCAGAGTATTGCAACATAACAATAATTAGAGACTGAATGGAAATATATTCAAACCAAGCCACGCAGGGCTATATGTCCATTGCATAATTATACTTCTGATCCCTTTACAACAAAAGGACATAATATAGATACTATTACACCAAATGGTGTGAAGCCCTTGCACGGCTACTCCTCCTCTATTCCTCCTGGTAGAACTCTGCGCCTCGTCCACCCAATCATCCGCTTGAACACCGAGCCAAACTCTAGAAAAGAGGGATTTAGCAAGAGTGAGTACAAAAGTACTCAGCAAGCATTATAACAAATGTAGATATGAATTTTCCTCTCAAATCCAGCCATCTTCTTACCTTATCTCAAAATCCCTTTTACGAATATAGATTTTTGGTTTTCTTTAAGGGTTGGATATTTTAAAATATGAAAACAGCTATTGCACTCGTATATGAGGCGAGTTAGCTTAGTAGCCTCAATCCAGAGACAGCTTGAATTCAAGATTTTAACCTGCGCGAGTTCAGTATCACTTTACCCATAACGGCCTCCACCACAGAGGCTCGAGCGTTTATCGCTAATCCAATATTAGATCTCCAACCACAGTAGCCGAGCGAGTAGTGGTGCCTCGATTATTCCCACATACCTCGGCGTACGGTTGTACCATACTACGCAGCGACATCGGTACTCAACCATAGACTTTAAATATAGCGCTGATCAACGCGGTGACGTCGTGTCCTCACTGGGACTCCCGGCTTACCCAGCTTCACACTCCTAATTATCTACTTATTTCCCAATGTGGAGATCATAATACCTTCATAGGATAACCTTTTCTGACAGCGATTTATCTCGCTATGGTTGATACTAAAATACGGCTCATTGCCCAAGTACAATTGATTGACCTTATATTATAGCCTATGTAGAGGACCCCGCCGGCCAAACACCTTCTCATCGGCGCCCTCTACCCACCATAAATATTTCTAATACAAATCCACGACTCCATTCGTGGACGCTAAACACCAACTCAACCATTTCCGAAACCACATTACAAATCCATCATTTCATTCTTTCTCAAAACCACATCCCACTTCCATCATTCACCTCCAATTCAACACTTCAATTGGAAAGTAAATTTTTGATGCAGTGCTAATATGATTATTATACGAAAGCATTGAAAATCATTTAATAAAAGATGATCAAAGAATCTTGCCTGCGATAAAAGCAGAAGGATCGTCCTCGCCCGAAGATTGATTTTGATTGGCTGGGATGCTCAGGTCTGACCCTGAAAGCATACAACATTATCCAGGGCAATTAAGGTGAAAAGATTATTCTGGCGTCCAACTAGCTCTTCTGTTCTGTTGTACAATTTTATCTTAGCACTTTTAATTAATACCAGTTGTCGATTTTTACGCGGTCCGCAATTTGATTACAGAAATCAACGCGGTCCGAGACACAAATTATTTTTCTACCCTTTTTCCCCTCACTTTTTCTTTTCTTCTCTCTTCCCTTTTTCTTTCTTCCCTTTTCTCTGGACCGAGCCACTCCCCTCGGCCTCATCTCGCCTCCTCTGCGCCCTTCACTCCACCGACCGCCTCCTCACTGCCGTCGCGCGCCTGCCGCCGACCACACGCGGCGGCAGCGCAGACGCAGCCCACCCGCTACCGCTTCCCCAGCTCCTCCGGATCGACGCCGCCGCCTCCTTTCTCTCTTCTGCGGTGGCACGGCTGCGACTCTCTCACATGTTGCTCGGCGCCGACCCGCCTCGGCGCAGCTCGAGCTCCTCTCCCGCGACTCGGCGCCGGCCGCTCTCCTCTCAGACGCACCAAGACGGCTTTGGCCCGGCCCGACCCGAGCTCCTCCCTTGCCGGCTTCTTCCTCCAGGCCGGCGACGGCTCGTCATGGCCCTCAGGCCCACGCGCAGCTCACCTCCTCCCCTTCTACCTCTACTGGCACTGGTTCTAGGGTTCTACCTATCTTTTATTTTCTTGCATTTTGGCTTTGAGATTGTTGATTATACTAGCAATGTGGGGTCTATGATGACGTTGGGAGGGCTTGATCTACTAAAGAAAGAACATATGCTACACTAGAGCTTCCCAACTACTGAGACCACAGGGGGGGAAAACGACCCAATCTACCACTACTCTACCGGTGAATGCACCTGGGGTTTTGGTTCGGTTGATGGAGCTAGCTGAAGGAGTTGATGGTGATGAAGCTGAGTTCTTGGCCTTCTCTGGTGGGCCGGCTTCTGGACCTCCTCCTTCTTCTGGACTCTCCCTCTCCTTGCTCTTCTCCTTGTTGGTTGCTTCGGTCGGAAGCTTGCTTGTGGCTCGTGTTGGAGAACTAGGAGCACTGGCTGTGCTGCTTTGGTTTGAGAGAGAGTCTGGGAAGCAAATGAGCTGGCTGTGGCTGTGAATGGGTTGGCTTTTGGGTTGGATTGAGGCTGGCGAAAGCTGGTTTTACTGAATTGGGAAAATGGCAAATGACCATTTTGCCCTTGGGCTTTTACTGCTGGCTATTGATCCTAAGGGCATTACGATCATATCTCGCTCAAAACACTAACGGTACCCGCAACCGCACCAGGTAAGCTACTAAACGCCGAATGATGAACCCGAAACTAGCGAGAGGGGCCAATCTGGGTCCCGGACAGATTGGGTACCTCGATGAGCGATACCTTTCACTACGGGACTGACGGCACTTCTCAAATCCTTACATTTTAATTTTTCTTGCCTAAACATGTTTTTGTTGTTTAATTAATCATTTAATTAAATTGATAACCCCCCGAGTTATCACATTACCCTAATCAAGGATATGTACGACGATGTTGACTAATGTCAGAGCATGTGATATCTATACCAAGGACTTTCTTATTAAGATAGGACTACTTCAAGGGTCAGTATTGAGCACATACATTTTTGCCCTAGTGATGGACGAAGTCACGCGGGACACACAAGGAGAGATTCCTTGGTTTTAGTCTTACTAAGTCTAAAGCCCTTCGATTCTAAAGTCTTTCTCCAAAGCTCTAGTTTCCTATCAACACGTATCCTACTTTCGTTAATTCGCACCACATCATCAACAGTGAGTATATGAGATATGTTTTCAACGGTGCTATGACAGATGATGAAGATGTTAGTTTGAACGGAAAAGTAATACCCATGAAGGAAACTTTTCGATATTTGGGATTGATGCTACAGAGTGACGGTGAGATTGATAAAGATGTGAGCCACATGATACAAGTGGGGTGGGTGAAATGGCGCCAAGAATCTAGTGTCCTGTGTGATAGAAAAGTTCCTCAAAAGTTAAAGGGTAAGTTTTGTAGAATGGCGATCAAACCTATGATGTTGTATGGAGCGGAATATTAGATGACAAAAAGACATGTACAGAAGATGAGCATAATTAGATCTGTAGTCATACAAGGTAAGATCGAATCCGCCATGATGGTATATGTCAAAGGGTTGGGGTAGCAACAATTGAAGAAAAGCATGTCCAATATCATTTGAGACGGTTTGGACATCTCTAACGGAAGCCTCCTGAAGCACCGATGCGTAGTGGAATCTTAAGCCGTCTTGAAAACATGAGACAGAAGAAGCAGATAAAAGAGACAAGGGATTGGAATGTATCCAAAGAGTTGACGTTGAATAGGAGTGCATGAAAGTTAGCGATTCACATATTGGAACTATGACCTAAGATCGAAGGTTTAGAGGTCTTTTGACTTTGATTGGGTTTCATTCCTAACCTACCGCAGCTTGTCTGGGACAAAAGTCTTACTTCTTGTTAAAATGTATGAGTCTTGTATTAAAAAAATGCTTTTAACTACATGTGTATTTCAATAATTAGCTTCTAATACCCTAAGAACTACACTGATTGAAAAAAAATTCTACCAAATTGTCAATTGAGTTTCCTCAAGATGTATTCTAGCTACAGGCTTTTTTATAATGCAAATGTATATCTAATGGCACAAGTATCTCAAGGCTAATATAATGATAAAAAAACAACCAACGTCGACAAATACCAAATATTAAATATGTGAATGATACATAACAAATCTAGCCGTGCAAATGCGCGAGCCACCCTGCTAGTTTTAATAATAAACTAGAAGAGAGTTATGCTTTGAATGTATAAACAGATCCCATGTACAAGCCAGGGCATCTCATTGTCTGCAACAACCATGGTACAAAAAACCGTACCGGTCATTGACCCGGTGTGTACCTCGGTTTAGTGGTTCGACAATTGGATTGCCGGTTCAATAAAATACAATAAAATAGTGGCTGGTAGTAGTATGGTAGAGAAAATAAGGGCTAATTTTATCAGTTTCCCATCTAAAGCACCAAACCAACCCCAATTAGCTTACGTGGGGCAGCGAGAGCTCTAGCCTCTCTGCCTGGAGGTCTCGCTTCAATTCCTACGCCTCCAAATATTTTTTTATTATCTAATTAATAGAGTTGGTCCAACCGGTCCCGGTCTAATACCAGTTCGGTGCTCAACCGGCAAGTTCGACCTTTTTTCACTGGTTTCGAGCGACTTGCTTGCATGAACGGTCCTAACACATGACTGGACCCGCCGAGACCAGGCACCGGTCCCGGTTTTTTCCAATCGAACCGCCGGTCCAATTGATTTTTGATAGCTGGGCTTATCAGTTCTAAGAACGATAATAAAATAGCACTGCTATTACCCATAACATGTTTGAACACATCAAATGCAAAAAATAATTTCATCAATAGCATAGGACATTGCATTTGTTGGGACGTGCAAAAATTGGGAAATATATTAGCAACTCGAAGTGCATCCAGTAACAGATACCTTGTCAAAAGAAGCTATCTCAGTCCCAGCAACCAAGTGTTCTTCAGGTTCTGCCAAGCTTTGGTCTTTTGACATATTGTTTCTACAACATAGTAACCAAATAAATAGTATAACATAAACATTATTTACACGACTAAGAAATAAAGCACATATCCACTAAGGGTGTGTTTGGTTGCCTGCATGATGCCTGAATCGTATGAGTAGATGCAACTGTATCTGTTAGACACGTGTTTGGTTTCCTGTTCATCCAGGACAGGTGGATGCAATTGCACCCACTCATGCAGAATGGAGGAAACACAGAAATTGGGCTTCTCTTTAATGCAGGCCCGTGAGATGCATAAACAAGCAACCAAACATCTCAACTTGCATCCACTCATGCTGGCCAAGGCTAGCCTGAATGGCTTATACGAGACAGATTAGGATGGTGCAGACAACCAAACACACCCTAAGTAATATCATATACATTGGAAGTTCATGCTTACTTTGTTGCATCAAGCTCCTCCATGCAGTCACTCAACATGGCATGTCTATCAAAATTTGTTGACATACATTAGAAATGTTAGTTACATATCCATATCTGCAAAATAAAGTAAGAGAATCATCACCAGGACTGAATGTTGACGTACCCCTTGGATAGGAATCTTGCTACCTTTACATTTGAAGGGTTCTCAAGCCATGAGCTGTACTTTATAAAACTAGTCATCCAATAAGAGCACACATTTAGCACTCTTGATATTGCTTCGCCTTTAGGCATTTCTTCTCTATCTTCAGTATCAGTTGTTGCAGTTGGCACATCACCATAGTAAAACGGAAGCCACTCGAGCTCTTCACAAACTACCTGAAGGAGAAAAAGTCATATAAACACTTCAAAAGCTGAGTAGAATTAGATTTAGTAGCTCAGTGTATTGCCTGCATACTAACCTCTACATACAACTGATACGAACTAATCGAGGACAACTGTGTATAATATAACACGCTCCCACCAATAAGATACCTGGATGATTGTAAGCTTGTAAAGGTGGACACTAAATCATATTTAGGCAATAAAGCAGGTATATTGAAGCTTATGTACCGAAACTTCATTTAAACGAGAAAATGGAAATTATAAATTCACATCAATCAGACCTTACAATACCATTGACTGAATCATCTAGATCAGTAAGACATTTGGCAGACAAATATGCTTGTGTACTCCTGCCTAAAGCAATGAAAAAACCGAATATCGCTAGATCCTTTTCCAAAACCTGCAGTAAGGAGTAAATAATTACTTTGGATAAGGACGAATGAAAGAGGTTTTTAAATTGTTGAGTTCCAACCTCAATACTTTCACTTGTTGTCAGTCTTGACCATATCTTTTCACGATCAAGCGCCTTTAGTAATTGTTTCTGAACAAGATCAATCCAAAATGATATCTCTGCTCCATGATCATTAGTAAACTTAGGAATAGCAGCACGAGGACCAAAATTGCACAAGAATTCTCTCTGAAGACCAATATCTTTCGTCGAGGTATATGCTTTACTTAGAGGGACAAATTCAACTAGCATATCCATGAATCTGCCAATAATATCAGGGACCATGGAGGAGAACTGCTGACAAGAAACTTTTGCTGATCCAAGCTTTGTGATAGCAGCAAGACAGATCAAACCTAGCATAAGAAGAGAAAGATCACTTTCACTAGTGTTCATTGGCTTGCCTTCATAGCATCTGACAATAAAAGAAAAATCTCCATGAGTCTTATAATAGTTATTGATCATAAACATAACATGGAATTATAAAAGAAATATGACAACGTACATTCCTGCTGCCGAGTTAAATCGTGGATCATTTTCGAAAGTGTTTACAAATGTCCTCACCACCAAAGGATTTTGATCAGATGAATACCATTGATATAATGTAGATTCCCTTTTAGACAACTCATTCTGGATAACACCTTCTAGAGGACTGAGCAGCCGGGATAAACTGCAATCATATTAAAGATCATTAAATAGGCGTCCACGAGCTATATAACTTAGAAAGTGGACTCTATTGTTACATATAATACAGAGGATGAATCCAATGTCGATTCGCCATGCTACAAGAAAAAAAAAATCAATATCGACAAAGATAGAGAATCATCTCCATTTATGCAATCACTCGACAAAATCAAAATGTATTCAGCGGAAAACACAAATTTTAGTCGGAATCATAAGCATTAACTCCCTCCGATCACAAATAGCTGTCGTTTTGGACACCAACACGGTCTCCAAAACATAGCTCTGGCCACTAATTTATCAAATCTAATAAAATTATAAGATAATGAAAGTACTCTTCGAGACAGATCTATACATCTGATTTTCATGTATCCAATTTAAATATTTAAGAGATATTGACAGTCAAAATTTTGAAAGTTTGACTACACCTTTGTCCAAAACGACAACTATTTGTGACCGGAGGGAGTACATTATGTACTATGGCTAGTGATTTCAGCTTTGGAAAGACATTGCATGTTGGTGTTAGCACATGCAAAGGCATCTGACAACTCTTTTGGTTAAGGCCGAAAATCAAGGCACGACGTAGCCTTAAATTCTGAATCATGTGAAAGCCAAATTACTTCATATTAAGATCATTCCAACTATCCATTCCTGCCATCAATATTTGGTTATGTGAGTTTGATTATTGAATGCATTGTCAGGCTACTTCTGGATCAGCGAAACGCAATACAGGCTAACACAGTAGGCCTCAGCAGTAACTTTGTTTCTTCATGAATCATGATAGATCAATTATTTTGCAAGCTCTGCTGAGAGCAAATCTTCAGTTCAGATTCAAACTTGTAAAACATGAAGTCAACAAAGTAGGAGCATATGAAATAGGAATTTTCTCCAAGAACTGTGCACATTCAATTCAACACAATTTGCCCCAAGGTAAGGGGAAAAAAGAGTTTGCTGTTTGCTCCAAGATGTTAAAGTCTTAGAAACAAACACGCCAGAAAAAGGATAACTTTTGAGCAATTAGACATGAAATTCAAGGCAAATGCTAGAGGGCAGACCTCCTTTGAACAAATACATTTATATCTCTATCTCTGCTGTTCCCACTGGATGAAACATCAATAATTGCTTGCAATAATGAGCCAACAGCAGCCTGCAAACAACTTTTGTAAGATTTCAGATGATAGACAAGTTGTATGCAGCAGAATTTCGGAATCCACAGCTACAATGGGGTTTATTGATCTCTAAGTTGATTAAAAAGTGGCAGCATCTTCACATATGATAAATATCCCATAGCAAAATCACTTCCACTATTAACAGCTATTACCATTTCAAAACAAGCTACTGACTTCAGTAACAAATGATAACCTTTTCATAGCTTGCCAAGCCATGTAGCTACAAAGTACATCCATCCAGGCATCTGTATTTCATCTGATTTGCATGGATTATCCTGACTCTGACTAGATCAAAAGTAACTCACTGGCAGACTGGCTGAAATCAATTCGAGGGGCTCGTTTTCTGAATGGGAGACCAAAAAAATAAAATTCAAGAGAAACCTAGTTGTAGTCAATTCCATCATTAATGGTTTTTATGACTTGTACACACACGTTTTAGAATAAGAAGATAGGAAGACTGCACAGATTTCCCACTTTCTTCGCACAAAACATGGGGCAAATGTACATCTGAAGAATGTTCAGTTATGTACCTGGTAAGACAGTGATTTTATCCATGCATTGTTATCTACACCAAGCCATGTCTTTGGAAACCAAGAGTTTTTTGATGATTTGCTGTGATCTAGGAAAGCCAATTCAATAGATCTCGCAGCATCATGTATTGATTGGACAAGTCCAGTGCTTATATCTTCGCTTTGCAATGCTTTATCCAATTTCAACCTTATTTCCTCCATCCCGTTTGCCGAATCAACTTGCGGGACTCCATTAACAGATACACCACTGCCATCATCTTGAGAAGCCAAAGGAATGATATGGACTAACCTTCTAGTTCTCTGAAAGGCTACCCTCTGTCTCCTAAATTCCAGCCATCTAGCACTGTGAACGATCTTCTCAAATTCCGATGGTGAACTCCTTAAGTAGCACTTTCTCTTAGAAATGCGCGGATGGAATTTTAGACTCCTTAGATCAACGATGCTTCTGCATACGAATCTGAATCCATATACTTTCTCCAGGGTATAAATCTTTGATGTGCTGCAAACACATACCATTTGATTTGTTAATAATCAGAAACAGTTTTAAAAAGATGTAAAATGAACTTCATTAATTATATCATAAATAGATTTTTGTTACTCAATAGTATATCCTGAACAGATATTTTTAAGACCCCCATCAAACTTGTTCCACCAATCAAAGCCAGGGTAAAGCATCTAGTTAGGACACTTAATATTGCCAGCAAAAGCAATAAGAGAACGCACACGGTGTCGATATCAAATCAGCCATATCGTTCATAGAAAACCAGAACAGAAACAGAAAGCGAAAACTAGCGGACGATACGAAATCCAAGGTCAGTTTCGAAGTTGAGGACGTGAGACAGCAATGCTACCGCCGTAGCCATCACGGCAATCTACCAAACCAACCAGGCAGCCCTCGGTGACGCATGCCCGAAGCAACCGCGCAATCCAACGACCAATTTATCCAACCCGCTACGCTTACGCCTTGCAACGATCCAATTCCAATCAACACATTCCCGCAATCCACCCACCTACCTACGAGCTAACGGGAACCAGCCGGGGAGGCGTAGAAGGAGCAGGACAGAGTGGAAGGGGACGAAGAGAGGAGGCCCAACCTGGCAGCGCACATGGCCGCCCTCGGCTCGCCACCGGCGCCGAGGGGGAGATGGCGCGGCTGCGACGCCACGGCGGTCGCCATCGGCTGCTCTCTCTCTCTCTCTCGCCGGCGATGAGATCGACGCGAGCGTCCCGAAAAGCGAGGGAGGGAGCGAGGCGGCGAGGGATAGGGTTTATATTGGGAGGGAAGTAGCGGTGGGAATGAAGCCGAGCTGCCGAGGGAGGGAGGGGGAGGGGTAGGAGGGGAGGGCCCCGGCAACGATAGGCGCTGGGAGCGGCCACCGGTGCCTACACGGGGACCAGAACCATCTCGCTTCTCGGGTTTTCCGTTTCTTTGTCGACTAGACATTTCTATTTTGGCCTCACTGCCACTGCCGCGTTTTAACAAATTTGTGATTTGTGAACAGAAAAGCACCGAACCGGATCCAGGAACAAAATGGGCACGATCAGGGTTAACAAAACCACGGTAAATCACTCGATTTTCGTGGTTTTCGATCGTACCGTTTCGGTTCGAAAACAGAAACCGAACGATTTACCGGTAGAATTTAAAAAAAAAATCAAAAAAAGTTAAAAAAAAATATGAGTAGAAAACCGCTCGAAAACTGTTGAAAAACCGCGGTTTTCGCATAAATCGCTCGAAAAACCGTTTTTCAATAACGTTCAATTGGTCGGCTGGTTTTTCGCGAAAAACTTCGGTAAACCGCGAAAACCGAGCGGTTTTTGTTAAAAACAGCGGTTTTCGCGTATAGATTTGACCAAAATTCAAATTTTTTGAATTTGCAGATCGTTCGGTTTTTCGCGGTTTTCGAGTGATTTCTCGCGAAAACCGTTACCGCCGGGTTAGCGGTTTTCGGCTTCGAAATGAAATTGTGAATCCTGGGTAGGATCCCTGCAATCCCCCACGAACGCTCCGAATCATCACGTCCGCTTAGGTCTGTTTATTTTTGTTTTGAATTCTCTAAAAGCTGATTCTAGATTGTAGTCGAAGAGAAACTGATTCTCTGAAAACTGAAATTCAAAAACACATATAAAATGAATTATGGATACTAGTATATATATATGGGTTGGATTGTGAGAATCGATTTTTAAAATCAATCTGTTTATTTTTTTTATTCTACTTTTAAAACTAGAGGGCAGAATCAAACAAAAACGAATAAGCCCGATTCTGTCCGAGGAAAATACGCACAAGAAACACCATCCATGCCAACTGTACACAGGGATACTGACATGTCGGTCCCACCTTTGCACTCAGACACTGTCCCTACCTGTCAGTAGAACCCTGATGTATTACGCCTCCCCGCACAAAACAATCAAATACTGCCAGGCTCTCTGAAGGCCGCAAGGCCCGCAACCACCACTACCCCATTCCGCCCCTCCTCCCGCTCGGCCGCCCGCCGCCGGCCGCTAATGAGCGCCTCCGCCTCGCCGTCTCCCACCGCCCGGCTCTCCTTCTCCCTACTCCCCACAACCACCTCCCCCACCGCCATCTCCACATCCAACCCTCACCTAATTCTCTCTCCCTCACCCTCCCCGTCACCCCCCGCCTCTCCCACACTCCTCGCAGCCACATCCCTCCTATCCTCGCCTCCGCATCGGCCACCCAAGCCGTAAGCCCGAACCCTAAATCCGCACCGGCTCCGGCCGCTGCGGCTGCCGGCGCACGGCCTCTCCCACTCCTCGCCTCCCTCGCGGTCGGCCTCGCCGTCCGCTTCCTCGCGCCGCGACCCCCCGAGGTGACCCCGCAGGCGTGGCAGCTCCTCTCCATCTTCCTCTCCACCATCGCGGGGCTCGTCCTCGGTCCGCTCCCCGTCGGCGCGTGGGCTTTCCTCGGCCTCACCGCCACCGTCGCCACACGGACGCTCCCCTTCTCCGCGGCGTTCGGGGCGTTCACCAACGAGGTCATATGGCTCATCGTCATCTCCTTCTTCTTCGCGCGGGGGTTCGTCAAGACCGGTCTCGGCGACCGCGTCGCCACCTACTTCGTCAAGTGGCTGGGCCGCAGCACGCTGGGTCTGTCATACGGGCTTGCCATCAGTGAGGCATGCATCGCGCCGGCCATGCCAAGCACCACGGCGAGGGCCGGAGGGGTGTTCCTTCCCATTGTCAAGTCACTGTCGCTATCAGCAGGCAGCAAGCCGAATGACCCATCGGCGAGGAAGCTGGGCTCCTACCTTGTGCAGTCTCAGCTGCAGGTAAACAACAAGTTGCTTGATTGCTGCAACTTGTATTAGGAGGGAAAGCTTGATGCCAAAGGGCTATGTTTTTTAATTGAGATGTTACATATGAATTGTGGTGATACGAGGGATGCATTTTGCCCAAATGCATGAATTTTGCTCCAAATGTGTGAATTGATGAGATGAGCTTGGAGCTAGTAATGTTTTTTTATCTTATTTTAATGGACTAAGCCAAATGCATTCGATCTCTATGATATATTGCTTAAAAGGTGCTCAGAACAAGCTTTTTAATGACCTTTGAATTGGATGGGTTGTTGCAGATGCTATTAGGATGGATCTTAGCAATGGATATTCTACACCTGAGATTAGAAATTTTTACGTAGGAATTTACTGTCTTGCTATCAGAATTAAGAGTTTTTTAAGGAGAATTAAGAGTTTAATTCGCTTCCTGAATGCATCCTGAAGCATGCATTCTGGTTCATACTAAATTGATCATTTTCTGATGGTATTCTACATGAAAACAACCTTTCCTCTGAAAGGAGTGGCATGTATCAATTACAAGATATGGGTTGCAAACTTGCAATCCATTTTGCTAGGATGCTAGTGACAGCTGCCTATGTCAAACACAGTGGCAGGGGCAGAACTTGATGCCTATGGTGGTGCTGTCTAAATTGTGTTGGTGGTGTCTAATAGTACAAGGTTTTGAAATACTTCCGATAAGTTGCTTCTAGGCTTCTAGCATGTTAACATGTATATGTATGCTCTGTATCTTTTATTTTTTATGTTTGCACTTCTTAACCATTAAAATTGTATTAAAAAAAGACCAATGGCAGTATTTTGCTGGTTTCTGCTGCTTGACAGGCATCTGGCAACTCCAGTGCTCTCTTCCTGACTGCTGCTGCACAAAATCTCTTGTGTCTGAAGTTAGCGGAGGAGGTTGGTGTCAAGATTGCAAACCCATGGATATCATGGTTCAAGGTTGCTAGTTTGCCTGCCACCATTTCCCTCTTAGCGACACCTTATTTGTTGTACAAAATATTCCCTCCTGAAATGAAGGATACTCCTGATGCCCCTGCATTAGCTGCACAAAAACTGGACAACATGGGCCCGGTGACAAAAAATGAATGGGTCATGGTTGGTACAATGATTCTTGCAGTTTCATTATGGATTTTCGGGTAAGATTTTCTCGTTTTTTACTAAAAGAATTCTTGACTTGCATTCTGTATACTTGGGTTTATTATTTATTTTGCTTCATTAGTTGTAGTGGACTATCATCTCTGCATCGCAGAAACTTGTCCCTTCTAGCATTTTTGTCTGAAGGCACCTTTATCAGTCTGAAATCAGTAAAGCATTCCAATTATGACTATCGAGTTGTTTAAAGTTTTCTGTTGGCAAAAGGTTCAACATGATATAGAATTCAGTTTTCTGAAATAGCAGCTTATTCATTGCTTGCACCCTGTTGACATTTGCACACAAGCAAAGATTCAATCAATAGTAGCTAAAAAGGAGATCCAAGTTCTGTTTCTTATGACATCTATGTTCTAACTACTGTTATGCTTCTTTCTAACGCATACTGATTATGTGTTGGATTGCTTCCAAAATCTTTATGCTTGGCTGTCACTTACATAATTCCATGTACTACAGATTTTAGTACATGTCGTCTTGAGATGCGTTATGGTGACAAGATCAGAAATAGGATAGTAAAACATCTACCGAAGCGCTTCAGAATGCTAAAAGTGCAACCTGAATTAGGAGTTATTCCCATATTGCTATTAACCATTTTTGCCTTTTTTTTGAGAAATAAACAGAAATGTGTACTTCTTTTTGTATTGGTCAAAATGCAGCCTGTGTATAATCTGTTATACAATTTATTGTGCAGGGATGCTATCGGTTTGTCGAGTGTTGTTGCTGCAATGATTGGGCTCTCAATTCTTCTTCTGCTTGGGGTGCTGAACTGGGATGATTGCTTGAATGAAAAGTCTGCATGGGACACCTTAGCTTGGTTTGCCATTCTAGTTGGAATGGCAGGGCAACTTACTAGCCTTGGGATTGTATCATGGATGTCAAATTGTGTTGCGAAGGTTCTCCAGTCTTTCTCGTTGAGTTGGCCTGCAGCATTTGGTGTTCTTCAGGCCTCCTATTTCTTTATTCACTATCTATTCGCAAGCCAAACTGCACATGTTGGAGCTTTATACTCGGCATTTCTTGCCATGCATTTAGCAGCTGGTGTTCCTGCAGTACTGTCGGCACTTGCTTTGACATACAATTCAAATCTCTTTGGTGCACTAACACATTATAGTAGTGGGCAATCTGCTATATACTATGGAGGTAATTTTGCTTGTCCACCCACTTGAATTCAATTTTTTTTTTCCATTATCACAAGCAATCCAACACGATTGTATCTTACATTCCCTCCTTGTTTCTTCTCCCAGACTCCAAAGTAAATGCGTTCATCAACTGATAGTGTTCTGTTTGGTATTGTACTGTTATAAAAAAGTACACACATATTGACAAACCGTTCTTTGATATCTGGTAGTGTTATTTCAGTTTCTTTTTTGTAAATTACATAACCAATATTTCACTAGGTATAGGAGTGTATTTGATAACTACCTTACTTCATATCTTTGCAAAGAACCAACATTCAAATTCAAAATGGAGCCTAATAAAGAAATAAAATTACAAGCCAATGGATACAAACGGACAATTGAAGAAAATCCATTGGTTTATTTGACTATTAGGTTTGTCATATTGGTGTTTTTAAACCTTTATAATTTGTTTTCACTAAGTACCTGTTGTTTTCCTTGTGCAGCGGGGTATGTTGACCTTCCTGATGTATTCAAGCTGGGTTTTACAACAGCCGCAATTAATGCTGTGATCTGGGGAGTTGTTGGTACATTTTGGTGGAAATTCTTGGGCCTTTATTGAGAGTTTCTGCAATGTAAGTTGAAGAAAATTGTTCTGTAGTACACCAGCCATTCTATGGGGGCCTTTTTTTTCCGGAGGGGATGCATAATAATAGAGCAATGTTCATCAGTAGAAGTTTTGAACATGCTACATTTATACAAAATGATCAACCCAGAAGGGTTGTCATAGGTTTTTAAAACCATCTTGTATCTCCTTTTGTAGAACTCCCATCTTCCCCATGAACTGAGTTCGCTGCAGGATTGAGTTTTGATTCCAAAACTCACATTTTTCTTACTTGCTGTGCCAATGTTGTTTCATATGCTCTCGAATTGCATGGAATGTCTTTTTTTCGTCGAACGAACTTGTGTAAAACACGTTGGAAGTTGATGCAGGTGACTGAAATTTTTCGCCTCATTTTGGAAATATTTATCGCGTACCCTGATCTAGGGTTCACAATATCGAATTTCGATTTTTGACTGATTTTCCACGGGTTGAAATTCGGTAAAAACCAAACGGATTCGAAGTCAATTTTTTTGAAATCAACGATAAAAAAGCGGTGAAAAAAAATTGACTGATCGAAAATCGGCAAACTAAACGATGTAACTTTGCTCACCGATTTTCGATCGTTTTATTCGATTTTCAGCCCACTCAAAGAAAATTGGTAAAAATTCATGAAAAAATTCAGAAAATCTGAATAAATCCCAATTAATCTATAAAACACCTCAGAGAAATTTCAACAATTTTTTAATTCATTTAGTACCTATGAAAAATCAAAAACAGCAATTAATGAAAAGGAACAGACTTTCAGATTTTTATAAATATTTACAAGCCTTATCATACCCTAAAATTTTAATGGTATCATAAATAGTGCCCAATGATCATATAGTAAAATTTCTAGAAATATTAGACTTTATTTAATGCCCCTAGAAAAAGCAAAAATAGAAGAGCATATACAAAGAGAATAGCACTGTCAAAAAAATTTTAAAAAATACACAGGTCTGATCATCATCTGAAAATTTTACAGCATCATTACAATTTCCTCAGGACCTTACAAAAAAAATCCAGAAATATTAGACTTCATTTAGTGCCCCTAAAAAATCAGAAATAGAAGAGCATATACAAAGACAGTAGCACTGTCAGAATTTAAAAAAAAACACAGGTCTAATAATTATTTGAAAATTTTATAGCATCATTAACATTGCCTCAGGACCTCACACAAAAAAATTCAAAAAAAATTAACACTTTCTGATAATTTTTCAAATTTCTCAGATTTTTTGAATTTGAATTTGAATTGAACTGGTTTGCCAACCAGTTTCAACTCTCGAGCTGGCTCGGTGCGATCGAAAATCGCAATTTTTGAGTGATTTTCGTTGATTTTTGTAACCCTGCCCTGGTCACCATAAAATGAGAAACCTGCAAAAGTAACTTGCTCGTTTGTGTTCCCGTCAAGCATACCAGTCATGGCTTCTGTTCTCGATTAAAAAAAACAATCAATTGATCAGGTGCAGTAGGGACAGCCACAAACAGCAGCGGGCACGGCATTGGCAGCTCATGAAAGCAGCGGCAAAGGCGCTGCCGTCTGCCGAAGTGGAGCGCAGGTCGTCAGGCGGTCCTTGGATCGTCAGGCGTGCACCGGCGGAGGACAGGCGAGCTTGTGGGGGCGACGACGTCCACCGGCATTCGGCCCAAACGTGGGAGGCGCAAGACGGTTCCTGCCTGGGCACGCGGCGGCACACGGTGAGTCGGTGATAGAAGGAGGCTGCCGCGATCGAGGAGCAGCCGAGTCAGGGAAGGGCCGGGCGGCTAGGTATCTTGCATCCTCCCTGTCACTTGTGCGTTGCGCAGTTGGGCCGCAAGAGCAGGTATTGGTGTCGTGCTTGTCGTCTTTCTCGCTTTACTGTGTCAAAGTTTTGCGCTTTTTTTTTTTGGGGGGGGTTACCAAAGTTCAAGAACGATCGAATTTTGGTCATGAAATTTGTCACCTACGATTTAACGAAGAGCTATGGAAGAAATACTGAAAGAGCTAATATGAGCTGAACAACCTAGATTTTTGGTTCCCATTGTATTAGTAAGGCCGTAAGGGTTTTGCTCTCATCAGCTACCTGATTTTGCCAAAAGAACAATCACTTGGGACCCGTACACCACGCCTCAAGTCCTCAAGATTCACTTGGCCGAAACCCTATATCATATCTCAGTAGGCAGCGGTAGCCTGACGGTGCAGTGAGACGAGGCGACGAGTGTGTGTACTCTACACTCTAGAGCAGGCATACCTGATGGTAGCGGATCGAGGACGACAGGAGGCAGATCGAGGAGGCCAGGGAGGGACAAGGCCACAGGGGGCAGCACGCACTTGGCGCACCGGCGCCCTCGCCTGGCCACGCGAGCCCAGCCCGTGACACGACACGCGC
This sequence comes from Otatea glauca, assembly GCA_036346275.1. Lineage (NCBI taxonomy): Eukaryota > Viridiplantae > Streptophyta > Magnoliopsida > Poales > Poaceae > Otatea > Otatea glauca. The sequence continues at coordinate 42,083,094 of CM070725.1, forward strand.
GACACTGGCCGTGCAGAATGTTCTCGCCGATCTCTCCTCTGCTCGATCTCCAAGGTCCCGACCTGACTCCTATCCATCCACCACGTCCCACCCTCTCACTTTCCCTCCCCTGCCCGCTCGGCTCGGCGGGGCGCGTAACGTGGAACGGGGTGGGACGCGACCGGTGCAGAGGTTCAGTGTCCACACACAGCACGTACCGCACCGGCGTCGATCGCTTTCCTATGTTGGCCACGGACGGCAGGCGCGCGGGTTGGGAGGGAAGAGACATCTAGGGCAGGTGCGGTCCTTATTTAGGTATCGGGGGCTATTTTCTTATGTCTTTGTCTCTACCGGAGTTTTAGCGGGCAATAGGGTTCAATCAAGAACCTATATTTCAATTTGGGATGGCAATTGAGCCTTATTCTTTGTTCCCACTGGAGAATTCGTCTACTACGGGACGGGGATAGAGAAAAACCTTCTCATGCTTAGAAAATTGAATCATCTCGTTAGGGACAGCAGGATGCAGACGTTCCCTTGTCCCCCGTACTCGGCATTCAACGGGGACCTCTTCAGGTATCTATACCCCTTTATAATGTACCTAAGCAATTTTTTCTACGTCCACCCTAAATAATGCACCTCAATAGAGATGGTCCAATGTTCATGCACCCAGCAAAACGTCTCCAGAAACTTGCATTCATCAAAATGAACATCTCAGATCTTTCCTCAGTTTTACTCACCTACATCCGATGGCCGTTGTTTAATATGTCTAACTCATTCATTCATGTGGCCCATAACAGGAGAGCCCGCACATATATATTTCAATTGAACTGTATATATGGAATTTATGTTGCAAATCTAAACCTATTTAATTTCGACTCAATATTTATCATACCAGTCAGTACCATGAATCGCACGCTTAATTTTCTTCTGTGCATTATCCTATTAGGAGTTGTGCCCCCATGCCTAACCGTCCACCCTTCTCCACCAACCTCCCAGTATTCTCGCACCACCATCTCCTGCACCGGCCGGCTCTCGATCCCTTTCACGTCCCGTCCCCATCTTCGCTCTCATGAGGCACTCCCGTCGCTGCCCACCCCATGCATCGCCGCCGCCCCGCCCGCTCCTGGCCTCCTCTTCCTCTTTGTCTGTCTCCTCCACTCCTCTCGCCGCTTTGGGTCGGGGTTTTAGCGAGTGCCAGGGAGGCCGGAGGCGACGACGACAACGCCATCGGTCGGAGAAGAAAAAGCCGCGAGTCCCCACGCGCACCAGCTATCGTATTGTCTTCTCGCCCTTTCTTCGATCTGGTAGCCATCCTCCTCATCGCCGCCATTCTCCTCAGACACGTCCTCGCCTGCCCCTTGTCCTTGTCGATGCTCAAGTCCATGCGCCTTTCCCCCATAAAAATCCCATCTTTTTACATGGTTTTTCAGCCGATCTGGGCTGTGTTTTATCGGCCTGTTCGTCCAGATCTAGGTGGTTCTTGGTGGGTTTTTCATGGGATTTTGACGATTGCCTTGTTGTTTCTTGTGGTGCTGCAGGGATAGGTTCGGGCTGAAGTAATCTGGGTTCCTCCACATAAGGCCGTGTGGCTTCTGTCGAGGATATTGATGGATTTGATCCATTCGTTCTCAGCTCCATCAAATTTTTGCACACAAGAGAAAAAAGTTCCCCTTTTTAGATTATTTTCCCCTTAAGTTTTGGCAATTTTGGCGAGAATTTTAGAGTTCTTTCGGGCAGAGTTAGATGAGCAATGGCCCCGTTGAATCTACACTAGAAGTCTGGAAGACAATTCTCTTATTGTACCTTCTTCTCTTTTATTACACGAACTGTTGACATAAACACCTCAATGTGGTATGTTTGGAAAATGCAGAAAATGTAGAGTTATAAGAGCAATTTGCCCATTAATCTATATATCATTGACATATTTGTTTCCATTAGTACCAGTTTCACCTCTCGGGTCCACAGTTTTGATTGCCGTCACTGCCAGTGGCTTCGTGCACATTGGAGGACATGTAAATGATTTATCTTTGCTAAACACGATCTGTATTTTTTTTTCTTGTTTCAAGATTGTTTGCATTATCAAGGAATGCTTAAGGACTATTTTATGCACCTCACTTTTTGGGTTTCAGATTTCTCGCTGGCCAATCCTCTGTTGTGGACAAGGTGATGGCAACCTCCATGATGGCGGCTTGAACTGGGTGAATGTGGAGCACGTCGAATGGCTGGAACTTGGGATACGAATTGTTGGTGCCGTTGCTCCTCGCTTATCCACAAATGCCTCAGCAACTTGTCCTACCACCTCCCACATCTCCTAGATGAGGTGATAGAGGTGAGCTCAGGAGGATTGACAAATGAAAAAATGTATTTTCGTTTACTTCAATCTTCATGGGTTCTTTGATTTGTTTAAAGATTGGTGTGCAGCCGTCTATTGGAGCAATGTGGGAGCTCAGGTGACCGATTAACAGGGGTCCCTTCATTGAGGTATTTCATTTTCCATGGTTGAAATGTATGTGATGTCTTATGCAGTACAAGAGTTTCAGATTGTCATTTTGGTTATCTGAAGCAAAGAAGTGCCTGATAATGATAGTGTTGTGTGTTAACTTCACAGGTTGCTAGATTGCCTTCTGGGGTTGCTCGATGGAATGCACCAACTCTTCAGCAAACTAACAAGATTTAACATGGTAAGCATTTCTGTTTCCTTTTGGCTATGATTAAGCTTCATAAGTCCATATGTAAATACTTTGGATTGAACTGCAGCCGCACTGGAACTAATTCATTTCAAAGATTCATGGTTTCATAGTGTAAATTTCATGTAGAATTATTACCCATGAACGTTTCAGTGTAACACTGTGGATACAGGGTGCTAGAACAGTGCAATCAGATGGGGGTCTTTTCAATGGCTAACCAAAGGAAATGGTACTGCCCGGATCAACTCTCTCTCTCTCTTCTCAGTGTCCATGGTAGGAATCGGCATGTTCTTGGCTTTTTGGTCAAAAAGATTTTTGATCTTAGACATGGTCGTGCCCAACACTGCCACACTCACCTTAGGAGTTTCTTTAGATGCTTAATCGTGGGATTGATGGAGCCCTGTTTTTTTGTTTGTTTTCAGCAGGATGCTAGGCTCAATTGGTTTAGGAATGTTGGCCAGATCTAATAGGATTTCTAAAAGAATTCTTTTGTTGGAAAGATTATTGGTTTTTTGGCTTAGCGAAATTGTTGTGCACAATTGCTAGAAGCTCATATATTATTCATGGAATTGTCTTTATAATTTCCTGTGTGCTGGCTAGGTCAGTTGTTACAGAATGTTTAAGCAGTAGTTATTCCAAAGCCTTCAAGTTGTTTGCACAACAATTTCGCATGTACGAGTCGTCCCAATGGGGACTAAACCACTCGTCGACTTCCACCGGACGTGGCAGCGCATGTACGCGGCAAACCCCAACTCGGCGGATGCGTGGGCGCCTACGATGTCGCTGAAGGAGGCCATCAGCGCGAGCATCTCGCGCGGGAAACTGGTGTCAGGCTCGGACATGGCCAGGGAGGTGGCGTCGGTGCACACCTACGCGAACCCGTTCTGGGTGGAGATGAAAGTTCTGACGAAGCGGTCGGCGATCAACACACGGCGCATGCCGGAGCTATTCCTCATCCGGCTAGGCGCCGTTGTGGTCACCGGTGAGATCCTGGCCACCGTCTTCTTCCGGCTGGACCAGTCGCCCAAGGGCGCGCAGGAGTGGCTCGGCTTCTTCGCCTTTGCCATGTCCACCATGTTCTACACCTGCGCCGACGCGCTCCCGGTGTTCCTCCAGAAGCGCTACGTGTTCCTCAGGGAGACCGCCTACGGCGCGTACCGCCGAGCCTCCTACGTGCTCTCCAACGCCACCGTCTCCTTCCCGCCGCTCATCATACTCTCCCTCGCCTTCACCACCTTCTTCGCCGTTGGCCTCGCGGGCGGATTTCCGGGTTCGCCTTCTACACGCTCGCCATCCTGGCGTCCTTCTGGGCCGCGAGCGGCTTCGTCACGTTCCTCTCCGGCGTCATACCGCACGTCATGATCGGCTACACCGTAGTCATCGCCATACTCGCCTACTTCCTACTCTTCAGCGGCTTCTTCATAAATCGGGACAGGATACCGGGCTACTGGATATGGTTCCACTACCTGTCCCTCGTCAAGTACCCGTTCGAGGGGGTGCTGCAGAACGAGTTCGGCCGCGGCGGCGAGTGCTTCGTGCGGGGCACGCAGATCTTCGACAACTCGCCGCTGGCGGCGCTGCCGAAGGCGGTTAAGGCGAGGGTGCTGGCGTCCATCAGCTCGGCGCTCGGAGTGGGGATCGGCGCCGACACGTGCGTGGTCACGGGGCGCAGCGTGCTGCTGCAGGCGGCCGTGACGCAGCTCGGCAAGTGGGAGTGCCTGGTTGTGACGGCGGCATGGGGGTTCCTCTTCCGGCTGCTCTTCTACTTCAGCCTCGTTCTCGGCAACAAGAACAAGAGGAGGTGATCGCGCGTGTCGTGCATGGGGTACTTGTGTGTACGTATGGATGAACGTGGGCACGCTCGTATATACATTTGAATGTTCGAATCGTCCAAGCCATGGAAGAAAAGGGTGCAAAATGAAAAGTAAGACCTAATTAAATATATCTATATCTATACCTCTTTATAATGCACCTAAGCAATTTTTCCTATGTCCACCCTAAATAATTCACCTCATTAGAGATGGCCCAATGTTCGTGCACTCAGCAAAATGTCCCCACAAACTTGCATTCATCAAAATGAACGTCTCAGATCTTTCCTCAGTTTTACTCACCCACATCCGATGGCTGTTGTTTAATGTGTCTAACTCATTCATTCATGTGACCCACAACATGAGAGCCCGCACATATATATTTTAATTGAACTATATATATGGAATTTATGTTGCAAATCTAAACCCATTTGATTTCGATTCAATATTTACCATACCAGTCAGTACCATGAATCGCGCGCTTAATTTTCTTCCATTCATGCATGTGCACCACATCCTATACAAGGCGAAGTTGGAGACGTAGCTGAGGAGGACCCCGGTGTTGATGAACACCTCGGGGAAGGACGTGAGCAAGCCGCGGGCCGAGGTGGGGGCAATCTCGGCCATGTACACCGACGCAATCATGAGCGCGTAGCCGACGCCGACGCCGGCGATGAAGCGCCCTAGCATGAGGATCGCGTAGCTCGGGCGAGGCCCATGATTAGGGCGCCCGCGAAGAATATGGCCGACGTGAGGACCGTGGTGTACCGCCGGTCGATCCAGTCGGACGTCCGTCCTGCCACGAGCGAGCCGACTAGCGAGAAGATGTTGATGATGCCAACGAGGATCTCGATCTGCGTGTCTGTAATCTTCAAGTCCTGCTTCATGAATATCTGTGCACCGCTCATCACCGAGACATCTGCTCGCGCGCGCACAGAACAAGAATTGTTAGAGCCTGGTTGGTGGTTACACACTTTACTAAATATGGTAGATTGAAGAAGATTTAGTTGCTTTCCTATCTATATTTGCTATTGTTAAATTACACATGACCCACCTGTCCGTCACTTTACTAAAGCAATGAATTTTTAGAGTACTTGCTCCAAACTAAAGCAATATATTAAAATGTCCGAATGTTCAATATTTGGTTGTAGTGTGTCATGTGGCCTATTTTTATTAAATTACGTGGAGTACTGGACGGGAGATGGACTAACTGACAATATTAGTCAGGTAATTGTAAAAAAGTTATTATTACGTGTTTACACATGTGTTTCGTATAAAGTTAATGCATTTTAACATTTCTGCGCAGCAAGACATGACTAATTTCAGATCAAAATTAGCTGCCATCATTTTCAATTTGCCTCTAAACTACAAAAAAGGATGCCAAGATGAAGTTTCCAGTACCGAAGAAGTAGTAGATCTAGATGAATGTGTGATTTTAGACACACTACAGAAAATAAGAGAGATGCACTATTGCGTGGCATAAACACTCAAGTGAATTGTGTTAGCTTTAAAGAGACGGCCAATGCGATTTGTGACTAAATCATGTCTATAACTGACGGACATGCTTTGGGGTATGTGATTTTTATTATTTCTACTATTTTTTCATGCCTTCATACACATAGCTACTCTTTTGTACGTGTTAAGCTGATTAGTGTTAATATCTAACACAAAGCATCTTTTACAGGAAAGAATGGGTGTGAAACTCCAAGCCTTACCCTATAAGCATAACACTCGAGAAACTCCAAAAAATACTTGATGGTAGAAAACCTATGGACATTGATTGCTTTAATGCAGGGGTGCGCATGCTCGCAAGCGATGAAACCATCTATTTTAGGGATCTCATATGCCACTACCTAGATTTACAGTTCTGCGTATGTTTTCATATTTTTGCGTTATATATGTACACATTATGCAATAATCAACTGGCTATTTTTTAATGTTTTAATTTATCGTAGCCACTTTGTAATTACTGACGGTACCATAAGTTTCGTGTCAAGGTTGAAGATGAGAAGCTTGCAAAATTATTTGATGCTTGGCTTGAGACTGGAATTGCGTTGTCTGAATGCCGAATGGTAAGCTTTGCTTAATAAATTGTTTCACGCTTTATTATGTTATATATGTGTGCAAAAGATATAATGTCTATATTTATAGATTATGCTGCCTTTTTATCACGGAGGACGATTCAGCATGTTATCGTTCCACATGAAGGACAGGGTTATCTCCGTTATTGATCCAACACCTCTACCCGGATGGGTTCCAACAGATAAACTATCGAGTTACTATCTTGATAGAATACAAAAAATTGGTATAATATTCGATCGTGCTATAAGGATAGTAAATCCCTCGTGGAACGACGATATCTATGATTGACGTATTGTAGCTCCAAAGTCTGTTCCAAAAACAATAGACCGGTAAGTTATTTACACATTATTAGTAAATAGTTAAATTTTTGTGTACTTACATGTAGCAATTAAATGTTGTGCAGGAACTTGACAGGTTATTTTGTTATGAACTTCATGCACATCTGGAATGGTCAATAGTTTAATGTACGGATCTGAATTGTCGGTACTCTCTATTTTATTAATCACTTTTTATAAGGTTGTAAAGTAGGTCTATACTAATGATGCTCTATAACGTACTTACATGGTTCACCTATCCTCAGGAAGTGTTTCTTAATTGAAATACTAAAATACAAGTGAAATGAGTGCGCAGAAAACATCCCTCAAGATATAAAAACAAGTCTTAAGAGCATACGAGAAACGTTTAGCGAAAAATATTATTGAGTGTTATATCTTTATTTTTGTACTCGCATACGGGCACTGTGATTATTTATTATTAAGTGTTATATTCATACTTATCTTCTCATTTAATTGATAAGCAGGTGTACTACCGTCGTAGCGTTAGCACGGACACTATATTAGTGACAGATGGGTTCTTATACACTTGTCTCATATACTAGACCCTTCCTAACTAGGGGATGGGAATAGCCTGTTGTCATCCGTAGGTGTGGTCCGTGCCCTGGCCGTCGTTGCCATGCCAATCCTTGCTGCCTGTTTGCGTGCGTGCATGTGGGAGTTGGGGACTCCGCTACTTTTCATCCGAGAAAAAGCATCAGGTTCCTCGCCTCGACTCCCCAGGCATAAATAACGTCGTCTTAAAATCACATATTCACTCCTGCGGCTGCCTACATTCGATTCGTGATACTCCCGTCCCGCGTCACAAATAGTTATCATTTTGGACACTGACACGATCTCTAAAACACAGCTTTGATCACTAATTTCTATTATAATATATTTATAAAATCTAATAAAATTATAATATTTTGAAAAAGTATTTCGAGATAAATCTACACATATGATTTTCATATATCCAAATTAAATATTTAGAAAGATGTTGACACTCAAAGTTTCAAAAGTTTGATCGTATATATGTCTAAAACGGCAACTATTTATAACCGGAGGAAGTAGCACAGTAGAATTTGACCGGACGTTCGAGCCTATCGTTCGGTGTGCCATGGGAGATTGGGAATCAATTGTACGGTCGCCTATTATACACTAGGTCATGTTTGAAACATGGGAATATTTTTTATTTATATAGAATTGAATTGTTTCTTATAAAAATCTTGTGAAAATCCCTACCACACTAGGCAGGACAATGCAAGAAAATCGAACATGGCACTGGACGGAACAATACTACTATGAAATTGGATAGGGCAACTCCGAACTCACTATAGCATAACCTACTATTCAAGACGGAGACGAAGGAGCGAGAGATTTGTTGCATCGCGAGCATTTAATCCCAAGTCGCAACAAGCAAAACTGTCTTCCATCCTTGAGGTGTTACGACTCACAAGAAGCAGGAGAAGCACTTCGTTGGCTCCATGTTGGGAACTCGAGGAGACCCTGTAGCTGGCCTGTACACATCCGTTCCATTTTTCACGGTCCATTGGTCCATGAATGCGCATGCACCTCCGTAGTTTGACCCAACGATCCAAAAACCGACGACATTTTGAAAATCTCGGATTCAAGTTTGAAAAAATTCAAAATACTACCGTAATCTCAGAAATTTCGGCAAGATTTTGCCAAATCTCATGCAATTCAATCAGAGTTTGAGTTTTTAAAAGCACATTTGACAGAATAACCCTTAAGAAAGTCATATTTGATGAAAGTTTGTTGAAAACCCGATTTTTTTAGATATTTTATAATTTTAGCAGAAACACTTTAAGATTTTTATAAAATTATATAAGCTTTATCATGCTGTGAAAAATTTATGATACTATATTTAGAAGTCTATGATTATACAAAAGAATTGAACTTCATTTGTTATCTTTAAAAAAATCAAAAACAGAACAAACATAAATGAGACGGTAACCGTGTCAGAATTTTATAAATTTTCTCGAGTGTGATCCTGATCTTAATTTTTAGAAGAGCTTAAGAATTTTCTTAGAACCCTTCTCTAAAAGTTTTAAAACATTTTAAACTATTTTGGTTACTCAATCAAAAATTATAAAATGTACAAGCATGTGCTCTAAAGTCCGAAAACTCTGAAGTAGCACTATCACCATTTTTGGAAAATCGCTAAGTTTGATCATGATCTAAAAATTTTATGGGAACATTAGGAATTCTTCAAGACTATCCAAAAAAAAATTTCAAAATTTTTGCATACTCAGAACAATGCCAAAAAACTTGCATAAAAAGTATTGTGGTTGTGACTCAAACCCAAGACTTTAGGTTTGCAAGACTTGGGCTTTACCAACTAAGCTATAGCTGTTGCTGAGTAAGGGCATTGAGGAGTTATTTGATTTATCTATTTCATTCACACTGATTTAAATGGAGACTTAATCATTCACTCGACACAACTCATTCACTTTCCTCTCTCATAGTGAACCAGCTCTCCTCTCTCATAGTGAACCAGCTCTACTCGAAGAATCCTTGTTGTCCTCACTGTCTCTGGCCAAGATCCAGCCTTCTCCGACCAGAAGACAGGAAATCTCGACCGTCTATACCGAGATCTCGGCTGTTTGCAGTTGTAAGATCGAGGATGCCGACTAGAGGGGAGTGAATAGGTGGCTATAAAAATTTCTTCTACGATTAAAATCTTGCCTAAGTACCCTTATGTCAAAACCTAAATGATAATAGATGCGGAAGCGATAAACTAAGGTTTTAACAAATTAAAGCCTAAATAAACTAGGCTCACTAAGCACACTAACTAATTATATCTCTAACAAAAATTGCAATCCTAAAGACAAGTAAGCAATTTAATTCTAGAAATACAAATTGCAACAATGTAAATAGAGAATTGCAAGCATACACAAGGAGACACGACACTTTTTACCGTGGTGTCCGGAGACTTGTCAGTCTCCCCTAATCCACGTTGAGGCAAACCCAAACCACTTTGGACTAGCTCCACGAATTGAGCATCCGCCTCGATTTTACTAGTGGTAACTCTTTCCCCCTCCGGGTAGGTGAGCTCCAACCTTCACAACTTTACGGGACCTTCTCACAATCTCCTTGAGAAGGTTACCGTGTACGATGCCTCCACACGCCGTCTAGGTGTCGAAAAACACCAAGAGTAATAGGTCAAACCTCTTGTTTGATCCTCACCAAGTGCAACTTATGCACAAGAATGCTCAATCCTTCTCTAGATGCAACACATGCAACTAGAGATCTTCTTTCCTTGCTCACAAGGTGCAACACATGTACAATATAAAGGAGAGGTTCACACTAGCTCAAGAATGCAAATCAACACCAAAGATATTCTACGCAACAAACTCTATCTCAAAAGCTTCTCAAATCACTCAAATATTGTTCTAGGAATTCTTGAGGTTTTGCTCTCACAAGAATACCTCAAATGGGTGCTAAAGCAATAGCAAAACCCTCTCCATTCAGCCTCTTATAAAGCCTCTCAAAGAAACTAGCCGTTTGGAGGCAAAATCGGGAAAAAAACATGCAATTTCCGGTACTTTTAGTAGCGAGATTTCGACCGTCTGACAGAGTTTACAGGTAACGAAATCTCATTTTTTGCAATGAAATCTTGGTAGTTTACAGCAAAATCTCAGTATTTTGGACCGGATTACTGAGTATATGTGCTGAATTTGGTTGGTTCTAGGCCGGATTTGTTGTATTATTGCATATTGGAAGATGAACCATGCATATATATATTGCATGAATGATCGATGCATATATGTATTTTTTGTAAATGGCATGAATGATTGATGCATATATATTTTTTGTAAATAGCATGAATGATCGATGAATCATGCATATATATTGCAGATTGCAGTCAACAATCAATAAGGCAGCGTATGAATAGTCGTAGAAGGGTGATGCGTATTTTGCTTCGGTTCATTAATGTATGTTCTTTACATGTACGATAATTAGCTAGTATGCTCTTTTCATAATTAGCATGTACAATAACTAGCTAGTAGCAGTGCATAACTTTAGCAATTCATAAATAGAGTGTTACTTATATAAAAGGAGACTATGAGTCTATGACTGTCATAGGTAAAATTGACATGACATTTCAGAATAACATGTGTTAGTGGCATGTATAAGCAGCAAATGTGTGTTAATGACTTAGTGGCATGTATGAGATTATGTTCATTTAAGTAGAATTCTTCAAGATGATGTTAATGGATACTTTGCATCTAGTTATCACAAATAATATTTTTATTTTTAATTCATTACCTCATTGGCATCTTTTGTGTTCCTTGTAGGTTCTCGTAATGGCAAATCGTGTAGGTAACGTATGGGAGTATGGGGAGCGCATCAGATCTTCTGGGTCGAAGTGCAACTACTGTAAGCATGTTATGAAGGGTGGAGGGGAGACTCGTCTGAAGGAACATCTAGCTGGGCGCGTTGGTGATGTGAAGGCTTACCCAGGCGTGTCTAAAGTGGTTAGGCAGGCCATACTCACGAACCTCCGTAGAGGTCGGGAGAAGAAGAAGGAGAAGGAGGAGGCTTGCGTTGACTGGACCAACTTGGCCACAGACTACCGTACTGAGCAGAAGCAGCTCAAGATTCCCATAAGGGCCTCAAAAGAAAAGGCCTACCTTAGGAGCCAAGATTTGACCTCAGGATCGGGGTCTGGGAGTGATGCAGTGAGGCCCTCGGTCCCATCCACTTTCAGCAAAATGTTCGGCAGGTCCAAATCGACACGGGAAAGTCATAACTCTAACGATGTTGAGCTGGGAAGAGTATAAGAAATAGTACGAGATGAGGTATCATGAGATCATTGTCGATAACGAGGGGGTGGAGTTTGCACCACATGCGTACTACTACTCCTAGGTACGTAAACACATTGTTGTCCATGCTTTGCACGATCCTACTCCTTTAATTATGCATCTTCTTACAATACATGTTCATACCGAATACTCATTCTTCAATTATGCCTCTTGCAGGTGGTTTAGGTTGAGCGTTGCGTTCTGACGTCATCCGTGCTGTCACAGGTAGTTCTTACGTTTATAAACTACCGTTGCATGCTCATATATGTGGTGAATATGCTCATGTATGATCATATTTGTGGTGTATATGTAATAAATTGTTATATGTACCAATTTTATTTCATGCCTATCATTTATGATACCAATATACATTGATTGTTTCCAATTGTAACCTTCAAAATACGAATATCAGTCGAAATTTCTAACTTTACAGTACCATCTAAGAACTTTATAAATTCACTAGAGTGTGATCATGATCCAAAATTTTGATGATAGCTCAAGCATTTGAACTTTAGAACCCTTCTGTAAAAGTTTCAAAAATTCTAAACCTTTTTGTTTGCTCAACCATATGTATTGATCATCAAAAATTTATTCAAAATTCTGAAATCTCGATGAAATTTTAGATTCTGATCATCTCTAAAACGTCAACCAAAAACGAGATTTGAAATCTGATCAACCTTTTCCGAAGTAGTCGGTGAGCCCCCATCGCGCTTGTCTTGTTCCGAGGATTACTTGGTGAGATGGATCACCCTTTGGTCCCTGGTCCTCTCTGCAGTAAGGCTTTACGCCTACTGTGCACTACACAGTACTATAAATGACAGTATGTGCTTGACACTGTACGACCCAACCGCTTCGATCAACGCCGACCACCGTAGTCTTCGCTCGAGGTGAATTCTGTAGGTTTAATCGCACGTGCGGCAGATACCTACCGTAGTCCAAATTTAATTGTTGCTTCCGTTCGTGAATACATGTTTTTAATTTTCATACTCCTACCATTATTGGTTGTCAATGTTATTTTTTTACCGTTGAATAGAGCAACACAAACTATCGAAAAGCAATAATTGGGCTAATGAAGGAGAGCAGTTTGATCATTTCCATATACATATATAACTTGGTTGAAGTGTAAACTCCTAAAACGTCGTCAAGAACCGAGGGAGTAGTTATTAGAGGCTAATTTTACGATCCTGTTTGACATGACTCCGGCTCCGAATTTTGCAGTTCCAGATTGAGCTTCTCACTTAGATCTACTCTACTGAGAATCTAGAGCTGTTAGAGAAAATGTTTGGCTACGAGGTTGACTCCGAATCTAAAAAATAAGATAATTGTGTGCAAAAAGACTAAACTACCCTTTTTGAAACAAGAAAAATGCTTCACAGTTCGGAGTTAGAATTGCTTTTATTGATCCAGAAGGTTGGATAGTGTCTAGTACTACAAAGCTGAAAACCTCGTGTATGTAAACAAACAACAATGGACAATTGGATAACAGGGACAGTCCAATCTTTACTCAGACCTGACAAACTGAGCTATCGACTGGTGCACAAAATCTTTGAATACCCCCTTTTAAGATGTAATAAATCATAAGGATTTCACAAGAGAATGTTGAAAAATTTTGGGGCCAAATACATATCTGCAGTATGTGAGCACTCTTACAATAACGAGGTAAATGATTACATGTTGCCAAGCACACGACAACTGCTTGCTCTCAGTCTCAGACTGACCAGTGAAAATTTTCAAACACTAGGCACAGCAGATTAGCGAACAAAAAGGAAGCAAAATCTACAGATGGACATTGGTAAGGTGATTTGAGGGTGCCAGCAATACAGACTACAAGGGCACCTTTTCCTTCTTTCTCAAGGATTGGAGGGTCAACATCCATATCCATATTAGCAGCAGTGCCTGCTATGATTCTCATAGCTGAGTCAATGGTCTTGCAGTTCAAGTCCGGCAACTTCTCTTGAGCTATTGTACGTACTTGATCTGCTGTTACTTTTCCAACCTTCTCCCTCTGTGGCTCTTTTGAACCTTTTTCAATGCCTACGAATCAGGATAGAGAAAAATGGAGGTAAGGAACCATTTGTTCACTTAAATGTACCTAGCTGACAAGAGAGCTGCTTGAACAATAGGAAGATAGTAATAATAGCTGCCATAAGGTTCTGTTGTTGGTAACTCATGCATGCATTCTTGTTTTTAGTCTATAATTCACAAATAGCAATGATGTGTTGTGACCAACTGAGTCCATGCAACCTATTTATCTACACTTTATATCCAAATTTATAAAACTCCACTTAAATTCATGAAACAAGGGTTATAGCAAGTTAGCAACTAGAGTCAAAACAAAGTAAATTGCAAAGGTAAAGCAAGGCATACTGCTGAATTTGAATGTCTTGGTTCTTCCTGAAGAAGCGAATTTCTTGGACTATATGGGTCCGAGAGTGTACAATAACTATATCTTCTTTAGACAAAAGGACCTACCACAACTATACCTTACCAGTTGTAATGCCCAACAATAAACAAATCAGCCTGTTACCACCACCAAACTATAAACTTGATCGAGTTTCGAGTAGATTCACAGGGATTATGTCTATGTATCACAACTGACAAAAACACATGAGACGTGTCTACTTCATATCTTGCAAAGTTACTGGCTAACTTATAACTTGTTAATTCAATAGACAGTATTAAGTGATACATAACAAAAAAAACTGTAAATATATCAAGAATAGCAGGAGTGGTTCGATATATTTTTGCCTGGTCTTCAGTCTTCACTGTCTTATGGAAAGCCTAGAACTACAGTTAGAACAAAGCAAATGAACATCAAATTTGGTGAAGCCTACAGGTTGTGTGCTCTTTTGAGCTTTACTAGAAACTCCAAGACCGACTAAATAGGAAAATGAATAAATTATGAGTATGTATATGCGCTTTAGACCAAAAGAATCCAATTAGGTGTTAACTCTAGTGATTAGTCTTTTCAGAGAGTTTTACATAGGTCCATATGCATTTTCCTGGATAGAGATAAAGGATCAGTATTTCCTATGCATGCAAAATTGGTACGCAAGAATTTAGAAGAAATAACTATTGTAAACTAGCAACTCATAGACCCGTTTCCCTATAAATATGTTAAAATTTGCATATAGACAGTTCTAAGTAAAGAGTCCATAGCACGAATGTAACATTAAGCCATTCCTCTGCACATACTAAAACTCACTCATTGTACTCTCATAGCATTTGACCACACCCACCAGCATACCTAACAAAATCCTTTCACTTCATGTCCAATTGTTTTCATATATTGGAAATTTAGTGCATGAATCACAGTGTAAGCTCACATCACACACAGTGATCTCAACGGGAATGATGTAGCCGGCCTTCTCAGCTGACTTGGCATTGTATTCCTTGGAGAAGGCCATGATGTTCACACCCTTGGCACCAAGCGCCGGGCCGACAGGCGGCGCCGGCGTCGCCTTCCCAGCCTCCAGGGCCAGCTTTATAATGCCCACCACTGCAGAGCAATGCATGCCTCCGGGCTTGGGGGGAACCATGGCCCTGATGGCGAGCGTCCTCCGCGAGGGGGTGGCGGTGGGGGAGGGGAGTCCATGGAGGGATAAGGATGCGGTGGCCATGGCTGCGTGCATCAAGAAGCGGGCGAGAAGAGGCGCACGCCGGGGAGAGGAGGTTGGCCGCGCTGAGGAGCGGAGGAGGAGGAAGCCGGTGGTTGCCACGGGGACAGCCGTCGTCGTCGCAGGGTCTTGGACTGGGAGGATGTCGCCGCTGCCGAGGGATAAAGAAGACGCACGGTGTGGGAGAGCTCGCCGAGGCCAGGAGCCTCACTCTCCAGCCACACGCCGGCCATCCTCACCGAGTCTTCCATGTGCCGCTGCCTCTAGGGTTTGAGTGGAGGAGGGGAGTCGGGAGAGGAGAGCCGAATAGGTTTGGGATTTTGTTGAGTGGTATTAGGTGGGTAATTTACCCCCAAATCTAAGGGTATTTGCTAATCAGGGTTGCTGCTCCAGGTGGGGAGTGACCCTTCCAGCTGCTCCATGCTTTTGTAAAGTGAGCCGTCCGCTCCATGCTAGCGCTCCGCATCACGAATTTTTCGGAGCTGGTCCATCTGGCATGGCTCCACCAGCTCCAACCACGAATTTAGAAGCAGAAGTCATGCCAAACACTCCCTACGTCCTAGGAAGCAGAATGAAAATACGTACTATATATCTCCGGACGAGTCTCAGCAATGGGACCTTCGATCACTGTTTATTTTCTAGAACGCGTCGGTGCAATATTTTTTTTCCACGTATGCAATAATTTTTAGCGTCTGCAACTCTTTTTTATGCAGACATTTCTACTGTTATCGAAGGAAAATGTTGCACGAGTAGGAAGAAAATATTACGCATATAGAAAGAAAATGTTGCAGCGATCCAGATCGACATTCTACTATTATCGAAGGAAAATGTTACACGCGTAGGAAGAAAATATTACACGTGTGAAAAAAAATATATTTGCAAGTGACGAATACTAATAAAAAGGATACCCCAACAGCCCGAAGCGACGAGCCAGCGGCCTCAAGCATATCTCCACTTAACAGTGCGCCGCGCCACGCACGACCGAATCGCTGCGAGATCACAGCAAGACATCCGCTCCCGACCGCCGGGAAGCGAATCCGACAGACAGCGCCCGGCCCCTCTTGGCGGGCGGGATCTCCGACTCAACCGAACCAAGGTGACGGACGCCGAGTGCCGCAGATCAGTCCTCATCGCCTACCGCCACGCACCCCGAATGAGGTCAATCAGAGCGACTATACAAGGGCGGTGGCTCCTTCCCAAGAAGATCCGGTGATTGCGAAGACAAAGCTTCCACCCATCAACGACCACGTCAAGACGAGCGCGACACTCCTCCCGAGGCAAGACCAACGCCACGCACCTCGACGTCAAGATTCGCAAGGGTCACAGAGGGCAAGCACGCTATTTCGGGAATACCTAACCTCCCCGACCACCAAGGTTACCAACCCAAAGATGGGCAAGGCGGGTGGCGACGACCCACGGGACGAAGGACCAAGCTCTTAGCGTAGGTCACCTTGCTCTTCCTCCCAACTCGATGTAACCTGCCCCTTCCTTCTGTATAAAAGAGGAGGCAGGGCTAAACGATTCAAAGAGAGCGAGAGAGCGAGAGGAGAGGAGACATCGTAACACGAGGAGACTAAGTCATTTAGGGGCCTGCCTCAGAAAAACATAGTGCAAAAAGCAATACAATACGCCATCCGAATCGAGTAGGACTTTCACCAACCAAGATACATCTTGGACTCACGAGTCTAACCATTGAGGAGTGGAACGCGCGACTTTCTAGACTTATAAATTTACTTGGCGCCAAAACGCCGCGGTTGGCGTATTAGGTAGGGGCTTGCGCGTCTTCATCACCATCTCCGGATTCCGTTTATCTTCCCGATGGCATCCACCCGCTCGCGACGGCATGATCGCATCGGGAACCGGATCGCCGGCTGCCTCGACTTCGCCGTCACCCCGACGGGAGGGCTCACGCTTCGTCCGCCGCCTCCGGAGGACAGCGCGCCACGAGAGCTTGGCGCCCTCTCCGGCGACCGCTTAAGCTCCGGCAGGGCGCCTGCAGCCCCGGCCGAACCCGAGGAGTGCTCGCCACGGTCGGCGAACTCTCCGAGGCCGGCAGTGACCATGTCACCCCGTAGGCTCGCGGATCGGTGGCGATGGCGGCCACTGCCACGCCCCCATCCACGAAGCCGGAAGACTCTTCGGACGTGACTCGGCCCGACACGAGTACCGCCGCAGCGGACTCGCGAGTGCAACATGGCGGCACCGCCGATTTGCCGTGGCCCTCGCGGCCGCGGGCCTCCGTCCGGCGACTCAGCGCAGGAGGAGGAGTGCCACAGCGCATCTTGAACACGCCGGACCGCGCGCCGAGCTCCAACAACAGCGCAAAGAGTTGGAGGAACGAAGAATCGAAGCTCGACCGGCTCCAGCCAACTCAGGAGCAGAGGGCTCGAGGCCCGCATGTGTTCGACGACGCAGCAAGCGCGCTGGCGTCGAGCACACCCCAAGCAGCGGAAGGGTCCGACGGTCCTCACTCCTTCCCACGCCGATCAAACGCGTGGCGCGGCCGCAACGCCGCCGAGGCCTCCCGAGCCGACCGACCCGGAGGCCAAGGCCACCTACCAAAACCTCCGGGGTGGTAGAGCACGCCGCCGTAAAGACATGCACGCCTCGGCCCTATCGCCCGAGCCAACTCGCCACCGGCCCGCATCACACTGCGGCCGGATGGTCCGCACAGACAAAGCGCCGCCGCACCGCGAGCCACATCAGCCTCGCGCGCCCAAAGGCGCTAACGCCTCGGTGATGCCTACGACATTCACGCTACCCTTGAGGCGCAGAAAGATGGCGAGGAGGACGCCCACTCACGGGTTGCGGGCGGCGGCACCACCACCGCAGCCTCGAGCCCCGACGGTCTGGATCATGAGCGTTTCGCTGGGGATCCGCCAGCGGACTTCCCGCCCGATTCGAAGCGCCTACCAACATTGCCAAATACAGGGCCACAAACCTGTGTGTCGCTCAAGATTACCGGCTCGCATGTCGGGCGGGAGGAGCAACGGATGACCTCTTCATCATCCAATACCTTCCCATCTACCTCGCAGACTCGGCCCGAGCTCGCTCGAGTACTTGCCGCCAAAACCATCGTGGATGGACCGACTTGAAGGCCCTCTTCGTCGGCAACTTCCGTGGCACTTACAAGCTACTCGAAACTCCTGGGACTCGAAGGGTCGCAAACAACGACGGAAACCCTCCGACTACATCCGCGGTTTTCCGCCCGAGGTAACGAGCTCCCGACATCTCCGACGCCGATGTCATGGGAGCATTCATCTACGGCACTCCCGCAAGGCCTTGGTACACAAACTAGGCCGTCTCAAGCCCGTAACCACCAAGGAGCTCCTCGATATCGCCACTCAACCACGCCCCGGCGAGGAGGTCGTGGGGCCATCTTCGAGGAGGAAAGGCCCAGCCAGAACCCGACGTCCGATCGGGTCCCTTCCGACCGCCCGACAAACGGGCGGCACGGAAGCAGATCCGCGAGCCCCAGTGGTCGCCACCGCCGACCGCCTCGCAGCGAAAGTGCGACCGACCGTCGCGCCCCACCACTTCGAGAAATTGATGAACGCCCGCGCCCAAACCACGGGTTCTCCGTCAAGCACAAGCACCGGATCGCGAGGTCCCGAGGCGTTACCTCTCCAAAGCGCCCCGCAACGCCGCGTGGCAAGGGAAGAAGCTGCCGTGGCTCGCGGTCGCAGAAAAGGCGGATAACGAGTTCCTCGAACCCGACGGCCGCCTCATGATCTTTGGAGGACCGGCTGCTATGCCGGCAAGCGCCGCTCAAGCTCGCTTATCGCGAGGTCCATACCGTCGCGCCACGCGTCCCCAATACCTCCGGTGGTCGGAGTTCCGATCACCTTTGATCGGACCGACCACCCCGACCACGTTCCACACCGGGAGATACCCCGTGGTCGGCCCGTCGTGGGAAGAAGCGCTTTCAAAGGTGCTCATGGACGAGGCGGCCTCAACATCCTCTACGCCGAGACGCCGACGCTATGGGGATCCGCGCCAACCCTCCGACCAAAGAAGGCGCCCTTCCATGGCGTCATTCACGCCGCGAGCCCATCCACTCGGGC
This sequence comes from Otatea glauca, assembly GCA_036346275.1. Lineage (NCBI taxonomy): Eukaryota > Viridiplantae > Streptophyta > Magnoliopsida > Poales > Poaceae > Otatea > Otatea glauca. The sequence goes on from CM070725.1 coordinate 42,102,471, forward strand.
GGATCGACCTGCCTGCTACCTTGGGGAACCGAAACTTCCGCACCAAACCCTCGCTTTGAGGTCGTGGATTTCCTGCTTACCATGCCATCCTGGATCGGCCATGTTACGCCAAGTTCATGGCGGTCCCCGCCACGCCTACCTCAAGCCGAAGATGCCGGGGCCACGGAGTCATCACCGTGGCATCGTCTTCCAACTTGCCTACAACTACGGCGCGCAGAAGCTGTGAGCTTGCCTCGGCAGCCATCGATCCGCCGAGCTCGACAACCTCGGGAGGAAGCCTCGAATCCGCCCCGAGTCCAAAGAAGTCGGGCGGGATCCTTCAAGTCCGCCGAGGACACGAAGGAGGTCGCGGTCGATCCTCGTGATCCGACCAAGACCGGCAGATCGAGCCACGCCCCGCCAAATAGGAAAGCGCCGCCGACTCCTCCGCACCAACAAAGACGTCTTCGCATGGAGGTCCTCCGACATGCCAGAATCCCAATCGGAAGTCGCCGAGCACTCCTTGAGCATCCGACTGTGCTCAAAGCCGGTCGCCTAACGCCGCGCCGCTCGACGAGGAGAAGCGCAGGAGGAGATCGCCAAACTTCGCCGCTGCGGGGTTCAGTAAAGAGGTGCGCCACCCCGAGTGGCTAGCCAACCCTGTACTTGTAAAAAGAAAAATGGGCAATGGAGGATGTGCGTTGACTATACGAGTCTCAACAAAGCATGTCCCAAAGATCCGCTCCTTTGCCCCGATCGACCAAGTCATCGACTCCACCGCAGGTGCGAGTCCCTCTTTCGGATGCCTACCTGCTACCACCGATTGCGCTTAAGGAGTCCGACCACCGCGACTTCCTTCATCACCCCGCTCGGCTCATTTCGCACGCTACGATGCCGTTCGGCTTAAAGAACGCGGCGCTACATACCACCGATGTATGCAAACGTGCTTCAATAACCGATCGGCCGTAACGCTGAGGTGTACGTCGACGATATTGTCGTAAAACCAAGAAGGCCGACGACCTTGTCCCCGACACGAAGAGACCTTTGCGAACCTTCGACGATTCCGCATAAAGCTCAATCCTGAGAAATGCGTTTTCGGGGTCCCCAAAGGGAAGCTCCTTGGCTTCATTGTCTCCGAGCGAGGCATCGAGGCCAACCAGGAGAAGATATTAGCAATCGCAAGGATGGGCCCAATCAGCAACCTCAAGGGGGTCCAGAGGCTGACCGGATGCCTAGCAGCTTTGAGCTGTTTCGTGTCTCGCCTCGGCGAGCGCGGAATGCCACTCTACAGGCTACTCAAGAGATCCGACCGCTTTAGTTGGACCCCAGAAGCTCAGGAGGCCCTCACCCGCCTGAAGGCCTTCCTGTCCTCGCCTCCAGTCCTGGTCGCCCCGGCACCAGGGGAGCCGCTGTTCCTCTACGTCGCCGCCACTACCCAAGTCGTCAGCGCGGCCCTCGTGGTGGAGCGAGCGGAAGAAGGCCGCGAACTTAAGGTACAACGGCCAGTTTACTTCATTAGCGAGGTCCTTTCCGAGTCCAAGACTCGGTACCACAGTGCGAAGCTACTCTCACGCGGTGCTCATTGCGAGAGAAAGCTCGCCCACTACTTCGATCAAGACAACATCACCGTGGTGACCACGCCCCATTAGGCGAGATCGTCCGCAACCGCGACTCGGGAAGGATAGCCAAGTGGGCACTCGAGCTCGCCGCCACGACATCACATACGCCCTGACGGCGATCAAGTCGCAGCCCTAGCCGACTTCGTCACCGAGTGGACCAAACCACGAGCACCACTAAAGTGATCAAGACCCCGTGCATCGACAATGTACTTGATGGGTCTTACAACAAGAATGGCGCGGCGCTGGAGTTGTCATCATCTCCCACTTGGGAACAAGCTCCGACGCCATCGCCGCTGACGCCACCAACAACGCTGCCGAGCACGAGGCCCTCGTCAACGGTCTCGGATCGCCGCCGACCTCGGTGCTCGCCGACTCTACATCCACGGGACTCCAAGCTTGTCGTCGACCAAGTCATGAAGGCCGCGAGCCCGAGACGCTGTATGGCGCACAGATCGCCGAGAAGCGCGCGGGCTCGGCGCGTTCAAGGGCTTCGAAGCCACCATAGCTACCGACGCTACAATAGCGACGCCGACTACACCGCCAATCGGCCTCCAGCAGAGCCGGCCCCACCCGGATCTTCGCTCACGACCTCTGCGCGCCTTCCATCCAGTGGGCGGTGGCGAGCGGTCCCCGACCTACCTACGAAGACGGTCGCCCCGCCCCGCCGCATCGGCGGCGAGACTTGGTCGGTCGAGCCACGGCGTGCTAGCAACCGAGTCCGATTGAGAAAGCCATTCATAGATCGCTTGACGGACGGGTCGCTTCCTCCCGACCGACCGAGGCCGGCGCGCCGCCCGCGAGCAAAGTCTTTCGTCCCGGTCGATCGGACCTTTACAAAAGGAGCTCCGGTCCTCCAAAAGTGCATTCGGCGACCAAGGAAAACAACTCATTGGATGACATACACGAATTTGCGGTCACCATGTTGCGCCCGATCTCCGGTGGGAAAGGTTTTTGGCAAGGTTTCTATTGGCCGACCCGCGGTCCAACGCAGAGCACATCGCACGCACCGCGAAGGATGCCAATTCTTTGCGAGCGCATACATCCGCCACCAGCCTTGCGCATAATCCCCATCACGTGGCCTTTGCGCTTGGGGCTCGATCCGGTCGGGCCTTTCAAGAAAGCGCCCGGGCTTTACCCATTTGCTCGTCGCGGTGGACAAGTTCACCAAGTGGATAGAGGCAAGCCGTCGTCACACACGTCGGCACAAGCGGCCATCTTCTTCCGCGACATAGTCTTTCGATTCGAGTCCCAAACTCCATCATCACCGACAACTAACGCAGCTTCACGGGAAGGAATTCCTCGAGTTCTGCGATGACTTCAACATCGCGTCGATTGGGCGGCCGTGGCCCATCCGCGGACCAACGGCCGTGTCGAGCGCCGCAAGCGGCGCATGATCCTTCAAGGGCTCAAGCGCGGATCTTGATCGACTCAAGCACTTCGGGCGCCGGGCACCGAGCTACCCTCCGTCCTCCGAGTCTACGGCGACGCCGACCGGGCGACTGGTTCACACCGTTCTTTATGGTATACGGTGCCGGCCGTCTTGCCGACTGACCGGAGTATGGCGCCCAAGACCGCAAGCTTCGAGGAGGCTCGGGGCTCGCCAGACAACAAGACTCCGTCGACCCGGATCGACGAGGCGCATGACGTGGCCGCCCCGCGATCGGCCGATATCAACAAGCTCTGCGACGTTACCACGTACCGCCGAGTTCGAGGGCGGTCTTCGAAGATCGCGACCGGTCTGCGTCGGGTCGGACCGGCAAGGATAAGCACAAGTCGCCCCTCAGGAAGGCCCTTCACCGTCGTGCAAATCCTCCTACCGCACCTTTCGGCTCAAGGACACCGACGGCGATCCTTCCAAATGCATGGAATATAGAAAAGTTAAGGCGATTCTATCCCTAAACTCTTTTCCTCTTCCTAGCATGCTCTTTACTTTCTTCCTTCCGAGCACTGTCGCCATGCGACGACTCGGGCGCCCTTCTGCACCCGCTCAGCCGCTCCGGCCGGCGCTATGCGGGTTGATGACCCAACCGACCACAAGATCCTTCCCGAGCGGTAACCCTTTGACCCAAGTGCTACGACCTCGCCGGGCTATGGTTGCTAACACTTCGGAAGAAGGAAGTACACGAGTGGAGTGACCTTTGGTCGGCAGGAACACTCCTCCCCGCACGAACTCGCCTATCCCACGCGCTTATGAGGGTACGTGACCCGACCGGTCATGAGGTCCATCCCGAGCGGTAACCCTCTCAACCCAAGTGTTCTGGCCTCGCCCGGGCTATGGTTGCTAAGTAGCACTTCGCGGAAGAAGGAAGTGCCCGAGTGGAAAGATCCCTGGCCGGTCTAGAACACTCCTATCCCTCACAAGTACGCCTAACCGCTGCATAGCCAAGTCTCCAATCCACCTCGCTCCTCCCAAAACGACCCGACCTACGCATAAGTGACCCCTGCGGTCCTTAGGGCTATGGTCGGCCAAACGCTCATCCTAAATACGAAAAAGGACGAGGGACGATTCTGGAACTTGATAAATTCAAGATTGTTTAAATAGCGGTCTTTACAATCTAAGAAGGATAAAGCTAACTTCTTCTTTTTTTTATTCTTCTTGGCGGGCGATCGGTGGCGAGACGGAGAGTTGGTCGCCTCGCTTCTGGAGGCGGCTGCGGCGGATCTGGTGGCGATCTCCGGCGTCGCGGCTCGACCAAGAGCTCGAATCGGTCGATCTCTCGCCGATCCGGCTCCAGCCACGCCGCCCCACCACCGCGAGGTCGTCGTCGTCGTAGTACGAGATGGTGTTGACCGGTGCCGATGAAGCTCAAGCGCAGCCGCCGGTGACCACCGCCTCTTCTACGGTCCGCACTCGGGCCAGCGAGGCAAGGGCACTCGGGCTGCCGGCTCAGGATGCGATCGCGGACCTCCGACCGGCCTTGCGGAGGGCCTCCGATTCGGCGCTCATCTCGCCCGACCGTCGCCGCAACCTTGGCGTCGCCGGGCCTCGGCCGGGCCACGATCGCCACGTCGCGAGCATCCGGCCGTTCTGCGCCTCCATGGTGACGCCGATTCTTCTCGCCTCTGCAGATTGCGGAGATTTTGATAAATTCGCCTGTGGGTCGCACCCCAAACTTAATTGAAGAATTGAGACACTTACGGCCGCAGAGTTGGTCGATTGCGGCCCGACTTGGCGCCTCAGATGAAGTCTTCACGGCCGGCTCCTTCGGCGATCGTCGCTCGGAGCGAACTCGGGCAGCGTCCCCCTGAGCCTTGTTTCGCTCGGTCCGCAGACGTGTTACCTGCGTCTGCGCGGTCCTCTCCGCGGCAACGGCGGCATCCTTGGCCTCGGTGACCTCCGTCAGGGAGGACTCCAGTTCCGCCACTTTCGCCCTCAAGGCCTCGGCTCCTAGGCGCCATCATGAAGGGCCTTGTGGCTCTTCAAATCCTTGGCGGATCACCACCGCCCCGACCGCCTAATGCCCGTGGCCTCTGGGCTAGGCGCACTCAAGGCGCAACCGATCTCCTCCTCCGCCGCAGCCGCCACGATCGGTTTGAGCGCTGCGCAGAGCTCAACTCGACGCGACGGCGAGCCCAAGTGCTGCAAAAATGTGGACACTCCATTAGTCGCACGGAAGAACTATAAAAAATGTGCAACGAGTCAGAACTTTTGGTGACCTAATCTGGCGATCGGTGGACTCCCGACCATCATATCCGGTATACCGTGGAAGACTTGAGCAAGAGCGGACCTTCACGGATCCGCCTATCTCGCTTCGGCCGGCCGCGCTTTGCTAGAAGGCGGCCCACTCGCTCTCTCCGCCGACCCATGATGCCCGACCGAATCACACCGGCGACGCGCTCGCTCGCCTGTTCGGGCGGGACGTCGCCGCCCAAAGCACTATGGGCAAGGGTGACGAGGTCAACCTTCAGAAACCCCTCGGCGACTGCGCCGAGGAGCATCGGTCGGCACCTCCCCGGGACGAGGGGTCGGCACTCGTCGCCGGCCCGCCACGATCGGCGCGATCACCGGCGGCGCCATTGTCTCATCCTCAAACGACGATCACGCCGTCGTCGGTGGGTCCCAGCCGAGGCGGAAGTTCTTCTTCGCACGACCTCGGGTGGGCCTCGTCCTCGGCGACGCGCCCTCGGGACGCCGCGCGCCGACCTCCACCGACCGACCGGTCACCGAAATCACCGCGCCGTTATTTGCGAGCCGATGTGGCACGCCCACGGTCACCTGAAGATAGCGCCGTGACGTTGCAAAGATTCAAGAGTCGCCGGCGGCTTTGCCAAAAGAAAATGCTCCAATAAAAGAATACACTTACAAGGCCGCGGGTGCGTGGCACGCGCGCCTCTTTGCGGCCCCCGCCAAGGGCAGTCGGCCGGCCGCTTCCCGGCCACCTCCACCGAGACGCTGCGACGACCGCGAACGCAAGATCACCCCGCTGGGGATCCGTGGCCACGGGGCCCGTGATGCCGCCCTCGGCGAGTCCACGCCGCCGCCGCCGATCGGCAGTCGGGAAAACCCACCATAGGGGTGGCCGAGGCACTCCCGCCATTGTCGATGGAGGTTGTCCCCACGGCGGTGGTCTCCGACACATCCTCGCCGCCTTGCCACGCGCGCGTTCCTTACTTTTCTTCCTCCTCCTTTCCTCCTTCCGCTTCATGGGGAGAGTCACCTCTGCCCTCGCCGGCGGCCGCCGCGCTTCCTTATCCCCGGAGCGGCACTGGAAGACATCCCCATGAGCCCCTAAGAGGATGCGGGAATGTCGAACAAGTGCTAAGGACAAAGAAAAGAGAAGCGTAAAGGAATTTCACCGGCTTACGATTTGGCGGAAAAGCGCCGAGAATGGCTCGGGTGGCCATCCGCTGCCACCGTGGCGCTCCGCCAGAACGGCCGCCACCCGGCCTCCACCTCGACGCGGCGGCTCGGGTTCGCCATCCTCGCCCGGTCGGATGGCCTCACAGAGCGAGTGCGGCTCGTGCACAAGTGGTTGCACGCAAGATCCCCATAAAGGCGCGCACAACCACGCCCCCGTGAGCCTCTCCTCCTTTGAGCCCCGACCGCTCCACGATCGGGGCGGCTTGTTCTTCTCCCTCTTCTCGGCGCCCTGGGCCCACGCTCCTCCACCATGGGAAGCTCGCGGTGAACGAGGGGCGCTGTCGACGACGTTTGAACGTAGAGCCATTCGAACGCCACCCTTGTTGGACGAGGCAGCTTTACCTCTAGGTACTCCGTGTTCGACCGGGCGGCGGAGGGCCAGCCACCTAGGCGCCGCAAGGTCCGAGCGGCTCGCCCTTCCGAGCCTTGCTCGGAAGAAGTGCCTCCACAACGCCCACCGCGGCTCGATCCCCAAGAAGACCGCGCTGGCGTGATGAAGATGGCGATGTGGAGGACCCCATTGGGGTTGAGATGGTGCACCTCCACCTTGTAATGAAACAAAGAAATTTCGGACGAACGCGTGCGTGCGAGCCAAAGCCGCTCGAAGAACGAGGCGGGCACCACGATCTCGTCGCCCGCATGTGGGGTGGCAGCCGGTCGGCACCCTCCGTAGGAAAGGTCTGCGGCATGAGGAAGCCCTTCTTCACTAAGCCGAAGCGACGTGTTGTCTTGGCGCGAGCACTCCGCCACGACATCTTCAGTGGGAGACGATCGAAGGTGAGAAAGAAAGGTTGGGTTTTCTTTCCTTAGCTCTCGGTGCTTTTCTTGTTTCGAGGCAGACAGAGAAGGCAAGAAAGCGTGACCACTCGAAAGCACCCAACGCGCGATAGAGGACGAGCGAACGCCGCCAAGCAGCAGACCGTCAAGTGAAGCGTCGCGACCACCCTCGCTGTCGCGCCACTGGTAACTCCGGCCCAATACCACTCCGCTTTTAATCCCTGTCTTGTCAGTGACAAAGGGCCATAAAGACGCCGCCCGAACAACGTGTCCGTAACCTCTCGGTCTCGCTTTAGGCCGGAGCAGTTGCTCGGCGCGCGAAGAAGCCCTGGGCGTTGCGGCCCCAAGGCGGCAAAAGCTTTGTGGCTTGCGCGGGCCCAATGAGGAGTGTGGGTTCAAAAGGCCTACCCGCGGATGGGTATAAGGCCGCCCAAGAAAACTTGAGCAAGGCGGTATGAGGTGAGCCCCACGGTGGGCCTCGGCTAGGTCGGCCGACGACCTAATCACCTCTACTCGCGTCCGAGACCATACTTCACATTCTCCGGGAGCTCATCAATGAGCGACAACCGGTATGCTCGGGTCGTGGACGACCTAGAGTCCATACTGGGATTGAGTAGAAAGGTTTTTATGGGTCGCCCACAACAGGCTAGGACACCCTACTGCGGGACCGTCCGCTCGGAAGGGTCCCCTTGGGCGGGACCTCGCAGACCCACTCGGACTACCCGCTATTAGCTCCACGAGCACGGCGTTCAAACCAACGCAGTGGCGCGCCGCTCATCCTCTCGGGTCCCACACTGCGGATGGGGTATACATGTGGGATAGGCGGCCATTCCTCTCGCGACTACCTCGCCCGACAAGGACTCGAGAAGGATGCCCCACGTCCAGCTACGACGGTGGCGAGCACTCACGTCCGGCTACGACGGTAAACGAGCACTCACGTCCAGCTACGACGGTAAGCGAGCACTCACGCCCGCCACGACGGAGCGAGCACTCACGTCTAGCTACGATGATAAGCGAGCACTCGGACACCGAACCTCACGAGGTATCCGGCCGTCCCGCCGACCGAGGCGATCGGACACGAACCTCTCAGAGGCATCCGGTCGTCCTGCCGACCAAGGCACTCGGACACCGAACCTCACAGAGGCATCCGGCCGCCCTGCCGACCAAGGCACTCGAACACCGAACCTCACAGAGGCATCCGGTCGTCCTGCCGACCAAGGCACTCGGACACCGTAACCTCACAGAGGCATCCGGTCGTCCCGCCGACCAAGGCACTCGGACACCGAACCTCACAGAGGCATCCGGTCGCCCCGCCGACCAAGGCGATCGGACACTAGAACCTCACAGAGGCATCCGGCCGTCCCTGCCGACCAAGGCACCGTATCTGCTACGACGTTAAGCGAGCACTCGGACACCCGAACCTCACAGAGGCATCCGGTCCCCGCCAGGCCAAGCGATCGGACACGAGAACCTCACAGAGGCATCCGGTCGTCCTGCCGACCAAGGCACCGTCTAGCTACGACGTTAAGCGAGCACTCGGACACCGAACCTCACAGAGGCATCCGGCCGCCCCGCCGACTAAGGCACTCGGACACCGAACCTCACAGAGGCATCCGGTCGTCCCGCCGACCAAAGCGATCGGACACCGAACCTCTCAGAGGCATCCGGTCGTCCTGCCACCAAGGCACTCGGACACCGAACCTCGCAGAGGCATCCGGTCGTCCCGCCACCAAGGCACTCGGACACGAGAACCTCACAGAGGCATCCGGTCGCCCTGCCGACCAAGGCACTCGGACACCGAACCTCACAGAGGCATCCGGTCGCCCCGCCAGGCCAAGGCACTTTCGGACACCCGAACCTCACAGAGGCATCCGGTCGTCCCGCGCGACCAAGGCACCGCCTAGCCACGACGTTAAGCGAGCACTCGGACACCGAACCTCACAGAGGCATCCGGTCGCCTCGCCACCAAGGCGCGCCCACAACGATTAAAATTAAAGCAAACTCATCGCAAAGACATTTTCATAAAGAAAAGAAAATTTCATTATAGGCCAATGAGCTCAAAGTTTACACGACTTACACACGATGCGAGCGGATACAAGAGTGGCCACGTTGCACCACGGCAGGACTCTACCCACGCCTAGAACCTATCAAGCGTCCGTGCGGCATCGGTGGCACCGACGACATCTTTGGTAGGCCCTTGCTCGTCGGACGGACAGCGCGCGCGCCGCAAGTAACACGCCGATGCCTCATTGCCGTTGGCGACATCGGCGGCGCCGCACCAACTACGATCGGCGCCCTTGCGCCATCGCCTCGAAGGGCCCCTTACCACCTCGAGCCTCGGGCGGCCTCGGCGGGCGTCAACGAAGCGTCGCGGGCTGCGCTTCTTCCTCCCTAAGCTCGGCCATCGCTGGTCGAACTCACCAAAGCTCGGCGGAGGATCTTCTTCTTCCACCGCGCGCCATCGCGAAGCTAAAGACTAGAGGTGTCTGAAGCCATTTGAAAGAACAAAAGAAAGAGCTCTCATCCCCTTCAAGCAAGCTACAGTAGCACATATATATATATCCGGACTAAGGAGGCTAAGCGTCTCGAGTAAATGCGGGTGCGTAAAACGAAGCATCCTTCACGTAACCGAAGCGATCAAGAAGACGAGCGGTAGTGGCGTAAACTATACTCGGCATGCGCAACGAGGCGAGTAAAAGTCCGGCGGTTCAAATGCCCCGGCCAAACTCTAGGACAGCCGTCGGATCCAACGGCACACCGACGAAATCGCTTAACCGGATCGGTGGACCGACCGAGGCGAGCCCGCCACCACTTTCGCCCAAGTTCAACCCCAACCGAATCTGCCGAAATCGCTCGGGAGTTCGGGGCTCTTGACGAATACTAATAAAAGGATACCCCAACAGCCCGGCGGCGAGCAGCGGCCTCAAGCATATCTCGACCCAACAGCGCGCCGCCGCCGCCCACCGAATCGCTGCGAGATCGCGCAAGACATCCGCCCCGACCGCCGGGAAGCGAATCCGGCAGACAGCGCCCCGACCCCTCTTGGCGGGCGGGATCTCCGACTCTAACCGAACCAAGGTGGACGGACGCCGAGTGCCGCGTGTCAGTCCTCATCGCCTACCGCCACGTACTTCCGAATGAGGTCAATCGAGCGACTATACAAGGGCGGTGGCTCCTTCTCAAGAAGATCGGTGATCGCAGAAGACAAAGCTTCCGGCCATCAACGATCCACGTCTGACGAGCGCATACTCCTTCCGCGGCAAAGACCAACGTCACGCACCTCGGCGTCAAGATTTGCAAGGGTCACAGAGGCAAGCACGCTATTTCCGGGAATACCTAACCTCCACGACCACCAAGGCTATCAACCCAAACATGGGCAAGGCGGGTGGCGACCAGTCCACAGGACGAAGGACCGGAGCTCCTAGCGTAGGTCACCTTGCTCTTCCTCCCAACTCTCGATGTAACCTGCCCCTTCCTTCTGTATAAAAGAGGAGGCAGGGCTAAACGATTCAAAGAGAGCGAGAGAGCGAGAGGGAGAGGGAGACATCAGAACACGAGGAGACTAAGTCATTTAGGGGCCTCGTCTGTAAAAACATAGTGCAAAAAGCAATACAATACGGCCATCTGAACTGGAGTAGGGACTTTCAGCCCGAACCAGTATACATCTTGAACTCACGAGTCTAACCATTTAGGGAGTGGAACGCGCGACCCCCTAGACTTACAAATTTACTTGCCGGCGCTCGAAAACGCCGACAGCAAGCGTTTAAAAAAGTCGGACGTACAAGCTCAAGTCATTCCAATATCTCCTATATGCTGCTACTACCTATCTAATTTGTGACGACACAAAACTTTTTTCTCTTATGCGGTTGCTTTTAGCTCAGGGATGGATCTGGTTATCTGTGGGAACTGAAAAGTGGCAAGACGCGATTGGGAGAGAAATAGTGCACGAGTTGCAACCACGAAACAAATTGCTATTGATCTTGAAAAGAAAAGAGTGCCGTGTATTGACAATTAATTTGACATGTAAGTGTATTGTTTATCGTAGGATGATCAGTTTGGAACGGAGAATCCAGGAATTTTTAAAGGAGTAGTTATACTTTATCTCATTTCTCACTATAGGAAATTTAAATAAGGCATACTATTCCTCGTGAATTTATGCGAAATTCCTATATTCCAAGCATATATTCTTATATAATAGAATTGGAGTTGTTCCTTAGAATTTTTTTGTAGGGCAAGCCCATTACAAGTGGCATTTCCGAGAATTACAAAAATGTTATGCTTATTTTCCCTGCGTGCACAATGCTACTGAAATAATCCCCTCTGCTAATCCCAGAAGACTTCCTGATGGGGAGCACCCCCACGTGGCGGCTCGAGCCGAGCCAAAAAAATAATTATAATTAGGTCCTTTTTCAGCAAAAAAAATTACGTTCGGGTCCTTTTCCAGGAAAAAAATTATAATTAGATCCTTTTTCCCGAAAAAGAATACATATTACGTTTAGGTCCTTTATGCGTTTTTAAGACTTGCGCTCGGGTCATTTTCCATAAAATCAAAATTACGTTTAGCTCCTTTTTCGAGAAAAAAAACGTTTGGATCCTTTTCCCCGAAAAAAACATACATTTTTTTTCCCGTTTTTTTACCATTATGTTTAAGCCCTTTTCCGAAAAAACAAAATTCTCGATTTTTTGGTGTGGAGAGCGGCTCCCGCGGCGTGACACGAAACATTGTTTGCAGCATGTTAGAAAAGGATACGATTGACTGATAGCTATAAAAGACGGTCAAGAGCAAACGAGAGAACACACACAATCCAATCAATCAATTCGCATTACTTTTATTTATTTTCTGTCGACTAGGAGTAGTCTCTGTGACTTAAATTCTCCTTTGTAATTTGATTTGAACAATAAAGTCGTGCATCACCGATTGTTGATCATCTTCGATTACGCAAATCAGGTTTGATTTTTCTCTAATCTTATTACGCGTCGCCTTCTTCGAAAAAGATCTACCTTTATCATCTGGTTAACCTTAATCGGTTAACTAGACTTATCGTTACCTTTGATTTGGTCGGCTTTTTAGCTGTTTAGATTTAAACCGGTTGTTTTGTTAGATCGGTTTTGAGCGGATTTTTGGTTTATCTTACCGATTGCAGGATCAAATCGGTTGGCACGTTTTGATCAATTGAACTCGGTGTTCGTCCGATATATTATGGCAAATAAACCCTACTTCAAATTTTTTTGCCGCCAACACATCTAAACAACTCCATTTTTGGACTGCATTTTCTCTCGAATGCGTTCTTTCTCTAAACTCGTAGTATGCGTCGTTTTCTGGGCCGCTTTCCGTAATCCTATAGAGGGGTTAGAAAAACTGGACGCCTTATGCGTCGAAGGGATTCGATTGGATTTAGTGAGAATAAATTAGAAAGCGGTGACCTTCGTGCAGTGATTAAACAAGGAACGTCTCAAAAGCTGCGATTACTTTCTCCGTGACAGCGAGCTTAAAAACGAAGGGGAAACGTCGCGATCCACCCGCGCCGCTCCCTGCTTGGCGCGGCGCCATCTGACTCGGTCCGCTTCGAATCTTCCAACGATGCCGATGAGGCGCACCAAATGCAAGGGAGAGTTTCACGAAATCATTGCTTGTCATTGATCTAACTCGTGGGTTTCGTCTATTATTGATTTAACTTGGCTAACGTATTATCCTATATAGAAAAAAAATATTTATTCATTGTGTCATATAGGCAATACTACTATGTGAAATTAGGTGAAGGTATTATTTGAACTAAATTGCAAATTTTGATAGATTAAATATCTAATTTCATGGTTCAAGATATTGATGGACTTTCGACTAAAGTTTAAAGTATTATATAGACTTCTTCCCTACATTTATAAGGTTCATACAACGTATCATGCTCAAATTGAATTTTTTTATCAAACATAACATTCAATCAGAATTTCTCATGATGTTTTTTTGGCTTCAAAATTTTATTATCATTTTAAATCATCGTCATAAAATCCTATTTATCCCAAATGATAATATTATAAACCATCTGAGTTGTTACTGATACTAAAAGATACATATATGAAATGTAACCATGCAAATGCGTGAGACATCCTACTAGTTTATCAAAAAAGAAGGGAAGTTTATCCAAAAAGAAGGGATGCATTTACATTACTCTAAGTTGAAGTTGTCATAAACAACACCGCCATGTGTACAAGATGTAAATCCCTGCACAACAAAATTTTCACAATAGATTCGGTGGCCACTGTACGAAAAATATGTGGCATGAGCTAGGGCCTGTTTAGTGGAGCTTTAAATCTTAGCTTCACCTGAGATTTGAAACTTGTAGATTAAAATAAAGTGAATTAAGTTTATATTTTTGATCTAAAATGTAAACAAGATGATCCATCTAAACACTCTTAATGTATTCAAAGCTCCAACTCCACAGATCTGATGGAGCTAAGAATGCCCAGCTCCATCAGATCCACGGATTTGGTGGAACTGGAGGTCTACCAAACACACTAGTAAAGGTCAAATCCATCGGTAGCAGCTATCTCTCATAATCACGCATGAATCACCTCCGATTGAACAAAGCTTATGAACGCAACGCATTCTGTGAATCTCTGTGCTACTATGTGTTGAGAAACAAGTTCAAACATGATAACCTTGGCTTCTGGAGACGCTATAGTAGACGTGCTAATATCTGTTGAAAAACTCATTCAAGAAAAACAGAAGGAAAAAGTCTATTTTTAGCCCTTTATCTTTTCGTGTGGTTTAATTTTCGTTCTTCATTTGTAAAATTGGGTAAAATATGTCTTCTAACACTTAAAAACATTTAGAATCTATTCATCTGCTAGCAAAAGACGATTTTATCGAGTTTGACTCATGTGGCACAACACATTGCATATCAGCTAACCAAAATGAGGCAAGGCCCATCTTCATTTTTATATTAAAAACCGAAAATAGTTAACATTTTAGTGCCACGTGGGTCCAGCCACCCCGTGAGTCGTCTATAGACCGAGTGACACGTTGGCCTCACCACATTTTTGCTTGTTAGGATCCAACATGGTAAAAACTGCCAACCACCTTTTTGCTAAAAGGAGAGATGAGTTCTAAACGGTTTTGGGAGTTGAAGTACTTGTTTTACCCAGTTTTACAGATAAGATATGAAAATTAAACCACACAAAGAGTTAAGGGACCAAGAATAGAAAGTCCCTATTCCAACCCTCAACTATGGCTTCAGTTCGTTTTTCATTCCTAAACTCTAAAACCGTCTGAATAAGAACCTCCAACTAGTGGTACTGTTCACTTTGCCCTCTCAACCCAAACCGGAGTGGTGTTTCTACCACATGTCGTCTACGTAGATCCTAGTTGTCAAAAGTATTCCACATCAACGCCTCATCACCACCTAATGTAACACCCACTCTCCTCTCACTCGTATCACTTTCCCAGTCCTCGCTGCTAGTGGAATCCTAGCTCGTGAGGTCGACGCCGAGCAAGACAAGGCAAGAGTAGAACCTAGTGTCACTATCGTAGAGGTGCGAGCATGAGGACGAGCGGCCAACTAACGAGTTGTGCTAGCCGTTCTACGCTAATCGTATTGAAGTGGATGGGATGGCTAAGAAGAGGAGTGAATCGATATACTTTTTGGTAAATGCTAAATTTAAATTTAAATTTTTACTAGCCTAACCTAAGTGCCTAGGGTTTCTAGTGATGATTTGTAACCTAGTTTCAACACTACACAATTCTATTGAGTTAAGAAATTAAATACAATAATGTAAGTACAAAAATGTAAAAGAGACAAAGAACACACCGATTTTTTACTGAGATCTCGGAGATTCGGTGATCTTTTATACTCCTCATTGGAGCACTCTCAGAGTCTAGCTCTAACTTGAGACCGTACAAGAAATCAAACCATCCACTTGTGATAGTCCTTCTCCACTCTAGATAGATGGACTCCAACCCTTTACAAGCCTCCCGATGCCTCCCATATGCCTCTAAGATCACCGAGCAAACGCCTGCAAGCTATATAAGGGACACTGATCTCCAAGACTAATAATCTTAAAGTGTTCACTTGAACTCAACAAGGTTAAGCCGCTAAGAGTGATGCACAACCTAGACTTAATCTACTCTCTCATGGACTTCAGATTTTCAATCAAAGCTTCAAAATGCCCCAAGCTCCTCAATAGGATAAACACTGAAGTGAAGTCGCAGGAACATAAACTTGAACTCCATTGAGTCTATATATAGCTCCTTTCTCATAAACTAGCCTATAGACACGAATAATTCAAAATATCTCTTTGAATTGGATCATACGACCCACTCAAATTTTCCGGCTTAAACGCTTCCAACGGTAAAAAACATAGCCGTTGCACAAACTTGGATCGTTCGGCTCAACTTAGATTTTTTTTACCCACTCGAATTATCCACTTGCTTGGATTATCCGGGTTAGTGTAACTTCTCAAGAACATCTTCTCTGTGAAATTGATTTAGGTCATACTCTGATTCACTCGCATCATCCGACTCATATGAAAACATCTCAAACTAAGTTTGTGTCAAATTGATCTGACCCATAGTTCAACTCACTTAGATCATCTGTGTCCTTTTGAATACTTCTCTATAGAATTGATCCGACCTATAGTCCAAGTAACTCAAATCATCTAACTTTCATTGTAGGTTTAACACATGTCCACTGTAAAATTGATCCGACTCATACTCTCCATCACTTGGGTCATCCAACTACTATTGAATTTCATTGGACATGCTCTACTATCCGACTTAACTCTGAATTTTCTAACCAAGTTTGAAAATTTCATGCATATTCCAAATCTGGCATCCTCACATGGATTCTTGGCTATCTCTTACTAGATATGAGCTAGAGTGGCCTAGTATGCATCACCAACTAGCTAACTAACCTCGCTAATCTCAAGCTATTAGCCTTGAACCCCGTTAATAGTACATCCAAAGCTAAAACAAGCCATAGCACTAAAATAATTCAAACTCGACTCATTGGATTATTTCTAGGCAAAAGGTCATTAGTCTTCAAACTTTGCCAACATTTACTTTTTTGGGGGATCTATGAATATTAATAACTCTCAATATACCAAATTTAAGCCCTAACTCATCTTAAAACTTTGAAACATAATTAGTCCTAACAAACAAATATCATTAATTACCAAAACACTTAATTATGTGAAATTTGGCACCTAGGTGTGTAACATATTTAGAGAGGGTGTGGAGTAGTCATTGTGCTTGTCGCCCTCATCGTCCAAACCAACCAATTCCCCAAAATTCCCTCAAATCCCTGTGTTTTCCCTACTTGCCCTTCTTTGTGAGTCGCAGCCGCCATGGGCGGAGCTTTTAGCTACTCTTCTTCCAGTGGGAGGCGCCCATGGACGCACCGCTCATTGCCCTATCAGAAGAGGATGCATGCGCCCCGTGAGTGCCAAATCCCACCTACTTGTTTTCTATTTCCCCGTTTATCCACTTATCTTCATGTCTCTGTATGCACCAAACTCTAATCCAAGATTAGGAGAAAAAAGGAATCAAAGATTTTGAATTAGAATTCAGATCTTGTTGCAGCAATTGAAGAGGGCACGAACCAGAGCAATGCATGAATTGGTAACTCTCTGCAAATTGTTGTTTCAATTCATGCATATATACTTCTGAGATAGGAGCAATGCCCGGCATGGCCATGGGAGCATGGCAGTGACCATGCGTGCAGAGGAGTAGAGAGACGAGAGAATGAGTGCAGAAGAAAGTGAGGAATATGAGGAGGAAGAGGGAGGAAAGACGAGAAGCTACTTGCCATCTAAGGGTTTTTTTTTTGCTTTGGATTCTCTAAGAGTTAATTCTAGATTGTGATTATAGAAAAAGTGATTCTCCAAAAACTGGAATCTAAAAGCACATATGAAGTGGATTGTGGATTCTAGTATATATGGGTGAGCTGGATTGTGAGAATCGATTTCTATAATCAAGTTGCTTGTTTTTTATTCTGATTTTGGGGTTAGAATCAAGAATAAAAAGCAAAAATAAACTGGCCCTAAGTGGCGTTCACGCTAGCGAAACTTGGCATCCATATCCACTTGGCGCCCATCTTGTATCAAAACCGCTCTAGAATTAGTTAAACTAGATGCGCAATGAGTCTGAATTGCTATGGACGGAAAGAATTGTCAAGATAGGCAGAGATTTTAACAAAGAGAGGAAATATTTTTCTGGAATACCTAAAAAAAGAACAAAAAAAACATATATTTTTATAGAAAATACCTCGAGATAGGCAGAGGTTTTAACAGAGAGAGGAAATATTTTTCTGGAACACCTAAAAAAAAAGGAATTGTCGAGATAGACAGAGATTTTAACAGAGAGAGGAAATATTTTACTGGAATACCTCAAAAAAAGGAACAAAAAACATATAGTTTTAGATAATACCTCGAGATAGGTACAAATTTTAACAGAGAGAGGAAATATTTTTCTGGAATACTTAAAAAAAGTACAGAAAACATATATTTTTCTGGAATACCAAAAAAAAAAAAAACTCTAAAATGTGTTAATACTTTTTATTTATTTGGGGAAAAATATTTTTAAAAAATACTGTAACAATTACTGTTTCTGTTCGACAGATACGCGTCGCGGGGAGTACTCCTCAATAATAGTGAGTTATATATATGGGTCTTTTTTTTCAAGTGGTTTAGAATTAAGGGTTGAAAATCGATCGAGTCCATAGTCGAGAGTTATAAAAATGGATTTTATCGTTTTCCAAACAAGAAATACAGCCTCACCACCAAATCACGTCTCCTAGCAATGAGTAAAACGTTGGAGGGGTTATATGGAAATGCGGGATGGGTGGACCCCAGTTGAAGACAGGTAGGTGCCCTCACCGACCCCCGCCCCACAAAAAAAAAAAGCTGTTCCCCACCGTATGGATTGGCGTCTAGCCCTGCCACCGTCCCGACCAATGGAAGCGCGCCACCTTTTTGGGCTTTTGCCCCACAGCTAAAAGCCCACACCCTTTTCTACGTCCGATAGGCACTGGGGCCCACCGCACCACCACAGGCCACGCCATGCCATCCCATTCCCCTGTTCTATTCTGAACAGGCTCCTCCAGCCACCGGGTTGGCCATCGGCTCATCGCTCACCAGCTGCTTCTAGTTTTTGGTTGCCCTGCTCTGCGTCAGGTTCAGGATTTCATCGCTATGGCTTGTGACAAATCAACAATAAACATGGTCAAATGGATTTTTGGGACTTTGTTAAACGGCTTTGACAAGCGCTGCTGAATGGTTGTCTAATTGGGAAATCAACATAGAGGATCGGTTATCCTCATAAGCCTCTCTTGTCGGAACGCCCCCTAATTGAGAAATTGATAAAAAAAACACTTTACAAAATGTAGCGAAACTATCGATATATTCCAATCTTATGCTCGGGTATATTTATATATATCATCCCATTTTTCACTACCATGGTTCACAATTATAGCAGAGCTATGTGTGTGATCCCACCTCTCCACCATGGAAAGATTAATCATGATTGTATTGTAACTAAGGAAACCATCGAAACGAAATCAGATGGATATTGTAGTCAGGGTCAGACACAAAACAGTGTCGGATACCCATTTCTTTCAGCCGTATTGGCTCTGCAAGCCTTTGGTCGGTCAGATGGAAGAAAACAAGTATAGATCTAAGAAATTGGGTCATCAATGTCACCATATGCTAATCTCACTTGAGCGACTAAGGTCACCTCCTGCATAGATAGTGTGTTACCTTCAATTACACTAAGGTCGTTAGGATTGCAAAACCCCAAAGGACTGAAATCATTTGCTCCTTTTGCACCCTTTACACATGACATTAGGCATAAAGGTGTAATTAACCGTATTCGAATGGATATCACTGATGTGGTATCCTATTCTGCGTTTATTTCTTAGAATCGGAGTCAGACAATGCCAGATACTCATTTCTTCTTTCTGTATTCGCTATACAAATCTTTTGATCGGTTGATCGGATAAAAATTATCCCCCAAGTTTACACCTAGATTTAGGTTGTAACCCCACCACAAACCCTCGTCTAACCCAGCTCCAGTTCCTCCTCACAGGCCAGAACACCTCTCCCCCCTAATCTCCTTTATAGCTCACAGTCACAGTTCTTAAAGGAAGCTGAAAATAAAAGAGAAAAAGGAAAGGAAAACCCCAACTCCAGTTCACACTCTCCAGTCTCCACACGCGCAAGGATCATGAGATGCCTCAAGAACCACCCGAGAAGCTCTCGATTGTACTAGGAGGCGTTTGGATCGGAGCCAGCGAAGAAGACAACCATGGTGGTGGTCCTTGATGACCAGAGAGACGCCAACTCGCCAAGAACCATCACCGGAGGCACCACCAAGGCACCAACCCCCACCTCTCCCCATTCCCCTTCCCCCCGGCCACCCCTCCCCTGATCCTCCACTCTTTTTAGCTCTCGATCAGACCCCTCTTTTCTTGGAAATCTTTGGGAATTTCGCGTAAACCCCGGCAATCCATCATGAAGAGACCGAGCGGCGGCGGCGGTCACGCCCTCCTCCCGACGGTTCCCAATGGTAAATTCTTGCAGCTCTTTCTTGACGATTTGGTGGTAGTTTTACAGGGATCGAAGTTTTTGACTGATGATGTGCTTGTTTGTAAAGACGATGGTTTTGGTGGTGTCGGTATGGAGGAGGAGGTGGACGAGGACATGGTGATGTGCGGCGGCGGTGGCACGGGGGAGAAGAAGCGGCGGCTGAGCGTGGAGCAGGTGCGAGCGCTGGAGCGGAGCTTCGAGACGGAGAACAAGCTGGAGCCGGAGCGGAAGGCGCGGCTGGCGCTGGACCTCGGCCTGCAGCCGCGCCAGGTCGCCGTCTGGTTCCAGAACCGCCGCGCGCGCTGGAAGACCAAGCAGCTCGAGCGCGACTACACCGCCCTCCGCCACTCCTTCGACGCGCTCCGCGCCGACCACGACGCCCTCCGCCACGACAAGGACGCTCTCCTCGCCGAGGTAGCTAGATCAAGTCGCTTCCTTCAGGAAACGCCTTCCGGACATACGAATACAAAATTGTGCAATGTTTGTGATGCTTGGTTGGTAACTCGTCGTGGCAGATCAAGGAGCTGAAGGCGAAGCTCGGGGACGACGACGCCGCGGCGAGCTTCTCGTCAGTGAAGGAGGAGCCGGCGGCGTCCGACGTCGAGCCCCCGGCCGCGGCGGCGCAGGGCTCGTCCGATAGCGACTCGAGCGCTGTTCTGAACGACACGGAACTTTTGCCGGCGGCCGCCGGGGCCGAGGCTGAGGCGGTGGTGCCGGGTGAGGTGCTTCACGGCGAGGTGTTCTTCCACGGGCAGCACCTGCTGAAGGTGGAGGACGACGAGGCCGCGTTCCTCGGCGACGACGACGCGGCATGCGGGGGCTTCTTCACCGACGAGCAGCCGCCGTCGCTGCCGTGGTGGACCGAACCCACGGAGCACTGGACCTAGTACTGTGGGGGAGAGTCGACGCTCGTGGCGGTGGAGGGCGAATAAAGAATTCAGTAGGGGGTTTTGTGCAAATTTTGTAAAATGAAATCGTTCTAGTCCTTTTTTGTTAAATCCTCCCGAACTCGTAGGACTGTACTACTACTACATCTACTACCTAGCCAGCTATAGACTGTGAAAGCTAGAAATGGTAATCTTGGCTTTGCTGTCGCCATGAACGTGAACAGCAAGAAGAAATGGAAGGGAAATTCTGCAAAATAAGCAAGGAAACGAGGGGAAGAGAGGGAAAGCGACGGTGGTGGCGAGCGAGTAGTGTGGAGGAAGCAAGGTGGCGCAGCGCTGGAGGAACAGTGTCGCTGTCGGTGGGCCCGGCGCCACGTGAAAAGCAGGCATGTCAGTGACAGCGATTCCCTGTGTCTGCAAGCCTGGTCCCTCCACTCCTTCCGTGGCCACGCAACAATTTCTCCCGCAACTCTCCAAGCAGAATAACTCGCTGTCAAATCCTTTAGTAGAACGCCAGCATATAAAATCATGAAAACTAGAGAGATTAAAAAAAAGGGCAAGAAACACACAGCTCGAACACAAGTTGAAATCTTTGCTTTTAAGGCATCTTTTAGAGTGCCATCTCAGCTATCAACCTTTGCTTTTAAACATCTTTAATATTGTCATTTCAACTATGTCTTAAGTATATTATCAGAGGAGGAACTAGTGGAGGTGGCACCTCTAAATTTTTAAGAACGTAAATGTCCGGATCAGAGTTATGCGGACGGAAGAAAAAGATGAGAGTTTGAAATTTGTAGTCAACAGCAAAGTCGGCAATGAATATAATGGGTGACCGATTACAGTTAAAGTAGATCAAGGGTTGAGATCAAAACATAAATATGACTTAAGTGAGATCCGATGTCCCAGAATGAGAGTAGTAATTACTGCTGTCTGTAATGTCGGTCCTACTGTTTAAAGTCATGTAATCTGCATAGTTAATGTTCACGTTCGTTTTACTACTCTTTTTCATCGTTGTAAAAGACAGAAGGCTTTAAAGCTTGTTTTGGTTAGAAGAAAATGAATCATGATTGATTCGCAAAGCTTTAGCCTAAGTAGAGTAAAGTACCTAGCACACAAACTTATTTTCTCAATTCGTTTTTCGCTCTCAAATCCTATTTTTCTTTTCGAAATCCATCTAGCATTGAGACGGATCTAACAACAAGCTACCCAGGCGAGCGACGAGGGCGCATCAGGAGAGCCACGCGAGCGGTGCGACAGGCGTTGTGGCGGTTCGGGTTGGTGGCGTGATGAGTGGCTCGCGGCGGCGCTAGTAGTAAGCGAAGGCGGCGTTGCGGCAAGTGGCACAGGTGGCGGCGGTCACGATGAAACAGGCTTGGACGACAGCGGCAGAGGGCAACGCCGCGCCGAGCCATGCGAGCGGCGTAGCAAGCGGCTCTGGCAGGCGGCAACCAACGGCACGGCAGCTGGCAAGCGGCTTGGGTGGCGATAAGCGCGACAAGCGGCGGTTAGTTAGAAGCGGCGGTGGTGGGGCCTGCGGCCAAGGCGGGCGAGCGTGCAGGACGCAAGCACACCCATTAGAAAATTTCTAGTTCCGCTACTGTATATTATATCAGTAAAATATTATATAGAGGAGAGAGGTGGTGAGGAAAGAGAACGTGCAAGAGACGACCTGATCACGCAAACTAACATAAATAGTGATGGAGTATGAGAATAAAATATGATAAAAATAATACAAAATAGTTAGAAAAATGGTTTTAGAGACGAACTACTAGAGATGTTGTCTCTAGTACTATCTCTGAATGAATTGGAATTCTTAGAGACAATCTTAAGAGACAAATTATTGCAAATGCTATTACGGTCTTTGGGCTCTGGCACCTCGTTTTTTAAAATCTGACTTCCTCGTATACATATTTGTAAATTTAGCCCCTATCGCGCTCTTGAAGCGCGAAAGCTGGCGTAGCTCGGTCGATCGCGGGAGCATCGTGGTTCACTGCAGAAGGGCCACTTCCTGCGCTCCTCAGACATGCTAGTAGCTCTTGCCGTGCTCGTCGTCGTGTGGTTGTGCTTGCGCCCGCCCCGCGCTCGCTCATGTGTTGTCTCCTCCTGCTCCTTAGGTGTGGCAGAAGATATGTGTTGTCTATCGTGCCTTTCACGGTGAGGAAGGGGCAATATTTGCAAATTCGCACGTTGGAGTTAGATTTGCAAAAAAAAACGATGTGACAAGTCCAAAAAAGCAATAGATTCACACAAGTTGGAGATTCTCAAAAGGGAGCAATAGCCGTCTTGCTAATGAATGCTAGAAAAAGCTGATGGGATCATATCATATTATGGGAAAAGTTCTTGTGCAGCAGTAGCTACATATCGTTAGGATTGTCCGATCAAGACAGTGAACAATCTAGATTATATACAATATTTTTAAATAGTACTTCTAAAATTCTTGTCTATAGTTTTTTATCCAACGGCTCACGTATAACTACTAAAGTTACCTTCATAACAGAACTGTACTGGATCACTTACCCATATTATGTGTTCTTGGCGGGTGTCGGGCCGGGATATTCTGACGAGCTCCGGCCTCCGGGCGGAAACCCACTGCAGGGGATAGTGGAATCCAATCATCCGACGCCACCATCATTGTTTTGAGTACTAATTACAGGACGGTCGGAATAATTACCGGCACTAGGTTTAAATAAGACCTGCAGGCTGCTTTTCCCCCTTCAAGATAGGAGATTTTTTTATGAAATAAAATATCAATCCAACCCATTCTATAGAGTACGGACCTGGCTTCGAGTGGTGCACTCGCATGCACTTTCTCCAATCTTTTGGCTTCGTCTTGTGCTTTTCGATGTGGATTTCCTTTCATGAGCTGCTGATGGTGCGGCTGGGGCTGGGGCCTGGGAGTATGTTGATTCCTTCCATTAACTTTTGCTCCCTTTGGTCCTTAGGTGGAATTAACATTTTCAGCTCTGTAAACAAACATTGGAATGGGTGCTAGTAGGGGTGAAAATGAGTTGAATATGAACAGAAAATACCTCTGCTAATACTTGTTATCGTATTTTTCCTCATATGCGGATATAAATATAGATGACCCTGATACAAATAAGAATGATGTCAAATACAAAATACGGGGTGAATGCGAATCGAAACAAATACAACTATGAATATTTCTCGAAACATGAAAATCCCTTAAATTATACGCACACAATGAACAGAAAAATATAGCTAGTTTATTTGATACAAACATTCATGAATTATATGTATTCTCAGCTAGGGTTCGTTCTCTAACTCCATTTACTGATGTATATGTTAACATATAATGGGCTATTAAAGTATCATGTAAATAGGGTATATATATTGCAAATATCCACTTCCTGAATATCCGGATCCGTACTCATTCCCGACAGGAAAATCTGTATTCGTTTATGATCTGATACTATTCGATAAATATCTGAGCCGACATAATCCGTGTTCGAAAATAGTTAGGATCGGCCGGAAACTATCTGAATTGTTTTCATCCCTAGGTGCTGGTCGGAATAAGGGATTTTTTAGTAGTTTACGGGAATTGTTTTATTTCCCACAAAATTTTTCACGCATTTGCACACTTGTTTGCAAGATTGTTGTAAAGATTCAGTTTTAAGCTTCTCTCCTTTGCATATTCATGGTTATGAATTGTTCGATTCCTGACTTTTGCTTAAGTTATTTTAAAAATTAGCCAGAAGCTCTGGCATTCACTATAGAAGGAGAGAACAACCGCTGAGCTATAAACACGAACACACACACCCTACACACGCACACACACCACACACACACTCACACCCCACGCGAAAGAGCACAACCCCGTGAGCACCTGGGCGAGCAAGGCTCGAACCCAGGTGGCCTGCGTGCCACCGTAACGCTCTGGACACCGAGCAAAGCTCGGTTCTTGACTTTTGCTTAATTTTAAGTGTCGTATGAAAGATTAGAAATTTTAGGCCTTATTTTGAATGTGGAAATGTTAATTGTTTCCTATGAGAACTGAATAGTTTCGTGGGAAATTATTGTGTTCCTAATCGGTCCTAGCTGTATCAAACATACTTCTGTATCAAACATACTTTTTACAGAGCAGGAAATAAGGAGTAATAGAAGAAAACACAATGTTGTGCACCTTGGAAATTGACTGAGGTTGATCCATTAACCAAGATGGATTGGTACATTTGGCTTCCCCTTTTGATGATATCCAAATGGAGGCATCTTGAATAGACCAATCACCGATTGACCTTTTGCAAATCGTTTGTCCGCTAATTTTCTGTTCTATTGCTGTCGGGTTGCAATTTGTCTTAGCATATGTTGCTGTTGGAAAGCGATTGGGAGGACAGAGAGAGATGTGCAGTGATATAGCAGAGAGCGATGCCATTGCGCTTGCTCATCACAGAACAAAAAAAATGCATTTCCTATCTGTAAAGCAACTTGCGTGGTCGTACTAGTAGTTAAAGAAGAGGATAAACATAATTACGTGGGATAACACTATAACAGTAAGCAATAGGCTCCCTGAGAAGGGGAAAATCGTTTTGACAAAAGTGCGGCCAGTGAAACTTGATCACAAGCTTGTTCACAGTACCATTACTTTGCTGGTTTCTTATCTACTTATCTATGTTTGTTTGCCTTTGCCGTATGTCATACTTAGCTTTTTGTTAGTCCGATGATGAGCTTGACATTTTACACTAGAATAGCAATTCTCATTCGACGAAATGCGCCCAGAACTTTTTCACGTTTCCTTGGGCCTGAAGAGGATACGTAATAGGCATAGTTTGGACAAATGGTCTGGACAGGCACTGGAGTTACAATCAAAAGTTTTTCCAATTTCTTCTTCGTATTGCTCAAGCATATAAAATAATGTTTTTAAAGGTTTTGGAGCAAATTTAAGTCCCTTTTGGAATAAAAACATCTTCTCATTTATTTTTATCTTGCAGAAATTAAGCTGTTTTCCGTGAAATTTCTGTGTTTCTTGTTCGGGATTTTGCTCGATTCATATGAGAATTAAACTATTATATATTTTTTGAAAAAAAATAAAACACCCAGGAAAAAGTAAATGGAGAAAATGGATCCACGAAAAAGAGGGCAAGGATTGGAACTTTGGAAGACGTCGAGCGGCTTTAAAATCCAACAGCGAGCGGGCCCACGAGGCCACGAACGAGAGCTTTTTATTCAACGCTCGAACGCAGAGGACGCCGCGGGTGGGCCCAGGAAAACTTAGGCAAAATTGACGCGGCTCTCCGGCCACATTACGCTTTGGCAAGACGCCGCGCGACGGTCCTCTCGAGCGCAGGATGCACGCGAGGTGGGACCGAGACGTCATGGACCTGGTGCGCCGCGGAGCAAGTACATACATACGAGCATCGGTGCCGTGCGCGGTGGTGGCGCTTGTCCCCCGCCGCTGTCCCCACCGGTGACGTGGGTCTGTGGTCTGCACGCTCTCGGGGCCGTGGGGCCCGGAGAGGCGAGGAGCGTCGTGGCCCGGACGGGTAGGCCCCGAAGCTACGCCACGCGTAGCGCGTTCATTCCTTCCAAGGCCAAGGGTAAATACGGACAAGGTGTTGCTTTGCTTCCAGGGGAGGCTGGCTGGCAGTCCGCGACGCTCGTGTGCATCTGAGTTCCAAATTAGTCGGTGGTGTTGTAAAATGTACTGTTTATTCACGATCAATCAATAGTATATCAATATAATCATACGAATAGGAAAAAGAAGTACACAGAATATAAGGGTAAAACTCTCTCGCTTTATTTAATTTATCTTTTACATAGGGGAAGCCTAGTATATAATAGAAAGCATAAGAGATGTGTTCGGATTCGCCTACAAATAAGAGATAAATGGTAACCGAATCGGTTACAGAAATCTTATCTCATAACACTCCCCTTTAGGCGAATACCATGTAATGCACATTTCTCGTTAAAAACTCCACTCAAAAACCAAGTGGAAAAAAAGAGATGGAGAAAAGAGTACATTGCGCTCATACTTTATGTTGCACTAGTTGCCTCGTTAAAAACATTTATGTGAGAAACTTCAGAAAAACTCACTAAGGGAAAAAGAGTACAATTTATAATCTTTTAGATTTATATTAGGATCTACAGGGTCTCAATAAGGGTTATAGTTCAAGGATTTACTCCCCCTAAACTTTACATGTCGCTAAGTCTTCTCATTTCAATGCCTTTAACACATCTTTGAAATGTGGATTTAGGCCAGGACGTAATAAATAAATCTGCAAGATTTTCACATGACTTAGTTTGCAAGATCTTTATCTCATCGTTCTGCTGGAGTTCGTGAGGATAGAATAACTTAGGAGCAATATGCTTCGTGATATTACTCTTTACATAACCCAATTGCATTTGTGCAACACAAGCACTATTATCTTCATAGATAATTGTAGGGGTATCGACGGTTTTAAGGCCACATGACTTCTGCATGTGGTTAATTACACGTCGTAGCCAAACACATTCACGTGAGGCTTCATACAAAGCTATGATCTCCGAGTGGTTGGTAGAAGTAGCTACCAAAGTCTGTTTACAAGACCGTTAAGAAACGGCTGCACCACCGCAGATGAACACAAAACCAGTCTGTGATTTGGCACTGTGGGGATCAGACAGATAGCCAGCATCCGTGTATCCCACCATGGTTAAGTCTTAGTTCTTCTGAAAAAATAATCTAAGATCTTGAGTACCTTGGAGGTATCTGAGTAAAGTCTTGACACCAGCCCAATGTCTTCTGGTTGGGGCTGCACTATGTCTTGCTAGCAAATTCACTGCGAATGCAATATCAGGCCTTGTGCAATTCGCGAGATACATAAGCGCTCCAATGTCACTTAGATATGGGACTTCAGGTCCTAAGACTTCCTCATTTTCCATCCTTGGTCTGAAAGGGTCTTTATTCACTTCAAGGGATCTCACGACCATAGGGGTTTTTAAAGGATGCGATTTATCCATATTAAACCTTTCCAATACCTTCTGGGTATAGAAAGACTGGTGTACAAGGATTCTTTCTGGGAAATGCTCTAACTACAGGCCTAAGCAAAATTTAGTTTTACCCAAATCTTTCATCTCAAACTCCGTCGTGAGGTAAGCACTTACTTCCTTTATCTCCTCTGTGGTTCCGATGATATTGGATCATCGACATATCTTGAGATGATCTGAGAATCCATTCTGAGATTTCTTTATGAACACACAGGGACAATCATCATTATTCGAGTATCCCTTCTTCAGGAGGAACTCACTCAGCCAGTTATACCACATTCTCCCTGACTGTTTTAACCCGTATAGCGATCTCTGCAGTTTGACGCTATACATGTTGCGATTATTAGGATCCGGAACTTTGACTCCTTGAGGGACTCTCATATAAATGTCCGTATCCAGTGACCCATATAAATATGCAGTCACTACATCTATCAACTGCATTTTTAAATTTAAGCCAGCTGCCATTGATATTAAATATCGGAACATTATTCCACTCATTACAGGAGAATAGGTTTCATCGTAATCGATGCCGGGTCTCTGCGTGAACCCTTGTGCTACAAGCCTCGCTTTATATCTCACCATCTGGTTGTTTTTATTTCTCTTCCGGATGAAAACCCATTTTGATCCTACAGGGAACACTTTAGGAGGTGTTCGGTCAACAGGACCGAATACTTTTCTTTTATTAAGCGAGCACAATTTCACCTCAATTGCTTCTTTCCATTTGACCCAATCTGAGCGCTTCTGGCAATCTGCCATGGACTTTGGTTCTGGATCCAGTTCAAGAGTTTTAGCAATTTTAGAGGCGAAATAAATGTCGACAATTGTACTCTTTCTTTTATACAATTCTCCTGAATCCACATAATTGGTGGATATTTCTTCATTCATTTCTTCCAGCTCGTCGTGATTTCCCACAACGACAAAGTCTGGGTGTTCCGACTTCTCAGCGTCAGATTGTGCACGCAAATATTCGCTGGGATTCCCATCTTCAGGATGGCTCACTTCAGGGATTTTCTCAATATCAGGTTGAGCTTCTTCAACTGTCTCAGGTAGTGATCTCACTTGTTCGGTTCTTCGTTTCTGCGGACGTCTCCGCGGAACTGAGTTCCGTGCACCTGGAAGCCTCCCCCTCTTTTTGTCATGAGGGGCAAGAGTGGGTTCAATAACCTTCTTGGGTATTTCCACTCTTTCAGGTGCATTTACTGCAGGTATATGAGATTTTGTCACTTCCCTTATGATCTGTGAAGGCATCTGGCAGATTATCGGCTATTTGTTGTAGACTTATTATCTTTCGAACTTCAAGTTCGGCTTCTTTAGTGCATTGGTCTAAGGACTGAATGCCAGTGGCATTCCAATCTATTTCCCGGCATTCTTCAATGTGATACTTATCTCCCCCTAATGCCAAAAAATTGTTCTCATCAAAAATACAATCAGCATACCGAGCCGTGTACAGATCCCCTGTCATAGGCTCTAGGTATTTAATAATTGACGGAGATTCATAACCTACATAGATCCCCAACTTCTGGTGAGGTCCCATGGTGGTACGCTAAGGTGGAGAGATCGACACGTATACAGCACAGCCAAATTTTCGCAGATGGGAAATGCTTGGTTCTTTCCCACGCACTAGCTGCAAGGGGGAAGTTTCATGGTATGCAGTTGGTCTGAGTTGAATTAATGATGCAGCGTGCAGCACTGCATGGCCCCAACAGCTGGTGGGTAATCTACAATTCTGCAAAAGTGGCCTAGCAATAAGCTTTACCCTCTTAATTAATGACTCTGCAAGGTCATTTTGTGTGTGGACATGGGGTACAGAGTGCTCTACATTAATGCCCAGAGCCATGCAATAATCATTAAATGACTTTGAGGTAAACTCGCCAGTATTATCCATGCGAATGGACTTAATCCTTTCTTCTAGAAAGAAGGCTCTCAATTTAATAATTTAGGCGATTAATTTAGCAAACGCATGGTTCCTAGTAGACAAGAGACATACATGGGACCATCTAGTAGAAGCATCTATTAGTACCATAAAATATCTAAGGGGGCCCGACAGGGGCTGAATTGGTCCACAGATATCACCTTGAATTCTCTTCCGGAAATTCAGTGATTCTCCCCTAACTTTGAGATGAGAGGGTCGCACTATTAGTTTTCCTTTAGCACAAGCAGGGCATATAAAAGCTTCAGGTTTAGAAAAGACCGTAGTTTTTATGTTATGGCCAACATTATTATTTATTATTATTCTCATCATATTCAACCCAGGATGACCTAGACGATCATGCCAGATCTTAAATATTTCTGGGGTTTTAACTATAGTTTTCATCGCAACATAAACTTCAGGTTTTATATATGTGTAATATAATCCGAAGGAGAAGGAAGGGAGTTTTTTGACCACACGTTTATTACACCCGTCAAACTTAGTCATGAGTAGGTATTTTGTACCATCCTCATTTTCAGTCTCTGTGTGAAAACCATTTTAGATGGATGTCTTTGAAACTTAGAAGAGTGCGACTGAACTCAGGGTATAATAGGGCATTCTCTATAATTATGCGAGTGCCCATAGGGAGAACTATGATGGCTCTTCCGGTGCCAATAATGAGAGCATCACTTCCGGCGATGGTTATAATATTTCCAGTTTTCTTAATCAAAGTCTGGAAATATTTAGTTACCCTGAGAATTGTATTTGTGGTGCAACTGTCTACAAGACAGATTTCCTCTTCCGCCATTAGATTATACAGGTGTTCTATATTGAAGATATAAAAACAAACAAGCATTTGTTACAACAGGAACAAATAATATAGAACAAGCATAGCCTGATTAAATAAATTTCCTGAAAAATTACTCTTTATTGAATTTGACTGATAATCGCTCAACAGGAGCGTAGACCATTGTTCATTCAGGAACACAAAAACTAAACTGATAAAAGAGACTCTTAAGGAAACTCTAAAAAGGATAATGTGACATCGATTCTAAAAGAAAGACTGGGAGACTACTGCATGTCTCCATACAAATCATTTATATCCTCCTCCTGGGATTTATCTTTATTCTTCTGTAATTCTTTTAGCTCATCCCCAATAAGATCATCCTCTTCCATGGGAGTATCACCATATCCAAGAAGGCCCTTTTTGAATTCTTCTATGGGGTCGAAGACTTGATCATCATCTAATTTTATTCCATTGTCAACAACAGGTTGAGTAATAAAATGTGTCTCCGCCTTATTCTCTTGATTCTTCTGGAATCTCCCAGTGGATTTCATATAAAGTTCTACCAAATGCTTTGGGGTGCGGCATGTACGTGACCAATGATCAGTACATCCACACCTAAAGCATGGTTGTTTAGGATCATTTGCTTTATTTGTTGGTCCTTTCTTCTCGAAGCGACCTGATCCATTTTCTTTTGTTTTCCACTGGTATTTACCTCTTCCTTTATGATTTTTGTCATTCTTCCATTTATCCCCTTTCTCTCTTTGGCCCTTTCTGCGGGCTCGGCTATTGCTAGCCCGCTGAGTGTTTGCATGTTCTTCAGGCAATGCATGATTCCCACTAGGTAGGAATTGATGATTCTTCATTAGAAGTTCATCATGTTTTTCTGCTTCTAGCAAAATGCATATCAAGAGTACTTTTGGTACTTTGCATGGCGATACTGTTGCTGCAATATCCTCATATTGGGGTGAAATGTGCGCAATGTCTTGTCAATGTTTTCAACTTCTGTAATCTTCTGGTCACATAATGCTAGTTTGGCAACAATCTTGTGCATGGCAGAGTTGTACGCTGCCACTGACTTAAAATCTTGAAAGCGTAGGAAGGTCCATTCTCGTTGTGCTTTTGGCAACAGAACGGATCTTTACTGGTTATATCGTTACTTCAGGGAATTCCATAGAGCCAGCGGGTCCTCCTCTATCAAATATTCAGTCTTCAGGTCCGCATGGAGATGATGCCTCAGGAAGTGCAAAGCTACGTATTTAGCGGCCGGGAGAAGCGGGGTACCGGCTTGGTGGAAAATTGCGATTCAAGGATCGGTGTCAAGTTGATCTTGGCATCCATTGCCCAAGTGAGGTAGTTGCTGCCATTCAGGGCAAGCTTAGTAAATTCTTTCTTGGCGATGTCAGACATATCATATATGCAAGCAAAATAGGGATTTTACTTCAAGTAAAATATTATTTTGCATGCTTATTATTGAACCAGTAAAGTTTTGGTCTATATCTATTCAGTAGATAATCATCACATTTCTTTCAGGATTTTCCTAGCATTTTCATGATTTTTGCTAATTATTAAGCAATTTTCAGAATTACCGAATAACATGAAATAATACATCCAGCATATATTAACATGAAAAACATGCTAAGAAAATTAATCTAGCAACATGACACAGAGCAATGGGTCATACATATTTTTTTAATAATTTTCTAGCATTTTCTGTTAATTACTAAGCAATTTTCAGAATTACTTAAATAACATAATATAAATTCAGCACATATTAAACATGGCATGAAACTAGAAAATAAAACGATAGCATGGAATTACCAATGTGGGCTAAATCAAAATTTTCTAAATTTTTTTTGGAAGCCCATAAACCTAGAAAATCTTTTTTTATAGGATTTTATACCAATTTTCAGTTTTTAATAATTATTTTTGAGAAAAAAGGAATAGGTCGTACGATCCACTAGGCATTTGCCTCTTTTTTTTTTGCCACCGAAATAATAATGGGCCACTGGGCCGGCTGGGCCATTTGGCTGCATGGCCCAAAAACTGATTAGAAGAGCGGCGGCTAGGGTTTCCAGAACCCTAGCCGCCACTAGCCCTCATGCGGCTGGCGCACTGCCGGCGACCACGGGCCCTACGGCAACCAGCGACGAAACAGTTGCCAGCAGCAAGCAACAAGCTGTGGGCTCAAGCGGCCGCGGCGGCGTCGGGCGCGATGACGTAAACACCTCCGTCGGTGGAGCCGAAGCGGCGCACAGGACAGGCGCGCAGACCGCCAGGGACAAAAGGTGGTGCTGACATTGAAGCCTGGCAGCGGAAGGCGAATCGGCACGCGGTGAGCGTGGTCACGGCAGCCCGGCTGCTGCCTATGGGGTCGAGTGTGGTGGCAGCGGTCTGCGGGGCCTAATGCGGCGGCAACGGCCTGCAGGGCCGTGGCGCTTCGGGCCGTGACGACGGATAGGGGTTGCGGCGGGAGGCCGGAGGCAACGCGCACGGCGATGGCGGAGGCGGTCTTGTGGTGGCGGCCGGCGAGGCGGCTACTAGCCGGCGAAGCGCGGCGAACGCGATCGGTTGGACCGGATAATTATTATTTTCTTTTATGTAGATGAACAATCACCTAAACATTACATCAAACAGTAATATGATCTACGGGATCGCTATTATCGTAGATGTACTCACGTAGGGCTTGCGGTAGTGTAGATCGCGTGACGCAGGATGAATTCGACGCAGTGGTCGATTGTCGCAGGTAGACGGTCACCAATCAACCACGGTAGAGCCTCGTGTTGATAACGTGTTGTAAAATATAGTCGTTCACCCACGATCAATCAACAGCACACCAACATGATCACACGAACATGAAAAAGGAGCACACATAATATTGGGGTGGAACTCTCTCGCTTTATTCAATTTATATTTTACATAGGGGGAAGCCCAATATATAGTGGGAAGCTTAAGAGATGAGTTCGGATTCGCCTATAAATAAGAGATAGATGGTAACCGAATCGGTTACAGAAACCTTATCTCATAATAGTTGGAACGTATTGTTCGAATGATTTTATTTATAATTATAAGATTTTTTATGTAAAAAAACTAATGTAAATTAACGTGATATTCTCTTTATACCCGAAGACATATTAATGTTCTCTTCGTGCATGTATGAATACTAATGTAAATTTAGACGAAAGGAGTACTGACTACTCTCTCCCAGCTCCCAAATCGCTTCCTGGCCTCAATTTTCTTTTCCTTCAGGAAAAAATGTTGCTACAGCTAATTTACGTAGACACCATTAGTAGGAGTGTCTCTAACTTCCCTTGCAAAGAAAAAAAAAGGAGTACTTGTAAATTCCACGATTAGGTTTTCAGGTCAGATTAAGTTTTCAGGAGAGAGAGCAAAAGAGGCTGATTTTAGACTTGAGAGAATATAACACACTGTTCGTTTTAGTCGTGTGCAGATTGCAGGATCATGAATGGCCAAGTATAGGTGGGCTTTGTGCGGGGAAAACAAAAAACGATATTATCAAAGGTTACCTCGGCCGTATGAGCACAACTCGAAATAGTGGCCCAACCCAGGTAAGTCATTGGTTCGTCGAATGGTTGATAGATGAACAGGCAAGGTGGGCTGAATCATATTCTTTACTTTTCAGCAGGTTTGTTCGTAGAAATGTAGAATATTTTCTGGCAACAACCAAAGTATGTTGATGCAAGAAATAAAAAATGTAATATATACCCCCTTATAATGCACCTAAGCATTCTTTTCTACGTCCACCCTAAATAATGCACCCCACTAGAGATAGCTCAACCTTCATGCACCCAGCGAAACGTCTCCAGAAATTCGCCTCCATCGAAATTAACCTCTCAGATCTTTCCTCAGCTTTACTCACCCACATCCGATGGCCATTGTTTAATGTGTTTAACTCATCCCTGTGGTCCACAACAGATCTCCCCCACCTCCAGCATCATCTCAAGGAAAAGGAAACAAATATCTTGGAATTAAAGAAAAGGAATCAAGCGTTCTAAAAAAGGAAAAGACCATATATTACGTGCTGAGAAAAGGAAACCGGAAGACAGTGCATTGTATTAGTAAACAGTGAAAAAACTACTTCGACGAATGATTGACCAAAACAAAACCGAAAGATGTTGCACATATTGTTAACAAATGAAAACCTAATATATGTAAATACTGGTCTTAGTTTTTGTAGATCTCGTCGTGTTCAACCAAACAATTCATAGACTAGATGTACTTAAACACAACACGTACGTGATGTTGTACAACAATGTAAAAAAAAGGATGTACTAAAACAATAAGAACAATCTACTCAGACATGAAGCCTGAATATTTGATACGTAGAGACTGAATATAAGTAACAGGGAACACGATGGGTCAAGCAGACTGCAAACAACGGAACCATTTCATGGATGTTTGTATTAGGGATATTTCATTAGAATATTTTAAAATCTAGTTTAAATTTAAACTAAATCTTAAAACCTCTCAAAGAATTACCACTTATCCAAACAGAATCTTAGTTATTTTTGAAAAAAAAAGTCTAAGAATTTGGTATTTTTGTCACCCATATACTTTCTCCATTTTTAAGGTGTTGTATACTTGTATGGACCAGAGGAGAGGAGCGCTTCCCCGCGCAAAAAGCATTCCCATCGATGAAGTCCCTCCTCCCTGATTATTTTTGGCTTTGCCGTTCTTGTTCTTTCGTCTTCGTCTCGCTCACTCGCGTCCTCTCGATTCCTCTTCTCCATCTCCCACTCTCGATCGCTTCATGCCGCAATGCCGCCACCGATGCTGCCGCCGTCGTCCCCGGCCGACCCCGAGCCCTCGGGGGAGAGGGACATGGACGACGAGGACCTCGTGGAGGAGCTCCTCGCCACCGTCAACTCGGCCCGCGCCTTCGCCGACTTCCGCCGCACGCAGCGCAAGGAGTGCCTCAACCTCCTGCGCTGGCTGCAGCTCGTCCTCCCGCTCCTCGAGGAGCTCCGCGACTCCGCGCCCCCCCTCACCGAGAACGCCTACCGGCGCCTCGCCCTGCTCGGCCGGGCGTTCGCCGCCGCACGCCGCCTTCTCCGCTCGTGCCACGACGGCAGCAAGATCTTCCTGGTTCGATATATCGTGTCTTCTTCTTCTGGTTGATTATTAATTAATTTTACATCTTCTTGCATGCCTTGCCTGACTCTTGCTAATTGAGCTTAATTCCAGGCGTTGGACAGCGAGGCGGTGTTGGGGAAGTTCCACAACGTGTACGAGAAGATGAACGCTGCATTGGATGGGATGCCCTACTCGGAGCTTGCCATCTCCGATGAAGTAATGGAGCAAGTAAGTGTGGCACCAATTGCTACTGCAGGCATCGCATGTCCCATGCATGTGTCAGGCAGAACATTCATGATATCATCATCTAACTTTTTTTCTTTATCGTTTGAGGTTGAGCTGATGAACGCACAATTGATGAGATGCAAGAGGAGAACGGACACTCAGGACATCGAGCTGTCAATGGATCTAATGGTGATCCTCCAGAACAAGGAGGACGACAGAAACGCGGACAGGGCGATACTGGAGAGGTTAGCCAAGAAACTGGAGTTGCAAACCCTAGCGGATCTAAGGGCGGAGACGATGGCCATCAAGAAACTGATCAACGAACGAAACGGGCAGCATGCGGACAGCACCAAGCAGATCGTGGAGCTCCTCAACAAGTTCAAGGAGATCGCCGGCGTCGACGAGAAGAACGTCCTGGGCGAGGTCTGCGTGCCGAAATCCCTGGATAAGTGCCCCTCCTTGATGATCCCGAATGACTTCCTCTGTCCGATAACGCTGGAGATCATGACGGATCCTGTGATTGTCGCCAGTGGACAGGTACTTCACTTTCTTAATTGCTCGAACACTTACATCCTTGTTTGCTTTAATCGCATGCACATACTAAAAAAAGATGAAAGAATTTAGTTTGCTTGTGTAGTTGTGTGTATCAAACAATGAATTGAAAGTAAATTCCTAAAATTTTTGTAGACGTATGAAAGGAGAAGCATCCAAAAGTGGCTAGACAGTGGGGAGAGGACCTGCCCAAAGACACGACAGCCGTTGGCCCATCAGTCGCTGGCGCCAAACTACGCCCTGAAGAACTTGATCCTGCAGTGGTGCGACAAGAACAAAGTCGAGCTGCAGAAGAGGGAGCCGGAGCCCGTCGCCGAGCAGGACGAGCATCGCAAGGAGGACATCCCGTCGCTGGTGGAAGCCCTGTCGTCCATTCACCCCGATGTGCAGCGGAAGGCGGCGAAGAAAATCCGGATGCTCTCCAAGGAGTGCCCCGAGAACAGGATGCTCATCGCCGACAACGGCGGCATCCCAGCGCTGATCGGGTTGCTGGCCTACCCCGACAAGAAGGTACAGGAGAACACGGTAACCTCGCTGCTGAACATGTCGATCGACGAGAGCAACAAGCTGCTCATAACCAGGGGAGGAGCGATCCCGCTTATCATCGAGATCCTCCGGAACGGCAGCGTGGAGGCGCAGGAGAACTCCGCGGCGACGCTGTTCAGCCTGTCCATGCTCGACGAGAACAAGGTAACGATCGGGAGCCTGGGGGGGATCGCGCCGCTGGTGGAGCTCCTGCGGAGCGGCACCGTCCGGGGAAAGAAGGACGCCGCCACGGCCATCTTCAACCTGATCCTCAACCAGCAGAACAAGGTGAGGGCCACGCAGGCGGGCATCGTTACGGCGCTGCTGAGGATCATCGATGACAGGGGCCTCGGCATGGTCGACGAGGCGCTCTCCATTTTCCTGCTGCTGTCGTCCCACGCCGCCTGCTGCGGCGAGATCGGGACGACGTCGTTTATCGAGAAGCTCGTGCAGCTCATCAAGGAAGGCACGCCCAAGAACAAGGAGTGCGCGCTGTCCGTCCTGCTGGAGCTTGGCTCCAAGAACCTGCCGCTGCTGGTGCACGCGCTCAGGTTCGGCCTCCACGAGCATCTTTCCCAGATCGCCAAGACCGGCACGAGTAGAGCGCAGAGGAAAGCCAACTCTCTGATTCAGCTGGCACGCAAGTGCTATTGAAGATGGGTATACATTGTAATTGTAATCCTTTTTTTTAATAGAGATTTTGTTGTATGCCGGCCTGTTCTTGGTGAAAACATATGTGATTTCTTGCTAGGATGGAAATTTTTTGGCCAACTGCATCTTTTTGTCCTTTAGAAAATACTTCGAGATTTGCTTCAGTACACCTTTTTTTTAAAAAAAATATGAATCTCAAAACAAAATAGTTAATATTAGGTACGGTGGAGGCAAACATGGATAACTTAAAAAATAAGTCAAATCGATGATTTGCTCTACGAAATATTCAAGTCTATATCTACATAGTA
Source organism: Otatea glauca (assembly GCA_036346275.1). NCBI lineage: Eukaryota > Viridiplantae > Streptophyta > Magnoliopsida > Poales > Poaceae > Otatea > Otatea glauca. The sequence goes on from CM070725.1 coordinate 42,140,196, forward strand.
TATCTAAACTTCAATTTGTTTTACTTTTAGAAAAACTTATTTTTTTCAACTCGGTTCATTTTTCATCCCTGAACTATAAAATGTCTGGGGGCACAAACCTGAACCACTAAAACCATTCACTTTACTATTTGCAACCTACTCCACTCTAGTTTTGGGCTGACTTGGATGCCATGTTGAATCCGTGCTGTCAAACAAAGCCTCGTCAACAGTGGGCCCATGTGTCACTCTAATACTCCCACCATTCCTCAATCACGCAACTCTCTCGCTTCTAGATCCTTCTCACTAGTGCAGAGGTGTAGGCACAGGAGTGGCATCCGACACGAGCTGTTGTTGGCCGAAAGGACATGGTCTCTTGCGCCTGCTTCTGCTGGCTTCCTAGGCTGCTCGATAGCTCCAAGCTCTGTCCCTTTATAGGGAGCAGAGGGGGCTTGGGGTGGGGGTGGTGGGGATGGACCTATGGCCGGTGAGCTCTGGGTGTTGTCTGTGACAGAGGTAAGTTGCAATCATTAGTGACAATGGTGTCTAGATCCCATCGGCCGGTGAGCTCTGGGTGTTGTCTGCCAGAGACGAAGATGAGATTGAAGATGGAGAAGATGATGTCACTGGTGGATGGGTGCATTAGTCGATTAGTTGTCGAGCTCTTGTCGATCACAGCCCCTTCAACGCACTGCCGCATGATCTTGCCATCCTGAGCCTCCGCCACCGGATCTACCCCTACCAATGCCTATTGCCGTTGGATATCACCATGTGGCCCCGCTCTAGTGTATATATGCACACTTGGTGGCCAGATTTGTTAGGGAATGTTGGCGATGAGGGTGATTAGCATCTGGATTTAGGGAAGATGGTGGTAGCTAGAAAAGGGTGCTTGGTGGCCAGATTTGGAGAAGATGGTGGCCGTTATGGGCAACTCACCATCCATCTTTGGGCTTGAGCTGCTCCCTCTCCGAAGAAGGGGATAAGAGAATGACATGTGGAGTGCAATATTTTTTCTTTATTTGCTCATGACTATTGACTAGTGTGGTCACGTCATCAACTACATGCGCATGTAAAGACCACATCAGCAAAAAAAAAAAGGTCACGTCAGGGCTATACCAAACAAAATCACCTTGGTTTGGGTTGATGGGCGTAATTTAAATGGTTTTGATAGTTTGAGGTTATAAAGTGAACAGTTTTATTGTTTAAGGATAAAGATCAAACTAAGGTCAAAGTTTAGGGTTTGAAAAGTGAACTTTTTTTCCCTTTTTTATAGGTTATGTATATTTGCCGCCAACTGATATTGGAATTTTTGAGAAAAAAAATCGGGACATCAAACAGCTTAGCCCCGTCTCGAACACCGATTTTTTCACATATTTCTATTAAAATCGAACTATTTCTTATAAAATTTCCGTGAATTCTTGACCTGCCATCATGCACTCGTCTTCCACATGGACTACACAAGTGCTAAGCTATTAATACAACATACGACAAGCTCCATAGACAGGCCAACTCGAAGACGCCTAGGCGATACCCATGCTATTCCAATGCACCCAGCGCGTGCTCCTGCGGTCCTGCCACCCTCGCCACCCGCCTCCTCCTCCGCGATAACCAGCGCATCACCGCCCTTGCTCGCGCCGCGACGTCGTCTCCTGGAACGCTATCCTCACCGCGCTCTGGAGCGGCGCCCGCGACCTGCCCGCCGCGCTCCGCCTCTTCGACGCAATGCCCTCCCGCAATGTCGTGTCCTGTAACTCCATCGTCCACGGCTGCCTCGCGCACGGCGACCACGCCGCCGCCGCCGCCTACTTCGTGTTGGAGCTGAAGCACCTTGTCTGATGAACGCCAGCTCTCAGATCGTAGTCACCTCACACGCCACACAAACTCAACGAACAGCGAGAGTCTTTTGCCGCTAGAATGTTGCAGCGTTTTCAGGTTTTCTGTTATGCTGTTTATACATTACAAATGCATGCATACGGGCCGCATCGCCCGAACTTCACGCCACACCGTCCACGGTGTGCGACGCGCCTCCTACTTCGGCGTCATCCACAGACGTGCGGCCATGATCGTTGTGGCGTGAGCTAACAAACCAAAAGACTCGGCCAACGCAGTGAATGAGCACGCCTCCATTCACTCGTAGTGGCTTTAAACAAGCAAACATGCACTACATGCAAGCTAAATGCAACTAGATTATTCTAACATTTCAACCCCTTAATCTTGTTGCACCTGGACGACTTTCAGCTGCTGCCTGATCTCCACAAATTTCACCCTTCCGAGTGCCTTGGTCAGAATGTCAGCTAGCTGCCCATCAGTCCCAACATGATCGATTTCCACTCTTCCTTCTTCAACACATTCTCGGATGTAGTGATATCGAGTGTCAATATGTTTGCTGCGCTCATGGTGCACTGAATTCTTGCTTAACTCTATTGCAGATTTATTGTCCACATGAAGTCTGAACTTACTTGTTTCTTCTCCCTTCAGTTCTGAAATTAGCCTACTGAGCCAAACTCCCTGACAAGCTGCTGTTGCAGCTGCTATATACTCAGCTTCACAAGATGATAGAGCTACAACCTTTTGTTTTTGTGAGCTCCAAGTGATCAAGTTTGGACCTAGAAAATATGCCACTCTAGTTGTACTCTTTCTATCATTCACATCGCCTGCTAAGTCACTGTCGCTAAAGCCCACCAACTCTGAAAATTCTCCACCTCTGGCATACTTGCAGCCGTAGCTTGTTGTTCCTGCTAGGTATCGAAGAATACGCTTCACAGCCGCCCAGTGCTGTTCAGTTGGCGCCTCCATGTAGCGACTGACGATGCCCACAGAATAAGCGATGTCAGGACGTGTATTAACGAGGTACCTCAAGCTTCCAATGATGCTCCTGTATTTGCCGGAATCCACAGCTGTACTTTCATCAGACTTACTGAGATGTAGACGTTGTTCCATGGGTGTGTCGCATGGATTGCAACCACTCATGTGAGCCAACTCAAGGATCTTCAGTGTATATGCCTTTTGACACAGTAGAATCTCTCCTTCCTTTTGCTTGACTTCAATCCCCAGATAATAACATAACTTGCCCAGATCACTCATTTTGAAACTGTTCATCATTTGATTCTTAAACTTGGCAATATCATTCTTATCTGGTCCACAAATGATCAAATCATCAACATAAACACCAATCAATAGGAAGTTGCGCCCCTGACCTCGCCTGTAAACTGCATGTTCTACAATGCTGCGTTTGAAACCAAGATTGACTGGTTCCTGATCTAGCCGAGCATACCAGGCACGTGGTGCTTGCCGCAACCCATACAGAGCCTTGTGCAATTTAAGCACCTTCCCTGGCTGCTTAGCTTCCACAAACCCTGGAGGTTGATGAACAAATACTTGCTCCTGAAGATCACCATTCAGAAATGCAGATTTGACATCCATGTGGTGTACTTCCCATCCGAGATTTGCTGCAAGGGCAAGTAGCAATCTCACTGTCTCCAGGCGAGCAACAGGTGCAAAAACCTCATCGAAATCCACCCCCTGACGCTGAGCATATCCTTTTGCAACTAATCGCGCTTTGTGCTTGATTATGTTGCCATTTGGATCCCTTTTTACTTTGAACACCCATTTGAGTCCAATGGCTCGATGACCAGCTGGAAGTTCTGATAGAGTCCAAGTTCTGTTTTCCTTGATCGCGTTCATCTCGGCCTCCATAGCAGCACACCAATCCTCGTGCTCGAGAGCCTGTTCTACGCTTGCAGGTTCCTCGGCAGCGAGTAAACACACCCCACTATATTCAAAGTTCTGCACTTCTTCACAGTCATTCATCACATCTGATAGCCTTCTGAAACGAAGCACAACTCCATCAGAGTCCACTGCTCCTTCCGTGGGTGGAGTTGCCCACTGAATTCCTCTGTTCGATTTTGGTGATGACGGGGTCTCTGTACCTTGATTTGATGAATTATGTGGTGTCGTCAATGACGCGGGTGCCCTGATCCCGCTACGCGATGCTTCAGGGTCAGCTTCCATTGTCTGCTCTGCAGTTGCCGGTGTTGTCGGATTTTCTTCAGACTGAACTTCAGTTGCTGGACTCGTAGAGGTCCACTCGACTCTGAAACTTGACTCTGTCTTTCCTGGATTGGTCTCATATTTTGCCCAATCCCACGACCTCCTTTCATCAAATTTTACATCCCTAGAAATGATCAGCTTGTTGCCGATAGGATCAAATACTCGATATGCCTTAGCGCCTGGTTCATACCCCAAGAACACACCTTGCACTGATCTGTCTGACATTTTTGATATTCCAGGGCCTATCTTCTTTGCATACACGGTGCAACCGAATGTACGCAAATGGCGCACAACTGGTTTCTTCCCGGACCAAGCCTCATAGGGTGTCCTCCCTTCCAAACTCCTCGTTGGCGAGCGGTTCAGAACATAAACTGTAGTCTTTACTGCTTCTCCCCAGAATTTCGCAGGGACTTGCATGCTCTTTAACATACACCGAGCCATCTCAACCACAGTTTGATTTCGCCTTTCCACCACACCATTTTGCTGTGGAGAATATGGTGCAGTAGTAAAGTGTTTTATCCCGAGTTCACCACAATATGCAGAGAATGCATTGGAATTGAATTCCCCTCCACGATCTGTCCTGAACGCCTTCAGCTTTCCTCCTAGCTCATTTTCAGCCTGAGCCTTGATTAGCTTGAAGTAGTGGAACGCTTCATCCTTGGTGACCAGGAGCTCTATCCACATAAATCGACCGAAATCATCAACTACTAACAAGAAATACCTCTTGCCTCCTGGGGTTGGTGGTTCGATCTGTCCACACAAATCTCCATGGAAGAGATCCAGCCCTTTGTCAGCTTGATATGCTGCTGCACGAGGGAACGGAGCACGGTGATGTTTCCCCAGTGGACAGCCATCACAAATTTGCTCCACCCTGTCAATCACCGGCATGCCGTTCACCATATTCTTGATGCCGAGGTCACGCAACGCCCGGAAATTCAGGTGTCCGTAGCGTGTGTGCCACAGCCAAGCTGCATCATCCATCTTCGCCATCAAGCAGATTGGGTGTGCTTGCTCCAAATTGGCAATGTACAGTCGGTTGACAGTGCGTGGGGCTCGAATCAGTAGTGTGCGATCACGGTCGAACACACACAACTGCCCATTCTCAATCACCACCTTGCAGCCTCCCTCTTCCAGCTGCCCGAGACTAACAATACTACTCTTCAGCTTGGGTATGAAGTAAACTTCAGTGAGTACCTTGTGCTCGTGGTGCCGCCCCTGGAAGATCACCGAGCCCAGTCCACATATCTCGACGAGTGACCCATCGCCGAACCGCACTGTGCCCCGAACACTCTCATCAAGAGATGTCAGTGCAGCACGTCGTCCCGTCATATGACTGCTTGCTCCAGTGTCCATGATCCATGAATCCACGACGCCGTCCGCCGGGATAACATTATGCTCATTGAGATGCACGACCTGCGACGTCGTGCGTGTGTCCACACTGACCGCCGCTAACAGCAGCGCTGGCTGTTCCACGTCAGCCCTTGCCACATGCGCCTCCTCCTTGCGCTCGCGTCGCGGTCTGCGGCACTCCTTCGCCCAGTGCCCCCATACGCCGCAGTTGCGACACTTGCCCTTTCGCCGTGGAGTGCCTTCACTTGTGAGCCTGGTGGTGGTGTCACGACCCTCAGGCCGCGCTCCACCCTTGCTCTTGCCATGGGGTTGTCCTCCCATCTTCTCCGCGCTCGTCGAGGATTCTGGCCGAAAACGGTGTTTGTGTTTCGCCAGCCAGTCATCCTCAACAAGCATCAGCCGCCCCGCCTTGTCCACCACAGGTTCAGTACCGTTGTCGAACCGATCCTCCGCTGCGCGCAGTCTCCCAATCAACTCCTCGATCGACAATGTCTTCAAATCGAGCAATGTCTCGATTGAGAGCGCGATTTGAGAGTAGCGAGTGGGCAGCACACGGAGTATCTTCTTTACGATCCGAACATCGTCGATGGTCTCACCGAGCGCCCGGAGTTCACTGGCGAGACTGGAGATTCGCATAGCGAAATCATCAACAGCCTCACCCTCCTTGAAGGCAATGGTCTCGAACTGCTTGAGTAATTTCTGAGCATTCGCCTCCTGGATGCGCTCCACCCCCATGCGCATGATCTTCACGGCCTCCCATGCCAATTTGGCACTCTTCTTCACGGCAAGAGTTGAATGCATCTCGGCTGGAACGGCACGAATCAGCGCCGCCAGCGCGAGCCGATCCTCGCGCCGATCGTCGGCCCCAACCTCGATTGCATCCCAGAGGCCCTGAGCCTCTAGGTTAACCTGCATCACAAGGGACCAGTCGTTGTAGTTGGTACGTGTCAGCGTTGGATATACCACCGACGCGCTCGCCTCCTTCGCCACGCGCTCAACAATAATAGTACGGGGCTGGATGGTTCCGCCGCCGCCGCTGCCGCCGCTGCCGTCGCCGTTGCGAACTCTTGGCGGTGACTCAGACGGAGTGTGTTCGCCGCCGGACATGTTTGGCTAGCGAAACACCCTCGACCTAGGCTCTGATACCACGTGTTGGAGCTGAAGCACCTTGTCTGATGAACGCCAGCTCTCAGATCGTAGTCACCTCACACGCCACACAAACTCAACGAACAGCGAGAGTCTTTTGCCGCTAGAATGTTGCAGCGTTTTCAGGTTTTCTGTTATGCTGTTTATACATTACAAATGCATGCATACGGGCCGCATCGCCCGAACTTCACGCCACACCGTCCACGGTGTGCGACGCGCCTCCTACTTCGGCGTCATCCACAGACGTGCGGCCATGATCGTTGTGGCGTGAGCTAACAAACCAAAAGACTCGGCCAACGCAGTGAATGAGCACGCCTCCATTCACTCGTAGTGGCTTTAAACAAGCAAACATGCACTACATGCAAGCTAAATGCAACTAGATTATTCTAACACTTCGCGCGCGCCCCGCGGCGCAACGTCGCCTCGTGGAACGCCATGCTCGCCGGCCTCGCGCTGCTCGGCTGCATAGACGACGCGCGGAGCTGTTCGGCGAAATGCCCGAGAGGAACGTCGTGTCGTACACTACCATGGTGGACGGGCTCGCGCGGCGCGGGGAGGTGGCGAGGGCGCGAGCGGTGTTTGATGCAATGCCCGAAAGGAAGAACTTGGTGTCGTGGACAGCAATGATAAGTGGGTATGTTGAGAACGGCATGTTTGACGAGGCAGGGAAATTGTTTGAGAGGCACCGTGGTGATCACCGGGTATTGCAAGGAGGGGGATGTGGACAGCGCCAGGAGGCTGTTTCATGGTATTCGTGTCAAGGATGCCATTTCCTGGAACGCTATGATCGTTGGTATGCTGTACAAGTTACAGTTCCTTTCTTATGGTACTATTTAGTTGGTACAGGACCAGTGAAGGTCCATGAATTGTGACGTAACTTAGATACGTCTATCAAGAGACGCATATTTGCCTGCATGCCGAGCCATGGTGTCTGTCTAGTGTCTACATCGTCAAGCTGGAGGCGAGGCTGTGCATCTGTCTTCCTCATCTACTTGTGCCAGTGTGTCCATTTGCATGTGCTAGCGATTGTGAATGATTTGTGTTGCTCTTTTGAGTTGTTTCTTTCATGCTTTTCTTTTCGACAGTTGCACAAATATTAAAGCATGAAAAAATGTCTAAAAAAATTGGCAATAGCTGATGGCAGTTTTATATCTATGATGAACTTTTAAATAAGATACAAATACAAGGAATTAAAGTTTCTTTCTTGCCATGAATTACAAATGTATGCTAGCAGTAATACTCTGAACAATGACTTCTATTGGAAGTCTACAACATGTATGCTTCCTGTGATTTATTGATTGTATAACTTCTTTAAAATTCTAAAACTGTTAGGAATAATAGGAACTCATACTCCATTTTGGGTTTTTTATGTATTGTGAATATGCTTAATTTCCACACTAGAGCAGGGTTTGGAAAACCTGCGAAAACCGGGTTCCTGTTTTCCAGGAGCCAGTCTTCAAGGGTCCGGTTCACCCCCAGAGCCTCCTCATCTCTGATCAGCATGTATACCAACATGCTTGTAGTTTAAATCCCAATCTTCTAATCTACAAAAACTTCAAACTATTGCAAAAAAATGCCAGTTTTTGTGTCTGGAAACCAGGTGGTTCCCCGGAACCACATCTGGTTTCAAAAACACTTCTCTAGAGTACAAATTTCACGATGAGGTGGGAATATGGAATGGTTCTGTTCGAACAGGTAAAGGCTTGAAGCACTGGACTTAGCATTTCGAGCTTTCCATTTGTCTGTAATTACCTATGCTGTTCATTCAGAGAACCTTTCACTTCATCTTTTGTTTAGAAAAGGGTTTTTAACAAACATAATTGAAGATAAAATATATTGTGTCTGGCCTTTTTTTATGCTGCCACTGAGTCTGCATTGGAAAAATTATCACAGTTTACGGATCCCTATTTCTACAGGGTATGTTCATAATGGACACGGAGAAGAAGTTATGAACTGCACATCATAATGCTCAAAGAAGGTGTAAAACAAGATCATGCAATTCTTATTGCAATCCTAACAGCATGTTCTGCCCTTGTATTGCTCAGACAAGGAAGATCAATACATGCTGTTGCCATCAAAGCAATGTTAGAATGTAGCATTTCTTTTTGTAATGCTTTGATGACAATGTACAGCAAGTGTGGCAATGTTGGCAAGTCAGAGTTAGTCTTCATGAATCATAATAAGTCAGGATATTGTTTCTTGGAACACAATAATTGCTGCATATGCACAACATGGCAAATATCAGAAAGTCATTGCTCTGTTCCATGAGATGCAAATGCGTGGACTGATTCCGAATGACATCACCTTCCTTAGCGTGTTATCAGCATGTGGGCATGTTGGCAGGGTGGATGAAAGCTTAATATTGTTTGATCTTATGTCATCCAAATACACGATATCTCCAAGGGACACTATGCTTGTATTGTGGATATATTGAGCCGAGCAGGACAATTGGAGAAAACTTGTAGTTACATAAAAGAGATGCCATTTGACGCTGAGAAGAATGTTTGGGGCGCCTTGCTTGGAGCTTATCAGACACATGGTAATGTGCAGTTGGGTGAAGTTGCTGCTAATATGCTTGTCCAGTCAAACTCCGAAAGTTCAGGGCCTTATGTGATGCTTTTCAATATATATGCTGCTGCAGGCATGTGGGATGAAGTCAAGCGAGTAAGAGGCCAAATGAAGGAAAAAGGTGTGAAGAAACAGCCTGGATACAGCTGGACTGAGATTGCTAATAAAGTTCATATGTTCGTGGGCAGTGATGCATCTCATCCAGCGATGAGCAAGATCGTACCTGAGCTGAGAAAAATCAGCTTTCATACGCAAATGATCACCGGTGAAACTCATATGATGGCAGAGCTGGCTCAAGAATGTGGTTAGTATTTTTAATATCCCCCAAGCTCTCATGCCATTTAAAACACACTCTCTGCTTGGAATCTACAGTTGTCAGTTCAAGGATCAAATTTCTAGGGAGTATATTATTCATCTCAGGTACATGGATTTTCTTTTTTTGAAAAGGAAATGGCAGGAGCTCTGCCTTGCATTATAGATAGGAAGCATGAAAAGAAGTTATGACAATAAGCAGTTCTGACTCAGGGAAGATAAGCGAGAAAGGCTGAAGAAAGAACAAAAACTATGTAAGGGGACTAGAGATTAGGCAGGATGGAAATGCCGCCCGAGAGGTCGACCGTCTTCATTGCAGAGGCTGCGCTTCTCGTATTGCCAGCGCCGATCTACAATTCTGAAGATCCTGAGCGATGGTGCTAACTATATTTTCCACTGTTCGATAGGACGTGTTGAAGATCCTATTTTTTCGTTCTTTCCACAGGTTCCATAACCCGTATATGAGCACGCCGTCGACGTCTTTTCTCTTCTTCTGTGGCGCCTTCTCCTTGACTGTGTGCCACCACCTGGCTACTGTGTCATCTCCATTGCCGAGCTGTGAGCTGGGAGTTTGTATGCGGCCGTAATGAAAAACCTTTCTCCAAACCTACTTTGCAAATGGGCATCGTATCAACAAATGGTTTGTCATCTCCAATTCGGATCCACATAACGGGCACGATGTACTATGTGGCTATCCTCTTATTGCCAGCTTGTCAGCAGTTAAAATTCTATTGTGGAGAAGGATCCACGTGAAGAACTTGCATATGTTTTCTGCATTCGATCGCCAAATAAGTGTGTAATTACGATCCATGATTGAACCATTAAACTGCGTATTATATGTTGTTTTGGCCGAGTGTAGGATCAAGGATAATTGACTAGAGGGAGGTGAATATAAGGTTTTAAAATTCTTTGGCTCTAATTGCAATATATAATCAAGCAAAGCTAGAAATATGATTTTTGACACTTAAAGCCTAAGTCATTTAGGTTTTGCTATGTGCACTAACAAGCTAAGTCTAAACAAAATTACTCCCTCCGCCCTTGAAAGTAAGGGAGAGAAGTGTTCAAATTGTGTCCTCCAATATTAGGGATTGAGAGCTCTCCCCCCTTAAACTATGTTATCAAATTGTGCCTATGCATGCAGATGCACGCAGATACATACGACCACACATATTCCAAAACAAAAACGTGGCAGGTCATTCCCTATAATCGTGATTAATTAATGCATGCATGTTGCCAATTAATAGAGACACAGTATTAAATAGGGGTATTAGAGTCTTTTGGCAGAAACCATAATCTGTCCTAAAAATTCTTCTGTCCCTTACTTTTCAGGACGGGGGGAGTACAATCCTAAGACAAGATCAATATGATAAACAAGCTAGGAAAGTAAATTGCTCAAAATAAAAGTGATGAACACAACATTTATCCTGTGGTCTCGAAGACTTGCCCAATCTCTCATAATCCACGTTGAGGTAGCTTGACCAACTTAAGTCGGCTCCTTTGCGCAAATGAGCCTTCCTCGATCACTATGGCAACTCTTCCCTGCTCCAGGTAGGTGAGTTCCGTCCTTCACAACTCACCGGGCTTTCTCACAAGCTCCTTTGAGAAAGTCGTTGGTTCTTTCGTCTCTAAGCCATCTAGGAGGCGGCAACCTTCAAGAGAATAGATTGATGACACTTGCTTGAGGTTGAATCAAGGTCTAAATTGCTCAACACTAAATGCAACACTGGAATGCTCCTAACTTTCTCAAAATAAAAATTTAATGCACAAAGAGCAAATGAGACTTGCTAGAGCTCAAGATGTATTCAATGAGTGTCCAAGAGTACTCTAGTATGCATGTGTTGGAGTATTTATAACCCTCACCCACAATTCCAACAATTAGGATCAAAGTCCATAAAAAATCAGGGATCCCGATACTACCGATGTGCAAAACCCGGAAGTACCGGACCTTTCCCAACGGTCGAATTGGGGCATTAAATGCGGCGGGAAAGAGCCGTTGAATGAGATCCGATACTACCAGCACACAAAGTGCGGTAGTACCGAATTTTGAAGCAAGATCGGCTCAACGAACACCCTTTCTTCAAAATGACTACTGGTATACAATATGTAGTACTATCGAGCTCTGGCAGTATCGAATTTTCAACAGCGGTAGTACATCATGTCGGTAGCTCTGACTACATAAAAATGCACAAAAGGATGCTTCTGTAAAAAGGCTACAGGGCAAAAGCTTGGTACTACCGTACCTGCGGTAGTACTGTATTTAACACAGCGGTAGTACCGGCTTTACTGAAAATGCACAAATGACCTTGAAGAACCAAGACCAAATGCAACTAGGGGATGAATTAGAAAAGAATTTGAGCCAAAAGACACTTAATCGACTTCAAGCTACTAGGCATTACTCCATCTTGATAGTACGACACCTATTCTAGTAATCCGATCTTTTACTTCTAACTTTGAGATCGGTAAAACTCTATAAAAAGGTCCTTAACATAATTATACCTTGATTCGAGCTTTTAATCTTCTTCAATAGACCGTTTACTTCGCAAGTTTTTCATCTTTTTCATATACCGATACAAAGACCAACCTATTCTCATGTACTCAAGAGAAATAGTTAGTCCTTTAACACGATTGTGTAAGGTCGAGGATGCCGACTAGAGGGGGGTGAATAGGCGGCTTCTAAAATTCTTTCGCTCTACTAATTTCTACAAAGCAATTCGCCCCTAATTAACCTTATGCCAAAACCTTATCAATAATTAATGCGGAAGCGATAAACTAAGATTTTGACAATTAAAGCCTAAATCAACTAGGCTCACTATGTGCACTAACTAATTATGTCTCTAACAAGTATTACAATCCTAAAAACAAGCAATCAATCAATTTAATTCTATGAATATAAATTGCTTCAATATAAACAACGAATACAATGCAAGAACAAGATACACGATACTTTTTACCGTGGTGTTCGGAGACTTGCCGGTCTCCCCTAGTCCACGTTGAGGTTAGCCCAAACACATTGGATCGGCTCCACGAATTGAGCACCCACCTCGAATCCACCAGTGGTAGCTCCTTTTCCCTCCCGGGTAGGCGAGCTCCAACCTTTACAAACTTTGCCGGGGCTTCTCACAACCTCCGTTGAGAGCTCCCGCGCACGACGCCGCTACGGCGTCTAGGTGTCGGCAAACACCAAGAGTAACAAGTCAAGCTTTTCGCTTGAACTTCACCTAGTGCAACACATGCACTCCGATGACCTCCTAAGTGCAACACATGCACTAGGATCCTCCTCAAGTGCAACACATGCACAAGAGGCTCTCAATCCTCTCCTAATTGCAGCACATGCAATTAGAGGCTCACACTAGCTCAAGAAGCAAATGGAAGAGGGCAACACATGCACACAACTCCTACAAACACCCAAATGCTCTAGCACACAGCCAACGTTTTGTCCTTGTCCCCAAGGCCTCCTTTTATAGCCTCCAAGCCAAAACTAGCTGTTGGGAATGAATTGGGCAAAGTGCCCAGCAAACCCGGTGCTACCGCCCAACTGGGACCGGTAGCACCGGCCTCCTCGCCAACGGCTACAAAACTAGCCGTTGCAGGATTTCCGGTAGCACCGGCCAACTGGGAGCGGTGCTACCGCTCGGGCCGTAGCACCGGCCTTCACCCCGGTAGCACCGGACCCAAGCCGATCACAAAAACACCCCCTCTGGATTTTTCACACCGGCCAGTGCTACCGGCCTACCATGGGCGGTAGCACCGGACCGCCAAACTGCCCCAAAACATCCCTCTCTGGAATTTCCACACCGACCAGAGGGGCGGAGGTACAGGTGCTACCGGACTACCATGGGCGGTAGCACCGGACCGACCTGTAGTACATGCTCCCATAAGCGGTACTACCGGCCAGGCGGTGCTACCGGCCCGACATGGGCGGTACGACCGGCCATAAGGAGAAAACACGATTTTGCATAAAAACTTTTCTCCAAACCATTAAGATTTATTCTTTGAGCTATGTGAGGATCAACACATGATCACGACATTATGCAAAACACATTTGCACATGTTAATCACATACTCCAAAGAATCTCATTAAGCACAACTTATTTGCAAAACACATTTGCCAATAAACCAAGAACTTATGAGATCAATCCTCTTAGCCATGTGATGATCAACACATGATCAAGTCAATTTGCAAAACACATTTGCAAACCCTATTCACATGCTCTAGGATTGAAACCCATAATCTCAAGTTCATTTGCAAAACACATTTGCAAATAACAACTCCAACTTATTTGCAAAACACATTCGCAAATAAACCACGAACCTATAAGATCAATCCTCTTAGCCATGTAAGGATCAACACATGATCCCGACACTTTGCAAAACACATTTGCAAATGCCAACACATGCTCTATGATCGAACCTCATAACTTTCAGCTTATTTGCAAAACATATTTGCAAATAACAAGTCAACACTTTGCTAAAACACATTTTGCAACTAAACCAAGCTTAGCCTTGTGATGATCAACACATGACCCAATCACAAGCTAAAACATCAAAGCATGAGCTCTCTATTTGCAACACATGCAAATCTCCAGCACCATGCAAACAACCACAACAAATCCAAGTGCATGAGCTCTCTATTTGCAACACATGCAAATCTCTAGCTCTATGCAACCACTTTAAACCAAATTGCTTGAGCTCTCTCCTTTTGCAATACATGCAGAACTTAGCTCCAAGCAATGACCACATAAACAATATTGCATAAGCTATTTCCCATTTTGCAACACATGCAAATCCATAGGTTCATTCAAAAACTAAACCAAATAAGATTCAATCAAGAAGCAAGCATAAGCACCCTTATTTGCAACACATGCAAATACTTAGCTCATACAAAATCCAATGCACAAGCTTCACCCATTTGCAACACATGCCAAATGGTTAGCTTCATGCAAACACCAAACAAGAGAGTGAGCTAGAGTGAACCGGATCAAGTTCATCAACACATGATGAAGCTCAAGCTAAAAGACTCAACCCCTCTTAATAGTACGGCAACCTAACTAGCAACCCGGTCTCCCATTCAAACACCGAGACTGGTAAAAGACTAGGAACACATCCTTAGCCCTAGCTAGTTATACCTTTGCCTCTAGCGATCCACTTGGAGCTTTTATGATTTCCAATCATCTTCTCTCCAGGATCACATCTTCTTCTTCTTGGTCATCAACACATGATGAACCTTCTAGCTCTTCTCTTTACTTCGGGATCACCTCTTGAAGCTCATCAACACATGATGACTTCTTCATCCCGAATCTTCATTATCTTGGACTCAACCTACTTCACAACTCGTAGAAGATTGTTAGTCCAACAAATACGGTTGTCTCAATCATCACCGCACTCCATTAACACATAATGGATGCCTCCAAGATCGATTGTGCACAACCCAAATCAATTTGAATGATTAATTGTTGTCTTGAGTACTTTGATGCAACTAATGCTTCATTATACTCAAGAACTTTTCGCTTGTCTTTAATCAACAAGGAACACCATCAACACATGTTGAAATATCCTTTTATTGATTGAAAGACAATCGAACTCAATTTAAATTTCATTTAAATTGATATGAGTATATATATAACTACACAAGTTTCATATACTCAAATGATTGTTTCAAAGTCTTGATCCTTTATATGTTATTTAGCAATAAGACATGGATCACTACTATTGAAACAACAAGTTAAATTATAAACTCCCCCTAGATGTGTGCATTCATGTAGTATATGAATCAGGAACATAATGCACATATTTGGACTAAAGCAATGGAAGAGTTCATACTTTAACTTGAATCATAAGTATGCATTAAGTCAATAGAGTGAATACAAGTGCATACCTTAGGTTTTCCATTTTCCATCCAAATATGAGACTAATAAGAATAAGGCTCAATTAAACATGTTAATCTCATAATGATTAGATTTGTCATTAAACAATGATTAAACATTAATATTAAACCAATCACCAAAACTAATGGAGCTTGAACTTACAATCTCCCCCTTTTTGGTGATTGATGGCAAATCCTATATTAATTCCACATTTGGATGAAAAACAATGCATGAAGGGGTTTTGAAGATCAAAGATCGAATAACACAATAAAAGTTTTTAATTTTGCATCTCCCCTTTTTGGTATTAAAAAGAAACTCCCTCGTTTTGACAAGTAGAACAATTAAAACATACAAGAGGAAATTTTACATTAAGCTCTTATACCACTTACCCAAACCAAAAAGAGCTCTTATACCACTTAACCACTTATAAAATGATCAATAGATCCAAGCTCTTATATCATTTGTTAAATTTCACCAAGGAAAACAAATTTTAAACAATTTCTCCCCCTTAATAGGCATTTAAACTCAAGGATCCAAATGAGGGAATTAAGCTCACAATAATTCTCCCCCTTTTGGCATTAAACACCAAAAATGGAAAACCAATTAAAAAGGAGGTTATACCACTTGAAAACATCGAGAGCTAAGTATCGCTTGGAAGAATATGTGCCAATTGAAAAAGAGTACAGAGCTTGGTAAGAGAAGCAATCGAATATAGGTCATAAAAGGTTTGAAATGAAATTATATGACCATTGCAAGGAATTTAGAGTTAAAGCTCAAAAAGGATTATTTGAAACACATTCAAATAAAACTCCTCATTTTATTAGGCTTTTTATTAATACATCATGACTCACTTGAAGAGTCCATAGTTTGCCTAATATGGCTTAACCAAGGAATTTATCAAAAGAAAGCCTGATACCAATTTGTAAATTTTTTTTAATGGAATCACTTGAAATAAGGATTTTTGAAGAAGCATCACTTGTAGTACCATTTTGAAAAGAACAAGAAACTTGTACTACTTGTAATGCTTATTTTTCAATTTTACCACATGTAAATATTTCTTTAAGTGATACTTATATAAAGAGATACCACTTGTAAAGATCATTTAGCATGAGGTAGGCATTGCTTGAAGAAATACTTGTAAGATAAGCAATGTCCAATAAATCATTTTGAAAAATGCATTTTCATTTAATGTAAACTCAACATGAGTTTATCCCCTTTAAACATTTCAATCATACAAAGGATCTCACACAGAGAGTCCTCGAGAGATTGAACTTACATTTAATGACCACTAAGCTTCAAATGGGGAACTCATCAATATGAGTTTGAAATACCATGAAAGCTCAAAATAAAAATACATAAGAGGTAGATGTGGATACCATTTGTAAAAATCCATAAAGCAAGGAATTATATGATACCACATGAAAGAAATCAATACCCCTTAATCTGATTTTAATTTTTGAAAAAGAACTCTCAAAGATTTAGAGAAGATTGAAGGTATCAGAGCAATAACAATAAAGATACCATTTTGAGATAAAGGCACAAAACTTGACTAAAATAAGCTCCCACAGGATTCAGGAGATGAAACATAGAGCTATTTTCATTTAGACATACACAAGTTTTGGTTTTGAAATGATTTTTCAAAAAGAACCCAAATTGATACCACTTAAAATATATCAAGGTGAACTTAGTGGATACCATTTTAAACTAAGCCAAATAATTTTCAAATGATTTGAAATTTTGCAAAAAGATACTTTGGGATCATAAGAAGTTTTTCCAAAAAGAATTTTTGAAAAAGGAAGTTCCAATCAAAAGATATCCCAAAATCAATTTCAAAAGGTCTGAAAATTCAGAACAGATCTACCAGGGCCGGTACTACCGCTCTCACATGGTCGGTAGAACCGGGCTCCGGTGCTACCGCGGTTCAGAGCGATGCAACCGGCTCTGACAGACTGAAAAACTAATTTTTTGCAATTTTTTTGCAAAAACAATTCAAACGAAGTCCAAATAATTTGAAACTTTCCAGAAATGAAATTTGGACTATTTATATGGTTTCTCAAAAAGAGTTTTTGAAAAAAGAATTTTATTTTGAAAGATATGGCAAATTGCGCTTTGAGGCATGAAAATGAGATTAAAAACGTAAAGGGCCTCAAGGTGCAACTTTAATTTCGGGTTTCATAGAAATTAAATCCTCATGGCTTCTAGGATTTTAAATACTTTTAGAAACCATGATACCACTTGAAAAGGTAATGAAATCAAATTTGAAAGCCAAGATTGAGCAATATGCTTAAATAGGTTATTTTGGGTCAAAACAAGAATTTTTGGCCAATTTTGATTTCAATATAGAATTTTCATTTTGAAAGTTTGTAAAACATTTGAAATACATATTAGAATACTTTTACAAAGCTTTTACAATTTTAGGCCTTTTAAACATAAGATTTGACTTTTGACCAAAATGGTCCTTTTGAAATAGCTATTTGTAAAACAAAGCCAAATATTTCAACACAAGATTCAAATGAAGAATAAGATGAGATATAGAGATTTGAATTTTGTGTATGAGTCCTAAATATCATTTTGAACTAAGATACTACACAAGATTTAGTCCAAATGAAGAAACTCACAAAGTGCAATAGTATGACCATTATGGTTCAAATATAGTTTTGGGGTGAGTTTCAAAATCAAATAACTTTTGCTATGTTGTTATTTTGAAAATCTTTTGAACACAAGAATTGTTAAGAATGACCAACACTAGGTTTTTCGTTTTGGAATTCTTTTCAAATTCATTTCACAATTAATTCTATGAAAATTATAAGTTTAAATCCAAAACAAGATACTAGTAACTTGATTTTGGGCATGAAACTCATTTTCTTTGTAAAATAGATTTTTGTGAAGCCAAAACTATTTGAAAACCTTTTGAAAGCATTTGTATACATTTTTAAACTAGTTTTTCAAAAGATTACTAATAGATACACAAGTTTTGACTTTTGGCTAAATGGCTTCATTTTGAAAGTATATATTAGAACTTATATAAATATGGGCACACAAAGGGTTGTAATATACATGGTTATGATTTAGCACTCCCCCTTAATGTGCCACTACCCAAACTTGCTCAAGATTACAATCAATACAACTAATAAACATGAGCAAGCATATGAACAAGCAATTCAAATTGATTTTCAAGAATAATGTAGCTTAACCTACACAAGGCTAGAAGCTATAAGAATCAATTTAAATACTTGTTACCCGAGATAGCATTGGTTCATAATTTGAAGTGAATATCTTCAAGCTTTGCTCCCTTCTGCACTTGATGAAATCATCCTTTTGGTTGAGCCAAAGCTTCCAATGCATCTCCAAGCACATAACAAACTTTTAGGCACTTGTTGGTACCCAATTTTTGTTGGGTCCAAGAATGTTAATCACAATAGATTTAGTAACCCAAATAGCCCTAATATTTATAGTCTTAGGTGAACTAACACGACTAGCAATGGGTTTGAGATTATTATTCCTCCTAAGCGAATTATTGGCATTATAATGAAAAGGCTTAGGAGGTCTAGTAAAATTCACAAACCCATTTCTAGTTTGATCCTTTCTAAGCAT
The DNA here is from genome assembly GCA_036346275.1 of Otatea glauca. Taxonomy (NCBI): domain Eukaryota; kingdom Viridiplantae; phylum Streptophyta; class Magnoliopsida; order Poales; family Poaceae; genus Otatea; species Otatea glauca. The sequence continues at coordinate 42,159,056 of CM070725.1, forward strand.
ATAATAATCATTATAAAGAGGACGATTAGAGGATCTATCATATCTAGCAAATGTTTTGCTATTGTTATTTTTCCTAAGCACATGATCAACATGGTTTTTCATAGTCTTAGGAAATCTCGCATTTTGAGCAAACACATTTCTAGATTTATTTCTCCTAAGCAAATGATTATCATAATTTTGCAAGTACTTGGGAGAATCGACAAACTTGGCAAACACATTGCCATTTTTGTCTTTCCTAAGCAAATAATGATCATTTACAATAATGGGCTTAGGAGTAGTACCTTTGGGACAATCCTTACCGAAATGTCCCCTTTCCCGGCAATTGAAACACGTCACGCTATTTGGCCCTCTCCTGACCGTTTTGACTTGCTTCTTGCCGGTGTGCCTCTCCAATGGTGATGTGGACTTAACTTCCACTAGATGAGGGCGCACGAAGGCGTAGTGGCCCTTCATTTTCTTCTCCCTCTTGGAGATGTAGCCGATCCCTCTCTTGTCAACCAACTTTCGTTGATTGCTTAGAATGTTGTCGAGGGTGGCCTTCCCTTTGAAGCATTTCTCTAAGTCACTTCTCAATTGAGTGACTTGTTCCTTGAGCTCTTTATTTTCCTCTACAAGGTTAGTCTCACATTGCATAGAGAAAGTAGAAGCAATTTCATTTGAGCAACAAGGCATATCATCACTAGAGGTGAACATATCAATTTTAGATGAAATGCTAGAATTAGAATTTAAGCATGGCATATCATCAATTAAATCACATGTAATTCCTATGTTCACCTTAGGCTTAAAAATTTCTTTGAGAAGGAGAGATTCATGATTTTCTTTAAGCACATTATAATCATTTTGAAGAGAATCATGTTCAAGCTTTAAAATTTTATATTTTGCTTTTTCCTTTCCAAGATAATTATTGAGCTCCTCTAGCATGTTCATTAATTCATCATATGAGGGCTCATCATCCTCATCACTATCACTTACCTCAATTTTACCTTTTGCCATAAAGCAATGCGATGGTGGAGATGGAATTGAATGCTCATCATCGCTTGAGGTAGTAGTTGAGGTAGATGGTGTCGGTTCTTCATCAATTGATGTGAAACTTAAAGTATCATCACTCGACACCAATCCTTCTATGCAATTCTCACTTGGGGATGTGGACACGTCGTATAATTCTTGAAGCTTTGTCCACATCTCATGAACGCTCTTGAGATTGCATATTTTATTAAATACATCTACGCTCACAACGCTAAATAAAACATTAGTAGCTTGAGCATCGAGATGTAAGAATTTCTCTTCTCCTCTAGTTGGAGCAAGTTCATCAACCGAAGAGAAAAGCCTACATCTACGATCCACCATATTTTGGAGCTCATGGATTTAAAATGAGAAATCATAAATAATTTCCATGACGCATAATTAGAGCCATAAAAAATATGTGAATCAGTGTAGTGCACTAATCCCATAGTCGTCATCCTTACTCTCTAGACGGTTAAGTCTAATAAAATGAGAGACCAAGCTCTGATACCACTTGTAAGGTCGAGGATGCCGACTAGAGGGGGGTGAATAGGCGGCTTCTAAAATTCTTTCGCTCTACTAATTTCTACAAAGCAATTCACCCCTAATTAACCTTATGCCAAAACCTTATCAATAATTAATGCGGAAGCGATAAACTAAGGTTTTGACAATTAAAGCCTAAATCAACTAGGCTCACTATGTGCACTAACTAATTATGTCTCTAACAAGTATTACAATCCTAAAAACAAGTAATCAATCAATTTAATTCTATGAATATAAATTGCTTCAATATAAACAACGAATACAATGCAAGAACAAGAGACACGATACTTTTTACCATGGTGTTCGGAGACTTACCGGTCTCCCCTAGTCCACGTTGAGGTTAGCCCAAACACATTGGATCGGCTCCACGAATTGAGCACCCACCTCGAATCCACCAGTGGTAGCTCCTTTTCCCTCCCGGGTAGGCGAGCTCCAACCTTCACAAACTTTGCCGGGGCTTCTCACAACCTCCGTTGAGAGCTCCCGCGCACGACGCTGCTACGACGTCTAGGTGTCGGCAAACACCAAGAGTAACAAGTCAAGCTTTTCGCTTGAACTTCACCTAGTGCAACACATGCACTCCGATGACCTTCTAAGTGCAACACATGCACTAGGATCCTCCTCAAGTGCAACACATGCACAAGAGGCTCTCAATCCTCTCCTAATTGCAACACATGCAATTAGAGGCTCACACTAGCTCAAGAAGCAAATGGAAGAGGACAACACATGCACACAACTCCTACAAACACCCAAATGCTCTAGCACACAGCCAACGTTTTGTCCTTGTCCCCAAGGCCTCCTTTTATAGCCTCCAAGCCAAAACTAGCCGTTGGGAACGAATTGGGCAAAGTGCCCAGCAAACCCGGTGCTACCGACCAACTGGGACCGGTAGCACCGGCCTCCTCGCCAACGGCTACAAAACTAGCTGTTGCAGGATTTCCGGTAGCACCGGCCAACTGGGAGCGGTGCTACCGCTCGGGCGGTAGCACCGGCCTTCACCCCGGTAGCATCGGACCCAAGCCGATCACAAAAACACCCCCTCTGGATTTTTCACACCGGACAGAGGAGCGGTAGCACCGGACCTCCGGTGCTACCGACCTACCATGGGCGGTAGCACCGGACCGCCAAACCGCCCCAAAACATCCCTCTCTGGAATTTCCACACCTACCAGAGGGGCTACCGAGCTACCATGGGCGGTAGCACCGGACCGACCTGTAGTACATGCTCCCATAAGCGGTACTACCGGCCAGGCGGTGCTACCGGCCCTACATGGGCGGTACGACCGGCCATAAGGAGAAAACACGATTTTTCACAAAAACTTTTCTCCAAACCATTAAGATTTATTCTTTGAGCTATGTGAGGATCAACACATGATCACAACATTATGCAAAACACATTTGCACATGTTAATCACATACTCCAAAGAATCTCATTAAGCACAACTTATTTGCAAAACACATTTGCCAATAAACCAAGAACTTATGAGATCAATCCTCTTAGCCATGTGATGATCAACACATGATCAAGTCAATTTGCAAAACACATTTGCAAACCCTATTCACATGCTCTAGGATTGAAACCCATAATCTCAAGTTCATTTGCAAAACACATTTGCAAATAACAACTCCAACTTATTTGCAAAACACATTCGCAAATAAACCACGAACCTATAAGATCAATCCTCTTAGCCATGTAAGGATCAACACATGATCCCGACACTTTGCAAAACACATTTGCAAATGCCAACACATGCTCTATGATCGAACCTCATAACTTTCAGCTTATTTGCAAAACATATTTGCAAATAACAAGTCAACACTTTGCTAAAACACATTTTGCAACTAAACCAAGCTTAGCCTTGTGATGATCAACACATGACCCAATCACAAGCTAAAACATCAAAGCATGAGCTCTCTATTTGCAACACATGCAAATCTCCAGCACCATGCAAACAACCACAACAAGTTTAAGTGCATAAGCTCTCTATTTGCAACACATGCAAATCTCTAGCTCTATGCAACCACTTTAAACCAAATTGCTTGAGCTCTCTCCTTTTGCAATACATGCAAAACTTAGCTCCAAACAATGACCACATAAACAATATTGCATAAGCTATTTGTCATTTTGCAACACATGCAAATCCATAGGTTCATGCAAAAACTAAACCAAATAAGATTCAATCAAGAAGCAAGCATGAGCACCCTTATTTGCAACACATGCAAATACTTAACTCATACAAAATCCAATGCACAAGCTTCACCCATTTGCAACACATGCCAAATGGTTAGTTTCATGCAAACACCAAACAAGAGAGTGAGCTAGAGTGAACCGGATCAAGTTCATCAACACATGATGAAGCTCAAGCTAAAAGACTCAACCCCTCTTAATAGTACGGCTACCTAACTAGCAACCCGGTCTCCCATCCAAACACCGAGACCGGTAAAAGACTAGGAACACATCCTTAGCCCTAGCTAGTTATACCTTTGCCTCTAGCGATCCACTTGGAGCTTTTATGATTTCCAATCATCTTCTCTTCAGGATCACCTCTTCTTCTTCTTGGTCATCAACACATGATGAACCTTCTAGCTCTTCTCTTTACTTCGGGATCACCTCTTGAAGCTCATCAACACATGATGACTTCTTCTTCCCGAATCTTCATTATCTTGGACTCAACCTACTTCACAACTCGTAGAAGATTGTTAGTCCAACAAATACGGTTGTCTCAATCATCACCGCACTCCATTAACACATAATGGATGCCTCCAAGATCGATTGTGCACAACCCAAATCAATTTGAATGATTAATTGTTGTCTTGAGTACTTTGATGCAACTAATGCTTCATTATACTCAAGAACTTTTCGCTTGTCTTTAATCAACAAGGAACGCCATCAACACATGATGAAATGTCCTTTTATTGATTGAAAGACAATCGAACTCAATTTGATATGAGTATATATATAACTACACAAGTTTCATATACTCAAATGATTGTTTCAAAGTCTTGATCTTTTATATGTTATTTAGCAATAAGGCATGGATCACTACTATTGAAACAACAAGTTAAATTATAAACTCCCTCTAGATGTGTGCATTCATGTAGTATATGAATTAGTAACATAATGCACATATTTGGACTAAAGCAATGGAAGAGTTCATACTTTAACTTGAATCATAAGTATGCATTAAGTCAATAGAGTAAATACAAGTGCATACATTAGGTTTTCCATTTTCCATCCAAATATGCGACTAATAAGAATAAGGCTCAATTAAACATGTTAGTCTTATAATGATTAGATTTGTCATTAAACAATGATTAAACATTAATATTAAACCAATCACCAAAACTAATGGAGCTTGAACTTACAGATTGTCATTAATTACCAAAACCCAAATAAAATTAGGGGCCTAGATGTTTCACCGAGTACTTCCCGTCCACAGACCACTTCCAAATGATGTCGTCCTGTTCATGGGGTTGTAAGGTAACGTGTTGTATGGCTTGCCATAGGCGAATGTACTCATCTAGCTAGATCTGTGTCGTGATTCGTCGCAAAGGTCGGAGCCAACTCCTCATAGATAGCTCCTGTTGGACTGTTCTGTGTCGCCTTGACACGAGGCGAAAACACTCCGGTGCTAGTTCCCTTGGAGCGGCCCCTGGAGCCATCTAGACATCCAGAATTTTGATGTATGTGAGTACTCACATTGAAGAGGCTGTGGTCAGTGTCATCGCATGGCGTGTCCAACCCAACCCAAGGCATAGGGTTGTCTTTCCAAGGTACATGGATTTTCAGCATGGACTTCAGTCAGACGAGTCCAATGGATGTTGCTATGGTGACAAAGATGGGTTTCTTTGCTACAAAGTAAGAAGAGCAAGAAAGAAAGAAGGGACCATATTCATTGGTAAAATGATGATTGAAAATAGAATCTAGATGAAGAGTTCTTGAAGGTAATAACCATATTCATTTCTTTTGATCTTGGAAATAAAATTGTTCCAGACAATAAACAATGTAGATCCAATTTCACTAGGCATTTCTAGTTGCAAGCTTTGCAGCAGCCTTTACTAAGATGTACGGATGGTTGATAGGTTAATTGACCCAAAGGAAAGTGATATGTTTTTTCAAAATCAATTTGTAATCTTCCATAAATCTCCTTCCGGGATATGCTTGATGCGATGTTACTTTAGTCTATTTGAACAGAAGGAGACTAGTGCTCCACGGAGCTTGCATCATTAACATTACAAAAGTCTTATCCTTTGCCCCCAAGTTCTTTCAGTCTCTTTTGCTATCTATATTGTCATAAAAGGGGCTTAGTGTCCCTGCCAAAAATTCAATGCTCCACAATGGATGGTTTGATGGCATAGATAATGTGAAGCATACAGGAACAACCTTCTTTGAGAAAACAAATCAATAGGTACCACACAGCTTTCATTTTGTCGGAGTTAAACTGTCTGATGCTCTAGGTCTGAACAAACAAAAAGGAACCTAAAGTTGTATTTAATTGTTGTCTAAGGATGCTACATTGCACTTTGGGGGTTTCTTTTCTTCATTACGTCACTAAATTTTCTAAGAATTGTCTTCTTTTTCTGCCTTGCAGGAATCCTGATATCCTCCAAACGAGATCTTTCGACGTCAGAATACACATCATCTGTTGCCATGGACCTTTCTTTCGTCTCGCCTCCCTTGCCATCTCTGGGTGATGCTTCTGCTGAGGTTTTGGTTGATTCTGAACTGAACATAGCATCAATCATATCCTTCAATTCTTTAAAACTTCTTTGAGCCGCAGTCTCACTGACCTTGAGGGACTCATATTCTTGCATGATGCTCTGTAAGGTACTCTCTTTCTCAGACATGTCTTCTTTAAGCTGAGAGTTTTCCACCCTGGCAATCTCCAAGGATTCTTTTGCTACATTAGCTTCATTAACCGCATGCTTCAGCATTTCCCTCAGCCTGGAATTCTCATCTCTGATCACCCTGTGTGAATCAAACAATTTGTCGTTCTCCGCCTTTGCATTGCTGAGCTCCCCTTCAAACATCTTAATGCAATCAACGAGCCCCATCTCTTTCTCTTTTGAAGCCGCTGCCAACTCATCTGACTCAAACTCCAGTCTCCCTGACTCTTCTAGTGCCAACAGGAGCTTCTCCTCCGTGTTTTCCATCGAGGCCTTTGAGTTCTCCACGTCAGTTCTTACATTATTCAACTCAGCTTGCACCAAAGAAAGCTTCGCTTTTGCCTCTCTGGCCTCTGTGGTTTGTTCCTTCAAGGCTATGGCCAAGTCATCCATGGCCTTCTTGCACTTCTCCTCAGCTTCAACGGCCAACTTGAGCTCACGCTGTAATGACCATGTCTCTACCTCACCAGGATCGGCAAAAGAGAAGGATACTATACCCCTTCTCCTGAAATTCTTCGCTGGTTGCCTACTGGGATTAGAGGAAAGTGAAGTGAAGGCCTCCAAGCTCTTTTTATTGTCTTGGAGCGAAGCAATCTCAAACTTGGCCTCCTCCAGAGATACCTTGTTTTGTTCAAGCTGCTTTGTTTGGGCCTCCAGTGACACTAGCATTTTCTTCTCTGAATCCCTTGCTGCCTCCAGTTCACCTTCTAGTTGCTCTAATCTGTGTTTAAGGTCCAACTGATCATCTCCTCCATTGCCTTTCAACTTGTTCGTATTCTTTTTCGTCTTGAGCTCTTCTATCTCATCCAGGGCACGCTCCTTCTCCCCTTTCTCCTTCCCCAGCTCCTCCTGCAGCTTGTTCAATTGCTCCTGCATCTCTGATCTATCAATGAAGCGCGAATTGGAGACTTTGTTACCATTAGAAGATGACTTGACGCTGTCAAAAAAAAAAAAAACAGAGCTCCTGTTGGTTCATGGATCGGTGACAGTAATCGACACAAGAAGGGAGGGAACACAAGAAATTCAAAAGAAATCTACACACAGTGGAAACCGAGTTGCCACAATCATGATTCCAAGATTCGAATATAAAAACTCGGGAAGAAACTGATACTCAACCTGGACTTGAAGGAGAACATCTTGTCCCTGCAGCCAGCCCAGAATCAACCAACCATGCCACACGCGGTGCTCCTATGAAACCCAGATTTTATGTCAGCCAGACAGAAAAGCAGGGAATCAGGTGCTGCAACGAAAAGGTGGTGTGCGCATACCGGACACTAAGGGCATGTACAATAAAACCACGTCAGCTGGCTCTTAATCTGTACACATCAGATTTGGTCTATGTGGAGAAGTGAGAAAAGAGGAGAGAGAAGAGAGCTGGCTCTTATTTAGTAGCCAGCTTTGCACGGGAGCATAGGTAGATCATCTATGTATAAGTGAGAAAAGATAGTTATTGCACAATATCTAGAGACAACTTTTAGAGACAGTTATTGTACAAACTGGTTTTTAGCTTACTATTAGCCAGTAGTTGGCTTTGCTATTGTACTTACTCTAAGGTAACAAAAAATATGGCAGAGAAGTATAGAGATCATACACCGTATTTTTGTGTTGTTCAAGAAAGTGGGGGAGACGAATTGAAGACTTATTGGTGAAGGAATATTATTGAAACGGTCAAACTCTCAAGAGGCGCCTTGAAGAGGAAGTACATAAGCGGTCCAAATTTGTTTTCTCTAGATTTTATTTTTCTATGGATGTTTTCTTTAGATTTTAGCTCGAACTCTTTTTAATCTTTTTTTATACAGCATACCAGTTGAGTTGTGCTTCTCTGACCGGACCTACGGCATCAGCTCGCCCCAGCAGTCAGCCGAATACACCATTGGTTTGACAGAGACCATCGGCCATCGTTGTGGTTGAAATTGTTGAGTGCAACAGTGATACCTCCAGGTAGGATCCTCTTATATGACTTGGCCTGCCTTTCCCCCTTCTTCACTGTTTCATGCCGATCTTATCAAGACTTTATTATTTCGGAATTTATTAGCTTGCGTGCACGTATTGCCCATTGGAATATTGGATTGATTTAATGATATCTTTTTTAAAAAGGAAATGTTGGATTGATGTTGTGGGGTGTGCACTTGGTGTACATTTGATACTTTGCAAATTTGGTGCTATAGCCTTCTAACACCCTGCCGTTCTTGTTAACTCTTTGCAAAAATTTGGAGTAGTTGGTAGCTGTGGACGAGCAACGCTATGTGTTCTTTTAGGAAAATTGATTGGACGGTGCAGATCAGGATGTGTGGGTGCAAACCAAACATAGGCGTGACGAGTGATTGAGGTTGCGGATGTAAATAGTGTCTTAGACCAATTATTTTTAATAACTTATGTAGTTTTTCCTTTTTCGTTTTCAAGTAGTACGTAGGGGTGTAATCGGATCATATTCGGTTGGATATCGTTTTTTTCATATCCTAAACCATATTTTTTGTCGGATTCGGATAGTCTCGGATACGAATACGGCGTGGATAATATCGGTCGCGGATTCGAATCGAATATGGAGCGAAATCGATACGGTATCGGATAATTTTTATCGGATATCGCACGAAAATAGATACATACATGCATGGAATATAGTGCTTAGTAATAATAATTAAAGGTAATCTAGTTATTTTTAATATCTTTTCAATCCACATACAAAAAGAAATACAACTTATAAACTTTTGAACGAATAATCTAGAGCGCACTATTACAATATAACAACAACGGACATAGTATTTGCAGATGATTACAGACACACGACGTACAATCTAGTCAAGGAAACCAATGCTATTGGTCCTTTGTGCACGTATAAGTTGTTCGACGAGAAAACGAACGCTCTACGTCATCATCTTCACATCCTGGAGTCGATCAGTGGTCGAACCAGTCTGGCGAGAGCAGCGCCTCGGGGTCCCCGCACCAGAGCTGGCCCAACATCGCGGGTGCATAGCTCCACCGTGCCGCAGCAAGGATGGACGGGGGTTCAGAGGCCAGCGACATGAAATACCGCCAATAATCAGAATTACAATAAAATTCTACTTTTGTTGACAGTGAAACAGTCATTGAGATAAAAAGCAATTCTTGCCTTACGTCCACATGTATAAAAACAGCTCTCATTTGAATATTCAATTCACAACACTGCTGTTAATTAATTAAGCAAGAAGCGCATTGAAGCTATCAAATTTATTGTGGACGCTTGTCATCAAATGAAATGACTCCTCTAGTCTTCGGTGGCGGTGACAGCCGAACCAAAAAAAAATCAGAAGAAGCCGAGCCGAAAGACAGGCAGAAACCAATGGAACTCAAAAACTGATTAAATCCACCTTTGGATCTTGTTAGAGTCCAACCGATCAAAAACACATCTCTTTTCGGTTGAGCCCACAAGCGGCTAGAGGCGTGTGCGTGCTGGCGATTAGGCAAGACGACGCACGGACGTTGAAGCGAACATGGCCAAGCGGGGCGCCGACGCAAGACGACCGATTAAAATCGCGACGGCCGTTTAGGTCCGGCTTGTAAGCGGCCGTCTGCGTGCGCTCTCACCACGCCCGAGTGGCGGCCTGTGCACGCGACCGTTTACTGTCGGGCCGTCTGCGTCTTGGCCGGTCATTCAGCGAGCTAAGCGGGCGATCGGCCCGTGAGTCTGCTTAACTTCGAAAATTTGAAAAATCGAAAAAATTAGAAAAATAGACAAAGTATGAGAAAAATACAAAAAATATGAAAAAATTCGAAAAATACCTAAGCGGGTGCGTGCGTCAGCGCCTCCGGCCCAAGCGCCAAGACGGTGGTGCTGGCCGTCTGCGAGTGCTCGGCCGGCGCGATCTTGCGTCTTAGCGTCTTGGTCGCCCTACCATCCGCCATCTCTAGTTGGAAGCCGAGGCGTCCGGTGTTGGCTGGAGAACACGACCAGGAAACTGGCGACCAACGTAGGTGGCCAAGGCAGCTGGAGGCCAAGATGGTCGGTGGCCGAAGTGGCGGAGGCCAGGCAACCGAGCATGAAGAACGCGCTGGAGCGGCGCGGGAAATGGCAGGCCGCCGCAGTGTCGGCGCAGACGGTCGAGGCAGTGGAAGGCCGAGGCGTGTGGACGGTTGCGTGCATAGAGGCGTTGGAGATGGGCTGTGCCAGAGTCGATCGGGCGTCGAGGGGCTATAGGCGGCTAGAGGGACGACCAAGCCGGCCGATGGTCGTGGGATTAACTGGTTTAAGGCAAGGGCACCGGTCAGTTGGAGACTCGGATATCCGATTTCTATTATCCAGATATATCCGAAATTAGTTTGGATATCCCGATCCGACGGATAGCGATCTCCCAAATCCGAATCTGAAAAAAAAAAAATCTGAAAACGATTTTGAATCCGAGAACTATCCGAATTTGATTCAAACACATTCGGTTGTACAGATACGCTGAATTCAATCATGTCAATGCCAAACGTGCTAGCTTATTGACAGCTTCAGACTAAGCCAAGTCAAAGCCTACCGATCATGTTCCTCTCCCTTCTCCAAATATCTTTGGCTGGAAAGCAAACAGGCCAGCACAAAAGCTCAATGGCATAATGATAGACCAGACTAATTCATTGCCCATGATATATGGAGTTACAGCTGCATGATTACAATTATTGGATCTCCAGCTGTGTTTCTCTATTTTCCCCCAAGATCAAGCAGTATGGTTGTTGTTGCAACGATAACTCAATACACAATAACCATCACAGAGCATTTGTTAAATACTGAACAAGCATAGCTATTCAATTATAGTAAATAAGAGTTGGCAATCCTTGCACTAGTTAAAGGCTTAAGGCATTCTCCCACACACAACCAGGATTCCAGTTAGAAAGTAAAAAATAATACATGAGGACAGCGATAGCAATATAACAAAACAAATGGTAAGTAAAGACCCAACGATAAAGGACACAGGAAAATGGTCCTTGTAGAAGCATCATAACTACCCGAGGATTAAGAGACAGAGATGGCCATCACTAGGATCCTTAGCTAGTGCTCATCCTCGGGCTTGCTTGCATCCCTCATTTCATCGCCGCCATCATCCTGTACACATAAATAGTTGGCATTATTTTGACAACAAAATGTCAAATGCTAGTTCATATATTTTACACTATTACTGGTCAGTACACTGATCTACCTGCATATCAGAAGTCCACAAGGTGAGGTTGTCACGAAGAAGTTGCATGATCAGGGTGCTATCCTTGTAGGAATCTTCCCCAAGGGAATCCAGTTCTGCGATAGCTTCATCAAAGGCCTAAAAACATAAGGGAGTATGATCACATACCAAAAGACAAAATGGGCTAGCTATTATCGGCTAATTGTTTGCAGCAAAGTTTTACAGGACTGTAGGATCCAGATCAATTAGACTTTTTGAAGGATAAGAATTCAATGACATAACAGGGCTGGAAGATCAAATGGTAAATACAGGCACAGGTCCAAAACTCGTGCCTTATGGAATTGACTCTAAAAGAACACTTCATATGCATAAGCTCATTGCAACCAACATATGCAGCTACAAATTTACTGGCATTCCAGAGCTAACAAGTTGTTAGTCCAGCCAGATGAGCATCATGGGGCTACATCTGCAAGATTACAGTCCATGTCATGACTACGCTTGCACATAGCAAGCACGCATGTGGGATACACTCTGCAAGATAACATTCACATCTTGGAAGCATGCGAAAATTTGAGCCGGCATGGGTCACAACTAGTAGAGGATACCATGAAACCAGTGACCAAAATTAACCAAATATCCCAAGCAAGCAGCTGAACACTGGCAGAGTGCAACTGTAACTGAAGAATATTTACACTGCCTAAACTACTGCAGATGTAGTACGGGCTGAAGAATACGGCCGCAAGAAGCGTAAGAATCTAGCGTAACATGAAAAATCGAAAATATTACCGTATGCATTGGAGAAAGGAAGTAAATCAGCCCAAATCATCTAAATGCACAAATCATATCCCAACCTCTTCTGCTACTCTGATTTGTAGCAAATTATAGATCTGCGCCAATTTCTTTAACTAATGAACTCAGAAACTAAGCAAGAAGCAGCAAATCACCTGCTTGGCGAGCGAGCACGCGCGGTCCGGCGAGTTGAGGATCTCGTAGTAGAACACGGAGAAGTTGAGCGCGAGTCCCAGTCTGATTGGGTGGGTCGGCGGCAGCTCCTTCATGGCTATGTCCTAGAGAAAGGAACCCCCAAGATCCAAACTTCTTGAGTCAAGTCGCTCGCCAGAGTAGAAAAGAGACAAGAAAAAGATGCGAATGTTGGTGGAACAGGGGGGAAGACCTGGGCGGCCTGGTAGGCGGCGAGTGTGGACTCTGCGGCGTCCTTGCGCTCGGCGCCGGTCTTGAACTCGGCGAGGTAGCGGTGGTAGTCGCCCTTCATCTTGAGGTAGAAGACCTTGGCGTCGACGGCCGCGGCGGCGGGGACGAGGCGCTCGTCGAGGAGGAGGAGGATCCCGGCGCAGATGTTGGTGAGCTCGGCCTCAACGCGCGCGCGGTACCCCCGCGCCGCCGTGGCGTGCCCCGCCGCTCCGCGGCCGTCCTCCTTCTGCTCGATGGAGGACAGGATGCGCCAGGACGCGCGGCGCGCCCCGATGACGTTCTTGTACGCCACGGACAGCAGGTTCCTCTCCTCCACGGTGAGCTCCCCCCCGACGGCCCCCGCCGCCGCCACGACCTTCTCCATGAACTCCACCATCTCCTCGTACCGCTCCGCCTGCTCCGCCAGCTTCGCCATGTACACCATCTCCTCCTTCCCCCCTCCTCCCGCTGCCGCAGCCATCTCTCTCTCTCTCCCCCCCTCCTGTGCGTGTGAGCGCGGGCGTGTGGCTCTTGCGGTTTTGGGGTGCAGTCGCCAGTCTGTGGGTGGAGACCAGAGGGGGAGGGGAGGAGCGGAGCGGCTACGGTTTTAAAATGCGGGGTAGTGACTTTTGGGTGAGTGCCCTTTTTATCTTTTTTTTTTCTTCGCTTTTCCTTTTCCTTTTCTGTGGGGGCTTTTGAGATAAGAACGAGGGAGAGGAGATTTTTGCTTGTGTTAAAAAAGAAGAAGTTTTCTTCCGCGTGTTCATAAGGCGTGTTGGCTCCTGATTAGTATATGGACTTTTATTTCACTTATTTGTAGGTACGGACGAAAACAGCTTTGATACGGATGGATAATACTTTTATCATATTTGTTTTATATATTTTTTTCTAGATACGGATACGGATACAAATAATTTGGATATAGATATAAATACGAATACTTTTCCTTTTCTGTGGGGGCGTTGGAGATAAGAACGAGGGAGAGGAGATTTTTGATTGTTCAGTTAAAAAAAAAGTTTTCTTTGGCGTGTTCGTTCATAAGGTGTGTTGGCTGCTGATTAGTAGATAGACTTTTATTTTACTTATTTGAAGGTAGGGACGAAAACAGTTTCGATACGGATGGATAATGCCTCTATCATATTTGTTTTCATATATTTTTCTCAGATACAGATACAAATATGGATAACCTGGTTATGGATACGAATACGAATAATATCGAATATTGATACGGAGCGAATACGAATCGAAACGAATACGGTCACATATATTTATCAGAACATGAAAACTCTTCAAATTATACACACAAAATGAAAAAAGTAATTAGTTTATTTGCTCCAAATATTCACGAAGAACATATAATGACCCAAGATTTTTATTCTTGAATTATGTTTAAAATAATAAATTATGTATTTATGAGTTTTTATGCATTTTAGCTACTTATTTAAAATATTTTCCTATTAAGGATAGTAGTATTTGAATTTTCATAAAAATTTAAAAGTAGACAAAATCTTCAAAATAATTTTTTTAAATGTTAGATTATGTCAGGAACTTCTCTAAAAAAACCCATAATTGGAGTTAGTTTGCCTATTTTAATAATTGGCATTTGATTAGTGGATTAATTAAACTAGAAAACGATTTTGAAATTCAGAAACCTTTTTGGGTCAAAAGAGTAGCCTTGGCCCAGCCCATGTGCATATCGGGATATCCGGCCCATAAATATCTGAATTATTCGTATCTGACGAATAGTGAGCTACTGAATTCGTATCTTTATCCGACAGAAAAAATCCATATACGTATCCGATCCAATACTATCCAACAAATATCTGATATGACAGAATCTGTATCCGAAAAATATCTGAATTGGTTGAAAGCATCTAGGCCCCCAATTCATTTTGGTTATGGTAATTAATGACAATCGTGATTAAAAGGACTAATATTTTTCTTTGAGTTATTGAAAATAGATTGGTTCTAGATATGGCATGCGATGAAGCATGAAAATGAAGCTAACAAGAGATCAAGCGTCAAGATAAATTGCCAAGGTATAAAATTAAGGACCTTTTAATAGCTTTTGCCGATCTTGGAGTTTTGGAGAAATATCGGGTTGCTAGAATGGGCGTCGTATTATTAAGAGGGATCTTGGCTAGTAGCTTGAAGTTGATCAAAGTTTAAAGGCTCAATTGTGCATACTTGCATTCATAAAAACCTTGTTGTGAGTTTAAAATGAAAAATTCAGAAAAAGGTTCAGTATGTCCGGTTGCACCGCCCATGTGAGTGCGGTGCTGCCACACCTGTGGTAGCACCGGCCCCTAGATCGGTGTGGATTTTCCAGAAGGGTAGCACGACCGATTTCTTCAGACCGGTGCTACCGGCCGAGCGGTAGCACCGGACTAAAGTGCGGTGCATTTTTTACAGAGAGTCTCCATTCAGCCAAGCAAAAATAAAAAGGGTCCGGTGCTACCGCTCCCAGTTGGGCGGTAGCACTGGCCCGCTGTGGCAAAGGGCACTGGCACTGTAATAAATGTCCTGAGCAGACCATTGGGGTTGGGCCCGGTGCTACCGGCCTTAAATGGGCAGTAGCACTGGGAATGCTGAATTTTTCTAAGATTTTCCCTCAACGGTTGGAAATATTTGTGGGGGCTATAAATACCCCCACACGTGCATACTAGAGAACTTCTTGGACCTCATTGATCATAATTAAGCTCTAGCAAGTCTCCAACTCACTTGTGTGCATTAAATTCTGATTTTGAGAGAGTTACGAGCATTCAAAGTGGTACATTTAGTGTTGAGCCTTTAGACACTTGATTCGACCTCAAGCAAGCATCAAGACTTATTATTCTTGGAGGTCGTCACCTCCTAGATGGTTTAGAGGCGAAAGAGCCAGTGATTTTCTCAAGGAAGCTTGTGAGAAAGCCCAGTTGGTTGTGAAGGTCAGAGTTCGCCTACCCAGAGCGTGGAAGAACTACCAAGTGATCGAGGGAGGCTCAATTGTGGATAGGAGCTGGTTTGAAGTTGGTCAAGCTACCTCAACGTGGATTATGGGAGGCTGGCAAGTCTCCGAGACCACGGGATAAATTTCGTGTCCATTCTCTCTTGTGGTTTGATTTCTTGAATTCAATTGTGTAATTTACATTCCTAGCTTGTTTAGTATATTGATATTGTGCTTAGGAGTGTACTCTTGCTTAGACTTAGATTATCAGTGCACTTAGTAAAACCTAGAGAATTAGCCCCGTGTAGTTTTTTTTTGCAAAAATAGCCCCTTGGCATGCACGTGCCTCGCACGGGTATTTGCATGTTGTATGTTCTATGTGGTAAAGCAGGTTGGACTGTGTTGCCACATCCATTGATGTTTTTCTTCGAGCTTGTAAAGTCATTGCATGTTTAAAGTTTGAAAACAACATAATGAATGAAATATACCATTTCATAATAAAGGGAGATTACATGGCGCATACAGTTTGGACGGTACAAATGGTGGCATAGAGCAGCCACGAACATGGACAAAAGTACGATACAAGTGCGCATTTTGAAATTGCAAAAAGGCGGGACGGACTACGCTTTATGGGCGTAGGACATTAAGGCTCGAATGGGAAACCATACGGCAGCCACAGGGAGTGTTGATCATCAAGACGGTATGGACGGGGTTGCTGATCACGGTAGTGGCAAGCACAACTACAACTGGCATTTCCGCAACAACTGTAAGTGTGGTCGTCTATAACATCCCAAAAATTCTAAATAATAAAAATAGAAATATAAAAATTAGAAAATGAAATTGAATAGATTTTTTAATTAGAATATCAAGAATGAATTAAAATATTATCTTCTATTTCAATATCTTGAAATCCAACCATAATAAAAGGATGAGTCGCAAAATAAAACTTCAAATCAAACAAAATATGAAAATAAGTTGGAAATAAAAATTTACAATTGAAATTCCAACTAATCTAAAATTTTATTGAATTTTGGTCCTTAAGAGAATCTTTAATTGTAATAATTTCATTTTCTCTACAATACAAAACTTAAAGTACAACAAGAAAATAAAGTTCAACATTAAAATATATTTATTGATGGTTTATATGAATTTTTCTGAATTTATTTTGATTTTATTGAATTTCCTTGATTTTTTTCTAAAGGAAAAACCTTTTCATATAATCATAATAATAGATAAATAAAAGAGTAAAAAGTTTATAACAAAATAATAATTTTTTTATTAAAACATATAAAATTATTCATAAATTAATTTTGGAAGTTAAAGATCATATCAAGATATTTAAGGAAGTTACAAGTCACATCAAAGCAATTGTGCAATTAATGAATTCTTGACTAGCAACAGTAAATTAGTCAGATTTAAATAAAAATATTACTGCATTAATTCAACCTGAATTGTTTTTATATTATCTTCATTCTGTATCAACCCATCTACAGTAAAAATATCAGGAAATAATAATTTCATTTGGTATTTATAAAAATTCAAAAACAGAATTGCTGAAAATATAAGAATCAGATTGTCAGAATTTTTATAAATAAATACAAAATATATTAAATTTAAATATTTAAATAATAATTATATGGCCAATTAGAACTCCTATAAAAAGTTTCAAAAAGTTTTGATAAGATATATACTTCCAGAAAATTCAAAAACAGAAAACACAATTTTGTGCACAGTGCATTGTCAGAATTCTTATAAATTCTAAATACAATATATCAAGCTGAAAATTTTACAGGATAATTTTCCTTATCTATAGTACACACATTAAAATCATCATTAAATTTACGACAAGATTGATAACCGATTTAATGCATCCATTATCGTCCTGTTTTCAGTCGGTTTTAGTTTTGCTTCGCTGCACCTTCTCTGTGACTTGCATGTGGGGACAGACCCCTGTTTGGGACCACCCGGTAGCCGCAACCCCCGTCTTCTTCCTCCTGCGATCGCCGGTGCCCCGAAGCTGAGCTCTGCATCGCCGACTGCAGCTCGCATCATCCCCTGCCTCTTGCATCGTCCAGCCAACGCCTGGCCGCCACGGCTCAGCCACGCGGTTGCCTTGCCCGTGTTTTCCACTGCTGGCCCATGCCCTCTCCTGTGCAGCGCCATGAAACATCTCGACGAGTTCACACCTGAGGCAGGCTCATCCGTAGCGTCTCCTCACCTATAAATAGCGCCCCATAGTCGTAAGAAGCCGCGCATCATCCCCCTCTACTTCCTCTTCTTTCCTTCCAGCCAAACACCTCAATTCACTCCCAATTCCGCCATTGCCAGAACCTTAGTGCTTGGGCAAAATCAAAATTCGCGAAGCACTTGATCATTTCCAAATTGCTTTAGACCGTAGCATCAGCGAGCCATAAGGATCAAAACCCCTCAAAAACATTTGGAGTGTTTCATGCAAAAACTTGCCGCCACCGTGAGCCTTCTTCCTCCCGACCGACCATCGGTGGCGCTACTCCTCGGAGCTTCTCTCTTCTGGTAAGCCACAAAAACGGAACCCCTAACATCCCTTGATGCTCACCTCGTTACCCATTCGAACCGAGACTAACTTGTTTTCTTCCCCAGTGAGCCGCCATTTCCGCCGCCGCATGGCTCTGGTGGTGCCATACCTCCGGCCAATCCCGAGCCACAAAAGCTAGTTCCCTAGGATCGCCGTGATGCATAGAAGCTCTACGAGCTACCGATTCATCGCCTCCGTAGTGAATCACTTGCCGTGAGCTTGGGAATCATTGCTCGCTCATCTCTAATCATGGGGCCCTTTTGTCACCCGATTACAGAGGACTCAGTTCAACCGGTAAAGACACTTTCCATTCTGCGAAAACGTATTTCCGAATTTTTGATATTCAGAAACCGAGTTGAATCAATTAGCTGTAACTTTTGAACCGTTGATCCAAATTGAATGAAATAAATTTCTATATTCATCTAAAATCATGTACTCTCATAGTATGCAAAAATATTTTGGATAATATCTCTGGACAAATTTTAAATTCAAATTTAAAGAAAAGGATGAAATGTAGGCTATATATATGATGCAAATGAACTGAGAATTGAATGAAACCAATTTTATTGGAATCCTTAGACTTCCAGCAACCCAAATATATAAAAATATTTAAATATCATCTTTTTAAAAATCATTTTCTATTAAAGGTTGTTTTTCATGCATTATATATTCAAGAATGTATTCTTTGTACAAAAGAAATCCAACATAAGAATAGTTGATTTCCAAATACTAATATGATAGTAGATTATCTGAGTATGCTAAAATATTTAAGAAATAATCTTGACTTGAATTGTTTCATGAATAAGAATGAGACCTAGTGTAAAAGATATATATATATATATATATATATATATATATATATATATATATATATATATATATATATATATATATATATATATATATATATATATAGTTAAGAATCAGAAATATATTTAGAACACCTCATAAGTTAAGTATAAGAATTGGTAGAACTAATCTTACCATATTATTAAAGATTAGACCCTGATAATAGGCAAAAAGAACTAATTTGAATACAATTTATAAAAGACTATATTCTTCATATGCATATAAACTATCTCGGATAAAAGTAAAATAATGTGAAACCAATTCTAAAACACTTTTAGGATCGTACCCTACTAATACCAGAAAAATGAGTGAATGATCATGTATAGTGTAGTCGCAACTTAAATCGAAATCCGACTCGCTATAACATCAATTTCATGACCATTTATGCTATTTCAGCAGCAAATAAAATAACTCGTCTTTATAGTAAAATTTATAATATCAGTTTAGAAATACTCTCCAAAGTACCTACTACCATATTCTGAAGAAATAAGTTCATTATATCATGGTATTCATATAAATCTTGCTAGCAAGATAACCTTAAGTATTATGATTTCTGAACTTTAGAAACGCTTAAGCCTTTTCGGCAACTCATAAAACAACTCGTCTAAATGCGAATATTATGAAAACCAGCCTAGAAATATTATTTAGAATATGGAATACCACAATATAGAAAAATATTCTTTTTATATCTTGCTTTTCATCTATATCTTGCTAGCCCAATACCCTTAAGTGTTATGGTCATCGGAAGCCTTAATGCCAGTTTAGTTATTTCAGCAATGAATAAAGCATCTCGTTTAAATCCTAAAAACTATGAAATCAGCTTAGGATTGCTCCCCAAAGTATAGACTACCTTATTATAAAGAAATAATCTTGTTTTATCATGTTCTGCATATAAATTCTGTCATCCAAATAACCCTAAGTATTATGATCTCCATATCTGTAATATGAATAAACGAGCTTTAACAATAAATAAGAAATCAATGCTTAAGATATTTGTTTTAACCAAAACCTTGTTGAAAACCAGAATATGTAACCAATAGCCCAACCTAACAAGTCTGGTGTGTATATATATATTCAAAATGAATACTTATGCAAAGTTAGTACCACTCGTATAACATGATGACTAATGTTTTAATCCTATTAATTCAAATAATTTTAGCATCTAGAATTTGAAGTTATAGATACAAGAATACATAATTTTAGCATCTAGAATTCGTAAAACAAGAATAAATAATCTATAAAAGAATATGCATCTGTTTCTTATAGCATGTTTTATTTGATTTTCTGTCTGTCTTCTTTTTGCCCTTATTGAAATTGTTGTTTCGCTATATTTCCATTGAGCGAGACATCACTAATTCCGTTGTCAACCACGCCAGTTGCAGCCACGACTTCGTCACAATCAACAATTAAGCAAGGCAACACCCCCTTTGATCATATTGATCCCAGTATTTAATTTTCATTGTGTTTATCAAAATGTTTCATGCATGCGTTTATTTTTTGTAAATACGCTATTTTGTAGTACTAGTAGATATACCTGTTATCTCATGAAACTTGATAATTATGGACATGTGAACCTTGATAACCATATAAACGGGTTAGACAATACATAATGTCAACTTGGGTATATGCGATTATTAACCATGCTTAGCCATGCTTTAGAACCAACGTTGAATATGATCAGATCAAAAATTGATTCTTGAGAATTGAAAAAGGTTGGTTATGACATAATGTCAGTTGTGGGTATTTTGACTAAAAACCCCCAAAATAAAAACTATGGTTTAGATGCGGGCAATTATTGGCAATAGCCGGTTGTGTAAGGGTTAGACTTGTACGCAGTGTAGGGGGAGATTATTGCCCGTGTCGGGTTAAGGACCGAGCTATGGGTTGTTTTCAAGCCAAGAAAATCGTACAACCACGAGTCTTTGGTATGGGAATGACCTTAACCTATTAAGTTGCTTAGGTCTGGCTTTGCACATTGGTAGGCGGGAGATAGTATGAGCAATCCTTTCTAGGTTTGCTTATGAGGGGCTTCCACACTTCGTTGTGGGTAAATGCATATCGGTATAACGGTGTACGCCTTGGTATGGGAAGAAACTCTTACTGCAGGGATTTACTGCTTCTATCGCAGGGAATTACTGCTCTTATTACCACTTTAAAATGACAGGGAATCACTGTCATGTTTCTTCTCCATAACAAGGATTTAACGTCATCGGGCAGGTGCAAAGCTAGGACTAGGTAATGTAACGGTTATGTTATGATCTCTCTGCGGCACACCAAAGGAAGTGTGTCAATTGCGCTGCACAAAGAGATGATCATTCCTGGTGGGTAAAGCTGTACACCTCTGTAGAGTGAAAATCTAATTAATTAGCCGCGCCTACGGTCAAAGGCACTTGGTAACGTCATCATATGGTTAGCAGTTTTACTATTTTCAAAATGGGATGATTTTCACCTTATGTGCCTTGTTTTGGCAAAGATTATGGTCATGCCACGTGTTGGCAAGGAATGGATATGTCAGAATTGGATTATTGGATCATTGAATTATTCAATGCTCGAGAAAGGCTGTGAGTATTACTTATGCTTTACTTATTTCTTATCAGTCAAACTTGCTTTATTAAATTTCGTTTGTAAATGACAACTTGATTTACAAATTCAATTTCGCTTTATGCAAATTAACCGTAGAAGCCTTTCCTTTGAAATGGCCTGCATATATTATATGATTTGCTAAAGTCTTACGGAGTACGTAAAGTACTCACCCTTGCTTATTATGTTGTTTTAGGTAGGAAAAGACAGCGAAGTTTCGAAAGATCTCTTTTTGTCGCAGGATGCGGGAATTTCAATGAAGTGACCTTTCTAGGGATTATGCCTTGTCAGTTGCCTGAGGGATTGGATGGCACACTACAAGACTTTGCTTCTTCTGTTGCTATATTTATATACTCTGAGTTGTAAGAATATATCGTACAAATAGCTTCCGCTTGAATAAAATGATGTATGGATGTGATTCCAATTGTTAAAAATGTGCGTACTAGCCACTGATCATGGGACTAGTATTGCATGCGCATTAGATTTCCATTTTTGCATTTATGCAAAAATGGGGGTCGTTACATCGTCGCTGCCGAGGTGTACGACCTCCTCATTGTTCCTCTCCATGAGCCTTTGATGATATAGGTCGTCATTCTGGGTCTGGAGCTCCAAATTTTTCCTGTGGAACTGTTCGTTCTCGTTCTTAACCTCCGTGAAGTCCTCTCTCATTTCATCGAGGCGATACAACAATGTGTGGATGTAACATTAGGCATCGATAGGATACGGTGGATCCACCCATTCAGTGAATTTGCAATCCGCGGTCTGCAAGTAAGAGTAAGTGTTATATAGCGAGACATGCACCAAATGGTATGTAAGAGTTGTAGCGATTCCCATGAATAGAGGACAATTGTAGAAATGACGTCCTAGGCTGGAATTGAACTCGTTGCAATCCTGCACAATGGCATCGAGGTCGTGCTTGCATGTCGGCCACTTCAGGGGGCAGAGTGAGAGGCTGTTGTGGATTGGATTTATAGGGGTGTAGTAGTCCCTTGTTCTAATAGGAAGATCTGGGCTGGGGGATCGGGGTCTTGGGGACCATAGATTTGATGGGCCTAAAAACCATGAAGGGTCGGGGCCTCGAGGTGAGGTATGACCCCATCTTCCCCGTCTACCCCTCCCACGACTCAAGGTGCCTCTTTTGTCTGTCATTGCAATGGAGTGGAAGTTGTGCTAGTGAAGAAGTGCTGCCTGGGTGGTCGGTGGTTTTATAAGCAGTGTGTAGTCCATGCAGGGCTGATAGAGTGGGTGTAAGATCGAGGATGCTGACTATAGGGGGGTGAATAGGCGGCTTTAAATATTCTTCTCACTAAATACACGCTCTATTGATCTCTATGTCAAAACCTAAACAATAAACAATATGGAAGCGATAAACTAAGGTTTTAACAAATTAAAGCTTAAATCAACTAGACTCACTAAGTGCACTAGATAATTATGTCTCTACTCAAGGATATACAATTCTAAATACAATCAAGCAATTTAATTCTAGGAATGTAAATTGCAACAATGTAAATAGAGGATTGCAAGCAGACATAAAAAGACACACCGATGTTTTACCGTGGTGTTCGGAGACTTGCCGGTCTCCCCTAATCCACGTTGAGGCAAGCCCAAACCACTTTGGACCGGCTCCACAAATTGAGCACCCGCCTCGATTCCACTAGTGGTAGCTCTTTCCCCCTCCGGGTAGGCGAGCTCCGACCTTCACAACTTTGTCGAGACTTCTCACAATCTCCTTGAGAAGGTCACCGTGCACGACGCCTTCACACGCCATCTAGGTGTCGGCAAACACCAAGAGTAATAAGTCAAGCCCTCTAACTTGATCCTCACCAAGTGCAACACATGCACAAGGCTTCCTTCAAGTGCAACACATGCACAAGAGGCTCTCAATCCTCTCCTAAATGCAACACATGCAAATAGGGCTCACTCTTAGCTCAAAAACCAAATGGAAGAGAGCAACACATGCATACAACTCCCACAAACCTTCCCCAAGGTCAGCAACACCCAAATAACAGCCCCCAAGGCTCCTTTTATAGCCTCTCCAAAGAAAACTAGTCGTGGGGGGGGGGGCAAAACGGGCAAAAAGTGCAGCAAACCCGGTGCTACCACCCTACTAGGGCCGGTAGCACTGGCCTCTAAGACAACAGTCACTTTAACTAGCCGTTGCTACAGTACCCCAGTGCCGCCGCCCATCTAGGACTGGTAGCACCGGCTATTTCATCGAAAAAACACTTCTCTGGAGTTTTTACACTGCCTTTGGCCCGGTAGTACCGCCCCGGGCGGTGTTACCGCTTATCTAGGGTCGGGCGGTGCTAGCACTGTTACACCCACTAAAACGCTCATAACTTTTTACTCCGAACTCTGATTTAGGTGATTTTTGATTGTATGCGAAGCTTATCACGAGGGATACAATCTCCACCCATTTTCAAGATTTAAGCAACCATAGATATTTTTAAATATCACAAAAATAAAGACTCTAATGTAGTCATTCAACTCTAAAATCTGATTTCTCGAAATCCCTCACATAGACTTGATCAAGAGCGTGACTACAAGCTAGAGAGAGTCAATAAGATCAAATCTTATGCCATTTGGTGATCAACTCATGGTCAAAATAATTTACAAAACACATTTGCAAATAAACCGAGAACCCATGAGATCAATCCTCTAGCCATGTAAGGATCAACACATGATCCCGAAATTTTGCAAAACACATTTGCAAATGCCAACACATGCTCTAGGATCAAAACCATAACCTTTACATTGTTTGCAAAACACATTTGCAAATAGACAAATCATAAACTTTACTTAGCCTTGTGGTGATCAACACATGATCAAATCACAAGCTAAAACACCGATGCATGAGCTCTCACCTTTTGCAAGACATGCAAAACTTAGCTCCATACAAAAACCACATAAACCAATTTACATGAGCTATCTCCCTTTTGCAACACATGCAAATCCATAGCTCCATGCAAAAACTAAATCGATTAAGATTCAATAAGAAGCGAGCATGAGCTCTCTTATTTGCAACACATGCAAATACTTAGCTCATGCAAGAACCAAATAGAGAGTGAGCTAGAGTGAACTGGATTGAGTTCATCAACACATGATGAAGCTCAAGCTAAAATACTTAACCCCTCTTAATAGTACGGCACCTAACTAGCAACCCGGTCTCCCATCCAAACACCGAGACCGGTAAAAAACTAGGAACACATCCTTAGCCCTAGCTAGTTATACCTTTGCCTCTAGCACATCCACTTGGAGCTTTTATGATTTTCATCATCTTCTCTCCAAGTCGGGATCTTCGTCTTGTTCATCTACACATGATGACGTACTTGTCCCATTTATCCATCTCAACCTTGGACTTAACCTATTTCAAACCCATTGAAAGTGTTAGTCCAAAATGCATGGTTGTCTCAATCATCATTACACTCCATTTACACATAATGGATGCTCCCAAGATCCTTTGATATTTTCCTTTGATGATTGATCACAACCCGAAGACAAATGATTGAAAGATTAATTGTGTCTTTAGTATACTAATGCAACTAATGCTTCATATATTCAAGAACATTCGATTGCCCTAGGATCAACAAAGTGAACCATCAACACATGACTAGTTCTTTGTTGATTGAATGGTAACCGAACACAATTTAAATTGTCATGAGTATATATTAACTACACAAGTTTCATATACTCAATTTGATGGAATCTAAAAGTAATGATCCAATTTATATGGAGTGGTGGAAAGGGATCAATACTCTTAAGACAATTAATTACAGAATAAACTCCGTTAGATGTGTGTATACAAATAATTGAACTTGAATCAATATGCACATATTCAATTTTTGATTGCTTTTGAGTTTATCCTATATTGCCCTGAGTATACTACAACTACATAAGTTAAATATACTCAAGGGGTTGTTTCAAAGTAATGATCCTTGATATAGAAAGATGAAATAGATCAACACTTTGAACCTTCAAGATTAAGCATGAACTCCCCCTAAATGTGTGCATTCATGTATATATGGAGTTGAACATTAATGCACATCTTGAGGTATAAATAATGGTAGAGTTCATCATTTAACTTGAATCCAAAATATGCATTAAGATATCGTAAAATGAATACGAGTGCATACCTTGGGTTTTCCATTTTTCAATGAGATGAGACTTTGATATTTCCATCTTTTCATCCAAAAGAGACTAATGAGAGTTAAGCTCAACAAAAGAGTTAGTCTCATAAGAGATTTGTCATTAATTAACAATTGAGACTAATCAATATTATGATTATCAAAAGAGTTAGCCTCAATATTAGATTTGTCATTAATACCAAAACCAACTTAATGGAGCTTGAACTTTCAGTGGGGGTAGCGTGTCCTCACTTTGGTCTGAGAAAGTGGGCTGCAGCGTATTATCGCTTCAGTCTGAGAAAGAGGTGGGCAGAGTGTTGTGAAATCATGCTGACAAAGAAATAGACAGTGTGTTGTCACTTCGCTCTAAGAAAGCGGAGGCCATGTGTTGTCAAATCGGGTTGACAAAGTAATAGGCAGTATGTTGTACAATCGGCCTGAAAATACTGATGGATGAGTTCTGTCCAATCATCCTGACAAAACTACTAGTTTCGTGTTGTCCAATCTGCCTGATATAGATGCTGACTTCGTGTGGTCAATTCACCCTACCATAGCGTGTTCAATATGGTAAACGAGGTCGGACTGTGATGCCACGTACATTGAAATGATAAATGACTGGACACATTTTGTTGCAAGATACCGTATTGACAGGGTATTATAATTTGTTTTAACAAATTTTTTTGTAGCTCAGTTTATTTGTTAAAACCTAATGATTACGACACACAAAATTACTAAAACTAGAGGAGTGTGATCTTAATCCAAATTCACGACCTCCTTTTAGGAGCCATTCTGATAGCAAGCAATCCTTGTGCATTTCACACTAGAAGCATGACCTTAGGGTTGGTGTTCCAACTCCAGTTAATATTAGTCCCCAAGGTTCTGGTGCTCCAACTCCATTTAATAGTAGTCCCGAAGGTGATGGCGCTTCAACTACAGTTAACATTTGTTCCCAAAGTGCTATATCCAATGGTTGGCCGATCTACAAGTGTACTGTTGGGAAGTGCAGAAAATTGACAATCAAAGGGAAGGTTTGTACATATATCATGTAACAACCTTACAGAAGTCTACCCCTTTGATTGTCAATTTTTCGTACTTCCCAACAGTACACTTGCAGATCGGCCAACCATTGGATATAGCACCTTGGGAATAAACGTTAACTAGAGTTGTAGCGCTATCACCTTCGGGACTACTATTAAATGGAGTTGGAGCACCAGAACCTTGGGGACTAACATTAACTAGAGTTGGAGCACCAACCCTATGATCATGCTTTTAGTGTGTATTGCACGAGAATTTTTTACTGTCAGATTGGCTCCTAAAAGGAGGTCGTGCATTTGGATTAAGATCAAATTCCTTGCGCCATGCAAAAAGGGTGTATATCTGAAGGCATATAGTAATTACACATATGAAGTACGATACAGCCATACAATCGCCCGCTCCTTGAAACCTCAACCCTAATTTGATTGCCACTTTTGCGCACGACGGAGTTGGTCCTGTGGGTACGTGAACTGGCCAGGTGCGTGCATACAGCTTCGCAAGTCATACTAGGTGTCCTATGTCACGGGAGGTGCCTCGTCAAGTTGACTGGGTCCCAACTGTTGGTCGTGGGACATATCTTGCACCTACCCAGGAGGTTGTATTGGAATGTACCGTTAGTGCTGTGGAGAAAAGAGAGTGCAACAATTAACTTAAATTAGACGAAGCACTTACCGATGCTGGTTGCGGGGTCATGGAGTGCTGTGCCCACTGGCTGAACTCCTCCCTAGAAACCTACGTGCACGTAGTGTTATCCCAGTTCCACCTTGGGAATCACTTCAACTGGACAAAACATACCTGCCATGGCACCCGCACAGATGATGTCCCTACGCCATAATCATGTGTGGTGTATGGGGTATAGGTCTGACTGAACCAAGTCTCCCGAGGTGGGTGCTGCGGTCAGCGTGTCGGACCAAACGTACCCCAAGCCGAACTTCCTAGTGGTAAGTCCTGATCGGGGGTGTCCACGTTGGAGTCTGTGTTGACCTCCAGAGCTATACATGTCGGTAGTGAAGTAGGTGCTTCATGTTAGTGCCTGGACGACGATGACGACGGAAAGAGAGTTCGATCCCTTGAAAGGTCAAGCTCCATTAAGTTGGTTTTGGTGTTAATAACAAATCTAATATTGAGACTAACTCTTTTGATAATCATAATATTGATTAGTCTCAATTGTTAATTAATGACAAATCTTTTATGAGACGGGTGCTCAATTTGTGGAGCCGGTCCAAAGTGGTTTGGGCTAGCTCAACGTGGATTAGGGGAGATCGGCAAGTCTCCGAACACCACGGTAAAATATCGGTGTGTCTCTTGTGATTTGCATTCTATTCTTTATTTATACTCAAGCAATTTATATTCATAGAATTGATGGTTTGATTGCTTGTATTTAAGATTGTAAATTATTGTTAGAGACATAAATAGTTAGTGCACTTACTGAGCCTAGTTGACTTAGGATTTAATTGTCAAAACCTTAGTTTATTGCTTCCGCATCTATTATCATTTAGGTTTTGACATAAGAGCACTTATGTGAGATTTTAATTAATCGTAGAAGAAATTTTTATAGCCGCCTATTCTCCCCCCTCTAGTCGGCATCCTCGATCTTACATCCCTGCGCATGTGCTGTAAAGGGACATGATATGTACGAAAATTTTAGGTACCTCCAATGCTAAGAAGTTCCAAAAATAAAGGTATGTTCAATAGCAGTTAATAACTTCAATTAAAGATAATGTACCTTACGTGACGCCTGCATAGATATGTGCCTACACCGAAGTCGTGCGTGCTATAAGGGGTGTAGGTCTGGCCAAACTCGAACTCCCGCAGTAAGCGTGCCGGCGCGAACATACCTCAACCGGAACTTGCAGGCGACAAGTCCCGATCGGGTGAGTTCATCTCTGAGACATGGCATGACAAAAAAGGTTACATTGCATAAGTAGTACAAAGTTTGAGAACTAAATGTACGTCACATACCAGCATATCCTGAAGACTAGGCTAAAGATGAAGACGAGCAAGCGAAGCTCGATCGTCTTCCGGTCGCACTAGGGCGCGATGACCTGGGAGATGGAGGACGGGCGCCTCGCTTAGCACCCGGTACGATGGTGTCGCTATGATGGCCACACGTAACTGTCTTGACTATGCCCTTCACATCATCCAAGACGGAGTAGAATCCCAAGCAGGCCGAACACAGTGTTGTGTTTCTCATGCCATAGTGCAGTGAAAACCTTATCGACGATACGGTTAGCACGATCGTACTGCATAGACAACACGAGAAGTTAGTTAGTCATGAAAATATGAATGAAACGTAATGTAGGCTCGTACCGTATCATCGTGCCATGCTGCATGGTGTAGATGGTGGCCGAGGCCCAACCTTTTGGCGTGCGTGACCTCCTCGGTGTAAGTTCAAGCTACATTAGTTTTGATGATTGGTTTAATGTTAATATTTAATCATTGTTTAATGACAAATCTAATCATTATAAGACTAACATGTTCCATTGAGCCTTATTCTTATAAGTCTCATATTTGGATGGAAAATGAAAAAACCAAGGTATGCACTTGTATTCACTCTATTGTCTTAATGCATACTTAGGATTTAAGTTAAAAGATAAACTCTTCCATTGCCTTAGTCTAAATTTGTGCATTATGTTTCCAAATCTATATATACATGAATGCATACATCTATGGGAGTTGATAATCTAACTTGATGTTTCAATTGTATTGATCAATGTCCTCTTGCCATATAATATAAAGGATCAAGACTTTGAAACAATCTTTTGAGTGTATATAACTTATGTAGTTGTAATATACTCATGTTAATATAGGATAAACTCATATGCAATCTAAGATTGATTATGTGCATATTTATTCAATGTTCAATTAGTTATATGCACATACTTAATGGAGTTTGTTCTATAGTTGATGATCTAAATGTATTAATCCCATTTCTATCACTCAAGCATATTGGATCAGTACTTTCCATCAAATTGAGTATATGAAACTTGTGTAGTTATATATACTCATTCATTTAAATTGAGTTCAGTTGTCTTTTAATCAAATCAAAGAACGCTTCATCATGTGTTGATGGTGTTCCTTGTTGATTAAAGACAAACGAAAAGTTCTTGAGTATAATGAATCATTAGTTGCATCAAAGTACTCAACACGCAAATTAATCATTCAAATTGACTTGGATTGTGCTCAATCGATCTTAGAGGCATCCATTATATGTTATTGGAGTGCGGTGATGATTGAGACAACCGTGTCTGTTGGACTAACAATCTTCCATGAGTTGTGAAGTAGGTTAAGTCCAAGAAGATAACGTATCGGGAACGAGAAGTCATCATGTGTTGATGAGCCTCAAGAGGTGATCCCGAAGTAAAGAGAAGGACTAAAGAAGGTTCATCATGTGTTGATGAACAAGAAGAAGACTCGATTCTGGAGAGAAGACGATTGAAAATCATAAAAGCTCCAAGTGGATCGCTAGAGGCAAAGGTATAACTAGTTAGGGCTAAGGATGCGTTCCTAGTCTTTTACCGGTCTCGGTGTTTGGATGGAAGACCGGGTTGCTAGTTAGGTGCCGTACTATTAAGAGGGGTTGAGTCATTTAGCTTGAGCTTCATTGTGTGTTGATGAACTCAATCTAGTTCACTCTTGCTCACTCTCTTGATTTGGTTTTGCATGGAGCTAACCATTTGGCATGTGTTGAGAATGGGTGAAGCTCGTGCATTGGGTTTTGCATGAGCTAAGTATTTGCATGTGTTGCAAATAAGGGAGCTCATGCTTGCTTCTTATTGAATCTTAATTGAATTGGTTTTTGCATAAAGCTACGGATTTGCATGAGTTGCAAAAAGGGAGATAGCTTATGCAATGTTGTTTATGTGGTTATTGCTTGGAGCTAAGTTTTGCATGTGTTGCAAAAGGAGAGAGCTCAAGCAAATTTGGTTTAAAGTGTTTGCATGGAGCTAGAGATTTGCATGTGTTGCAAATAGAGAGCTCATGCATTAGAGTTTTAGCTTGTGATTTGATTATGTGTTGATCATCACAAAGTTAAATGTGTTTTGCGCTTTGAGTTTGCAAAATGTGTTTTTGCAAAACATTGAATGGATTCGTTATTTGCAAATGTGTTTTGCAAATAGCCTCGAGGTTGTGGGTTTCAATCCTAGAGCATGTGTTGGCATTTGCAAAGTGTCGGGATCATGTGTTGATTCTTACATGGCTAAAGGATTGATCTCATATGTTTGTGGTTTATTTGCAAATATGTTTTGCAAATAAGTTGGAGTTGTTATTTGCAAATGTGTTTTGCAAATGAACTTGAGGTTATGAGTTTCGATCCTAGAGCATGTGAATAGGGTTTGCAAATGTGTTTTGCAAATTGACTTGATCATGTGTTGATCATAACGTGGCTAAGAGGATTGGTCTCATAAGTTCTTTAGTTTACATGCAAATGTGTTTTGTAAATAAGTTGTGCTTAATGTGATTATTTGGAGAATGTGAATTGTTAGCAAATGTGTTTTGCAGATTACTTCATCATGTGTTGATCATCACATTGCTCAAAGAATCAATCATTATTGGTGTTTGATTCAAAAAGAAAAGATTTTTTTGTGTAAAATCCGGTTCTAAGCTGGGTGGCCAGTGCTACCGGCCATGGTAGCCCAGTGCTACCGGTCGAGCGGTAGCATCGGCCCCAGTGCGGTGTATAAAAACCCGAGAGGGTGTTTTTGCGTTTCAGGCAGGCCGGTGCTACTGAAAGCATCTAGGCATCCATTGTGTTTTGGTTTTGATAATTAATGACAACTTTGTTATATGATCTAATACTTTTCTTGAGAATATTGAAAGTAGGTCAATTCCAGATTGATGTCCATGGAAATATCAAGGAAGGTACAAATGCATGATCAATATGTCAAGATCGTGAAAAGGTATAATTATAAGGTTCTTTTTCTAGTCTTTTGTCGATCTTGGTGTTTGGAAGAAAGATCGGTTTGCTAGAATTAGGGCCGTACTACAAAGAGGAATCTTGACGCTTATCTTGATGTCATTTAGGGTTTAAAGGCTCAAATTACATATTCATATGGTTGCTTGATAATATAAAGTTCCTAATTAGAAAACCCTTTTTAAAAATTAATCAAGTCTCTGGTAGCCCGGTGCTACCGCCCATGGTGGGCCGGTGCTACCGGACTATCGGTAGCACCGGACATCAACCCGGTGTGAAAATCACAGAGGGGCGTGTTTTTGGGTGTTCTGGTAGCCCGGTGCTACCGCCCATGGTGGGCCGGTGCTACCAGACTATCGGTAGCCTGGACATCAACCGGTGTGAAAATCACGAGAGGATGTGTTTTGGGTGCTTTGGTAGCGGTGCTACCGCCATAGTATCCGGTGCTACGGACCATGTAGCACCGGTCCTAAGCCCGGTGCTTTAATTCCAGAGAGACCCTTTTTGAAGAAAGAAAATGAAATGAAACCCGGTGCTACCGGTCCTAGTTGGGCGGTAGCACCGGACTTTTTTGTAACAGTCTCTGGCAAGTGCATTAAATGCACTGTTCTAGCCGTTGAAGTGGAGCCCGGTGCTATCAGTCCTACATGGGCGGTAGCACCGAAAAAACAGTTTTTTGCCCAATTCGAGCTCTAACGGCTAGAAAGTTTGGTGGAGGCTATAAATACCTCCCCACCTGCATTCTAGAGTAACTCTTGGTCCTCATTGATGATATTTGAGCTCTAGCAAGTGTTCTCTACTCTAGTGTGCATTCAATTTTCATTTGTGAGTGTGAGAAGCTAGGTTGAGTATTGCATTTCATATTTGAGCCTTTATCAACCGATATTCGACCTCAAGCAAGCGTCAAGGTTTATTACTCTTGGAGGTTGCCGCCTTCTAGACGGCTTGGTGGCGATTGTGCACAGTGAGCTTCTCAACGGAGGTTGTGAGAAGCCTCAGCAAGTTGTGAAGTCCGGAGTTCACCTACCCGGAGCGGGGAAGAACTACCTTAGTGATCGAGGAAGGCTCAAGCGAGTGGAGCCAGCTTGACGTGGTTCAAGTCACCTCAACGTGGAGTAGGGGAGACCGGCAAGTCTCCGAGACCACAGTTTAAATTTCTTGTCTCCTATTTATTTGTGATTGGTATTCCTCATTGTTGAGAATCTATTTCATTAATAGCATATTCTTGATAGTCCTTGTGATCTCTAGTATATTTGCTACACTAAATTTGACATAGTATCTCAAGTGTATGCTAGAGAAGTTTAGTGTGAATTTATTTTTGTATCTCTATATCTTGGTGTTATTAGTAGTTTCTAAATTGTGTCAAAAAATTTAGAAACCTCCAATTCACCCCCCCTCTAGTCGGTTATCCTTGATCCTACAGCTACAGACCATGGTTGCCCGATGCTACCGGATGAGCGGTAGCATCGGATGAACCCCTGGTGTAAAAATCTCAGAGGGGTTGTTTCTGGGCGGACTGGCAGTCCGATGCTACCGCTCATGGTAGCCCGGTAGCACCAGAGGTCCGGTGCTACCGCTCCCCTGGTCGGTGTGAAAATTTCAAAGGAGGTGTTTTTGTGGTCGGCTTGAGGCATGTGCTACCGGGGTGGAGGCCGGTGTTACGCGTGGCGGTAGCCGCTCCCGATTGGCAGTGCTACTGAAAGTTACACTGTGACTAGTTTTCTAGCCGTTGGCTTTGTGAGGTCGGTGCTCTTGGCCCGGTTGGTGATAGCACGGTTCTTGAGATTTTCTATATTTTCCCCCCAACGACTAGTTTTGGCTTGGAGGCTGTAAAAAGAGGCCTTGGGGGGCAATGGCTGGCGGTTGGAGCATTTTGGTGTTTGTAGGAGTTGTGTGAATATGTTGCCCTCTTCTATTTTGCTTCTTGAGCTAGTGTGAGCCTCTAATTGCATGTGTTGCAATTAGGAGAGGATTGAGAGCCTCTCTTGCATATGTTGCACTTGAGGAGGAGCCTAGTGCATTTGTTGCACTTAGGAGGTCACCGGAGTGCATGTGTGTTGCACTAGGTGAAGTTCAAGCTAGAGGGCTTGAATTGTTTCTCTTGATGTTTGTCGACACCTAGACGGCGTGTGGAGGCGTCGTGCGCGGGAGCTCTCAACGGAGGTTGTGAGAACCTCTGGCAAAGTTGTGAAGGTTGGTGCTCGCCTACCCGGAGGGGGAAAGAGCAACCACTAGTGGATTTGAGTTGGGTGCTCAATTCGTGGAGCCTATCTGAAGGAACTAGTTGGCCTAGAGGGGGGGGGGTGAATAGGCAACTTTTGTAAATTTTAACTTCTTAGTGACAATTTACTATTCTCTTATGAGAATAACTCAGTACAATATATGACAGAAGTAAACCACAAATACAGATAACAGCGAAAGCAACAAAGCGAAATAAAGCACAAATGAGACAGACATTTATCCCGTGGTTCAGAGCCTCACTCCTACTCCACGTTGAAGCACTTCTTCCGAGTATTGCTTCTCCAAAGCTAGTCGCAGTAGCTCTGGTGATCACTCAGGAGACTCTTTCACTACTCCAATGAGGTGAGCTCCAAACCTTTCACAACAACAGTGGCCTTCCACAACCACCTTTGGACAGGTCGCACTTTTCACTTCCTCCAAGCTGTCTACGATCACTAAGGTCCAAGAGTAATAAACTTTGCACAAGTTCTGTCTCTTGGTTCACTCGCAAATCACACAGCTAGACTTCAGCTTGGAGCTAAAACACTTAGAGATGATGAGGATTTTGAGTTTGAAAGTAAAGCACAGACTCCTTTTGAGAATGAGAGTTATTTTGAATGCTAAAAGGTCAAGGAGTTCATTCATATTCATGGTAGATGGCTCAGGAAATGCTTATATAGCCATTTGGAATGAATATAGCCGTTGCACCTACCACTTTAGCCGTTGGACGTGTCACAATGTCAAAAATATCAAAATTTACATTTACAACGGACTGAGCAACAGAACTTAGCGATACTGATCATGTGTATCACGGACCAATTTAAGATATTTACGACGGACCAAACAATTTGGTTCGTTGTACATGGGGATTTCAGAGAGTTTGGTCCGGCAAAGGAATGAGTGAGTTACATGTATGCCAGACCAAATTATTTGGTCTGTCATACATGGGAATTTCTAAGATCGAGTGAAGACCTTTTTGACAAAAGGTAAGTTTATCAAGCGATGTGCTTTAGCAACGGACTAAAATAATTTAACCAAGAAGATTTGGTCCGTCAACAAAGGAAAAACCTTCAATTAGAATGAGTATTTATCTATGGATTTAATAAATAGAACTCCAAGGTTTTGGTCGGCAAAAAACTTATAATCTGAATGAGTCTTGGGACTAAAAATATTTGGTCCGCTATAGATGGAAATCGAGAAGTTTTGAGTGCATTGAAGGAGTATGACTTCATATATATCTTGGGACCAAAAACTTTGCTCCGTCATACGAGCGACACTTGGTTGCAAGATATCTTCAAGGAATTTTCATCAAGGACTAAAGTATGTGAAAATAAAGTTTGGTCCGATGAGTAGATACCTTGATAGGAATTTTGACAAGGAAGATTTTCAATGCTGGACTAAAGGAGCTTTTGACTGAAAAGGGATTTTGGCCATGTATGCAACAGACTTAAGAAATGGATAGTTGAATTTTAGTCCGTCGCATATTTAGACTATTGAAATGAGGGAGAATATTGATTCAAAGAGCAATGACTAAGAGTTTTTTTTACTCCGAGCAATCTAATTTTGTCTTTGCCTTATGATCCAATCCGCTAACTTGTGCAAAGTCTCTCTTTAGTACAACCAAACTGAAAATAATCCTAGCTATTTGACTTGAATCATCTCCCAAGTCATAAACTAGTAACAGAACACCTTAATCTTGTTAGTCCAACTTGCTTCATCATTGATTTCAGCACATGTTCTTCAAAGCTTAAGCATTATTAACTTAGTCATCAATACCAAAACTATAATAAAACAAGATAATGAAAATTAAGGGGGCCTATATGCTATCACGGTCCAATTCGTTTGGGCTAACCTCAATATGGATTAGGGGAGACCGGCAAGTCTCCGAACACCACGGTAAAAAGTATTGTGTCTCTTTGTGCTTGCTTGCAATTCTTATTTATATTGTTGCAATTTACATTCCTAGAATTAAATTGCTTGATTGTCTTTAGGATTGCATATTCTTGTTAGAGACATAATTAGCTAGTGTACCTAGTAAGCCTAGTTGACTTAGGCTTTATTTGTCAAAACCTTAATTTATCGCTTCCACATTAATAATTATTAAGGTTTTGGCATTAGGATAATTAGGGGTGAATTAGTTTGTAGAAATTAGTAGAGTAATTTTAAAAGCCGCCTATTCACCCCCCCTCTAGTCGGCATCCTCGACCTTACGCTCGGGCCTCGGAGGAGTAGGTCCAGTAAGTCGAGCATGTGTACGTGGCACGTACCACTCCAAGTACGTGACGTACGAGTCCAGGTCGTATGGTCGATCCTTGACCACTACCTGCTCCGTGGCAAACTGTTCCCACGCAGTGGTCTATGGTAATTGTGTCTGGCGCCAGTCATCGCTTTGTTGCCCTCTCCGAGATTGTCTGCAGGAAACAAAGTTGCAAGTTACGAATTAGAATTACATTGTGTAGGCTCGTTGCGGGAAAAAGAATTGAAATCTACGAATTACACTTACATATGCACTTTTCGTGGCAGAGGTGGGCCAACTGGAGGGGGATTTGCTGGTGAAGTCTGAACTGATGCATCACTCAGGCTGGGCAATACGCCTCCCCCATGTGACAGAACACGAGATGGCACGTCGTCAACTAGTACTCAATATCCTGCCCGCACTGACAATCCATGCGTTACTATATTGACAAAAAAATGTGCAGTCCAAGGTTGCCATATGATTTTGTTCTTGTGTAGGGTCTCGAAGTATATATGAAACTCTGGGTAGACCCTACGAGGCCTCTCTCTTGCCCATCCCAATTGGTTGGTCGTCCACTGCGTACCCATGGTGGGCCCGTCGATCGGGTCCCCACCCTCACCATAAAATAGAGCCTCTAATGGATATGGGTGAACGGGCTCTCTGAAGTACGACCGTCCGACAGGAAAGTGCTCCCATAATCATATCTGAAGCAAAGAGTAGCATACTACAAGCACAAGCTCCTCTCCTGTTGTCTTCATGCAAGTTACGCACAATCCCTGGTATGTCGCACAGAGCACTGATGATCCAAAACTGAACTATGGCACGTCGTCAAGCTGGGTGTCAGCCAAAGCCCCCGCGATATGGATGTTGCTAGGTACACGCAATCTCCCTGTGTAGAAGGGAATATCACCCAACCAAACAAGAAGAGCAGGTACGAAACAAGGTGAGTCCTCAAAACATACTCTAGCGCATCAATGGGGCATCGCATGTAGCGACGAAGCCATAAATGTGAAACCCCCCAGTGTTCTCCAAGACTGGATGACCAAACCTGTGCTGCAACCTAACCCTCTAGTCAGGCCTCTTTGGTGGCGGAACTATCGGCCTGCCTCTGTTAGGCAAATCGGTAATGTCCTGGAGGGTGACGGTCATCTCCCCCCAGCGGAAGTGGAACGTGTGGGTCTTCGGCCTCCAACGATCGATGAGCGAATGGGTACGTACCGCGTGTCTAAGGGCCAGTGCTCCTTCGGGCACCTGAGAACGAATGGTCATGGACTGTCACCCGTAAGCCAGGCCCTGCTACGATGCTTGCCATCATAAGATGGGTCAAGCAAAGTTTGTGGGTGTCCAGCCATATCTTGCAAGAAGATAATAAAAAACATAAAATGAAGAGAAGGAATAGCAAGAAATAACATTAAATGATATAACAATAAATAACAGCAAATGACATGATATTACATAACATGAAATTGGTACCACGGTGTAACAAGCTTTATCGTTAGGTGATATGACAGTAAGAAACATGACAATAAGTACTAATGGTCGACGTGCGTTTACATTGACAAAACAAAAATAAAATTACATGAAGGTACTACCATCACACATGCAAGTACATTGTCGAAGGTCGCTATGGATGGGTCGACTAGCCTGCCCTATCAAGACAGTTCTTCATTGTATGCCCCATTGTCCTGCATAACCGGCACTTTCGTAGAGTTGGTACGTCTCCCCGCTGACTTGCGTCCATGTCATTACGGATTCGTTGTGACTGCCACCATCCACGGTCGCTCCTCTTTAAAGTGTCATTCTGACATCAAGTCACTTGGTCCGGCCACAGCTCCATTTAATGCATGTCCAAGCCGTAGGAATTGAACTTCGAACTCCATGTCCAGAACAGATGGTTGGCGATGAAATAATCAGAGATGTAGGGTACAGAACAATGATGGAGAACCGCGCAAGCCACATATACATGGGAGCATGACTTGTGCAACAGTTTTGGCTTGTTGCATGTGCATGTCGCGACATCACGTATTGTGCACACTTGTTTACGATATCCCCTGCAATGGCCATCGACGAACTTCTCCCATAGACGTACTTCAAACTTTCGCCTAACTCCATCCATGGTGCGGGCAATGTGTGAGCGAGTTTTCTCTATTTTCTTCTTCATGTATGCATGCATACGTTCAGAGAACTATTTTCTCTCATCCAGACCCCTATTCACAAAGTATCCAACGGTTCTGTTCCAGGTCTCCTCCACGATGGCACTGATTTGGAGGGACGAACCCCCTTCCGAACACCGTTGTAAACCTCCGACATGTTAGTTGTCATTATGTCGTACCTTGCACCGTCCTTGTCGTTGAGCAGGGACCACTTCTCCAGCTATGGATCATGCAACTGTACCCATTGTGAGAAGTTATTGACCTGACCCTCTCCGGACTCCGTTGTATGCTTCAAGGTCTTCTCATCCAGCACTCTCCATATTTTCTCAAACTTCCATCTCTGGTTTTGCATGCAGAGCCTCTTGAATGTCTTCATGACTTCCTTGCTGCGAAACCTTCTATGCAAGTTCGCGACAAGATGCCTTATGCACCAGCGATTAACCACGTCATTCCATTGGTACGATGGTTGTGTCCCTCCTTGCATGGTGCTGATGGCGAACATTAACCTAGCATGCCTGTCTGTGATGAGACATACGTTTAGGTGGTCCTAGACAACAGCTTGCTTGACATTTGTTAGGAACCACAACCAGCTCTCTGTGTTCTCGTTTTCCACGATTGCATAAGCCATCGAGAGTAGCTGGTAGATGGCATCCGTGGTGACCTCCATCTGTATGGTGCCCTTGTACTTGCCAGAGAGGAGAGTGCCATCCATGGTCAGCACAGGCCGATAGTACTTGAAGCCTTGAATGGCTGGTCCGAATACCCAGAACACAAGGTCCAGAATGAAATAGTTTGGACCCTTCGTGAGGTACGGTCTATCTATATTGTTGATGTAGGTCTCATGATT
Source organism: Otatea glauca (assembly GCA_036346275.1). Taxonomy (NCBI): domain Eukaryota; kingdom Viridiplantae; phylum Streptophyta; class Magnoliopsida; order Poales; family Poaceae; genus Otatea; species Otatea glauca. Next base: position 42,198,249 of record CM070725.1, read on the forward strand.
GGCTTCAGTAATTTGGTGAAGCATCCGTAGAACAAGGTTATACGACTCTTCGTACGTACCATACATCATCACTATCACTTTCTTCTTTGTTGCCGTAGCTAACAGGATATCCCACCATGTTAACCACGTTAGCCTTTAGTAGCTTCGACGAAATGGTCACGTCCGCTGTGACTAAGTGGGAAATCAGGTTGGCCACATATGAGGACGTGATATTTCTGTACTTTTGCAGTGGCTTAGCAAGCACACATGTGTGATCTATCAGGATAGTTATCCTGAAGCCCGAACTCGTGCCTTTGAATTTTTGGGCATGGATCTTCCCGGGACACTCAGGATCCATGCACTTGACAATGTACGTATCCTGGTTGGACCTGTACACCCGGTATGTGCAGCTGATGTTGACCGCATATATTGCAATTGCTTGCTGGGCGGCACTCTTTGTAGGAAAGTGTTGCCCTACCAGTAGAGTGTCTTGATCGAAGGCCTAATCAGTGCTGGCTTCGTCTGGCAACACGAGAGAAGCCATTGCCAGATCATCGAGGCGCGAAGACACGTACTCCACATCAGTGGACACAATGCCACCGACGGGAGCTGCATCATCATCTCCGCTGCTATCTGTGTCAATGTCCTCGTCATCATCGGATATTGCTTCATTCACCAGGGCTTCTAGGTGCTCGTGGCAGTCAATGCGAGTGGCCCACCACTGCCCGACGTCTTCGTTCGGTTGAAATTCATCCGTAGTAGTGTCCTCACGGATGCCCCCAGAGGATGCTTCGACGGCGACGCCACCCCCCCATAAGGACTTAAGGTTTCTCCTCTGTCTAGGAAGCGCAAATACACCATCGAACGATGGTGTATCTCCGCCTGAGGGTTCACCACAATTTGCATGTATTCCCCCCACATTGCGCTTCCTGCGATCTTGCATAGCTCCCACAAATAGTCAGTCGAACCTCCCACAACTCTGGAATGTACGGCCCAGATTACAAGGTTCTTTCTGGTAATCTCCCCATCAAATGCGATCCTCACGCACCTATGGAGCTCAACCAGACTCATCTCTATCAGACCCGGAGCCCAGATCACCTTTCGTTCACAATTCTAAAGGTCCACCCCATGCATATGGACCCTCTCGAACAATGCCGTCACCATAAAACATGAACAAATCTTGAATATCTGCCATGTAGTACCTACCATAGCAAAAATCTTGAATATCTGCCATATAGTACCTACCATAGTAAATGATGCACACGCATTAAATACTAACGTACAATTCCCTAATAAATACTAAAGTAATTATACACCATTATTTATGACTTGCGTCATCAATTCATGTACTACTCATTTCACGAACACCGTCCTTTCATGTCGTACTATTTACACTAACACCACGCCAATTATTTCTATATATTATTTACGCCTTGTATCATCGATGCGTGTACTACTCATTGTAGTGTTGCTATCATTTCATGCACGACTCATACTAATATTGTCATTTTATGTACTACGTAATGTACTAATACCGTCATTTCATGTACTACTAATTATACTAATTTTGTAGTAATCACACAAATATCCTCATAATATTATTGTAACATTATTAAAGTTATTCATATATTGTAGTATTACTATCATTTTATGTACTACTAATTATCTCATATCATACTGGTACTACACTAATATTACAATATTCATACTAATATTTCACTAACATTATGCCATTATTTACGCCATGTATCGTTATTTCATGTACTGCTAATTATACTAATATTGTCATTACATGTACTAATACCATTATTTTATGTACTATTAATTGCACTAAAATCACACTAAATACACACCATTATTTACGCCTTCTATCCTCATTTCATTAACTACTCATTATACCAAGATAGTCATTTCACATACTACTACTTCCACTAATATCACAACAATTATACCCTATTTTACGTACTACTCATTACACTATTACTGTCATTTCATGTAATACTAGTAATACAATTACCGTCATTTCATGTACGTACTGCTCATTGTACTAATATCGTGGTTTTATATACTGCTAGTTATACTAATATTTTACTAATTATACTAATATTAAAATAATATTATACTAATATTCCTGAAGATTTCAAACTAACCTTCCTGAAGCTCTAATGAAGATCACTAAAGCCCGAGCAACGTACAAAATAACCTTCCGAAGAATACCTACAAAATATAGATCCCGAATCAAATACTCGAAAAAGGTTAACTTTGAATAAATTCCATCAAATTATGAACACTGACTAAATTCCTTCAGAATTCCGATTTCAAATTTCCGTTTCCACTTTTTTCTGCCTCCCTATTTTTCTCCTGTCTCTCCTCTTCGGGCTCTCAATTTTCTCAACTCGCTTAGAACCTGCCGAACTCCCTTGCTCTACCCCTAGTTTCTTTGCCTCGCCAACTGCCTGATGCAAACCATCGCAGCAGTCGTAATTTATAGCGAGGAACTGAGCCCATGCGCAGGAGAAGCGGACGTCGGTTGGTGCTTTCGGCGCACGGATGGGACGGAGCGATGTGACGTAAAGGAAAATTAGGCGACGACAGGCGGTGGCGTCGGTGGGGCCCGCAAATGCAGCGGAGCTAGGGCACGATTTTTAGACTTGTAGTAGACCAGGCGCGCACTTTTCGTTTGCAACGGAGTGGAGGCGCTGCTTTTGGTGGGGCCCGCCGATAAGGGAGATTCCAGCATGCGTGCAGTGCAGGGGAGGCGTGGCTTGGCGGGGCCCAGAGTGCATGCTGCGCAGGGGAGGCGCGACTTAGCGGGGCCTGGAAAGCAGTGTTCACAATTTCATTTTGGAGCCGAAAACTGCTAGTCCGGTGGTAGCGGTTTTTGCGAGAAACGCTCGAAAACCGTGAAAAACCGAACGACCTACGCGTGAAAACCGCGGTTTTTGAAGAAAAACCGCTCGATTATCGCGAAAAATCCAAAAACCGCGAAAACCGAGCCAGGTTGGAAAAATGTGGAGAAAAATTCAACAAAATTGGAACAAATTGCAAAAAAATGTTGTAAAATTTGTAAAAAAAATATAGGGAAGGGTAAAATTGAGTAAAAATGTAATAAATATATAAAGAAGGTATGTGAAAACACGAAAAAAAATCTAGTATGGTCTCTCCTAAATATGTGAACAAATAACATTTCGTTTCAATAACATTCACATATCAATCCAATAAGTGCAAAAAATAGGCATTTTTATTCTTGTTTTTTTACTTCCTTGGTGATTTATGTGTTGGTATAAAAACTTGTAGTAACATATTAAAGTGTAAAAGAAAGGCAAGTAATAAGCACTAGTACCACAATAAATGGATCTAATTAAATTGTCCATGCCTAAGAAATGTGTGCTCATGTACTCTCTTTGATCCCAAACGATTGTTGGTAAAACAAATATGTAGCAACATGTGCTTTCTGATATTCTGATCATCTTTTGCTGACTTACTTGCCTATGAATAGATAAAGCTAGTGGTTGTTGTAGATATTTCTCAGTTTAAGGGGGCATCTTGCAAGCTTGGCGTGTAGTGATTGTTCTGAATCTTGCAAGTTTTTCTTTTTTTTTTTGTATTTTCTATTTTCAACATTTCAAATGGCTCCAAAACATCTCTAAACATCATTTTTTCGAGAAAAAAAATCGCACCATAGGTAACAGAGGAATTAATACTAATTTTAGGAATTTTTTAGATAAAATTTTCCAACTTTTTCAAAATTTTTGAATTTGGATTTGAATTCACGCGGTAAACTGCTCGGTTTCAATAGCTGAGCCAGCTTGGTACGCGCAAAAACCGCGATAACCCAGCGATTTACCGTGGTTTTGTAATCCCTACTGGAGAGCATGCAGCGTAGGGAGGAGTGGCTTTGTGGGGCTCGTGAGAAAGGTGGATGCAGCAATGTGGAGGCACCGCATGGAATTTTTCCGCGCTACCACATCGCTGCTTATATACGTGTCCATCGCTGGTAATGCCGCGCTCGAGTAGGGGCTATTTCTGCAAATTCGTCACTATGAGGGCGATTTTTGGAAAAAACAAGGGGCAGGAGGGCAGTACAGTAAAAAGTTCGAGAAAAGTAACCCCACGTGTATATGGACAAACATACATACGCTATCTTAGCCCTTTAAAGCGCCCGAAGATTCATGCAGAGCACAAGAAAATAGGATGGTGATCTGAATTTTGAAAGTTTACATTAATCTCAAAACGTATTTGATAACGATGATAATATATGGATATCCATACACACGTGGAAAAAATCATTCTCATGATGCAACCATATTTTTTCATCATGCAAATTTTTGTTCCATCTCGATTCACTTTTAGGGCCTCCTTTTTTTACGAGGGAAAGAGAGATGTCATTGATTAAACATAGGAAGCATTACAACCTCTACAACAGTCGAGCACAAATTCCTCAATACAATAAGGGACTCCAACTAGCAAAAAGACGAGCTTTAAAGTCGTAGCATGATGAACTAGCTCATGTGCTGCCCTATTTTGATCTCTCTCTGTCGATATGGATTCCATTCATCGTCGCAAGCAAATCTCTAGTCAGGGTTTCAAATATTGATATCACTATTTTTGAATAAACAGTGTTTTCCAAAAATCGATAAAATCGGCTTGAAAATCACTAGAAATCGAATGAGTTCGAAGTCAATTTTTTTTGAATCGACGGTTAAACTTCATCAAATAAAATAAAAAACAACCGATTTCACCGGTTTTCAAACGATTTTTTTTGTGTGTGTGATTTTATACGATTTTTGAGCGATTTTATTCGACTTTTTTGCACACTCAACGAAAATTGAAAAAACTTGCAAAAAATCATAATAGATCCCAATTAATCTATAAAACAACTCAGAGAATTTTTAACAATTTTTAAATTCATTTTGTGCTTCTAAAAAATAAAAAACAGCAATTAATGAAAAGGAACAGAGATACTGTCAGATTTTTATAACAATTTACAAGCTTGATCATACTTTGAAATTTTAATGGAATCATAAATAGTGACCAAGAATCTTGTAATAAAATTTTTAGAAATATTATACTTCATTTATTGCCCCTATAAAATAAAAAACAAAAGAGCATATATTTTGACAATAGCACTCTCAAAATTTAAAAAAAATACACAGTTTTGATCATCATCTGATAATTCGAAATAATCATTATAATTTCCTCAGGAAGTCACACAATTTTTTTTAGAAATATTAGACTTCATTTAGCTCTATTAGAATTTTTTAAAAATATACAGGTTTGATAATGATCTTAAAATTTACAACATCATTAGCATTACCTTAGGACATCACATAAAAAAATCAAAAAAATTTAACATATTTTGATAAATTTCTTCAAATTTTTTTGAATTTTTTGAATTTGACTATTTACCGAGCGATTTTTAATCCCAAACCACCTCGATACACGCAAAAATCATGATTTTCGCTCGATTATCATCGATATTTGGAACCCTCTCTAGTATCTCGGATAAGACTAGGCTAGAGAGATATATCAAAGGCCAGTGATGCCAGCCCAACCACACATGCAGCATAATCAGTCTCCTAAATTGCCATCCTAGAGAACCACTGCTTAGTAGGGTTTACAAAATCGACGATAATCAACCGAAAATCGTGATAATAGAGCGTATCGAACCGGTTCAGCTTTTAAAACCGGTCGGTAAACTGGTCCAATTCAAATTCAAAAAATTACAGAAATTTGGAAAAATTTGTCCTAAATTTCCCTATAATTAATATTAATAGATTTATGACGTTTGACATCAAAATGATTTGAGAAACCAAATTTGTGAGACGTTTTTTAGGCATAACCAAATTTACGCAATTGAAAAGGGACAAATTTTTTTGAAAAAATAGTAACAAGCCCAGCCTAGATCCATTTGGCCCAATAACCCGGTCCGGCCCACTTAACAATCACATGCTATACTACCTGTTCCGTGAAGCTCCGGACACAATCATCGCTCTTCTGACACTCCACTCACTCAGCTCTCCAAGTTGCCACCGTCGCTGTTTAGATCTAGCCACCATCGGTCGTCATCTCGCCGCTCGGAGGTCGATAATCGCCTGGTAAGTGCCTAAAATCGCTCCCCCACCGAAAATCGGCCAGATCTGGGAATACATGGGCTGTGTCAATTTTTGACAGAAATCGATCGGTAATCGATGTAAATAGATGATATTTGAGTGAAATCGAGTGATAATCGATGCCTGTTCTTGATCTAATGTTAGATTATGTGGATTATGGAGTTTGAGAAGTTTAGATTATGCATGTTCTTGATCTGATGTTAGAATATGTTTGCTGTTGATTTTGGTTTGATGGTAGTAGATGATGTGCTACAATAGCATACTTGTGATTAGTATTTTCATTTTCGATTTGGTTGTCTGATTGAAGCCTTGCACAATACAATAGGATGTGGTTAGGGTTAGTGTGATTGAGGGTTAGGCTATATGTATAATGGCATGGATGAATTGGTAATAACTTCTTTGAGGGTTAGGGTTAGCGTGATTCATGAGATCGCTGTGCTTTTGAATTAAGCAGCAGCTATGTATGTGTGCTTGATATTGAATTTACCTACACGTCTATGAATAATTGAACCACTTGCATGAATGCACCAATTAGAAGTAGAAAAAAGTTTTGTGTATTGTGATTACTTGCTCAAAGTGGTTTAGCAACTTCATTTGGTAGTCGAAAATTTAAGTGTGATGTATGTTCTAATTTATTTTGTATTATAGACTAAAAGGCAAGGATTAGGTCATAAGATGCATTGAACCATACCACAAGCTTTAATTGGAGGTTATTGTCATTATCAAAATGTCTGACATTTTACAGGCATCAGCAGCTGTATATATATACATTACGTAAACTACATGCATGCTAACTTCTTGTTGTTTTGTATTTAGTAGATGGCAGAATAGGGTGACGTTGTGTGGGAGCACAACGACAAGATGGGGACCGAATTTCGATGCAAATACTATCACCAATAGAAGAAAGGAGATGGTGCAACCTGACAAAAACACCAATTGACGGGGCACGGTACAAATGTCGTCCATTGCAATCAAGTTCCTAAGAAGGTTCACGAGTACTTTTAGCACGATCTAGACATGATGAAGGATAGAGAAAGGGAAAGAGGGACAAGAGGCTCAGAAAGGAACCAACAGCTGTAGATTCTCCACGTGAGAAGAAGTGCATATTCAGAGTACACGGGTGATGCTGATGAGGAGGACCAACTCCAGCATGCCATGGCTGCCTCCAAGGCGAATGCAAAAGTTATCAGTCGGTTAGGTGACAGGTATGAGCACGATGGTGGTAGTGGCAACTCTAAGGGGGCTAAAGGAGGGGGCAGTGGTGTGTTGTTGATGATGTTTGGAGTTCTTGGTAATGAGAAAGACCAGCCATGGGGGATTACAACCTTAGTATGGCCCGTGATCCTGTGCAAACAAGGATTGACACTGGGCACTGGACACAAAAGGGGAGGAATGCAAAGCATGCGATTTGCTCAGCTTGGGCCAAATTTTTCCACACGACTGGTATCGCACGGAGGAAAGAAGACAATTCCTACTTTGTTAGCACCGTTAGGGAAACTCAAAAATAGGATAAGTGAGTTTTCAAATTTTTGTCCAGTTATACGCCGATTAATAGCTCATATTTTCATTATATGTTTTGTTTGTAGGTGAGGGTGTCCCGTCTCCGAGTGGGAGAGATATAAATGGCAAATATTTAGACACCAATGAATCAAACATACGTGAGAAGGTAGCAAAGTTCAAGCTAGAATGACCTACGTATGGCATAACAATCATGTGAAATTCTTGGACTGGGCTGACACGTATGAGCATCATCAACTTCATGATATACTGCAATGGCACCATGTTCTTCCACATGTCCGTAGATGCAACGGGCCTAACTTAGGATGCCTTGTACTTGCACAAGATACTTGCTTTCATTGCTCCTCTTCTAAAATCTATTGGAAGTATGCATCATGTAATGGAGGTTTTCATTTTATTTGTTGACGCAGGAAATTACCTCAGTGGTCGACGAGGTGGGTTCGAGGAATGTTCTGCAGATTGTCACGAACAATGGTGTCACCTACAAGAAGGCATGCATGCTCATCACACGGGAGCACCGCAGCATCGTGCAGCCTTGTGTGGCCCACACGATTAATTTGACGCTGAAGCAGAATAGAGAGTTTCCTGACCACGCCTCTATTATCGAGAGTGCAAGGAAAATATCTCGATAGCTTTACAACCATTCGAAGCTTCACGTTATAATGAAGAAGTATATTGGGGCGAGTTGGTCAAGTGGAATACTACTCGCTTTGGAACAAACTATATTTTTTGGATAGTTTCCTTCGTTGCAAGGACAAGTTCTTGCAATGAATGGTCTCATAGGAATTTTTATCATCACACTTTGTTGGTACCGTGAAGGAGAGGTTCGTGTACTCCTACCTCTCGAGCTTGGATTGGTGGGACAACCATTGAGCAGTTGTTAACTCTGTGGAACTGTTGTACGTCTGCTTGCGTTTCGCCGATCAAGACAGGGTTCCTATGTTGAGCAAGTAAAAAAGAGAGTTCCATCGAAAGGAAAGGGGAAGCTTCACATACAGGTGGAACATTATGTAGGGAGTAATGGCTTGACTGGTAGAATTCTTGGGGATCGCCGGAGCCCGTCGTACCAAGAACTCAATGACAATAGCTCCAAGACGGAAAGCGATGGCGGTGAGTCCAGTGATGGTGCCTCCATCCCTCTCACTTCCCGCTCAGAAGGACGTTCCATAGAATTTACATGGGAGTCCCAGTACACTCATGTAACATAGGACAAATACCATGATGATCCACAATCACAAAAGACGACTACTATAGGGAAGAGAAGGGACCATCTACATAGTCATGATGCACCGCAGGATAGATCTAGCTCGTATAGAGTCGCCAAGATGTAAGGGATTTATGGCTCATATGGCCAATACGATTACACAATCTCAGATGCTTATGCACAACCTCCCACCCAATGGGTATATGATTGGAAGACCCCAAATTTTATACCATGTTGTACCAACAATGACAAACGACTAGCCCATAGGCGGGGCAAAGCTGGCACGAATACAAGGCGAAGTTTCTAGCTACACGAGAATTGGTGATGATGTCCACAAAGAAGTACAACATGGCCAACCAAGAGTACACCCAACAATACTGCCAATAGCCTCAAAGGTAATGTTTTATTTCATTGCAATTCCATTTTATACTAACATATCATTCATGTAGGTCCAACATGGCATATGTGTGACAATGGAAGGACGACGAAGCTATGCCAAGTGCGAACATTCATTTTCGGTGAGAAATGTTGATTTCAAAAGTCATATGTCATAGTATTGAAATGTGGACTTGTTGGATTGATTTGTGGAGGCTATTGAAATGAAATGTTATTTGTTGAGATATTATTACTAAATGCCTACTTTACAACTTCAGATTATCTAAAATATAGCAAAGGTCATACTGAAATTTCCCCATATTTTTTCCATAGTTGTGTTATTAGTGCAAAATGTATACTTTACAACTTGACATTATCTTAAAATGTAAGAAAGGTCATGCCAGAATTTTAACCTATTTTTTCTTTTTTATATATACATTTCTAACGTTTTTCCTGGTTTTTAGGCCTTTATCGGTTTTTTACAAATTTCCCACCATTTTTTGTAATTTTTCCTATTTTCCTTGTTTTTTTGTAATTTTTATTCAGTTGCCGATTTTCCATAAAAATCGTTCGATAATTGTTGCAAACCAATTGATTTTCGTAATTTTTTTGCTGCGGTTTGACTGCTGATTTCAAATCCCTTTGACTTTCCAAACCATTCGATTTTTGGCGATTTTTGACCGATTTTTAACGAAAATCGGTGCTGAGAGGTATTCGATTTCCAACCCAATTTCGGTATTGTAAACCCTACTGCTTAGCATGGGAAATACCTTCATAGCAAGCTGCGTATTCCGTCCCCTCTGAAGAACAATGAAATAACAGGCACCAAGAAGATGAAAGAGCCTACCCCTTGAAGTCGTAGATTAACACCCCAACTCTGTTGAAGTATAAGTGAATTGTTCACTTGTTTTCATCAACTTAAGCTATTAGGTGAACTGGTTGGTGTACGGAAGTCAGTAAACTACAGCTTTGGTTCATCGATCCACGAAGGCACCATCCACATTGATTTGTATCCATCCTGTGGCAGGAGAAGTTCAATGGATTGATGAACTCTTTGGAACGCAGAAATAAAATACAAGTGCGAAATGGAAGATTGAAAAATACAGAATAATCATAGGAATGTCCATTTGGACAAGACGTGGGAAAAACACAGGAAAACCCCCTCGATTCTATGTGCATTAGTGCAAAAAAGAGATTGGAGTGGATGTTCTTTTTCCATGAAACTCCTATAGAATTGTGGGCAAGCTACAACCCATAGAATTTTATGTGCTCGTTCTTGCATTTCAAATTGTAAGATAGGATCAAATACTATAAGATTCCTAAAAAAATCCTCCAAAATTCAGGCCCGTGCCTGAGGGGGGCGAGCGGGACGGCCGATCTGGGCCCCCACTTCCCAGGGGCCCCACCCTAGTGCATACAGGGATCCAGCCCCCAATCCAGCGATAGGCAGGCCGCAGGCAAGACGAAGCGACGCAACGATAGGGCACGCGAATACGCAATCATCAGGCGTCGTGGCGGCGCCGCAACAGAGGCCAGATTCGCCGGCGGTGAACGGTGGTTCAGCAGTCAGCACTACTGCACTAGTACGGCAGTCGGCAGGTGCTAAACTAATATTCCTCATTGTTTATTTCTTAATTTCTTAAATCTTAATCTATGATACTATGAATTACGGTAGACCAATACTAGCACTAGCAGAGTTCGACAATTGACATAGAACTTATATATACATTCTTTTTAATTGCTGTAGCAAGTAATTATGCTTAACAAATTACGTGAATTAATTTATTTTATTGATTCCTTGTAGATTGGTGTTGACGTCATGCCTCCTAGAAAATATGCATCTGTAGCCAAAAAAGAAAAAAAGGAAACACACGGAGGATTTTGTCTTGTCACAGAAAGGAGCCATGGATAAATTTCTTAAGAGGGATACGGGAGATTCTAGAAACGCAAATGAATTGGCAATAGTGCTTGCAGAGCCAGTGGAGGAACAAATTGGTGGGAATTCAGAAGACCAAGGACCTACAGACCATAATGTAAGTGATCATGCTAACATATCTCATCCAACTGCTACAGAATCTGCTAGTGTTGATGAACCACCAGTAGTGACTATAGACATATATGATCCGAGAAATTGGAATAATCTTGATAACAAAGCAAGAGATACATTAGTAGAGAAGGGACCGATAAGAGAAAAAAATCTTGTTTTTCCAATGGATGGCAACTCTAGGCATTTTTCTTATTCCCATTATTTTAGAAAATTGAGCAATGGCGAGGAACATGACAGAAAATGGTTAGTTTACTCAAAGCATGTTGATAGAGTGTTTTGCTTCATTGTAAGCTTTTCAAATCGATAGTTGCACAAGTTCGTTAGCACATGATGGATATAGAGATTGGAGACATACTAGTGAGAGGTGAAAGAACATGAAAATAGTCTTGAGCATATTCTTGGTATGAGCAGTTGGAATGAATTGAGGGCTAGACTAAGAAAACAAGAAACAATAGATAAAGATTTACAACGACAAATTACAAAGGAGAAAGAACGCTTGAGACAAGTTTTATTCGAATAGTAGCCATCGTGAAATTTCTTGGTAAGCGTAATTTAGCGCCGAGGGTCGATAATCATCTTTACAATGAACAAAATGGAAATTTCTTGGCTTGTGTTGAAATGATTGCGAATTTGATTTGGTAATGCAAGATCACCTTAGGCGAATTGAAAGCAAGGATATTCATTACCATTATCTCAGTAATAAAATTCAGAATGAGTTGATCTCTCTTTTGGCTTCTGATATTACTAGCAGTGTCATAAAGATTATTAAAGAGGCAAAATACTTCTCTATCATTCTCGATTGTACTCCAGATGTTAGTCATGAAGAACAAATGTCTTTGATAGTTCGATGTGTCAATATATCTAGCAACAAAATTAAGGTTGAGGAGTACTTCCTGGGTTTCTTAAAGGTGGATGACACATCTGGTTTGGGGCTTTTCAATGTTTTGATTGATTCATTGGAGTCCTTTGGTCTTAATATTGGTGACATAAGGGGTCAAGGTTATGACAATGGTTCTAATATGAAAGGAAAGCATCAGGGAGTACAGAAACGGTTGCTTGATAAGAATCCAAGAGCTTTTTATATGCCATGTGCTTGTCACAGTCTTAATCTTACTCTTTGTGATAATGCAAAATCTTGTAGTAAAGCTATTTCATTTTTTGGAATTGTACAAAGAATATATACATTGTTTTCGGGTTCTACGAAAAGATGGAAAGTTTTACTTGATCATGTGCCAAGTTTAACTGTGAAATCATTGTGCAACACTCGTTGGGAAAGTCGTATCAAAAGTGTGGCAGCAATTAGATATCAAGCTCCACAGATAAGGGCGGCTTTGCTTGAGTTACATCATGCTTCTGATACTGATCCCATGGCAAAGAGTGATGCAAAGAGTTTGTATGACTTGATTGGTACCTTTGAGTTCATTCTTGGTATGGTTATATAGCATGATATTTTATTTGCTGTAAATGCTGTGAGCAAGAAGTTGCAATCACCATCAATGTGCCTTCACTCGACCTTAGAGCAAATAGATGGTATAATGAGTTACTTTGACAAGTACAAAAATGAAAGGTTTGCTTCTAGTATGATGGTTGCCAAGGATATTGCTTCTGTTATGGGTGTAGAGGCATCATTTCCAGTAAAGCGTCGTGCTCTTAGAAAAAACATTATGATGAAAATGATTGCAGCAGTGAGGCAAATCTACAAGGTGAGAAAGATTTTGAAGTGAATTACTTTTTGGTTATGCTTGATATGGCAAACAGTTCATTAAAAAATAGATTTGGAGACCTCCAAGTATTCAATGATATATTTGGGCCTCTTCTTAACTCAGCATCATTGAAATCATTGGATCACATTGAACTTAAGGATTACTGTACCATGTTGGCAAAAACTTTCTCTGTTGATGACTCATCTGATTTTGAGGAAAATAATCTGATGTCAGAGTTAAGAATATTGCAAATGACACTGCCAAATAGATCAATGTCTGCTATGGAAATTTTTGAGTTTGTCAGGGAAATGGATTGCTATCCCAATATATCTGTTGTTTATCGGATATTATTTACAATACCAGTAACGGTGGCATCAGCTGAAAGGAGCTTCTCAAAGCTAAAATTATTGAAGAATTATTTAAGGTCTACAATGTCTCAAGAAAGGTTAAATGGGCTAGCAACTTTATGTATTGAGAAGAAATTGTTAGATGATATTAATATTGAAGCCATCATTGATGATTTTGCATCTAGGAATGTTAGAAGACATTTTTAAGGTGATCTCTACAATATATTTGAGGTAATAATCTTACTTCTATTTTTTTACCGCTCAAGTTTTTCTATGATACATCGAATTATTTTAATAAGCTGATATATATATATTAGTAAAAAAAATAGTTCTTATGGTATTGGGGCCTCCGTTTATAATCTCGCCCCGGGCCTCTCAAAACTGAGGAACGGCCCTGCCAAAATTATCTCTATCAATCCAAAGGAGCCCTTACTGAGGATTTCAATTGCATGATTAGCTGGGCTTGGTCGGAAGCGGGCCAGCTTACCAGTCTCAACTACCAGGCCATCCGTATATACATCTTTTACAAAACTCGGCCTACTTACCTGCCAAACTTGTAGCGTCTATCCAACCGGCCCATCCCAAAGAACAGCTGAACTCTAAAGTGAAACTACTGCTTACGTATTTTACAACACCTCTCTACCTGTTGTATTTGCACCTAGTCAGCTTTATCATTTATCGACCATATTGCATTGCCATGGGTCATCGAGTTCTACGAGCTCTATGGGTTCTACGAGCCTGGACCAGCACACACTGCAAAAGATAAAAAAAAAATGTAAGGTTATGTTACAAGAGGAGTTTTTTTTTGTCTTGTCTTCCAATCAAATCCAGGAGTCCTAACATCCATAGGACATTTTGACAGTCATACTTCTATGAGCGCACAGGATGTTTAAGATAATAGACAAGCGTAATACACTGACATACTGTCGGGAATATGGTGCTCAGGTTGTACATTCAGAAACAAATGGTGGCACCTGCAAAAAAAATGGTTTCAATTATTGAAACAAAGGCTTAATGTAAGATAGCTAAGTTATATTAAAATAAAAGATAGCCGAGGTAAAAATTATTCATAAGTAAATCGGTAGAGAATGAGATGCCTACCATGCTAAAAGTCTCTTGCCTAGTTATATTACCAACTTCACTGTCATGCTTTAAAAAACTCATGAAAACTGGAATGCACAAAAGATTTAATCAAAAGAGTGGCTTAATCAAAGAGTATATCATGGTTGCAACAGCAACTGATCGTTAAGTATAACAATGATTTGAAAGTGAAAGAATCTTATTTAATATGGGAAAGGTAAAATAAATTGGGATAGAACCTCCGGATACTTCAGAAAACTAGGTATATCGGTGAATTTTCTATTTTTCAAAAAGAAAATAATTCTTGATACTTCTCCAATATTTACCTGACACTTCATACCTCTTAACCATAATATCACTACTAACTTAGAAGGAGATGTTGAAATCATTTATTTCCATCCCGTAGCCTCTTCTCGCTCCCCACACCATCGCCCCCTGCTCATCTCTTCTCCTAGGCTCCTACGTCAATATTCCTCTCCCCCTAGAGATGGTGGTGCACGGCACCTCTCTCATTGCCAGCGAAATGGTGCTCTTGGTCCTCATGCACGGTGGGTCCTCTCACTAGTTCTCTTATCCTCTCTTGATTGTGGTAGTGTAATATACTCTTAGGCAGCCAACGGTAGCAGGGTTGGTGATTGCAGCAGCAGCTAAGAGGCAAGACATATGGTTGCAGTTGGCAGGAATAGAAACGCACAATTGTGGAGATGTTTGGGGACAGCAGTAGACTAGATACCCTAAGTCGCTTGCTATGGGCTGATAGGCATGTGAGATGATCTGGCCTATTTGCTTCTTCATTTTCTTTGTTATTGTGTCTCTTATGTATGTTTCTACATACATCGCCATTGTTGCCATTTCAAATGATGATGATAAGTGTAAAAAAAAGAAGAGAAATTCCTATGTAAGATATGGAAGACCATTCTTACAATTATGCAAACGAATGCCCGATAGACAAAAAAAGTTTTTTCTTAATTTTGGTTGTAGCAGATGCAAAAAAAAAAAAGTTCATGATACTATATAGAGTTCAGACATTCAGAGTACAGTCAAACAAGAATGAACAGTACTAAGCTCCTTACGGAGATAATGGCTATGATCCAGCAACAGGGCCCCCTCTATCTCCACCTTGCTAAAGAAAATCTACCAAAAAATTTTGATTCGCAAATCCCATCAGAATTACGTTAAGACATTTTTCTGCTTTCAAGAAATACACAACTTAAACAAAAAAAAACCGGTACCAATCACCATAGGGCATCAGAGCAATCCAAGCACAGGATTCATGATACCAACAATTGCAAATTGCAGATAGCATGCAGCGTATTGGATGGAATCAACCAACCAATCAATGAAGTTCTAGTACAAAAAGCTACACCATTAGTTGAGAAATATAAAATGTTTTGACTTTATACAAAGATTAACGTAGCAGTCAAATTAAAAAAATACAAGAAAAAATGACTTACATATTCCTTGTAATTATCTTGAAAAGATAATAAAAAATATTTTATATGAACGGTAATGAATAAATACATATGATTAAGAGAGAATAAATAGAGATACAGTAAAAAAAACATTGTTACATTAAAAAAAGAGGAAATAAATAAGAGGATAGTTGGAAAAACCTCGTTACATCTACAAACATGCCTTATATTTCAAAGAGACAATATAACCGGATGCAACATAAATTAACTACCGCTTGCAACTTTGGTAATAGGAGCAAACCTGTTGGAAAATTAACATGGCATAACATTAATTTAATTCTATGGATACACAATAAAAACATGATGTTAAAAATTGCGTTTGCAACCAAATTACTAGCAACCAGCAGATTGACATAATATGCTAGTAAAGGAAACATGCCTACACATGCTAGATAGCTCAAAAGATACGTAGATGTAAACAAAACTATCATAGCAGCCTGCATTCTCAACAGATCTTATCACAAAATGAATTACTTGGACCATGAACTACTTAGACCAGAGCACTCACTGAGGGCTTGATGAAGAACGGGAAGCCACGCAAAATCGATGCGATGATCGAAGATGAAGACAGCAGTAGCGCGGTGCGGTGCTTCCCAAAAACCTGATCGCCGATCTCCCGTGCAGGGCGTCAAGTGGTCGGCGTCGGATTAGAGACACTGCTCTCCCTCACGCCCGTTGCACGACGGACGAAGGGACGAAATGGCTCCAAAGGCAGCAAGCACAGAGAAAGCAGAGATTGCCAGAGAGAACGAGATTGATTTTCTGTAGCTTATATCTCACGAACAGGGACGTCTCCCTTAAGAAAGCGCGTATCGAAAACCACCTCGCGAAAAAAGAGCCGAACTGCCACGATTCCAGGAACCGCCCCCCTGGAATCTCGCAATGCGGACGAACGGACTAACCGCACGAAAACGTACATCTAACTGAGTCCGCGTCGCCACATCAGCAGTCGTGGTGTAAAGTGATGTGGCATAGCATGTACACGTGGCAAAAGGTTAAATACACTTAGCACGTCTCGATCACGGTCGCGCGTCGTCGCAAGACACAAGTCACGCGATAAACACGCGAAATATGTGCGCGCGTGCTTGCATGTATATAGCCTAACATAGCCAACTATGTGTACCTCTAGCCTTGCCACCAACTCATACTAGAGTCCATGCATAAACTCCCCTTATAAGTTGGTTGCACTCCACCTAGCTAAGCAATATGGTACTAAAGACCATACCCTCGACTCAACACCCCTTTGACTTCTTCCATTGAATTTGAAGGACCGAGATGGAGAACAGAGGGGGGTGAATGGTCGCAAATAAAATTTCCCCCAAAATACTCCAACAAAAACCTCGATAAGATCGCTCAAAGGAAATCGTGAAAAACCTGAAAAACTAGACAACTATGTGTACCCCAAGCTTCCATTGATAAGTACCATAAAATATGTGGGGATTTTTGAGTCACAATACTGGTTGTCTAGTGTCCAAGATAAAGAGGAATCAATTCAAACTCTTGCTTTTAGAAAGGACATCAATTCAAATCACAAAAGTCACTTTCAGAAAAATAAAAGCAGAATTTCCAGAACTTGTCCTCAATTTGCACAGGAGGTTGGTGGGTTTCTGCAGCTCACAAAATTTTGTGACTTTTTCTCCCTATGAGAATCAGACTTGTGAAGAACTCCACAAAATTTCTTCTCAAAAAGCCTTACAGGAAAAACAGGAAAAATCTAAGAACACAGTCTGGTCAAGAACTTCGAGCAGAAATTTTGGGGCTCGGTTTTCACCTCATGGCGCCCAAACGGTGCAACAAATGAACTCCAAAATTTTTCTACAAGTGGATATCAGAGTCCCGCACCTCCTCCAACAAGAATAACTTGAAAAAGATTTTTCTAGATTTTTATATAAATCAAATACTGACTGCTGCGCGAAGAACAAGTTCGGAATAAAGTTCGAACTTGAAAGAAAAGATGTTCTCTACTCAATCCAAGAGTGCAAAAGAGATGTAAAACCATATGAACACACTCAAAACATCCAAGATCAGCAGCATTTAGATGGAGGGGAGGCAAATCCAAATTACATGAAATTAAATTGCGAGAAAGTAATTGCGGGAAAGTAAATGCTGAATTTAAATTGCGTAAAGTAAAGACATAATGTAAATGCGCAAAATAAATTCAGAGGTGGATGGATAAAACTTTCATTTCTGGAAGGAGAGGTTACAAAGCCTCACTTTCATGTGGGCAAAGCTCAAAGGAGCATTCACAAACCCCAAAACCTTCAAGGGAAGGAGGCTACCCCTCCACCCCTATTTATACTACTCTTGGGCCACCTACCACCCTTGGATGAGTCCCTTAACCCTAGAGCACTCATCTAAGGGCTAGGATTAACCCACACACACAGCCATGCAAGGGCTAACCCAAAACCCACATACATACCGGGTTTTCTTGCACGGTTTTCAAAGCATACTACCTAGACCCGCTAACCTATCAACTAGACCTCAATCCGACGGCCCTCATTGATCCACGCGGCATCTAACTAGCATCAACTACTTTCCTTGTCTTCTTGACTTGCCCAAACTCCGTCTCCGATCATCTTCCGGCGATCTCCCAACCGCTCGGACCTCCGCGCTCCTCGCCTAGTCCCGGTCATCCTTCGCCTCACCATGACCTAGCACCGTCGTCCTGCAACCATCAAAGACAAGGAAAAAACCTTTCACATAGCAATGCCCACAATGATATGCAATAAACCATCCAACTCATCACTACCGCGTCCATACGACCGGTACTGCCACTCCTGGCAGAGACAACTCAAATTGCTTCATTTTAAAAATCAATCCAAATCAAACTCGAACTTGAGCACACCTTGCTCAAATAAAGTCAAATACTCATCACAAACATGGATGTACCTCCACATGGTCCTTCAATCTCCCCCTTGATGAGTATATTGACAAACCACACAAAAAGGCATAGATTTGAGTTTGAAGAAAATGAAGAAGAAAGCAATTTTGTAGTTGTAAAGTCAAACTTGGTCCAAAGATAGAAATTAGAACCATGACCAAGTTGACGAAGAGGAATTTAGATTTTAGAGTTAAATTTAAGAAAGTGCAAGTTTTCGACAAAAACTCTAAAATCCAACTAAACATGTCAAATGTGATTATGAGATTATGATCCAACAGAAGTAGTAGCATAGTTTTACAAAGATCATAATAACCAAATAAGCATTCACATTTTTATCTTTTTAGTGATGTCTTTTCTACGTTTTCTCCCCCTTTTGGCAATATAGGCATCAATTTTTTTTATGTATGCATGAAATGCAATCGAAAGAGCTTTGAAGATTATCCAATTGATCAAAATAGAAGGATATTACACCAAGCTTGTCAATTTCAGAAGATGACTAAACTAAGACATGTCCAAGTGCAAATACGAGCTTAGTTTTGAATATTTTATTTTTAGCAAGATTTGACAAGTGAAACACTTAGCTTTAGTTTCAAAAATAGAAGAATAGCCACTCTAAGGATCAAAAGGAAAACATAGAGTTCAACCTACTCAGCACTTTAGGGAATCTAGAAGAGCATACAAGGTCCTTCGGGCTCATTTATCACTTAATGTAAATTTTGATTTATCATCATACAAGACATAGAGGGGTGCAAATGTTTGACATTATTTGCATTCTTTACCCACATATGTCTTTGTTTTTAATTTATTTGCATTTTCTTTTGACAACCAATTGACTCAAGCCATATGCGACCATCTCAAGATGAACTCTTAAGAGGATGGTCTAGGTCAAACACGATGTATTCCAAGTTCATCCCAAGTGCAATGGGGAGCGGTCTTGTGAATGCAAGGTGTTGAGTCGTATGTGCACAAGAAGAGTCAATTTTGTTTAATTTTCATTTTTAGCACAATGATTCATGAGCAATTGAAGGACTCTAGCATGGATCAAACTAGTTTCACCCAAGTTGCTATAGGGACTCTAGAGAACTCCAAAATTCCTCAAATTATGACACAAACCTCTAGAGAAGAAACCTAGCAAGTAAAAGCAACAAGTTTCATCAAGTTTTTCATTTAAGACTTTTTTCATTTTAAAGCTTAGCAAGTTAAATGAACTTGGACATATCTGAGCTAGTGATTTCCTCCATATGATGCAAAGCATGGTGTATAGCATGAAGAAGAAATCAATTGCATAATAGACAAAGCTCATTAAACAGAAATGCGTCTATATGCAATGCACGAACAGATTCCCAAACTCCCTCAACAAATGAATCAATTTTAAGCTCAAATCTGGTTAAAGTTGAGTTATTATCAAGATTAGGCACAAAGAAAAACTGAATGAACTCAATAATAACGGAAAAAGCAGAATGAGGAGAAGAAGTCGAGAAACGCGCAAAGCTGGATGGCTATTGAGCATAGACAAGATAGAAGAGACTCACTACGGCTCAGACTCGCTCTTATCTTCCCAGAGACTAACATAGGAAGTCGACTCTAGATCCCAACTAAGGAGTGCACATGCACTCTGTCTACCTGTGGCCCAATACCGCTAGACTTATAAGACTGTGAGGGAACTCAACCTAGAGAGAAGAGAGAACAGCTAACCACGCATGATAGCAACCTAAACCACAAGATAAGAGGTCCATACAAGGCATGCCAGAAGTCTAAGTGAGTGAACTCAACTCAAGAAGAACAAGCCCAAAGTCACCCATAAGAAGCACAAAGAAAAGAAAAGCTGGAAGAAAACATATAATACATAATATACAAACCACTCCCCTCACGAAAGGCCGTAAGGGCTCACGACTCCAAGCTCACTCCTCAAGGCAACAAACTGAGCTATCCAAAGGCTTGGTGAAGATATCGACTAATTGAAGGTCACTCTCTATGAACTGAAGCGCGATATCTCCCTTCTCCACATGGTCTCTAAGGAAGTGATATCTAATATCAATGTGTTTGGTCCGGGAATGTTGCACGGGTTTTTAGCAATGCAAATAGTGAAGTGTTGTCACGAGAAAAGTGGCACCTCTCTATCTCTAACCCATAGTCCCGTAAGGTCGATCTCATCCAGAGCACTGCTACAAAGAATCGGTCTGCAAAGAACATACTCGGCCTCGGTGGTGGTCATGCAACCCTGCATCGCTTCCTAGATGACCAAGAAACAAGAGAAGTGCCAATGAATTGGCAAGTGCGAAGTGCTCTTCCTATCTATCCTACACCAAAGAAAGTCGGCATCGAAAAGGCTCTAAGAGATAGACAAGAAGACGAAGAGTACCAAATACCATAATCGGTGGTAGCACGAAGGTACTCAAGATGCGCTTGACCGCTGGCGGTAAGAGGCGCGAGGAGAAGCTTGAAATCGAGCGCACGCACACACAAATGAAATGTATGTCCGACCTCGAAGCGGTGAGGTACAAGAGGAGCCGATCATGCTCAAACTCCTTTTGATCGCAGGCTCACCATCCTCATCGGGCTCGAGGACAGCAGTGGTGGCCATAGGAGTCATCACCGGCTTCCCATCGACATATCAAGCGCCTCAGAGGTCACGGTATACTTGCCTTGATGCAAGAAAGTACCCTCCCGAGTTTGCTTGATTTAGAAGCCAAGAAAGTAGCTCAACTCGCTCATCATACTCATCTTAAACTCTGTGCTCATCACCTCAGAAAACTGAGACACAAGCGAATGAGATGAGCCACCAAAAATGATATCGTCCACATAAATCTGGATAAGAAGAAAATGAGACTCATGGTGTCGATGAATGAGTTTTGTCTACTATGCCCATTTTGAAGTCATGGCTGAGAAGATAAGACTTGAACCTCTCATACCATGCTCTGGGGGCCTGCTTGAGTCCATACAAAGCTTTGGAGAGCTTGTATACATGACTTGGAAACTTGGGGTTCTTGAATCTCGGAGGTTGTTTGACATAAACCTCTTCCTCAATATAGCCATTGAGGAATGCACTCTTGACATCCATTTGATAGAGCTTGAAGCCACGGGATGCAGAGAATGCAAGCGGGATCCTAATAGCCTCTAGTATAGCTACAGGGTAAAGGTCTCCTCAAAGTCAAGACCTCAACTCGAGAAAATCCTGTGCAACTAGCCTAGCCTTGTTGCGAATGACAACCCCATCCTCACTGCTTGTTTTGAACACCCACTTGGTCCCAATGACATTATGACCGGATGGGGCTCGACAAGTCGCCATACCTTGTTCCTCTCAAAGTTCTCAAGTTCCTCATGCATAGCATTAATCCACGATACATCGGATAATACATGAGAAACATCCTTCGGCTCAAAGGAGGCAACGAAGGCGAGTGGAGGGTAAACCTGGACAAACTGATTTTGATCGAGTGACTGCTCAAACAGATCACCAATGATCTGATCAGGTGGATGAGAACGTTGAATATGACGGGGAGGTCCAGAAACAGAAGTGGCCTCTACCTCATGCACAGAAGAGGTAGGAGCAGAGCCACTAGCTGAAGGAGAGTCGGAAGGCAAGGGCTGGTCTCCCTGAGGTGCAGAAATCGAAACAGGAGGCACCTCAGGTGAAGAGGGGACTGGATCTGGTGGAACACTATCATCTCCATCATCCTCATCTTCTACAAAGATAGTCTCGGAGGGATAAGAAGAGCCTGAAACATCAGGTCTAGCTCCTGGGCTAGCCTCATCAAAGGTTACATCATAGGTCTCTATGATCCTATGCGCATCAACACTCCAGACCCTATAGCTACGAGAAGAGGTCGAGTAACCTAGAAAGATACCATCAGAAGAGCGAGACTCAAACTTATCTAGGTTACCAGACTTCAAGATAAAACACTTGCAACCGAAAACGCGAAAATGAGACACACTGGGCTTTCGCCCATACCTCAACTCATAAGAAGTGCGATGCAGATGTGCTCTCAAAAACACGCGATTAGAAACATGGCAAGCAAGAGCTATAGCCTCATTTCAAAACTTCCTAGAGTCTTCAGACTGTCTAGCATCGTCCCGCCATCTCAACCAAGGTCCTGTTCTTCCTTTCCACTACGCCATTCTCACGAGGGGCGAGGGAGAAGAGAAGCGATGCTCTAAACCGACTTCACACGAAACTCTCAAAGTAGGAATTCTTGAACTCCGTGCCATTATCACTGCAGATAGCTCATAATGCACTGGAAGCTCAATAGACAACCTCATTGACCAAACCCTGAAGTGAGAAAAGTCTCATCCTTCGAGGCCATGAAGAATACCCAAGAGTATCTAGAAAAATCATCAACGATGACAAGAACATACCACTTTCCTCCTGCCGATCGCTGACATTTGGACCAACAAAGTGTCCATATGTAAAAGCTGTCACGGTGCATCACCATCACTACGGTGGCCGGAGGATGAGAAGCGAGAACCATCTTGCCATGTCGGCAAGGAGAGCAAACTAAGTCTTTGACCATCTTGAGTTTGGGCAAACCCGAATGAGATCGTGGTCGCTAACTCGGGTCAAATGATCAAAACCAATGTGACCAAGTCTCCTATGCCGAAGGAGAGATCACGGACTCGAAGCAATCAAACATCGAAGAGAGTCTCGGAAGAAGCGGAAAAATCAGACGAAAGACTCTCCCAAATCTAGAAATCCCAAAACTAACCCTCCCGATGAATCAAGAATTCTACAGCATTACTCTTGAAGCTTACCTCGAAAGAGTCATCGATAAGTCGAGAAAGCAGAGAGCGATTGTATTGCAACTTACTTACTAAGGCAACATCTTTAAGAATGAAATTTTGGTTAATGCAGATGGTACCTTTAGCAATGACTCTACTCAAGATGCATCCCCAAAAGTGATTAACTCATCACCGGGGCTCGGACTAGGGAAGAGAACCAATGAGAATCTCCGGTCATATGACGAGAACAACAGGAGTCAACAATCCAAACATCGCCCTTCCCCATCCGACGAACCTGATCAAGACACAAGAGAGAAAGATGACTCGATCTTGGGATAGAGTGAAGACTTAGGAACCCAATATCTTGAACCATACGACACCTCAGTACCGCAGAAGAAGATCGACTCGAGTGTCTCTCTGACGCTCAACTCTCACACGATCAGGAGCAACTCTGGTAGATAATCTAGGAGTCAAAGCGGGTTGGCACACCGTGGTGCAAAAGCCGGACCATCCCGAAGAAGATCGCTGGATCTTCTGGGAAAACACCTCACGCTACCGATATCTACCTCGATGGGAAAAATGAGGAATATCAACGGGACGGCGGAAGGCCGACTCTGAACAGCTCCGTGACTAAAACTCAAGAACTAGCATGAAAACCAAGTCCCGGACGCTGCCCAAAACAAAGCGACTCTCTAACTTCGTCTAGAAGCGGTGTGTGTCTTAGAAGCACTCAAAGTCCGGGATGACCACAATACCCTAAGAGAAGCAACACGCCACACCGAGTGATCTTGGCGCGCTCAAGGTAAATCTACTAGTGACCATCCTTCTTACGGAAGGTGCATGTGTACTTCGCCTTGCTAGAGGCGAAGCAATAGGAGTAACACCCTTCGGTGGAAGTCCTATGGACAACCCCAATGGACCTAAACACGGTGGTACTCACTCTGGGAGCTATCACAATCTCACCACTCTTGGAGCCGCGACAATGGTGGGAAGATGCGCCGGCGTGCTCAAGGGATCAAATCCTAGACCTTGATTGAATCTACTAATCTTGGATTGATCTAGAATAAGATTGAGCTTCTTCTTGCCTCCAACAAACTTCTCGAGAGTGCTCATAAGATACTGGCAATCTCGGAAGAAAGAAGCACAAGAAGAACAGGGGGAAGGAGAGGAAGAAGAAGAACCAGAAAGAGAAAGAGAAGATCTCTCAGCACGTGCTTTTTGTTCCCCTAACACGGCTGCCTCAATCTTGAGGGCCTCACAAGAAACGCAAGGAGCATCTCTAATCCTAAGGGTTTGGTCTTTTAACTTCTTCCTAAGCTCGACATGGATTTGATCCACATCATCCTTAACCCCAACACACAGCAAGCAACCAGTTTTTGACTTAACTAGTAAGTCCTTAGCAAGTTGATCACACTTGACATTCAAAGCATCGTTGTCAAGTTTTAGTTGCCTACAGCCCTCACATGAGTTGACTGGGTCCTTAGAAGCATGCAATTCAAGTTCATCATTTCTAGGAGAAAGCTTTCTAAGGTGTTCGCTCATGGCATCAATTTCAGCAAGCAATTTAGGGCAATTAGCACATGATGGAGTGGAGTGAGCATGAAGAAAACTAGCCTCAACAGGAATAGCATCAACAGAAGTAGTGCTAGCATTCTTCAACCTAAGACCATCAAGTTCAGCAAACACACTATCATGTATGGTCCTTAGGTTCTCCAACTCCACAAGAATAGCATCACACAAAGAGCAATCATCAGTGACTCGGGAGGGAGAAGATCTAAGTGAAGCTAACTCCCGAGTCAAGGTACCTACTTTCTTCTCAAGCTCCGTACACCTAGCTCTAGCATGAAATTTTCCTAATTTGCAGAAAGCTTCGTTGAGCTGGTCATAGGAGGGTACCTCATCCGAGTCGCTATAGAGCTCGGAGTCGCTGATGTCGTTGGTGTCGGCCATGAAGCACATGCCGAAGAAGTCGTCACCGCCCTTCTTCTCTTGCGGATCATCCTCGCCCTCGTCGCTCCATGTCTCCGTGTCGGAGAGGTTGATGTCGTCAAGCGCGGCGATGACTCGATGGAAGAGCTTCTTGTTCTTAGAGAAGTTGCGGTACTTCTTCTCGTGTGCCGGTTCACGAACTGGAGGCTTCTTGTTGCGGTTCTTGTCGGTGTAGTCGTTCTTGCCCGAACCGCCAACGTCGTTCTTGCCCTTTTCCAGCTTGGGACAGTTCGCCCGAATATGGTTGGGGCCACCACACTCGAAGCAGGTGATCATGCCACCTCTCTTCCTCTCTCTCACCCTCTTGTATGCATGAGAAAACTTATGACGAGAAGAGCAAGCTCATTTTCCGAAATTTTTCCAGTTGGTCATCGCTAGCTCGCAAAGGGCGTAAAGAGAGAAACCAATAGAAGGATCGGAAGAAGAAGATCCAATGGGATCGGTGACCAAAGCCATCGATCGAGATTTCGTCTTCCGAGAGACGACATCGATCTCATGAGTCTTGAGGCGGGAATAAAGCCCGTCAAGAGTCAGAGTCGATAAGTCGGTGGTGTCCTTGATGGTGGTCACCTTCATCTCTCAAACCCGAAGGTCGAGTGCGGTCAAGAAATGTCGAGCATTGTCCGAGTCAGGATATATGCAACCAACTGCTCGGAGGTCGCTCAAAATCTTTGTAAACCGACCAAAACACTCGTCGAGACTCTCACCAGCGCGTTGATCAAATTTGTTGTACTCACGCTTGAACTGGTCCTGCCTCACAGTCTTGATTTGAGTAGAGCCCTCATGGTAAGCATCGAGGGTTACCCAAATCTAGTGAGCGGAGCGAAGGTGAGAAATCCTATCATACTCACATGGCTAAGACCACGTATGAGAATGTTCCTTGCCTTAGCATTCGCCTCAACGTCAACCATATTGATGGCCGTGACATTTTCATCGCCAGGAACCTCATACAGAGTTTCACCTTCGCCATATCGTAACCCAGGCAGTGATGTATGACTCCATCCGGACTTCAAAAGGAAAATCAACTCCATTAAAGATGGGAGGCTTGGTGGAATATTTGTCCGTCGCCATGGCTCTTGAGACCGGTCAAGATCTATGGAAGAGCAAAACCGACTCTGATACCAATTGAAGGACCGAGATAGCGAACAGAGGGGGGTGAATGGTCGCAAATAAAATTTCCCCCAAAATACTCCAACAAAAACCTCGACAAGATCGCTCAAAGGAAATCGTGAAAAACCTGAAAAACTAGACAACTATGTGTACCCCAAGCTTGCATGGATAAGTACCATAAAATATGTAGGGATTTTTGAGTCACAATACTGGTTATCTAGTGTCCAAGATAAAGAGGAATCAATTCAAACTCTTGCTTTTAGAAAGGACATCAATTCAAATCACAAAAGTCACTTTCAGAAAAGCAAAAGCAGAATTTCCAGAACTTGTCCTCAATTTGCACAGGAGGTTGGTGGGTTTCTGCAGCTCACAAAATTTTGAGACTTTTTCTCCCTATGAAAATCAGAGTCGTGAAGAACTCCACCAAATTTATCCTCAAAAAGCCTTACAAAAAAAACAGGAAAAATCTAAGAACACAGTCTGGTCAAGAACTTCGAGCAGAAATTTTGGGGCTCGGTTTTCACCTCATGGCGCCCAAACGGTGCAACAAATGAACTCCAAAATTTTTCTGCAAGTGGATACCAGAGTCCCGTACCTCCTCCAACAAGAATCACTTGAAAAATATTTTTCTAGATTTTTATAGAAATCAAACACTGACTGCTGCGCGAAGAACAAGTTCTGAACAAAGTTGGAACTTGAAAGAAAAGATGTTCTCTACTCAATCCAAGAGTGCAAAAGAGATGTAAAACCATATGAACACACTCAAAACATCCAAGATCAGCAGCATTTAGAAGGAGGGGAGGCAAATCCAAATTACATGAAAGTAAATTATAGAAAGTAATTATGGAAAGTAAATGCTGAATTTAAATTGCGTAAAGTAAAGACATAATGTAAATGCGCAAAATAAATTCAGAGGTGGATGGATAAAACTTTCATTTCTGGAAGGAGAGGTTACAAAGCCTCACTTTCATGTGGGCAAAGCTCAAAGGAGCATTCACAAACCCCAAAACCTTCAAGGGAAGGAGGCTACCCCTCCACCCCTATTTATACTACTCTTGGGCCACCTACCACCCTTGGATGAGTCCCTCAACCCTAGAGCACTCATCTAAGGGCTAGGATTAACCCACACACACAGCCATGCAAGGGCTAACCCAAAACCCACATACATACCGGGTTTTCTTGCACGGTTTTCAAAGCATACTACCTAGACCCGCTAACCTATCAACTAGACCTCAATCCGACGGCCCTCATTGATCCACGCGGCATCTAACTAGCATCAACTACTTTCCTTGTCTTCTTGACTTGCCCAAACTCCGTCTCCGATCATCTTCCGGCGATCTCCCAACCGTCTGGACCTCCGACGCTCCTCGCCTAGTCCCGGTCATCCTTCGCCTCACCATGACCTAGCACCGTCGTCCTGCAACCATCAAAGACAAGGAAAAAACCTTTCACATAGCAATGCCCACAATGATATGCAATAAACCATCCAACTCATCACTACTGCGTCCATACGACCGGTACTGCCACTCCTGGCAGAGACAACTCAAATTGCTTCATTTTAAAAATCAATCCAAATCAAACTCGAACTTGAGCACACCTTGCTCAAATAAAGTCAAATACTCATCACAAACATGGATGGACCTCCACATGGTCCTTCAGAATTAATTCCAACAATCCCCACCAAGAAGTCAAAGTCTACAAGAAAAAGCTTTCCAGCACTTTTAATATACCGGTTTTGCAGTGTAGACCCGTCCCGAGTTGAGCTATACTTAGCACAGTAAGATCCACTTACTTGCAACTATGCAATAGCTAAAGCCTTGAATTATCAGTCTAGTGCAAGCAAGGTTCACTTGAAGATATCACAAATACTAGGCCGCCTAGAACTATGCCTACGGTTTGGAGCGTTACGGTCATGCTCCCGTGCCCTCTCAAGAACTTATTAGAGATTAGCCAAATCTTATAGACTGCGACCTCACAATCTAGCTTATATAGGTGTGTTCTTTCGAGTGTACTCTGTAGGATAGTACCTCGCCATAAAAATAGGCCTTAGAACAAATTAAGACATAAAAGTCATCCTCCCATGCAGTACTTGAGAGTACGCATCTCCTAACGGGAAAAGATAAGTACGAATGTACTCTTCAGTTACCCTAATAGTTTGTTTTTCTCATCACCAAATTCACGGGATCTTCGTTCGCAAAGGCTGGGTTTCCACTGTGAAGCAACTCAGGTGGGTCCCAAACCAATTTCCCTCGATGCTCCATCTATCACTGCACGTGATAGTCCCTTCGTAAAGGGTCCACCAGGTTTTTAGATGTATTAATATAATCCACGACGATCACTCTAGTATTTCTCAAATTCCTAACGAATTTGATTCGCCATTTCACATGTCTTGAGGACTTCAAATTATCTTTTGCACTCTTAACCTTAGTGATCATAATTTGGTTATCACAGTACAAAAGAATAGCCGGTATTGGTTTTTAACCATCGGCAAGTCCAACAAGAGCTCATGTAGCCACTCTGCCTGAATAGTGGCTGTGTCAAGTGCTATAAGCTTAGCCTCCATGGTTAATCTCATAAATATGGTCTGTTTGCAAGACCTCCATGAAACTGCAGCACCGCCCAAAGTGAATACATATCCACTAGTGGCTTTGATCTCATCAGTATCTAAGATCCAGTTGGAATCACTATAACCTTCCAGTACCGCAGGATACCCATTATATTGAAGTCCATAAGCATTGGTACCTCTCAAGTATCTCATGACACGATCTAGTGCAGTCCAGTGATCATTTCCGGGTTTGAAGAAAATCGACTCAATTTGCTTACAGCAAATGAAATGTTAGGCCTAGTTGCACTAGCCAGATACATGAAAGAACCAATTATTTGAGAGTATCTCAATTGATCTATTCCTTGTCCTATGTTCTTTCGAAGTTTTAGACTTGGGTCATAGGGTGTTGGAGATATTTTGCAATCTGAGTACCCAAAACGACTCAGAATTTTCTCCGCATAATGAGACTGCTTTAAAGTAATCCTATTCTCACCCTTAATAAGCTTGATGTTAAGAATAGCATCAGCCTCTCCTAGATCCTTCATATCAAAACTTTGAGACAAGAATGATTTAACATCATTTATCACATTGATACTAGTCCTAAAGATCAGTATGTCATCGACATACAAACACACAATCACCCCCTTACCCCCACCAAACTTATAATACACACATCTATCAGCCTCATTTACCACAAAGCCGGTAGACGTCAGAGTTTTATCGAACTTTTCGTGCCACTGCTTAGGTGCTTGCTTGAGACCATACAAAGACTTTCGAAGCCTACACACCATATTCTCAGGTCCAGGTGCTACATACCCATCGGGCTTCTTCATATAAATTTCTTCATCCAGTTCTCTATTTTGGAAAGCTATTTTTACATCCATTTGATGAATGTAAAACTTATATAAAGCCGCTAATGCAAGAAACACTCTGATAGTAGCAAGCCTACCAACAGATGAGTAAGTATCAAAGAAGTCCTCTCCTTCCTTTTGGGTAAAACCCTTAGCCACAAATCTAGCCTTGTATTTCTCAATAGTACCATCAGGTCTAAGCTTTTTCTTGAAGATCCATTTACATCCAACTGGTTTGCAGCCAGTAGGACATTCACAGACTTCCCATGTTCCATTAGCAATAATGGAATCCATTTCGCTTTGGACTGCTTCCTTCCAGTACTCTGCATCGGGTGATGCATATAACTCTGAAAGGGTTTTTGGCACATCGTCCACGAGATACACAGTAAAGTCAACACCAAAGGATTTTCAATCCTTTGTCTCTTGCTCCTACGAGGAGCAACTATACTTTCATTCTCCTCAATAGTATTTTCATGAAAGGTGAGAGGTTCAGAAGGTGGATTAAAGAATGCTTGACTAGAGGATGCACTAGTATCCTTCATAGGAAAGATATTCTCAAAGAAGCTTATATCACGAGATTCAATAACAGTGTTAACATGAACATCAGAAATCTCATATTTCACTACTAAAAATCTATAAGCTGCACTATGCTGCACATAGCCTAGAAAGACACAATCCACAGTCTTAGGTCCTAGCTTACGTTTCTTACATTGTGGTACATTAACTTTCGCCAAGCACCCCCATGCGCGTAAGAAACTAAGCTAATGTTTTCTTCCTTTCCATCCCTCATATAGAGTAATCTCACATTTTGATGAGGGGACTCTATTAAGGACAAAACATGTAGTCAAGATGGCTTCCCCCCACCATGGCATGGATAAACCGGCACTGTCCATCATAGCATTAACCAAGTCTGTAAGTGTTCGGTTTTTTCTCTCAGCCACCCCATTTGACTGGGGTGAATAGGGAGTCGTCATCTCATGGATAATTCCATGTTCCGCACATAATAAGGAAAACTCATTAGAGATATACTCTCCTCCTCTGTCTGACCTTAGACGTTTGATTTTCTTTTCTAGTTGATTTTCAACCTCAACTTTATAGATTTTAAAGTACTCCAGTGCCTCATCTTTCGTTTTAAGTAGATACAATTGGCAATATCTAGTAGCATCATCAATAAATGTTATAAAGTATCTTTTCCCTACCTTAGTTAATATTCCATTCATCTCACATAGATCAGAATGAATTGAATCCAAAGGTGCCAGACTTTTCTCCCCTATAGCCTAGAGAGGCTTTCAAGGTTGCTTAGATTGCACACAAGTTTGACACTTAGATCCTATAACTATGGAAAAGCTTGGAATTAAATTTAAATTAACCAAATGAGCAATTGTATCATAATTAATATGACATAAATGAGAATGCCAAACAGTGGCATCTCCATCATTATTTGCCAAATAAGATAATGTGTTCACAAGGTTACAATCGTCAAGAACAGAAAGGCGGAACAAGCCTCAACAATCATAACCTTTGCCAACAAATAAACCAAACTTCGAAATAATAAATTTATTCGACTCAAAAACTAGCTGATGGTCGTCACGACATAAAAGAGAACCATTGATGATATTCTTATTTATTCTAGGAGCATGTTGCACATTCTTCAATGATAGAGTCTTCCCTGAAGTTAACCTCAGATACACTCTACCAATCCCGTGCACAGCAGCCCGTGATCCATTCCCCATCAAGACGGAGGAACAGCTGACAGCCTAATAAGAGGAAAACAAAATGAAGTCAGCATACACATGTACATTAGCTCCTGTGTCGATCCACCAATCGATAGATTGACATGCTAGAAGAGAAACAGGTACATACCCTGATCCTCTAGCCTCCCTAATAGTAACATTGGTAGATTTCTGCCCCTGCTGACTGTCATTTCTTCTCTTACGCCGACGGCATTTTCTGGCCATATGTAGGATCAAGGATAACTGACTAGAGGGGGGTGAATAGGAGGTTTCTAAATTTTTCGAATCTATTTTGCAATTAAGAAAGACACTAAGATATAGAAGCAATAATTGCAAATTCACACCTATAATCTCTAGCAATCACTTAAAGTACTTAGTCAATACAAGTATAGCAAAAACAATTCTAAGCACAAATAGTCTACTCAATTTTTGCTATTAATGAAATTTATCACAAGAATGAAAAATACAAATCACAAGAGAGTAAGAGACAAGATTTTTGACCCGTGGTCTCGGAGACTTGCCGATCTCCCCTACTCCACGTTGAGGTGACTTGAACCACGTCAAGCCGGCTCCATTCGCTTGAGCCTTCCTAGATCACTAAGGTAGTTCTTCCCCGCTCCGGGTAGGCGAACTCCGGCCTTCACAACTTGCCGGGGCTTCTCACAATCTTCGTTGAGAAGCTCACCGTGCACGATCGCCTCCAAGCCGTTTAGGAGGCGACAACCTCCAAGAGTAATAAACCTTGACGCTTACTTGAGGTCAAATATTAGTGTCTAAAGGCTCAATCGCTAAATGCCACACTCAACCTTGCTCCTCACACTCACAAAAGAGAATTGAATGCACTAAAGAGTGGAGAGCACTTGCTAGAGCTCAAATATCGTCAATGAGGACCAAGAGAGGCTCTAGAATGCAGGTGGGGGTGTATTTATAGCTCCCACCAATTTTTCTAGCCGTTGGAGCTCGAATTGGGCTGAAATCAGTTTTTCCGGTGCTACCGCCCATGTAGGACCGGTAGCACCGGGCTCTATTCTAATGGTTAGAACATTGCATTAAATGCACTTGCTAGAGACCGTTATATAGGGTCCGGTGCTATCACCCAACTAGGACCGGTAGCACCGGGCCCTTTTTATTTTTGCTTCGTCATATTTGGACTTCTCTAGAATTAAGGCACTGGGCTGAGGGCCGGTGCTACCGCTCGCTCGGTAGCACCGCGCTACCATGAGCGGTAGCACCGGACTGTCTGACTGCCCAAAAATGGGGTTCTTTGGAATCTTTGCACCGGGCTGAGGGCCGGTGCTACCGCTCGCCCGGTACTGGACTTCCAGAGACTTCATTTGTTTCCATAGAATTTATTCAATGAGACTAGAAACTTGACACAATGTATGATCTTGAGTATTTAATTTGAGCCTTTAAACCCTAGATGATATCAAGACAATCGTCAAGATCCCTCTTTATAGTACAACCCTAATTCTAGCAACCTGATTTTTTCTCCAGACTCCGAGATCGGCAAAAAACTAGAGAAAGGTCCTTATATTTATACCTTTTTCACTTTCTTGACGTATTGATCTTCCCTTTGCGCCATTCTTTCAATGTTCTCAAAGAAAATATTAGTCCTTTAACCAAAGTTGTCATTAATTATCAAAACTAAACCAACATGTGAGCCTAGATGCTTTCACCATATGGCCAGGCTCACCGCACACAAAGCAAGTAAGGTCCTTCTTGCTCATCTTCTTCTTTTTAAAGCTAGTTGTCTGTTTGGATTTTCCTTTATTCTTGTTCTTCGCCTCACCAGATTTGCCATCCACAAATTTGGCATTAGAGGTGCCTTCCTGTGAGGGACGAGGGGCATCCTTCACTCTTGACTTCTCCTCAATATCAAGAGTTGCGATCAATTCCTCAACGGCCATGATGTCCCTCCTGTGCTTTAAGGTTGTGGCAAAGCTCCTCCACAAGGGAGGCAACTTGGCAATTATGCCACCGACCACAAACTTATTCGAAAGAGCGCAATCAAAGTGCCCGAGTTCCCCCACCAGGAGCTGGAACTCATGAGCCTGTTCTACTACAGAACGGTTATCCACCATTCTGAAGTCATGATACTGCTCATTCACAAAAAGCTCACATCCAGCATCCGACACCGCATATTTGCGGTCCAGGGCGTCCCACAAATCGGCAGCAATGGCGATGTGCATATATACGTCACATAATTGATCCGAGAGGAGAGACAACAGGCAGCCGAGACAAGTGTCATTGCTCATCTCATAATCACGCTGCTATTCAGCAGTGAGGGGCCTCATGGGGGTTATCACCCACCACAGGTTTATCGACATGAGACAAAATTTGGCCCGTGTTTGTCACCTCTTGAAGTTCTATCCTCCGAACCTCTCAGGTTTCATTGCATCAGATGGTTGGGTCATAACAGGTTTTTGGATTATTGAAAAATTAATATGGAATAACGTTAATTTAATTCCATGGATACGCAGTAAAAACATGATGTTAACAATTGCGTCTACAACCAGATAACTAGCAACCAGCAGATTGACAGAATATGCTAGTAAAGAAAACATGCCTACACATGCTAGATAGCCCAAAAGATACATAGATGTAAACAAAACTATCATAGCAGCATGCATTCTCAACAGATCTGATCAAAAAATGAATTACTTGGACCAAGAACTACTTAGTCCAGAGCACTCACTGAGGGCTTGATGAAGAACGGGAAGCCACGCAGAATCGATGCGACGATCGAAGATGAAGACATCAGTCGTGCGGTACGATGTTTCCCAGAAACCTGATCGCCAGTCTCCCGTGCAAGGCGTCAAGTGGCCGGTGTCGGATCGGAGACACTGCTCTCCCTCACGCCTGTTGCACGATGGATGAAGTGACAGAATGACTCCAAATGCAGCAAGCACGGAGGAAGCAGAGATCATCGGAGAGAACGAGATTGATTTTCTATCGTGTATATCTCACAAACAGGGACGTCTCCCTTAAGAAAACGCGTACCGAAAACCACCTCGCGAAAAAACAACTGAACTGCCACGATTCCAGGAACCGCCCATTTGGAATCTCGAAATGCGGGCGAACGAACTAACCGCATGAAAACATGCATCTACCTGAGTCCGTGTCGCCACGTTAGCAGTCGTGGTGTAAGGTGATGTGGCATAGCAGGTACACGTGGCAAAAGGTTAAGTACACTTAACACGTCTCAGTCACGGTCGCGCGTCATTGCAAGACACAAGTCACGCAATATACGCTCACCAGCGTACGTGCGTGTACATAGCCTAACATAGCCAACCTTGTGTACCTCTAGTCTGACACCAACTCATACTAGAGTTCATGCATGAACTCCCCTTATAAATTGGTTGCATTCCACCTAGCTAAACAATATAGTACTAAATATCGTACCCTCAACTCAACACCTCTTTGACTTCTTCCATTGAATTAATTCAACATTAATTCCAACAAAACCTTCAATCCACCGCAGTGCCAATTCAATTTGGTTCAACCGGGCTCTTTGCTGGACCATCCCACGAATGCTCCTTCACCGAGGAAAGGGGACGGGAAGAAGAGGAAGTGGGGGAGACGATGGTCTCGAAGGAGGAGAATAAAATCCCACACAAATTAGCAGTTACAGACTGCTTGGGTGCCCTCGCTTCCTCATACGCGGAGGTGAACATTAGCTGTTTCTGGGAGGCGCGGTGTGGTGGGGATTAGCTGCGGCGGCGGTTGGCGGAGCCTTAGCAACGGAGGAATCGACGCGACTTCGTGTGGCGCGACCGTGTGAGGAACAGAGGTGTCGGTGATTTTTTTTCTTTCGGTTGGGATGCAGTTGGGCCATCGACTAGGCTATCGCCTTTGAGCACTCATCCAAAAGCTAAGAATAATTGAGATGACGTGGCTTCACCAAGGCAATGAATTCAACTAATGGGGACTAATTGCATAGATATATAGGTTGTGCACACTTTTTGGAAAAAAAATACTTGTTTGTGTGTCCTTAAGTCCATGGGCCATGTGCAAGCGTTATTTTCATGCTAGCCCAATTCCCAACCCACTAGGAGCTATCCAACTTTTGTAAGAGTTTCGACGCCTCTTTAGGGTTTCTTCTCATCCCTCAATCCGCCACCAACTCCCTCTCTGTTTATCTCTTTTGCATTCCATCCCCACAACCTCTTTGTACCATCAACCAACATCGACGTTGATCTCCGCTTGCTTACCCTCGCCATCAACCAACCACCTTGACCCATGGACGAAAAAGCCGTTGCCGCCTTGCCTCTCTGTCGCCATCCATCGTCACCGCATCCACCACTGGCTTTTGCGAAGAAATTTGTCCCATCGGCCAAGGTACAAAAGGGATACCCTTCTTTTAGCACTTTCCACGGTAAAAAAGATGTAATCTTGAATTCTCGGCCTTGATCTTCAACTTCTATGTTTTGAATCTACCTTTTGCCTCAATATAAAAAGGAGTACTACATATATCACGCAAACATTTTTTTTTGCAAAGCATTGGTAGCGATGCGCACTACACAAAATTCATAGATCTAGTCCAATATGGGACAAAATTTGCCTTTTTTCCCTCAAAATAATAACTATAGATCATGTGACCATATTTTCAAAGAGTTGGTTGCAATGCATGCTACACAGAATTCGCAGATGCATCCCAGCGTGGACAATGTTTCGGCGGCATTTTTCTTCCTAAAAAGGGCAACTATATAAAAATGTAAACAACCATTCAGCTTTAGATAATAAGAGTTTAGGAGCACAAAAGAAGTCTTGAGCTTCCTTTTTTTTTGAAGTGCTAATGTTTAAGATATAAGGTTTTGCTAAAAAAAAGAAATAGAAGAGTTCATTTATCAAAGAAGTAAATTTTCAAGTATGTTCTCTTGCAGTCTGAGAGCATTCGTTATACTAGTTTACTCCTAAAACTTTGAAGTGACAGCTATATTTTACCACAAAGGGTCTTGGATGCCACGTTAAAATTCTAGTTCATACGCACAAATGGGAAAATACACATGTGGTGCATTTTGGTAATGGTCTTAGACATCTTTTTCTGTCAAGTCCCTCGTTAAATATCTAGCTTAGTTAGTTAGTTGAATCTGTGCCAAGGTGTGTTAAAATTGGTAAGAACCGTTGAATTTATGTGGCTATGTGTATAATAGGCCCTGTTTGGAGAGTTTTAAAGTCAGTTTTAATTTGTAAAAAGGCAGTAAATCTCTAAACAGTTCAGCTTTTAAGCCAAAAGCCATATATAGCTAACAAAAATCAAAAGTCGAAAGCTAGGCAAAATCTATTTTTACAGTTTATTGCTGAGAAAAATTAGTTATTTATTAAACGATCTTTTATAAAAAAAATTATAGTTGCTTTTCAACTCAGAAAATAATAAAACAGTTTTTTTAAGAAAAATTACGTCTCCTCGAACAGGCCTGTAGTCCAATAGCAAATTACAGTTGTATTTTCTGTAGTCTCCGTATGGTCAAAACCAGTGAACTTCTCCCAGCAAATCACCGGGCCAAACCATATAAAATTGTCAAATCCTACCTGACCCGACCAAACCCGCCGGCGCCGCACCACTGGCCATATGCACCACGGCACCACCACACGCACGCACCCTGGCCACGCGCGCACGCCAAATCGCGTGAGGCCGCGGCGACGGCGGCCCCGGCTGCTGCTGCCCAGCCAACGTACCATCACAGCTACGCCGCGGCCGCCGGAGCCTTTCCGCGACGAGTTGCGTGCCGCGGACGACTTCCCTCCTTACCTAGCAGTCTAGCACCAGCCCGAGCCGCTCCTCCCCGCGCCGGGCACGCAGCCCTGACAGACGGGCCCTGGCAAAACCGGTTCCGGGGGTCATCGAGCCGCGACGCGACAGCACAGGGCGCGGGCGCGGCAGCCACCGCCACCTCCATCCACCACGCCACCCCCACCCCCGCGCCCGCGCCCGCGCCTGCCCGCGCGTCCACGTGACCCGCAGCAGCAGCAGCACCACCACCACGGCACCGCCTGCCCGCCCGCGGCCGATGGCCCAACCCCCACCCAGAAAAACCGAACCGCCCGCCCCCCACCCAGGCCCTCGCCTCGTCACCTTATCCCCCACCCGAATCCGCCTCCACCACCACCGCCGCCGCCTCTCCATTTATTCCACCCAACTAGCCCTCGCTCCTCGCCTCGCCTCGCCCCAGATCTAGATCTAAACTGATGCTGGCGTGACTGACTGCAGCAGAGGATGGCCGCGGCGCAGCAGGCCGCCGCCAAGGCGGCGAAGAAGAGCGCGCCGGGGCAGCCCTGGTCGCACATGGAGACCATGCACCTCATCGACGCCTACGAGGAGTGCTGGACGAAGCTGTGCCGCGGGCAGCTCAAGGCGCACCAGTGGGAGGACGTGGCGGCCGAGGTCGCCGCGCGCTGCTCCGCAGGAGGCGTGGCGCAGCGCAAGACGGGGACCCAGTGCCGCCACAAGGTCGAGAAGCTTCGCAAGCGCTACCGCACCGAGAGCGCCCGCCCCGTCACCTCGCTCTGGCCATACTTCCGCCGCATGGAGCGCCTCGAGCGCGGGCCCCTCCCTGTCTCCGCCTTCCCGCCCCCCGCCGTCTCCCCGCCCACCGCCGCCTCCGACGAGGAGGTGGAAGAGGAGGACGAGGACGAGGACGTGGACGAGGACGTGGACGAGGACGAGGTGCTCCTCCCACGGAACAACACCAGGAGCATCAACGGCCTCCTCCGGGAATCCGGCGGGTTCAGCCGTGGCTTCGCCCCTCGCCAGCCACAGCAGCAGCTGCCGTCGCCGCCGCCTGCTGTGATGCTGTCCACCGCTCCTCCGCGGAAGAGGGTCTCCTACGAGGCGTTCCAGGCCAAGGCCATGGCAGACAGGGTGAAGGAAGATGAGACTCCGGTCCGCCGCTCCGGTGGTGGGGGAGTCAACGCGCAGTTCTCAGCGGTGCTGAGGGACTTCGGCGAGGGGATCATGCAGCTGGAGAGGCGGCGAATGGAGGTGCAGTGGGAGATCGAGCGGGAGTGGAAGGAAACTGAGGCCCGCCACAAGAAGATGCTCCTGGATGCTCAACGCCAGTTTCACGAGACTCTCGCTACCGCCTCCACCGCACCGGCGCAGGCGAAGAAGGCCAGGAAGGACCGTGGCAGCAGTGGAGACGCCTTTGTAGCAAGCTAGCAATTGATGGTGCATTCTTAGATGGTTGCAGCTGCTTGATTTGGTGATCTGATGGCGAGGGGAGTATAATTCCTAGTCTTCCTCCTCTGCTCAGGATGCATTTAGTATGCACTGATCCTCAGCAGCTATTTGACAGTCTTTGTTATGCTATGCACTCAGTTATGGTGATGTGTTTGGATGGTGAAGACTAATGTACTGCTAATCTAGTACATCTGTATCTGTTGCAATTTTGCTATGTTCTTCTTCTCTACTGTGGTTGATGAGAAGTGCACAGATATATACTATAACTGGGATTCTGGGAAGTGAGTACCTCTCTCCAAGGCTTTGAGAGGGCTGAGAAGTGCAATTTGGCGCTAAGTACTGGACGGTAAGTGATACTACTAGTTGATTAGTGATCCTGTAAGGCTGTAATAGGACAGGGGCTACAAAAGCACTGATGTTCTGATGAAACATTGATCTTCCTCTTCAATAGGAAGCTTTTCTTTAGGTGAACTTGTGATTGCGGGGATGCTTAGTTGATTGTCACTAGAATAAGTGTAGTGGTAATCATAAACTTAATCAACAACTTAAGAACTTCCAAATGCTGTGAAGTAATCCTTGCCGAATGGTAAGTAGGTACTTTTGCAAACCAGAAAAGGTCATGGTGCTGCACAAGCTAGGAGGAATCTCAAAGTGATAGGTTGAGATATTGAACCAGTTTCAGGTGCCTTTTTTGGGTCTATCTACCATTTGATTCACTTTTGTAGCTTCGTCCAGTTTATCTTCAATCTTCACGGCGATTACTCTGGTAAGCCATCTTGCAACATAATCACCCAAGTTTGTCAGCAGGCCCGATGTTGGGCCGTGGTCATTCTTCAGATGGCAATACAGCTCCACACCTTCAAAACCGAACATGCTGTGATGTCATACCGTGATGCTTGATGAACCTGTGCCCTGTGGATGATTTAATCCATATGAGTTGTAGATCTGCACTTGTAAAGCTCGTTGTTCTCAGTTTCTCGCATATTTCAGCTTATGTCGTCGTCATTGTGCTTTCGGAAGTGACTTTCCGCACAATACAGTACGCACAGTGTTGCTCACTTGCAAAAACATTGAAGGACACAATTGATGTTATACTTATCGGTCTAGTTGATTTAGCGGCAACCTAAAGGCCTTCTATATCTGAAAGTACGAATGGCCTTTCCAGACAAATACTAAATTGAGATAACGTATGTAAAGTTCATCTCCATTTGTATAGGTTACATGTCATCCCAAGTTCCCAACAAGTGAATGTCTCCATGAGCAGAACATCCATGAAGTACTCAAACCCATCGGCAGCGCCGTCCAATCAAGAATGAAGCACTTCACAGCGTTGAACAAGCTGAAGCAACTTGAGCTCAAGGTGAATCCCATCCTAAACAAGAATGCCTACTACTTCTCCTTGGGTAAAACTGAGCTGATACACACCGTCTCCTTAAAGTGATTGCAGAGAACCTATCACCAGAGGAAACCAAGGGCTTGAACAAGCGCACTCAGTTACAGTTAAAGAGCTGAAGGCCGGTTTCTGAAAATTGGGATCAAGGACTAGTCAGGCAATAGCTCTGATACTTGTTATTGTTTCACCGTTCACTGTAAGTTTAGTGTATGAAAGACTTCCCTGATCATATTGTGATGCAGGTTGGTTGTTGACAGGAGTGACAGCATTGATTACCCTGAGTTCCTCACAGCCAAGATGGATAAACATAACCTGGAAAAGTAGGATTTGCTCCATGCATTTCAACACTTTGTCGAAGATAATAGCTGGTAAAGTTATTTTTGCTGAACCAAGAAATGCAACTTATCTTGCATGAACCAAGAAATGCAACTTATCTTGCATGCATCACCATAGATGAAGAT
Source organism: Otatea glauca (assembly GCA_036346275.1). Taxonomy (NCBI): domain Eukaryota; kingdom Viridiplantae; phylum Streptophyta; class Magnoliopsida; order Poales; family Poaceae; genus Otatea; species Otatea glauca. The sequence continues at coordinate 42,238,943 of CM070725.1, forward strand.
CTATACAATTAACCAATGCTAAAACCTGAAAGCCAATTTGCATACCAGCCATGGTGTTCATAGACCATAGTATATCAATCTTCAATCAAGCTATTATTATTGTTACTTCCAGCTTGGTATAAAATCATTTTTAAAACCGAAAGTTCAGTAGATATCAACAAGAAAAAACATACGTAATAACTGTAGGTACATAACAAAAGATGAGTGGAACAGTGCCATTTGCATGGGTTTAATCTTTGTGCCCACTGAATTTACGAGACAGTAGAATCGATCGCAAGGAGTTTGTGGAAATGATAAGGAAGCTATAAGTATAATGAGGAAATTCTCTGTACTATTGACGAAACATTAAATATACGAGCAGTGCTTTAATGCTTTCCTCCTAATATAAATTGCACAAATCTTAAAACAAATAAAAGGGTAAATAATCACCGTCTAACTTTTATTTATATATTTATAGAACTGTAAAAAGAAAAATATGACCGATTGTGCTGCAAGGATAAGCGTGTACTGCAAAAGCTTAACTCCAGAACAAGTTGCTTTGGCAATTATGGTCTGAGAGTCAGGGACTCTCTGAGTCTAGATTTTCTGTGTCACTGTGTGTGTATTTGTTGATAACCACTACCAGTTTGCAATGGAAAAGGGGTAATATTCAAAAAAATATGCAGGAGAGATAGAACCTAACTGAATGATGGACCTTCCTCATCCAGCACACGCAGCATACACACCGCGACTTATCATCTGAAGTTAAATTGCTTGATATAAACAAATTACCAAAATTACATGGATAATTTCAAAAAATAACCTTAAAATAGCCTAAATTACAAGGAATTGTATTATAGCTTGCAGCTGATCGAACGGCGCTCCTGTTCCTCCTCGTCGTCACCGTCGTCCTCGTCGTCGGTGACCTCGATGTAGCCCTTGGCGGCGTATTCCCGGAGCACCCTGTCCTTGTACGCCATCGTGAAGTCCTGCATCTCCTCGACGAGCCTGGCGGCTTTGGCCAGCACCTCCAAGACGAAGTCGCCGCGCGGCATTCGTGCGAAAAGGTCGAGGCCGACGGGGCGGAAGGGCTTCCTCTCGAAGGCCATCACGTAGTCAACTCGTCCTCCTCCTCCCGTCCTTCCCTTTCGCGGCCACGGCCTCCGACGACGACTTCGCCATCCCACCCGCTTCCATTCGCCTCTCTCTGGCTCTCCCTCTCCCTCCCTCTCTTCTCAAGAGCGAGGATGCCTGAGGCGCGATGGTCTGAATCCGATGGAAGCGGCTTGTTTGGTTTGGAAATTGCGGGTTTTGATGGTGGGAGCGAGGATTGAAAAACCGGGGAAATTTTGGAAATCTCGGCAGTGATTTTGGATTCTAACGGTGTATCTTTTTTCAAAAAAAATTAAATTGTTACAGTAATTTAAAAATTTTATTGAGATTTTGTCGAATCTAGCCGAAATCTTGGGGTTTTTTTTACCGGATTTGATCCAATAACCCATAAGAAAGTCACATTCCATGAAAATTTGTTGAAAAACCGAATTTTTAGATGTTTTAAAATTTCGGCAGAAACAGTGTCAGATTTTTATAAAATTGTACACGCTTGATCATGATTTGAAAAATTTATAGTACTATCTTTAGTAGCGTAGGATCATACAGAATTTTTTGAAAATAATTGAACTTCATTTATTATCTTTGAAAAAATCAAAAACAGAATAAACATAATTGGGACAGTAACCTTGTCAAAATTTTATAAATTTGCTCGAGTGTGTTCATGATCCAAAATTTTTATGAGAGCTTAATAATTGCCTCGGTACCATTCTTTAAAATTTTCAATAATTTTCAATTTTTTTGTTTGTTCAATCAAATCTATGTAATCATTAAACTTCATTTGTTATATTTCAAAAATAAAAAACAGAAAGAACATAAATGGTACAATGCCCTTGTAAGAATTTTATAAATTCACTGCGGTGTGATCATGATTCAAAAATTTTATGAGATCTTAAGCATTTTCTTACCACCCTTCTGTAAAAATTTTAAAAATTCTAAACCTATTTTTGATTTCTAAAACAAATCTAGATATTGATCATGAGGCTTTTATTAGGACTTAGCATTGTCAGAATGTTTGAAAATTCTTGAAGCTTGATCACCATTTGAAAATTTTATAAAAACATTAATGATACATCCGTGCCATCCACAAAAATTTTCAAAATTTTCTAACGTGATTTGAACCATATTTCATTTAGTTGAAGTTTGCTGATAAAGTTTTTATCAGGATAGTAGCACGGTAAGAATTTTAAACATTCATTAATATTGATCATCATCTGAAAATTTTATGGAAACATTAGTGATGCATCATAACCATGCACAATTTTTTTTAAAATTTTCTAACGTGGGTTGTTCTATTTTTCATTCGGTTCAAACTTACATGTCAGCATTTTATCAAGATAGTAGCGATGTTCGAATTTTTAAAAGTTTCTTAGACTTGATAATTATCTGAAATTTTTGTGGGAACATCACTGATGCGGCAGGACCCTCCAAAAAAAATAAAAAATATTTCAACATCGTTTGAGCTATTTTTTGCTTGGTGCAAATTCACTGAAATCTCGCCGAGATTTCGGGAATTCTAGTTGAAATTTCAGTTTTCTCGATGTAAAGAAAACCGGATTGAATTTTTGTTTTTGTATTTCGTCTGGGATTTGTCCGAAATTCCAATATCTTGGTGGGATTTTGGATTTGAGATTTCAAATTGGTGGGAGGGTACCGGATATATAGCGACTCGGCCGTGGCTTGGGCGGATCGAAGTCCGGCTCGGAGTCAAGCTCCGTCTTCCCGTGTCCGGTTCGGATCTGCAGCATGGTGTTGCCATGCCCTGTAAATTATGGACATGCTATGCTCATCCCAAAGGTTTAAACTAGAGAGCAAGCAGGCGCACAACATTCCCACGCATGACAAAAAACGCTCCAAAATGCATCGCAAGCTGGTATGCCCCGTGTATCATCGTTGACGTTGCCACAGCTCAAAGCTTTCAAAAACTGGATATGCTTCTTTCCATTCAAACTGTAAGAAATAGAGATTAGCAATTGTAATGTATTTGGTTTACTGTCTTGTATCTGATACAAATACGTTGCCATGTAGCTTGTCCGGCAAGGAGACTCCTTGCTGGAGTTTTATCCCGTGTAAATAAGTTTGTTTGTAGGTTAGCTGTAAGAGCAGTGTTTCAATGCATTATACAACTATTAAAAAAAAGCATGAAAGCATCACTCTAATTGTAATCTTCAACATAATATAAATATAGTCCATTCTCCCCTGGTGGCTGGTTTGCGGTGAGGCTTGTAATCCAAATCTCACATTGCACAATGCACCAAACAGCAAGGAATTAATCAACAAAAGGGATTCACCTAAACTTACTTAGAAAAAATAATTGGCTGTTTCTGCTTAGAAACAATATCCCTCCTTACTTAGCCCTACACATCTGGTCAGCAATGATAGTTTTGAAGCACAATCGACGGGTGTCTGCTTTGAGGGATCACCTTATCTTTGGATGAATTGGTTCATCATTGGATTATCTTCTTAAAATTTGGTAGGATGACACCATCCGCTCATTTTATACTAATCTTGTGGTTATAAATGATAGATTGTTGATAGATCAGTACATTCCATTCCTAGAACCAAACATATGAGTTAGGTTCGGATCTAGGATCGAACAATCTATTCACCATCCTGTCAACAAAACACCGCGCGAATTCCCCCAAAACATCATGCTCAGAATGGTAAAACAAATAGCGCACACAGTCATTGGCATCAACTAGACTGCAAGTTTGCAACAATATGCCATAGTAGACATCACACAGGATCAAAATCAAGGTTATGAACTGGAAGCACAAGCCAAGTCCACACACCACAAGACACTAGTCAAAGGGAGGGCCACCGAACAGAAAATTTTCCAGGTTTAAAACCAGCTGCCCTAAGCCAACTCTTTACAGAAAGCTTAAAAAGTTCAACTTAAAACCAGTAAGATCACATCACAACCGAGAACCCGACCGAGAAATAAGTTGTAGCCGGAGTCCGAGTCTCAAACGGGAAGGTGACGTGTCACAGCCGTTCCGTTCCTGGCAACGTTCTATACCCTTGCATGCCTTACATGTGGGGTTGGGTCTTTTTTTTTTCAAAATTGGCTAAGAGCTCCGTCATTCACGGTAGAAGAAGAATAATTGTCGAGCTACAAACACATACATACACCTCCTCACACACATGCAAATCCCACACACACGCATTCCCTGTACTTGCACTCCGTGCCGCGCGTGCCTACCGGGCCTGACTCACCAACGGAGCTAGGCTCGGCTTACGGGTTGGGTCCTTTTAGCTTGCCAGAAAATGGTCTACAATCACAGGATGATCAGTGAAATAGATCTACATAGCATCAACACATGATTGCAGCTAAAAACACACACACACTGCTGGAGGCACGAATTTCACAGAAATAATAAAGAATCAAAATAATCTTCTCCCACAATCCTGCTCAACGTACTAATAAGTTGTTCACGAAACCTTCCATTTTCATCTTCTAAAAAAATAACCCCCCTAAAAAAAAGTTAAACTGAGAATGTGGTAACCTTCATGCTGATCACTTGGGTTTTGGGGCATAGGACACCAAGTCCACCCATGAAGGGTCTCAGAGTATGTATAATAGCAGGGATGACTGTTGTCTATATACCTTTTTATGTCACCAAAAGACAAAACTAAATACAAAAACTTCTACAATGGATGGCATCTTAAGATTGTTTTTACGAGATTTTATGATCTTTTAATTATGGCATGAAACAAATGTTTATTATATATAACAACTCATACAATGATGTTTTATGTTATATATATGATTGCGTATTTACGAAGAGACAGCTATACCTCTCTCTTCTAGGTCAACAAAAATCTAACATGACAAATCATGTAGACACCATTGTACATGCTCATAGCGGCTCCGAAATCACAACTATTCTATCGTCTTGCTGAAAATTCTCCGGGATGGATTATGATCAAGCGAGGAACAGCCACTGTCGTTGCGTTGAGCTTGTGGACAAACTGCGTTGGGCTTGAGCAGCCCTTTCTTTTCTGGGAGTTCGTCGCTCGAGGCTCTGCAGGTGTTGGACGGAATAGGATGCCCAGCCTCCTGCTCTGATAGTCCGTGTAGTTTGAAGCACTGGAGATCTGTCCGTTTTGGTCAGATATCATCAACAATTTTGCTCAAAATGGATAGAAGTTCTAAAGGGGGACTTAAATAATTGTTGCTTACCTCACCATACCGATCTAGTTCTGGCATCCATGCCTCAATATCATACTTTGTGTGGGCTGAGGCGCCCAAATCCCCTGTTGTCATATCCAAAGTTCTATGAAAGAAAAGAATGCTGTTATCGACTGCTGGGGTTTGAAGCATAAAAACGGGATATAGGATTTAACGTGAAAAACCTCACGGAGGAGAAAAAAACCAAAGGAGACAAATCCACTAATTTCTTTCTCTCATTTTTACATGTAAATGGGATGGCTTTATATAGCCAGTAGAGTCCGAGTTGTATAAGACTTGACTCCTATTTGGATATTCAAGGAATCCTTATCTCTAATAAACTATTTACTGTCTAAAAAAACAAACTATTTAGATATTTGAGGACCATATATCTAACATTGACATATTTGTGGCATGGAAATTAAGAAGATTAGGGAATGCTTGAAATGAAGTCCAAGTGAAGCATAAAGATCCTCTTCGATGGTAATAAGTTCTTCATGGCACGTGTCACTTTCCTCTGGCCAACAGAATATGAACATCTCAACCTTGCTAAATTGATGTACTTGGTGGATAGAGGGCCCCTGATGAGGACAAATTGAATAAAACTCAGCCACTTCTATTTCAAATTCGCATTCCCTGTAGTTTTTTTAAAAACTATGCAATGAAAGGATCAAAACCCTTTTGGAGCAATATGGAAGCGTAGTTGTATCTTGTTTGCACTTTATCGGTCTGTACATGATAAATGGCATTTTCTCTTTGGTGGTGGCTGGCGTGTGTCCCTGAAACCTATACTAGCTTCATCAACATTATTAGCTCTATGACTCTATCAATTTGCAGATGTTGCTTTGATCATAGAAACAGTTATTTCGCATAGAGATTGGACTTATAATATGTTTTAGACCCCCTACTTCATGAAATGTAAATCTTAATTGGGTGGTTTTCGGTTGATCTTGAACATTTTGTGACATGCTAGTGTAATCTTTGTTATCATAGCTTCCATTTAGCTTCGTTACGTAGATGTTTTCTTTTTGAGAGGTGCTTCCATGTTTTTTTTTTGCAGACAGCAACTTTATCCCAAAAGAATTCTGAAGCCACTCAAATACTAGCTGCACAAGAAGACCACTTTGAGAAAGAAATTGGTGAAATCCAAAAGGTTCTATACGCAATGCAGGTGACATTTCTTGCTAATTTTCTTTGAGAACTTCCTGGATGAAGTTTGCATACCTGCTGTTGGTTCACATTATTCTTATCCCAGCATGGTTTACCATCACTATTGCAGCTATTTCTCAAATCCTCAATGTTTTGAGCAATCTGTACGGGAAAAGTTTGCCATGAGGCCATGATGCATATGCTGCTTTCACTAAAATGGTAGCTTAGGGGGTGTTTGGTTTGGATGATCACTTCATCCTCCTGAATTGATATATCATATGATCATCTCATCATCCTATAAAATTTGGTGAGATAGCACCATTCCTTATTTTATGCAAACATTGTGCTTACAAGGGATGAAGTGGTGATGGGCCAACTCATTCCATTCCTCAAACCAAGCTAATGAGCTAGGTTCGGAGTTAGGTTCGGAGTTAGGACCGGATGGTCTATTCACCATCCCACCCCTCAAACCAAACAACCCTTTAGTTGATTATGGTCCATGGATGGATGGCTTCTCTTGCTGTTGTTCAATGTTCTTGGCAAATAATTAGTGACTCCTGATGGTTGCATACTTTCACACACAAGATAGTTTTTCATGGTCTTTGACCCTTTATATGTTGTCATTCTTTTTTTCTTGAGAGATTATATGTTATTATTCTTGACATACAATGAGTTGTTGGTTACTGTTGATAGACCTAGATATTGGTAGCATTTCAAAAACTAAGTCCATCTTGTTTGTTACCCGTTTCCGTCTTTAATTTGCTAGAAGTTGGTACTATGCCAATTAATGGAATTGATAGAAACGATTTCAGTCCCGAAATGCTGAGTGTGGAGTTTTTGTTTTGATGGTGAGTGTAGAGTTTTTGTTTTGAGCTTTGCAAAATCATTGAATCTTAAGTTGTGTTTGCAAATCTTTTTAAATTAAGGACGCATCATGAATAGATCTGTTTCTTGAGAGTTTATAGGTGTAAGCTAGTTTTGGATTATGAAGTTAAAAAGTGTTTTTGCTAGGGGTGGAAAAAAACTCGAAACTCGTGAGTTAAACGAGTACTCGCAAACTCGGCTCGACTCGGCTTGAACTCGTTTCTTAATGAGTCGAGTCGAGTTATGATTTGAACTCGTTTCTATAACGAGTTAAACGAGCCAACTCGCGAGTTTAACGAATCCTCCAAGTCGGCAAGTATAACTGTATATATGTGAGGCGAGGATGATAATACATAGCATACTGTATAGTCTCAGCAGTAATCCTCCTCTCGGATGGCAATATCGAGTTTAACGAGCCAACTCACGAGTTTAACGAGTCGAGCCGAGTTGAGGTTTGAACTCGTTAAGATAACGAGTCGAGTCGAGCTGGCTCGTTATCGTAACGAGTTAAACGAGTCGAGTCGAGTCGAGTTAGCTCGATATTAACCCCTAGTTCTTGCTGTGTTGGCCTGTAACATCTCGAAAAATTTAAAAACGGATAAAATAAAATTTATAAATAGATAAAATAAAAAAATTTAATTAAAACTAAGATTTTAATTTTAATTTCTACCTTTTCCCTTATTTTCTTAAATTCTGGTCTTTAGTAAAGAACACTTGCATCATTGAAATCCTCTATTCCAAAATGAACAAACTATGAAAATAAATTTAAAGTATGATCTTATTTTGAATTTCCATCTTTTCTCAATTTTTCTTGGAATTTGATCTTTAAGAAAATATTTTCATGTTGATTGGATTTCTCTTTTCCAAAATGTAAAAAACAAATCACGTAAGAGAAAAATCTGGAAAAATTTAGATAAATCCTAATCCATCTCCAAAATGATCAAAAAAAGTCTCAAAAGAATTTGGATAAATTTAATACCTCAAGAAAATCAAAGACAACATTTAAACAAAGAACATAAATCTTGTTAGATATGTTCAAAAACATCTAGGCATGATCATTCTCTAAAATTTTATGGAGCCTTATACAGACCCTAAGAAATCGACATAAAAAGTTTCAAAGCGATGTGGAAACATTTATTGTAGATATTAAATCAAAAACAGTGACAAATGACTAAGAACAGCCTTGTCAGATTTATTACAACTTATACAAACCTTATCACATTCTGACAATTTTTCCACATCTAGAGAAAGTTTCAAAAATAATAAACCTTAACAGAGACTTAGGAACTCAGCAAGAACAATGTCAAAATTTTATAAAAATAAATGGATTTGATCATGCTCCAAAATTTTTATGGTAGCACCTATATACCTCTAGGATCACATAGGAAAAGTTTCAGAAAATTGTAACCCCTTTTGTAACCCCAGAAAATTCGAAATCAGAAAACAAATAATTCAAACAGCAGGCTTGTCAGAATTTTTAAAATTTGCAAAAATAATATTTTGAGCTGAAATTTTTATCAGTTGATAAAAATTGCTTAAGGTTTATGTATAAATTTTTAAAAAATATTAGACAAGACATGGCACCACATTTAATGCCTTGAAAACGTGGCTGTCCAGAGGGGAAGAACCCTAATGCACTCTTTGCTTTCACCGACATGTGGGACCCACCAACAGCCTGGCTCACTCGCTAGGGACTCACAGGCCTGTCTCGCTACTCCTGGACCATCGGTCAGTCCTCTTAGCCTGCACTCTCTTCGGCCAGAGCATTGCCTCGCCTTTGCCCAATCCTTGCCACAGCAAGAGAATCAATATCGCGTCTCATCTATGTGCAAGATTGCGGCGCTGAGTTCGCCTTGCCTCATAACCCCTGTGTCTCTGCCCTAGACCGAAGTGAAGCCCCTAGCTCCTTCGCCTCTCTATTCCACTGGCCAAGCCATACGCTCCAGAGCAATCTCGCCGTGCCGGCCAAGATCAAGAGCCACGTACAACGTCCGCAATTAATGCTCTACCACGACATGACTTCCTCCAAACCCTGCGCCTCACTAACACCCAAAAAGCCCGCTCACCAATGCCACCGTAAACACCACAACCCAAGCCGCCATTCACACCTCGGCTGTAACATCCCATAAAATTCAAAAATATGAAAAATAAAAAGTTTAAATTTAAAAATGAAATTGAATAAAAATTTCAATTGGAATCAAGATTTTGGTTTTAAATAAATATCTTTTCCTCTTTCTTTGTATTCCAATCTTAAAGAAAAGAAAGATTTTCCTTATTAAAAATATTTCTTCCAAAACAAACAAAATATAAAAATAAGTTTGAAATGTAACCTTTAATTTGAATTTTAATTTCTGATTTTTCTGAATTATTGATTTTCTTGAGTTTTTGTTTAAAAAAAAGAAAGTCTCATAAATTGAAATGGTAAAATGGTAAAAGTAAAAAGATAAAAATACAAAATCAATAAAATATGTAAAAATATCAGATAAATCACAGATCTATCTAGAATCATGATTATACAACTTGCACTGATCTGGAATAATTAAATAAAGTAAAAAGACAAAAATGACCCTATGAACCGACGTTGCAAGATTTCTCCAGAATTCTGTCGACCTTAACCAGAGTTAAAACTTTAACCATGCTGACATTCTTATCTTATCTATTCCTGGTAAAAATATCAAGAATTTATCCCATAGTTTAATAATTTTATAAATTCAAAAACAGATTATTAGAAAAGCTGAAAATTACAATGTCAGAATTATTAAAATTAAAATATATATTATAAAAATCTGAAAATTTTATATAATGTCAATAAGACCTTTTTAGAGCATCATAAAAAGTCTTATAAAATAATAAACGTATTTTAGGCCTTAATTAAATAAAAATCAGAAACTGGAAAACTAAACAGTATGCATTGCCAGAATTAATATAATTTTTATGTAACGATTTGTAATCTAGAAATTTTACTGGATAACAATATTTATCCTGCCGACATGTTCAAAAATTATCAAAAATGTTGGAGCACGTTTGCTAGTGCAATGAATGGCGTCAAGTCAGTGCTGTCTTGAGGAATCAAAGCTGGAATTGTCTTTTTGCATTTGGGCCCACCTGGCAGCCAGATACTTCCTTTCTTCTTCTCCAAACCGACTCCAGCAGCTGCTCTCTCTCATTCCAGCTACCTCTCTCCTCCTTGCCGACTCCAGCTCTATGCATGTTGCAGCGCTGCCTTACCCGAGGCCTCGACCCAGCTGTCCCTGCCACGGCATCAAGTTGCCCGGGGTTTGCGCTGTCACGGCAAGGATCGCGTGATTTCCAGCCGCAAACCGTAGCTCAGTTCACACGACTGTTAGCACCGCCATTACCAACTATTTAAGCAACCCAGAGCTTCAATTGAGCACCCAAAAACCTTTCCTAGTCTCTCCTTCCCAACCAGCAAAGCCCAATTTGGAACACCCATTGCTCCTTGTTCAAATTCGACCATAGCCACCGTGCCACCAAGTCTCAGCCAAACTACAAACTCATCAAAGCATCATTTCCAAAATAAATTGGCATGAAGCATCTTCATCCTCCACTGAACAAAAGCCTCAGGTCCATTGGATGAATCCATCACCGTGATATTCCACCACCATGCACCTGTTGCTGCCGTCGCACTTCCTTGTTGCGCCGTCGCCGCTGGCTGTCGTAGCACCGGCCGTTGCCTTCTATGGCCTCAGTGGAGCCCCGGGTACCCATTTTTGCTATCGCATCTTCCTCCTTGCAGCTACCCTAGCCGCCGGCCAAGTTTGCCAGAGCCGCACCCATGGCGCCATGCCCGTCCTCCTCGGCGCAAGCTTCCAGTGAGCTAAGCAATTCCTCGCCGGCACCGGCGCCAGTTCCGGTGACCTCCGCCGCTGCCAAGGACTGCCCCCAGCCAAGCCTTCCTCCCTGCGGTCCACTTCCCCAAGCTCTTCTCTGATAAATTTGCTGCGCCATTGCCGTCCAGTGAAGAGCTTCGAGCTCTAGGTTTAAGAGGAGAAGAGGTAACCTCAAATATTTGTGCACGCCCTGTTATCACAAGCAGTACCGTAGCTCAGTGGTTAAGCTGTCTCTGTTATTCTAGGCAACCTGAGTTCGAATCCTAGCTTTTGCAATATAAATTTTTATTTTTACCTCTTGCATTCAAACTTCCATATCTTTTTGTTAGAATGTCCAAATGAAGTTAAATTAGTTTCTAAATTTAAGTTTTGAAATAAGGAATTAGAATCTGAAATAAAAGTTATATGTTGCTTGCAGAAAAATACTTTTATTAGGGTTTGAATATTAGGCCCTAAATAGGTGTTATGAAGGATGTACATTTTATATTGATCCATAAATCATGAAATAAATACCATAAGTATCTGCAACCCTATACAGTCCATTTCTGTAAAAACATTTAAATTTTATTGTATTTTGAATCAAAGATTGTTGGTTTAATTCCTTAATAACATTCAAATTTCAAGTGATTAGAATAATGTCCATATGAGCTCGAATTAGGTGAAACGGTTTGGATGCATTCCTGGGATTGCATAGATTATGAATAGTCAAAAATATTTAGACTTTGCTTTAGTTTAATCAATTTTCTAAATGCTCAAACCTTCAATCGGCAAAATGATCAAATATTCATAACTCTATAAGCGAACCTCAAATCTGACAAAATCAAATGCTATGACCTTAGAATAACATATAATAACTTTCTGTACAGAAATGGCAACATTTTGAACAATTTGGGGTTAGGCCAAATTTAGCCCTATAGATCATGTAGATGAAAAACTTCACAAATGATTGCGAAATATTGTAAAACCAACTTAAAAACACTCTTGATGATGTCCCATGCTAATACCAGAAAAATGAATAAATAATCATGTAAGGGTCAGTCGCAAACTAAGAAATAAAACTAAACCTTTATCATGTAAACTATAAAACTAATTAAGCATTTTCAACAACCCATAGAATATCTCGTTTTAATACAAATTATATGAAGATCAGATTAGAAATGATATTTAAGATATGTACTACCATAATCTATAAAAATATTTTATTTATAACTTGCTTTGTATCTGAATCCGACTAACCCAATACCCTTAAGTAATATAGTTGTCATAACCCTTAATATCATATAAGCTTTTTCAACAAAGAATATAATGTATCGTCTAAACACTAAAATATATGAAATCAGCTTAAGAATGTTCTTCAAAGTATAGACTATCATGTTCTGAAGAAATAATCTTATTTCATCATGCTTTGCATATAAATCCTAATAGCCAAATAACCTTAAGTATTATGTTGTATGGACTCGATAATATGGATAAGTAAACTTTGAAATAATGAACAAATATGTAATTTGTATCACCAGAACCTTCTTAAAAACCATGAATAGATCTAGTAACCTAGTTCAATAAATCTAACATATTCAAAATCACTTCTTATGCAAAATCACTTAAGGAATTAAGTGTTATTCATTTATAGTTTACAGCTCAATTGTCAAATATGTTAAATCTTATTAATCTAAATAATTTTAGCATCTATAATTCGAAGTTATAAATGCTAGAATTCATAATTTTAGCCTCTTAAATCCGTAGTTTAAGAATAGATAATCTATAAAAGAAACCATATTTATTGATCACAAAAGTCATTAACAATATGAATGTATATTTAACTAAACCATGAGATCTTGGAATCATAATTCTAAATCTAAAGTATTCCTGTTTTCTTTAATGAATCTTTATTTGGTTTTCTGTCATTTTCTTTTTGCCCTTATTAAAGTTAGATATTTGCTATATTTCGATTGAACGACGTGTAGACTCGACATCACTACTTACATCATTGCTTAGTCACCGTGGCTTCATCTTAAATCATAAGCAATAAACAAGCAAGGCAAGCACCCCCTTTGATCATATTGATCCCAGTTTTATAAATGTTTTCATTAAATGTTTTACTGCATACTTTACTTTTATTAAAGTCTGCTATATTTTGGGTATTGGTAGTTGTACCTATTGTCACATAGAACTTCCTTGATAAGTATGGATTTGTGAACCTTGATAACCCTAAGAATAACTTAGGCAAGTAATTGATGTCAAATGGGTTACTCACATTTAGTGACATGCTTAGCCAAGCTTAAATGAACATAAAGCTGTGACATGGTTAAAGACTTTGGATATGACATTTAATTGGGTATGACCATTTTTGTGGTTGGTATTTTGATTGGAAAAATGAAAATAAAACTATGGTTTAGATGCGGGCAATTATTGGCAATAGCCGATTGTGCATGTCCTTGCACGTAGTGTAGGGTGGAGATTGTTGCCGTGTCGGATTAAGGACCGAACTATGGGTTGTTTTCAGGCCAAGAATTACCGTACAACCACAGTGTTTGGTATGGGACAGCCTTAAACCAATTAAGTTATCTAGTTTAACTTTGCACATTGGAAGGCTGGAGCAGTACGAGCTGTTTCTTAATGAATTGCTCGAAGGGACGTCCACACCGAGGTGATCATGGATCAAACGTTTACCGATACACCGGTGTACGCCGTACTCTGGGGAAGTTCCATCATTTCTATGCTCGAGTTCTTACGCCATAGTATGGGTTTTACGTCCGGAGTGGTACAAAGTTAACCTAGGTAATGTAAAGGTTTTCGTCATGAACATTCTGGCCACTACGCCAAAAGTGCGTGAACTATGCGGCAAAAGGAAAAGGTCATGACTTGTGGGTAAAGATGTACACCTCTGCAGAGTGTAAAACTAATCGATTAGCCGTACCCGCGGTTATGGGAACTTGGTAAAGTCATCACATAGTTAGCAGTTTTGTTATTTTCATAAAATGCGGTTTCTACCGTGTGTTGGTGAGTTCTACTGGGTGTCAGTAGAACTGGTTTTGTGGATATGGTCAGGATACCCAGGTACATGAGATTTATTTATGTTTACATTCTGTTACTTTCAGTATTATATTGCTTTTACTTAAATTCCGTTTTGCAATCTACTATTCTGTATTTATATTTCAAATCAGCTTTATGCAAACTAACCGTACTAGCCTTTCCTTTGAAATGGCTTGCATATATTATAGGCTTTGCAAAAGTCTTGCGGAGTACGAAAGTACTCACCCTTGCTTAATTGTTGTTTATAGGTGAAGAATCAGATTAGTCCGATGCAACATATTTATCGCAGGATTCGTGAACGATAACGATGAAGTTTTTCTAAGGATTATGCCTTGTCAGTTGCCTGAGGGATTGGATGGGCACACTACAAGACTTTGCTTCTTTGCTGCTGTAAACTCTGAATTGTAAGATTATTATGTAAATTAGCTTCCGCTTTAATAATATGATGTATGGTTGTGATTCCAATTGTTGTAAATGTGTGTACTAGCTACTGATCATGGGACTAGTACTGCATGCACATGAGATTTCCATTTTTACAGTTATGTGAAAATGGGGGTCATTACATCGGCTCCGGATGAAATGGCTACGCAACACCACCTTTTTTGCCTATAAATACCGGTCGAGCCTCACATAACACCCCACACACCTTCTTGCATCCTTCCCTATCCTCCTCACCGTCGCCATTGCCAACAAGCTCCACCAAAGAAGAAAAACAGCAATTGAGTCGTCTCGGTGCATTGCAACTCGATTCAAGCCGAAGATAGCTTCGTAACCATCCCATAAACTAAACCCTTCAAACAATTGCAACCTTCATTTACCGTAATGCCACCACCGTGCTGTTCTCTTCACCATAGCCGGCGTACGGTGGAAGCTCAACCCGGCTATTCTCTGACCCAATCGACATGTAAAATGGAGTTTCTTGCACTCACTGATGCTGACCAAGCCTTTAGCCGTGAATGATCAAACCCCAACTGCCATAGTCACCAATTAGCCATAACACCGCCGATGGCCCCCTGGTGTCGCCCTACTCCTGGTCATCGCTGACCATAATCGAACCTACCCGCAAGTGCAGCCTCGTTGGTGGTGAGCCCTAGCTTCTCCCTTGCTTTCAGCCACTGATGGGTGGGGCCACCTTGTCAGCTGGCGCGAAGGCACAAAAGCTTTTCAAATCGCAAAATATGCTTTCATAGTAGGAAAACGTATTTTGTCAATTCTGGCCACTGTTCAAACACTGATAACTTTTGCATTATAGGTCTAATTCTAGTAAAATAAATTTATAAATTCATATAAAATCCTGAACTTATAGAATATACAAAAAAATTTAATTTTAAGCCTCAGTTTGAATTATTTGAATTAAAATTTATATAAACCCTAATACGGTTACTATTGGAAATATATATACCCTAGCTCCTTAATTAATGAAATAAATTTTAATATGCTCCTAAATTCATGAGTATTCCAAATATTCAAAAATATTTAGATTTGGACCTAGTTTGTACCAAATACATAAATAGATTAATTTCAATGCATAGAAAATTCAAATAGTTGTAATTTATGCAAATAAATTCAAAATATAGTAAAACTAGTTTCTAAACCCTGCTAGGACCATTATATTCCTAGTTATTAAAAATATTACATGTTTGATTAAGTAAGAACCAAGTGTATGAAAAGAAAAATTGATATACATGTATAACTAGTATATATAGCCAAAAACTACTCAAATGAAGGTGAAATCATGCAAGACCAGTTTCAATATACTTCCAGGGTTAAGATCTGCTAATGCTACAAAAATGGTTGCATGTATATGTAAGTTGCATTCGCAAACCTAAAAAGAAATCTAACCTTTTATCACGTACACTTTAGAAATACATAAAGTTAGGAAATGAATACAATAACACAAATAAACACTAATACCAATAGGACCAGCTTAAAATGCTCCTTAAGGACAAGACCATGTAATTTTACAAAAATAGTTGTATATAAACATGCTTTGCATCTGAATCCTATTAAAATCTTAACCCTTTACAATATAAACTCTAAATCCGTAACATAAACAAATGGACTCAAATAATAAGAAATCTATATTTAAAATATTTTTGTCACTAGGAACTTCTATTTTGATTCATTTTAAATTTGGTATTATTTGACTTCTTTTTGCCTCGTGTTAATACTTGCCTCTTATTGTTGTTGTTGCTTTACGTCAACAATGTGTAGGTACCGACGTACCCGAGTGTACTACCGTCGACCTTGATTCCGAGTCGATTCCGGAATCAACAAAGCAAGTCAAGCACCCCCTTTGATTATATTGATCCCAATATTTAAATTAGTTTATGTTGTTTTTATCAAAACTATTATACATGCATGTATTTTTTGTAAAATTTCTATATTATGGCATTGGTAGATATACCTGTTACCTCATGGAACTTCCTTAATAAATATTGAATTGTGAACATACATAATCCTAGAATAAGAATAGACAATATATAATGTCAATCTAGGTATATGCGATTATTTAATAATCATGTTTAGCCATACTTTAGATTTGGGATGAACAGTCGGATATACCGTTCATATGAACTTTGAAATATAGAGACATGATAATGATTACTGGTATTTCAGTATAAAAATTCAAATTAAAACTATGGTTTTGACGCGGGCGATTATTGTCATTAGCTGAATGTGCATGGGACTTGCACTTAGATAAGGGGAGTTTACTGCCCGTGTTGGATTAAGAATTGAACTATTGTGTTATCAGGCCAAGAAATAAATACAATCACAAGTACTGGTATGTGACAATCTTAAACCAATTAAGTTATCTAGTTTAACTTTGCATGTTGGAAGACTGGAGTAGTACGGGCTTTCCGGGAAGGATTGCTCGAAGTGGTGCCCACACCAGAGGTGATGGGAGCAAGTGCTTACCGATACAACAATGTACGTCATACTATGGAGGGGAAAGTGGGACAATGGGGAGTATAACCATTTGTCGTACAATAATTGTACAAATATCTTCTATCGTCATAGTATGGGTTTGTCATCACCGGACTGGTGCAAAGTTAACCTAGTTAATGTAAAGATTTTCGTCATGAACATTCTGACCACACACCAAAGGAACGTGAAAAATAATGGCAAAAAAAGGTCATAACTTGTTGGTAAAGTTGTACACCTCTGCAAAGCATAAATCTTTTCGAAAAACCGCGCTCGTGGTCATGGACACTTGGTAAAATCATCACATAGTTAGAAGTTTTGATATTTTCAAAAATAGATCATGTGTTGGAAAGTGTTTATTTCAGATTAAGCCAGGGATTGCCAATGAGATGATGCGATACTCACAATCATGGAGAACTGTGAGTTGTTACTTTATACTTTCGTACTTGTTATTTTCATAATAGTCAAATTTACTTTTACAAATTCCGTTTGCAATCTATTACTTGATAATCATGATTTTATTTTGTGTTGCGAAATAACCGTAGAAACCTTTCATTGACAAAGTCCGCATCTACTATATCTACATTTGTGATACACTACAAGTCTTTCTGAGTACACAAGTACTCAACCTTGCTTTATTTGTTGGTTTAGGTGAAGTTAGCAAATTTTGAAGACACCGCATACTTTGATACAGGCTAAGGGAATCATGCTAACGACTTTTTCTAGGGATTTATACCTTTGCAGTTGACTAAGGGATTGTATGGGCATACCATAAGGCTTTTAAATTTTTCATTGCTGTTTACTCTGAATTGTAAGACTTTGTTGTATAATTAGCTTCTGCTTTAATAAAACGTATAGATATGTTACCAATGTTGTAAATATGCGTAGTAGTCACTAATCATGGGACTAGTACCGTATGCATATAGGTCATCCTTTTTGGTATTCCGTACCAAAAAGGAGGATGGTTACATGACCCAAATAATTTAGTCTTGAAGTAAAAAAAAAATATAATCCTAGCCTTTTAGTAGGTTTGGTTTTTCCTCCCTGTTCAAGAAATTTTCTTGACTAAAAAATTTGATTGAACTTTACAGGGATTTTTATCAACCACTATTGTTATCTATCTAAGCCCTTGTTTTTTTGTTGACTTAGGAGCTTCCGTGTTTACATCCTTGCGTTTGCATGAGCTAAGTTGATTTATGAGTAGTTTATATTCACTACAAATGGAGTAACGTCTTGCTTAAGGTTTAGAATCATTACTGAGTTTCTTTATTAGATCAGTGATTTTTTTGGTCCTCCGAAGTTGCTTATTTTTCCTTGCTGATATGGTAAATACTCTGTAGAACTGTAATGATTGGTCAATATTATCTCCAGTGAATGTTTCCTTTTTTATGGAATTTGTAGATGGTTTGTCGCCTTTGGCTGAAGTCCCTCATTAATATATCCTGCAGGAACAGCAGAAAAAGCACTTGAGTTAATCCTTGCAATTGGGGAAGCAAGCAGGATATTAGATGACAAGCAGGACTTGTTAGATGAGGACTACACTGCTAGAAATTCCCGCACAACTCCAGAGAAACAGAACCAACAAGCAAAAACATAAGTTGAAACAGTTACAGGAGGCAATATTTAACAAACACTACTACAGAATGGTACATCACTATCGCTTCATCTGTGTCGGTTCTTAAGTTTTTAGGAAGAAACGATTGTGATAGATGACTTAGGAGAGGCATTAATCATAATCACTATCGGTTCTCAGGTTAGAAGTGATAGTGATGTAGCACTGAGAACATTACAATCGGTTCTTATGCGAGAAGTGATAGTGATGTGCATTATCATCACTATCGGTTTTCATATAAAAAGCGATAGTGATGAGCACGTACACATCACTATCGATTCTTATTTAAGAAGCGATAGTGATGATAATGCACATCACTATCGCTTCTCACAAAAGAACCGATAGTGATGAGCACGTGCTCATCACTATCGCTTCTTATGTGGGAACCGATTGTGATGACTATGATAATCACTATCGTTTGTCTTGTAAGAACCGACTGTGATATGCATGATCACATCACTATCGCTTTTTATATGAGAACCGATAGTGATGTACCTCGTTAGGTTATTTATACCACTCGAGTTGAACTCTTCTCTGTTATTGTTCCAGAGGAGGTTTCTCCGTCGCCACCAGAAAAAATAGCTCATATTCTGTGGTTGGAAGCAATACTTGGGTGAGAAAATTTGAAATCCTCAAGGGTGAGTGTTAAGAGGGTAAATTTGAAGCCCTAACTTGAGGAGATTTCCCCTCATTTTGCATAATTTGTGGTTTTCTTCAAAATGTGAGCATTCCTTCAAACCCCTGTAATTTTGCACTATGTAATTTTGATATGTCGCGAAGAAAGTTTAGATTGCCTTTGGTATTGTTTATATCCTATCGATTTCACACCCTTTATTTCACAAGCATGTACACATGTATTTAATTATCTTAATTTGTAGTGCTTTGATGTTAATATGGAATTATTATTGCTGTCACCTGATGAATGCTAGAGTTTAGGGTGCGGAACCTACCTCTCCCGTTCGAGGATACTTGTTTATAAATATACCGAACGAAATGGCATATTTATAAGCGAGCAGTCTCGAATTGTCCACGTTCTTTGTACAGTTCGAGGATATGTGCTTCAGGCAAGTTCCTGAGCTGTGTTGTACAACTGCAGAGTAGAGATTTCGGTAGCGTCTCCCTGGTATTCTCCAGATACACACCCCTCTTGATCTGTTGTCGAGACGTGTATATGGAGAATAGCGGGGAGATGCTGCCGAAATTTTCTCTGGAGTTGTACAACGGCTTAGGAACTTGTTGGAACCACATATCCTCGAATGGGATTAGGACCAAACCTATTTAAATATTAGGAGTCATCGTTGGTACCCTTGTATTGTTTCGTTGTAGTCAAAAGATCTGTAGGCTACTGCACTATATAATTAGATTGTTTGATATCATTGTTCAGGTTAAAAATGTATGTCTCTTATCTAGTAAATTGGAAGCTCTAAACCAGGGAAGAATCTAGGTATCGATCGGGAGTACATATTTCATATATGTTGCAGGAAATTGTCATCTATTTTGCAAAGGTAATATTAACTGAAATGATGTCTCAATATTTCAAATAACTAGCTTCTTTGTCGCTCCAGTTTGTGCATAATTTATTGGGTGAAGTTTAATTGCGGATGAACCGTAAGGAATGGATGTATGCAAAAAGTCGTGTGAGTGCTGAATTTTAGAGGGGTGTTAAGGAGTTCAAAAAATTGCCGAAGAGGACATGGTGAGGAGGGGTGTAAACTTCATATATTGTCCTTGCATTGATTGCACCAATCTGAGAAGATTTAACAACTCAGCTCAAATTGCGGACCACCTGATTCGACGTGGCTTCGTGAGGAGTTACACATGTTGG
The DNA here is from genome assembly GCA_036346275.1 of Otatea glauca. Taxonomy (NCBI): domain Eukaryota; kingdom Viridiplantae; phylum Streptophyta; class Magnoliopsida; order Poales; family Poaceae; genus Otatea; species Otatea glauca. The sequence continues at coordinate 42,259,462 of CM070725.1, forward strand.
ATCCATCACGGGGAGACAGGTAGTACCCTGCCGGTATGCAATGAAGACACGGTGGAACCGGATGATGAGTTGCAATTTGATATGTTTGAGGAGGAGAATTTGGAGCAAATATTGCGGGATGTGGAGGGTAATTACACAGAAAGAGAGTTTGGAAAGTTTAAAAGCCTAATGGAAGACGATGCGAAACCATTGTTCACAGGTTGCAAAGCAGAATACACTAAGTTAGGTTCGGTCCTTGCATTGTTCGAACTGAAGGCAAAACACCGTTGGACAGATACAAGTTTTAATGCACTTCTAGTTCTTCTATCGGATCTGCTTCCGGAGGGAAACGAGTTGCCAACAAGATACGAGACCACTTATGCCAGTGGTACTGGATAGAATGCTTGTCGGAGGACGGACGGTTTAGAGATCCCAAAAGCTCCTACTAGACCAGATGTGAACAAATATTACATATCTGAATGCGATTGCATGTGTACTTATGGTTAAGCATGTTTACGTTCTATTTTGTTAACGAATGTGATATGTGTTTGTTGTAACAAAGTGTTCATGTTCTTTGAATGTGATATGTTGTCTGTAATTTCTGTGTGAATGTGATATGTGCATATTGTGTGGAATATGTGCTGATTAGAATATGATAGCACACCACACCCCTTCATCTCTGTCGGTTCTCACAAGAAAATGATAGAGATGTGATGGTCATCTCTATCGGTTCTTTGAAAGAATCGATAGGGATGATAAACTCATCTCTATCGGTTCTTTATAAGAAGTGATAGAGATGAGGATATTCATCTCTATCGGTTCTTTCAAAGAAGTGATAGAGATGATTATATTATCTCTATCGGTTCTTTTTAAGAAGCGATAGAGATGATACAGTCATCTCTATCGCTTCTTAAAAAGATCCGATAGAGATACCATAATCTCTATCGGTTCTTTGAAAAAAGCGATAGAGATGGTATAGTCATCTCTATCGGTTCTTTATAAGAGGCGATAGAGATGATGATCTTATCTCTATCGGTTCTTTGTAAGAGGCGATAGAGATGGACCATCATCTCTATCGCCTCTTATAAAGAACCGATAGAGATGACCATATCATCTCTATCGGGCAAGAACCGACTGTAATAATGCCCGCCTCATCTCTGTCTCATGATTTTATGTCACCACTAGAATCGACTGTGATGACGAAAAAAATCCGATTGTGATGTATATTTGTGTAGTAGTGAAACCTTGATTGCATCTACTGAAACGGAAACTGGCATCAAAAAAGCCTCACCTCACCAATAAACCAGGAGGTACCTTTGATTTTGCTCAATCCAAGATTGAGAAGGAATGGATGGTAAAAGTGCCACCCTGGTGACTTTAAATGGGAAAACCGTCGTTAACATTTGGATATGCTGTTCGTCAACACTGGCCAGAATAACTACACCATAAGTCCATAACACGTACAGGCCAAGCTGTTTGGTCAAGCGCGAATTCGTTCTTGCTTGTAAGCTGTAAATGTTATGAATAGTACTTATTCTATTTAATACGAGACTGCAGGCCATAATATATAGATGTATAAGCGGATACAAAAAGAAAGCCTTATAAGGTAATACTTATACAAGAAAAACTTATATAAGAAAACCTATGTATGGAGAGTCTATATAAGACAATATCTATATCCTTAACACCTCTCACAAATGCAAGGTATATACAATAGTATTGTATTTGGAATGGTTGACACTCAAATAGAAAAAATAAATCCAAAATTCTGGTCTTGAAGTAGTCGTCGTAGCATCCAACTCTTGAAAAACCGAGCCGACAAAGGAACCGAGTCAACGAAGAAAAGCTGACGAAGAGCCGAATTGAAACTGGCTAGCATAATGAGCCGAAACCGATGAAGGAAAGCCGACGAAATGATCCGAACCAATTGACGAAAAGAGCCATGTCGACGTAATAAGCCGGAAATCGGAGAAGACCGATCAGATTGAAATCCGATCAGGTCACAGGCACGACTCTGAGAGGCTTTGGCTGGGCGATTTGGGCGGAGCGTCGGGCGGAGTCGGGTGGTCCTCGGGAGTCAGGCACGACAATGGCGAGCGTTGGGCGAGTGTCGGCCGGGCGCAGCGACGGCAGGTGTCGAGTGAGCGTTAGCTGGGCTTGGGCGAACGGTGTCGGATCAGCGTTGGACGTCGGTTGGCATCGGGTCACGAACGGGCTTCAGCCGGAGGCAATGTGCCTGGAGTTGGTGGCTTAGACGGTGGCCGAGGCGATCGGCCACCCAAAGTAGTGGCTGAAGAGGCGTCCAACTTGGAGTCACGTCGGGCAAGGAGACGGCCAAAGCAGAGGACGACGTCGCCAACGTAAAGCAGAGTCAGCCGGAGCAAATGTCGCCGATCCCGGCCAGAAGGAGAGTAGAGGACGACGGCGGAAGGAGCAGGAGGGGGGTCGGGAGGATGCAAGTGCAACGCTGGTAAAAAAACCCTAACCCTAAAAAACATGCTCTGATACCATGTTATGAATAGCACTTGTTGTATTCAATATGAGACCATTAGGCCAGAACATATATATATATATATATATATATATATATATAGGAAGCCTTTTTCGTACTCCCGGGAGTACATACTCCCACCTCTAATATGCCACTTAAATGAACGCTTTATACTTTTTTATCACTTTCGGTATGCTCCAATAATAATTTTAAAATACTCCAATGCAACATAGTTGAAAAAAATTCATCAGACCCTTTATTTTTTGCTACTACCCTTTTCCATATGTAAAAGGAATATATAAACAAATTATGCTATAAAGGGTGGACTTTAATGAAATTTTTCGTGGAACTCACTTTGGAGTATCTTATAATCGGTATTAGAGTATAATCAAAAGGATAAAAAGGTATAACAGTATCATTTAAACGATATATTAGAGGTAGGAGTACATACACCCAGGAGTATAGAATCATTTTCCTATATATATATATATATATATATATATATATAAGCGGTACAAAAGGAAAGTACATGTAAGGTGATACTTATACAAGAAAAACTTATATATAAAAAATCTATATAAGATAGTATCTATATCCTTAACGGTAACTGCATTGACCATTCAAATGTGATTGACATGGAACATGCAGGCGCATGATCGAGTGGGTACATATGTCAATTGAGCATTATCCATCTAGCTGGGGCTGTAAATTTTGTCCAGTGTTCAACTTTTGCCTGTCCAGCCCTAGACAATTTAGTGTAGTACGCCTGTACCAAAGTCATGGAGAGATTAATATGATGGGCTTCTTTGTTGATAAAATGATATTGCCGTACCGTTCATCATTTGGTTGGTGAGTAGTCTGTGCTCGTCCTTTGGCGCTCGAGCTGAGTTTTGGCCATTGACCACGAAACAGTAATTGGGCGAGGACTAATCAAAAGCACCAGCGACCAAGCACCGATATCCGTGGCTGATATGGACGATGGCATTGTTATCGCCAAAATACGTTATAGAGTATAGACCATCACATCAGCGAGCAAAAAAGCAAACACTGGAACAGTGTTTGTGAACAGGAAAGCCACGAAAGCGATCAACTCCAAGGCAACGCCATTACCAGTTCGCCAAACTCTTCAAAGATGGGGCTCCTTTTATTCATGTGGCGCATCCATACAACTCTAAAGATATTTTTTAAATAATAATTTTTTTATAATATTATATAAATAAATAATTGGTGAAAAGATTACATAAATAATCTTCTGTCGCTGTTTGAAATGTTGATCGTAGTCTGTCGTCGTTTGAAATAACAATAATCCAGTGTGGAGTTCCGTCTAACAGAAAGCAGGTCTTTGTTTCCATTTGAAATGGCGATCGAAACCTCTATCGTCGTTTTAGACTACTATAGAACCTATCACCAGGTGAAACGGCAACAGAGGTTTTGTCGATATTCAAATGGCGGTTGTCGACGATCGGAACCACCGACCGCAGAGGGGGGATATGAGTAGATTGTGTGAGGGCGAGGCCCGAGGTCGTGCTCGTTCGGGAATAGCACGCGTCGCGGGGTGTATGTCGGGGAAGAAGCGATGAATACAAGGTTTATACTGGTTCGAGCCCCCGGGTTCGGGTAACAGCTCTACTCCAGTCTTACCCTAAGGTGAAAGATGTATATGAAGCTCCGTGGGAGAATACAAGCGGGGGCCCGAACTTGGAGCCGCTCAGAAGCGAAGCTGCGAGGGGGATTTCGGGTATCTTCGTCCCTCGGTAGGAGCGTCTTTTCTCGGAGTCTAAATGTTCCGGCTGGGAATGTTTTCTTCTTGCGCACCTTTTAGGTCAGGGTGATCCACCGTCTTTTATAGCCCTCTGGGAGCTTCGCCACCTGGTCGCGAGGCTGATGTCAGGTGACCGTGGAGAGTTGACGGGAGTTGCTGAGAGATGATGGTAGTCGTTGGGAATTGACAGGAGTTGTTTAGCCCTAGTTCCCGCGCAGGGGTAGGTTTGGCGCTGATTCCCACGCAGGGGAGAGTTCTTACACGAGAAAGACAAATTATTACAAATGCCTTTTACCCCGGGAGGTGTGAGGTCGTGGCGTCGAGCTCGAACCGGGCCCTTATCCTTGCGCTCGAGCCCGAGCTCACTGGACCCGAGCCCAGGCTGAGGGAGTGCACCCTCGAGGTCGGAGACAAGCCCCTAAGCTCGTGGGAAGCGGCTACGAGACCCGGGGGGATGCTTTACACGTCGCGAGGCTACCGATCCCCGATAGCGGCAGAACCTCTCTCGCTGTCAGTGGCAACATAGTCCTTATGCTGCATTTTTTTGTTTGACGGGTTCGTAGTTTTGAAATAATAGCTAACTAAAGAGGATTTGACGAGTTTATTGACGTAGAGAAGTTGAGTAATTATTTTTGTTTAAATAAATCATTTCAAGTCTGACATAACACTTTATGATGAAGGTGCGTACTACTTGTTAATATATGGCAACATGCATATGTTTTCCTCCTACTCCTGTAGGGGTTTGGTTAGGTGTATATATTTTCCTTGATACTCTTACAATACAAATGACAACATGTATGAATCATCAACCCGAATTACAGCTAAGATATATGTGCACCTTTTGGCATCGAAAACACCAGGGATGAAAAAGAGGTCAGGCTTACGGTCATACATCCTATGCATTAGAATCCATCGGTGTTGTTCCTTGTCTCTCCTATGGGTGCAAGCTTTGGCCTTCCTCTATTGCTTCCTGTACAAGAAAGCCATTACTCGTCTTTCATGGACCATCGACGCTTTTCCCTTGTCTTCCCCTCTCTTGGCCTTCGCATTGTCCTCTGGGGTGTAAGGTTTCCAACGGGTAAAGTTCTCTGGTGCAACTGTGTAGTTGAGCATGTAAATTTTGCTGAATGAATGCCCTGTCGTACTTCTCCAAACTATTGATCCATTGGAAGTAGTAATGCTCTGACAGCTGCTATTAGGCACGGATAAAGTTATTGATATGTACAATGCAACATGCAATGTGAAATATTAATATGTGACATTCACTTACGCGGTAATCCCCGTACATGTAGTACACTCGGACATCGTTGTCTTGATGTGTGGATGGAATGATCTTTACCAGATTACCACAATTGTACTATGGGTGTGGAAACACTTGTGGTACAGGCGCATCCTTGCAAGAAGAATTAGGGTAGGTTCCCGCCATGTTGGAAACCCACTTTCGCTTTAGAAGCATCTCTCCATAGTCCAACATCCCCAATCCAGGCGGAGTGACCTCCTCTACCTCTCTTCTCCCTCACCTCTTCCTATTTTGAAATTAGCTTTGGAATGTTGGCTATGGTGGTGGAGTGTGCAATTATAGGCAGTTAATGTGTAGTGTTGGGAATAAATTTTGGCGAATGGAAGTACACTCACGTCCTTGAGAAAGAATCTTTGGGCACAAGAAAGGTCATCAAGTTGTCAAATTACTAAGAAAAACTTGTGCGAGTTGTAAAATTACTAAGAAAAGCTGGTGTGTATTATCAATTCACTAAGAAAAGCTGGTGCATGTTGTCTATCCACTAAGAAAAGCTGGTGTGTGTTGTCAATTTAGTCTGGAAAAAAATTACATAGCATAGTATGGTCGATTCTATCTAAAACATTGCCGTGTTACAGTAAATTTAGCTCAAAAAGGTGAAATATCGATGGAGTTATATAGCGCATTGGGTTCATTCAAGTGCAAATTTTGCCGACTATGCCTATGGTACAAACGACATGACACACGGCCTAACTCACTACAACTACGGAATGGAAACGGCATGGTGAGTGTAGATCTAATTGAGCTTGTGGGCGAACATTCCTAAGGCAAAAATAGGACACCGTAGGGCACCACCCACATGGAGTATCAGTCATCAGGCTGCGTGGATGGGGATGATTCTTGTGGTAGTGGCATGCGCAATTGCAGCTCGAGTTGGTACAGCAGCAATACAAGTGGTTGTCAGTACTGAGGTGGACCGCATCCTCGTTGTTTGCCTCCCTGATCCTCTTCCTACGGAGCTCATCATTGTTGATCCTCTCAGTCTGGAGCTCCTCCTGCAACTTGTTTAGGTGGATCTGGAAAGTGTGGATGTAAATATGAGCATGTAATGGATGCTGTTGATCCACCCACTCATTGAATTTTCCATACACGATCTTCAAGGAAGATTAGGTGATTACAAGTGTTACCATTACCCTGTGATAGCGCTGTTGAGTAGGGGAGGCTATCTCGTAGTCATAGCGAAAATCATCTATACGACTGATGTGTCATAGTAGGGGAATTTAATGGAATAAATTTACAACGAAAGCATAACAAAGAGAAGCATAACATTGTGAATATCATCACATGTGGCAAAATATAGCAACAAACTACAAGGATGAACTAACTACAAAAACCGCATACAAGACCATAATTCTAATATAAGCTCCCTGACACACTGGAAACCCTATGCACATACCATCCTTGGTGCTACCCCACAAGTGGCCCTACCCTTGGGCTGGTGCTATACATGACCTGGCAGGTAGTTCCAATAGTCTAGTGTCTACCATGATCTTGCTGGGCGAGCCAAAGGTGTGGGAGTCACAATTTCCTGCTGGGTCAACTAGCTCAGTCATGGTTCACCCGAGAGCTGTGAATCTCCTAGGACGTGGGATACCTCGTCCCCTAGGGGCTCGGACAACCAGGAGTCCAGTGTGATGACGTTGTTCGCCTGCGTCCCTTGGCTTAGCATGACATCTTCTACCTGCTTCCCGTGGTCTCTCATGTCATCCACACCGTCCTGAAGATGTGGATGCCGGTCTACAAGGAAGATAGGATGTAATTTAAATGTGTTCCCAAAGTCGAGAAGTGCAACAAGGAGGGAATAGTATACTCACGTACATCTGGGCGTACTGATCCATCCTATGGAATTGTAGTCCTATGCAAATAAGTCGTCGTTAGTACAACACTTCATGCAGAAGATTGCATAACATGTTAAACACAACGCTACATGAGGCCGGAATAAGGGTGAGACAATGCCAGGGAGAGCCCCTCGCCATGTCCAGAGGAGATTGGGTGGGAGCATGTGATGGTGTGTTGTGCTTGACCCCTCAACCACGTACAGCGAAAGCACGTGATAGCGCCTGCACCATGTCGTCCCTTGCCCTCCTACACAATGTTAGTGAAGCAATATGCTTGAGCATGCCCTTGATTCGACCAAGCGCAGCTCTAAGCCTGTCCATTGATAGGTCAATCCTATCCCTGATCCATAGCAGAAGAGAGGTCGCCTCATCGTACATTTCTCCGGTGAGGTCTCTCTACGTAGGAGCAAAACATGATAGAATCAAAGCGACTGTAAGCAATGGAATATAATTGATTGTGTGTTACTAACCAAGCGATCGAATGCAAAGTCGGCTGGGTGGGGTAGGTGTTTGCCGTGCTTGCGATGTGCCTCAGTGGATCCCCTGTCACGCAAGACCCAAACCCGGGTGCATGTGCTATACAACTCAGTACCATAGAGAAGGCTATTACAGATGGTTCAAAAACATCATCACAGACGGTTTTCTAAACCGTCTATAAGCATGTATCAGTGACAATACGACACATATCACAGACGGTTTCTGAACCGACTGTGAAAACACATATCGAAGATGATTTTTAACTAGAAACATCTCTGATATGTGTTGATCACATACGGTTTTTAAATAGAGTCGTTTGTGATATGAGTTTATCACAGACGGTTTTTAAATAGAACCGTCTATAATATGTTTTTTCCCCTAACTCTCTTGACAGAACTTTCATGATTAGTATTTGTTGTTCAAACTTTTATTCTTCTTAGATATTTCTACAATGATATTTACAAGGTACAACCAGCTATAGATTTTGCAATTGAATATCAAAATATACTAGATGCATCGAGGCAACAGCTTCTCTGATGAGGATGGTCTTAAAATATGAATATTTGTAGTACTTTCATCCCCTTTTATTATTCTAATGTTGATGGATTCCAAGGCAAAATCCAATTCCATCCACAGTTTATCCTGAAAGTTGTCATACTCTGATTTATCGCTTCCACTTCATCCTCTTCCCCGAATGAGAATACCATAGACAGCCTATTTTCACTCTCGTCTTGTGCAGGAATAGGACTAGAGTGGTCCTGTTTAATTGCAAAATCTATAACGGGTTGTGTCTTATAAATGTCATTGCAGAAATATCTAAAGAGAAGAAAATTTTAAACAATAAATACTAATCATGGAAGTTCTGCCAAGAGAGGTAGAAAAAAACATATCACGGATGCGAACGAATCAATCGGGCATGTTCTTTACTTTTTGCTGGTCACAATTTTTGGCATTTCATGGCATTTCAATCTGTAGCTAACGTTGTGCTCTTGAGATATGAAGACAACTTGGTGTTCGAAATTAAAGTGATAGTTGAACTCCATGTTACCTTTATATATACGTTAAGAGCACAACATCACCTTCAAAAATGCAATGAAATGGCAAAAACTGTGACCAGCCACCGGTAAAGAACATGTGTCCCATTGATTCGTCTCGAGGTCCTTAATATGACAAACACATGAATTGTTATCATTAGCAGTGCAAAAACAAAACATACACTGTAGCGTTGTTATTTATCAACAAGTCCGGTAATAATTTCCTACCTCCCATTGCCAACTATTTGATATTCTAATTTAACTTTTTAAGAAAGATACCATATATTGCTACATTTTCACATAGCAGTAAGCGAAAAACAAAATCATGACAAAAGGAAGCAACTCTTCCATTGGATCGATGCCTTTGTATATAACAAGTATGATTGGCACAATTAACATATTTTCATTCACAAAATATCAAAATCGCGCATTCATAGTATTGCATAGGGAGGTGTAGAACTGTATGTGCAAGTCTACAAGTACTAACGCTACATATAGTATTAAATTGCTAATGGTATTTTAGTAGCTTAACAAGACATGCAATAATAGTTTACTCCATGGTGAGAACTCCACATTCAAACAACCTAAAATCAATTTTGCATTAACATAACCCTCGATTTTGAAGATTTCATTATGGCTTGACCCGACAACTTCTAGATTTTCAACATGATACAGTAGATGAGATAGATGGAGAATATGATCCATTCAGGGAGTTGGAAGAAAGGTTCATGGACTTCAAACAGCGAAACTATGTGTAAGTGGACCATGAAGTACATAACCGTTCACCTTCATATGCCAAAAGTTAAATTTTTGGTACCACCATACCAGGTATTATAAATTTAACATATCTTTAGGTTTCAATTGAACTTTTGAAGCAATTCAATTTTTATTATGGAAGTTGAGTTTGCTGTCAATTCACTTCAGGCAAGAATCTTTTGCGATATAGTGTTAGCTATACATTTTCATTTTCCCTTTTCTTTTTCCTTTTTTATGTGACAGAACATATGCATGACTATTGAGTCACTCTTACACAATTACCTTGTAACATCCCGAAAAATTCAAAAATATGAAAAATAAGAAGTTTGAAATTTAAAAATGGAATTGAATAAAAATTCAATTGGAATCAAGATTTTGATTTTAAATAATATCTTTTCCTCCTTTTCTTGTATTCTAATCTTAAAGAAAAGAAATATTTCATTAATAAAACCATTTCTTCCAAAACAAACAAACTATAAAAATGAATTGAGGTGTGATATTTAATTTGAATTTGAATTTTCTGAAATTACTGGAAATTCTTTTGGCTTTTCTCTAATAAAAGAAAGTGAATTAAAGGATATAGTAAAATGGTAAAACTAAAAAGTAAAAATACCAAGTCAACAAAAATTTACAAAAGTCATAAAAAAAATCTAAGGGCTCTCCACAGCCAGTTTAAGTCGGTGGAAGACCTGGATCAATTAAAATATAATTTAATCAAAGCAAATAATGTGAAAAGAAAATCAGGTCAAAAGGGTAAAAGAATTTTGAAGAGTTCTCAGGAAGCTATCCTGAGTCAAGATTTTTACCCTGCCGACATTAGTACAATTTCCAAATCTCCAGTAAAAATATAAAAAATTTAATGATTCATTTTATAATTTTAAAAATTCAAAAACAGTGAAGATATAAATTGGAAAATAGTAATGTCAGAATTATTAAAAATTAAATATTAATAAATAAAATCTGAGAAATTTAAATAAGGTGTAAAATACCATTTTAGACTCTCATAAAATTTTTATAAAATATTAGCTTCATTTAGATCATATATTAATTGAAAAATAGAATTGGCAGAATAGCAACAGCTGCATTGTCAGAATTATTTAAAATTCTACAGAGAGCATAAAATGTTAAAAAATTTAATGGCAGCTGTTAATTTCCTTGCCGACTCATGGTCAAATTTTTATAACATTTTGAGTTGGTTTGAATGTCGAATTCACCGTAATTATCCCGTTCTGTCCAGAGCCTTCGCCTAAGTTCGTTTTCTTCTCTCGCTGACTTGTGGGCCCGGCGTGGCAGCCAGTCAATCCCGCCGATGTCTCCCTACCACCTTGCCCCCACACGTCAGCCACAGCAACCGAGCCTTCCCCTTTTCTCCCGAGCTCGCCGCGTAGAGACGACTGAGCCGTCTCGATTCGTCGTCCCTGTGCTGCGCGAACCGCCTTCGCGTCGTATATAAACGTCGCGCGTCGCAGTAGCCGACCCATTCCGTTCCCGGCGTGCCTCATTCCGTTGCTTTTCCCGCTCGTCTTCCCCAACTCCGGTGAAAACTGAGAAAAGGAGAAACCCCAAATTCTACCGCCACAACCCATCTCACTTCAAACCACCCGAGCCAGAGTTTCCTCTCGTCGCCAGGAACTCGTCCACACCGTCGGTTCAAGCCCTCCTCCGGCAAGCCTCTGCACCGTGCTTTTCCTTCCACCGCCGCCGCACACGGTGAGAACCCATCTCCTTCCCTCATTCTTTTGAAAAAGTTGAAAAATGAAGTCAGTAGATCATGCTGATGCTCACCCTTGTGATCTTCAAGTTCAGGAAGGCCTAATTCCGCCGATTCGTCATTCGGCCATGGCAACCACCGCAGCCGCACGGTGGCGCACCACTTTTCTTTGTAGCTGACAACCAAAAAGACGTTCCTCAGCTGTGCTTGAACCCCGTGAAGCTTATCCTGCCATTGCCCTAGCTCGCCGCACCCTTCTTCCTCCGCGCCGTCGCTCGGCCGTGGCCGCCGCCGCCCCCTTCCGGTGTCACGCCATCTCCGGCCACCTCCGGCCGAAGTAACACCTCCCCTAGGTGCGCACGGACGCCTTGATTCTCTCCGTGGAACCGATTCGCCGTCTGCGGTGATGGTTCGCCGGCGACGAGCCCAGTTGCGCCCACCTTTGCTTCGGGTCACTGACCGGTAGGACCCACTCGTCAGTGTCTCGCGCGTGCGAGTGACGGTGCTCCCTTGGGCCCGCTTGTCAGCCGCTCGTGCCGCTCAAATCCTCTGGGCCCGCGCGCCAGTCGCTTGCCTACGCAGCCTCTCGCTGCCATCCGGGGCCCAGCTGTCAGTACTTCAGCCCAGCGCAAGCCCGAAAAGGAAAGCGTATTTCCGTGGCGAAAGCGCACTTTCCTTTTATGGTAATTTTCCTATTTTCTGTATTTTCCAAACCGCAATGCATTCAATTGCTTATAACTTTTGAACCATTAGTCCAAATGAAATGAAATAAATCTCTAAATTCATGATAAATCCTGTAGATTCAGAATATGCAAAAATATTTTGGAAATGAACTATATTTAAATTTTAAATTCAATTTAAAGAAAGGGATCAAAAGAATGCCATATGTAGAATTTCTGCAAATAAATTCCATTTTGAATGAAATCAATTTTGTTAGAAACCTTAATTCCTAAGTAACCTAAATATGCAAAATTATTTATATTTTGACATGATTTATATCATTTTCTAAAGTAAGTTGTTTCGAAGGTATTAAATATTCAAATATGAATATCTCCTGCAAAAATGATTCAACTCATATCAAACCAGTTTCTAGGTGTTTAAAAGTGAGTAATATACTTATATATGCAAAAACATTTAGAACTGAAGCTAGTCTGAATTAATTTGAGAATAGATTACTTTCCAATGCATATGAATCAAAATAAGTATAACTTAAAGCTTGCAAATTCAAATAATGGTAAAATGATTCCTAGATCTTTAATAAAACCATAATACCCTAGTTATGCAAGAATACCTCATGTTTGTGCATATTTGAATTAAGTACATATTAAATCTTAATGTTTACTTATATAGAAAACATCTCGGATAAAAGCAAAATACTGTGAAACCAACTTTAAAACACTCTTAATGATATCCCATGCTAATACCAGAAAAATGAATAAATAATCATGTAAGGGTCAGTCGCAAACTAGGAACTAAAACTGAACCTTTATCGTGTAAACCATAAAACTAATTAAGTATTTTCAACAGCCCGTAGGATATCTCGTCTTAATACAAATTTTATGAAGATCAGTTTAGAAATAATATTTAGGGTATGTACTACCATATTCTTGAAAAATATTTTATTTTCATCATGTTTTGCATATAAATCCTATTAGCCAAATAACCTTAAGTAATATGTTTTATGGACTCGATTATATAAACAAGAAAACTCTGTAGTAATGAAAAAATATGTAATTAAGATATTTGTATCACCAGAACCTTCTTAAAAACCATAAATAAATCTAGTAACCTAGCTCAATAGATCTAACATATTCAAAATCACTTCTTATGCAAAATCACTTGAGGAATTAAGTGCTATTCGCATAACCCTTTAATTTGTGTTTTAATTCTATTAATCCAAATAATTTTAGCATCTATAATTTGAAGTAATAAATGCAAGAATTCATCATTTTACCCTCTTGAATTCGTAAATCAAGAATAGATAATCTATAAAAGAAGTCATAACTCGCCGTCATAAAAACCTTAACTGTTGAATGCTTATTTATCTGAAAAACAATATGTGGAATTATGCAACTTAAACCCTAAAGTATTCATGTTTTCTGTAATGAATCTTCATTTGGTTTTCTGTCTGTTTTCTTTTTGCCTTTATTAAAGTTGGATATTTGCTATATTTCCGATTGAACGACGTGTAGAATCCGACGTCGCTACCTCCTTCGTTGCCTCCGTCAGTTGTGGCTTCGTCTTCGTCGTAAGCAATAAACAAGCAAGACAAGCACCCCCTTTGATCATATTGATCCCAGTTTTATAAATGCTTTCATTAAATATTTCACTGCATACTTTACTTTTATTAACGTCTGCTATATTATGGGTATTGGTAGTTGTACCTGTAGTTTCATAGAGCTTCCTTGATAAGTATGAAATTGTGAACCTTGATAACCCTAGAATAGCATAGACATTATTTGATGTCAATTTGGGTTACTCACACATAGTATCTTGCTTAGCCATGCTCAAATGAACATAAAACTTTGACATTATTAAAAATGTTGGATATGGCATTTAATGGGTATGACCTTTCTTATGGTTGGTATTTTGGATGGAAAAATGAAAATAAAACTATGTTTAGATGCGGGCAATTATTGGCAATAGCCAGGAGTGCATGTCTTTGCACGTAGTGTAGGGGGAGATTATTTCCCGTGTCGAGTTAAGGACCGAACTATGCGTTATTTTCAGGCCAAGAATTACCGTACAACCACAAGTGCTGGTATGGGATAGCCTTAAACCGATTAAGTTATCTAGCTTAACTCTGCACTTTGGAAGGCTGGAGTAGTACGAGCTGTTTCTTAATGAATTGCTCGAAGGGACATCCACACCGAGGTGATCATGGATCAAACGTTTACCGATACACCAGTGTACGCCATGCTATAGGGAAGTTCCATCATTTCTATGCTCTGAGTTCTTCTGCCATAGTATGGGTTTAACGTCCCGGAGCTGGTGCAAAGTTAACCTAGGTAATGTAAAGGTTTCCGTCATGAACATTCTGGCCACTACGCCAAAGGTGCGTGAATTATGCGGCAAAAGGAAAAGGTCATGACTTGTGGGTACTGATGTACACCTCTGCAGAGTGTAAAACTAATCGATTAGCCGTACCCGCAGTTATGGGAACTTGGTAAAGTCATCACATGGTTAGTTGTTTTTATTTTCATAAAATCTGGTTTCTACCATGTGTCGATAATTCCTAGTCAGTGGGAATGGTTTGTGGATATGTGGTCAGGATACCCAGGTTCGTGAAACTTACTTACTCGTACTCTACGTATTGTTATTTCAGTATTAAATTGCTTTTACTTAAGTTTCGTTTTGCAATCTACTATTCTGTATTTACATTTCAAATTGGCTTTATGCAAACTAACCATACTAGCCTTTCCTTTGAAATAGCTTGCATATAACATAGGTTTTGCAAAAGTCTTGCGGAGTACGAAAGTACTCACCCTTGCTTAATTGTTGTTTTTAGGTGACAAATCAGATTAGTCCGATACAACATATTTATCGCAGGACTCGGGATATTAACGATGAAGCTTTTCTAGGGATTATGCCTTGTCAGTTGCCTGAGGGTTGGATGGGCACACTACAAGAATTATGATCCTTTCCGCTGCATTTCTCTGTATTGTAAGATCTTTTATTGTATAAATTACTATTATCATTTGTAATGAAGAGTATGGATGTGATATCAATTGTTGTAAATGTGCGTGCTACCCACTGATCATGGGACTAGTACTGTATGCACATGAGATTTTCATTTTTGCATTTGTGTGAAAATGGGGGTCCTTACGTACCTTCCATTGCTTGCCTAAAATTCGCTCATCACATTTTAGATTTCTAATCAATTTACAAGCCATTAATTGATAAAGTAATACACAGAGATTTCCCAAGGGGAGCGTACCAATTACCTTCCATTGCTTGCCCTGGGAGGAGGTTTCGGTCTATAGGGCGCAGTGGGGAGGAGGTCCAACAGAGCCCGATGTGGACCACCCCAGCTCGGTTCGCGCCTTCCCCTCACGCTTATGATACCGCGGCGACTGGCTGATGACGAAGAGTTCAGCCGCATCCACCTACACAGCATATACACATATATTATTCACCTACACAACATACACACATACGCAGCATCCACCTACACCTGCCGCCACATCCCCCTCCATCGCTGCTGCATCCCCCGCCTGTCGAAGCTCCCCCTCCGCCGCCTCATCCACTAGGGTTTTGGTGGAGTGGAAGGAGAGGTCGGAGAAGAGGAGGTTGGTGAGTAGCCGCACTGGCACGTCGGCGAGAGGGCTAGGGCGAGGGCGACAGAGAAGCTGAGAGGGTCATGGGGAAGCCGAGAGGGAAAGAGCGAGGGTGAGGGAGATCGAGAAGCCAAGAGGGCCGAGGGCGAGGGAGAAGCTACTTATAGTGCCCGGTTGAGGTATCACAGACGGTTCTTACCACAAAACGTCTATGATATCAACTTATCACAAGCGGTTTATGTTAAGAACCGTCTTTGATGCTTTACAGACTATTTTTGGATAAAACCATTAGTGATATTAAGTACCATCACTGACGGTTTTTGGATAAAATCGTTAGTGATGTGCATACATGTCATTACAGACGATTTTAGTCAAAAAATATCAGTGATCTGAACCTCATCATTGATAATTTTTGGAGAAAACCGTCTGTCATGAGATGCATACATATCACTAATGGTTTTATCTACAAACCGTCAGTGATGAGGGGTCTAATATAACCCTTTCTGTAGTAGTGACTCGATGTAGTCATCATACATCGCATGGTCATACGAGTTAATATCCTGGTGTACATCCTGCAATGCAAGTGCCCACTGCTAGATGTATGGCTCCCTTCGTCGGACCCAGCCAGTAGGTCATGTGACACCCTTTTCGTGTGAGCCAACATGTACCAAAAATGTATGAATGTTAGTAATTATGTACTTCAATATGTTATCGACTAGAACATGGCACAATCTAGAACTCACCCATGAATGTGTGCTGCCACATGGTCGTCTACGTTGATAGGGAAAGCCTATCGTAGTCTGAACTATCTCATCACCCGATACATAGCTTATGTCTCAAAGAAGACATTGTACACCATGTGACATTGTGTGAGGAAAAAGGAAGTGTATTGCTTGCACTGGATGTACATCCCCTACAATGCATGACACCCAATAATCTTGGCGGTTATGGCCTCAAAATGACATTGTTATATATCAACAGGTCAAAGATGGTAACGTACCCAGAGTACAACATGTGTGAAGTCACCGAAGTGAAAGCGAGCAGCAAAAACATAAGTTGGTGCGTACATTAATAAGCTCAGTGGGAATGTATTGTATGAATCGTGATGGAAGTAAGAAACTAACCTATCGGTGACACCATATGGTCCCCATGGTAGGACAATCCACGTTGTTGGCCAGTACCCCGTAGAAGGTTGAGCTGTACGAACCCAACTGAAGAACCTATAAAGTTGCCCATAGAGTTGGGTATCCATAGAGTGCAGACTTATCCTTCACCCATCGACAACCGTCCCAAAGCCCAAGGTATGTGGCACATAGTACGATCGAGGCCTAAGCATGCTGTGGGATGATGTACAACTCTGTGTCCACTATTTACTTGGCGTACATGGCATGTGATTGTCGATGTTGTCCCCATAAGACGCGCAAAATATGACCCAACTGAAGAACCCAAGCAAGTATGCCTACAAGTGCCACCTCATGACATAATGCTTGCATCGAGGGCTAGTCTCTAAGAATAAAAATTAATAGCATGTATTGGTTACGAACAATACTATAAAGAACAACTAGTATGGTAATTTGAAATAGCATTTATGTAAAACTGTGTAAGCCACTTTTGTGTGGGACCATGAGTGCTGGTGAACTCCCTATAACTAGCGTTAGCTGGTAGCACCCCTTGAAACCTCGTGAGCAATTGAGGGCACCAGTTCGGATCCACGTCCTCCGACACCATTGCATCCCAACAGCAAGGAATACCAGTGAGGTACGAAATGTCCTCAAGCATCGGCGCCATTTCCTTGAACGGTAGGTGGAATATTGTAACGACCCCCATTTTTACATACCTGCAAAAATGGAAATCTAATGTGCATTCTGTACCAGTCCCATGATCAGTAGCTAGTACGCACATACACACCAATTGGAATCACAACCATGCAACAATTATTATTAGCGAAAACTATCATATAAAGAAAACTTTACAACTCAAAGATTACAGCAGCAAAAGAAGCAAAGTCTTGTAGTGTGCCCATCCAAACCCGCAGGCAACTGACAAGGCATAATCCCTAGAAAGATCACGATGAAGTAAATCCCGCGACCTGCGACGAAAGAAACCTTCGAAGCTTTGCTAACTTATCCACCTAAAAACAACATATAAGCAAGGGTGAGTACTTTCGTACTCCGCAAGACTTTTGCAACACCTATAATATACGCAAGCCATTTCAAAGGAGGCTACTACAGTTAATTTGCATAAAGGAGAATTGATATTGTAAATCAAGTTATTTGTAAACGGAATTTGTAAGAGCAAGTTGACTGATATGAAATAAGTAAAGCATAAGTAATACTCACAACCCTTTGTGAGCATCGAATAATCCAGAAATGGAATCCAACAATGTCGATCATTTGACATAAAGCAACAGCTGCTAAAACAAGTTCCAAACCAAGGCCCATTTTTAGAAAATACCAAAACTAACATTAGAATGACTTCACCAAGTGTCCTTGACCGTGGACGCGGCTAATCGATTAGATTTACACTCTGCAGAGGTGTACAACTTTACCCACAAGTCATGACCTTTTCTTTTTGCCGCATGTTTCACACACCTTTGGCGTGTGGTCAGAATGTTCGTGACGAAAACCTTTACATTATCTAAGTTAACTTTGCACCAGCACCGGGACGTTGAACCCATGCTATGCTGGAAGAACTCAGAGCATAGAAATGTTGGAACTTCCCATAGACATGGCGTACACCGTTATATTGGTAAGTGTTGTTCCCAACACCTCGGTGTGGGCACCCCGTAGAGCAAACCTCGAAAGGATAGCCCGTACTACTTCAGCCTACCAATGTGAAAAGTTAAGCTAGATAACTTAATTGGTTTAAGGTTGCCCCATCCCAACACTTGTGGTTGCACGGGTTTCTTGGATCAATAGCGTCCCATTGCTCGGTCCTTATTGTGACACGGGCGATACTCCACCCTACACTACGTACAAATCCCTCTGCACCTCCGGCTATTGCCAATAATCGCCCGCATCAAAACCATAGTTTTATTTTGGGATTTTAATCAAAATACCCATAACCAACAGCTTTATTTCCAACATTTTCCATTTCTCAAGAAATAAATTTTGATCTGATCATCCATTACATGATTCTAAAGCATGGCTAAGCATGGATAAAATGTAATCGCATATACCCATGATGACATTAAGTAATTGTCTAAGCTCAATCTATGGTTATCAAGGTTCACATGTTTATACTTATCAAGGAGGTTTCATGAGACAACAGGTATAACTACCAGTACCACAAAATAGCAATTTACAGAAAGTAAACGCATGCATGAAACATTTTAATAAACACAATGCAAATTAAATACTGGGATCAAGATGGTCAAAGGGGGTGCTTGCCTTGCTTATTTATTGCTTACGACGAAGACGCGGTCGCAGCTGACGGAGGCAACGACGGAGGAAGGGACGTCAGATTCTACACGTCGATCAATTGGAAATATAGCAAAAATTCAACTTTAATAAGGGCAAAAAGAAAACAGACAGAAAGCCAAATAAAGATTCACTACAGAAAACAGGTACGCTTTAGGGTTTGGATTGAACGATTTCAAGATCTCACGATGTAGATAAATACACATTCATATAGCTAATGACTTATGATGAACAAAACAGGGTTTCCTTAACAGATTATCTATTCTTGAATTACGAATTCAAGAGGCTAAAATTATGAATTCTTGTATTTATAACTTTGAATTATAGATGCTAAAATTATTTGGATTAAAAGAAGTAAAACACAAATTAAAGGGGTTATGCGAATAGCACTTAATTCTTTAAGTGATTTTGCATAAAAAAGCGATTTGAGTAAGTTAGATCTGTTAAGCTAGGTTACATGATTTATTTATGGTTTTTAAGAAGGTTCTGGTGATACAAATATATTAGCTACAAACTTCTTCATTATTACAAGGTTCACTTATTCATATTATAAGGTTCATTAAACCTAATATTTAGGGTTATTTAACTAACATGATTTATGTGGAAAGCATGATGCAATAAGGTTATTTCTTCAGAATTGAATAGTATATACTTTGAAGAACATTCTTAAACTGATCTTCCTAATATTAGCATTTAGACGAAATGTTTTTCAGAGAAAGTGATCATTAGGGTTTAATATGGACTTAGTTCAGATTAGCACAAACACAAGATATTTTTGTACAATCAGCAAGATGATTACTTTTCAGGGTTATAGGATTTGGTTTTGTCAAATTTGAAGTTAGTTTGAGAAAGTTATGACTATTCGAATTATACAAGTATTGGAATTTCGACTATTTGATCAAATATTAATTATGACTTCATTGGAATGATTCTTGTTGGATAAAATAGTTTGATTACATTAGATATTTAGAATCTAGTTCCTTATCATGACCATGCTCTTCATTAACTATACATGTATACATTTTTCTACATATACAAGGCTTATGTCCTGATGCAATTAAATTTGGGCATATACGATATTTCATTAAAACATTTCAACAGTGACAAATTACTCATTCTAATACCAATTCATGACTTTGTATAGAGCTATTAAATACTCTTTATATGCATGTATGTATGTATATATATATTGTTACTGATTATTATATGCACAAATACATATACACCTTTTCCATTCGAATCACTTACTATTTATTTAACAAGCCTAAATCAAGTTCATATCTTAATCATCTCAACATAATAATTTAGTTTCATAACTCATTCTGAAATTTATACATGTATGCATATACTACTGCTAGCTATTATGTGCATACATATATCCATGTATCTTCTACTTTAGAATCATATTTTATTCATGAAACAATTCAAATGAAGATCATTATTTAAATATTTTGACATATTTAGAAGCCCTACTGACATGCTAGTATTTACAAATCAATTCTACTCATTTTAGATTTCTTTTGTATGAATTATGTATTTTTTTTTTAATATTCATAGTATTGAGAACAACCTCTAATGGAAAATGATTCAAACAAAGTTGAAATCTAATTATTTTTATATATTTGGGTTCCTGGAAATATAGGTATTCTAACAAAATTGGTTTCATTCTATTTTGAGTTTGTTTAAAACATTTTAATATATAGCATCTCTTTAAGCCTTTTCTTTAAATTTGAATTTCAAATTTTTCCAGAGATAATTTTCAAAAAAATTTTGCATATATTGAAATTACCTGATTTTACATGAATATAGAAATTTATTTCATTCAATTTGGAGTTATAATGCAAAATCTACAAGCATTTGAATTAACTCGGTTTCTGAAAATCAAAACGAAATTCGGAATACGCCTTCGCATAATAGAAAGCGCCTTCACCGGTTGCATTGAGGGACGACCCGCTGGCTAACAAATGGGACCCGGTTGCCAGTGAGAGCAAACAGGGGAGGTGGCTAGGGCAAGCCGCCGGCGAGGCTACGGTGACGGGACCGGACGGAAGAAAGCTCGAGGAGCACCAGCTCGGTGCCGCGCACTTGGTGGTGGGGTTAGAGGTCGCCGGTGATGGCCGGAGCTATGGCGCCACCGGAGGCCTACGGCGGAGGGAGGTGCGGCTCGCCGGGATCAAGAACGACGGTGTTAGATGTTGAATGGGTAGCATATTAAGCATCAGGGAACCAAGGGGGCTCCATTTTCTCACCTGGCTTGGTCGGAGAAGGGTCGCAGCGATGGGGCGTCGGGCGACCGGCCGTGGAGAAGATGACAGGTGCAGCAATAGTGCTGCACGAGGGGAAGATTGAAAATGAGGTGTGATTAGTAAACTAGGATGCCAGATGAAGCTCTAGAAGGAACCAATTCCAACGATTGCTAGTGGCTTTGCTCAATTCACCGATTTCCCCTCTTTCGGGTTTCCGGCGAAAATGACGAAGAAAAAGGGTTTCAAGTGATGCACTGGCTCTCGAAGTTGATCTGGGACAAGGGAGCGGTCTCATGTGATGCAGGACTGGTATTTATAACCAGGGAAAAGTGGTGGCTCCACTGTATGAACGGGAGGGGGAGTTGCGGCTCGGCTCTCCTCCTGGCGATGAGGTGGCGCATGGCCTCTCGCCGGCACAGAGGCGACATGAGGCTGACAGGGTATGGTGCGGGAGAGGCCGAGAACGAGCTGTGGCAGCGTGCGATTGAATGAGCGGCGCGGTTGTTGCTGAGACACAGAGAGCGGCGAAGGCTCGAGAGTGAGGGAGCACGTCTCGGCTGCGGGAAGAAGAGAGGGGAGAAAAACCAAAGCAGCGGCTGACAATGGGACCGGGGACAACCGGTCAGCCAGAGAGACCTTTTTTCGTTGCTTCAATAACGGTTCTGATACGATGACAGGCCCACACGTCAGTGAAAGAAGATGAGACAAAGGGATAAGCTTCAGTTCAGACAGCTAGTACACGCATTAAAATACCAATCAATTCACTGTCAAATTTCGTGAAACTTTTTGACTGAGGTCTCCTGGTAGTTTTCATCCTTCAGTAAAATTTTCGGACCAAAACATCTTATAACTAATTAAAATTCTGACACTGTGTACTGTCCAGAATTTCTATTTCGGGTTTTTATTTATTTAAGGGCACAAACGATAGTATTTATTTTTTAAAAACTTTTATAAAGAGTTATATGTAGGTTAAGGATGTCTCTATAAAAATTTCAAGTCAAAATATTGGGTAATTATTTTATAAAAATTCTGACATGATAATTTTCAAATTTTTGAAGCCTCTGTTTTTGAATTTTTAGAAGGTCTAAATGACATGATAAATTCCTGAAATTTTTACCAGATGTATATTCTGCTCTGCGGGTGTCATGGTAATTTTTAAAGTTCCAGATAAGTTATAATATTTTACATTAATTCTGTCTTACACTATTTTTAGTCAAAAGAGATGTCATTCATCTTATTTATTTACTTTTCTGTGCGTAAAATTTTTACTTGACGACTTTACTGACTTACCAGCATGGCTAGGGTTCCATGGTAAATTTTCCAAAATTTTACTTTTACCTTTTTATCTTTTTACCATTATCTATTCTTTAATTCTATTTGTTTGACTTTTCTCATAATACACAATTCCAAGGAAAATCCAAATAAATTCCAACAATGCCAGGAAAAATCAGAAATAATTATATTCAAATTCAAAATATTTATTTTCATATTATTGTATTTTCGGGATGTTACAAATATATGTATCTCAGCTCGCTAACAATCGACAAGCATTGTGAGTAGACAGTTGTCTTACGAGAAGCTCCTAGATGCGCTGCGCCTGTCTTGGGTGTCCTCCACTGTGGCATCCATCATCCTAGCAAGGGGAAGTAGTGTAGCAATCCTCAACCTATGTCCACACAACTGGGACATGTTAGTGAAATTGAAGAAGTCGCAACATGCGCTGAACAAAATTTTACCTGGTTCACATACCTGGGAATCCAACGAGGTTCGATCCTCCATGCACTCATGGGATGTGCAACTGCAACGGAACAAGCTCGATGGGTGCATCATCATGCCGAGGCAAGACAGTCACCAAGCGGCAGCAATATGTGGTATTGATGGTCGGGTCGAGCAGCTAGTAAGGCAACTCCGCAGCTAGTGGATCATCCTTCATACATGTTCAAAAAACCATATGATGTTTGTACAACAGAAAGTAACAGGTCTCAAGGTAAATGTATAAGTAAAGTAAGATAACACAATGCAAATATACAAGTAAAAGACAAGGTATACATACAAGTAGAGAAACATAGTTCATAAGCAGGTTACACATAAGGCATAGATCATCAAACAATTTTGAATATAATGACGACCCTACTAGTACCACGTAATTCGTACATAATAGATGCCGCAACTAACCATGAGAGGCAACACTACTCTGGTACAGTTCCAACCATCCCATCCCCATGGCCTTCTTCTCCTTCCTGCTGACCCCTCCGTTCCACCAACGCTTCCATCTACTCACCTTCCTTTGCAATGCCTATGGGTTCCTACGCCTCTGCATGGGAAGGTCTAGTCTCAGCTTCAACTAATTCAACTAAGTCAGTACCACATTCCACTTCTTAGCTCATAAATTATGGCTCACTATAGCTTGACTACCCAACTTCTTCAACATCATCACTGATGGCATCTTCCTACGTCATATGATTCGAAAGGACTTTCTCAAAGGTTTGGGTAGCAAGACTAGCGACCATCCTCTCTCCTTCTCCAATCTCATGTATGAGCATCACAAATTAAGCTCCTTCAATTTCACTAACTTCTAGTACGTGCATTATCGTGCCTAAGTAGCAATACCATGCAACTTCAAATCATGCAACGCATGATTCAGTGAGAACAACTGGTACAACCATCTCATAACAATGCCTCATGGAAGCACTCTGCACTTGATAGACTTGTTGTTGTATATAGAAAATTGCGCAAATCAATCCCTTTTGCACCCATATGTGAACCATTTCTCTATAGTGTATTTTGAAAGCTACTCGTTTAGTCATACTTGATCATTTTGATAAATAATGATTGCTGCTCATTCGATTAAATAAAGTGCAATGCTACTTAGATTTAAACTTGCATAGGAGGGGATTTCTTAATGTGCAACACCCTAAAGAAAGAAAGAAAATTCGTGCATGTCCTATACAAATCAAAATTACCATGTGTAGGACTGAAAAGACGACTAGAGGGGTGTGAATAGGAGCCAAATAAAATTTTCCCTTAAGTATTCAAGCCACTGTTCCAGCTAAAATAGCCAACCAAAAGGCACAGCTAAGCCAGCATTGGCAAAAGGCCAGTGCACTTGAATGAATAGTAGAATCATGGTGAACATTAAAATCAGTAGATTTCAAAACCAAGAATAGGTGTAACTTTTGATTGACTGATCCAAATCCCGTGAAACTTTGCGTAGACCTTCCTATGGATGTCAAGAAATTATTCCAACCTTCAATCGCAAGGATTAATGTCAAAGTTCTAACATTTTTCAGTTTGAAGGAAGATTGCACAAATATTGAGACAAACTCACAACCTATACCTTGAGCTCTCTCGTGGGGATTTGATGATCAAGACGATCTTAGATGATCTCTCACATGTCACAGCAAGCAAGAACCATAAAGAAACACCCACCAAACGAGTTAGGAAAAGATCTACTGGTTTCTTGAGAAGAATCTGAGATCTTCCTTAAAACTGAAAGGGATATCTACCTTCAAATTGGGATATGATCTGCACAAAGTTCATCCATTAATCATTCATCCTTAGCAGAACAAGATCAAGAGAGAAAGAAACCAAAGAAAGATTAAAAACTCAAAAAAGAAGTGAGACCAAAAACCCTAGCAAGAGTAAGTTCTAGTGGATCTTGCTTAGTTGGAGCATATACTAGATGAACTCCTCAACCCCTTATGTGTCCTAGATCCAGTAGGGACAGAGCAAGTAGAAGGCGGTGAAACATAGCTCAAATTGAAAGAAAGAACTGAACAAAAATGCATGAACAAAAATAAATTTCACACATAGATGAACTTGGATCTTGCATTACTTAAAGAGTGATGGTTACAAAGCCACACTTCCAGGTGTGCAAAGCTCAACAGAGTATAAAGAAATCAAAGTACCCTTCTCTAAGACTTGGTTCAGACATTGGTTCCAACCAGGTTATGGAGTAGGGATGGCAATTGGATGGGTACCTCTGGGTATCACCGCCTTAGACCCGAACCCGAACAAAGTGTCATCCACCTGAACCCATTAAGCTTCACTAGCACAGATCTGTGCCCATGCCCGAACCCGATAGGTACCCGATACCCAATGGGTACCCATGGGCATCTATAGCAATAAACAAATATGCCTGGCCGTAGCCGCCGAAGGGGGAGGGCATGACGCGACCGGAGGTGGAACCGGCGAAGGGGAAGTGGGAAGGGCAACCACACCTGGCTGGAGAGGGAAGGGAAGAGAACCACACCGCGCCGCACAGTCTCATGTCGTAGCTATCGCCGTAGCCGCGCTGCCTGCCATCGCCCGCCCTACCGACACGCTAAGTCGTAGCTGCAGCCGCCATCGACGCGTGCATGGCGTGCCACCAGCGCCGCGTAGCCGCGCTGGCACGGCGACGGGATCGGCCCGTCCATCGGTATCACCGCCACGCAGATGACTGACCCCGAGGAAGGGAGCCGAAGGGAAGGGAGTCAGAGGGTACAGAGCCACCGAGGTAGGGGGTGAGGAGGTGAAGGGGGTGGGGGATGGGGCCGGAGGGGGAGGGGAGGCGATGGCGTCGAGGGAGGCGAATGGGGCCAAAGGGGAAGGCAGGGGCGATCGCACCAAGGGAGGCGGATTGGGCCGAATGGGGAGACGGGGCGATGGCGTCGAGGGAGGCGGATGGGGCCAGAGAGGGAGGGGGAAGCAGTGGCAGGAGGCGGAGCCACGGAGGGCGGCAGAAGGGAAAGCCGACTGCCGAGAGGGAGGGGCGCAGGAGGGATTGCGTCGAGGGGCTCGAGGAGCTGGGGATTCCAGAGAAGGCGAGCAGTTTGAGGGTATGGCGGTGATTTAGTGAGTTAGGGTTTTGATTTTCTAATATATATCTTATAAAAAGTGAGGCTTGCATTAGATACCCATTAGGTTCCCATGATTACAAATTGACACTCACGCCTATGATGTGACCTTATTGAGTACCCAAACCCGAAAACCTATGAGTCTGAGGTGCTACATGTGCCCATTCTTATCGAGTCCAAACCCATGGGTAAAATTGCCATCCCTGTTATGGAGGCATCCCTCTACCCCTCAATTTATAGCACACTGGAAACAACTTTCATTCTTAGATGACCTTCTTGGCTCTTAAGAAACCTCATCAAATGCTAAGATGTACTCCCTTAAGCATACATGGGCTAACCCGAAACCCAATAACATAACGGATTTTGACCATACACTAACTTAACCACTACTCCACCCCCACAAATCTTTGATCCAAGACCCACCTTCGCTTGAGTAGAGCTCAAGTTAGCATCTCATCACTCCACTTGTCATCCTGGCTTGCAGTAACTTCCTAGCCTTAGTTATCTTCCAGCGTCCTCATAACCATCTGGACCTCAGCTCTTCTAACCTAGTCCCAGTCTCCTCCGCCTCACCATGACCTAGTTTCGAACTCCTGCAACCATCTCAGACAAGCGAACCATTACATAGCATAGCGTCAGGTAACATGCATCAATAATTAGACAAGAATCATTGACTGGTCAGATATCAAAAGATATATCCCACCTTGGATCAAAACGTTATGACCACTCTGGTCTATGACCACTCTTGTATGTGACCACTCTTTGTTATGACCGCTAAAAGCATTTACCAGTCAAGGCTAAGACCACTCTTCAAGTCTTGACCCCCTAGGCCGTGACCACTCAATAAGTCCGTGACCACTTCTGGCTGTGACCACTCAAAGCCATGACCACACAAGGTCAAGACCACTCAAAAGTCAAGCCCACTCCATCAATGGTCAGGAGCACTTCCTTAAATGTCACGACCACACTTACAGGAGTCATGACCACTTAAGACCACTCCTTAAGAGGTCCCGACCACTCCCCAAGAGGTCTGAACCACTTCCTTAAAGGTTACGACCACTCCCTACGGGGTTATGACTACTCCCTTAGAGGTCACGACCACTTTAAGAACAACCACTCTAAGAACGACCACCCTATCAATCACAAAGGTTACAACCATTCTAGGAACAACCACCCTAGTGGTCATGACCACTCTCGGAACGACTTCCCTAGAGTTCACAAAGGTCACGACCACTCTAGGAATAACCACACTAGAGGTCACAAAGGTCACGACCATTCTATGCAAGCTCATGATCACTCTGAAGCTCTATGAATACTCAATCCAAATTGCTCAAAACCAAAGCAAGCTCATTTCAAACTCAAACATGAGCATCAAAAGCTAAAATACAATCAAATACTCATCTCAAATATAGA
Organism: Otatea glauca; assembly: GCA_036346275.1. Taxonomy (NCBI): domain Eukaryota; kingdom Viridiplantae; phylum Streptophyta; class Magnoliopsida; order Poales; family Poaceae; genus Otatea; species Otatea glauca. The sequence continues at coordinate 42,287,000 of CM070725.1, forward strand.
TGGACCACCACATGGTCTCTCACCATGCATTCTTCATCTACATCGCACACATAGATAACAATGGATCCTACACAAATTGTTTCAACTATGTATTAGAGAAATAAATAGATCTACAAAAATACACATTATGCATGTTTTGAATAGAACTAACAAGTAGATCTAATATTCTAAAACTAATCGGTACACTACAACTAACTACTACGAGAAAGTAATAGATCTACAAGAATAAATCCTATGACAAACTATCCTAAAGAATTACATATCTAGAACAACATTATATATACATCTATACACTACCCAATACAACTACATATCTAATTATTTTTGAAGGACCATGTGGAGGTCCATCCATGTTTGTGATGAGTATTTGACTTTATTTGAGCAAGGTGTGCTCAAGTTTGAGTTTGATTTGGTTTGTTTTTCGAGCTAGAGCAATTTGAGTTCTTGGTTGAGATCACCGTCCGACCCTCGAGTGGTCGGGTCGTCCACCCGAGTGGTCGGGCTTTGGTGGTTGGAGACGGTCGTCCGACCCGAGTGGTCAGTCGTCCGACCCGAGTGGTCGGGCTTTGGCTGGTTGGAGACTACCGTCCGTCCCCGAGTGGTCGGTCGTCCGACCCGAGTGGTCGGGGCTTTGGCCGGTTGGAGACACGGTCGTCCGACCCCGAGTGGTCGGGTCGTCCGACCCGAGTGGTCGTGGCTTTGGCGTGTTGGAGACGGTCGTCCGACCCCGAGTGGTCGGGTCATCCGACCTGAGTGGTCGGGGCTTTGGCTGGTTGGAGACCAGTCGTCCGACCCAGAGTGATCGGGTCGTCCGACCTGAGTGGTCGGGACTTTGGCTGGTTGGAGACCAGTCGTCCGACCCCGAGTGGTCGGGTCGTCCGACTTGAGTGGTCGAGGCTTTGGCTGTGTTGCAGACCAGTCGTCCGACCCCGAGTGGTCGGGTCATCCGACCTGAGTGGTCGGGGCTTTGGCTGTGTTGCAGACCAGTCGTCCGACCCCGAGTGGTTGGGTCATCCGACTCCGAGTGGTTGAGACTCCGAGTGATTGAGTCGAAGACCAGTGAACAGACCTCGAGTGGTCGGAATGGAGACTAGTGGTCAGACCATGGTTGGTCGGGATGGAGACCAGTGGTCAGACCACGTGTGGTCGGGATTTTTGCTGGTCAGCATAGTGTATATCTTTCTGTTGAGATGGATATGTGTTGTTGGACATTGCTATGTGATGTGGTTTCCTTGTCTATGATGGTTGCAGGACTTTGGAGCTAGGTCATGGTGAGGCGAAGGGGATCAAGACTAGGCTGGGAGAGCTGAGGTCCAGATGATCAAGGTGTCGCCAAAGATGATTGAGGCCAGGGAGTAGCTGCAAGCCGAGAGGACAAAGGAATGGATGAGATGCTAACTTGGAGCTGCTCTGATCTAGGAGGACCGTTGGATCGCGGTCAGAAGATAGAGAGCGGGTCAAGTTAGTGTGAGTTGAAAAGCGTGCAAAACCCGTTGTGTTGTTGGGTTTGGGTGAGCCCATGCATAGCTTTGTGAGTGGGTAAAATCTCACCCTTGATGGAGTGCTCTAGGGTTTAGAGGCTCATCCAAGGGTGGTAGGTGTTCCAAGCCCGCTATGAATAGACAGGAGAGGGTGTCTCCTGGGGGTGAGCAGTGAGGAAAGTGTACGTGAGTAGTTGAGAGTTGTTGAGAGGCGGTGTAAGGATCAAATCCTGGCTCTTGGATGTTGGCTTAGGATTGAAGCAGACATCCAAAGGTGGAATTGATCCTGTGTCACTATAAATAGAGGGTAGGGCAGCCTCCCTCTTTGAAGGTTCCGAGGTTTTGCCGCTCATTTGAGTTTTGCCCACTTTGTTGTGAGGCTTTGTAAACCTCCCTTCCGTAAATGAAATGTTCTTCATTTATATTCTTGTTTCATTTCCTTACGTATTTACATTACGCACTTAAATTCTATTATCTAAATTCCGCATTTACTTACTTGCAATTTACTATACGTAATTTGGATTTGCCTCATCTCCTTCTACATGCTATTGAGTCTTTGTTGAAATTCATGATTGATGAACTCTTCTCTGGACTTTGTGCTTTCAATCATCTAGGCAATCCTTGCATTCTTGTTGCAAGTTAGTAAATCTGTGTGTTCTTAAAGTGCGTAAACGTGCGACTTGCAGTTCTTTAGTCTTGATTGGCTTCTGGTTCTTGTTGCCAAGGATGAAAGATTGCTGGATGAATCTTCTATAGATCATATCCCAATCATCTAGGCAATCTACAACCTCTTCTATTCAGTTTTGCAAGAAACCAATTTCTGTGCCTAGTTTTCAGATAGTGTTTCTATTTGTTTGAAGGGTTGTTTCTTCGTGTACTTACTTGCTATGATTTGTGGAGAGTCATCCAAGGATTTCTGACTATCAACTCCCACCACAAGTTAGGGTGAAGTCGTGTTCGTGACTGCTTTTTGGTGTTGCATTTGTTAAACTGAAAAGGACGGAACCTTGGTATTAATTCCTTCGATTGTTGATTGAAATAGGTTCCTGACATCCTTTGGGAGGTGCACACCAATTTTCACTGTTTTTGGATCAGCCGATCAAAAGTTTCATCGATTTCTGTTTTTGAGATCGTGCTGATTTTACTGTTCACCCAAACACTATTCGCCCGAGTACTGTTCATCCGACCACTTCAGGTCGGGAGTACTGTTCATCCGACCTCCGCAGGTCGGTGGTACTGTTCATCTGGTCGGGGTACTGTTCACCCGAGCACTATTCTCCCGAGTATCGCTCATCCGACTGAGGTCGGCGTGATCTGCTCATCCGACTGTAAATACCCGATCGTGCGCTTTCTTTTCGGTCTTTGGTGGTTTGAATTTTAGGGGGAGAGTTTATTCGAAAATTTTATTTAGCTCCTATTCACTCCCCTCTAGTCGCCTTTTTTCGATCTTTCAATTTTATTTGCTAACCTACCATGATTTGAAAATAAAATCTACAAATGAACAGAAAACTCACCTCTATGATAGAGATCTACTCATTCGTCATCTTCTCCTCCTACTCTTCTCTCTTATAATCTCTTCCCCTTTTTCTCTTTTTCCAAATAAAAGTGACTTCTAGCTGGTTTACTGGGCTTTAAAGAGCCTGCCTTGGGTGTCATTTCAATTGATGATAGTGGATGTGGGTCCTCTATTAAATGAAGTTTTGTTTCTCTGTTCCCAGTTGAAATGACGACACAATCTTATGACAAATTTGCCTTACTAAACATTATCAAAATTTGACATTACCAAAATTTGGTCACCAAATTGGCTACCAATGATTTGACCAAAGATTGGCAAAAAAAATGAACTAGACAACCAAGGGAGAAGAGAATCTTACAAAAATTTAGTAGCAAACTAAATGATTGCTAAATTTGATCAACGCTACTAAAATTTGATAAGGCAAGCATTGAAAACAAACCATACAATCCCTTAGTCATCAAATGGAATGGCAACATATGCCCCGGCGATCACATGGCACTCTATCGTCCATTTGTTTCACGACTGAACTGGTGTCATTGCTTAAAATGACAACAGCAGCTATATCCCTATTTCAAATGATGACAAAGGTTCTGTCGTTATTTCAAACAGCAATAAAATAATATTTACATAGTTTTTTAACAATGATTATTTTTTTTATATTATTTAAAATTAATTTTACTTTAAGATCTTGTATGAGAGATGTATTCTCAGTTGAAATCTATGTAGATGGTTAGAATTATAGAATAAGATTCTGATCTATCTATATAGATCTCGGTTTGAAATAAACCTCCAATCAATACCTAAAGATGGGTGCGACCACGACCAAACTTTTCAGGTCGGTTCTTCTTTCGTATACTGCTTTAGAACTGGGGTCCTTTGCTCGTCTAGACGTCTAGTCTCGTGTATCACCAATTCACCATCCTATCATATCTCTGTGTATCTGAGCATGGAAATTACAGCCGCTTTAAACACAGAAGCCTGTACTATACTTCAGCTACAGCGAGCTTACAGCTTAGGATGCTCTGAGCCTGTACGGACTCGTGCAGGGTTTATTTATGTGGATTAAAATCAATATAAACCCTTCATTTCTTTAAATCTAATGGTTGAGTTCAATTTAGATCTAGTTATACTACTACCTATAGTATTGGTAGTAAAATTGAAATAAGGGTAAAAGGGTAAAAAAATCCGTCAAACTATCTGTCATCTACGGTAAAACACGTCTTGTGATCCTGATGAATGACGGATGAATAGATAAGAAGTCTTTGAAGATCAACAAGTATTCGGTGAATCCAAAACTATAAACGAATTATGAAAAATCTAAAATACCCCTGATAAATGGATAGAAAAAATCTAAAATACCCTTGAGAATGGATGATTTGATTTGATTTCTACTACCACTACTTACTACCTATATAATCCACCGTAAAATTTCTCTTATTTATACCTAATGACTTGTGTTCGGGTGTCCGATTTTTTTCGGATACCTGCAACATTTTTTTCCTACGCATGAAATATTTTTTTTCTACGTGTGAAATATTTTTCTTCGATAATAGTAAAAATGTGCGCGCAAAACAAAATATTACAGACGTTGAAGAAAAATATTACACCGAGTGTCCGACGAAATGAACAATAATCGAAAGTCCGGACGCTTGTATCACCCTTATTTATAAATTGAATTCTAGGAGTATTGAACTGGCAGCTGCTGATGGCTATGCAGCTCTTCTGCCTTATGAAGCAGCGTCCATTCAAGGGAAAATTCATGGCCGGACGGTACGCGCTGACGAGCGCGTCTCAGCAAAGCTTGCAATGATGCGTGCGTGCCTGTGGACAATTCATTGCTACTACTCTCCACGTCACTGGTCTTACTGTTGAATTAACTGGCATTTAACACTTGCTGAGATCTGTTTGTACGAGCTAAGATTAGTACGAGTACTTTATCTTCTTCTTCTCTCTCTCACGTTAAGAGGTACATCATTTTTAAATGCCGCGAGCCGCGAGCGAATCCTATACCATGCCTTTGTTGCAGCCTAACTTTAGGACCAGCTTATCCATTCATCTCCCATCTGGTAGTCCAAAAGAGGAGGCTTCTCTGAGGCTTTGGATCTAGAACAGAGAAAGTTGTAGTTTGGATCCTCTACGTTACCATTGTACACGCGCTGAACTAGTATTAGGCCCCATTTAAACGCATTCTTACAGTAATTTCTCAGGAAATGCACGTAATGAAGGCGGTGGTGTCCTCACTCAGTGCTATCCATTCTTCAAGGCTTAATCAACCAGCTTCAAAGATGACAATGGTCGATCCATTTAGAGCCTTTTCAAGCAGTACTACTACTGCAAACACAAGCTAAAGATACAACAAACTTATATAGTTGGTCCATGCCCTGTAAATGACCACATGGGCGGATTAGGTGAAGCGAGGAAAGGAGGATAGGATTTAGGGGACAAGAAGGCCCTCGAGAACACCACAACACTCATCTGCATCCATTATTCCATCCATCCATCAGCCACAGTGCAAAAGCGTATGCATGGGCCCCCCATCTCCATTGCAGCTAGCTGAGCCAGCAGCAGGGCAGGGTCCTGATGAAAGCAGGGCAGGCAGGCCATCGTGGAAGACAACTGGCTCGTTGGCCACTGCCTGCAGTCCTGCGTTGCCCCTCCCCCTGCGCGTGCGCCGCAGCAACGCCACGAGCCGTGGTTCGCATGCGCCGATGCGTGTTGTGCGGTGCCTAGCTACGCCTATCCGCTCGTCGTCTCTGTGGCAGCCGTGATGATGGCTGTTTCCGTGGTACTTGACTTCCCCCGAGCGGCGAGCTGGGCGCGAGTGGTGCCATGGGTGGTTTTGAAGGCCTCGCGTCGCGGCTCGGCGTCCGAGCGCTGTGTCCGGGCCGGGTAGGACCGTGCAGGGTGGTGGTACACTGGTACTCACGGTTTGAAATTTTGTTTTTTTTTCATTTTCGTCGAAATTTCGGATAAAATTCGTTCAAAATTTAAAAAGCACATTTGAAATCTGGTATTTTTAAAACGAAATTCGGCTGGAATTACCGAAAATTCAGCATAAATTGTCGAAATTTGAGCGAAATTCAACTAAATGAAAAATAGTCAAAACGATGTTAAAATTTTTTGAAACTTTTTGTGCATGGTCCCGACACATCACTAATATTCCAAAAAATTCAGATGATGGTCAAGCCTAAGAAATTTTTAAAAATTCTGATAGTACTACTGTATTAATAAAAGATTGACTAGCAAATTTCAACCGGATGAAAAATGGTGCAAACCACATTTGAAAATTTTGAAATTTTTTTGTGGATGATCCTGAAGCATCAATAATGTTTCCATGAATTTTTCAAATGATGATCAAGCCCGAGAAATGTTCACAAATTCGGACAATGCTACTGAAGGCTGATAGGCAAATTTCAATCGAATGAAAAATTGTTCAAACCATATTAGAAAATTTTGAAAAAAAAAACATTTAGATGGTCTTGACGCATCACTAATATTTCCATAAAAATTTCAAATGGTGATCAAGCTTAAGGAATTTTTAAAAAAATTGACAGTGCTACTGTCATGATAAAAACAAAAAAAGATGAAGCAGCGACAGGTTATATGTATGTGCCCATGTAGCACGGCAGCAGCTTCGGATTCACTACGACAGGGAGAGGTGACGTACTCCCAACAGAGCTGTCACAGTGCCCTAGCGAGGCACCTTTCCTGCTGCGGTAGGCTTGATCTGATGACCTGGTCGGTCTGGATGCCACAGGGCCAACCACCTACAACAGTATACGAATATGGTAGGTGACATATGTCACTTACTATTGCTTCTATGGTCGGGAGAATGGACTGTGTTTTGTAATTTTATTCGCACGAGGGCTAGATTTGCAAAATAGAACGTGCAAAGCTGCCGAAAAAGCCAATGCTTCATCTTTCATCTTTTTGTGCCCAAGAGAGATCCAATGCGACCCATTATAACTACAACTTTAGCATCCATACTATCAACTGTTTAATAAAAAAAGGGTAATACTAGAAATCGGACATCCGATCATTGTTTATTTTCTCGGACACGTCAGGCAACATTTTTTTTCAATGTCTGCAATATTTTGTTTCCTGTGGACATTTCTACTGTTATCGAAAGAAAATATTATACGCGTGAGAAGAAAATATTTCACACGTAAAAAAAAAATTTGCAAGCGTCCGAAAAAAACGGTTATTCGGTAAAAAAACAATGGCTTAGATGCTCCACTGCATTGTTTCATGACACCGTGAAGTAACCGTAGCGTCATACACTATTTACTCGTCTTTGTTACTGTAGTAATAATTGTTGATGGTGTACTACGGAGATCTAAGCCATGGGATTTTGTTACTGTGGTAATAATTGTTGATGGTGTACTACGGAGATCTAAGCCATGAGATTTTTTTGTCGGACAGGAGCAATGGCTGTCTAATACTAAGCAATAAAAACAAGTTTATAATTTTTGAAATTTTTAGAGAAGAGTTTTGAGCCAATGTTTAAGCCTTTCTAAATATTTGCATCATGATCACACTCGAGCGAATTTGTAAAATTCTGACACGGTTACGGTCTCAATTATGTTCATTCTGTTTCTGAATTTTAAAATATAATAAATGAAATTTCGGGTATTTCGGAAAAATCTCGTTCAAAATTCAAAAATTCAAATCCGATTCGATTTCTACCGAAAAAACGAAATTTCGACAAAACAATCCCAAAATTTTGGGCAAAATTCTTGAAATTTTGGTATATTTGCACTGGCTGAAAAGTAAGTAAAACAACGACGAAAAATTTTGAAATTTTTTTGGAGGTTCCTGACATATCATTGACGTTCCCATGAAAAATTTCAAATGATTATCACATTTGAGGAATTTTAAAAATTCAAATATTGGTATTGTCTTGATAAAACACTCACCGGGAAGTTTGATCCAAATGAAAATGGTACAAACCATGTTAGAAAATTTTGAAATTTTTTATACATGATTATGATGCAGCATTAATGTTGTCATAAAATTTTCAAATGATTATCAACCTTTATGAAGTTTTAAAAATTCGGACAATACTACTGTCCTATTAAAAAGCTTATCGGCAAACTTAAATAAAATGAAAAATGGTTCAAACCACGTTAGAAAATTTTGAATTTTTTTTAATGTTCCTAATATAACATTAATGTTTATAAAATTTTTAAATGATGATCATGCTGAAATAAAGTTTAAAAATTCTAACAGTGCTACGTCCTGATAAAAACCTGATAATCAATAAATAGATTTGTTTTAGCAATAAAAAAAGTTTAAAAATTTTAAAAATTTTACAGAAGGGTGATAAGGAAATGCTTAATATCTCATAAAATTTTTGAATCATGATCATACTCCACTGAATTTATAAAATTCTTACAAAGCATAGTACCATTTATGTTCTTTCTCTTTTTGAGTTTTGAAATATAATATAATAAATGAAGTTCAATGCTTACATATATTTGATTGACCAAACAAAAAAAGTTTAAATGTTTTTAAAATTTTATATAATGGTATTGAGGCAATTATTAATCTCTCATAATAATTTTAGATCATGATCACACTCGAGAAAATTTATAAAATTATGACAATGTTACTGTCCTAATTATGTTCATTCAGTTTTTAATTTTTTAAAGTTAACAAATGAAGTTCAATTATTTTGGAAAATTGTATGTATGCTCCTACACTACTAAATATAGTATCATGAATTATTCAGATCCATTATCAAGTTAGTAAAATTTTTAAAAAAATTGAGCGTTTTTCTGCGAAAATTTTAAACTATCTCAAAAATTCAATTTTTCAACAAATTTTCATAGAAGGTGACTTTCTTAAGGGTTTTTGGGTACTGTAGCAACTTAAAAAAATCAAATTATTTTATCCGGCCGGTAGTTTGGATTTCATGGTGGCCCGAAATCCGAAAATTCGCCAAATTTCGACGAAATTTGTATCCCTGATGACTAGGAGCTCACACTAATATTTATTCTGTAACCCGATCTTAAGTGTGTGTTTGGTTGTCTGGATGAGATTGGATAGGATATGACCATTCAATTTGGATGGGATGGAGCCATCTAATTGGGTGTTTGATTGGGTGGATAGGGATGAGATAATTTTTTGTTTGGTTGGATGGATGAGAATAATAGAATGAGCTAATTTATTGTTTGGTTGGATTGACGAGGATGGATAGGCTAGTTGTAATCAAGGTTTCGATTTTCGGTTTGAAATTTTTGGACGAAATTTGACAGAAAATTGAATTTTTGAACAAAATTTGACCACAATTTGACCGAGTACACTTCGGCAAAATTTGAATTTGACTGAGTACGCATCTTCATATAACAAACTGGATGAGTCCGTCCAATTTTTTTTTTTGATAACTCTATCCAATATCTTAAGAAAATATTCCAAAAAAACTAAATAACCATATCTGATCCATTTACTCATCCAAGCAATTAGAGTCAGACCATATCCCATCCACTCCACCAAAGACACCTAAATGTAGGTCCCACTCAACCAGTGTTCACAAAATCGGTTTGAAAAAAATCGTCCGAAAATCAAAAATATCGAGTCGAAAATCGTCAAAAATCATAGAGTTTCAAAATCGAAATTTTTGAATTTTTTCAAAAATCAATCGATTTCCATAGAAAAACGAGAAAAATCGACAGACCAGTTGAACTTTTTTTGTTATCGATTTTTTTGAGTGATTTTCGTCCATTATCGGTCGGTTTACGTCGAATAAATTTTTCTGAATTTTTGAAGAAAAAATTAAACTGATCCGATTTATCAAGCGATTTTAGAAACCAAACCGGTCAATACAACTGAAAATAACGAAAATCAAACAATTTTCGTCGATTTTTTTTAACATGCACTCAACCAAACGACAACTAAACGTACGTCCGAACTAGGGCAAGCGTGACCGAACGACCAATGCTTAAACGAAAAGCATGGCCTGTACCTTTCGTAACAAAAGAAGACCATGGAATATTATTCTACAACCTCCTCCTCTCTCGCACAGTACTTTTGCTCAAGGTTACAAAAATCGGCGGATTTTGGCGAAATTTCACCGAAATCTCGGATTTCGGACCCCAGCGAGTTTCCACGGACCGGCCGGATAGGAAAATTTTAAAAAAATGAAAATGCTACAGTAATTTCGGTTTTTCCGACGAGATTTCGCCATTTGAAACCGGAATTTGATTTTTTTTTTGGCCGGATCTGACCAGAATTATATCAATAAGTTCTCAGGAAGTGACCTTCAATGATAATATTTTGAAAATTTTGATTTTTTAGACTTTTTGTCATTTCGGCAGAAACACTCTCTGAATTTTAGAAAATTGAGGATGCATTTTCATACTATGAAAAATTTATGGCAGTATCATAAGATATGTAGGATAATACATAAAATTTATTAAAATATTTTAACATTCTTTGTTATGTATTAAAAAATAAAAATCAAAATTAGGATAAACGAGGCAGTGACAGTGCTGGAATTTTATAAATTTATTCATGTCTGATAATCACCTAAAATTTTTATGGGAGCTTAAACATTCTCTCATAACCTTGTTGAAAAAGTTTAAAAAAATCTGAACTAGTTTTGATGAGTCAATAAAAAATTCTCTCATAACCCTATTGATGATGTACATTTCGAAAACTGTGATGTACTACATTCACATTTTTTTGAGAATTTTTTATGATTGATCATGATCTCAAAACTTTATCACAAGATCATTGATGCTTTCCAAATATGTACCAATTTTTTTTTGTAATTTCTACATCTTTGAAACTATTGGAAAAAAGGCTACTATGAAGTAACACTTTCATGTTTTCTGTGATTTTTTTTATGTTTGATCATCTTCTCAAAATTTTATGAAGCATCATTGATGCTTTGAAACTATGTACAAAAATTTTGGTAATTTTTACATGCTCCAAAGTATGAAAAAAAAGTTGCAAAGAAATGTCGTTGTGAAGATTCGAACTCGAGACCTCTAGTTTGATAGAGTTCAGCCTCACCACTGAGACATGGGTGCTCATGTGTCTTAGAGATGAGA